>OU795039.1:15661557-18061557 GCA_917208275.1 Patella pellucida
TTTAGTTTAGTTTAGTTTAGTTTAGTTTAGTTTAGTTTAGTTTAGTTTAGTTTAGTTTAGTTTAGTTTAGTTTAGTTTAGTTTAGTTTAGTTTAGTTTAGTTTAGTTTAGTTTAGTTTAGTTTAGTTTAGTTTAGTTTAGTTTAGTTTAGTTTAGTTTAGTTTAGTTTAGTTTAGTTTAGTTTAGTTTAGTTTAGTTTAGTTTAGTTTAGTTTAGTTTAGTTTAGTTTAGTTTAGTTTAGTTTAGTTTAGTTTAGTTTAGTTTAGTTTAGTTTAGTTTAGTTTAGTTTAGTTTAGTTTAGTTTAGTTTAGTTTAGTTTAGTTTAGTTTAGTTTAGTTTAGTTTAGTTTAGTTTAGTTTAGTTTAGTTTAGTTTAGTTTAGTTTAGTTTAGTTTAGTTTAGTTTAGTTTAGTTTAGTTTAGTTTAGTTTAGTTTAGTTTAGTTTAGTTAGTTTAGTTTAGTTTAGTTTAGTTTAGTTTAGTTTAGTTTAGTTTAGTTTAGTTTAGTTTAGTTTAGTTTAGTTTAGTTTAGTTTAGTTTAGTTTAGTTTAGTTTAGTTTAGTTTAGTTTAGTTTAGTTTAGTTTAGTTTAGTTTAGTTTAGTTTAGTTTAGTTTAGTTTAGTTTAGTTTAGTTTAGTTTAGTTTAGTTTAGTTTAGTTTAGTTTAGTTTAGTTTAGTTTAGTTTAGTTTAGTTTAGTTTAGTTTAGTTTAGTTTAGTTTAGTTTAGTTTAGTTTAGTTTAGTTTAGTTTAGTTTAGTTTAGTTTAGTTTAGTTTAGTTTAGTTTAGTTTAGTTTAGTTTAGTTTAGTTTAGTTTAGTTTAGTTTAGTTTAGTTTAGTTTAGTTTAGTTTAGTTTAGTTTAGTTTAGTTTAGTTTAGTTTAGTTTTTAGTTTTTAGTTTAGTTTAGTTTTGAGTTTAGTTTAGTTTAGTTTAGTTTAGTTTAGTTTAGTTTATTTCTATTTATTACCTTTAATTTAATTAACTAATAATTTTTTATTAATTCATTTTACTTTATCTTTACTTTACTTTTACTTTACTTTTACTTTACTTTTACTTTAATTTACTTTATTTTATTACCTTTAATTTATTTGACTACAACTTTATTATACTCTCTTTATTTATTTAATTCTATATTAGTTTAATTTACTACTAACATCTACTAAACTGGCGGGATAGTGGAGTAAGAGGGAGTCATGATCAGACGGGCTCGGCATCTAAACACTATTCTGCCAAAACAAATACCAGTGGGATAGTGGAGGAAGGGGAGGCCACGAGAAGACAGGCCTGGTACCTAAACACAAATCCCACAAAGAAGACATCTACCAATCCAGAAGAAGAGATCATCTACCAACGATGTGTTTTTATTAAATAAAGGGAAGAACTTCCCACTAAAACCTAATCCATGGCCTAAGGCCAAAATGGAAAGATTGCAAAATCATATTCTAAAAATCAGGAAGCAGCTTCGGCTCTCCTATGTCTTGTCTGTGATATCACTTAAGTGGAAGCAGACGTTAAACACCAAAAAGAAGAAGAACAATCCATTTTATCTATCATTTTCTATTATCAGATAGTGTGTTCTAAGCTTGCATTACTCATAGCCTTGAAAACCAGACAGATTTATCAACTAGCTGGAAGATACAAAAGTACTTGATACTCCGATTTAAAGTCACTGCGTGTCTTTTGAACCTTCGCGAAATATCAAATTTCCAAATCAATCAATATAATGAGTTTAATGTCCTACGAAGGTAATGAGGACTGGAATTTACAATTTATTAAAGCCACGAAGGCTACATTCTCAAATTTTTAAATATTTGATGCGTTGGGGTGTTTTAGTATGCAGACGAGTTATTCCCAAAAATATTTTAATGTTCTATTCAGGTGCATGCCAGAGGGGGCGGGGACGAAGCCTACTTCCCAATCCCGATTCCCCTCCAGTAGGCGCAGAACTGGCATACGCAATACAGTGTACTATGCGGAGAATTTTGCCCGGGCAGCGGCGCTACAGCTACTCTCATATCGAATTCAAACTGCCAAGGGATCTTTTACGTGCACGCCAATGTGTACACGGGTCCTCGGTTTTTCGTCCATCCGAACGACTAGACAGCAATCTACCATCATTTAAATGACATCGAACAAGCATACCTGGTCTCATCATTCCACTCTCATCTGATACATTCTCGGGTAATCCCCAAACCGAACGCCAGATTTGGCGGCCACACTTGGTAATGTCTCCCTCCACCTCGGACCCCCGCGGCTTTAATTCCAGAACACGCCCCTGAATGTTATTAGATCTGATAATGGTTTTAAGATTATTGATTTTAGAAGTGTAAACACATAGATTCACTCCAGACAGGTTATAGTAAATACAAAAATATATCTCCGGGGAATAAACTTATTGGGTATATAACAGACAATTTAGTCGGGTATATAGAGAAATAGTAAGTACAGGAGGGCATCACTACACGATCACAAAACCGACAAGACAAAGTTGCGGACAAGTTATACACCATGGTGAGTCAGTGCCTCGCTATATCATTAATGTTTGTAAACCAACATTTCGTACTAGGGGAGCAGCACTGACGTGAACCCGTTGTCCTTCTCTTTTAAAGCACCTGTTAAGAAAAGTCAGTATGGTGACCAAACAGTGGAATAGTTTACCATTAGATATGAGATCTTGTATGAAACTTCTTCTTTTAAATCAAACGTGAAAATCAAAAAATAATTTTGCTGTTAAATCATTTTTTTTTTATCTTTTATATTAATTATTTATAAAATTACCTTTTTTAATGCTGAATTTTATTTGTACATATCAGAGCCGTGTACAGACTATTGAGACAAATATGAAATGGTCTTAAAAAATTAAATGTTATTATTATTAAGGCAAACGTTAGACACTGCAATAAATAAATAAAAATAAAAAAATAATATTAAATGGAATCGTTGGCCCGACGTAAGCGTCCATTGCGCAGTGCTGTTCCGGGCCTTTAATTGCTCTGTCTTCACAAGTAATATTCATATATATGTATATAGTTTAAAGGGGAGAGATATAGTGAAAAATTGAGTTTGACGGCCACTCGACACAAACTAGGTCATTTCGGGACTTACAGATGGTTTTATATTTGTTTCAATAATTCGTTTGCGCGTAGGGGTCTTGGACAGTGGGGGGAAGCCAGGGGACCCGCAGAAAACCCACGAGCTTGGACAGGCGACCCTAATTCTTGCAACGTACAACCGGGGATTCGAAACTTAGCCAGTTGACTCAATGACAGGCTTTATGATACAGCGCGCGCAAGCTAACTATTCAGTCCTCCAACCCCCGTAGTTTAAAGGGATTTATGTAAAACGTTTCAAAGACGATCTCTGCTCCGTTTCCACCTCGGGTATTTTCGCAACAGCCCGGATAATGAAGATGAGCATACACCATACTTTGTGTTATGAATGAAAGGACAGTGACATTTCGGAAGAATCTTTTGATGAAGCTCCTTTTAATCTGATCGAATTAAACCATGAGATTATCTACCGTTTATTTTTGATTTCTTTGATTTATTATACATAAAAAATAAAGCCCACCCTATCTATAATCTCCTGAAAAATCTTTAATCCGATTGAACTTAAACAGGGAGATTATCCATCTTTCATTGATTTTGTGTTTAAAGGGCCAATTCCGATAATACATTTAATTAATTGAGGAATAAAACTGCTTAATTTTGTGTGTGTTAAAACACTTAAAATCCCCTACCTTTTTGTGGAGAATCTAAATCCATATACGTGATACGTTTTCAAACAATTTAAACCTTTCTGTCTTCATCTGGAAATGGAGATCGTTGTCCCAAGCTGTATTATGGGGTGATTGGATAAAACCAGACTTTTATTAAAAATAAACACACACGTATGGATATTTGCTTGATAACGATACCTGTATGTGTATTAAAACATGGCATGTAATAAAATTCAGAAGTACTGTATCCATACAAGTGTATTTATTTTTATAGAAATATATTTCTATATGTCTTTATTACGATTATGTCAGACTTTTATTTTATAAAAATAATGTGTAGGTGAAATTTACCTTTCGATAACAAGTACATGTACAGCACTTGGTTCATGCAGTGTATAGACCTTTAAAGGGACGGGAATCGATTATCAGGTAATCCAACGAAAAAAGTGGCCCAAAATCTTAAAAGGGTTACGTGTCCGGATAAGCAGTTTTGACTTTCACGTTTAAACGACTCAATGTATTGAGCTGAAATTTTAAAACAAGGTTAATATACCATTCCTCTATAGTTTTGCGCTTAAATTTCATACTTGTATTTTGAGACACTGTTAAATCGGGATGGTTCCTTTAATTAATTTGAACATTCTTAAGAGTGGATTAAACTCTGGAAAAATCAGAGATCGTCCGAAATACGCGAGTGACGATCAACGGTTTGAAAGTGACGCAATATTGTAACTATTCCGGATTTTCACCCTTTTATAGATGGCTTCTATTACAGGGTAGTTGGGTGGCTGAATCGTTAGCGCTTGCGGGCTGCCTCAAAAGGTCTTTCATTGAGTCAACTGGTGAGGTTTCGATTCCCCGGTTGTAGGTGACAAGGAATAGGGTGGCGAATTATTGACATAAAATTGAACCACATGTTAGTTCCGAAGTTCTGTTCTGTAACGTTCGGGATAATGAAGAGAGACATACACCATAAAGCATAAAGTGTGCTACCAGGGAAACCTTTTGACCGGACAGTGGCGCTAAGGGCTGTTTTTATTTCGAATTAAAACATGCCTTTGAGAGAGTTTAACGTCCGATCGACACAAACCAGGTCATTTCGGGACTAACACATAGTTCAATTGTATTTAAATAATTGGCTTGCGCATATGGAACTTTAGCAGTCGGGGAAATGGGATGACCTGGAGAAAACCCATGAGATTGGACAGGCAATCTTACTCTTTGTCACGTACAGCCGGGGAATCGCAGTTACATCAGTTGACTCAATGACAGACCTTATGATACAGCGCGCACGTGCTAACCAATCGGCCATCCAACCCCATCCAACCGTGTAATACAGAATAATATACAGGGAGCAAAAGACAGTAATCGACAAGAATAACAACATAATTATCAAAAAATTCTAAATTCATATTTATACATATCTAGAAGGCCACCCGGCTAGATGTTACTAATTATTAACTGAATAACTTTGTAATTGGATCCCCGGATCTATGGAAACATTTTACTTATATAAATTAAAATGAAATGAAATGGGGTTAAACATTGAAGACAGACATAGGTCATGCAGTTGTAATTCGAAATAAGAGCAGGCAGGACGTAGCCTTCCCGTTGAGTTTTCAGGGGATATAACTAGGCATATAAAATGGAAGCCTGTTTTTAGACATGGTGCCTTCTTATTACAGGGAGCCAAGGTGATTCAGTGATTAATGAATACGGTAAGTCGTTAAGTCGGAGGTCTCGCGTTCGTCCCGTGCGTTGGCCAAGATAGTTCATCGGGATTTTTCGACGCGATTTCTCCTTGTCACTGTTGTCAATTGTCAATGGTGCAGAACCGAGGGCCTATCAAGGAACAACGTATAGTCGTTCTGATGGGACAAACAACGAGTCCCCGTGTACACATAGGCGTGTCCGTAAAATATCCCCTTGCAGTTCGAATACGGTAAAAGAGTAGATAATAGCGTCGCTGTCCTGACAAATTTCGATTATAGCGCACTGTATGGCGTATTCCACTATGAGCAGAACAGTAGGATGTCAAACACCATTCCATTTCATTTCCTTCTTATTATAGGCAAACAATTCCAGCTATTTTGAGGCAGACAACTGACGTATTTCGCTTAATGATCTGATTTGCTTTTTATATTAGAAATCGTGTATCCTTCGTGGTATCTATTTATATCATACGCATGACTGTTTGAAGGTTGATTAATATGTTCAATAAATAAAATGGAGAATGTTCTAGGCATGCGCTATGCAGTGTGGGGGTTAGAATGGCCTTGTGGTCTAGAGTGCCGCGCTTCGACCTCTAGCTGGCCGGTCACCTCTGGCTTGCGGCTGTGGTTTCGAGCCCTAGTGTGAGCGTATGTGACATGGAGATAGGAGCGCCTTCTCAACCTCGAGGGTTTCCTCCAGACACCCCGGTTTCCTCCCACTGTTAAAGACCCCTACGCGCAGGCGAATTATTGAAATAAAAATTGAAAACCATACGTTAGTCCCAAAATGACCTAGTTTGTGTCGAGTGGACGTTAAACCCCATCTCTCCCTCTCTCTCTCTCTCTCTCTCTCTCTCTCCCTCGCTATGCAGTGTGCTTGTTGACAGCAGGAGACGGGACTAGAGAAATATTTCGGCCAACACGACCGTCTTCATTAGCCTAGTAGGTGCAGAACAAAAGGACGTTAAACCGCATTTGATTTCATTTCTCTGCGAACACCTGAATCGAACCAGTGCAGTACTTTCTGATCAGTATGCGCAACCATATGCGCAAGCTAATTATTGAAATAGAATTGAACTATATGTTAGTCCAGAAATTACCTAGTTTGTGTCGAGTGGACGTTAAACCCTACATATTTCTCCCTCCCTTTATTCAATAAAGACACGACCATATATAAGACACCTGACGTTGTATAACCACATAAACCTTATCATTCTGACACTCTGTATAAAACAGCCATTAATTTAGTTTCATCGCCATAAAAAGATTACCGACAATTGCTGCAAAGTTCCTTAATTGGGTCACGCTAGATCGTTAGCTGCCTTTATTTGGTTTTGAGGTTGTTGATATGAGCAATGACCTCATACGGCCTCACTAATGATCCTTCGAGATTCCAGATAGCAATAAAAGACCGATCAAGGATCGCCGTGCCATTCCGGATAGAGAAATTAATTACTGTTCAAATTTTTCTATCAGTATCGATGGATAAAGAACTGGGTTACTCGCCGTGCCATTCCGGATAGAGAAATTAATTATTGTTCAAATTTTTCTACCAGTATCGATGGATAAAGAAATGGTTTATTCATTTATCGATAATCTGTTGTCAGAAGCATCGCGGAATCTCTCACGTGAACTGTACGGTTGTTAAACTCATGATTTTGTCATTACTCTCTACACATTTTAATGGAAGTTAGTCCAGACACAGAGAACGAGGCTATTTAACCTCCACCAGGCTATTTAACCTCCACCTCAAATTCAAATTGTTTGCTGGTGTAGATAATGTTTTTATTTCTTAACAGTCCTCGGCTTATTTAATTCAGGGCCACTAACCTCGAGGTTCCATGATGGTTTTACCAGTTGAAGTGAACTGGAATTTATTTCCAGATTTTTGCCCCCTTATTATTGGTACATAACTGGCGCATTGCAATGCAAACCGCCTAGTCGCTCGGATAAGATGGGAAATCGAAGTCCCATCAATAACACTTGCAGCACGTTAAAGATCCCCTGACATATGGAAAGTTAAATACGAATAGGCCATAGCAAGTTTTCCTTGATGGAATAATGTGCGGTGTATATCCGCTTTATTAGAATGGTTGATGTTGAACCGCCTAGTCGTTCGGATAGGACGAGAAATTTAAGTCCCGGCAATACCACTTTTCTGACATATGGAAACTTTAATACGAATAGGCCATTTCCTAAATAGCATACTGTACGGTGCATTCTCACTTTATTAGAATAGTTGATGTTGAACCGTTAGAATTGTGTTTTTATTTTCTTAATATTATTTGTTTATTTTCACTGAGGGGTTCTCAGTATTATTTAATCATCATTATATCGTCAACGCTGAAGTACAAGAAATACCAACAAGAAATAATTGTTTGTTTAGTATTAATTGCTAAAGTTTTAATTGTTTATATAGGTTTATAAAGCGTTCTTTTAGAATGCGTTAGTCCAATTAGTTTTCATAGATTAAATTATTAACCACGCTCGAGGTAAATATATACAAATTAAAATTAGTCAGAAATTAGAAGCAGATTTGAGATGGATGTGAACGTAGTAGACAAACGCGTCAAATGTTTTAACAAATGGCATTCTGCCTTAGCTTTTCAATTTTGATAGACATCACTTCCTCCAAATATGGTATGGCGACCATCTTGGATCGTTAAGATTTCCGCTATTTAAAACCCTATATCTACCAATATATCAGCTTCTAAACCACTTAGGATCGCAATCTTTGTGTCTAAATCTATTTCGCCACAACCCAAGGAATGCAATTATAACATCTAGAAAAGAATCAGGTTGCTTTTATTAGAAACATGGGCGTTGCTGTGTAGTCTTCGTGAACTTAGTGTACTAGTAAAGAACACTTTGCACGTTGAAGTTCTGTCTGGACAGCGGCGCTATGACCTACTCTTATATCGAATCCCAACTGCCAGAGGATCTTTTACATGCACGCTTATATATACACGGGACCGCAGTTTTTCGTCCCATTGCAACGGCTGCCTGTTAAAAGATCCCTTTTCATTTTATTTCCCCTTAGAACGTAAGAGTTCCAATTTTAAATTTTCAAGTACCGGTAATTGTTTTAAGATATATTAAAATAAAGCCCTAAAATAGATAGTATCCATAAACACTCCATAATCCTATTAATCCTATAATTCAATTTTGCCAGCTGAGAAATTGGCAAAGATATCATTTTCAACTTCAAATTCCAACGTTTGGACATGGATAATGCATGGAGGGCAATGGGGAAACAAGGGAGCTAATTGTGTGATTATTTCCTGTGTCAATGATTTTTGAGGGTGGGAAATAATGTCCATGGTCGTATAATAGTGAGTTGATAACCTATGGAGCAAAACACATAATTTGAAATTCTCGCTTTAAAGCCGTTACCATGTTTTATACTTGTATCTTGAAAGTTTTATAATATATCATTCCCATGAGACTTCAGTAACATGTCGATAATTTCTGACAGTTAGGCCAAACTAACTTGATTTACTATTCTTCGGGAACACGTGTTAATACGTTCTCCTTATTTCTTCGTATCGGGAAAAACATTAATTTAAAATCTTAAACTACTTTGCCTCGCTGTTCAATAACTCGTATTTTAAATTAAACAGAGAGAGAGATGTATATCGGAGACACAGTGGTGAACTAAACAAAGAGAGAAATGAGGTTTAACATCTACTCGACACAAACTATATTATATCGGGACTAACATATGATTCAATTCAATTCGCTTGCGCGTAGGGGTCTTTAGCAGTGAAAGGAAACCCGATGACCCGAACAGGCGATCTTACTCCTTGTCACGTACAACCGGGGAATCGAAACCCCGCCAGTTGACTCAATGACAGATTGTATGATGCCACAAAACCCCTTAAACTAAACAGCTGTAATGTGATTCAAGTGGCTATGTATTTATAATGGGAGATGTATATTGTAGGCCGGTTGAGGGGTAAAAAGATCTAAGTTCAGTCTTCTAAAAAGGGCTAGGGTTAGGGTTCGGGTTGGTATTCCCAAAAATTCACATTTATATAAAGTGGCTATTTTGGACTCCAGGAACACCCGAACCTCCCAAGTCGGCCTACAATTAGACTCCCGGAGAGGTGAAAATTAAATTGTTTTGGCCTAATAGGGTAAGGGAATCTATTTAACACTTGTCTATGAATGAAATGAACAAGCGACAAAAATACACCCAGACTGATTAGGGTAATAAACCGGATGCTATAAAAAAAATTTCTGATGTCGACAAAATCGCATTTTTATATTTCCGTTACATTAAACAGGAAATTGAAAGGATATGGGGATTGAAACAGTCACGAAGGACATCTAAGCACGGTTTTGTTTTTTGTTGGTTTATTTCTGGCCGTTAACATCATCAAAGGGAGGTAACTAACGCCGAATACGTTTTTTTTAAAAAAAATAAAAAAAATTGATATTTATCAGTTTTTAGTATTGGTGATGAGGTCAAGTATTATTTACTTCAGAAAGTCATTCATTTGAAAAATTTGTAGAAAATCCCCGAAGAACTTTCTCGGCACACACACCCCACAGAGTCTGGCTGGATGGGGTTTGAGAGAATGACTTTATTTTGTATCTTATGTAACCAGTTTTTAAATAAAATGTAAAAACGAACGGATGCATTGTTATTCCTGGTAAGACAAACGTCTTAACTAATAAGAAGATAATAAAATAAAATCCAAGTACGAACAATCCAAACCATTAGACAGAATTCGAAGTCCTAAAAAAACGTTATAGGCAAAATAGTGTATTCAAGCAAAATAGTGTAATCAGCAAATGGACTGCTCCTCGTGTACAAAATACACGACAAACAGTGGTAACAGGTTTTCGGAAGAGTAAGCTTACCCGCCATCTTCTGTGGTAGATAATAAGAAGAAAATTCGCAACATGAAGCAAGGAAGACAAGTGGAAATACTAGACGACCACAAGGGTAATAAGATATATAGGCTAGTAAGAAAGAGTGCATGGGTTATACGCCGCAAGTGGCTACCGGTTTTGAGGTTTGCGCGCTTTCCACGTCTGCTAGACGACCCATTGTGCTACATATGAGGTGGATTGTGCCTACGGTCAACTCTTCCGGCTGTCAAGGGATCTTTCGGAAACACGCCAATGTGTAAACCAGACATCGCTTTATGGGCCATACTGACAAGACGGAGCTAGGCCGGTTTATCCAGATGAACTCTTACATCAAATTTATACGTGCTCGGCAATGTTTACACCGGACTTCGGTTTTTCGTAATATACGAACGACTACACATTGTCCCTTGCCAGACCCTGACAAGAAGGAACCACTGACAACAACGAACCACATCGGAAATCCTTCGGCAAAAACCTGGATCGAACTCAGGTCTTCCAGACTAGAGAGCCAATGTCTTACCCACCGAGCCAAGCAAGCTCCCTATACATATATAATAAAATTGTCACTAAGCAGAAAATAAGTATAGACTTGTAATTAATTTTCTCTTTTAATCAAGGGGAGTTGGGGTGGCCTAGTGGTCTAGAGTGCCGCGCTTCGACCTCTAGCTGATCAGCCACCTCTGGCTTGCGGCTGTGTTTTCGAGCTCTGGTGTGAGCGTATGTGGCACGAAGATAGGGGCGCCTTCTCAACCTCGCGGGTTTTCTCTGGGCACTCCGGTTTCCTCCCACTGCTAAAGACCTCTACGCGCAAGCGAATTATTGAAATAAAATTAAACCATATGTTAGTCCAAAAATGACCTAGCTAGTTGACGTTAAATCCCATTTCTCCCCCTCTCTTTTCCCCAAATTATTGTACATGGGTAGCAAAACGTTCGGATACATTAGTTGTGTTGAGTGGACGTTAAACCCCATTTCTCTCTCTCTCTCTTTCTCTCTCTCGCTCTCTTTTAATCAAGGGTTATGCGATCATTACTTTGTTTCTATAAAATATGCATGTAATGAATTTCCCCTTTTACGACTGGGGGTTGGATGACTGAATGGTTAGCGTGCGCGCGCTGTATCATAAAGCCTGTCATTGAGTCAACTGGCATGGTTTCGAATCCCCGGTTGACGTAAAATTAAACCGTATTTTAGTCCCGAAATTAAACCGTATTTTAGTCCCGAAATTAAACCGTATTTTAGTCCCGAACCGTATTTTAGTCCCGACAGATGTTATGCTTCCTGCCATCTTGACACGTGTATTAACCTGTCCAACCCCTGGAGATCTTCGTAGCATACCTTATACCATTATGTAACTTATATTGTATAATTATGTCTTATCAACTTCTTTGTCTAGTAAACTGTACCGAATGTTAAACCTGGTATGATATGATACATTCGCCAGGTGCCTCATACGATCCTTTGACTGAGGAAAGGTTTACAAAACCCAGAATGGATACGGCATAGTCAGACAGGTCCTTCCAGGACATAAGAGCTGAGACAATAGGCGTCTTGGCACGAGCGGCGTTTTCGCCTACTCTTCAACGAATCACGTGGGGTTCGGATGGCCTAGTGGCTGTGGTTTCGAGCCCTGGTGTGAGCGTATGTTGCATGGAGGGGCGCCTTCCCAACCTCGCCTGTTTCCCCCGGACACCCCAGTCCCCCCGCCACTGCTAAAGACCCCAACACACAAGCGATTTATTGAAATAAAATTAAACCATATGTTAGTCCCGGGTGGAGTTTAACGTCCACTTCCAGCAGGGTCGATGTCGTAGATAAACCATTTTGTAAACGGTGAACAGTTCATATGCTGATTACACTATTTTACCTGAATTTTAGAACTTCGAATTTCGTCTAAAGGTTTGGATTGTTCGTTATTGGTTTTATCTTATTTACTTATACCATTATCCTGTGGACGCTATAAGATTGGGAGTGTTTCTATTGTCAGTTCATCCAGGTTTTTCGGCGTGGTCCCCTCTTGTCAGTGATGCGTGCCGTAGTGCCGCTGTCCAGGCAAACTTTCCCTCATAGCACACTGTATGGCGTATGCCCATTCTTCATTATCCCAGTTCGTAGCAGAACAGTAGGGCGTTAGCCGAATTTCATTTCATTTCGTTTCTATTTTGCATGTATACCAACTATACCACACTATGTTTGAAATTAAATTTCCTATAAATACTTTTGTGGGTACGTATCTTTAAAATATGCTAACGTTACTAACGCCAGAATGAACCTTTAACCCAGCATAACAACTGCGTTGCGGAGAATACATTTTGGTTTTACTAATTTAGTTTTAGAATGCACCTTTAACCCAGAATAAAAACATTTAATTTCACTAATTTAGTTTTAGAAACAGACCGGTAGCAAACTTCAGTAGTGAGACAACTTGACGAACAGTTTCGGTGTGGGTGGTAAGCTGTTCTATTCCTGTGTTAAGTCGCATCTCGTATTTTAGATTCAGTGAACGAACTACATTGACAGCAACTCAAAGCAACTGGGATTAATGTTTCTATAAGGGGAGTTTGTCGACCTTGATTACATATGGTTTTATTGAATTTGAAATTTGTAATCGATGGAGACTATGTAGGAAACAATCGATTTTCTTTAGATTTGTATCCATATCATTTAAAGCGCAAGATCACTCCATCTCTCAACACGTATTTCAAGTCAAATGGGTTGTTGGATGGATGGGGGGGTGTCTTTGTATCGCCCGGTTACTCTATGCGTGAAACAAAACACAGTACACAGTGATAAATGAAATAAAATGGGGTTTAACGTCCTAGTTTAATACACGACTGGGCTAATTAAAATGAGCATACGCTATTCAGTGAGCAATGGGATACACTTGTACCCGGACAGTGGCGCTACGACCTACAAGACCCAGGTTTTGCGAACCAACCACACGACTTGAAACATATTGTCCTGCACAACTGACAAGGAAAACAACGTCGGAATTCCAGGGAAATTTCTTGGCCAACACATGGAGTGAACCCGATACGTTATAGTTAGCGAGCCTGCGTCTTATTTACTGAGGTGGCTGAGAATGACGCTGTCCGGGAAACATTTCCCTCGTAGCCCACAACATGGCGTATCCCCGTCTTCCTTAGATCGATTGGACCAAAAAGCCAGATGTTCAACCCCATTTCATTTACTGTAAAACATGAAATTATTGCGAGCATGAAATTATTGCGACAATTGCGAGCGAGGCCCTCTCGCAATAATTTCATGTTCGCAATATTTTCGTGAAAATTTGTTAAAATGTCGGCCATATTGAATTATCCTACCTTCATTACTCTTCACAAGAAAGAGTCCCAATAAGTTAAAATTTGTTAAAATGTCGGCCATGTGTTTTATAGTCGTTCGTCAGCTTGGAGTTAATAATCAAGGGATTAAATTTAACAATAATTATTTAAAAATCAAGTTTGATAACAGGTATTTCATTTTCTTTGATCTGTTGAAAACAGACTCGAAGCCATAATCCTCAATAGTTGTTTATTTACTGTTACTAATGATCACCAATCAACCGATGTTGATTCGCAATAATTTTTTCCCCACTATAGAAATTCGCAATAATTACATTTCGCAATTATGTTTCACCACCCCAACTCGCAATAATTTCGTGTCGCAATAATTTAGTGTTTTACAGTAATTTAACAAATTCAAGGGAACTCTCCCATTTCGCCTACGTCCCATTTCGACTACAGCTTACAATAACATAATATGGGTGGTTGGATGGCTGAAAGGTTAGCGTGCGCGCCGTATCATAAGGCCTGTCATTGAGTCAACTGACGTGGTTTCGAATCCCCGGTTGTACGTGGCAAGAACAAGGGCGGATGTCCAACCCCATGGGTTTTCTCCGGGTCCTCCGTTTTCTCCCACTGCTAAAGACCCCTACGTGCAAGCGAATTATTGAAATAAAATTAAACCATATGTTAGTCCCAAAATGACCTAGTTTGTGTCGAGTGTACGTTAAACCCCATTTCTCTTTCTCTCTCTCTCTCTCACACCACAGATAATGTGGTCTGGTGGTTTTATACTCCTACTTACATATTTATAACCTCGTTATAGCTAAAATAGATTATTCCTAAATTTTCGGCTACAACCTATAACGAGAGAGATAGATAGAGAAATGGGGTATAACGTCCACTCGGCACAAAACAAGTCAAATCGGGACCAACGTATGTTTTTCTTAACGGGGGCCTGACAAACCCCATCGGGCAAAGATTCCTGGATCTGACCTTGTCATGTTCTCTTGTTTCCTCCCATCCGAAACAGCCATGCGCGTGTGAGGAATTCACAAAAACAAAGATTCGTCTGCGATATTATTTAGACGCGCTGCCTTTAGTTTAACGCTGGAACTCGAAAGCTTAGCGGATGCAAGGGTAAATGTCATACTATTATATTCTAAAACGGTCTAATCCTTTTTTTAAAAATTAAACCGAGAATTTTTATAATTACGTTTCAGCTTTAAGGAGAAATGACTTATTGTACTCGACCAACATGACATTTAACGGCAAATGTTTTATTGTACTCGAACAACATGTCGTCTAAGGTTTTGAAGTTTTATTGTACTCGGACAACATGACATTTAAAGTGGGGTGTAATATGATATTCGAACATCATAGAAATAAAAATGAAATGTGGTTTAACGTTTGGAGGGGACAAAAAGCGAGATCCCATGTACACATTGACGTGCACGTAAAAGATCCCTTGGCAGTTGGAATTCGATATAAGAGTAGGTCGTAGTGCCCCTGACCTGGCAAAATTTCCCTCATAGCACACTGTATGGCGTCGTCATTAGCCCGGATTAGGATCGGAATAGTAGGACGTTAAATCCCATTTTATTTTATTTCCAGGGTTCTGTAATAGGCCTAATAATGATAATGATCCAAGTCCATAAATTAGACTATTGGTTTATGTCATTGGGAGTTATCTCCCGCTCTTATGTAAAAACATGGCTGAATAAAACATGTGCTCAACATGCTCTATATATATTTTATTATAACATGGTGTCAGAATAGTGTCCTACCCAGCCTATATCCAAGTTTGAGAAGAAGCTAAGTATATCTGAGCCAGATTTACTTCATATAAACAATCTGTTTATCTTCCTAAATCTCGACAATGGAAGGATTTGCTTCATTTGTAAAACCACCTGGCATCCTAGACATAAGTGGTGGAAATCCTTCACAAAACTGGATGAAATGGAAACAAAAATTTGAGATTTTTCTACAAGCTGTAGGAGCCTCTACTAGAGCAGATACAATAAAAATTGGACTTTTACTTAATCACATCGGTGATCAAGCTGTAGAAATTTATTCTAACTTTAAATTCTTGCCAGAACGACCTGATCCAGAGCGTTTGGATAGAAATCTTCCTGCAGAAGAGAAGACAAAATATTCTATCATTGTAAGGAAATTTAATGAATATTTTTCAAAAAGAGATCCACAGTTGATGCTACGAGAAAAGTTTTGGTTACATATCAAGAGAGAGCCACATCAAACCATCGAGTCTTGGGTTGTTACTCTTAAAGAGCATGCACAAGCATGTAAATTTCCCGAACATTTTGCAGAGCAGGCTATTCGAGACAAATTAGTCTTCACTTGTACTGATGATTCAGCAAAATTAAAGCTTTATGATAGGGGAGCCACTCTAACTTTGGACCAAACAATTGAAATCCTTCAATTAAAAGAAGCTACACAGCGTGAGCTACGGGAGTCCAAAGCTGCTACAATTGAAGCTATTAATTATCAGTCTCAGTCTCATAAAATGACCGGCAAGCCACAACATCACAGCAGGGCAACACATGCTAATAAACGACATTTCCAGGGGAAGTCTCATGGCCACCCAAGTAAACCTGTCAATCAACAACCAAATTTTCCTAAAACTACACCACCTGGAAACTGTATTTACTGCAACACTCGTCATGAATTTGGTAGACGTTATTGTCCAGCGGCACGACAACGATGTGGAAAATGTACTCAAATTGGTCATTATACAAGTCTCTGTAAAAGCTCACCTTCCACAGTAAATCAAATATCTGATAATCCTGTTGATACAATGGATGATCTAACTCCTACATTTGTTGGTGCTCTAGAGTCTCAACCACCAACAGAACCAGAACCTGGCTTTCATATTAAATTGAGTACAGGGAACCATGAACATCTATGGCAGATTGATACTGGAGCTCAATTACGGTTATGCCAGAAGAAATTTATCAACCATCCTATGGCGAATTACAACAAACAGATCGCAAACTGATGGGTGCTAATAACTCTCAATTAGATGTTAAAGGTTATGTAACTATGGAACTGTCGAACAATCAAAATACTATAACTGAAAAAGTCTATATCACTAAATGCAATAAATTGCTATTAGGACTTCCAGCTATTCATAGCCTAGGACTTATTTATCAAATACCTGGAGCATTCAGTATACGTTCGATCGACACTAACCGCGATAGTACCTTACCACTCCTAAAGGAAGATGTCGTAAGAGAATACCCACAATTATTTGATGGACTTGGTAAGCTTCCTGGAGAATACAAAATTACTCTAGAAGATAACGCTCCAACTTTTTGTCTTCATAGTCCACGAAGAGTAGCTATCCCTTTAATGGAGAAAGTGAAAAATGAACTTCAACGAATGCAAGATCAAGATGTTATTGAGTCAGCTGATGATGGCCCATCAGATTGGTGTTCCGGTATGGTACCTGTTATCAAGCCTAATGATAGCGTACGAATATGCGTGGATCTTACTCGTCTGAATAAAGCAGTTAAACGAGAAATTTATCCTATGCCAAAAGTTGAAGATACTCTTGGAAAAATAGCTAAGAGTGGAGGTCACAGTCAAGGGACAGTCTTTTCCAAACTCGATGCCAATTCTGGGTTTCAACAAATAATCTTAAGTAAAGAAAGTACACACTTAACAACTTTCATAACACCTTTTGGACGTTTCCGCTACAAAAGATTACCATATGGAATATCATCTGCGCCAGAATATTTCCAGAAACGTATGGACCAACTACTTGGAGATCTACCAGGAGTCTTATGCCACATGGATGACATTCTAGTCACTGGCACAGACATGACAGAACATAATGTACGTCTTACGAATGTTCTTAAACGTTTGGTCAAAATTGGTCTTACGCTCAACATAGAGAAATGTGAATTTTCCTGCAAGCGACTACAATATTTAGGACAACTCATTGATGAATTTGGAATTCACAAAGATCCTTCTAAGGTCCAGGGAATCATTGATATGCCTTCACCTACCAACATTTCAGAATTACGACGATTCTTGGGTATGGTGAACCAGCAAACTAAGTTTTACCCTCATCTCGCTGAGAAAACTGTACCTTTAAGAGATTTATTGAAGAAAAACACAGCATGGCTATGGTCTTCGAATCACGAAGAAACTTTTAATCAATTAAAAGCTGACTTACAATCAGATACTATCCTAGCTTTATATGATGTTAACAAAGAAACTATCGTATCAGCCGATGCAAGCAGTTATGGTTTAGGAGCTGTCTTACTCCAGCGCCAGTCCTCAGGAATCCTAAAACCGGTTGCTTATGCAAGTAGAGCTATGACCACAACTGAGAAGAGGTACGCACAAATAGAGAAGGAAGCTCTTGCTATGACGTGGGCCCTTGAACACTGGTCAAATCTCCTAATTGGAATGCACTTTCATGTCGAAACAGACCACAAACCTTTGGTACCTTTATTTTCAACGAAGCTCATTGATGAATTACCTATTCGCCTTCAACGGTTCAGAATGAGACTTCTGCGTTTCAGTTTTTCCATCAAGCATGTTCCTGGTAAAAATCTCTGTACAGCGGATACCTTATCAAGAGTTCCTACTGATAGCAAATCCCTAGCGCCTAGTGATTTGGAAATCATCGCAGACTGTTACGTCAACGCCGTGATGATTAACTTACCAGCAACAGATCGTAGATTGGATAATATAAGATCTGAAACCAGGAAAGACAAAACTCTAAATTTAGTCTTTCAATACACTCAAACAGGCTGGCCAGAACTCAACAAACTTCCAACTGGTCTGAAGAAATACTGGAATGAACGTGGTAATCTATCTGTTCATGGCAGTCTGCTCATGAGAGGTCAACGTTTAGTCATACCAGCCACACTACAAGATGATATTTTGTCTTATCTACATGATAGTCATCAGGGAGTTACAAAAACATGTCTTAACGCTTCTTCATCTGTATGGTGGCCTGGCATCACAAAAGACATAGAACAATTAGTGAAAACTTGTTCTCAATGTGCAAAGTACAGAAGAGATCATGCTGAACCTATGAAAGGAACAGAATTTCCTAGCCGACCATGGTCACGCGTAGGCGCAGATTTCTTTCAATATAAAGATCATCAATATCTTTTAGCAGTAGATTATTACTCCCGAGATGTTGAAATATGCATAACTCCTAAACATGTCACATCGATTTCAACAATCAACATGTTCAAGAAAATATTTAGTCGACATGGGGTTCCAGATATACTTTTTACAGATAATGGACCACAGTTCTCTGCTGAGGAATTCAAACGATTTGCTGACCAGTGGTGTTTTGAACATGTAACATCATCACCAAGATATCCCCAATCAAATGGTGAAGCTGAGCGTGCTGTCCAGACCATGAAAAATATCTTAAAAAAGTGTGACGATGAATACTTAGCACTACTACGGTATCGAAACACACCATTACAAAATGGTTTTTCGCCAGCTCAACTAAGCATGGGTCGACGTTTACGATCACGTCTTCCTTGCCCTACAGACAAACTTATTCCATTTACCCCAGATATGAATCTAGTCAAAAGAAGAGAAATGGAGTATCGAGCTAAGATGAAATTTAATTATGATAGAAGACATAGAGCATCTGACAGTGAAGATCTTTACCCAGGTGACACTGTATGGATACCAGACCTGCACACTACGGGATCTGTATTAAATAAGTGTCTAAAAAACCCAAGATCATACATCATTAAGATCGAAAATAATCTTAAAGTGCGACGTAATCGGAGAATGACGCGGAAGATAAAACAACCTTCAAATCGCGATGAAATCACCAACAAACCTAACTCAGAAGCAAATGGTACAACTGATATTGAACGTAAATCAAACAGAACTATAAAGAAACCAAATCGGTTTATTGAACAATATTGAAAAAAGGGAGATGTAATAGGCCTAATAATGATAATGATCCAAGTCCATAAATTAGACTATTGGTTTATGTCATTGGGAGTTATCTCCCGCTCTTATGTAAAAACATGGCTGAATAAAACATGTGCTCAACATGCTCTATATATATTTTATTATAACAGGTTCGATCTCGATGCTGGCCGAGAAAGTTCCTCGAGATTTTCCAGCATGGTTTCCATATGTCAGAGGTGCAGAACGAAGTAGGCTACGTTGATAGGAGGGGATCAAGGTGGCTTAGTGGATAAGGCGCTGATTCTCTAGCCTGGAGGATGGGTGTTCGATCCCTGCATTGACCGAGACAGTTTATCTCGATTTTATGGCATTACTTCCCCTTGTCGGTGATGCAGAAAGGGGTCTTGACAAGGACAGCTGCCTAGTAGTTCGGACGAGACGAAAAACCAAGATCCCGCGTACACATTCACAGTTGGAATTCGTTATAAGAGAAGGCCGTAGCGCCGCTGCCCGGTCAAAAATTTCCCTCATAGCACACTGTATGGCGTATGCCCGTCTTCCATTAGCTCAGGTTAGGTGCATAATAGTAGGACGTTAAACCCCATTTCATTCATTCATTACTTTGATAGGAATAGCGTCGAGTCATTTGTATGTTTTGAAAGACCGAAGCCCTGTGTACACGTTGGCGTTCATGTAAATGAACCCTTTAAACTTGGAGTTGAATGAGTCGGTGCACTGACACATTGCATGGGGCTAGTTCGTCTTAATTAGACGTCCAGGGACAGAAAAGTGGCACTAATCGACTGGCTGATTGGTTGCAGTTTTCAAATCCAGGACATTGAAAGAAAAACACTGGTAGGCACGCTATTCACATCCCAAGAGCGTATACCTGTTTTCAGTACATAGAGAGCAAGAGAAATGGGGTTTAACGTCCACTCGACACAAACTAGGTCATTTCGGGACTAACATAGTTTAATTTTATTTCAATATTTCGCTTGCGCGTAGGGGTCTTTAGCAGTGAGAGGTAACCGGAGGACCCGGAAAAAACCCACGAGGTTGGACAGGCGACCCTACACCTTGCACGTACAACCGGGGATTTGAAACCACGCCAGTTGACTCAATGACAGGCTTTATGATACAGCGCGCACATGCTAACCATTCGGCCATGTTTTTAATACAACCTTGAAGACTTCGCACGTTTAACGTTTTCACACGACTATAAACTAAATAAAAACCCCCCCCCCCCCAAATAAAAAAGTATGTTAATATGTAATGCATTGCTGCTTCCAAATATACCCGAAATGTTGTACCATATGGAAAATAAATGAAGTAATTTTGGCAGCAGTTCATGTTTTGAAGGTTTATTTACAAATTCAGACACTTGTTTGTAACCTATCCATTAGAAAGGGTACTTAAAAATACATTATGTATTATTTAGATAAAGAGCTAGCCATTGTTGCTATAATAGTTCGAAAACAGATAATGCAAAGATATTACCCTTTGAAGGTTGGACAAAATGTCCGTATTGATTCCAACCGTTAAATCAAAATATGGCTGAATCTTTCTAATATACTTAAAGCCCCAATAACACTCTTGTTGTAACTGAATAATTTGTCCCAATCTTTATTCTGGTCAACAAATTGTACTATTTTACAATATTCCAATTAATAAATGATACAAATTTCATCCTAACCCACCTAATTTTAAAAATTGGAAAAATTCAACTACATGCCGTAACATGGTTTGGAAAGCCTTACGTAAGCACTTCCAAATGCAAATTGGATTTAAACATATTTTCGAACCCTCTGGACAGGCAAGATAGGTTGTAATGGATAATTTACACAACAGGTAGGACACTTAAACATCTAGTAGTTAGAATAAGGCTGATTTTTTTTCTGGACCTGTCAAGCCAGCAAGAGTGTTATTGTCCCTTTAATATCGGAGACATCCTGCTGTCCTGCAGCATCGAGATTTCATTATGGTCTTGTCATGTTAACAAATGGGCCTGGGGTATGAGTAAGTGAGTTCTTAAAAATTTATATAACATTTCAGGCCTAAAGAAAGATATGCAATAGGCAGATTTAGCCCTAGCACCGCCCTAGCACCGCCTTAGCCCAAAATAGTTTCAAATAAATATTTTCTATCTCTATAGGTAAATAACATACATGTTTCAATAAAGGTACCGGTACCATCGTTGGGTTTTTTGTAATTCACGGATGATATTCGCTCTTGTATTTCTAAATTCACAGATACGGCATGCTCTGGCATTTTTAAATTCACAGATGCGGTATGCACGGGTAATTTTAAATTCACAGATGCGTCATGTACTGGGTTTTTTTTAAATTCACAAATGAGGCCTGCTCTGGTATAATACTGTTTGCAAAAAATATCGTTGGATTTTCCAATACCCAAGAAACCAAATTCTGATTGTAACCGAACGTTTTGCTACCCATGTACGATAATTTGGGGAAAAGAGAGAGAGAGAAATGGGATTTAACGTCAACTCCACACAAGCTAGGTCATTTCGGGACTTACATATGTTTTAATTTTATTTCAATATTTCGCTTGCGCGCAGGGGTCTTTATCAGTGGGAAGAAACCGGAGGACCCGGACAAAACCCACTAGGCAGGTCAAACGATCCTACTTCTTGCCACGTACACCTGGGGATTCGAAACCACGCAAGTTGAGTCAATGGCAGGCTTTATGATACAGCGTGCGTACGCTAACCATTCAGCCATCCAACCCCCTCTTTAGCAGTGGGAGGGAACCAGGGGACCCGGAGAAAACCCACGAGGCTGGACAGGCGACCCTACTCCTTGCTACACACAACCGAGGATTCGAAACCACGCTAGTCACTCAATGACAGGCTTTATGAAACAGCCCGCACGTGCTAACTATTCGGTCATCAATCCCCCTCTTTAGCAGTGGGAGGGAACCGGGTGAGCCGGATGAGCCGGAGAAAACCCACGAGGCTGGACAGACGATCCTACTCCTTGCCACGTACAACCGAAGATTCGAAACCACGTTAGTGACTCAATGACAGGCTTTATGATACAGCAGTCACGTGCTAACCATTCGGCCATCCAACCCCCCACGATGATTGGAGTAGTTAAGGCAATTTGGCGAAAAACGGTACAAAAATTAAGAACTTAGAGTAGATTATATAAAAGTATTTTTGATACCTGCACGTTTTTATGAATGAAAGGATGTATGTAAACACTAGAGAATTGCGTTCCGTTTATCTTTATAGTCTATAATGGCTTTTAAATTGACATTAGAAATAGTAATAAACGAATTTTAATAACCTAAAACATATGCAGGTGTTTTCAAATTTAAATGCTAGTATTTTTTAGCTTAAATATTTTACAGATGTATGTTAGCGGGGAAAGAAAAACTTATCTCGGTACATAGATTCTTTTCCAATAACCGTCAACCATTTCAACCTATCTGGCAAACTTTTCTACAGGAGACCCGTTGGGTCATAATTATATTATGACAACAACAAATCTCATTTTGTCGTCATTACAGACATGCATCACGTATAACAAGTTTTTTTTTAAAAATCCTCAGCACATACAGATAATTAGAGTAGTTCCTTAGTAAACGAGAAGTGACACCAACTCTGTCGGGATCCGTTTTCCGCCTCTCGTTAGAAATCGAGGCCTAAGAAGGCTTAATAAGCTAATCTAGGCTGCAATGAAGATTGTCACTGTTGGCACTAGCACTACCACAATTCATCGGCCTACTGCTTAAATGAAATGGAATGGGGTTTAATGTCCTAATGTTCCGCTCGAAACTAGGCTAATGAAGACGTGTATACGCCATACAGTGTGCTATGGGGGCATTTTGCCCGGACAGCGGCACTACGGCCTACTCGGTTTTTCGTCCCGTCCTTCATCACTGACAAGGGAGAACCACACCGGAAAATTTGGATGAACGAACTTTCCCAGCCAATGCATTGATCGAATCCCCTTCCTCCAGGCTAGCGAGCCAGCGTCTTACACACTTGACCACCGTGAACCCCTAAATGGTGTAGGCTATAGGGATAGTATCAGCCACGTATCCTCACCCCCGACCCAACCCTTTCCCTCTTAAATTCTGCGCTAAATCGAATGTAGTGGCCATTTTTCGGCCTTGATGACTCGGACGAGATGATTATAACAATAATTTTGTTTTTATTTGATTGACCCTAATGGTTTTCCGTACCTTTCTCACAATCATCATCTAATTCTCTTTTAATATGGTAATCTATCAGACTGGGGAAATACAATTTGAAAATAACAGATTGCAAACAGATATGAAGTCAGTAAAATGCCATAATGTAACTGATTATTAAGCAAACCTGTTAGGATGTGTTTGTCTAACAATATAGAATATGAATGAAGATGTGTTTTCTGGGTTGAATAACAACACAATTTGTAAGCTTCCCAAATTATTTTAAAGTAGAAACGATGTTATTAATTGATACAAGTTCGTCTCCCTTTGGCATAAATCCGTGCTTGCCAACGAGATGCGCCAAATGTCGGTCATGACCGGTTGATATCGACTAAAGAGGAATAAAATGGAATGGGGTTTAACGTCTTACCTTTCTGATCCGACTATAGTGTGCTACGAAGGAACTGTAGCCCGGACAGAAGGGCTATGGCCTACTCTTATATCGAGTTCCAACTGTCAAGAGTTCTTTCGGGATGGATCACGGGACAGCCAATGACTTACTCACCGTGGCCCCACAATAAGGGGAGAGGGAAGAAGGGGGAAGAGAGAATAGAATCCAAGCGGCGTCTAAAGCCAGTACGAGTCTAAAAACCACCAAAACCAACGTGGGTTAAACCATATCATATACAAAACTTATGATTTCTTACCAAACCCCCACATTTCTCAAATACGTTTTACAAATCTAATTTTGGATAATTTGGCTACAAAAATTCCGTTTCTTTAAGTAACGTTGACCAGAGATAAACATTGGATGTCATTCGAGAATATTGTATTAACATGTATTTTGGCAAGACAAAGGCTAATCAATGGGGACAAATTATTCTGGACTTATTGCCGCTTAAAGCAGCAACTGCATTTAGTCACGCTATGGAAGTCACTAAGGACAATGAACTGCCACGTATCGCCGAATAACCGAGTTTTAGGTGAAAAATATGGTCGGTAACAAGCGGTTGGGTGGCCAAGGACAACAGACCCAAGCTGAAGGATAAACTATTTAAACAGATAATTTTGGGAGCGTTTATGTTTTTAAAAATTTATAAGAACCTCTAACATATAACATAACACACAATTTTTAACTTTTTTGCGCGCCTAAAGTGTCCAACATAGTCCAAAAATTCTAAAAAATTCATTTTCCTTGTTCATATCTATGTTTCGAATCTTCAATCTATAAAGATAACAGAAGATCGGCATACTGATAAGACCTTTATTAAAACATGAAATGGACATAATGCGGGAGGAGCTCTATTTCATGTCTGTCTTACTGGCAGTAAACTCCTGCTTATATAGCGTCAAACAAATAGGAGAATGGATTAGACTGATCATCAATTTGATAAACGTTATAGATCCCTCCGTCACAGTCGTATCGCCGCTGTCCCGACCAATTTTTTGTCACAGTCGCATCGCCGCTGTCCAGACAAAATTATCCCCACAACACACTAAATGTCATCTGCATTAGTCGGTGCAAAAAAGTAGGACCTCGATCCTTATTTCATTTCCCTGTTTGATTCCGACAATGTCTATTTAAAACGTGCCAAAACCGGAAATGATGATAAATTCAAAGTTTTTTTGCCGAAATTCCGGAGGCGTGTACTATTCACCTTTCAATAAAAATAAGTTATCACAAATATACTGTACAATTCTTCTTTTATCGTCTATAAATATTCCAAAGGCCATTTAACTTGGCAATATCATTTTGTTTAAAGCGGCATCGAGTCTACGCATGCTTCTGACGATATCTCATGTTCGCACATTAATCCAAATGTACCCATATTGATTACTTAGAGTATTTGTAAGAAAATAAAATGAAAATATCAACGATAGATATCCAATATATCTTTTACAGTCAATACCGAATATTGCATGTTTTCAATCCATCATATTCTTGTACTTGTAACTGCTGAATGGAATTGAACCACTTTTAGGACTGATATTCTTTCTCGAGATGCAAGAGAGAGAGGGAGAGGGAGATAAAGAGAGATATAAAGAGAGAGAGGGAGATAGAGAGGGGGGGGGGGAGATAGAGTTAACGCCCACTCGACACGCACTACGTCATTTTGTGGACCAACAGTGACACATGGATTAATTTAATTTCAATAATTCACACACAAACTGGGTCATTTCGAGACTAACGTATGGAGGAAACAGAAGGACCCGGTGAAAACCCACGAGGTTGTACAGGCGACTCTCGTCTCCCTTTCATATACAAGCGGAATTCCAAACTACGCCAATTGACTCAATAAAATCCCTTATGATAAAACGCGCATGCGTTAACCATTCGACCACCCAACATCCTATATAGAGATTCAACTTCAAATAACAATCCATAGAGACTTTAGGCCCGAAAGGCGTTATTTGTGAGACATTTTCTATTAAATTGTTAGATGTACATGATTTCACTCTTACACCATCAATTGGCAGTTAAAAGGGTTTTAAATTGAAAATTCTCAGCCAACTAGATTATTGATCATTTGACGTTTTCTTGAAACGTCCAATTGGGAATAAAAAATCTCTTACAGAAGTAGAATAGATGTGTGCTAGGTATGTCAATTCTTAAATATTAAGCGGTGTACGTACTACATCGGATAATATTGGTCCTTCGGACAAGTTCCTGTATATATGTCGGCGTGCACTTAAAAGAATTCTCGGCATGCGGAAACGCCACTACCCAGGCAAGAGTAATATTATAGCACAGTGCATGTCGCATCGCTCTCATTATTAACCCGGTTAAAGTAGCAATATACGTCGTTAAACCCCATTTCATTTAATCTCAGAAGCATAACCTGTCGCGGGCCCGACCTGGATTTCATAAGCCGGAAGCTACTACATTCAGCTTAAAGGCGCTAAATCGCTAATATTTGGGACCTAGAAATTGACACAAATGGGTTGTAACGCACATAATAATGTAATATGATATAAATGTATATAAATTAATTTACATTCAATCGTTTCAGTTTTTGCTCTAATTTTAAATCAATTATGCTCGGCGAAATACGCCCGAAGTCTATAGCGTCTGGTTATCCCAATCTACATCGATATTATTAATGCGCATGCTCTCAAGATACGAATATGACGTCGCCATTTGACATGACTTGTGGAATATGCCTAGCCTCGTTCTTTGAGTACCAATGGTAAAGTGTTTACTTTGTCTTAAATATTGGATATCAGAAGCCCATCTTTTCCCGGTAAGATCACAACACAGTCGATTGAAATTGACAAATAATTCGTGTTTTCAATGTCGAAGATTTTTTGATGATATTGAGTTAGAGACTTAGCTCCTTTAAATGCAAAAACACAGCCGTGTCAGGTATTCTACGCATAACCGTTACTCCCCTGATATGAATCTGAAGCCTTATTAACAAAATAATAAGAATACAGACCTTTGATTGGTCAAGAGCTAAATTTTGTACTAGGAGTTAACACTAAGGCCACCCTTAAATCCAAACACAGGCATTTTTTTGTCCAAGGTATTTTAAATAATGTTTGGCGATGGCGGATATAATAAACATCTGTTTACATCGTTTCACCGATTTAAATAAAAATAAACTGTATTTTAAACTTGTTTACATCTTATGATCCACATAAATCAAAATAAATCTCAGTCTGCACTTTAATTTTGTTTACATCTAATGATATTCGAACACAGTCTGTATGGTCTACATTAATAAAAAATATACGTCTGTCCGAATTCTTAGGGTTTTATCCCCCCCCCCTCTTTCTCTATCTCCCTCTCTCTATAAACAAAGAGAGGGAGAGAGAAATGGGGTTAAATTCGGGACTAACATAGGCCTATGGTTTAATTTTATTTCAATTATAATAATTCTTTTACGCGTAGGGGTATTTGGCAGTGGGAGGAAACCGGATGACCCGGAGAAAACCCACGAGGTAGAACAGGCAACCATACTCCTTGTCACGTACATCCAAAGATTCAAAAACACGATAGTTGACTCAATGACAGGCTTTATGACACAACGCGCGTGTGCTAACCATTCGGCCATCCCCCACCCGCCTCCCTCTAAAAATAAACACTCGATCCGAGGTTCAATGCCCGCGACCAATTACTAGATATGGCTGCCATTCAAGAGATCACTGAAATAAAAATTACCAAGATAATTTGGTCAATGATTAACTTGATATGAGAACAATTTGCTTCGTTACAACTTTTAATTACAAAACCATTGCAATGTTCGACATGGTAGGTTGGACTACCTTAACCTTTTAATTGTGACGCAGGCAGCTATCAGACAATATTGGAAAATATCCAGCAAGCCGCTATAATGATACGGACATTAATCTTCGAGATTCTAGAGTTGGTATAAAGACTTTGTATAATACGAGACTAACAATTAAATATATCTGTGCTAAAGATAATATTATGTTTCATATATACTAATAATATACATTATTTTAAAGATGCCTTTAAGAAGGCGGGGGACACATCGTAGTCCCAACACATAGCGGATTCCTCCCTGATAGGTGAGGGTGGTTGGAACTTGTTTTTTTTTAACAAAAAGATGTTTATCATCTCCCCCAAATGAATCAGTGATACTACTACCAAAAATCAGTGAGGCCACTTATATAAATCAGTGATAAATCAGTGATGGCACTTTTATAAATCAGTGATGCCACTTACATGCAGTAGTGATGCCGCCAAAAGGCAGGAGCGATGAAACACATATGTAGCAGTGGTGCCATCCATATGAATTAGTGATGCCATCCATATGAAGTAGTGATGCCACCCGTATAAAGAAGTGATGCCAACGATATGCAGAAGTTGTGGCACCCATATATTACGTAAAGTATTCACGAAGGGGAGGCATAAGTTGTGATGATGCCAGATCAAATGTGGAACTATAGTGCTCCAAGATGATTTACATTTTTGTTAAATCAAATGGGCATTATCACCTTCAATAAGAGAGAGAGAGAGAGAGAGAGAGAGAGGGGGAGAGAGGGAGGGAGAGAGATGGGGTTTAACGTCCACTCGACACAAACTAGGTCATTCTGGGACTAACATATGGTTTAATTTTAGCAGTGGGAGGAAACCGGAGGTTGGACTGGCGACCATAGTCCTTGTCACGTACAGCCAGGGATTCGAAACCACGTCAGTTGACTAAATGATAGGCCGTTTGATACAGCATGCACGTGCTTACCATTTGGCCATCCAACCTTCCACCTTCAACAAGAAAACAACTGTAAATATTTTCCTCTAATTCACGTATATTATATCAGTCATTGGATAAGGCGCTGGTTCGCTAGCCTGGAGGTCGAGTGTTCGATCCCTGCATTGGCCGAGAAAGTTCATCTCGATTTTCCGGCGTGATTTCCACTTGTCAGTGATGCAGAAGGAGGGCCTGACAAGGATAGCTGCCTAGTCGTTCGGATGGGACGAAAAACCGAGGTCCCGTGTACAAATTAGAGTGCACGTAAAAGATCCCTTGGCAGTTGGAATTCGATATAAGAGTAGGCCGTAGTGCCGCGGCCCGGGTAAAATTTCCCTCATAGCACACTGTTGGCGTATGCCCGTCTTCAATTGGCCCAGGTTAGGTGCTTAAGCGTAGGACGTTAAACCCCATTTCATTCATTCATTCATTCAAATTCATCCCAAATGGTGGGAACAATCTAGTGTTGACAATCCCGAAAGTTGATAATTATTGTCACTATAGGAGGTCCCCGGTTCGCTCCCAGTGTTGACCGGGAAACTTCCTCGGGTCTTTTCAGCGTGGTTCCCAACTGTCAGTGTTGCCGGGAGCAAGATCGTCTTGTCGCTTTCGGGTCGAACGAACACGCGAAGTCATAGATACTGTAATTTTATGAAGAGTAATGTCTCCCCCATGCGTATTACTTTTTATTATTAGCCCGGCTAAAGCACAACACGAGGATGTTAAATCATCATTTATTGTGCGTGATAACGATAAGAGAATACTTGTCGAAACGTCGTGCTATGCCTATAAACCACTGATTGTATTTTTCCATAAAAACTGTGTTGTGTTTTTTAAAATCCCATTCCATTTCACTTTGCTTGCCGAATACTATATCTTATTAGTAATTAGATGTTAAATCCCACTTCAATTCTAAACAGTGATTTTTGAAAAGTGCCACGTGATTGCGGACTGATTTATCTTATTGGTAATACTAATAGAGGGAACCCGTTGCTAAGTGGGTAAGACGCTGGCTCGCTTGTCTGGAGGTCGGGTGTTCGGTCCCTGCATTGGCCGAGAAAGTTAATCCAGATTTTCCAGCGTTATGTTGTCATTGATGCCTTGCAAGGACAGCTGTCTAGTCGTTCGGATGGGCGAAAAACCGAGCTCCCGTGTACACATTGGTTGCTTTGGCAGTTTGAAGAGTAGGCCGTGGCGTCTTCATTAGCCCAGTTTAAGTACAGAACAGTAGGACGTGAAACCCCATTTCATTTCAATATTGGTTATACCCGATTGGATTTGAAACCCCTTTTCACTTCACTTCTAAACAGTGATTCGGAAAAATGGTAATACCCCGTTGGATGTTAAACCCCATTTCGGCTGGTAATACCCCCCATTGGATGTTAAACCCCATTTCATTTCACTTCTAACCTGTGATTTCGGAAACGATCGTCTGACAGCGGTATGCTATATCTTATTGGTAATCTACATAAATGTTTCCATTGCTAATAAATCTACTTGTAGTCTTGTCACGTTTTGTCTGGTTAAAGCCTATTATATAAATCTGTAAAATGACCCAATGCTTCTCTTTCTAAATACCATAGACACACTGCTACGTATTTTCATTACCACGGACTGTCGATCCCATGACACAATATTGCTAATGGAAACTATGTGTTTTAAGACTCAGATTGAGTGAATGAGCCACTTTTTAAATGATACATCAGGCCTGGTTATTGCTTTACGTAGAAAACATCTGGTGTTTCGTGTTGATGAAGCGATGCAGATCGGCGACTGGTATAGTTTGCTTAGATTATTGACGCACTGGTTTTAGGTACTCTGAAGATAAGTATAGTTGTTACATACCAAGTAAACTGATGTAGATTGCCATCAATCACCCGCAGTATCGAACTAATTACCATGTACACTAATTAGTATTCAGCAGTTATTATACCGAGAGAGAGAGAGAGAGAGAGAGAGAGAGGGGGAGGGAGGGAGGGAGAGAGATGAAATGAAATGGAGTTTTACGTCCTACTGTTCTGCTTCTAACCTGGTCTAATTAACCTGGGCTAATGAAGAGGGCCATTCGCCATACAGTGTACTATGGGAGAAATTTTGCCCGGGCAGCGACGCTACGGCCTACTTTTATATCGAATTCCAACTGCCAAGGCGTTATTTACGTGCACGTCAATGTGTACACGGGACCTCGACTTCGCCCCCCATCCGAAGAGAGTGTGTGTGAGAGAGAGAGAGTGGGGAGGAAGAGGGAGGGAGAGCTAGGTATTTTGGGGAATAACGTATGGCACAATTTTATTTCAATAATTCGCTTGCGGGTCGGGGAATTTAGCCGTAAGAGGAAACTTGGGGACCCAGAGAAAACCCACGAGATTAGACAGGCGATCATACTCCTTGTCACGTGTTGGATAGAAACAACACCACTTGACTCAGTGACAGGCCGGCTATGATCTAAAGCGCATGCGTTAGCCCATACCCCAACCCCGTCCCCCGGGACCCCTATTGGTATCTTGTGGTGCTTGGTTAAGAATTATCCTATATTCCTTGAGCCAAGATAGCCACGACCCTTTGACAACAAAGTGATCGTATGCAAACTTCTCCGCGATTCTACTTTGAAGGAGTTTTGTGATAACTTCTATGATACATTTTTGACTGTCGGTAAAAATGGCGTCAGTTTTGATTTTGTGTTTTCATGCCACACTGATTGACGCGGTAAGCATTTATTTCCACCCACCGGAGCCTGGTGTTATGACGTCATATGTGTATTACGGTTTAGGATAAGGGTTCGGCTTGGCCCAAGCTTGGCCCAGGGTTAGAGTTAGGGCTAGTCCTGTCTACATCTCGAGACTCTGACGAAATCTGCAGGCCACATCCCATACTCTTATCCTTATCCTAACCCACAATCCACATATGACGCCATAACACCAAGCTCCGGTGGGTGGAAACAAATGCTTACCGATTGACCTCGAGGACACTTCAAGGTCAAGAGAGTTAGAATACAACTCAACAACTTAAACTTCTAGTATCTATACGTCAATCAGGTACCTACGAGTATATACTACCGATTCCATCAGTCACTAACTGACTTATAATGATCATTTTTCCGTCGAAAGCAACGACCTTGTGACCCCAAAATTAGAACAGCTCCTTGACGCTGAGATAAAGTCTCTGAATGTTAATGCAGGGACTGGGGAATCATTTACAAACTACATTATTGTAAAAGCTGAACCATTAAATAAATATCAGTCTAAAATTGGATCAATTCCGTTCATTATTATAAATATATGGTGAATTGGAAATATCTGAGAGTGAGAGGGAGAAAGGGGAGGGACAGAGAGTGTGGGAGAGGGAGAGAGAAGGATTTACAGTTGATACAAACTAGGTCATTTCGGGACTAGCATATGGTTCAATTTCTTTTCATTAATTCACTTGCGCGTAGAGGTCTTTAGTTGTGAAAGGAGAAGGGTCCGGAATAAACCCACGAGGCTGGACAGGCGACCCTAATCTATGTCACGTACAAGCGTGGAATCGAAACTACGCCACTCGACACAGTGACACAAACTAGGTTATTTCTGGACTAACGTATCCTTCAATTTTATTTCAATAATTCGCTCGTGCGAAGGGGTCTTTAGAACCAGTCGGGGGAAACCTACACTGCCGACAATGTAAACCGCGGGCTGTGGTCAAATAATTACTTTTCAACAAAAAAGGGGCTGAAATAATGAAGACGGGCATGTGCTATGAAGAAAATTCTCATTTAGTTTTCGAACTGCCAGGGGATCTTTATATAGCGCACTGTCTTACAAGGAACCTTGTTTTACGTTTCATGTCATGGCACGAAAAGGCATCTAGTCCTTCGGATTGTACGAACACCCAAAGGTATGGAAGACCAAACAGCTCTTTATTCAGTGTTCTTAATTCTTATTTCCTAATTCATAGTCCTTAATTCTTATATCTTCATTTGTTGTCGTATTTCGACATTTGTAGGCCAAAATTAACATTTGTAGACTAAAACCAACATTTGTATCTCAAAATCAATATTTTAAAATTGTATCTTTATTCGATTTGATTTTATTATAAAATAAAAATTAAATTTCTTATAGAAATATAAAAAAAAAATACATTTACATTTTATCAAAATTACATTTACATTTCATCAAAAACATACAACGACAAACAAATCTCCAAATACAAATCTTGCAAAACATTTCTTGAAAAACATTTCTTGAAAAACATTTCTTGAAATACATTTCTTGAAATACATTTCTTGAAATACATTTCTTGGAATACATTTCTCGAAAAACATTTCTTGAAATACATTTCTCGAAAAACATTTCTTGAAATACATTTCTCGAAAAACATTTCTTGAAATACATTTCTCGAAAAACATTTCTTGAAATACATTTCTCAAAATGCATCCAAGCGGAACGCTCGTGGTGGGCTGATAAAGTTGAAGCCATTGACGTCGTATTATGACGTCAATGGTTGAAACAGACTTTGGAGATGACCTTGACACAGCAAGATTGTCTTCCGACGTGTTGGTACACGCAGATGCCACTGTTGTCACTAGGCCCTACAGGCCTTCCAGACATTGCAATTACAAAGAATATATAAATAAGATCTATCTTAGAAATGAGCAAAACTGGATACTTACATGTATAAATCTTTAATTTAATATTAATATTAAAAGTCAAATTACATTAGGTATAGACTATAGTCTAGATCTGTTGATAATTCAATTCAAAAAGGGCCTCGGTTATCTAAATATGAGAGGCCAGAGGGCGAAAATAAGTAGTATTCCCAGTTCATTATCTGAGTGATATCATAAAAAAAAAATAAGGATTAGGGTAGGCTATAGGACTTCATACGCAGAGAGAGAGAAATGGTGTTTAACTTTAACATTCACTCCACACGTCATTTCGAAACTATATATAACATTCGCCCTAAATTAACATAGGCTACAGCGATGCCGATAGTCAAATGTCCAAGCTTTTATTAAATCATATATCTACAGCTCTACAAACAATGAATCAATATCCATATCCATATCATTGGATAGGCCAGAGAAGGGATCCTTTTGCTGATCGTAAGTCACTTGAATATTAATCATAATCGTAGTCTTTGGTACAGTGCTATTGTTATGTTCCCCTTGCCTTAGGTCATTGTGACATGTCAGTTGTAGGCTATTCCATGTGTCAGGCACAAAAAACGATAGTTGGGCCTACATTCACTATTCACAGTTTATACATTGTGCTTCGTTCGGATATATTTCAGATATACACAATCGATTATGTCAGGTGCGGATCCAAGGGGGGGGGGGGGGCACGCGGTGCACGACCCCCCCCCCCTTATTCCGGCAAGCTGTAAAACAAATTGTACCGACAACAATGAATGAATGAAATGGGCTTTAACGTCCTACTGCTATGGGGGACGTGAATTTGGCTCGTTGTTCGTTATTCGTTGTTCGTTATTGGCGAATAACGAACAACGAGCTGGTTTGTTGTTCGTTATTGGCGAATAACGAACAACGAGCTGGTTCGTTATTCGTTATTCACCAGATATGGAATTAGTAACATAATAAAGGCACCTTTAGAGAGAATATGCCGGGAGTGGGTTTTTATGAGTCTAATGGGTTAATAAATCTCAAAATCTTGGGGAAAAGATTCTAACAGTCTTTTTTTCTACGCGAACAATTAGCAGTTTCATATTGGTGAATAACGAACAACGAGCTGGTTTGTTGTTCGTTATTCACCAGATATGGAATTAGTAACATAATAAAGGCACTTTTAGAGAGAATATGCCGGGAGTGCGTTTCTATGAGTCTAATTGGTTTATAAATCTCAAAATCTTGGGGAAAAGATTCTAACAGTCTGTTTTTCTACGCGACAACTAGCATTTTCATATTGGTGAATAACGAACAACGAGCTGGTTCGTTGTTCGTTATTCACCAGATATGGAATTAGTAACATAATAAAGGCACTTTTAGAGAGAATATGCCGGGAGTGGGTTTTTATGAGTCAAATTGGTTAATAAATCTTCAAAATCTTGGGAAAAAGATTCTAACAGTCTGTTTTTCTACCCGAACAACTAGTAGTTTCATATTGGTGAATAACGAACAACGAGCTGGTTTGTTGTTCGTTATTGGCGAATAACGAACAACGAGCTGGTTCGTTGTTCGTTATTCACCAGATAAGGAATTAGTAACATAATAAAGGCACTTTTAGAGAGAATATGCGGGGAGTGGGTTTTTACACGCCTAATTGGTTTATAAATCTCAAATCTTTGGGAAAAGATTCTAACAGCCTGTTTTTCCACGCGAACAACTAGCAGTTTCATATTGGTGAATAACGAACAACGAGCTGGTTTGTTGTTCGTTATTCACCAGATATGGAATTAGTAACATAATAAAGGCACTTTTACAGAGAATATGCCGGGAGTGGGTTTTTATGAGTCTAATTGGTTTATAAATCTCAAAATCTTGGGGAAAAGATTCTAACAGTCTGTTTTTCTACGCGAACAACTAGCAGTTTCATATTGGTGAATAACGAACAACGAGCTGGTTTGTTGTTATTTATTCACCAGATATGGAATGGAATTAGTAACATAATAAAGGCACTTTTAGAGAGAATATGCCGGGAGTGGGTTTTTATGAGTCTAATTGGTTAATAAATCGTCAAAATCTTGGGAAAAAGATTCTAACAGTCTGTTTTTCTACCCGACAACTAGAAGTTTCATATTGGTGAATAACGAACAACGAACTGGTTTGTTGTTCGTTATTGATGAATAACGAACAACGAGCTGGCTCGTTGTTCGTTATTCGCCAGATATGGAATTAGTAACATAATAAAGACACTTTTAGGGAGAATATGCCGGGAGTGGGTTTTTATGAGTCTAATTGGTTAATAAATCTTCAAAATCTTGGGAAAAAGATTATAACAGTCTGTTTTTCTACCCGACAACTAGCAGTTTCATATTGGTGAATAACGAACAACGAGCTGGTTTGTTGTTCGTTATTGGCGAATAACGAACAACGAACAACGAGCTGGTTCGTTGTTCGTTATTCACCAGATATGGAATTAGTAACATAATAAAGGCACTTTTAGAGAGAATATGCTTGGAGTGGGTTTTTATGAGTCGAATTGGTTAATAAATCTTCAAAATTTTTGGAAAAAGATTCTAACAGTCTGTTTTTCTACCCGAACAACTAGTAGTTTCATATTGGTGAATAACGAACAACGAGCTCGTTATTGGCGAATAACGAACAACGAGCTGGTTCGTTGTTCGTTATTCACCAGATAAGGAATTAGTAACATTATAAAGGCACTTTTAGAGAGAATATGCGGGGAGTGGGTTTTTACACGCCTAATTGGTTTATAAATCTCAAAATCTTTGGAAAAAGATACTAACAGTCTGTTTTTCTACGTGAACAACTAGCAGTTTCATATTGGTGAATAACGAACAACGAGCTGGTTTGTTGTTCGTTATTCACCAGATATGGAATTAGTAACATAATAAAGGCACTTTTTGAGAGAATATGCCGGGAGTGGGTTTTTACACGCCTAATTGGTTAATAAATCTTCAAGATCTTGGGGAAAAGATTCGAACAGTCTGTTTTTTCTACCCGAACAAGTTGCAGTTTCATATTGGTGAATAACGAACAACGAGCTGGTTTGTTGTTCGTTATTGGCGAATAACGAACAACGAACAACGAGCTGGTTCGTTGTTCGTTATTCACCAGATAAGGAATTAGTAACATAATAAAGGCACTTTTAGAGAGAATATGCCGGGAGTGGGTTTTTATGAGTCGAATTGGTTAATAAATCTTCAGCATCTTGGGAAAAAGATTCTAACAGTCTGTTTTTCTACCCGAACAACTAGTAGCTTCATATTGGTGAATAACGAACAACGAGCTGGTTTGTTGTTCGTTATTGGCGAATAACGAACAACGAGTTGGTTCGTTGTTCGTTATTCACCAGATATGGAATTAATGACACAATAAAGGCATTTTTTAGATAGAATATGTCGGGAGTGGGTTATTATGAATCTAATTGGTAAATAAATCTTCAAAATCTTGGGAAAAAGATTCTGACAGTCTGTTTTCTACCCGAAGAACTACGGTTTCCTATTGGTGAATAACAAACAACGAACTGGTTTGTTGTTCGTTATTGGCCAATAACGAACAACGAGCTGGTTAGTTGTTCGTCATTCACCAGATATGAAATAAGTAACATAATAAAGGCACTTTTAGAGAGAATATGCCGAAAGACTAGCAGTTTCATATTGGTGAATAACGAACAACGAGCTGGTTTGTTGTTCGTTATTGGCGAATAACGAACAACGAGCTGGGTCGTTGTTCGTTATTCACCAGATATGGAATTAATGACACAATAAAGGCATTTTTAGATAGAATATGCAAGGAGTGGGTTTTTATGAGTCTGATTGGTAAACAAATCTTCAAAATCTTGGGAAAAAGATTCTAACAGTCTGTTTTTTTACCCGAACAACTAGCAGTTTCGTATTGGTGAATAACGGACAAAGAGCTGGCTCGTTATTCATTATTCACCAGATGTGGAATTAATGACACAATAAAGGCACTTTTAGAGAGAATATGCCGGGAGTGGGTTTTTACACGCCTAATTGGTTAATAAATCTTCAAAATCTTGGGAAAAAGATTCGAACAGTCTGTTTTTCTACCCGAACAACTAGCAGTTTCATATTGGTGAATAACGAACAACGAGCTGGTTTGTTGTTCGTTATTTTGGGAAAAAGATTCTAACAGTCTGTTTTTCTACCCGAACAACTAGTAGTTTCATATTGGTGAATAACGAACAACGAGCTGGTTTGTTGTTCGTTATTGGCGAATAACGAACAACGAGCTGGTTCGTTGTTCGTTATTCACCAGATAAGGAATTAGTAACATAATAAAGGCACTTTTAGAGAGAATATGCGGGGAGTGGGTTTTTACACGCCTAATTGGTTTATAAATCTCAAAATCTTTGGAAAAAGATTCTAACAGCCTGTTTTTCTACGCGAACAACTAGTAGTTTCATATTGGTGAATAACGAACAACGAGCTGGTTTGTTGTTCGTTATTGGCGAATAACGAACAACGAGCTGGTTCGTTGTTCGTTATTCACCAGATAAGGAATTAGTAACATAATAAAGGCACTTTTAGAGAGAATATGCGGGGAGTGGGTTTTTACACGCCTAATTGGTTTAAAAAATCTCAAAATCTTTGGAAAAAGATTCTAACAGCCTGTTTTTCTACGCGAACAACTAGCAGTTTCATATTGGTGAATAACGAACAACGAGCTGGTTTGTTGTTCGTTATTCACCAGATATGGAATTAGTAACATAATAAAGGCACTTTTAGAGAGAATATGCCGGGAGTGGGTTTTTATGAGTCTAATTGGTTTATAAATCTTAAAATCTTAGGGAAAAAGATTCTTACAGTCTGTTTTTCTACCCGAACAAGTAGCAGTTTCATATTGGTGAATAACGAACAACGAGCTGGTTTGATGTTCGTTATTCACCAGATATGGAATTAGTAACATAATAAAGGCACTTTTAGAGAGAATATGCCGGGAGTGGGTTTTTATGAGTCGAATTGGTTAATAAATCTTCAAAATCTTGGGAAAAAGATTCTAACAGTCTGTTTTTCTACCCGAACAACTAGTAATTTCATATTGGTGAATAACGAACAACGAGCTGGTTTGTTGTTCGTTATTGGCGAATAACGAACAACGAACAACGAGCTGGTTCGTTGTTCGTTATTCACCAGATATGGAATTAGTAACATAATAAAGGCACTTTTAGAGAGAATATGCCGGGAGTGGGTTTTTAGACGCCTAATTGGTTAATAAATCTTCAAAATCTTGGGAAAAAGATTCGAACAGTCTGTTTTTCTACCCGAACAACTAGCAGTTTCATATTGGTGAATAACGAACAACGAGCTGGTTTGTTGTTCGTTATTCACCAGATATGGAATTAGTAACATAATAAAGGCACGTTTAGAGAGAATATGCCGGGAGTGGGTTTTTATGAGTCTAATTGGTTAATAAATCTTCAAAATCTTGGGAAAAAGATTCTTACAGTCTGTTTTTCCACCCGAACAAGTAGCAGTTTCATATTGGTGAATAACGAACAACGAGCTGGTTTGTTGTTCGTTATTCACCAGATATGGAATTAGTAACATAATAAAGGCACTTTTAGAGAGAATATGCCGGGAGTGGGTTTTTATGAGTCGAATTGGTTAATAAATCTTCAAAATCTTGGGAAAATAACGAGCAACGAGCTGGTTTGTTGTTAGTTATTCACCAGATATGGAATTAGTATCATAATAAAGGCACTTTTAGAGAGAATATGCCGGGAGTGGGTTTTTATGAGTCTAATTGGTTTATAAATCTCAAAATCTTGGGAAAAAGATTCGAACAGTCTGTTTTTCTACCCGGACAATTAGCAGTTTCATATTGGTGAATAACGAACAACGAGCTGGTAGTGGGTTTTTATGAGTCGAATAACGAACTCCATATGTTACTAATTCCATATCTGGTGAATAACGAACAACAAACCAGCTCGTTGTTTGTTATTCACCAATATGAAACTGCTAGTTGTTTGCGTAGAAAAACAGGCTGTTAAAATCTTTTTCCAAAGATTTTGAGATTTATAAACCAATTAGGCGTGTAAAAAACCACTCCCCGCATATTCTCTCTAAAAGTGCCTTTATTATGTTACTAATTTCTTATCTGGTGAATAACGAACAACGAACCAGCTCGTTGCTCGTTATTCGCCAATAACGAACAACAAACCAGCTCTTTGTTCGTTATTCACCAATATGAAACTACTAGTTGTTCGGGTAGAAAAACAGACTGTTAGAATCTCTTTCCCAAGATTTTGAAGATTTATTAACCAATTCGACTCATAAAAACCCACTCCAAGCATATTCTCTCTAAAAGTGCCTTTATTATGTTACTAATTCCATATCTGTTGAATAACGAACAACAAACCAGCTCGTTGTTTGTTATTCACCAATATGAAACTGCTAGTTGTTTGCGTAGAAAAACAGGCTGTTAGAATCTTTTTCCAAAGATTTTGAGATTTATAAACCAATTAGGCGTGTAAAAACCCACTCCCCGCATATTCTCTCTAAAAGTGCCTTTATTATGTTACTAATTTCTTATCTGGTGAATAACGAACAACGAACCAGCTCGTTGCTCGTTATTCGCCAATAACGAACAACAAACCAGCTCGTTGTTCGTTATTCACCAATATGAAACTACTAGTTGTTCGGGTAGAAAAACAGACTGTTAGAATCTCTTTCCCAAGATTTTGAAGATTTATTAACCAATTCGATTCATAAAAACCCACTCTCGGCATATTCTCTCTAAAAGTGCCTTTATTATCTTACTAATTCCATATCTGGTGAATAACGAACAACGAACCAGCTCGTTGTTCGTTGTTCGTTATTCGCCAATAACGAACAACAAACCAGCTCGTTGTTCGTTATTCACCAATATGAAACTGCTAGTTGTTCGGGTAGAAAAACAGACTGTTCGAATCTTTTTCCCAAGATTTTGAAGATTTATTAACCAATCAGGCGTGTAAAAACCCACTCCCGGCATATTCTCTCTAAAAGTGCCTTTATTATGTTACTAATTCCATATCTTGTGAATAACGAACAACGAACCAGCTCGTTGTTCGTTGTTCGTTATTCGCCAATAACGAACAACAAACCAGCTCGTTGTTCGTTATTCACTAATTTGAAACTACTAGTTGTTCGGGTAGAAAACAGACTGTTAGAATCTTTTTCCCAAGATTTTGAAGATTTATTAACCAATTCGACTCATAAAAACCCACTCCCGGCATATTATCTCTAAAAGTGCCTTTATTATGTCACTTTTTCCATATCTGGTGAATAACGAACAACAAACCAGCTCGTTGTTCGTTATTCACCAATATGAAACTGCTAGTTGTTCGCGTAGAAAAACAGACTGTTAGAATCTTTTCCCCAAGATTTTGAGATTTATAAACCAATTAGACTCATAAAAACCCACTCCCGGCATATTCTCTCTAAAAGTGCCTTTATTATGTTACTAATTCCATATCTGGTGAATAACGAACAACAAACCAGCTCGTTGTTCGTTATTCACCAATATGAAACTGCTAGTTGTTCGCGTAGAAAAACAGGCTGTTAGAATCTTTTTCCAAAGATTTTGAGATTTATAAACCAATTAGGCGTGTAAAAACCCACTCCCCGCATATTCTCTCTAAAAGTGCCTTTTTTATGTTACTAATTCCTTATCTGGTGAATAACGAAAAACGAACCAGCTCGTTGTTCGTTATTCGCCAATAACGAACAACAAACCAGCTCGTTGTTCGTTATTCACTAATATGAAACTACTAGTTGTTCGGGTAGAAAACAGACTGTTAGAATCTTTTTCCCAAGATTTTGAAGATTTATTAACCAATTCGACTCATAAAAACCCACTCCAAGCATATTCTCTCTAAAAGTGCCTTTATTATGTTACTAATTCCATATCTGGTGAATAACGAACAACGAACCAGCTCGTTGTTCGTTGTTCGTTATTCGCCAATATGAAACTGCTAGTTGTCGGGTAGAAAAACAGACTGTTATAATCTTTTTCCCAAGATTTTGAAGATTTATTAACCAATTAGACTCATAAAAACCCACTCCCGGCATATTCTCTCTTAAAGTGTCTTTATTATGTTACTAATTCCATATCTGGCGAATAACGAACAACAAACCAGCTCGTTGTTCGTTATTCACCAATATGAAACTGCTAGTTGTCGGGTAGAAAAACAGACTGTTAGAATCTTTTTCCCAAGATTTTGAAGATTTATTAACCAATTAGACTCATAAAAACCCACTCCCGGCATATTCTCTCTAAAAGTGCCTTTATTATGTTACTAATTCCATATCTGGTGAATAACGAACAACAAACCAGCTCGTTGTTCGTTATTCACCAATATGAAACTGCTAGTTGTTCGCGTAAAAAAACAGACTGTTAGAATCTTTTCCCCAAGATTTTGAGATTTATTAACCCATTAGACTCATAAAAACCCACTCCCGGCATATTCTCTCTAAAAGTGTCTTTATTATGTTACTAATTCCATATCTGGTGAATAACGAACAACGAACCAGCTCGTTGTTCGTTATTCGCCAATAACGAACAACAAACCAGCTCGTTGTTCGTTATTCGCGAATAACGAACAACGAATAACGAACAACGAGCTACCTTCACGTCCCCACTGCTATGCACTTAACCTGAGCTAATTGAAGACGGGCATACGCCATACAGTGTGCTATGAGGGTAATTTTGCCCGGGCAGCGGCGCTACGGCCTACTCTTATATCGAATTCCAACTGCCAAGGGATCTTTTACGTGCACTCCAATGTGTACACGGGACCTCGGTTTTTTGTCCCATCCGAACGACTAGGCAGCTGTCCTTGTCAGGCCCTCCTTCTGCATCACTGACAAGGGGAAATCACGTCGGAAAATCGAGATGAACTTTCTTGGCCATTGCAGGGATCGAACACCCGACCTCCAGGCTAGCGAACCAGCGCCTAATCCACTTAGCCACCGTGATCCCCCTGTACCGACAATAAACACTGAAAATAGAGTGGGAGTTGTGTTTAATATTTGAAGATCAGATGCCAGTAAATCGCATATATGGAGTCTTGTCCTAAAAAAAATTATGGGGGAGGACCCCCAGCCCCTCGCAGTTGCTTCGCACCTGGGGTGCTCATTAGTCGGGCTTCGCCCTCAAAGTAGGCTACGCCCCCCCCTTTCGTAATATCCTGGATCCGCCTCTGTATTCCCCTGGCTGGGATTACTGCGCAAAATGGCCATTCACTGTGTACGTGCGAAGAAAAATCTAGCTACCATTTAATTTTCGTCACGTTAGTTACGTACGGTCGGAAGACAATCTTGTTGTGTAAAGGTCATCTGTTAAGTCTGTTTCAACCATTGACGTCATAATAGATATGACGTCAATGGCTTCAACTTTGTCAGCCCACCACGAGCGTTCCGCTTGGATGCATTTTGAGAAATGTATTTCAAGAAATGTATTTCAAGAAATGTATTTCAAGAAATGTATTTCAAGAAATGTATTTCAAGAAATGTATTTCAAGAAATGTATTTCAAGAAATGTATTTCAAGAAATGTATTTCAAGAAATGTATTTCAAGAAATGTATTTCAAGAAATGTATTTCAAGAAATGTATTTCAAGAAATGTATTTCAAGAAATGTATTTCAAGAAATGTATTTCAAGAAATGTATTTCAAGAAATGTATTTCAAGAAATGTTTTTTGAGAAATGTATTTCAAGAAATGTTTTTCGAGAAATGTATTTCAAGAAATGTTTTTCGAGAAATGTATTTCAAAAAATGTTTTTCAAGAAATGTTTTTCGAGAAATGTTTTTCGAGAAATGTTTTTCGAGAAATGTTTTTCAAGAAATGTATTTGGAGATTTGTTCAAGATTGGTTGTCGTTGTATGTTTTTGATGAAATGTAAATGTAATTTTGATAAAATGTAAATGTAATTTTGATAAAATGTAAATTTTAATGTATTTTTTTTTATATTTCTATAAGAAAGTAAATTTTCATTTTATAATAAAATCAAATCGAATAAAGATGCAATTTAAAAATATTGATTTTAAGATACAAATGTTGGTTTTAGTCTACAAATGTTAATTTTGGCCTACAAATGTCGAAATACGACAACAAATGAAGAAATAAGAATTAAGGACTATGAATTAAGAACTAAGAACTAAGAACACTGAATAAAGAGCTGTTTGGTCTTCCATACAAAGGTACCATGTTTTCCACAAGCATCACGTTAAAGATATCTCGGCAATTGAAAAACGAAAAAAAAGTAGGCCGTAGAAGTCTGTCTTGGGGGAATATGAAAATGAAATGAAATGGAGTTTAACGACCTACTGTTCTACTCCGAACTGGGTTAATGAGATATTTTACCCATACGCCATACAATGTGCTATGCGAGATATTTTACTCGGACAGCGGCGCTGCGAATTACTCTTATATGGAATTCCAACGACAAGGGGGGACCACGCCGGAACATCTGGATGAACTTTCTCGGCTAATGCTGAGATCGAACACCCTTCCTCCAGGCTAGCAATCGTGACCCAACTGAAAAACAGGTACCCCGACCTCTGTTGGCTGGGTTAATGCAGCAAGATGAAGACGTTTAACCCCATTTCATATTAATCAAAACATAATGACGACAACGCCTATAATGATAGGTATTTTACAGCCGAGATTTCACATTAGTAATCAGTAATCACGGAATCTGTTTTTTTACGACCCTCTATCTTATTACTGTCATATTATCGCTATGCTACTTACTGATGGAGTAGATTCTTAAACAAAGCAGATGTCTCCGAATGATTAATTAAAATAATGGACGTACTTCATCATAATGTTTTCGGTGACTTTGGGATGATCCAGTACTTCACGTTTACGTGGAGCTTTCGCTCCCGCTTCTCTCAACGCACATCGACTTTCCTTCGAAGGAGTCATTAAAGGGACAGTCCCGAATTTAACAAAGTCTCAAAAATAAAAGTCCGAGTACGTATGAAATTTAAACGCCAAAGTACAGAAGAATCGTGTATATACCCTGACTCAAAATTTCAGCTCAAAATATTGAGTCGTTTGGACGTGAGCGTTAAAACAGCTTATCCGGACACGTAACCCTTTTAAGATTTCGGGTCAATTCTTTCGTTGGGTGACCCGATAATCGATTCCCGTTCCTTCAGAGGTCTACACGATGAATGGTCCATGTGCTGTACAAAAAGTAAATTTCACCGACACGTTATTTTTATAAAAAAAAGTCTGGTTTTATCCAATCACCGCATAATACAGTTTGGGACACCGGACTCTATTTCCAGATAAAGACTGGCGGGTTAAAATTGTTTGAAAACTTATCACATATATTGTGTTAGTTGCTCGGCCCTAAGATAGGGTATTTTAAGGGATTTTAACACAAATTAAGCAGTTTTATTCCCAAAAACATTATCGGGATTGACCCTTTAAACACTCCTGCAAGCTATCCAAATCGCTGTCCTAAATATTGGGTTTAATAAAGTACTTTCAGTTTTTGCTTACGTCTAAACTGCATATATTCAAGGACGTATGTCGTCATATTTTATTTCTTTTTTTCTGGGGGTGGGGGGGGACTTTGAGATGAGATGTGGAGATAGAAATTTGATCACCTGGAAGCCATTAGCACATACAAGGTCACACGCCAGGCATCTTTAAAAGGAAAGGAATTGAAATGAAATGGGGTTTAACTTCCTACTGTTCTGCTCCTAACCTAGGCTAATGGAGACTGGAATACGCCTTACAGTGTGCTATGAGGGAAATTTTGTCCGGGCAGCGGCGCTACGACCTACCCTTACATCGAATTCCAACTCTCAATGAATCTTTTACGTGCACGCCAATGTGTACATGGGACCTCGGGTTTCCATACCATTCGAACGACTAGACAGCTGTCCTTGTCAGGTCCTCTCTTGCATCACTGACAAGGGGAAGCCACACCGGGAAATATGGATGAACTTTCTTGGCAAATGCAGGAAACAAACACCCGACCTCCAGGCTAGCGAGCCAGCGTCTTACACGTTTAGCCACCGTGATTCCCCCACCTTTTAAAAGAGGATTAGATGTGGTCTTATTCTGTCTGTGGGAAATGTTTGATCTTTCTACGAGTCGAAACGAAGCACTATATATAGACGGTGACATTCATCTCAACTTCAACACGTAGATGAAAATCGTCAGAGTTAATCCCCGATCGTGGTGGAGTAAAACTCTTTATGTTAATTCAATGCCACGTACATGATACAATCTAATCAGCAGTAATATTTTTTCTGATAGAGGTGACATTTGGACGAATTGATTAGCTCTCAATATTCACTTTTTCATTTCTGCAAATTGAATTCTAAAACAATTTCCGATGTGGTGTGAATGTGTACATAAATACTACGCGTAGGCGTAAAATGAGGAGACGGCGACAATTCTGCATGGAGCCACTAAGTAGGTAAGACGCTGACTCGCTAGTCTGGAGATCGGGTGTTCGATCCCTGCATTGGCCGCCGCGAACGTTCATCGGGATTTTCCGACGTAGTTTCCCCTTGTCAGTCTTGCAGGACCGAGGGCCTGACAGGGACAGCTTTCTAGTCGTTCCGGTGAAAGGCCGTGTATACATTGGCATGCACGTAACACATCCCTTGGCAGTTAGAAATTGATATAAGAGTAGGCAGTAGTGCTGCTGCCCGGGCATATGCATGTCTTCATTAGCCCATTTCATTCCAATTCTGCCCGGATCATTTTGTATTACTACGTCCGGTGTAAACAACGAATGTGTTATCGACATCACCTGATAGTACATCACACGTAGACCTTTACTGGGCGTGATCTTAAAGGTCAGCCATCTTGTACGGTGATTAGAGAAGGTTTGCGCATGACCAACTATAAGAAGCTAGGATATAGTTGTGCACGGGAATAGGTCTCATTGGACAGCAAGAATAGATCGTTATTACGAAGTGGTCTGATCTGCAAATCCCGCGATCTTTGACCAACGCGAAGAATAATTAAATCCAAAAGCTTGCCAAAGGTCTTCATTGAAGCAAACATAAAAGTGTTTCTCTCATAATACCGGGTAAGCAGATTAATTGTATGACTTGATATTTAATGAAAATGAAATGATTTGGGGTTTTAATGTCCTAGATCACTATGCCAAACGAGGACAATATGGTTGGGGATACGTCATGCAGTGTACTAGGGGGGACATTTTGCTCGGACAGAGGCTTTCCCGTTTGCTCTTAGTCTTTAATTTTTGCACCAACCGGGTTAATGAAGATGGACATACGTCATGCCCGGATAGCAACGTTTTAAGCCTTGTCTTAGTCGAATTCCAACCATCATGAATTCTTTTATGTGCACACCACCATGTATACGAGACCTCATTTTTTCGTCCTCGCCGGGTGACTATACTATGCCCATTTGCAGGCCATACTTTCTACACCACTGACAAGGGGGAAATCACGTTTAATGTCTAGTCAACACATTTTGAGACAAAAGGTTAAAAATAATTATGGCCACGTTTCCGCTAACTCTTCTTCGATTTCGATTTCCAGCTATCAAGGGTTCTTTGACGTTCACAGCACCGTGTACACATGTAGATTGTATAAATAAAACAGAATTCAAAATGTTTTAATATTTATCATAGCTACCAATGAACAGTAACTAGCCACCTAACGGGAAAAAATGGGGTTTAACGTCGTTCTGTTCTATGCCGACTGGGCTAATGAAGACGAGTACAAACCATACAGTGAGATGTGAGTAAAAGTTTGTCTGGACAGTGGCGGTTTGGCCTATACTCATTTTATGGGAGTGGGGGGGGGGTGTTGTTGACCAGATGGTCTGTCATTGAGTCAATTGGTGTGGTGTCGGTTTAGGGCCGTCTGTCCAACTTCGTGGGTTTTCTAAAAGTCGTCAAGTTCCTTCCACTGCTTAAGATCCCGACGCACAAGCGAATTATTGAAAAAATATTTTTAGACCCGAATTACCTAGTTTGTGTCGAGTGGACGTTAAACCCATCAATCTCTCTATCTCTCTCTCTCTCTCTTTCACGGTGGCTAAGTGGATAAGGCGCTGGTTCGCTAGCCTGGAGGTCGGGTGTTCGATCCCTGCATTGGCCGAGAAAGTTCATCTCGATTTTCCGACGTGATTTCCCCTTGTCAGTGATGCAGAAGGAGGGCCTGACAAGGACGGCTGCCTAGTCGTTCGGATGGGATGAAAAACCGAGGTCCCGTGTACACATTGGAGTGCACGTAAAAGATCCCTTGGCAGTTGGAATTCGATATAAGAGTAGGCCGTAGCGACGCTGCCCGGGCAAAATTTTCCTCATAGCACACCGTATGGCGAATGCCCGTCTTCAATTAACTCAGGTTAAGTGCATAACAGTAGGACGTTAAACCCCATTTCATTCATTCATTCTCTTTCTATTTCCAACTGTCAAGCGTTCCGTCAGTCAAGGCCAGTATTGAAAAATCCGAAAAGTTCTGTTCACCCCATGCTGCGATTCTAGTCTATTAAACCCTATTGTTCAGGCACGTTATGAACAGCTTTATTAAAACAGTAAACAAGATATGTGGGAGTATAAATTTGTTTAGTGCATGCTGGTGATAATTGAAAAACTCAGTTGTCACGTTTTCTGCGATGTTTAAATCTTTCAATGATAAAGAATACATATCGATCCGTTACACGGTTCAGTTGGACTTTTATTAAAGATGCACTACTATACAAGAGCTGAATCTGTCTATTCTATAGTTTCGGAAGCCGCGGTGTCTCGGTCAGTCAGACGTCTTGCTAACCTAGCATCCCCATGTTCGATCCCGTAGTTCATTGGGATTTTCAGCCGTATCTAGGCGGAGAGCGTGGCAAGGGACAGCTTAATATAGGCGTTTGGATGGGACATCATTAGCCCAGTCGGAGCAGAACACCTTTTTATTCCAATTTCTATTCTATTTGAGAGAGAGAGAGAGAGAGAGAGAGAGAGAGAGAGATAAATAGGGTTTAACGTCCACTCGACACAAACTTGGTCATTTCTTGACTAACATATGTTTTTTAAATTGTATTTCAATTATTCGCTTGCGCGTAGGAGTTCTTAGCAGGAGGAGGAGACCGGAGGACCGGGAGAAAACTCATGCGGTTGGATAGGCGACCCTACTCTTTGTCACGTACAACCGTATTCTATTTGCGTTTACTTCTTCATTGAAATACACCACTGCTATGTTGGATTATGCGTACTCCTATAGAACAACATGTTTTATAAACCTAAGACAATATTAATTTTAAAAAATAAAAATTCAGTCTGTACACTTTATCCAGTTAGTGAAGGTCTATGCACTTTTTGGACGGAGGGTCTGGCAAATACAGCGCCTAGTCGTTCGGGTGGGACGAAATCGGAATTGGAATTTAATAAGGAGTAGGACGTTAAAAGTTCGGATGGGACGAAAATCAAGGTCCCGTATATACATTGGCATGCATGTAAAAGTACTGTTGAATAATGGAATTTACATTAACAATAGGCCGTATTGCCACTACCCTGGCAAAATGTCTTTCAAGTTTATAGCACACTACATGTTTATGGCCCAAGCTGGCCCATTCGGCCATCCAACCTCACTGAAAAGTATGAGAAGTTTGTCGTCATTTTATTACGTTTTCATGAGCTTTAAGCGTCTGGTAGTTCGTGAAGAAGACAATTAATATACCTGATCTACACGCCCTTCCTGGTTGTTTACTTCTCGCGTGATTACTATTTCAGGTGAAGTTGATACATATTGACGAAGACGTATAAATGCAATTTATATAAAGATGAAATGCCTTGAAGGCGGAAAGGTATTCTAGACGGCTTCTCCACGTGTAACAGGTCAATAACCATTCTGCACACAGTAAACTACCTACTGCTAGAAAAGGTCTCTGCCCTGAATAGCCCTCATTAAAAAAATAGTATACTATTTAGTTATGTGGGACTATCCCGTTTCACACCTTCCATATACACAAAGATTAAATGGAAGCAGAATAAATGCTCGTCAACATTATCGAAGTTTCATTAGTGTTTTTGAATAAAATAGTCGATTTAGGACTTAAAATGTCGGTCATTAATGTTTATCCCCTTAACGAAACCTCTCCGCAGTTGCATTAGTTTAAAACTTCTGGGGAATCACGTGGCTAAGTGGGTAAGCCACTGGCTCGCTAACCTGGAGGTCCGGTGTTCGATCTCTGCATTGGCCGAGAAAGTTCATCAAGATTTTCCGTCGTGGTTACCCCTTGTCAGTGATGCAGAACGGAGGGCCTGACAAGGACAGTTGTCTAGTTGTTCGGATGGGACGAAAAACAAGGTCCCGTGTAAACATTGGTGTGCACGTAAAAGATCCCTTGGCAGTTGGAACTCGATATAAGAGTAGCCACTGCCGGGGCAAAATTTCCTCGTAGCACAGTATATGGCGTATGTCCGCCTTCCATTAGCCCAGGTTAGGTGCATAACGGTAGGACGTTAAAACCCATTTCATTTATGCATTAGTTAAAAACTTCTGCTTTAAAGAAAATACACCCTTCCACACTTCCGCATTCTTGTTATAAAATAAAAACATGACTGAAATGTATACATATATACTATTTTAAAATAGAAAACTATAAATAACTATGGTATAAAATACATACATCTGAACTGAATCATAGGCGCCAACATATAACTGTACTGGCGCAGGTGTCGTAATGATTATGTAAGAAACGAAGGTATACTTTAATAACAAGTAATTAATTACATACACAAAATATCAGCCGACATAGAATAAAATTAAATGGGGTTTAACATCCACCTGTTCTGCATCGACTGGGCTAAAACAGCCGACGACAGTGCGCTTCAGAGGAATATTTAGGGTGAGTCGTCGTCGTATTTGGGTTTAACGTCCACTTCCACTTAGGGTGATATCGTAGACAAATAATTAGGGTGAGTAATGTAAGTTAAATTAAATACAAATATTGAACTGGTACTCAACTCAAAACAAAATGAAATGAGGTTGAACGTCCTACTGTTCTGCACCGACTGGGCTAATAGAGAAAGCGACTTGAAAAGGGGTTCACCTTATTGAGAAATAGTTTTGGTGTTATTCCTGGGAATATTTAGGGAGAGTAACACAAGTTAACTGAAATAAAAATATCTAATTATTTTGATTTGGCCATTTTTACCCCAACTAGCAACACATGCAGGAGCCCGTAACTTTTGTCGCATTCTAACCCATCCGAACGCGTAGACGCTTTATTCCTTACCGGGGGAGCCACGGTGGCTAAGCTGGTAAGGCACCGGCTCGCTAGACTGGAGGTCGCTACTCCAATCCCGACGTGGTTTCCCCTTGTCAGCGGTGCAGGACGAAGGGTCTGACAAGGACAGCTATCTAGTCGTTCAGAGCCGGCAAAAAAACGAGGTCCCGCGTATACATTAGTACCACTGCCCGGGCACTGTATGGCGTATTCCCGTCTTCATTTTCGAAGTCGGAGCAAAAGAGTAGACGTTAACCCGGTTGCATTTCATTTACTCCTGCTTCATCACGGGGAAAAACAGGCTATAAAATCCCGAGCCCTTTTCTCGACCCATGCCTGAATCAAACCTTGGAACTCCTGGTTAGTGAATCTGCGGCATATTAACCAAGTTACCGTGGCCTAGTGTACATTTTGTTTTTGATGTTTGTGAACCTGTTACTCATCAAATGTATTATTACACCTGACCCAAACAGCCATAGGTTAAGCCAGAAACGTATAAATTATATCACTCGGTTCTACCATATTGTTGTTGAAATGTTTATTGCATAAATTCTCAAAGCATTTATTTTCAGAGAATATTTAAACCTTTCATTAAAAGTTTATTTTCTGCAATTTATTTTTTACGGCTAATTTTGATGGCTAATCGGGACTGTTTATTATGGTAGCAATTGTACTTGAAAATAGAGACAATTATATAACTTCGCTCAGAATAAAGTATTTCATTATTCGTCTTTTGAAATATTATATCAAGTATAGGGGGGTCGATTGGGTTGTTAAACGCATGCGCTTGAAATAATGGGGTCTGTTATCGAGTCAGCTGGCATGGTTTCGATTTCCCACTAGAACGTTACAAGGGTTAGGATCGCTTGCCCAACCTCGAGTTCTCCAGGTCATGCTGTTACCCCCCCCCCCCCCGCTAAAGTAAAGAACCTTACGCGCAAGCGAATTATTGAAATTAAATTCAACCAAATGTTCGTCCAGAAATGACCTAGTTTGTGTCGAGTGGACGAAAAACCCCATTTCTCTCTTTATAATCTTAACCTTACATAATGTATCTTTAACCTACTTCCTTTCTGTACCCACCAGAATAATGGCCTACACCATGCTACAGTTTACTCAAATGTCGAATTTCAACTGTCAAGGGTTCTATTACACAGATTGGTGTCCATTTAATTAAATAATGCATCATTCGTGAATGGTTCTGAGTTATCAATTGTTGGTACGCTTTACGTTATCCCATTTCCTTTTGTACATAGACGTTTCAAATATAAACATAAATTTGAGATATTTTGAAAGAAGTGGATCGCTTTTAAGTTGATATGGCTTCTTGTAGCTCCCATTCTCTAATAAGATATCGGTTGGATAAACAGTACAGTGAAACCTTACATAAGCAAAATGTTTACTTTGGTCGCTTTCATACTTTCGTATCTGATCGAATTTAATTAATGCTGATGTTATTTTTAACTGAACTTCGAGAAGCGCTCTTACACTTAACTTAAAGGTTAAACATTCTAATCTAAAATACACAAATACGTGAAGACCTCTTATCACTACTGCGTTCTTAATATCGTATGTAAATAATTCATTTCCAATCTCTATTATATCTAGGGATCACGGTGGCTAAATGGATAAGGCGCTGGTTCGCTAGCCTGGAGGTCGAGTGTTCGATCCCTGCATTGGCCGAGAAAGTTCATCTCGATTTTCCGACGTGATTTCTCCTTGTCAGTGATACAGAAGGAGGGCCTGACAAGGACAGCTGCCTAGTCGTTCGGAGGTCCCGTGTACACATTGGAGTGCACGTAAAAGATCCCTTGGCAGTTGGAATTCGATATAAGAGTAGGCCGTAGCGCCGCTGCCCGGGCAAAAGTTTCCTCATAGCACACTGTATGGCGTATGCCCGTCTTCAATTAGCTCAGCCTAAGTGCATAACAGTAGGACGTTAAACCCCATTTCATTCATTCATTCTATTATATCTATAAGTGCAGGAGGACTGGGCTAGACATAAACAATTAAATAAGACAAACCTACGGGCGGGACACAATCAGACGCACCTCAAGCAGTTGATCAAATGAATGGATGAAATGAACTGGCCGTAAGCATCCAGTGCGTTGTACAGTTCTGGTCCTATAGTGATACAGGCTTTATAGACTTTACTTTAAAAAATGAAAGCCAACTAACAATCAGAAAAAAAATGGAATTACCAAACGTAATTTACTTTTATTGCTTACCGAAAACAAAATTATTGGGAACACGGGTTTCAATAGTTATTCCAGAATGCTAACCACAACAAACCATTGCGTTATCTATACACTTGGAACGGAGGGTCGAGATAGGGTGATGTAACGACCAGTGATTGAGGAACGTGGCGTGATTTAGATCCCACACTTGAACGTGAGAAGGAATAGCATCATATGCACTACCTCGTATGTTTTATTTCTGGGTTCCCTGTTTTTTCCCATAAGTATAATGTCCCAATTTCATACCTACTTTCATTTTTATGGGGGTTGATTGGACGTTAAGCCCTTCGTCTCTCTCTCTCTCTCTTCTCTCTCTCTCTCTCTCTCTCTCTCTCTCTCTTTCCGTCTCAATCGAGCAGAAGATTACAGATGGTGCTGGCGTTTGACCATAATTATTATCTCGTATAGACATTGCAGATAATCATTGTTTGAACAGCATACATCGCGAGACATTACCTCACACCGGACTATTTTAGTCGCGCAGTAAATCGGTTATCTTTGAAGCAGGTGGTTAAACAATGAATATTTTATTTAATCGGTGTTTTGAAAACAAGACTGTATACAGATAAACTTATTTGTTTCAAGGGTACCGACCTACACATTCTCAAGGAATGATTCGAATAAGGCTGACTTATTTTGGCAAATAAGTCCAATTGGCGTGCACGTAAACGATCCCTTGGCAGTTGGAATTCGATATAAGTGTAGGTCACAGTATCGCTGCTTGGGCAAAATTTCCCTCATAGCACACTGTTTGGCGTATGCCTGTCTTTTTTAGCCCGGTAGGAGCAGAAAAGTAGGACGTTAAACCCAATTTCATTTCATTTCATTGGCAAATAGGTAGACACAGTGGCTCATTGAGTAATCCCATTATTATTATCCAAGTTAGTGCAGAAAAGTAGGACGTGAAACCACGGATCATATTAACCTAAAAAATCTTAAGGAATGGTTGGAACGTCGCATAGACTGGCAACGATGGCCTAGTGAAGCAATGGTCCGTGAAATACCAGTAGCAATAAATTTAGATTATTTCTGGTATTTGTGTTTGAAATATTCTTGTCAAACAAAAAAAGGGTGAAATCAAATGAAATGGGGTTTAACGTCTTACTGTTCTGCTTTGACTGGGATAATAAAGACTGGCACACGCTATACCGGGTGCGATGAGGACATTTTGACCTGACACTGGGCGCTACGTTCTGCTCTTTTACCAAGGGTTCTTTTACGTGCATGCAAATGTCTACACAGGACCTCGGGGTTTCGTCCGATCCAAACGACTATACGTTGTCCCTTGTCAGGCCCTCTGTCCTGCACCCCTGGCAAGAGGGAACCGCGCAGAAAAATCCCTATGAACTTTCTCGACTAATATTACTACGGGTGAACAAACTGAGAGAGAGAGAAATGAGGTTTAACGTACACTCAACACAACTAGGTCATTTTGGGTGTAACATATTGTTTTATTTTTTTATTTCAATAATTCGATTGCGCGTAGGGGTCTTTAGCAGTGGGAGGAAACCGGAGTGCCCGGAGGAAACCTACGAGGTTGAGAAGGCGCCCCTATCTCCATGCCACATACGCTCATACCAGGGCTCGAAACAACAGCTGCAAGCCAGAGGTGACCTGCCAGCTAAAAGGTCAAAGCGCGGCACTCTAGACCACTAGGCCATCCTAGTTTAACCCCATCTCTCTCTCTCTCTCTCTCTCTCTCTCTCTCTCTCTATCTCTCTCTTTATGGTTATTATTACTAAGTCACACAAAGAGGGAATCCCTGTATGTGAGTACACTTACAACAGACTATCTAGCTAGCGATGATACAAATATTGACTATATAAAGTCAATATATCCTGAATTAAAGTTTGTCTTATATCACAAGAACAAAGTCTTACAAGTGTTTAAGTGATGGTTTTATAAGTCAAGAATTTGGTTAAATATAGCGCTTCAGACACGATAAATTATAGTGCTTCTGTACATAAATATACCAAACATAAGCGATTGTAAATATCTTGTTGGTTCAAATACTGATTATTTATGTCTCAAAAGGTCAACTAGAACACAAATGCCAACCTAGTCAACTGTTTAAAGTGATAATAGCCTGATTTAAGTAACAGTGGGAATTCGACGAATAGTAGGCTAACTCCGCTGCCCTGGCAAACGTTCAGTCATCACACACTGCATGGTGTATGCTCGTCTTTATTGGGCCAGTTGATACAGAAGACATTAAACCCCATTTGAGGGGACGAATGACCCGACTCGTGCGCTTTAAAAATAGGTGGCTTGGTATTGACTTGTACGTGACAATGAGTATAGTTGACTGTCACACTTCACGAATTTTTCCCGGGTTATCAACTTTTCTCACACTGCTAAAGATTCTTGCGCGCACGTGAACTATTGAAATAAACTTGATACATGTTAGTCCCGGGTTGATCTGGTTTGTTTCGAGTGGATGCAAAACCCCACCCAGAAAGGTTTGAGACGACGACATGGTCTGGCTTCATGTGCTGCCATTGATTATGTTGTTCTGTCAAAATAAAACCAAGGCAACCGAGATTAATGACCTGACCTAATCGAGACTACAGTTGGTTGTTTGATGCACCGAAGTCTTTGATGTTGGAAACATGTTCTCTTAAATTACAAAATGGCCTCCCGTTTGATTACCCGATACAGATAACGAGCAATAAGATAAATCTAACATTGTTGGAGGTGGTTCGCTCGTTGTGAAAATGACCTAAGCATGTTTAACAGGTATATATATAATAACATTTTTAAGTCATCGAGGTACAAATCAAAAGGGCGTGAAATAAATTCCACCTGGAAAATGAGTTTAGTAGATTACTAGTTCAACAGTTCAACGTAAGATCTGTAAATCTCTAGGGTTCATCCCATCTTAATTACATCTTTTGTGATATATATGTTATTTTCTTTTTATCATGGATCAAGTAAGTTCGGGTACATATCGTCATATCTTACTACAGGTCTGGAATGCCTTGGTAATCAATACAAAGCAGTCATATTCAAATTATTCCAAGATATATTTTATTAGGTCAATTTACCGTCCTAGTTTTCTGCATTAACCTGGCTAATGAAGACATGCTTACGCATCGATCCACTGTGGCCTCCTCTTTGTCAATATCAATCAACCATATTCAAGTTATTCCAAAAGAATTTGTAGGTCAACATAAAACATACTATGCAAGTACCGGGCTAATGAAGACGTTCGTACCCGTTGACCCGATACAGGTCAATTTGGATAAGGGCTGAACTCCCTACTTTTCTGCACGAACCGGGCTTACTCGCCGACTCACTGCGGCCCCCTCTTTGCCAGTATAGTAAATGGTGCACATTAGTGCGAGAATATCTTGTGGGTCAATATAAAATAGGGATTAACGGAATAACTTTCTGTACCACCTTGCTCAAAAAAGACTAGCATACACCATCCAGTGGGCAATGCCTAACCGTTTTCCAGGTCAGCGGTGTTTCCACTAACTCTTCTTCGAAGCAAAGTTCATCCAGATCTTCTGGCGTAGTTTCCCCTAGTCAGTAATACAGGACGGAGGGCCTGACAAGGACAGCAGTCTAGTCGTTTGGATGGGACGATTAAACCCAGGTCCCGCGTACACACTGGCATGCATGTAAAATATCCATTGGCAGTTGAAATTAAATGTAAGAGTAGGCCGTAGCGCCGCTGTCCGGGCAAAATTTCCCTCATAGCACACTGTATGGCGTATGCCCGTCTTCGTTAGCCCAGTTAAGGAGCAGAACAGTAGAACGTTAAACCCATTTTATTTTATTTCATTTCTTCTTCGAATTCCGACTGTCAAAGTTATTTTAAGTGCAGGCCAATTCATACACGAGATCTCGGGTTTCCGTCCTTTCGGAAAGTATAGATGTCGTTCCTTGATATGACCTCCGTCCTGTTCCATCGACAAGGGTAATCAATTTAAACAAATCTGGAGTTTTCTAGGCCAATACCAGGATCGAATTCGGTAAATTGTGGAGAACTGAACCAACGCCTCTCTCACCAAGATTGTGCTTACAGATCATGCGTCATGTAGATGGTTAAAGTAGCGATATTGTTATCTATTCGCGTTTCGGAATCCATGTCCAATCATCGCACAGAGTGTAAACATAATCTATTAGGCCCATTTACAACTTACTATATCCGATATATTCCCACGTTCTCGAATAAGCGACTGAAAACCCAATTTACGAATTATTTTGCAACCATAATAATGTTTGAATATATTTAACGTCGTTGTTTTAGGTTGTTTTGTGCAACTCGGCTTAAACTGCTAATTTTTTAATTTTAATATTTACTGTTAAAACAGTTAGTATGATTTATGGCTATAAATAAATTACTTTAAGCAGCTCGATGTTAGTTTACCAGGTTGGTCTTTGTGTTCTGGTTGACCTTTTGAAACATAAATAATCAATATTTGAACCTACAAGATATTTACAATTACTTTGTTTGTTATATTTATCTACAGAAACACTATAATTTATCCTGAAGCGTTATATTTAACCAAATTCTTGACTTATAAAACCATCACTTAAACACTAGAAAGTTTTATAAGACAAAATTTAATTTATTTTCACTAGTATTTGACGTACCAGTAGCTTCTTCAAGGAGTTAGCATTATCAAAACTATATTCAAACTTTCCGCGGATTAATTCAAGCTTAACTAAACCCAGGCTGATTAGCATTTAATTAAGAAAAGAAAACTAAAATATCAACTGTAAATAATCTCCAGTCTGGGGTTCAATCGAGCCTGCCATTGAGTCAACAGGCGTGGTTTCGAATCCGCGGCTGTACATGACAAGGAGTAGGATCGCCTGTCCAGCCCCGTGGATTTTCTCCAGGTCCTCCGGTTTCCTCCAACTGCTAAAGACCCCTACGCGCAAGTGGATAATTGAAATAAAAATAAACCATATGTTAGTCCCGAAGTGGCCTGGTTTGTGTCGAGTGGACGTTAAACCCCATCTCTCTCTTTTTCTCTCTCTCTGTCTCCCCTCTCTCTCAATCGAGCAGACGATTGCAGATGGTGCTGGCGTTTGACCATTATTATTATCTCGTATGGTGTGCAAAACATGCTACAGGTGCACAAATTTTAAATTCCACATATCTGTGTAAGTAAGTACTGAAGAGAATTGAGCTATTTTCTGGAATGATATTGATTTTAGAGATGCTTCATTCACAATATTGTAGTTGGCAAGGGATTTCTCTTCTGATAATTTTGGGAGTTTTTCAGATAGCGAGTCACTTATATTTTCTCATTTTACCCAATGTACATAAATTACAGGAGTCATTATTGGCGGCGCTTGTCATTCAATGAACAAAAACACGCATTTCTTTTAATTTAATGCTTTGATGAACTTCACATATAAAATACGCATTTCTTTTGATTCAATGCTTTGATGTACTTAACATAAACTAAAAGTGAAAATATCTTGACGATAAAATTCATAATATTAAAAGATACATGATGAATATAAAACACATTAAATACCGAAATAGATAGATTGGAGGAAAAAGACAGTTGTATATTTTGTGAGCTTGTTTTATTTAATAACAGGTAGGTACAGGATAAATAGAGAATCTCCTACGAGTGTTTTTTGATATCAAAAAATATTAACACAAGTTGATAAAGTAAAAAAAAAACCGAGGCTCTCAAAAAACACGAGTTGGAGATTTTATTTACCACCCAATCCTTTCTTACATGCACAAATAAATAACTATAATTCTTTGGTATAGATTTCACTTTTACTGAACCGAATTACATTACAGCGTAGTGATACATCATTTTTTTGACAGCAGTTTAGCTATTGTATAACCCTGTATACTGACCCAGTTTTTCCCTTCAAGGTCAATTAAATAAAAGCAGGTTTTTTTTTTTAAAAAGTCACTCTTTACTTAAACTTAGTGGTTTCTTTAAAATAAAAAAAAGTAGTTCCTTTTTGATTGACCAATCTAATTTATGTAAAGTGATATCACCACACTGTGTATATATCACATTTAACACACAAGCGATACCTACTGTCAAATGTATTATTGGGTGATAAAATGAGTTTTACTTTACAGTGTTTTAGTGAGAAAACCCAAGCAAGGGTGTTAAAGATACGCGTACAGCGAACAAGTCATCCCACCATCTTGGGGAGTTGGATCGATTGCCGAATGGTTAGCACGTGCGCCTGTCATTGTCTCTCTCTCTCTCTCTCATTGGGATTTTTATGCATGATCCCCTATTGTCAGTGTTGCAGGACATGCTCTGGCAAGGGACAAAGTATACTCGTTTGTGTCGAGTTGACGTTTAACCCCATTTCTCTCTCCCCCCCTCTCTATCTCCCTCTCCCTCTCTTTCTCCCCCCCTCTCTCTCTCAGTCTCACCATATTTGTATTCTACCCTAACACCGGTGTGTTTATATATAATATTTATTGCTAGTTGTCTGTTGAAGCCAAGAACCCTGTATTTATAGTTTGATCATTATCCAAAAGCTGGTATTAATGAGTGTTTTCATTATCTCCTGCGTTGTCTTGTGTAGAAATACCGATAGCTCGGATTAGACGCTCATTGATTATCTGGCAGGCGAAGTGATATTCTCGTAAATTGCTGGCTACTGTATGTTTTTAATGAGTGATGGGGCCAGATAGTACCAGTAACCTCTTATCTGTGATCTGCCCTGGTTTAATAACAGACTAACATTCATTAGGTTTTAACATCATCTCCCAACATGTCAAGTTTGTTACTGTAACTAATTATCAACATCTTTAAGAGATTATTCCACTAGGGTTTATTTTAATAGTTAATGGCCACGTTTCATTTTTTTTTTTTTTACTGAGAATAGTATAAGGTATAACGTCTAGTTTGTTTACCAAATGGGCTAAAGAAGGTGGGCATGCTCCATGCAGGAGAATTTGCCAAACACTTTTGTCTACATTTCGAGTTCCTTTAGGTGCACGCGTAGGGGGTGGTGGTTGGTGTGTGTGTGTGTGTGTGTGTGTGGGTGGGGGTATCCAAATGGTTAGCACGCGCGGTATCATAAAGTCTGTCATTGAGTCAACTTGCGTGGTTTCGATTCCCTGGTCGTGCGTTACAAGAAGTAGGTTCGCCCGTCCTAGCTCGTGAGTTTCCTGCGAGTCCTCCGGTTTACTCCCACTGCTAAAGACCCCTACGCACTAGCGAATTATTGAAATAATTGACTTAGTTTGTGTCGAGTGGACGTTCAACCCCTGGAGAAATTTCTCAGCTAACATCAGCATCGAACCAAGAATCTACTGGTTAGTAAGCGGCCAGTAGCATACTCATTGAGCCACCGCAGCTCCATACACTCGTAGAAGTTGTTTGATCTTATTCGATGGAAACACATTTGATAGCCAAAAAAGGTTTTACCTCATTTCATTGGTGATTTGCGATACAGAGAGAGAGAGAGAGGGAGGGAGGGAAAGTGAGGGAGAGAGAGATGGGGTTTAACGCCCACTTGACACAAACTAGGTCATTTCCACAAACTAGGTCATTTATGGACTGACATAACATGGTTTAATTTTATTTCAATAATTCGCTTGCGCCAAGGGGTCTTTATTAGCAGTGGGAAGAGATCAGAGGACCCAGAGAAAACCCACGAGGTTGGACAGGCGAGCCTACTCCTTGCCACAACCTAGGTCATTTTGGGAATAACATAATATGGTTTAATTTTATTTCAATAACTAGCTTGCGCGTAGGGGTCTTTAATAGCAGTGAGATGAGAACAGAGGGCCCGGAGAAAACCCACGAGGCTGGACAGGCGAGCCTACTCCTTGCCACGTACAGCCGGGGATTCGAAACCACGCTAGTTTACTCAATGACAGGCTTTATGATACAGCGCGCGCACGCTAACCATTCAGCTACCCAAACCACCGATTGTTGATACACGCAAACGACCTCAAAAGGTAGAAGGAAAAAAGATTGGGTTGAAGGACAATATTGGTGCCAGTTATTATCACATATGTGATAGAGCTGGTTAAACATATTCCAAATATACTTTTAACGCAGAGAGCATTGATATAGAGCAGTCGCCCGTGTTTTCCTTTTCGCTACGTTACTGCTGATTCGGGTAGCGTGTAATACTCAGCTATTGTAGCAATGACCTCTGCGTTAAAAGTATATTTGGAATGTTTTTAACCAGCTCTATCACATATGTGATAATGAATGGCACCAATATCGTCCTTTAATAAGCAGGAAAATCCTAGCACTTAGAATCTCGCTTAATTTGATTTACAATATATCCCGAAGGTGTTGGTATTTTTTATATCTTTCATAGTATCACGTTTTAATTCCTTGAAATAACACGACCATGAATAATTCATTAATATTTTTTTTAAACCAATCGAATTAAAAATATCAGCTGCCAGACATTGATAAATTTTTAATATCATAACACATTGAAGTGTCAGAACACGAGTATGTAGTAATCAATCATAACAAAGAGCATTTTCCTGGAGCAACGAACGCGAGTTTTATAACATCTAACCGTTGCCTCAATACTGTGCAATTCCCGAATTTTTACGCTCATTGTGTTTACACCAAGATTGTGCTTACAGATCATGCGTCATGTAGATGGTTAAAGTAGCGATATTGTTATCTATTCGCGTTTCGGAATCCATGTCCAATCATCGCACAGAGTGTAAACATAATCTATTAGGCCCATTTACAACTTACTATATCCGATATATTCCCACGTTCTCGAATAAGCGACTGAAAACCCAATTTACGAATTATTTTGCAACCATAATAATGTTTGAATATATTTAACGTCGTTGTTTTAGGTTGTTTTGTGCAACTCGGCTTAAACTGCTAATTTTTTAATTTTAATATTTACTGTTAAAACAGTTAGTATGATTTATGGCTATAAATAAATTACTTTAAGCAGCTCGATGTTAGTTTACCAGGTTGGTCTTTGTGTTCTGGTTGACCTTTTGAAACATAAATAATCAATATTTGAACCTACAAGATATTTACAATTACTTTGTTTGTTATATTTATGTACAGAAACACTATAATTTATCCTGAAGCGTTATATTTAACCAAATTCTTGACTTATAAAACCATCACTTAAACACTAGAAAGTTTTATAAGACAAAATTTAATTTATTTTCACTAGTATTTGACGTACCAGTAGCTTCTTCAAGGAGTTAGCATTATCAAAACTATATTCAAACTTTCCGCGGATTAATTCAAGCTTAACTAAACCCAGGCTGATTAGCATTTAATTAAGAAAAGAAAACTAAAATATCAACTGTAAATAATCTCCAGTCTGGGGTTCAATCGAGCCTGCCATTGAGTCAACAGGCGTGGTTTCGAATCCGCGGCTGTACATGACAAGGAGTAGGATCGCCTGTCCAGCCCCGTGGATTTTCTCCAGGTCCTCCGGTTTCCTCCAACTGCTAAAGACCCCTACGCGCAAGTGGATAATTGAAATAAAAATAAACCATATGTTAGTCCCGAAGTGGCCTGGTTTGTGTCGAGTGGACGTTAAACCCCATCTCTCTCTTTTTCTCTCTCTCTGTCTCCCCTCTCTCTCAATCGAGCAGACGATTGCAGATGGTGCTGGCGTTTGACCATTATTATTATCTCGTATGGTGTGCAAAACATGCTACAGGTGCACAAATTTTAAATTCCACATATCTGTGTAAGTAAGTACTGAAGAGAATTGAGCTATTTTCTGGAATGATATTGATTTTAGAGATGCTTCATTCACAATATTGTAGTTGGCAAGGGATTTCTCTTCTGATAATTTTGGGAGTTTTTCAGATAGCGAGTCACTTATATTTTCTCATTTTACCCAATGTACATAAATTACAGGAGTCATTATTGGCGGCGCTTGTCATTCAATGAACAAAACACGCATTTCTTTTAATTTAATGCTTTGATGAACTTCACATATAAAATACGCATTTCTTTTGATTCAATGCTTTGATGTACTTAACATAAACTAAAAGTGAAAATATCTTGACGATAAAATTCATAATATTAAAAGATACATGATGAATATAAAACACATTAAATACCGAAATAGATAGATTCGAGGAAAAAGACAGTTGTATATTTTGTGAGCTTGTTTTATTTAATAACAGGTAGGTACAGGATAAATAGAGAATCTCCTACGAGTGTTTTTTGATATCAAAAAATATTAACACAAGTTGATAAAGTAAAAAAAAAAACCGAGGCTCTCAAAAAACACGAGTTGGAGATTTTATTTATCACCCAATCCTTTCTTACATGCACAAATAAATAACTATAATTCTTTGGTATAGATTTCACTTTTACTGAACCGAATTACATTACAGCGTAGTGATACATCATTTTTTGACAGCAGTTTAGCTATTGTATAACCCTGTATACTGACCCAGTTTTTCCCTTCAAGGTCAATTAAATAAAAGCAGGTTTTTTTTTTTAAAAAAGTCACTCTTTACTTAAACTTAGTGGTTTCTTTAAAATAAAAAAAAGTAGTTCCTTTTTGATTGACCAATCAAATTTATGTAAAGTGATATCACCACACTGTGTATATATCACATTTAACACACAAGCGATACCTACTGTCAAATGTATTATTGGGTGATAAAATGAGTTTTACTTTAGAGTGTTTTAGTGAGAAAACCCAAGCAAGGGTGTTAAAGATACGCGTACAGCGAACAAGTCATCCCACCATCTTGGGGAGTTGGATCGATTGCCGAATGGTTAGCACGTGCGCCTGTCATTGTCTCTCTCTCTCTCTCTCTCTCTCATTGGGATTTTTATGCATGATCCCCTATTGTCAGTGTTGCAGGACATGCTCTGGCAAGGGACAAAGTATACTCGTTTGTGTCGAGTTGACGTTTAACCCCATTTCTCTCTCCCTCCCTCTCTATCTCCCTCTCCCTCTCTTTCTCCCCCCCTCTCTCTCTCAGTCTCACCATCTTTGTATTCTACCCTAACACCGGTGTGTTTATATATAATATTTATTGCTAGTTGTCTGTTGAAGCCAAGAACCCTGTATTTATAGTTTGATCATTATCCAAAAGCTGGTATTAATGAGTGTTTTCATTATCTCCTGCGTTGTCTTGTGTAGAAATACCGATAGCTCGGATTAGACGCTCATTGATTATCTGGCAGGCGAAGTGATATTCTCGTAAATTGCTGGCTACTGTATGTTTTTAATGAGTGATGGGGCCAGATAGTACCAGTAACTTCTTATCTGTGATCTGCCCTGGTTTAATAACAGACTAACATTCATTAGGTTTTAACATCATCTCCCAACATGTCAAGTTTGTTACTGTAACTAATTATCAACATCTTTAAGAGATTATTCCACTAGGGTTTATTTTAATAGTTAATGGCCACGTTTCATTTTTTTTTTTTTACTGAGAATAGTATAAGGTATAACGTCTAGTTTGTTTACCAAATGGGCTAAAGAAGGTGGGCATGCTCCATGCAGGAGAATTTGCCCAACACTTCTGTCTACATTTCGAGTTCCTTTAGGTGCACGGGGTGGGGGTGGTGGTTGGTGTGTGTGTGTGTGTGTGTGTGTGGGTGGGTGGGGGTATCCAAATGGTTAGCACGCGCGGTATCATAAAGTCTGTCATTGAGTCAACTTGCGTGGTTTCGATTCCCTGGTCGTGCGTTACAAGAAGTAGGTTCGCCCGTCCTACCTCGTGAGTTTCCTGCGGGTCCCCCGGTTTCCTCCCACTGCTAAAGACCCCTACGCGCAAGCGAATTATTGAAATAATAGAGAGAGAGGGAGAGAGAGAGGGAGAGAGAGAGGGAGAGAGAGATGGGGTTTAACGCCCACTCGACACAAACTAGGTCATATCCACAAACTAGGTCATTTTGGGACTAACATAATATGGTTTAATTTTATTTCAATAATTCGCTTGCGCCAAGGGGTCTTTATTAGCAGTGGAATGAGATCAGAGGACACAGAGAAAACCCACGAGGTTGGACAGGCGAGCCTACTCCTTGCCACAAACTAGGTCATTTTGGGACTAACATAATATGGTTTAATTTTATTTCAATAACTCGCTTGCGCGTAGGGGTCTTTATTATCAGTGAGATGAGAACAGAGGACCCGGAGAAAACCCACGAGGTTGGACAGGCGAGCCTACTCCTTGCCACGTACAGTCAGGGAATCGAAACCACGCCAGTTGACTCAATGACAGGCTTTATAATACAGCGCGCGCACGCTAACCATTCAGCCACCCAAACCGCCGATTGGTGATACACGCAAACGACCTCAAAAGGTAGAAGAAAAACGAATGGGTTGAAGGACAATATTGGTGCCAGTTATTATCACATATGTGATAGAGCTGGTTAAACACATTTCAAATATACTTTTAACGCAGAGAGCATTGATATAGAGCAGTCGCTTGTGTTTTCCTTTTCGCTACGTTACTGCTGATTCGGGTAGCGTGTAATACTCAGCTATTGTAGCAATGACCTCTGCGTTAAAAGTATATGAGGAATGTTTTTAACCAGCTCTATCACATATGTGATAATGACTGGCACCAATACCCTCCTTTAATAAGCAGGAAAATCCTAGCACTTAGAATCTCGCTTAATTTGATTTACAATATATCCCGAAGGTGTTGGTATTTTTTATATCTTTCATAGTATCACGTTTTAATTCCTTGAAATAACACGACCATGAATAATTCATTAATATTTTTTTTAAACCAATCGAATTAAAAATATCAGCTGCCAGACATTGATAAATTTTTAATATCATAACACATTGAAGTGTCAGAACACGAGTATGTAGTAATCAATCATAACAAAGAGCATTTTCCTGGAGCAACGACCGCGAGTTGAACAACATCTAACCGTTGCTTCAATACTGTTAAATTCCCGAACATTTACGCTCGTTGTGTTTACACGTGACTAATTAGCATTGTTCAGTCAGAGGTTGTGACACATAACACACTGTAAACAAATATGGCAGCCTTCACAGAAAAGGCAATATACCAGTTTACAGCCGCTTTAAGGTTTTTTTTAATTGCCCCCCCCCCCCCCAAAAAAAAAAATAAAAAAAAAAATAAATAATTAGCAATTGAAACTCTTTGTTGGTCAGCAACGATTTCCAGCAACCTTGACATTGATCAAACCTTGAACTTTGCAACTCGAATGTCAAATGTAGACATTATAGCTACAAGTACTAGACTTGATTATCGTAACGATATTTTAAACGAAGGTACGTAGGTCAGGCGAGATCAAGCCTTCTATTGAAGATGGACAAAGAGATACCCTGGGAAGTTCTTCTTCTTCTGGGGGTGCAACGTATCTTCCACAATAGTGATGGTGCAGAGGAACTGTGGGGCGCAATGTGCTATAGGAATGGGCGTAGTCTTTAATTCTTATTTCGGAGAATGCAGAATGTTGTATTTGGGAATACAATCTATTTAATAAATAAAATAAAGACTCAGGTATGAATTGAAGTAAAATGGTGTTTAACATCCTACTTTAGCGCACCAACCCCACAAATGAGGACGTCCAACGCAATGGTGTGCGCTATAAGGAAAATTGTGTCCGGACAGGGGCATTTACGCTTCATCCGTACCGCCATGACAAGCTTCTGGTAGTCAGGAAAAGGGTTGACATTCGACACATACAAAAAAGGCAATTCGTGAAACTAAAATCTTGAATGTCAAAGTCGGAAATAGATTTTACTGAAAGATTAAAACGTTGACAAAAAGATTATCAAAGCTTTAACAGGAGCTAAGTTAAAGGGGCGCAATGACGCCCTTTGCGTCAGGGGTATAGAGTTTTTTGACACCCTTTCTCAAATGGAAGACAACCACATGGTTTCAGTGCGGTTTTTAGCTTTCCTAGTCAGATTCTGATCTTGTTCACTGATTCGGGTATGGTGCAACTCGACACTTCCAACAAATTATCATCGAAGGAATCTAATTAGATCACAGCTGGACTTATACCCAATCAAACGTAGTGCCGAAATATGCACTATACTGATGTAAATAGTGGGATTTTGTCTTCTTCCCAAGGCATCCCGATGCTCTTGCAAAATCAACCATTCCTTCTTCTTGTTCCCATGCGGGAGCCACGGTGACTTAGTGGGAGAGAGCTAAGACCTAGAAAGTTTATCGGAATTTTCCGAAGTGGTTTCCACTTGTCATGGTGCAGGATGGATGGCCTGACAAGGACAGCTGTCTAGTCATTCAGGTGGGGCGAAAAACCGAGGTCCTCTGTACACATTTGCTTGCACGTAAAATATCACGTAGCAGTTGGAATTCGATATAAAAGTAGGCCACTGTGCAGCTTCTCGGGCAAAATTTCCCTCATAGCACACTGTATGGCGTATGCCCTGTCGTCATTAGCCCAGTCAGGAGCAGAGCAATATGACGTAAAATCCCAATTCACATTATTTCGTTTGTTTTTAGCCAACAGCACTTTCAAGATAATGTTACAGTCGTCAATGTGTTTTTATAACAAATAATACAAGTAAATCATTTTATCTATTCCCCTGTCGATAATAATACATTTTAACCGGTCGATGTTGTGGGTGGGTAGCTCTAGGCTTTCAAAACCACAGAAGATAAACCAATAAATACCATTACGTAGTAGTTATTAGCACCCTTTCCGAGGTGTATCGGTGAATATCAGGACAGTTTTGGTCGGGGGATCAGCCGAGGCGAAGGTGCTAATAAGTCACTTACATCACATTTCTATCGAGTATTTTGAAGCGATATGTAAAAAATAGTAGTTATTATCGAGTCGTTTCAACCGAAAAGTGACAAATGTTATTTCATTTATCCCTTTCTGAGCCTCACGTTACATTTCATGGTAGAATGATTTCGCAGTCGAGAGACGAGCTGAGTAGTATTTACACGTGCGTCTAGCTATACCCTGGGCGTGAAACAATCACGTGTTTGTTTAGACCACATCGTAGAAGACCGCAATATTAATAATATTATTATTAAATGTAGTGTGAAGGAAATGCGAAACGTGGGTCATTCCTGGTGAAGGTATGCATCAACGAATTAGTAATAAAAGAGATGTCTTTCTAGGCGTTTTTGTTTTTATCCTGCTTATTTTAAATGTCTGTGAAGTGTCCAGCAAGAGAACTGCGCCTTTTATCATCACAATTACAATAATTATTCAGTGTTCTCATTTATATGTTTTGCATATTAATATAAATCAAACCAAATTATGGAATACGTGCCAATTGACATGTATGATAATTGATTTGAGTAATATGATGTTTAGTTAATTTAATGTCATTGTATATATTTTTGAACTGCCAGTTTGTTCCACTCGGTTTGTTTTGTTACTGTGATTTTGACTAGTTGTTTCATGTAATTTGTCCGGCTGCATTGTATAGAGCCATAGCTATCATTGCGATCTGGGCCGGACTAAAGGTCCGCTACTTATTGCTTGAATGGTATCTTAAACAGTGTAGAAGTGTTCGTTTGTCGGGAATGAACAGTACTTTTTTTTAAAAAGTGTACTGTTCATTTCTGATACACGGATACTTTTAAGCCTGTATTGGAAATAAACAGGCCAGTTTTATCAAAGGTTGCCAATGGCAACGAGGTAGAAGTGGGATGTAAATTAAAATTAACTACCGGATTTATTAGCTTTTATTAATTTATTGAACTGAATGTCACAATGCACCTAATAAGAATAAATATTGTTAAAGTACTTCTAATGTTCCTTTGGGCTGGTGGTGGTGAAATGCCTATAGATTCAGTTTCATTGACTTTGTTTAAAGGAGCTAAATCACCAAAATTTTGGACCTAGAAATTGACAAAAGTGGGTCGCAACGCATATAATACTGTAATATAATGTACATGTATATCAACTGATTTGCATTCAATGGTTTCCGTTTTTACTCCAATTTCAAATCAGTTATGTTCGGCGAAATAAGCCAGCAGTCTCAATCAAGTGCACGTTTCTAGCGTCTGGATATTCCAGACTACATTCACGGTTTGATTTGGTGTAATGTGTTTAGCCTCGTATTTTTTGTTACAACTGGGACTGAAGCGCATTTCGGTACACGATTCGTGTACCAATGCTAAAATGTTTATTTTGTCTAAAATATTGGATATCATAAATTCCGTCTTTTTCCGGTAAGATCACAACATCAATGTTGATTTAATTTGACAAATAAATCGTGTTTTCAATGTTGAAGATTTTGGATGATATTGAGTTAGAGACTTAGCTTCTTTAAAGTCAGTTACCACAAGAGTGATAATTTGTTTTAGTGTAGTCCATGGAGTTACTGTATATTGTAAGAGCTGTCATGTTTGGTGTACTTACTTTATGGGGTTTTATATTGTAAGTGCTGTCGTGTTTGGTGTACTTACTTTATGGGGTTTTATATTGTAAGTGCCGTCTTGTTTGGTGTACTTACTTTATGGGGTTTTATATTGTAAGAGCTGTTGTGTTCGGTGTACTTACTTTATGGGGTTTTATATTGTAAGAGCTGGCATGTTTGATGTACTTACTTTATGGGGTTTTATATTGGTGTACTTACTTTATGGGGGTTTATATTGTAAGAGCTGTCATGTTTGATGTACTTTATGGGGTTATTGTATATTATAATAGCTGTCGTGTTTAGTATTCTCTAGCTATCCTGCTATGGTACTCTATATAACGTCAATGCAGATATAATATATTGTAAGAGCTATCGTGTTTTTGTGTATTCTAAGAGCTATCATGTCTAGGGAGTTCTTTTAGTTTACTTTATAGTGCAAGATGCTATCGTGTTCAGTGTAATCTGGATAGCGTTATAGCTGTCGTGTTTAAAGGAGCACCCGTTGTTATTCATACCGTAATAGCTATTACAATAGAAAATTCACAAAGACCGTCATGTTGAGTTTTGTTAATTACCTTATTTCGCCTTGGCCGAATTTGAGTATGATGTTCTCTGACATATGTATCATTGAACCCAACTACATTGGTTTCTTTTGCAATTTGTTTTAGGTATATATCTTTATTGATCACCCCAATATTGCAAGTATTAAGAACAGTGAATATAAAAATAATAGTAATCATATAATTATTTATACTGTAAGAGCTGCCGTGTTTGGGGTACTCTATCGGGTTATTGTATATTGTAAGAGCTGTCTTGTTAAGGGTATTCTATATGGTTATTATAATAGTGTAAGAGCTGTCTTGTTAAGGGTATTCTATATGGTTATTATAATAGTGTAAGAGCTGTCTTGTTAAGGGTATTCTATATGGTTATTATAATAGTGTAAGAGCTGTCTTGTTAAGGGTATTCTATATGGTTACTATAATAGTGTAAGAGCTGTCTTGTTAAGGGTATTCTATATGGTTATTATAATAGTGTAAGAGCTGTCTTGTTAAGGGTATTCTATATGGTTATTATAATAGTGTAAGTGAATGATTGAATGAATGAAATGGGGTTTAACGTCCTACGCTTAAGCACCGTACCTGGGCTAATTGAAAACGGGCATACGCCACAGTGTGCAATGAGGGAAATTTTGCCCGGGCAGCGGCGCTACGGCCTACTCTTATATCGAATTCCAACTGCCAAGGGATCTTTTACGTGCACTCCAATTTGTACACGGGACCTCGGTTTTTCGTCCCATCCGAACGACTAGGCAGCTGTCCTTGTCAGGCCTCCTTCTGCATCACTGGCAAGGGAAAATCACGCCGGAAAATCGAGATGAACTTTCTCGGCCAATGCAGGGATCGAACACTCAACATCCAGGCTAGCGAACCAGCGCCTTATCCACTTAGCCACCGTGATCCCCTAATAGTGTAAGAGCTGTCTTGTTAAGGGTATTCTATATGGTTATTATAATAGTGTAAGAGCTGTCTTGTTAAGGGTATTCTATATGGTTACTATAATAGTGTAAGAGCTGTCTTGTTAAGGGTATTCTATATGGTTACTATAATAGTGTAAGAGCTGTCTTGTTAAGGGTATATTCTATAGGGTATTCTGTTGAGTTATTTTATGAAACAATTCATAATCATTAAACTGGGGTTACATAGCTTAAGGGGCCATCCATAAAGTACGTACGCTTGAAGGGGGAGGGGGGTCACGCCAAAAACGTACAGTTGGGTAAATTCATTGGCAAAACGTACGTACATGAATAACAGGGGGGGGGGGGCTGAATTTTACCCATTTTGAGCGTACGTACTTTATGGATGGCCCCTAAAACGAAATTCGACCCACCATCAGTCTAACTCCATAATGCTCATCGGAAATCAGATGTTAGAGAGCATGTTATTAAGGCTCTTCTTATCAAAAACATCGATTCATCTCTTCAGTTTATATAATTTTAATTAGTCACGACACTGTTAAAATACATGACCAACCTTGAAGTAAAAAATATATGATGAACTGTTACATAATTAGGTTACACATAAAGTAAATATTTTCTTATTTTGTTGGTAGTTAATTAGTTCATTATCACTGGGAAAGGTACGTGTCGTATGAATCAGATGAGACAACCAAGCTCCCTGTAACAACGTTGTTATATAATTCATTATTAATAAGATAACGACAAAAATACATGTACATGTATAACGAATAAAGTAAATATTATCTTTTATTATGTTTGTTGTATAGCTGCTTAATTGCGGAAAATTCTCAATATCCCAGAGAACGGAGAGAGAAATGTGTTAGGCTTGCCTGTCCAACCTCGTGGGTTTTCTCGGGGTCCTCTTGTCTCCTCCCACTGCTAATAAAGACCCTTACGCGCAAGCGAATTATTGAAATAAAACAAACTAAACCATATAATGTTAGTCCCGAAAAGACCTAGTTTGTGTCGAGTGGGCGTCAAACCCCTTTTCCCTCTCTCTATCCTGATAAGTATATCAGCGTGTTTTTTCCTCTCAGGGGATTCACGGTGGCTAAGTGGATAAGGCGCTAGTTCGTTAGCCTGGAGGTCGAGTGTTCGATCCCTGCATTTTCCGACGTGATTTCCCCTTGTCAGTGACACAGAAGGAGGGTCTGACAAGGACAGCTGCCTAGTCGTTCGGATGGTGCGAAAAACCGTGGTCCCGTGTACACATTGGAGTGCACGTAAAAGATCCCTTGGCAGTTGGAATTCGATATAAGAGTAGGCCGTAGCGCCGCTGCCCGGGCAAAATTTCCCTCACAGCACACTGTATGGCGTATGCCCGTCTTCAATTAGCTCAGGTTAAGTGCATAACAGTATGACGTTAAACCCCATTTCATTCATTCCTTCCTCCTCTTAGAGTCACCGCTGCTCCCACACGCGTCAAGGAAAAGCTGTTTTACTCAATGCACGTCATTAGCTTAATTCGTGTTTGGGCTATCAACGAGTATTGCGATTTAACCAACGTAGTTTGTGTCTCGTGTTTCATAACCAAAATACCTGTAATCAAATAGAGCAACTAATTCTACATGTAAACATACACGTGTACGAGTGCCGTGTTTGTTTAATACATTACTACCTGGAGCTGCAGGTGGTTTTCTATTCTCATAAACATAACCCTCATCCACTCAAGCAAAAAACGCGAAAACTCGGCAATCAACCAAACCATCGCTCTTCTCTCTTCGAGGTGTTTAAAGGGCGTATGTTATCCAGAATATTCGACACCTAATAAAACTTAAAAGATATAGAATTAACATTGGTCCATGGTTATCTTATTGTGGATATAGTTCTAACCCAATTCTAAATGTGTTATTCTACATTAAAACCAAAAAAACCCAGAATTCAATATTGGCCAATATTTCAGTCAATACCATATTGTTATCTTATGGTGAAATACCATCCATAATAAATATTCGAATTTTAAAAAAAAACGCTCATAATTAAACATTGGCCAACTGCAATCAATAATATGCTGTTATCTTACCGTAAAAATATCCCTAGCTTAATACCATTCATAATATTCGACATTTAAAAAACACGAAACAGAATTTAACATTGGACCATTTCAATCAATACTGGTCTTGTTGTCTAATCAAGAAAATATGGGACCCCGATATCCAATATTGTTATATTTTATCATGAAAATAGATCTAAACCTTTAATGATATTCGACATTTAAAATACGAACCAGAATTAATATTGGACCATTTCAATCAATACTCGTCTTGTTATCTAACCGAGAAATTATGGGGTCCCAATAACCACTATTTAAGACATCGGGTTGTTTATGGATTCTGGCATCATTAAAACGATTTGATGAATAAGTCAGAGCATAAGTAATTACAAAATGGCTTATCCGCAAGGAGACTAACCAGTACACTGAAGTCACCAGACGCTAAATGATGCTCGCGTATTGCACCGAATAGAAATTATAATACAAATTTAACAAAACTGATTGCAACTCAGTTTTTAGACCCATTGGCGTCAGTGGTGTCCTCAAGATATGGTTAAAGGGGGTGGGGTAGGATGGCCTAGTGGTCTAGAGTGCCGCGCTTTGACCTCTAGCTGGCCAGTGGTTTCGAGCCCTAGTGTGAGCGTATGTGACATGGAGATAGGGGCGCCTTCTCAACCACGTGGGTTTCCTCCAGGCACTCCGGTTTCCTCCCACTGCTAAAGACCCCTACGCCCGAGCGAATTATTGAAATAAAAATTGAAAACCATACGTAAGTCCCAAAATAACCTAGTTTGTGTCGAGTGGACGTTAAACCCCATCTCTCTCTCTCTCTCCCTCCCCCCCCCTCTCTCTCTCTCTCTCTCTCCCTCTCTTTAATTTAAGGTTCCATTGAAATAAGTGATATATTCCCTTTAATACAGCTGTTTGTTATCAACACGTCTTCTTACTTTTTAACATTTCTTATTCAATCCACCTCTTTCATCAATGCCTTGGGCGCTTTATCATCAAAATACAATAGTTTTATCTTTCTAAATCGTTGGCGCTAGTAGAAGATTGCGGGACTGTTAACTACAAACACTATAATATTTTGCTTCATCCTAACATACATGTAGGTAGAGGTAGATATATACGTAACGTGCTTATCATTGCTAACTGGGGGATCAGGTGGCTAAGTGGGTAAGGTACTGGCTCGCTAACCTGGAGGTCGGGTGTTTGACCCGTGCATTGGCCGAGACAGTTCATCTCGATTTTCCGGCGTGGGTTCCCCTTGTCAGTGACGCAGAACGGAAGGTCTGAAAATGACAGTTGCCTGGTCGTTCGGATGGGACAAAACACCGAGGCCCCGTGTACACATTGGCGTACACGTAAAAAAATCCTTTGGCAGTTGGAATTCAATATAAGAGTTAGATGCAGAAGAGTAGGATGTTAAACCATAGTGCCACTGCCAGGGCAAAATCTCCCTCATAGCGTAATGTATGGCGTATCGCTGTCTTCATTAGCCCAGTATAGGAACAGCACAGTAGGATGTTAAAACACATTGCATTTAATTACAGGCGACATAACGGTATGAATACAACCCAGGAAACCGCGTTGGTTCAGTCAAAGGAGACGATGACTCGCTAACATGGAGGTTGCGTGTTGACCGCGAAAGTTGATCTGGATTTTTCGGCGTGGTTATACCTTGTCAGTGGTGTACTCAAGGAGACTATGGTACGGAAATCTGAGATCCCGTGTGCATGTGGGAAGCCGATTTATATAAGTCATTGGCTTATTTCGGTATCCCATGAATAAGTATTGTTAAAAAAAAAAGAAAAATAAAGAGAAAATATCTTGGGGAATTTTTTTCCGTGTCTTAAGTCCCAGACACTATTCATAAACTCATCACTAAAATATTAATTATGTAATATACTCCTGGGGCTTATACTAAAGTAATTATTGTATGAATTCGATGACCTAACAGTGACCCCAATATCAGCTTTAGAAATTATTAATCAAACCTTTACAATTATAAATAGCGCGCGCGTCTCTTTCTGTCATAAACCACACCGGACGAAACAAAACATTAATTAAATGTGACCCGTTAACACTGTTTGGTTATAATTCTAATTGAAATGACAGGTCTTACAACATAGAAGAATGGGAATATAGAAAAAACCCATCGTAACACAGAAACAGTTTTCTCAGTTGCCATCGTAACACAGAAACAATTAGAGAAAAAATCCCAGCTTTGACAGTTGCGGTATATAATCGGAGGGCAACAAACTGGGTTTGAAGTCAACCGGACACGAATTTGGACATTTCAGAAGCAACGCATGTATTATGGTACAATTCGTTTGTGTGGTAGGATGTTGACTGTGGGAGGACACCGGGGCACCAGGAGAAAACCTATGAGGTTGGGTAGGCAACCTTTCCTATTGTTACGTACAAGCTTCGGATCGAAACTCCTTGACCCAATACCACGCGGTTTGATCTAAACCGGCCAAACCCTTGCAAACTACAATATCGTGAAAGTGGATGAACCTCCCTTTTCCTGTCCAACCTCTTGGGTTTTCTCAGCGTCCTCCGGTTTCCTCCCACTGCTAAAGACCCTTACGCGCGGAAACGAATGATAAAATTAAATCATATGTTAGTGCCGAAATGACCTATTTTGAGTCGAGAGGACGTTAAACCCCATTACTCCCTCTCAGTTCGACTGCCCAAATCGGAAGATTGTGTATTTTCAATTAGTTTTTTTTAAAGCCCCAATACCACTCTTGTTGTAACTGAATAATGTGTTAAATAATTTATAGGAGTACATTTTTTTTAGCTTGCATCAAGTCATGGACATTATATTGTCCTCAAAATGGAAACGACTTTAAAAGCACAATTTTGTTCATATTGCTTGCCGAGAACTGAGATTAAAGTAATCACGTTTTTACCCTCGGGGATATATGATCATTACCCGAAGCCACTACATTGTTAAGGCGCGTGATAAAAAACTAAATTCCTTTTCTTAAATGTTATGTTCAGTCTCTGATAAAGCACAAACGCCCCAAAGGAAAGAAGACAGCCAACGCTATAGTATCCGTGTTACGTTTGCGAAGAAATGAAATGAACTGGGGTTTAACGCCCGACTGGACTAATGAAGACAGTAAAAAAAGAAACGGACCAGAATTTTGGCGAATTAAAGTAACTTCATTTTTTAAAAAAGAAACGGACCAGAATTTTGGCGAATTAAAGTAACTTCATTTTTTAAAAAAGAAACGGACCAGAATTTTGGCGAATTAAAGTAACTTCATTTTTTAAAATTCATTTACAAATTAATTTATCAAAATAAAGCCTTAAAATAGATGGCATTTATAAACAGCCCTAGGTTGTTAAAGAATGATCATACCAATCCTTCCACTATTGACAGTTGAGAAATTGGCAAAAATATTATTTTTAACATCAAATTCAAACGTTTGAATTCCATGGGGCGGGGGTGGGGGTGTAGGAAAACTAGGAAAGTAATTGTGTTATTTCCTGTGTCAATGATTTTCAAGTGTGGGAAATAATGCCTATCATCGTTAAATAGTAAGTTGACAACCCATTGAGCAAAAGACATAGAAATACTTATGTTTTGGCTGTCTTAGAAAATATGAAATTCTGGCTTTAACACCACGTGTTTGCAGGAAAATGTAATAAAAATAAATGAGGTTTAATGCTCTACTTTGCTGCACCGATTGGAGTAATGGAAACGGTAACAAAAAAGGGGACCAGTATTTTGCCAATATTCCTTTAAGGAATCGACCTCACTTTATTTTTCACTTACGAATTTTAAATTAATGGTATGCAGTTTAGCAACAATTGGACTAATGAAGGTGGGCCATGAAGGGAATGTTGCCCGGAGAGCCACGTATCCGGCTTATTTTCTTCGAATTTTAAATGCCATGGCGGGGAATTCGCATGCATGCCTGCCCCCCAACCTCTCCGACAAGGGAGAATCACATTGACCAGCAGAGAGATAGAGAAAGAGAGGGAGGGGGTGGGCAACGCCTACTCGACTCAGGGGCTTTAGCTAGCAGTGGCCAGCGGGGAATCGAAACCACGCAACACTTCACTCAACACCCAATGATAGACCTTATGATGAAACCCGGACGCGTTAACCTTTCGGTCCCCGCCGCCCTGTCTCAAATGGGGTAAATTGGTGCGCTTAAAAAAATACTAGAAGGTTTATGGGGGATCTAGGTTTATTCTTTAGGACCTAAAATGGACAAAAAGGGGACACAAAACTCTGAGAGAAACGGGGTTTAACGTTCACTAGGTCATTTCGGGACTAACATGGTTTGATTTTATTTCAATAATTCCCTCGCGCGTAGTGAGAGGAAACCGGAGGACCCGGAAAAACCCCACGAGGTTCGACAGGCGATCCTTCTCCTTGCCACGTACAACCGGGGATTCGAAACCACGCCAGTAGACCCAATGACAGGCTTTATGATACAGCGCACGCACGCACGCTAACCATTCAGCCATCCCACCCCACCTGTAGCGTACAATGGGGGTTCGAAGCCACGCCAGTTGACTCAGTCACAGGCTTTATGATACAGCGCACACACGCGAACCATTCCGAAACCCAACCGCATTATTGATTGGAATGGAGAAATAATTATTGTTTGTGATGCCGAAGATTGTAGATAATATTGATCACGAGTTAATGAGTAATACGACCTTTAATATGAAGGAACAGAGAATTAGGTGGTGAGATGTAATTCAAGCAAATTAATAACATCACATTGATCATACAATTGTAACAGAATGTTCAAAGGAATACCGGAAGTGCTTATGTATCATTCCCCGGTAACGCCGCACAATACTATAGCCCGCGGAAATTAAATTTGCCATTCCATCTTAAATCGACAGATTTCATACACGAAATAGTTTTTTTTTCAGATATTGTGACAAGGTTGCTATCGAGAAAGTAAGCTACATATTATTATGTGAAGTAGAATTATTATTGCATTGACAAATACAAAGTTTCATTAATAGTCATGAATGTCAAGTGTTATAACCCCGATCAACAAGTCTTGTTCTCCCATTCTCAAAGCCCGACACAACAACCCTGTTTAAGATCAAATTCACCCAAATCATGTGTCAGAATAAAAATAATATTGAATTGATTGTCTGAGAAAACATTTAGTATATGTGAAGTTAACAGAAACGGTTGTGTCTGTGCCCCCCCCCCCCCCCCTCTGCACCTACGATAATCTTCATGGCTCGTGACATGAACATGAACTTTCTGCGACTCTCGGGCAAATATGGATCTAGCCTGAGTTGGTGGTCAGTGGGACGTCTGTTTGTTTGTAAGCATAGGGGGCGACTCTCGGGCAAATATGGATCTAGCCTGAGTTGGTGGTCAGTGGGACGTCTGTTTGTTTGTAAGCATAGGGGGCAAATTGTAGGCGATCTTTTTATAGCATTAAGGTTTGCGGCCTGGACCTTGGCGAAGGGTTATGCAGTCAAGAGTCTGGGCGAAACGGTTGTCAGGAACCCATAAGCATGCAACAAACCTATTTTTCAGTTTCCACTTCTTTTAAAAAGGATGACAATGCCATTGGTATTAATTTTATCTTTAAGTACATGTACATGTACGTAATTGGATTCCATACCGTTGTTTAACTAGCCTGGACAAACCGGGTGGATTAAACGAAGCCATACTACTGTTACCACATATTCTAAGGATGGAGACATTAATTTCATCCTCGGTAATTCGACTTCCATAGTGCGTAAGACCGCATCCTGCAGTTAGTAGATTGTCATCAATAAAGGCAATCAGTTTTCTGAAATAACTATAATGGCGCTAATTTATTCTATGTATTTTTAATAAAACTAGGAATATCACGAACTATGTTTTTCCCCAGCCAGCTCCTTGCACATAGCACGGGTGCGTGGTTAGCAATCTGATTACGTTAATAGCAGTAGATATTTTTCTGAAACTCGCGTGAGTACGACAGGACTGAGCACGGCAGGACTGCTGAACTGTTACAATGTCAAAACATAAACCAATTTCAAACATATATTATTATGGTTATTGAAGTGGTTTAACAAAAATTATGTAAATAATTATTTTAGATTGAAAACAAATATAATCATGGCGGTATGAATCATGATAATTAAGTGGCCGAGATGATTGTAATTACTGCTGCTGAAAGAGAAATATATGATATAAATTCATGGTCATTAAATGGCGGAGGCGGAGGCGATGGCTTAATATAATTATCAAATCAATGTCTTTATAGCGGGAGACCTATTATAACTTAAAACTATCCTGTGTGAAATATCTTTGATAAAGGTTTTCGGCATTTGAAACATAATCACATGTTGTATCAAAGATTACTGGGTGAGAGGGAGAAGGAAAAGAGGGCGGGGATTAAGATAATTATCACGTGTATACTGGGTTTGCGGTGACCTGGTACTGATCATTCGAGTGTATACTGGGTTTTCGGTGACATTTTACTGGTCTCTCATGTAGGTTCTCCTTGTCAGTGATACAGAACGGAGGTTCTAACAAGGACAACTGTCTAGTCGTTTGGATAGGACGAAAAACCGAGGTCCCGTGTACACATTGGCGTGCACATAAAAGATACCTTGGCAATTGGAATTCGATATAAGAGTAGGCCGTAACGTCCTACTGTTATGCACCTGACCTGGGCTAATGGAAGACGGGCATACGCCATACAGTGTGCTATGAGGGAAATTTTGCCCGGACAGCGGCGCTACTGCCCATCCGAACGACTAGACAGCTGTCCTTGTCAGGCCCTCCAATCTGCATCACTGACAAGGGGAAACCACGCCGGGAAATCGAGATAAACTTTCTCGACCTCCAGACTAGCGAGCCAGCGCCTTACTCACGTGATCCCCCACACTGCTAAAGAGCTCTACGGTCAAAGAAATATTGATATAATAAAAATGAACCCTAAATGACTAAATGATTGTATCGAGTGGACGTAAAACCACCTTACCCCCTCTCACTGAGAGCATTCAGCTGTTTACAGATTATGTATTGTGGTATTACTAACATTAAGAGAACAATTAAAATCTTTTAAATAAACTATTACAACAAGATATGGTATTTATAGTAAAGACTACTATTACAAGATCTGACATTTAAAAACTGATTTAGTAATCCTCCTTCATAAGCAACATTTAGTACAGTGGATAACATCTTTTGATCCTTGATTGTTCGCCCATACCACGCACAAAACAAAACAAAACAAAATAAAACAAAAACAAATAATATTCGGTTTTTATTACCAATTTTATGTATAATTTTCTTCAAGATGACTGTTTTGAATGTCAGTAGACGCCTGGTTAATATTTTGGCACTGCACTGTATATGAAACACAAAGTTAGTATATTCCCGGGTAGCGACCGACCGTAATTAGTTGGAGCCACAAAATTGCGAGAAAATACTGGAATTTGTAACCAATTTTAATTGGCATCACACTGAACTCAAACTAACGAAACACTTCCGTATGTCGCACTAATTTCTGTTGACATTTCGGCCTTGTGACGGCCGGGTGAATGTCGTGCGGAAGTCGCACGCCAGTTGTGTGCATACTCCTCGCAGTGTTCCGTTTGATTAGAGCTAATTCCACTTAACACTGCTAAGAAGAGGGAACATTCTTGTCTTAAAGTATGATTGGTCAATAGTCCGGTTAACTACCAATCGCTGACTGCGTTTCAAAGGCATTATCCTTAAAACAAATTTGACCAAATATTATTTTGTTTACCTAACGTTACATCATGGCGCACGATTCTGTGTATAGCAGAATATTTATGTGAAACTGCGTAACAAACAAGGCTATCAACGGGAGGGATTTGGTGCAACGGTTAGAGAGTAGGATTTGTGACCTAACGGTTGCAGGTTCGAGACCCGAATTGTTCGCCGAGTTCTTGTGTCCTTGAATAAGACACTTCATCCCTGCATTCCAGCTGTAAATGGGTACCGGTAGGATGGTGTATGTATTACTCAAAAAACTGTTGCGCTCCTTGAAACTTCAAGTTGTAGGTGCATATGTTGGGAGCTCTTTCAAAGAGTTGTAAAGGGAGGTAATCAGGCTTACCTGTATCCTAGAGACCGGGATAGTAATTATGTCGCGCTATGAGCACGCTTTGTGGATTTGGCGCTATATAAATGGACATATATTATTTTTATTATTATTATTGACATAAAATAAACAATACTGTATGGAGACGAACACCGTTTTTAATACCTTAAATCACTGTCCAAAGTGTTAGGGAAGACCCCAGATTAAGAGAAGGACTGTCAAGCTGCTGTACTTGAGTGATAGATTTAATTGAACGGTAAGAAAGGACACACTCCCTCAAAAATTCAAGCATCAGAAGCCAATCCAGCAATCTTTGATTTCTCGGGCCATTGCTTCAGGAATATGGTTATGCGTGGCAATTGGGAACCACAAGATTACCAAACGTCAGCACGACAAATCGAAATAAGTATATCATTTATTTCAAATCAAATAACTTTTCATATTTTCTAATACATTATTTCCCACCCTCAAAATTCATTGACACAGGTAATAAAGACACAATTACTTCCCTTGTTTTCTCATTGCCTCCTATGCATTGGCCATCTCCAAACGTTGGAATTTGAAGTTGAAAATGATATTTTTGCCTATTTCTCAGCTGGCAATAGTGAATTATAGGATAAACAGGATTATTCGATAACGAGGTAGGGCTGTTTATGGAAACCATCTATTTTGATACAATTAAAAAAAAAATAACTTAAAATTTGTAATTGGAACTTTAAGATTACCATACGGCATGAAAGTTAAATAACTTTTATATCAGCAATACAGGTAATCAAACCAGCAAATAAATTGTACTTTCAAATTGACATAGCAATTCAGTCTACATTTAATTTAATATCAAGATTTAAACATATGTATAACGCTTGTTTATATTATATCAGTTTATATAATCTTTCATATTTTAAAGGAGTTGGATAGGCAACAAGGTTATCAAATGTCAGCAATCAACATACACGATTAATAATAGCTTATTTCAAAAGTACAGATGACCAAATCATCAAATAATTTCTTTTGATACTTTTAAGGTAACGGAGACGCCTAGTCTACCTAATTCCACTAATATTACAATCTATTTCAGGGCAATTCAGCTGTCAGACAGTATCCTCTTTTATTTGGTTCTGCATGTTATTAAATCATTAGAAATAAATAGATAAGGACAATTAGAGTGTTGTGCGGAGTTTTATTTATAAACCAAGGTTTCTCTAGAGTTTACATCACGATATTTATAACTCATTAAATACTCACCGCTTTCATCCTTGTTTATTATTATTGTCAATTGAGTTTCAGATTCTTTCCCTTGACGTTTTAAAGATATTATACTGAGTTCAGGTGTTTAAAGGAGAATGCTAAAGTAAAAGTTTAATTTTATCATTTACTTAGTTCATTATGTAACACAATTCAGTTTTTTTTTGGTTTTTTTAACAAATAACGTTAAAAAACACTTTCGGATTTCCGCAATTACGGAATCACCCGACTATTAATGAGCTGAAGCTATATCACGTGACATGACGTAATAGTTGATCTACGTTTAGCAGTCGATGTATATTTCAATAGGGTATCAGCAGAAAGTGACAGCTTGTCAGACATTTATTTCGCCCAGAGTGTTCTTCCCTATCAGTACCGGCGAATTAGAAATACGAGAAACAACGGTGACGATGATAGTTCGGAACATTCTAGTTACAATAATGATAAATAAATAGGCACTAGAAATTAAAAAACAGCGTAGACACACTTTTTAATTCACTTGTCTTTTACTTTTATCCTTCCTATCAACTAGCCTATCTATCATCACTCAGTCCTTCGATTCGCAATGACTTTCGGCTTTATTGCGGCCCTATTGGTGTTCACGCTTCATCGGAAAAAAATATATCAGATAAAAACTAATACTTATGGTATTATATGCCCTATACTAGATACGAGAACGTCGCTAAAAATGGGTCACATCGTCATCATAGTGACAGGACCGTGGTCCAGTTGAGTAGGGTAGGGCCTTCGCTCACGCTAAACAAAAAGTAGTATCACGCTCATAATTTACAAAGTTACTTCGGACAAACTTCTTACATGATTTAGTACTATTTATGATCCACTGCAAAATCATCGAAATAGGCTTACGGAAGACGCTTAGAAAGGGATAGTAATTAACAATAGTATTCAGGCTACCACTCTAGCGGTGTTTACATTTCGTTGCTATGGTTACATAAGGGGTTTCTATAGATAGATTTTTGAGAGCTTGCCGGTTTCGCCATAGCATGCACAGAGTTTTAACAGAAAGATAAAACAACTGTTATATCTTTATCGATATATTAAAGTTACTAAAATGGCACTGGTCACGTTATAACCAAGCATTTGAACATAATGCTTGACCAACATATTTTTCTTGTATTCTGTATATTCACACATAAATAGTTCTTGTCATTTTATTATAACAGAATATTAGACTTTGTAAATTAAGACCAGACACTAATCTCCTAGCTTAATTGTTTCTATATAATTACATGTATTCATGGTTTTAATCTGTACAAACAAAAGTTTATTGCATAATTGTTTTAAGGATTTAGTATTTAATTAAGCCCCTTTTACACCTTTATGTATTGTCTTATAATTAACGATATTATATGAGATTAATTGTATATTCACAAAGACATGAGATGTCACTGTATCGTAAATATACGCAAAATATGTGTATATCACAATAAGTACGATAATTTTCACATAATAAATGGTGAAAATAAAGATATGTATGTGATTTCGGATAGTACTTACAAATAGACATGTTGTAAAGATTTAAACATATAACGATAAGTGACTACGATTTAACGATATCGTAAGAATAAACTAATAATATAACGCATCATTAAGGAAATTGTTATATTCATCGATATGCAAAGTAAAGCATAGTAGTATGTCTAGAAATGTTATGTTTATATAATAGATTCGTAATCAAATAGTAATACTGAAAATTTATAATTTTTTTTTTATTTGTATACAAGTAATTATGCATAGTTAATATCACATCTTGTGCAGAATGTGATTACATATCTAGAAGTTTGATGTGATTGTTATAAATTTGTTGTTTTTTTTATCATTAATTATTATCATTATTATGTTTCAAGGGTAACATTTATTTCAATGTCTAAGAATGTATTCAAATCAGTAATATTGAACAGTTACCCCATGCACTTGTATATATCAACGTTTTCCGCTTGTATGTCATATTTGTCTCTAGGAACAGTTTTTTTTATATCAATTATTCATTTTACTAGATTTTTTGCTGTAGTAAAGAGGGCAATAGTGTACAATTACATTTGAATTCTAAAATACCCAAAACCCAAACAAACATACCAATTCAATTACTTTTATATTTTAAATAAATTCAGATCTAAGATCTTGGCAGATCAATAATAGTATGGTTGTATGAGCTTTTGTTTCCCCAGGCTGTATTTTGACTTATAAACATCTCATCTCTGATGCCCGACGTTACTACAATGGTCATGGTCGTCAGAAAAACGACCAAACACAATCAGTACAGTGGAATGTACAGAAGAACAAAAGGACAAAATCCCAAGTAAAAAGTTTGTTGCTGATCAGGAATAACCATTTCAAAAACAGAGCTAATTAAAAAGAGTTTCCGCTTCACAGCCAGAAATGTGACATATCAAAAATTGAAGTATGTCAATTGATGCGTCATTGTTCATCACCTGCAGACAAGGGAAAAGAAGAAATACTTTATCAAATTGATGCAAGCGGGTTTAGTTTAAGAAGAAAAAAAAAAAACACCTGTTGTGTTTCAAATGTGAGCTGCTAAGATAGAAGTATATAATGACAAAATTGATCGTGGAATTCTTATGGATAATTTTATGAATGCGAGTAATTATTACTTAACTCCTAAATAATAATTCATATCTTAGAAATTGATTGGTGTTAATTAAGATGCTACTATATTTATTTAAATGTGCTTGTGTTTGTGCGACTTCAAATGTGATGATTATTGGACATAAGTGATGAGAAATCTATATTAGACAGTACATTTAATGTGCACAATCACATGACATTCAATTTCATCTTACCATAAGTGCACATAATCTAAAGAGTTTGTCATCAAAGGTTGAAAACAGATTTGGTAGCCAATCTGATGAACAGCTTTAAAAGTCACCGTACTTATTATAATCATATATATATATATTGTATATTGCAACAATACGAATAACACTATTACATTATAAGCTGCACATGTTTTTGTTTTTCATTTCTTAACTCTTATTTTATTAACACGATGTATGTATATTTGTACCCTGAACTATTGATTGTTCATACAATTGTGAATTTTTAACTATATTATTTGCAAAGAAATCTTACCTGTGCAATTCTATTATTTTATTATGTTTTATCATTCGTTATATTTCTTACTGTACAATTCTATTATTTGATTATGTTTTTTTTTCATTCGTCATATTTCTTGCCAGGAGGCAAGATATTCGAAGTAGGGGGGAAGTATAACCAAGCATTTGAACATAATGCTTGACCAACATATTTTTCTTGTATTCTGTATATTCATACATAAATAGTTCTTGTCATTTTATTATAACAGAATATTAGACTTTGTAAATTAAGACCAGACACTAATCTCCTAGCTTAATTGTTTCTATATAATTACATGTATTCATGGTTTTAATCTGTACAAACAAAAGTTTATTGCATAATTGTTTTAAGGATTTAGTATTTAATTAAGCCCCTTCTACACCTTTATTTATTGTCTTATAATTAACATATTTTCATGTAGTATATGTCACTAGTGACGACATTTTGTTTACCTTAAACTTTTGGAGATTAGTGTCTTAACAACCATATCATATAAATTAGATTAAAGTTTCATATTATAATATATTATTTCCATCCTAAAGAATGCACGTCGCCTTGTTCATTCCTCTTTAGTTACAAGTTGAATTTAATGTTGTAAATAGTAAATAAATACATATCCAGATTACACAGTAGTTCCTGATTTTATGGAAGTAACCCACTAGGTTATAACGTTCATAAGCAGATATAACTTGAAATTTTCCGAACAAGAATTTGAAAGAGGAGCGTGTTTTGTTGACATCGCCTCGTTGATCGCTGTGTCCCGACTCAGACCTTTTCTGCGTGTTGTCTCGCTTGGAAATCTTTTAAAAAAATGACAGACGCTTACCGATTTATTGTTGGTGCCATTAGTATATCCCCATTCAAGGCAATTGTCTATGTTTATGCACCCAGTTAGTCAAATTGACGGCATGTCGTGCTCAGTTTCAATAGCCTGCTATAGGGAAATTCACAAAGTCGATCAACTATTACGTCATTCACGGAAAAAATCAAAACGAGGCTGCAGATATGCATAAATGTCAATTGGGTGTTTTTTGGTATATTTTCCTTTGTAAATTTTTTTAGAGTGACTTTTAAAATTTCGCGGGGTCAAAAATATTCTAATATTAACGTTATTTTTCATATTAAAAGAACTTTTTGCGTTAGTATTCTCCTTTAAACAAGCAACTCAGAAAGAGAGAGAGAGAGATTGGGTTTAACGTCCACCGGCTGAATCAAGAGAGAGAAAGAGTGAGAGAGAGAGAGGGTAACGTCATCTCCACACAAACTAGGTCATTTCGGAACTAACATATTTTTTAATTTTATATCAATAATCCGCTTGCGCGTAGGGGTCTTTAGCAGTGGGAGGAAACCGGGGCCCCTGAGAAATCCCACGAGGTTCGACAGGCGACCCTTCTCCTTGTCACGTACAATCGGGGATTCGAAACCACGCCAGTAGACCCAATGACAGGCACACGCACGCACGCTAACCATTCAGCCATCCAACCCCACCTGTTTGAGCAAGGCACAATGGAAGGATACGAGGTTTTCGCAAAATGTCAAGAGTCTATTACATGGACGCAGCGTGTAAACGGAACCTCGGTTTTTCGTCCCACCCTAACGAATAGACACTATTCCTTGTACCCCCCATCCCCCCCCCCCAAAAAAAAACCCGTCTGGCACCAGTAAAACTTGGACACTCATGTATTTAATTCCCGAGAGGGACTCCTGGTTAGCTACCCACTGACTCTACCCACTCTGCCACTGCGGCTCCCTTCGAGGTGCTGCAAAAAAGAGGGTTGCCAAACGTTTCATTACGACTTTGTTGATTATGATAATGATTGTTTTCGAGGTACTAAAATTCAAATGGTCCTGGTCATATGATGATTGAAGTTACAATTCCAAAAAAGAACAGGCTGTCGGGCCACTGCTCGAGGCCAATCCTTCCCATAGCACACTACATGGCGTATGGTGCAGAAAGCTGGGGTCTTAAATTCCATTTTATTTTATGGTATAAAGTATCAAATAACAGTGTGGTTTACAATTCTCACTGGAGAATCATGGGTCAGAGACTGCCAATAGTCTAATGTTATCGATTGAAGAAAATCTACAAAATGTCATACAATAAAATTACATTAGCTTACGTTTACAATATCAATATGTCATAAATCTTCACCCACAACAAATCGCCACCTATACACTCCGGTGCATTTTGCATAGGAATCGGTAATGCAATGATACACAACCACAGACGATGCGATACGTCCCCGGAGCTTCTTATATCGACCTGGTTTCAATTTAATATTCTATTGTTAGAATAACAAATGTTCGGATTTATATTGTCAGTGGGATTAGACTTTGTGATAAATTTCCTAATATATTAATGGTGCCCTACTGAAATGTTGGGTTCAATGAAATAAGTTAACACAAGTGATTTGGCTTAAAGCACGCTCAGACGAAGACTTCTAAAGTACAGAGAAAGTATCTGTTCACTTCATCGCCTTTTAAACTCAAAGAGGAAGTGTTTGTCCTTTTAAATAGTACAATTTAAGATAATATGAATTTAATCTTTCCTGTAGTTACTCATTTTAAACACTTGATAAACAGGGGGTCTTTGTATTGTGAGACAATGCGCTTTCACCATAACTGCCGTTTATGTTTATTTGTAACCCACAGGTAGCTTTACTATTAACACTAATCAAAGCGACTTATCGTTGTCCCTTTGCAGGCCATCAGTAAACGGCGCCGGAAAATCCAGATGAACTTTCTTGGCCGAAACCGGATCGATCACTGAGACACCGCAACTCCAGAAGGGAAGACATTTTAAATATGCAATCAAATGAAGTTGGGCAGATTATGTAAGATTTAGATAAAGAGTTGGCCATTTTTGCTTTAAAATAGAGAATATAAATTAAAAGATTGAAAATGTCATTCAATTGACCCTATCATTAGCATTTGATGGTTTGACACGATGTCTTCATTAATTGTAACTACCGTACTGGTTGTTCGAAGCTAAGCCTTCATTCACCATTGGGTTGACCCGTTCCAATTTTCTTAATATCCAATGGCGTCGAGAGTTGATTATGGTTTTTTCTGTAAATAAAAAGGATGACCATCAGCAGCTTTGTTAATGTCTAATTAATAACTTAGGTAACATTTCAGGCTTAAAGAAAGACCAGCAATAGGCAGATTTAGCTCTTGCATAATGTTTGTTTAATATTGTATATTGTGTTCAAAAAAGAATTTGTTTATCACTCGGCTTACCCTGAGCAAGAAAATCCTCAATTTAGCTGTTTGATATATCATACATAACATTTTACAATTCAATAAAAACCAGCGGCTGCCAGGCAGGATACGCCCACATTTTCGAGAGATGGATAGAGAACAAGCAAAACCGAAAGTGATTTTTCCTACAATCAAAGGCCATAATTCATTAAGTTACAATTTGATATGCGCAAATATCGAAAAGTATCAAGATATTTAGGTTATAAACACGCAATTTAAGTTTCATCAAAATCGAAATTAAAATTGTGACCTCTACAGGATCCACAACCTTGAAATACCATTTTTTAACAGTATTCGCGTACAAACAGCAGCCATTTTGTATTGTAATTTTGGTCCAATTTTCCGAAATTCGAACTCACCCTTCCTTAGGGTGTAACGGTGATATAATCAAACGATTTTTTAAATCAGATAATAATTGTGACCTCCAGAGGGACCACAAGCTAAACAAAGGCGATTTTGCGTATAATCAGGGGCCATAATTCAGGAAGTTACGATCCGATATGCGCAAATATCGAAAGGAACCAAGATCTATGGGTTATAACCATGCATTTCAAGTTTCATTAAAATCAAATTAAAATTGTGACCTCTACAGGGTCCACAACCTTGATATACCATTTTTTAACAGTATTCGCGTACGAACGGCGGCCATTTTGAATGGTAATTTTGGTCCGATTTTTCCGAAATTTGAACTCACCCTTCCTTAGGGTGTAGCGGTGATATAATCAAACGATTATTTTTTTAAATCAGATAATAATTGTGACCTCCAGAGGGACCACAAGCTAAACAAAGGCGATTTTGCGTATAATCAGGGGCCATAATTCAGGAAGTTAAGATCCGATATGCGCAAATATCGAAAGGAACCAAGATCTATGGGTTATAACCATGCATTTCAAGTTTCATTAAAATCAAATTAAAATTGTGACCTCTACAGGGTCCACAACCTTGATATACCATTTTTTAACAGTATTCGCGTACGAACGGCGGCCATTTTGAATGGTAATTTTGGTCCGATTTTTCCGAAATTCGAACTCAACCTTCTTTAGGGTGTAACGGTGATATAATCGAACGGTGTTTCAAATCCGATAATAATTGTGACCTCCAGAGGGACAACAAGCTAAAATAGGTGATTTTTCGGACAATCAGGGGCAATAATTCAGGAAATTACGTTCTGATAAGCGCAAATATCGAAAGGAACCAAGATCTTTGGGTTATAAACATGCGTGTCAAGTTTCATCCAAATCGGTTCAAAATTGTGACCTCTACAGGGTCCACAAGCTAAAAACGTCATTTTTTGTACAATCAGGGGCCATAATCCATGAAGTTTTGGTCCGATACATGCCAATATCGAAAGCAGCCGAGATCTTTTGGGGATAAACCTATATTTCAAGTTTCGTCAAAATCGGACAAGAATTGTGACCTGTAGAGAGTCCACAAACAATTGTGGACGGACGGACGGACATACGGACGGACGGACGGACAGGGGCGACGACATAATACGTCCACATGAAAATGTGGGCGTATAAAAAATATAACATACAAATAATAATGGGATAAACATAGTTACAAAAAGATAAACAATGAATTGGTTAAAATTAAAATAACTAAAAAGACAGTGTAATGTGTGCTGAACATTATTTATATTATATTCAAGTGTAAAAAATCATGCTGTCATAAAATTCATCAATTTTAACGATTAGAGTTATATCACCAATCATAAGACTGAATATTTTGTCACATCCAGTTTACTTCTGTAACTGCAGGTGAGCTGTTACGTAGTTCACATAGCAGGGGATATGTGTTGAGTACTGCTCACGATAATTAATCCCTTGTCAATCTCTCGATTGTTCCCTCGTTAACGCTTGTTAATCCTCTCTATTGGTCCTCGCCTGGGTGAAACTTGTTTTTATTAGAAAAGTGGACACACTGGCATGTAACCGGTACTACTAAAAACTACATTTGAGTAACCCGTAACTGATTTAGCTCACAGGCACTGCATATTACAGAGCGCGGACGTCAACGAACTCATCTATTCACGGCTATTGCTAAAACTAGATTATATTTTAATATTGGATGAATTATGAGCGTGGCTCTGTCCCTGGGGGTCGGGCATGCACCAAAAACAATAGGGATCATCCTTAGGGTATAAGCACTAAGTATGTAAAGTTTCAAGAAGAACACTTAAGAATTGTGGCCTGTGGGCGACACACAGACACCCACATACATATACACAAACAGGGGTGACGGCAATATACGTCTACATTATGAATGTGGGCGTATAAAAATTCTACTTATATACTTTTTATAGCATTTCCGGCCCAAAGACCTACAATAGAGAGATATAGCTCTTGCATAATGCATGTTTAAATTTAATTTCACTCCTTGATTAAATATCCTGAAACTGAGGCCTACATCTGCACGCGTCAGTGCCGCATACCTTATTGAGGGGGGGAGGAATTTCCATAATCCACAGTTTTCCATTTTTGGGAGCTGTATTTTAAGTTTTTCAATTTTCTGAAGTTCGGTTCTTTATTAAGTCGCCTGAATGTTTTGTAACCGTAACATATGCATTACGGCGACTTTATGTATATGTTTGCATAATATACGCAGGAAGGCGACTTGATGTATGTTTTACATAACATACGCTTTAAGGACACACGTGTATATTTGGGCATATTATTATACGCATTAAGGCAACTTTATTTATTTTTAGTGTACAGTTGTGTATCGTCAGCGTAGAGATAACATTCCACACCGTGTTTCCTTACTGGATTGCCCAGAATGGAAGAGTACAACCTAAACAGCATGGGTCCTAAAACTGAGCCCTGGGGGTACTCCGTACTCAAGGGCGGTAACATTGGACGAGCAACCATTGCCAAGCACACACTGGTAACGCCCTATTAAGTAAGACCTAAGCAGTTCGAAAGATACAATACCGCGTGTTGGTGAAGTGGTGTTGGTTCGGACAACTGATGGTGTACTTTAAGTGTCAATACTTGTGTAATTAGACTTACACTCAAGCGCGCACCTCACAAATGGGCTTTACTAGACATTCTGGTGCCAAGATTAATGGGCTGAGCAAGACATTCAAATATGCACTCCAACTGGGCTATATGGTGCCAAACGTATGGTGATTTTGACGAGACAAATTAAACCAATAACACATAAATCCTGGCCTAATTCAAAACATATCATATTTACTGAGTCTTTGTCCTCTCTTGAAACAATAAATAATAAACAACTTGATCACCCATTAGTAGGAGACATTTATCGTCTGCTACTATCTTTCGAGTCTGCTTTAGATCTTCCCATATCTCAATTTTTAATACCTTTCAATGATTTTAAATTTTCTATAAAATTCTTTTATGTATGACCACTGGTAACAGTCTTGGGAACTTGCAGACACACATAAACCTCTCACTTTGTGATAGCTTAGCTTTTTGCGAGCCAATTTGTATTAAAATTCAGATCAGCCAAGACAGAACTTTTTAGATTTATGACACAAATTGATCATTTTTTTAAGCCGATTTCAAAATTGAATATCTCTAATACCACAAGAGATATGTGTCCAAACTATGACATGAATCACAGCTTTAGATGTCCATTTAAAGATCATACCCAAATTGTTAGAAGCAGAGTTTGATAAATACTATAAAATGTTAAACACACTACTACATAGCACGACTTCTTCAGAATACCTGTTTTACATTTAATGCGTAACGTAATAATTTATGGAAGGGTATCGCTGCCAATATTAAATGCTGTGCTTAAATGTCTTTTCCATTGATTACGTGTGGAAAGTACAATGTACAAAGTTGAAAGTCTTAATACCGGTAATGATAAAGTAAAAATACCTCTAAGGCCTAAGTTAAATGTAAAACAGCAAATGTAATGTGTTAAATGACAAATGTTTTATTACAAAATGCTGTGTTTTTTTTTAGATTTCTACATATTAACATTTCTCTTTACATTTGCGCTCTGCCACATCTCATTTGTCCTTTACGCTCTCAACATATCATCTTGCGCAGAGCACTTTGTCAATATGCAAATGTTGGATACCACGTGACTGATTAACATACAGAAACGACCGATCTTTCTACCGAACACAATTTGGCGACCTATTCGGCTAGCGAGCTATTCAACTAATCCAGCTGGCAACCTTTTTGTTGACAATATACTCAGAATAAATTCAAAGGACGCCCAAACTCATCTATTTTTATCAACCAATAAAATCCATCGTAATGTCTATCAAACGAAAGTAGAATATATTGTTATTTTAAAGTGAAAGAACGGTAATATCCCACAATTTAGGAAGTCACTCTCTAATATGCGCAATTCTTAAAAAGAACCAAGATCTTTAGGTTAAAAACATGCATTTCAACTTTCGTCAAAATCAGATTATAATAGTGTTTTCTACAGGGTCCACAACCTTGATATACCATATTTTTTATACACTATTCGCGTACAAGTGGCGGCCATTTCGTCCGTCAGTTTTATTCTGATTTTCACGAAATTCGAACTCGACCTCCAAAACGGTGATATAATCAAATGTTTTAAATCCGATAACAATTATGACCTCCAGAGATCTGTATAATATACGAAGTTCACAATTCAGAAAATTTCAGGATTTGAGGATGTGTATAATATAATACGAAGTTCACAATTCAGATAATTTCTGAATTTCGCGATCTGCATCAATAAAATAAAACCAAGTACGAACAATCCAAACAATTAGACAAAATTCTAAGTCCTAAAAACAATGGTATAGGCAAAATATTGTAATCAGCATATCGTCGTTCGGAAGTCCAAAACCTGTACCTCAAAATTTGAAACTTTTAAGAAGCAAAAAACAGTTTATAACATTAACGCGACATAATACCATCTATTTGAAGATGTATTATAATTTGGGTGTCTTTCGTAATCATAATGTCCAAATAGTGACCTTGATTTTCGCGGTCTATAAATCAGACTTACGAGTATTTGTCACATTCGCTAGGCGACATCGAGATACATGTTATTTCATGGTCATTTTGTACTTGCGTGGTAATAGACTTTAAAATGTAAATTCATTCACAAACAAAACGATAATAATAACATAATACATTTCATATTGTATTTGTAAAATATTTTAACAGTTTTTCAGATTTTGTTTCTCCTACTACTGCTCTTACAGATACAGATTCAGAAAGTATCCTCAGTGATGACTCCAGGTATATTCAGTAATACGGTCTAAAACAAAAGTTTAGGGACACCTTGTAAAATTGCCTCAATTTTGATTCGATCGAAGAATTCTAAAAGCTTGTTTGTCCTAGTGGAATAAAACTATGTATAGGGGATCTAGAATGTGGCGTCAACAGACGTTGACGTTAATATAGCACAGAAGAGTAGGATGTTAAATTTCATTTCGTAAATTAAAATATATTTTGATTTTAATTGGCATTAATGTTTTGTTTTTCCTAGTGAAGTCTGGAAGAATGTATATTGTGGATCTTCAAAGATATATAATACACCAGAATTTATTTTATTTCTATTTTTATTCAATAAATCATATATGTACTTGTAATAATATTTTTATGTATTACTGTTAATTTTATTTATAGGAGTAGCGAAGAAAGAACATTTCTTGTATATGAGAAGAAGCTGCTTAGTTTGTTTTCCAATTGTCCTGTTTGTGCCAGTCCGTCTCTTGGACAGATAAAAAGAATAATGGGCTCCATGGTGCAAATTGAAATTGAATGTGGATTATGCAATTAACATGATTATTCTAGATATTTTTAATTGACACGTATACTGTTACTATCACCCTGATAATGTCTACAACATCGTTAAGAAACATCGTTAAGACAGTTCATCACGTGCATTTTGCATACTATAGTTCATTGGCCAATCACGCTATTTGACTGACATTTCACCTAATAGATTGGATGCAGCTATGGCGGGTGTGGCGCCAGGCAGGGTAAGCTTACTCTTCCGGACACCTGTTACCACTGCTTGTCGTGTATTTTTGTACACGAGGAGCAGTCCATTTGCTGATTACACTATTTTGCTTGAATACACTATTTTGCCTATAACGTTTTTAGGACTTCGAATTCTGTCTTTTGATTTGGATTGTTCGTACTTGGTTTTTATTTTATGATATCTGGGAAAGTCAACCTAGGAATGGTTGAATTCCAAGTGGAAATCTTTTAATTTCCTGTGGCAATTTATTTTCTGGCTCTTTGCCTAGTAAAAGTTTACGTTTTATGTCTATGACCAAGATGGTGACAATTTCTTCTGCCACTTTTTTTAAGCACCAGAAACATTATCTTCAACCAGTCATTCTTAAACATTGGAAAGACAACAGCAGAAATACATAGAAGAAACAGTGCATGCAAATAGGTCTGCTTGCTTAGACGGGGATGGAAGAGCCAATACAAAAGTACACTCTGCTAAGTTTGGAAGTTACAGCTTAATGGATCTAGACAGAGGAATTATTGTTGAAATGCAGTTAGTTTAGGTAGAAAAATTGCATGCTTATTAAACATGCATTATTCAAGAGCTAAATCTGCCCAGTGCAGGTCTTTATTTGGGCATGAAATGTTTTCTAAAGTATTAATTAGACATTAATTAACTGACCCAGGCCTTAATCAACTTTGGATGGTATCACATTGCTCCGATATTAAACAGATTAAAACGTTTAAGTGATAAATCAAATATGGCGGTTCTAGACGCTTCGAGTCATAGCTTTGATCAACCAGGACCGTGGTTGAAATTATTGCACACGTCGGCCAAATTTTCAAATGCCAATATCTTCGCTTACAATAGAGCAATTTGAATGAAATTTTCAAATTATTCATTTTACATCACCTACTTTCGAACTATTATAGCAAGAATGGCTAGTTCTTATCTATATCTTGAATAATGTAACTTTAATAATTCATTTTACACACCCAAAAATCAATAAATAAGCATTATATAAAAAGCTTATTAATATGATTGAGGCTACAGTTCTTAAAAGTATTTATTTCAAAATTTGTGTGAAAGTTTGAGTCATGAGAGGATGACCACTATCGATATTCAGTGCTCTGTGTCATTCGTTTCTTCAATTACCCTGTTAACACAATAGAAACTTCAGTTTATAACTGATTTTTTGCAAATTTGGTTTTAAAATTTTGGGTTATGACTATGAGAGAGGATGAATCCTATCAATGATCTGTTAGTGTTGAGACATAGCTTGGCATAGCTGTCTTTAAAAACTCAAAATCTGCTTTCTATTTCTGTGCCGTCTGTGGTTTAAAAACATTTATTTTGGAAATGAATTGGTATTAATCTTCCTTTTTTAAATAACAGAGTAATGAAGTTTAAAGTAGTTGTCACATGGAAAAGGAGGGTCTAATTAGATGCGTTTCAAAACTCACAGAGGTAGGGATAAAGATTGGTACCTTAGTAACAGACTGGCATGTACAAGTCCTAAAGTGGGTTCGGGAAAACATGTCATCAACAAAACACTGCATCGATGTCTGGCATGTTGCGAAAGGTATACTTTTTTAATTTTTAAAAAACTCCCATAGCAACATACAGTTACGTAAGCTTTGTTGTATGTGGTCCATTAAAAGGGCATTATAATGTAACTTTAATAATTCATTTTACACACCCAAAAATCAATAAATAAGCATTATATAAAAAGCTTATTAATATGATTGAGGCTACAGTTCTTAAAAGTATTTTTTTCAAAATTTGATACAATAGTTAAAAACTAGATAATGTAAAGGTAAAATACTGAAAATTTCAGTCAAATTGATCGACTCTGACTGAATCAAGATATTATGTAGATGTATTTTGTATTCAAATTATGGCTTCTAATTTATTCCAGGTAAAAGAAGAAGCTTACTGCACTCTCCAAAGAAAAATATTGTAGTGATATTGTCCATTGGATAAAAAGTGTAAGCAATCATCTGTACTGGGTTGCTGCATTTACTCCTTCATTGGAATCGAGACGATCCTGGTTGTTCTGGTCGGTGACAATGTCGTCTTCATCTGACGCCCCTGAGTCTGCGTAAGGCTCAAATTGGTACGGGTGAACGTCGATGAATTGCATGACAAATTTAATTCATCAATGTCTTCTGAATGTGATACGCTATCCGAGTCGCTGCATGTGGTCGCCATTTTGTTTACATCGGGTTGCACACTTGTGACGTCATGACACGTTTAAGGAAAATACCGGAAGTTGACCCATATGCTAATGAGATTTGACGAGGCAGGTGCAAAAGCGGTTTTCCAATCTAAATATATCGACAACGGAGAGGCCGATTTTCGTAATTTTTTTTATTAGGAGTTTTGGCGTTATTATTATTCCTTTAAAGAATAAGAATATGCTCTCAATTTTATCTTTAAGACTCTTAAATCCGTAACACAGATCATCAGACTCAACTCCCGGTCGAATGGATGTATAATAGTTGAGCGGAGAAAAATCCTGGAAGAAAATGTGTTATCTAGGTAATTGACTTTGTATGGTTTGCTGACTCGAACGTTTTTCAGGACATTAATGTAATCAGCTGGCACGTAAATTGACCGGTGTCAAAGAGCATGCTCAATCATGGAGTGGACAGAATCGCACTACATTTGTGTGTGCCTTTTCAAAAAATTTCTCGAATATTGTAAGGGATTTCTTCACTGATAAGTCTAACAATGCATTAGATAATGTGCAGTTGCGATTTTGATTTGTGCACCCATCGCTGTAAATGATCAGAATCTCGTCGCCCACAAGTTGTGGACAGGGGCGGGGAATATACAACTTACAAGCCCACATGAAAATGTTTACACTAAAATGGTTAAAGGAGAATACTAACGCAAAAAGTTCTTTTAATATGAAAAATAACGTTTATATTAGAATATTTTTGACCCTGCGAAATTTTAAAAGTCACTCTAAATATTTTTACAAAGAAAAAATATACCAAAAAACACCCAATTGACCTTTATGCATATCTGAAGCCTCGTTTTGATTTTTTCCGTGAATGACGTAATAGTTGATCGACTTTGTGAATTTCCCTATAGAAGGCTATTGAAACTGAGCACGGCATGCCGTCAATTTGACTAACTGGGTGCATAAACATAGACAATTACCTTGCTTGGGGATATACTAATAGCACCGATAATAAATCGGGAAGCGTCTGTCATTTTTTTTTAAATTCCAAGCTAGACAACGCACAGAAAAGGTCTGAGTCGGGGCACAGCGATCAACGAGGCGATGTCAACAAAACACGCTTCTCTCTCAAATCCTTGTTCGGAAAATTAAGAGTTATACCTGCTTATGAACGGGACCAGTGCAATTTTAATAACTTTATTATGTCGATAAAGATATAACCGTTGTTTTATCTTTCTGTTAAAACTCTGTGCATTCTACGGCGAAACCGGCAAGCTTTCAAAATCTATCTTTAGAAACCTCTTATGTAACCATAGCAACGAAATGTAAACACCGCTACTCCTAGAGTGGTAGCCCGAATACTATTGTTAATTACTATCCCCCTTTTGAAGCGTCTTCCGTAGGCCTATTTCGATGATTTTGCAGTCGATCATAAATAGTACTAAATCATGTTCGAAGTTTGTCCGATGTAACTTTGTAAATTATGAGCGTGATACTACTTTTTGTTTAGCGTGAGCGAAGGCCCTACTGGACCATGGTCCTATCACTGTCTAATGATGACGATGTGACCCATTTTTAGCGACGTTCTCGTATCTAGTATAGGGCATATAATACCATAATTATTAGTTTTTATCTGATATATTTTTTTCCGATGAAGCGTTAACACCAACAGGGCCGCAATAAAGCCGAAAGTCATTGCGAATCGAAGGACTGAGTAATAGATAGGCTAGTTGATAGGAAGGATAAGACAAGTGAAGGCGTGTCTACGCTGTTTCGTGTTTGTAATTTCTAGTGCCTATTTATTTATCATTATTGTAACTAGAATGTTCCGAACCATCACCATCACAGTTGTTCCTCGTATTTCTAATTCGCCGGTCCTGATAGGGAAGAACACTCTGGGCGAAATCAATGTCTGACAAGCTGTTACTTTCTGCTGATACCCTATTGATATAATACATCGACTGCTAAACGTAGATCAACTATTACGTCATGTCACGTGATATAGCTCCAGCTCATTAATTGTCAGGTGTTTCTGTAATTGCGGAAATCCGAGAGTGTTTTTTAACGTTATTTATTATTAGAACTTAAAAAAAAAAAAATAATAATAATCTGAAATGTGTTACATAATCAACTAAGTAAATGGTAAAATTAAACTTTTACTTTAGCATTCTCCTTTAAATCCGAGAAATTTGAAAGCACAACTATTAACAGTACACAGATTGATGTTTCAGTCTTGTATAAATTCTTGTCGATGAATCGTTTCAATTCTAAATTTTGTTTTGCTATCATCCGAAGTTCTTTTCTTTCATTAAACAATTGTGTCCTTATTTTCTGGAATGTCTTATCTGTGTTGAGCAAATGCAAACACGGGGGATTATGTTGCTCTTCCTGATGATGAACGTCGTTTTTTCCCTTTTGCCTATATAAAGACAAATAAAAACGAAGATAGTAATGCATTAAAGTTCAGGTTTATTAAAAGGAACCCAAGATCATCGGGGTTTAATGACAGGTAATCGACTTCTTTGCAAACTTTAAGATTGAATTAAAAACTGTATACTCATTTAGTTTTAAAATGGAAATTCCCTTTGTTGATAATAAAATAATAATAATGGGGATTGCATCTCTAGACTTATATAATTATATAAATCATGACAAATTAAAATTGCTAAATTCTCCCCCTGAACATAAAGTAGCTCGAGGTTGAATGAAGACAAGCATACCTTGTGGTAAATTTTCGGTCTGTGATGAATCTAGGCTAACAAGATGACTAGACATTAACATCTCGCGCCCTTGCACATGTTTGGAAAAAATAAGAAAATATAACTTGTTTATGCCATTGGTAATCAATATAAAAATGTCCAGGTTTTGCGAACGGTGTTACTGGTTCTAAAAGTTTTGTCCTGTTTAGCAGAGAATGTCGGGATTGCACCGTCAATTGTGGCCAGAGTCTAAATCTTTAGACAAATCTCATATTCCGACACCTGACATATTATTTACATAGTAGTTCGGCAAGGCAGGGTCGCTACTTCCTGTAGGTTTTGCACAACAACCTTTTCCTACCTCAACCAGCTGCTGTATGTTAAACAATAAACTTATAAATCAGGAAATAAAAAACTATATATAATAGGTTAATGTTTGTACAAAGTGTCAAAAAGATTTCTTGGACAGATAATAAAATATGCTCCAGAAACAAAATCAGGATGGAAGGCTTGATTTCAGAATATAAAATGATGGGTTGATGAATGTAAAATTATTTTAATTTATCTTGAACAGTCAAATATGTTTCCATGGAAACACATAAAATGAACAAATCTGAGAAATTCAAAATAGGTGCCAAGAAGATATCTTGAAAGATTTATGAGATATGACCCGGAAACAAATTTGTACACCAAAAACCAAGTCAAAATATGTTTCCATGGAAACACAAAAAATATAAATCCCAGAAATTCCTAAATAGCAAAAGGCACAACTACTGTAATGGGTAGATGTCTGTACAAAGTTTCAAAAAGATAGCTTGAATGGTTTATGAGATATGCCCCCAGAAACAAATAAAATAAAACCCCCAGAAACAAATAAAATAAAACCAAGTACGAACAATCCAAACCATTAGACTAAATTCGAAGTCCTAAAATAACGGTAAAGCCAAAATAGGGTAATCTGGCAAAATAGTGTAATCAACATATGGACTGTTCACCGTGTACAAAATACACGACAAACAGTGGTAACGGGTGTCCGGAAGAGTAAGCTTACCGTGCTGGCATGGCACACCCGCCATAGCTGCATCCAATCTATTAGGCGAAATCTCGGTAAAATTATACACAAAAAACTAAGTCAAATATGATTCCATGGAAAGACAAAAATTATAAGGCCCAGAAATTCCTAAATAGCAAAAAGCATAACTACAGTAATAGGTTGATGTGTGTGCAAAGTTTCAGAAATATATCTTGAACGGTTTATGAGATGTTCTCCGGAAACAAGATTGTACACCAAAAACACAAAAAATATAAATCCCAGAAATTCTTAAATAGCAAAAGGCGCAACCACTGTAATACGTTGATGTGTGTGCAAAGTTTCAGAAAGATATCTTGAACGGTTTATTAGATATGAGCAAGAAACAAAATTGTACACTAAAAACTAAGTCAAATTTGTTTCCATGGAAACACAATAAATCCCAGAAATTCCTAAATAGCTAGCAAAAGACACAACTAATGTAATAGGTTGATGTGCGTGCAAAATTTCAGAAGATATCTTGAACGGTTTATGAGATATCCTCCGGAAACGAAATCGGACGGACGGACGAACCCCGTTTCAATATCCCTCCCTAACTTAGTTCGGCGCGGAATAATAAACTAAAGCACTTGATGTCTGAGACTTTCCCTTCTCTGCAACTCGATTCTGAAAACGCTTGTATCTAGAATATCCAACATCGCCTATTTTTCCGCGGTAACCATTCATGTGGGCAGATGGAACATAATCTGGATTACGATTGATATTTCTCTTTTGCCCTGTAAAGATAAAAAAATATATATTTAGGCACATAAATAACATTGACAGGGTTCTTTAAGTCGTTAGTCATCTGTATTTCTTTACAAATAATTCATTAAAATTTAAAAAACGAAATTATTAGCAGCCTTAAGCCAAGAGATTTGATAAATGACAAAATAAAATTAAATATGGGCCTATTAATATTGTATAACAACTATCTTGCCACTAATAAAATACAGGAATTTACGCGCTGCATCCGAAACGAAAAGTTTCTCTTTAATTCGTAGGGTTAGCACTGTAACAGTTTCCACCATTTTACGGAAGTAATTAGTCTCTATCATGCAGAAATATATTCTACGAAGACTTGGACGTTCTGGGTGACCGGCACTACGAAGTTGTCGTCGTCTAGTTGCTTTCCAAATAAGCAGAAAACAGTCTCGTCATGTTGGTGATGGATGCAGGTTCACACAGCTGTTTCTTCATGAGGTTTAAGTAAATGCACCACAATGACATATATAGATGACGATATGACGTTGAACAGTGACATTCGCTGCACAATTGTGAAGTCTCTCAAGGAGGTCACACCCTGGTTTAGCGTTCACCCAGAATTCAGCATCGGAAACTAGCTCCAATGGTTTCTTCTTGTTTTCCCTGAGCACGTTGATGACCGACCTTTTCATTTCAACCATCCTCTAGCATTTTGAAGGTGCTACCCCGTCTAGTGGGACATTCTTGTTTCAGCTTATGGTACGTTGGAGAAGATTTCCCTTTTGAGGTTGTACGTACAGTTTAAAGTTAAAATAGCATTATGAAGGATGTGATCAAAACAACATAAAGAGTAATCTGTCATTCCATATCTGTGTCATGTGGACGTATATTGTCACCCCGTCACAATTTTTATCCGATATTGACTTGTAGGGTTATCTCCTTGATCTAGGGTTTTTTGATCAGGTCGTTGTCCTTTTGTGGGTTTATCTTTTATCTTCTGACAAACTTTTGGGAAGCTAAATTTGTCATTCCCATATTTTGCCTCGTAACCTTCTAGCCACTCCTGCTTTTCACTCCACTCTTGTATTTCTGCTGCTAAACAATCTTGTTTCCATTCACTGTGTTCATTAAGAGCATTTTCACAGAAAAGCTCAGTCATTTATTGGTCCACTGTTTGCCATTTCTTTTCAAAAGTCGTCGCATTCATCTTCATGGGCCCACTCTGTGTATTAAACTTGTTTATATCGAAGTTGGATGATGTCTTCAGATTGACGAGTCACAGGTCTTATTCGAAATTTACGGAAAGCAGTTGATTGTCCCTATTAACCCATTCTTCATAGATGTTGGCTTCGTTTGTGTATGGTGATGTTTGGCAAACCATTTTTTGCGGTCAAGCTTTTTTGTTTCTTGAGCTTTATCGCTTTTACTTCTTCCAACTCTGAACGGTGGTTTCCTGGAGTTACTGGTTCTATCTCCGTTGTCAAGTGGACTGTTGGGCGATTTGTTTTATCACGCCGTCCAATTTATCGACGATCGTTTGAACATTCCTTACACCTGGAGGACTTTCTAGACATTTTTTTGCAAGAGTATACCAACTTCCCCTGCTAAGTCGATGACGACCTTGGTTACCTCCTCAATTTCGAAACCGGTTGTCAAAGTTAAAGATACATTTGGCAAGAGCTAAATCGGATTATTGCAAGTCTTAATTTAGGCTTCAGGTGTTATAGAAATTATAAATTAGATCTTTATTAAAACAACAAGCCCAGGCTACAGCTTAGATTTAAGTAGGATTTCACTGATTGATTATATCAAATATGGTGCACCGTGGTGATGTTATTAACTGTTATGTTGACGTCATCAGTTAGATCGAGGCTAAATGATAGAGTGTACTTTGCGAGGCCACTTTTGAGGGATTCCGCATGCCATTGAAAACTTTACTTGATAATCGAGATTATGTAGGCGGAGTTAACGCCTGTCAATCAAACGATCGGCGAAGATGAAGATACATTCCACTACCATTTCCAGTCCAATATTACAGCGATGACAACTATGTTCAGAATAAAGTAATTTGACTGAAATTTGCAATATATTCTTCTTTCAGCATCTACGTTTAAACTGTTATATCAAGAATGGCCAACTCTCTATAAAAATATCTCCCATAATGTATCTTTAAGCAACTAGAGATATTAAAAACATTCTTATTGAAACAAGAATATCTAGATTTTATAAAGATGCAACGACTCGGGCCTTAAATTTAGATCAGACAAAATTAAAACTACCAAAAATGAACCCAGCATGCGGAAATCTAAATGTTGCTGAAGTCACAACATTTAACTCCTCACAAGAATATGGGATGCCCTTGGTAAATAACAATTTACACATTGTAAAGAATAGCGAAGTTATATCAAATTTTTTGTCTAAAACTAAGATTATTGACAGTTTTAAACAGCCACGAAATCTAGCTAAATTATAAATATCTTCTAAATTTGAATGTAGTCCAGATACACCGGTGGTAAGTAAATGTGGCGAAATAAATTGTAAGACATGTAAAAAAATAATTACGGGCTCCTCGATCCAGATCACCGATAATAAACTCTTTCATATTAAGCAACCCATGAACATTACTGTTAATCCAATATCGAAAAAAGAAAAATAATGGGAGAAATTTCTCGGGTGACATCGGGGTAGCCATTTTCCCGAAAGTGACGAATCACATGACTGCCACGTGACATGCATTTATTTTACGTGTCTGGATGATCGAATCAATATACCCGCGCGTAGAAAAATAGATCTTTACACAAACTTGAATTCGTACGTCAGCGAGCTGACTTTGACTCGAGGGTCATTTTACAACAAACGAAGCGACGATCCGATCTATATCCCTAATAATATAGGTCTACTGCGTTGTTAACACTGTTCATCACGTGCATTTTGCATACCGATAGTTCATTGGCCAATCACGCTATTTTACCGAGATTTCGCCTAATAGATTGGATGCAGCTATCACGGGTGTGGCATGCCACCAGGGTAAGCTTACTCCTCCGGACACCTGTTACCACTGTTTGTCGTGTATTTTGTACACAGTGAGCAGTCCATATGCTGATTACACTATTTTGCCTATACCGTTTTTTAGGAGTTCTAATTTTGTCTAATGGTTTGGATTGTTCGTACTTGGTTTTATTTCATTTCGAGAAATGGACCCCCCAAAAAGATTGACCAATCAGAGGTCAGAATGGGCGGTAGAAGGCTCCAGAGGCTGACTCTGGGAACGAGATTGCTGTAAATCCAGTTGTCATATTTGTGATTGTTTGTTCTGGCTATATTGGAAAAACAATAAGCATGCTAAAGACAAGGATGTAACTCCATCGGCAGCATATGCCCAATCCACAATATAGGATGATCCCACTTAGTAAACATATGGATGTATATGGTGATTGCACATTTAGTGTTTTTCCAATGTCCTACAAGTTAAATAACAATAATAATGATGTGTTAGACGCCAAAGAGGCATATTTTATTGACAAATATCGGCCAGTTTTAAATGCAAAATTATAGTGTGACTTCGAGAAACGAGAAATGGGGTTTAACGTTCACTCGACACAAACTAGGGCATTTCGGGACTTAAGTAGGACTTCGAATTCCGTCTTACGGTTGGGATTGTTCATACTTGGTTTTCATTTTATTGCATATAGGCCTAATTTTTGTTGTCTGATTTGATATTCTATTTATGTCCCTTTATTGTACTACTGTTACTATGGCGTCATTGTTGTATTAACATATAGCATCAGTAAGTGGTTGTTCTAATGTACAGTATTATATATTATAGTATACAATATATAAAAATAACTGTAACTACCGTAGGTTATACATGTATTTTTTTTAGAATGGTGAGCCAAATGTCTGTATTTGAGAGACTAATAGTAAATGCAGGAGGACTGCACTACACGCAAAACAAACAATAAAAACCTACAAGACAAGATAAACCTGCGGACTAGACAGAAAATAGACATTGCAAAAACTAAACAATTATCAAATCAAGTGAATGGATCCACTGCGCTGTACAGTCTATGTGTTTGCAAAAGTTAGGAGTATTCATTGTTTAATTTACTGTTATACTTTATACCTAATTAATTAACTAGTTTGTTACCTACATTATGCTACATATACCTTTTAGTTATTTTGTAATATGTTGTCATATTTCGTTAACCCTCTAAGGCACATGGGGTCAAATTTAGAACACCGCCTTTAGACCCCTCCCATTCTCCCCCAAAAAATTAAAAAATGATGTAAAAACTGTTTTACACTCACTAAGACCCATAGTGCCAAATATGGAACAAGAGAGTAATACAAAAGGAGGTAGAAAAGTTACTGTTGTCATGGTGAAAAATGGCAGCCCCCACAAGTTTGTAAGCATGGGAATTTAAAAGTAAAACAAAGACCAAGTACAGATTATTTAGTGATTATTTTTTACTTTCTTATTTACTTACATGTAATACAGTAGTTGTAGATCATATCTATATATCATTTGAATGAATTTCTGCCATAATACTTTTTAAATCTAATGGTTTTGTCGATGGGTCAAATTTGGAACTATGGGCCTAAGTGGCCCCATATTAATCCGAATAATAAAGCTATTGACAGTATTCATTTTTGCTCACCTTAGTAGAAATGAAATGAAATGAAATAGGGTTTAGCGTCCTACTGTTATGTAAATATCTTACACATGTAAATTACCCCCAAAGTTATCGCAGCATATGTCCAGTGTGATTAAAACTAATACTATGCAATACACAGATTTTATTAGATTTTCACATGTCGGCATGATTTCATGCTCGATTGTATTTGGCTCACGAAAAGGGACACAACTACATTTTGGGGGCGGCTCTCATAGGGAAGTGTTTGACAGTGCTAAATTTATTGATATTAGTTTTTTTTGTTATACATAATTATTTTACTAAGATATTTACAAGAAGACGTGGAAATAATAATATGAACAAGACAATAGTTTGTGATGGTGATTTGTTTATGGTTGAAAATTTCAGTTTGGGGTAAGCCATCTATCTTTTTGCATCTTTTGATTTAGAATAAAGATTAGGCTATAATGCAATAGACGTAGTTTATATAAATATTACAGACTTACCTCATCAGAGATTTTGCAATCTTCAATAATTTCGTATACTGTTGGGAATAATATAACAATCAGTGAAGCGTACGCTGTGTAAGAATAAAACCGGATGTTTACTTCTCGCTGACAACAGACAAACAGGAAGTGAGAGCGGTTTATTTTTCCACGTCACAGGCCTCCTTTTCCGCCATTTTTACTTGAGAACTTTAAAACAAGTATGGCGGCTGGGGCGTTAACTTGTTTTTATTTAATTATTTCGGTATTTTTGTAACCGGAGTTCAGCTTTAAAGGCAGATTTTAAATCACCAGATATTAATTTTGTTGGTTCTTCTAGAATTGCAGAATCTGTTAATACCCCATATAATTATTTTCGCAGTTTTATTACACCTGCCATGATTGATTTGATTGTTGAATACACAAATGTGTACAGTGTAGAAGAGAGAGAGAGAGAAATGGGTTTTAACGTCCACTTAACACAACTAGGTCATTTCGGGACTAACATATGGTTTTTAAAATTTTATTTCAATAATTCGCTTGCGCGTAGGGGTCTTTAGCCGTGGGAGAAACCGGAGTGCCCAGAGGAAACCCACGAGGTTGAGAAGGCGCCCCTATCTCCATGCCGCATACGCTCACACCAGGGTCGAAACCACAGCCGCAAGCCAGAGGTGACCGGCCAGCTAGAGGTCGAAGCGCGACACTCTAGACCACTAAGCCATCCCAACCCACCGGTAGCAAAGAGTGTCAAAAGTATAAACACGTCTACTAAAGAGATTGAACAGCTACTAGGAATGTACTTTAGAATGGGTATTGTCCAGATGAGTGGAAATAGCGTCTTTTGGGAAAAATGAAACGAGGTATGAACCTGTCGCAAATGTGATGAGTCGAAACAGATTTACATCTCGTATAAGTAATATCCACTTTGTAGACAACAATGGGCAGATTGACAGGGAAAAAAAAGTATGGAAAATTCAGCCATGGTTGAGTATGCTGAGGGAACAGTGTTTGTCCGTAATTCCCGAAGAATTTCACTCGATAGATGAGATGATGGTGCCCTTTAAAGGCAATTTTAGCAGTATATAAAGAGTAAGCCACACAAATGGGGATTTAAGCTCTGGGCACGATCTGGTGAGGGAGGTTTCATGTATGATTTTCAAGTGTACCAGGGCAAGACTACCAATTAGCGCTTTATGTGTTGGCGGAGATGTTGCTGTCAACTTAACATCTACACTACATTTAGTTCAGTGCCACTGCTAATACGACTGAAGGATGATGGGTTTTTGTACACTGGTACATTCCGAAGTAACCGACTGTCCGGATGTTCCGTAAAATCTGATAAAGATTTAAGAGAACTGGAACGTGGGGCATATGATTCGTGAATAGAAAGGTCCTCTGGTATTGTATGTGTGAAATGGCAGGACACAAAAGCTGTTACCATTATGTCAACCTACACAGGTGTTCAACCCCTAGACGTGGCCAGACGTTATGATAAGAATGAATGAATGAAATGGGGTTTAACGTCCTACGCTTAAGCACCTAACCTGGGCCAATTAAAGACGGGCATACGCCATACAGTGTGCTATGAGGGAGCAAGAAGGTATACAAATAGCATGAGACCCAATGTAATCAAGGACTACAACATTCATATGGGTGGTGTAGACCTCATCGATTCCTGTGTATCCCGATATAAGTACCCAATTAGATCGAGAAGATGGTATATGAGCCTTTTTTTGGCACACAGTAACATTGGCACTTATTAATAGTTGGCTGTTGATAAACGAGACTGTAAACAGTTAGGGGACCCACAAAGGTCAATTATAAAACTTCGAACCTTTCAAGCAATAGTAGCCAGCTCTTTGATTTAAGTAAATGCACCAGCTAAGAGACCGGGTAGACCATCTGTTGGCAGTGACGAAGAAGTTGATCAACCACTAAAGACACCGACCCGACAACCAAAGAGAACGAGAACTATTGATGACGTACGATTCGACAGAATGGAATGAATGAATAAATGAAATGGTGTTAAACGTCCTACTGTTATGCACCTAACCTGAGCTAATTAAAGACGGGCATGCGCCATACAGTGTGCTATGAGGGGAATTTTGCCCGGGCAGCGGCGCTACGGCCTACTCTTATATCGAATTCCAACTACCAAGGGATCTTTTCCGTGCACTCCAATGTGTACACGGGACCTCGGTTTTTCGTCCCATCCGAACGACTAGGCAGCTGTCCTCGTCAGACCCTCCTTCTGCATCACTGACAAGGGGGAATCACGTCAGAAAATCGAGATGAACTTTCTCGACCAATGCAGGGATCGAACACCCGACCTCAAGGCTAGCGAACCAGCGGCTTATCCACTTAGCAACCGTGATCCCCCGACAGAATGGAACATTGGCCCTCAAAAGTACCCAAAAGGGGTCGCTGTGGCCTTTGTAAGGATAGGAAATCCGACACATATTGTGAGAAATGTGCTGTTCCACTATGTTATATGGAAAAACGAAACTGTTTCCGCGAATACCATACAACATAGACAAGACCAATACTTGTGTTTTACTTGCATTAAATATGTTACAAATTAAGTTTTTCTTGTTCTTTTATATTTGGAATTTTGTGCCTTACTGACCCATAGGTTGTCACTTTCACGCGACACTACATTAATTGTAATACATCAATTTATTGTAATGTTGTAACCTTTACTTTAAGAATAAATAAATAAAAACAGACCTAGAATGAGGTATTGTAGGAATTATTGAACCTAGTTTCACAGATGCTTTAGATTCGATCGGCCATAGTCATAGAACTATTGCTTATGATGTACCTTTCCAACCAGTAGACAACAGTGAAGATTTGAATTTATAATAACACCGATATGCTTCTACATGTTTCAATATAATTTCATCAGGAAGCCATTGCTAATATAACGTTGCAAGGACACCCTTATGACGTCGCAATGCGGGTACATTACATGAATGATGAATAAATAAATGAATGAATAGTGATGATTAAAAACAAATGTAATATGAACGTACAGACTATTCAGTTAGCTACTTGTCAAATAAAGAACAATAAAGCTATTTTATTTATTTAACAGAGGTCTAAATTTGTTTTTGAAATATTCCCCTTTAACTGTTCTCTGTTATGTGCAATTGTTTAGGAGCTTGTCGAACGGGGATATTCAAAATTAATTGTATATAAATGTTGTGTGCACATATGATGCTCGCTCAGAGATATCATGCGATATTCTGGAATTTGTATCTTTGATTTGTGTACAGCAACTCGTGATTTCAAATATTCTGTTTTGCCGATATACTGCTCCGTACATCCCGGGAAAGTTAGGACACAGGCCACATTTCGTGATGCAATTTGCATTTACGCTAAATGTCCTGTGACCTTTAAAAGTGATTGATGGTCCTTCATTACAATATTCGCAAGTAGTACAGTTTCCACGCTGGCATTTCTTCACCTCATATTTTGTTGGTTTTGACGAATCAGACAAATTTAGCCTCCGTAAGAATGTTTTCAAACTGCTACTTTGACGCTTGCTATTAATGATTTCTACTGATTTTAAAACTTTTTTCATACGTTCATCGTTATCTAACACCGGGAGATTGTGTCTTATTTTGTGTTTATAATGTTAGGGTTGAAGGTCGAAACGAATGCAATAGGTTTTCGGTGCGACGTATTTTTCTCCTTTAGTCAGCAGATCGCGTCTATCCAGTTTTAAAGCTTTGGATATCCCATCGTTCATTAGATTGAATGAATATTGTCTGTTTCGAAGGAATATTTGTAGCTCCTCGAATAGAACTTTCTGTTGGTTGCTGTCCGATACAATTGTTTGGATTCGTCTGGCTATTTTATATGGTAAACTCCGTTTAGTGTCAATTGGATGGCATGTCGTGAACATCAAATATTGTTTGGCGTCAGTGGATTTGTAAAAGATATCGGTTTCTTCTATCTTTTCTCCTTTTCTGATAACCAATATGTCCGCAAATGCTAATTTAGTGTTCTACATTTCCATTGTAAATTGTATATAGCCATACATACCATTTAATATTTTAAGTCTTTTGAACGGGTCCATAATTTGATACAATCGTTCAAGTATCGTCGCCAAGCTTTTATGAAATAGCTTGCAAATACTTCTACGGGTCCCCCGGTTTCCTACCCTTGCTAAATATACCCCTACACTCAAGCGAATTATTGAAATAGAAATGACCATAACTTTTAGTCCCCCACAATGACATAGCTTTTGTCGAGTAGACATTAAATCCCCCCTCTCTCTGGCACACTCTCTCGGTAGTCACATAGCGGTGGACTTATTAAGTAAGAGCGGCTTGGAATTTTCAGCTCGGCACTGAATTCAATGAGATTAAAGATAACGGTGGACTTATTACGTAATAATCGGCTTGGAATTTCCAGTTTGGCACTGGGTTCAATTAGATTAAAGATAACGGTGGACTTATTACGAAAAGAGCGGCTTCGAATTTTCAATTCGGCACATCAGATTATCTTTGAAAATATTGAACGGAATTAAACCATGTTTGGACTGATTCAACATTCACAGATTATGTAAGTTATCACACGAGCGATATCTACGGTAGAATGTGCTGTTGGGTGATAAACCACAGGTTCTCTCTGTCCGTTGCTTTTGAATTCGCTTTTTCGTGTTTAATTTTTATACTGAATAACCACATTCTAAATGATTCAATGTGCTGTTGGGTGATAAACCACAGGTTCTCTCTATCCGTTGCTTTTGAATTCGCTTTTTCGCGTTTAATTTTTATACTGAATAACCACATTCTAAATGATTCAATCACTTCAGACGCAGTTGTTGGTAATTTAACACAAACTAAAACCATTTAAAATACAGATAAGAAACTACGTCTAGTTTCGCTTTGTATAGTGATAAATAAGTTTCAGATCGCACGAGATCGTTAACAGATTATAGAACAATTAATAATGCGTAGATAAACAGTCTGTTCTGTGAAGGCACAGTAATTGATTTATTTTCTTGCAGAGGTCGTTGATATATTTTTCTGAACACAAAACCTTCTTTCCTTTCTTGAGTAGTTCTGAATCTAAGATAATGCGTTTTTTTTTTAACAATTCGCGTCTATAAAAAAGAATTTATGAATTACTGTGCGTAAGATAAATTTAATTTTCTTATCATATGTCTGTAATATCTGCAATGAGGGTATGAAAAATCTTAAATGTTCGTAACTTTTTTAAGATGATAGATGTGAAAATATGAATAATTGATAATTTATGAATAACCAAGTTATGGGCTGTGAAGGGAGAAGTGATATTTAGTTCATCCACATAATAAAAAAAAACAAGGTGTTGTGTTTATAGATAAGATTCTAGACAGATATTTATAAACTTTAGCTTCCAAATAAATCACGTAGGCTTTATTCTGGGTGGCATATTATCAACAAAAAAAATCCGTGTTGTGGATTGAATGGATCAGACAATTAAAAAAAAAATTCAATTATGTCTAGTTCCATCGACCTTCGTCAAGTTGCAATATTAACGACTGGTTCTGACCATAAACTTTAGCTTCGAAATAAATCGCGTATGCTTTATTCTGTTATCAAACAAAAAAAAGACGTGTTGTGGATTAAATGGATCAGAAATTTAAAAAAAAATAATTCATTTATGTCTAGTTCCATCGACCTTCGTCAAGTTGCAGTTATTAACGACTGATTCTGACCATGAACGGTTGGTGCCCACAAGAAAGAGGACGAGAGAACACGAGAGGTGGTTAATCACATCACCCGAATCGTGTGATATATGTCCACCTATAATAAATAATAATAATAATAATAATCATTTTCTAAAGCGCTGAACATTCGGTCAGTCTGACTGCTCTGTGGCACTTTACAATGTAGATATGTTACGTGTATATAAAAACAAAAACAAAACAAAACATACACGTATATACAAAATAAACAAAATAATACAAAGGAATAGTTAAGTAGCAATATACAGATAAAAAGTGAAGCATTTAAATTATTGTTCAAAAGTTTGTGTAAAAAACGGGGTTTTTAGACGTCGTTTGAATACAGCCAAGTTTGGACTATTTTTGCTGCGTACACAAAAGCTTTCTCTCCAAATTTTGACTTTTGTACTGGACAAACAAGCTGTTTTTTATGAAATGAACGTAAAGAACGAGACGGTACAATTGCTTAATCAAATAGGATGGTGCCAAAGGATCATTTAAACAATTGAAAGTGATTGTGTTAATTTAGAACATGATGCGTTGATTAACCGGTAGCCAATGTAACTGTTTTAGAATAGGTGTAATATGGTCAGATGATTTGGTGAGAGACACAATTCGAGCAGCTTTATTCTGGATATCGTACTGTTGCTAATAGCGAAGATATTGCAAAAAATGTGACCGACAAGAAGAGAGAGAGAGATGTGGGGTTTAACCTCCACTCAACACAAACTAGTTCATTCAGGACTAATACAGGGTTCAATTTTTTTTTTTAAAAAAAGCACGCCAGTTGACCCCATGACAGACCTTATGATTAGCGTGCACGTGCTAACCATTCGTCCATCCATAGCCCCCCCCCCACATTGCCCTTGAACGACAAGGAAAGGTATAATATAAATATGCATATTCTACACATCATGTACAAAAAGAGTGATTGATTTGTCAATATTTCATCTATAACAAATAAATGCTAATCTGTTTGGAAAAAGGATTAGAATAACATGAACATTTATCATTCTCTGTGACACTCGGTGTATAGATTAACCAAAACAAATATAATGGTTGGGTAATATATCGCCCTGGTCACCACATGCGTCGCACTTAAAAAGAAAACAGAAATAGACGACATTGATGAATAATCAATTTGGCCGCCATTTTGAATATAGTGGCCATATTGGAATATATTTTTATATCTGAAATAGGCGATCCCAAAAACTTCTATGCCAATATATGACACGCCCATATAATAAATTTTATGAATTTCCGCCAAAATGAGTCCTCATTTTCAACTTACCCCCCATAACCGAATTAGCCGTCACATGTGGGGGGAATCTTTAAACCGATTTTTATGACCAAATTTATTTCCATTTCAAGGCTGAAACTGCGTCCTAATATTTATGGATACTCTTCATATCGTGATATAAACATATATTAAAAGGAATTTGCTTTATTTGCACGAAATAATGATTCGAAATTAATATTTCTTTTTTTTATTCCAGATAAATTAATCGTTATCGAGTCACCTGAAAAGAAAAAAAATATATCTTTTAAAAAAAATTAATTCGAGGCCAACCATGTATTGTAGTTTGCAAGGGATTCCAATATCGACCAAATCACGATATTCGGGTTGAAATGGCGTAAAATGGGAGAGAACTCGTTTTATTAAAGTAAGCCCTTCGTATTTCATCTTGTTCGAGTATTTACAACAATATTCCCTTTTGGCATTGTCATTTTTATCGACATATTGGTCTATTATTCGATTACTTTCAGTAGTCGCATTCGTTGTACTGATATTGCAATGTTGTGGAATCTCCTGTTTCTGATTATTAGTAACTGCAGTTACCAATTGGGTATCTTTTGTGATTGAATATACTATTGTAATCAGAAATTTGACATCTTGTAAGAGTGACTTGATACTTTTCAATGTTAACATTTGAGGTAATCTTTTGAATCGAATTGCTGTTATATTAAATGTTTCGACCTGTACATTTAGAAATAGAATTTGCATTTTACCTTGTATGCCAGAGACAATGGTCGAAAGTTCTTCCACAGATTTCCTTGTTAAGTTCTTCTGTTTAGCTTCTTTTACCCGCGGGGTGGGGGGGGGGCTGGTGGCCGAATGGCTGTATCATAAAGCCTGTCAATGAGTCAACTGGCGTGGTTTCGAATCCCCGGTGTTACGTGACAAGGAGAAGGGTCGCCTGTCAATCCTCGTGGGTTTTCTCCGGGTCATCCAGTGTCCTCCCACTGCTAAGAAGCCATACGCGCAATGACCTGGTTTGTGTCGAGTGGACGTTAAATCTCTCTCTCTCTCTCTCTCTCTCTCTCTCTCTATCCGCCATATGAGTGAGGTTATACACAAAAACAGTTTCTTTGAACTACTCCCAGAGAAATATAAATAAAACTACGTTTATTTTTAACGTTTTTAGTTCTCTTGAACCTCTTCCGACCATAATGATATAATAATATTATGTTATATCAATCAATCAATCATATTACCTCTATCGTTACTTATATGAAATAAAATGGGGTTTAACCCCCAGCTTTTCTACAATCCTTATATAATAATGTGGCTATATTAATATCTATAATTCTGTAAAAGGTGGCTCTATATATTACTAAGATAAAATATTGTTGACATGCTCATAGTAATTGATTATTAATTAATGAACGGATCCCTGGCTATTTAATCCTATTTTAATTAGCCATCATGTACTCAGTGACGTACTTTTTTAAATTATTCGAATGTTTGTAATATAATTATTAATTGATGAATGGATTCCTACCTTTTAAACTGTATTTTAATTGGCCATCGCGTAATAGTATACAATATATACGTAAGGAATGATCAATGAATGAATTCCCATCTTTTAAACTGTATTTTAATTGGCCATCGCGTAATAGTATACAATATATACGTAAGGAATTACCATATCTACATGTATATAAATCTGTTAATTTCTATTTACTCCACAGTCTAAAATTTTTAAGCAGACGTCACACATACAGAAAGGTAAGCAAACAATAATAGCCTTGATTTAAAATACGAATCGGATTCTGATTTATTATTTATTAATTTTTTTTAAAAATATTTCTCACAATTTAATATTAATAGGTTTATCAATAATTAAAGACAATTTCTAAAAAAAAAAATTGTTTATTTCCTACCATTTAATATTAACAGGGTTATCAATACAAATGAGGTAGCCCATTTTAAATGATTTTTTAAAACTTTTTTAAACAATTACCATTACATTGTACAAGTGAAAGTCTTCAAATTCATGTTACCAGATCTATCAATTAAATATAAAGCAACCATATTTTTTTTTTAGAAAAGTCTCATTACCCGATTTTATTTAAAATTTAAAGCCCCAATACCACTCTCGTCGTAACTGAATAATATGTCCCAATCTTTATTCTGGTCAACAATTTGTACTATTCTACAATATTTTAATTAATAAATGATACAAATTCCATCTCAACACACCTAATTTTAATATTAGAAATGATGGTTTGAAAAGCTTTACGTAAACACTTTCAAAAGCAACTTGGATTTAAACATATTTTCGAACCCTCTGGTTCTTGTGTTAAGATAGGTTGTAATGGATAATTAACACAACAGGTAGGACACTTAAACATCTTGATCAATTAAATCGTGGAAGGTATTTTTTAAATGAAATTTCAAAAGACATTTACCTCATCGTATTTACTATCTAAGCCTTCATAATAAAACATAAATATTTGTTTATTAAAAGAAATGGAGACAATTTCTACATAATTTTATTTGTTTTTATATTTACCTACTTATAATTTGAAGTCTTAAAATTCACGTAAACAGATTTATCAATTAAAAGTAAAAAAAGTAATTTCTAGAAGTTTATTTTTTCTCTACGAAGTTACATTTTGTCAAAGGTGTAGTGACATCGAATATGGCCAGAGTTTATGTTCTCTGCATGTGTCACTGGTTTAATAACAAAGTATACCATGATAAAGTGTTTGCTTAATTAAGAATAATGTTTAAAATTTCAGATGATGAAACTAGCAGTTGTTGTTTTCGCCTGTTTGGCTGCCGTCTCTATGGCCGTCCCTTATGGGGGCCTTGGCGGGCTCGGCATGTATGGTGGTCTTGGAATGTACGGTGGGATGGGAATGTACGGCGGTATGGGAATGTATGGCGGTATGGGAATGTACCCCATGGGAGGCCTTGGCATGTATGGCGGTATGGGAGGTCTTGGAATGTACGGAGGACTAGGAGGTATGGGAATGTACGGTGGTATGGGTAGTCTTGGTATGTATGGAGCTGGTTTAGGAGGCCTTGGAATGTATGGCGCTGGTTTGGGAGGACTTGGTATGTACGGCGGTATGGCCAATGGTGCTTTCAATGGTGGAATAAATCGAGATATAAATGTTGGAGGTAAAAGCTTACGATTAATACATATTTACCTTTACAGTTCATAAATTCGCCTTGAATATTATTTACGGTAAAGTTCTTACTTACACAGGGGGGTTGGATGGCCGAATGGTTAGCACGTACATGCTGTATCATAAGGCCTGTCATTTAGTCAACTGGCGTGGTTTCGAATCCGCGATTGTACGTGACAAGGGGTAGGGTCGCCTGTCCAACCTCGTGGTTTTTCTCCGGTTTCCCCCACTGCTAAAGACCCCTACGCACAAGCAAATTATTGAAATAAAATTAAACCGTATGTTAGTCTCGAAATGACCTAGTTTGTGTCTAGTGTACGTTAAACCCTATTTCTCTCTCTCTCTCTCTCTCTCTCTCGTCTCGCTCTCTCTCTCTCGCCTACTTACACGGAAGATGGACGTGTAGACCACAGATGTATAAAGGTGCTGGTCTTATTTTGTTGACATTCGGTCAATTCTTTTCTATGATCGACATATCAAATCCACCAAACTTGTCTTTAATTGAAGGACTCTTAAAGTAAGCACACGAGGACCGCACAGAACGCAAATCAAAATATACAAGGTAAAGTCAGAAGTAGGCATTGCAAAAAAAATAAACAAGTGAATTGGTACGTTTATAGATAGGGGATTCATTGATTAAAGTGACATTTTGTTTAATTTTCAGGCCAACAAAACAACGTTGTGTAATTGTGTTATCTGGAAATATGAATATTTTATTATTTATTTAATTTATTGTATCATCCATATAAATTATTTCGGGACAAAATGAAAAATAGTTGAATTAAAAATTGTATAATAATCTTGTTTTGACATTTAAATAAAACAGTCAATGCTATTTAGCTTATTTGTTAAGTTCAATTTATTCATCCACAGTTATGTATGTATACGGGGCTCTGGGGGCCTGACAAAAAACAGTTTCTAGCCGTTCGGATGGGACGAACACCCAAGATTCCGTTTACACGCTACGTCCATGTAAAAGAACCCTTGCCATTTGACACAAACCCCAATTTCTGAATAATATTGAACCGTAGTGTCACTGTCCAGGCAAATGATCCCAAATAGGATGTGAACTCCCTGCGTTCTTTTTTTTTTTTTACAGGCGTTCATTTATTTTCGAATTTATTATTAAATATCTTAAACCATAAATTTGTAACAAAATGAATAAGACAAAACCGTTTCGTTTCCTATAGCAAACACACGAGCAATATTTCTTTTTTTTGGGTGGGTGGGGAGGGGTAATGCAAACGGCCATAGGTTATGCAGTGTACTCTGCGATAATGTTTTTCCTGCCACCTGCGAAACCAACATGTACATGTTACCTTCGATTGCCCCAATCCGTAATAACGCAATAATCTTTTATCATTACATATTTCACAAATAAAAAGCCCAAATCGTGAAAGATATCGCACAGATTTGATTTTTTTTGTTGTAGACCTAAATCTTATCATAAATCTTCATGATTCTTGGGCGGAAGGATCAGCAAGTGAACAGACATGAATTAGGGTGCATCTATCCTAAGTCGAAATACTTGTGAGAATAGATTTTCTAAGACTAATATATTGTGGAACTCTTGTTGTGAAAAACACCACAGACCCAAAACACTGCGGTACCACCAAGGCATATATGGCATCTGAGCAGAAATATTTGAAAGAAAAATTCTTTTTCAATATTTTGGGGGAATCTTGTGGTTAAAAACATCACAGAATAAAATTTTGTAGACTATATTTTCCTCGAGTTTACAAGATGATAGGATAAATTAGTATTGTTCAGGCAAAATAAAAAGTAATAAACTATAACACATACTTATGGAAGAACATGCGTTTTCATGGTCCACCTTTCCAAACGCCCCCCCCCCCCCAACCTTGTGAAGTCCACTAAAATGACCATGCAGGCTTAGCAATAATAGTGTCAGAAGATTGTTACATATTGTGATCTTTGTGATTGAAAAGATTTAGTTCATCCCAATGTTAAAAAAAGGTTATTGGCCAAGAAATTTCACGGATCTGAAGTATTTAGCTCAATACCATCCAAAGTCTCAGACATTGAAAACACGAATTACTGGTCAATTTAAATTAACATTGGTGTTGTGGTCTTTCCGAGAAAATATGCGCTTCTGATATCCAATATTTAAGACAAAATAAACTTTTTACCATTGGTACACGAATCATGTACCACAATGCGTTAAGCGCCGTTTGTAACAAGGAACTCGAAGACCGGGACTAGACATATTCCACAAGTCATGTCCAAAGAGCATTTGTAATAAATACTCTCGCTGTAGTCTGCAATACCTTGTCGCTAACAATAGTCATCGATTTAGACTTCTGGTGTATTCGCCAAACATAACTGATTTGAAATTAGAGTAAACATGGAAACGATTGAATATAAATCAGTTTATATACATATAATAAGTAAAAGAATTTGGCGTTGCGACCAACTTTTGTTAATTTCTTGGTCCCAAATATTAGCGATTTAGCTACTTTAACATTGAAGTCATGAGAAATAGTCTGAGTACATAAAGATTCAGATTAAAGAGACACGAAGCCACGCTGAGACACGTTTATCCAATTAGGCTAAAATATTGAATTTTTTTTCTTTTTAAGTTAAGAATTTGCCAGAAAAATGAAGGGAGTGGTAAATACGATAAACGGGTTCTGGTAGGTTTAGTTCAACGGGCCCACGGGTTTATTATGCCCGCTCGTCAACATTTTAAACTGCTTCCAACAAAATTTAGTGGGTATGCTGGTTGAACCATTGTGTTAAAATGAGAATGAGTACCGAAAATGAAATAATTTAAACATACTTGGTCATTCGTATTCTTGTCCTCAATAACTTTCTATTTTAGTTCTTATTCGGACATTTATTCACATATAAAGCCCATAATCAACTTTTTAGGCCATCGGGTGACTTAGATTAGATATTGAATGTGGGAATCCTCTCGTCATTTAATAATTTAACTATAAAATAATAGAGAGTAGGATTTGTAACCGAGTGGTTGCAGGTTCGAGACTCGAATTGTGCTCCGAGTTCTAGTGTCCTTGAATAAGACACTTTATCCCTGTATTCCAGTCTACCCAGCTGTAAGTGGGTACCGGTTGATGGTGTATTTGACACAAACACATGTTACGCTCTTTGAAATTTCAAGTTGAGGCTGCATATGTTGGGGCTCTTCTGAGAGCTCAGGAGTAAAGGGAGGTAATCAGACTTTACCTGTATCCTAGGACCGGGATAATAATAATTGTACAGCCTGTTGAGATCACATATAGATGGAATGGGCTTAAAACACTAAATATTATTATTTATTATTATTATTACTTGAAAATCAAGACTATCTTGTCAAAACTTTAAACTCAAAACGTCGCTCAGAATAAAGTAATTGGTCTGAAATCTTCAATAGATTCGTACCATAAAGAAAAGGTTTTCGAATATCGGGAAACTAAATGACGGTTGAAGATTGATTTGAAGATTTTTTGTAAAATCGCATATGGCGACCAAACGGTGTTTGATAATGACAGATAATAGCTGAGGTTAACACCACCATGTTATTTTTGGTATACATGTATCTTTAAAATGTTTAAAAGTTCGGAAAATCGGAAGCCTTGGTAATTTCCAGAAGCGGTCACAAATCGTTTGAATAAGCCGTTTTTAAGGCAGCGACGCATTTCCTATTCCTACCAAGTATCAACTTGATACTTCAAATAGTGACAAAGATACGCCATCCTAAATATCGAAAAATATGACGAAAAAACTTTCGCGAATATTTGATTCTAAATCTTTTCCAACGAACTTTCGAAAAACTGCCAGTCAGAGCACATACTATGGGATTCGTCCTAAGAATCCAAAGACGATCCGTTGAGAAATAACAGAGATATAGACAATCTGGGATTTTTTTGTGAACGTTCGCACTATATACAGTTTTGACTACACAAACTGACTACCCCCCCCCCCCCCCTTAGATCTCAAAGACATAATTAGTTTGTTATATACATTGCATAATCTATTTCACAATCACGTGTTAAAGTGAACAGTTTCCCGCTATGTGAACGCATTCTATTCCAACGCATCAAAGGGGTGAGTGTTTTAAACCCGTAGGCCGTGACCGGAAACCCTATTAATTTGCAGATAAAAGCGGATTTTCCGGTGTGCCCCCCCCCCTCCTTCCTTGTCAGTAGTGTAGGATTTCGGGGCCCGCAAGCGGACAACGTATAGTCGTTCTGATTGGACGAAAAGCGGAGATTCTGTGTGCACATTGGCGTGCAAGTAAAAGAACCACTTCCATAGAGTAGGTCGTAGCGCCGCTGTCCTGGCAAAATTCCCCCATAGCGTATGTTTGTCTTCATTTGCCCAGTTTGGAGAGAACAGTAGGACGTTTAACCCCATTCATTGAATTTCATTGCAGATAAAAGTATTAAATAATTAGAAAGAAAGTACAAAGTGTATCCAATTTAATTAGTTTATTATATACATAGCATATATTTAACAATCACACATATTTAGTTATATGTAGATTATATAGATGTTTTTTTTTATTATTCATTACTGTTTTATACCGAAACATTATAACAAGCGAAAATGAACGAAAAATGAATGAATTAATAAAATATTTTATAATTTTCAAGTTTCTAATTTATACAATGCCGTTAACTTGACCTGAAATGTAAGAAAGAGGATGACTTAAGAATGTATTCATGTAAATTATGAGTTATAACAATCTGCAAAGTGATGCCATTTATCTCAAATTCATTTGCTTCTATTTATAGAATGGTTGATAATATATTCCCGTCAAAGACATTTAAATTAGTGAAAGATGGCCAATGCACTAGTTGAAAATCAGCTTATGAAGACTTTGGACATTTATCTATATAGACAGCAGACCGAATTTAATTTGCTACATTTTTAACTTATCTGTGTATATTCTATATTGAAATATTTACCTCCAACATTCATTTCCGGGTTTATAAAAGCACCATTGTTCATACCACCGTGTATACCAAGACCTCCTACACCAGCTCCGCCGTACATACCAAGACCTCCTAAACCAGCTCCATACATTCCAAGGCCTCCCACACCAGCTCCATACATACCAAGACCTCCCATTCCACCGTACATTCCTAGTCCTCCGTACATTCCTAGACCTCCCATACCACCGTACATTCCCATTCCCCCTAGTCCTCCGTACATTCCTAGACCACCGTACATGCCAAGTCCACCCATAGGGTACATTCCCATGCCACTGTACATGCCAAGTCCTCCCAGACCTCCATACATGCCGAGTCCTCCTAATCCACCATACATGCCCATTCCTCCTAGACCAGCACCATACATGCCCATTCCTCCCAGACCATACATGCCCATACCAAGACCTCCCATAGGAACAGCCATAGAGACCGCAGCCAAACAGGCAAAAACAGCAACAATTAGTTTCATCATCTGAAAACGAAAAAACATATTAATCAATTCCAATGATATCCTATCCTTTTAGAAAACATGTCGCTGAGTTATCCTAATGCTTAGTTTAACTGTCTCTAAACATATTTACTCCAATCGGAATGCCGAATCTACATACATGTCTAATAAATCAGAATAGTACAGTTTGTATGAAGTTCGTACCTTGATATGTTGTAGTTAACTTATAAAATTTAAACTAGAGATAATCTGAGAGTGATGCCTTTATATAGCTTTACTTGTATACCTAATCTAATCTATTACTTCCTTGGAATACTGCATAAGATTACATACATGTGATCACTTATTACTTGGGCAATTGGTTACTGGAGTAATTTTAATTCCTTCATCAACAATTCAAAACGGATTTGCGTAAATGTCCCGAATGTTCTTTTAATGAATTATTAAGTAGATATTAATAAAGTTACATAATTATTAAATAACATGACGTGTAACATAGCATGAATTATGGTTATATATGATGACGATTAATTATACTATTATAGGGAAGTTAGAGTGATTATTGATTTACATATAGGGAGTCTACACATATATAAATAGAATAATTATTTCCAGATCTTTAGTTCTACTCATATACACTAATAAGGTAAGATAATAAAATAAAACCAAGTACGAACAATCCAAACCCTTAGACAAAATTCGAAGTCCTAAAAACGGTATAGGCAAAAATGTGTAATATCGCAAAATAGTGTAATCAGCATATGGACTGTTCACCGTGTACAAAATACAAGACGAACAGTGGTAACAGGTGTCCTTGGAAGAGTAAGCTTACCCTGCCTAGTGCGCCACACCCGCCATTGCTGCATCCAATCTATTAGGCGAAATCGCGGTAAAATAGCGTGATAGACCAATGAACTATCGGTATGCAAAATGCACGTGATTAACAGTGTTAACGAACGCGATGTAGTACACATATATTATCAGGGAGATAGTATACCCGTCAATTAAATATGTCTAGAATAATAGTCGAGAGAGACATGATATATTTACCGATCAAGTCAATATGACGACCATAAAACTTTTTAAAGGCTTTAATAAGTCTAGTTCGCAAGTATCCCTGAAGTTGAAGCTTAGATGACAAATGCCTCGATCTACTCAAAAAATAAGAATAGAATGAACAAGCTCTCGCGTAACGAATTAGCTGAGACACAAACACTCCATAAGCTGGTGATATTGGAATGTTACTACTAATAAATGGAAAGTTAACAATCGAAAAGTCAAAGTCATCGCGTTTATCGTACAATTTAACACTTAGTTTATGGCAATTGTCAAAATCGAGGCCCAGATCCAAGTAGGAAGCGCAATTGTCACTGTCAGTAGTATTTTTAATTTCGAGCTCATCAGAATATATGAATTCTATATAATCACTGAATTTTGGATTATTCAGTGATAGAACATCATCGATATATCGATAAGTGAAATTAAAATGTCTAACTAAACGTTTATTGGTTTTTACGAGTGCCTGCATGTACTTGCTGTTCATGATATACTCAAACTCGGAATTCTTGAAATATGCGTAATCCGGAAAGACAGAAACTAGACGAAATTTTTTTTAGGAAATGCCACATTGAGTAACTGGAAAATGGAAATCGCTCTTCACCCTGATATCTTTAAAAAAAGATGAAATGTTATTGTTTATTAATTCATATAGTTTTATAACTTCTGCATGATACATATGTAGTTCAAAAGTTTGTAATTTGAATGTTTTCAGATGATGAAACAAGCCGTTGTTGTTGCCTGTCTTGTTGCCGTTTCCATGGCAGTCCCAATGGGAGGTCTTGGATTACACGGTGCTGGATTAGGACTGTACGGAGGTCTTGGTGGAATTGGAATGTATGGAGCTGAGTTAGGTGGTCTCGGCATGTATGGGGGTCTAGGTGGCCTAGGAATGTACGGTGCTGGATTAGGTGGTCTCGGCATGTATGGGGGTCTAGGTGGCCTAGGAATGTACGGTGCTGGATTAGGTGGTCTCGGCATGTATGGGGGTCTAGGTGGCCTAGGAATGTACGGTGCTGGATTAGGTGGTCTTGGCATGTATGGGGGTCTAGGTGGCCTAGGAATGTATGGAGGTCTTGGGATGTATGGTGGTGGATTAGGAGGTCTTGGTATGTTTGGTGGTGCCCATCATGCTATGCTGGCAGCAGGTATTTTTTTGTGTTATATCACTATAAATTATACAAAAATATAATTAATGAGAATGAGAACGTTTTTATATTACCACATATCAATGATATAGACGTGGAATCTTAAACACCCCACTTGAGTCCTGGTATATTATCTTAATGAGATATGAATTAAAACATGTATATGTTTACAGTGTATACGATACATTTTACATATATTAAAGATGATAAATTCTTATCTATTTCAGCTACAGCATATGGTAAATAACTCAAGATTTAATCATGAACATCATATATCCGCTATGCCTTTCTGTATTCATATTAATTCATATTACTGTTATACAATAAAGAGTTTTACGCTTTAGAAATCATCCCATTTTGTTGCTTAAGCATGACCCTGTGTATACGTACGATAAGAGATGTCTTGACAGATGAAATTCCTTGTACAGTAGGTGGACACTGTCCTAAATTACGGTTCATGATGAATTAGCAACTTCACGAATCAAATGAAATGAAATGAACTGGGGGTTAACGTCCACTATTATGCACCTAAGCTGGGCTAATGAAAGACGGGCATGCGCCATACAGTGTGCTATGAGGGAAATTTTGCCCGGGCAGCGGCACTGCGGCCTACTCTTATATCGCATTCCAACTGCCAAGGAATCTTTTACGTGCACTCCAATGTGTACACGGGACCTCGGGTTTTCGTCCCATCCGAACGACTAGGCAGCTGTCCTTGTCGGGCCCTCCTTCTGCATCACTGACGAGGGGAAATAACGCCGAATCAAAATACTGATGGAATGAGGCGAACATGATTCACTACCTAACCTGCCGTATATTGGAATTTCATAAAATGTTTGGATTTGCCAGCCCATAATTTTAACCAATAACATTATTAAGTTATTGATTTGGAAATGCCGAAAATTTAAAGGTTTCCCAGGTCAACCCACAGTCATAATACATATATATATTTTTTAAAAATTCATAGAATTGTTTCGAAGAAATTTAATTTCCTATCCGTCTATATGTGTTAAACGTCCTTATTAATTTATAGGGGGTGGAGTGGGGGCTTTGTCTGATGGGTTGGACGTAGGACCTGGTAAGAACAACTGTCTAGTCGTTCGGGTGGGACGATAAACCGAGGACTCGCATACACACTGGCGTGCACGAAAAAGATCCTTTGGCAGTTGGAATTCCATTTAAGAGTACGCCGTAGCGCCGCTACCCGGGGAAATTTTCCGTCCTAGCACATGCCTGTCTTTATTAACCCAGTCGGAGTAGGACGCTAAACCCCATTTCATTTCATTTCCTTCCTAAACGACTATCCTATCGCATACATGTATGCTCCTGAAATGACAGACTGAAGAAAGCATAATACCATCTTCCTCTAACGAACGATCTGGCTGGTTGTTGTGGGAGAGAAAAATGGAGTTAAACTTTCACTAGACACAAATTAGATCATTTCGGGACTTACATATGGTTTAATTTTATTTCAAAAATTCGTTTGCGCGTAGGGTCTTTGGCAGTGGGAGGAAACCAGAGGTCCCGGAGAAAATCCACGAGGTTGGACAGGCGACCCTCCTCTTTCGCACGTACAACCGGGGATTCGAAGCCACGCTAGTTGACTCAATGACAAGTTTTATGATACAGTAAGCACATGCTAACCATCCGGCCATCCAACCCTCCGATTGTTGTGGAAGGTAAGTGGTTATATTTAGATGAACCTACCAGACTAAGAATTAGGTGATTGATAGTTTGGACACAGACCACTAATAATTCACTCATTGTCCTAGCCATTAATGTCATTTGTTCTAATTATTGTCTCACTTTCACGATTCCACCTTTTGCATAGTCACTTCTGTTGACATTTTTGTGTTCATTCAATATGTATGTGCAAAATTATGAGAGGTTTATAGTGGCTATTTGACGACCATATTGGAGTTCACGATGACGTCGGCCGTTTTCCATATGGCGGCTAGTTTTCATAGATTGCTTTACTACTCCTACACTATTTTGCCTGCACAGTTTTCTTTAGGAATTCGAATGTTGTCTGATGGTTTTATTTTATTAACACTAAAAAGCCCCTTCCCCACCCGTAACAAGAATAGCAAGGCCATCAAGGTCAGTTATATGATATGGTGGCCATTTCGGACGCCATCCTGGATTCTACGAATTCTACCCATTCAACCCATGATTAAAGATTGGCCACATGGGTCCCCGACATGATTCAAGAGTCGAATTGAGGAGACATAAATACACACACAACAACAGATTGTTTCATTGGGCTATATTATCTCTTTCATCAAAGAGTACGGGCTTGTTTTGTTTTTTGTTTTTTTTAAAAAAAACAATGTCCCAGATTCGGCTAACGTATAGACAAATATAACGAAACTTGAAATATTTTTGAAGCAAGGCTAACTAGCAAAGCAATCATTGTCACTGAATGTGAAATAAGATGGGGTTTATCTACTCTTCTACACGACATGGGTGAATGAGTGAAATGACAGCCAATTCTTTTTTTAAATAGCTGTCATAGTTTTATGAGAGAAATAAAAATCGAAACATTTTGTGAAGAACAATAATAATTCAAGACGGAAAAATGTGATAAAGAATGTTTTGTTTAACATCGGTTTTCGGTCACGCCTGGTAGTGGAAGTTGTGTGATAAGGGAACTGGACTCGTGAATAGAATATCTCAGGTCCCAACATCTCGTTGGAAATCCCCGTTCGTGAACGTAGAAGGACATAGAAAAGAACCCCTGACGATTGGAATTTACAGAAATAACGCCACTGCCCGGGTAAATAGCCCGCGATGTGTCGTGTTGACGAGACATTAAAAAAACACTATTCCAAAGCAACGCGGTCGTCCGTTTCGACAGTAATTAAATAGTTCTAAACAAAAGTCTGTAGCCATCCCTACTCAATCCCACGTGTCAGAGCCAACAGTACTACCAAAGTTTGAAAGAAATGTGAACCCATTCCTGTTAAAGTACACAGTACTACAAAAGTTTGTAGCTACGTGAACCATGCCCTACCCAAGTGCCGCGTGTGGACCACATTCCTACCCAAGATTTATAGAAAAACTTTCATAAGGATAACCCCAAATCCCCCTGTATATATCGCAAGTTATTCCGGCATAGAGTATACCCTAAAAATCAAGGAGTTTTGCCGTTATAGGTTAAGTACATGGACTTAAAGAATTTGATTTCTCATTAGTACCGATCGACACGTTTCTATTCATTTGTAGATAGAAGTATTAAATAAAGCACAAAGTGTATCAAATTTAATTAGTTTATTTTACACATAGTATATATTTAACAATCACATATTTAGTCATGTGTATATTATTTTTTTATTATTCATTTTTGGTTTTATACTGAAATATTTCAACAAGAGAAAATGAATGACAAATGAATAAAATAATAAATGTTTTATAATGTTCATGTTTTAAATGTTTTATAATGTTCAGGTTTGAAACTTTACACCATGCCGTTAGCTTGACCTGGAATGAAACAAAATACTATTATTAAATAATAATATAATAATCGTTTTGATGGTACATGTATGTATTAAATTGTAGATGAACTATGGTCTTCTATGCTGTGATTAGAAAACAACACAAGGGGATATATATTGAAATTAGATTCATCCGATATCAAAAACCAACTGATTTTAAATTGTCACATTTTTAACCCGTTCTGCAGTTTTGTGTTATAATTATATATCTTATCATGATATATTAAATAATGTGTTTATCATATACTGAAATATTTACCTCCAACGTTCATTTCTGGGTTCATTCCACCAATAAAAGCACCGTTGTGCATACCACCGTGCATGCCAGGTCCACCAAAACCAGCTCCATACATACCAAGTCCACCTAAACCAGCTCCGTGCATACCAAGACCTCCTAAACCAGCTCCGTACATACCAAGGCCTCCTAAACCAGCTCCGTACATACCAAGACCTCCCATACCAGCTCCATACATTCCAAGACCTCCCATACCAGCTCCATACATTCCAAGACCTCCCATACCAGCTCCATACATTCCAAGACCTCCCATACCACCGTACATTCCCATGCCACTGTACATGCCAAGTCCGGCACCATACATGCCCATTCCTCCTAGACCAGCCCCATACATGCCCAGTCCTCCAAGACCAGCACCGTACATTCCCATACCAAGACCTCCCATAGGAACAGCCATCGATACGGCAGCCAAACAGGCAAAAACAGCAACAACTAGTTTCATCATCTGGAAAAGAAAAAAATAACATTAATCGTTTCCATCTCTAATAAATATATCAATATCTAAAATTGGAGTGCCGGTTTGTTGCTAAACATATTTGTTATCTTAACTTCACTCTCTCAATGGCGAATCCATGTCTAACAAATTCTAAAGTACACTGTAAGTTCCTACCTTGTTATGTTCTAGTAAACTTATAAAACTTAAACTAAAGATACACTGTAAGGACGAGCTTTATATACACTTTTCTTACAGTCATAATACGATCCCTTCCCTAAATAAAGCAAGCATAAGATTACATATATGTTATCGCCTATTACTATTGGATAATTACAATTCTTTCATTAAAAAATTTAAATGGTTGACTTGAGTTCGCCGAGCTGCCGTCAACGCATTATAAAGTAGATATTAATTAATTTATATGTATATATTATTGCATAACAGGTGTAATATGGTATGTAACAGGGTGATGTATGATGATGACTGAAAAGAGACCATTGATCGAAATTTGAACAGGTAACTTCCTTAAGCGCAGAGTGAGCCCAAGCCAATAATTTATGGATGGGCATATTTTTTTTTGAAACGTGTCAATGACCACCAAACAAACCAAAAATGCGCATTTGCCTCTCAGTGTGACATTTTTTTAAAAAATGATATAATTAGTTCAGATTTAACAGTTCTTAAAGGAGCTAAATCGCTAACATTTGGGATCCAGAAATTGACAAAAGTGGGTCGAAACTCATATAATACTGTAATATGAATGTATATAAACTGATTTACATTAAATGCTTTCCGTTTTACTCCAATTTCAAATCAGTTATGTTCGGCGAAACAAGCTATTCAGTCTCAACCCAGTGCATTTTTTTTAGCGCCTGGTTATTCCAGTCCACATATGCAGTGTGATACAGTGCAATGTGTCTAGCCTCGTCCCTCGAGTCTCTCAATAAAACTAGGACCGGAGCGCAATATGGTACACGATTCGTGTACCAATAATAGAAAAATTATTTTATCTTAAATATCGGATATCAGAAGCTCATCTTTTCCTGGTAAGTTTACATCATCAATGTTGATTTAAATTGACCAATAATTCGTGTTTTCGATGTCGAGGATTTTGGAGGATATTGAGTTACGGACTTAGGTCCTTTAAACGTTTAATACGTGCCTTTTTAATTATATAAATGTCTGCTACTTACTAAATGATTTAACATGTTGGATAACGAGGTATCTCGTTGAATCAAATGACGTAGCTTGAAGTCCATGTTTGTACGTGACAAGGAGTAGGGTCACCCTTCAGACCTCGTGGGTTTTCTCCGGGCCTACTGGTTTCTCCCACTTTTACAGGCCCCTTCACCCAAGCGAATTATCGAAATAAAACTTTATGTTAGTAGACGCTAAACCTTATCCCCCTTTCTCTATCTACCACTTACTAGCCGTGAATAACAGGTTTTCCAATAAAGAGCAAGCCTTTTGACATTTTGTATTTTTATTGTTTTTATATGATGATACACGCCGTTGTTGAAGCCCGATTGCCGTTTCCATGACAGTCCAAATGGGAGGTATTTGGGATGTACGGCGGTCTAGGTGAGCTCAGAGTGTATGGTGCTGGATTATGTTGTCTTGACAGGTATACATGTTTCGGTGCACTCAGAATATAAGGTGCAGAATATTGTTCTTTTTGGCATGTTGGCATGTAAGGTGATGGATTGGGAGGTCTAGAATGTACGATTGTGCTCATCCTGTTATTTCTATATACTACTACAGACACGTGACCTGCTTATATAATTAGGGGGGGGGGGGTACATAATTGTTTGAAGGGGCTGAGGATGTGGCCAGCTAAGAACACTCCTAAGAAATAATTGGGGGGGGGGGGATTTACCACTAATACTTAAAGCTGGTTTATATATCATTTTGAAGGCAGAAAGGGGTTTTTGGATCAGATTTATAGTAATATATGCTTTAATTGGAATTTTTATATGCCCACATTCTCATGTGGACGTATATTATCGTCGCCCCTGTCCGTCCATAATTTGTTTGTCACAATTATCATCCGATTTTGACGAAACTAGAAATTTAGGTGCATCTCCAAGCGATCTCGGTTCATTTCGATATTGGCATGTATCGAATTGAAATGTCATTGATTATGGATTTGTATGTACGAAAAATCACGGTTTTATCTTATGGACACTCTAGATGTCACAATATTCATCTGATTTTGGTGAAACTTGAAATGTATGATTACAATGCAAAGATCTTGGTTCTTTTTGATATTTGCGCATATCGACCGAAACGTCCTGGATTATGGCCCCTGATTGTACGAAAAAAATCACCTTTTTATCTTGTGGACCCTCTAGATGTTACAACGCAAAGAGTTCGAATTGCGAGGGATCTTTTACGTGCAAGGCAATGTGTACACTGGATCTCCTTGCCAAGGTGTCGGTCCCGCACGACTGAAATTGTCTCGGCGAACAACGCGAGTGAAACAGTGTCTTACTCACTGAGACATCGCGGCTCTCACTTTTCGAAAGAACTCACTTTATAATACACTTAATCTCCGGGTCCTCCCACTGCTAAAGACTCCTACGCGCAAGCGATTTATTGAAATAAAATTTCAAATGTTTATTACTCCTGAAATGACCTAGTTTGTTTTGAGTGGACGCTAAACCCCATTTCTTTCTCTCTCTCTTATGTGTGAGCTATTCTATGTCTGTTTATTCTTGAAAAATATGAAAAAATGATATATTTCTGCCACGTCATATGGTAGATAATTCAAACATTGTTTATGTTTGGCAATTGGCATCCCGTTTTTATAATTGCTATGATATGGCGTTCCTCAAAACGTTTAAAATTAAGTTCATTAATATTTCTTATGGTGTGGTCATATATTTAACGGTTGTAGGTTAGATGAACTTGACAGAATGACGCCGGCTAGTTAGTTGCATTCTACTAATGTACAAACAGAAAGTAAATAAATTCCGTTCATTGGCTTACCGGTTGGATGGCCGAATGGTAAGCGTGTGCACGCTGTATCACAAAGGCCGGTCACTGAGTAAACTGGCGTGATTATAGTCGCCTGTCCAACCTCGTCGGTTTTCTCCGGGTCTTCCGGTTTCCGCACACTGCTAAAGACCCCTACGCGCAAGCGAATTATTGAAATAAAAATTGAAAACAATTTGTTAGTCCCAAAATGACCTAGTTTGTGTCGAGATCACACGTTACCCCCCCCCCCTCTCTTTCTTTCTCTTGTTTCATCCGGTACTGTTATAAAGACAAAGAGAACGAAGTTTAAACTATAAAAACGAAATGAAATAGGGTCTGTGTCTAGACGGGGGGTTGGGATCCGATGGCCTAGGGGTCCACAGTGCCACGCTTCGACCTCTAGCTGGCCGGCCAACTCTTGTTTGCGACTGTGGTTTCGAGCCCTGGTGTGAGCGTATGTGGCATGGAGATAGGGGCGCCTTCTCTACCTCGTGGGTTTCCTCGAGGTCCTCTGGTTTCATCCCACTGCTAAAGACCCCTACGCGCAAGCGATTTATTGAAATAAAATCAAACCATATGTTAGTCCCGAAATGACCTAGTTGTGTTGAGTTGACGTTAAACCCCATTTCTCTCTCTCTTTAATAAGACGGTTATACCGTTTATTACATATATTTTTGTAGCAATGATAAAGAGCTTGATTAGATGATTAACCCTTGTTTCAAGTACAATGAAAAAGTCGTAAACAGTAAGCATTCTTTTTATTGCACTGACGAGCATTCCGATTTGGATTTACTCCCCAATTGTTTGATGACATCGAAACAGGATACGGTTTGCGTTCAGTATGTATTGCTTAGGCCGGGATTGGCAGGATTTAACTTTTTAAATACATAATCTTTGAGATTTGACGTATTTGGTTCTTATTAACCTTAAAACTTTAAGTTATCGTCCATAAAACAGGTTAAGTAACCAGTGGAATTCATCGCATCTGAACAATTTTTGAGGTATATCGTAAATTAATCTAGAATATTATGAATCATAACATAATCCGGATAACAAGTTACAGCACAGGTTAAGTAAACTCATAATTCATCCCATCCAATAAATGTCCTATTTTTAAGGGAGGGTTGAGGAAGGGGGACAAATGCGCTCGTCGGTGATTAGTAAGACCAGTATTTCGGTACATATTGTATTGTAATTTGAGAACGTATAATATAGAAATAATGCGGATGTAGATCCATGTGCATATTAGAAAACACAAGCCTGTGTATGTTTACTCCCCTCTACAGGGAATATTTTAGGAAACTGTTATGTTCATAAACATTCGCCCAACTTAAGCAACAAACTATGATAATGTTTAAACTGTAAATTTGTTTTTATTGTATAACAGTAATATGAATTGATATAAATACAGAAAGATATGGTGGACATGAGTTGTTCTTGGTATGCTCTTGGATTATTTACCATATAATGTAGCTGAAATAGATAATAATTGAATATTTATAAAATTTACTTCATCAATGGTATTTTTTACAACCAAATGTCTTAAATATGAAATGAAATGGGATTAACGTCCTACTTTTATGCACCGACTTAGCTTATGAGGATATGTCCTACAGTATGCTATGAAGAAAATGTCCATTGGCTGCTCTTATATCGAATTCCAAATGTTAATGATTCGTTTACGTTTTTTGAGTCACATCCGAACGAAAAGACAATCCTACCGTTCTGGACCACTGAAAATGGGAAACCGAGCCGGAAAACCTCAAGAAACTTTCGCGACAAAAACATCTCACTGTTAATATCAATAGGATGTTTAAAATTGCAGATCTATATTATTCCAATGATAATGTGGTAATATAACAACCTCCTTATTTATTGAAATTATGTAGTCCCAAAATGACCTAGTTTGTGTCGAGTGGACGTTAAACCCCATTTCTTTCTTTATTGAAATTATGATTTTAAATGATATTATAGTGATAAAAGAAAACAAACAATACCTGCTGCAAGCATAGCATGACCTCCTAATCCAGCACCATACATTCCAAGACCTCCGTACATGCCAAGTCCTCCTAGACCGCCATACATGCCAAGACCACCTAATCCAGCACCGTACATGCCTAGGCCACCTAGACCCCCATACATGCCTAGGCCACCTAGACCCCCATACATGCCGAGACCACCTAGTCCAGCTCCATACATTCCAAGTCCACCAAGACCTCCGTATAGTCCTAATCCAGCACCGTGTAATCCAAGACCTCCCATTGGGACTGCCATGGAAACGGCAACCAGACAAGCAACAACAACGGCTAGTTTCATCATCTGAAAACAATCAAATCAAAAGTTATAAAAGTATATAAACTAAATAATGATAAAATAAGCCCTTTCAAAGAGATAAAAAAAAGTATAAAAGTATATAACTAAAGAATAGCAGAACATATTTCTTTAAAGAGATCAATATGTTACTCTGTGTTCGTCAAGGTGGCATTCTCCTAAAAACAAGTGCGTCTAATTTCAGTCTTCTGGAATATCGAATATTTCCTGCTTCTATATATAGTATTTCTTGAACGCTAGATATTCAAATTTTGATGAAGGTGTTTAACATAACCATCTTGAACATCATTTTACCTTGTTAGTGAATAGATGTATCGGAGTAGAACTAAGGATATATAAGTAACCATTATATTTATATGTGTTTTCACTTCCTGTATTAATGTCCATGTATGTAATCAATCATCATCATACATAACCCTATTACATACTGTATTACACCAATTACAATAATATATACATGTAAATTAATTAATACCTATTTAATAATTCATTAAGAGAAAATTTGGGGCATTTACGCAAATCTGTTTAGAATTGATAATGAACGCTACTAACCAATTACCCCATGTAACATATACGTAATAGATTACGTATGACAGTAAAGCTATATAAAGGCATTACTTACAGTGTATCTTTAGTTTTAAGTTGTACAAGTCTACTAGAACATATCAAGGTAAGGACTTTATTTACAGTGTACTGTTCGAATTTATTAGGCATAGATTCAGCGTTAAAATTGAAGTAAATATAACAGACAAGTTTAGAAACTTAGCTACATGTTTTAAAAGCGGGTATAATATAATTGAAATTGATTTTAATCATGTATTTTTTTAAATCCAGATGATGAAACTATTTGTTGCTGTTTTTGCCTGTTTGGCTGCCGTCTCTTTGGCTGTTCCTATGGGAGGTCTTGGCATGGGAATGTATGGTCTAGGGGAAATGGGAATGTACGGCATGGGAGGTCTTGGTATGTACGGAGGACTAGGAATGTACGGTGGTATGGGAGGACTTGGCATGTACAGTGGCATGGGAATGTACCCTATGGGTGGACTTGGAATGCACGGAGGTCTAGGAATGTACGGAGGACTAGGAGGAATGGGAATGTATGGCGGTATGGGGGGTCTTGGTATGTACGGAGCTGGTTTAGGAGGCCTTGGTATGTACGGAGCTGGTATGGGAGGACTTGGTATGTATGGAGCTGGTTTGGGAGGCCTTGGAATGTATGGAGCTGGTTTAGGAGGTCTTGGTATGTACGGCGGAGCTGGTTTGGGAGGACTTGGTATACACGGTGGTGTGCACAATGGTGCTTTTGCTAGTGGAATAAATCCAGAAATAAACTTTGAAGGTAAATATTTCAGTAGATAAAAAGCACACTATTTGATATCTATACCGCCATTAGTTACATAATGATCACAAGAGTTTATAGAATAGGTTGAAAGTGTAACAATTTAAAATCGGTCTGTTGTTGATATCGGATAAATTTAATTCATGTTTTGCTTTACACCCAGGGCATAGATCATTGTTGAATAATTTGAAATATATTTGTATTTGACTAATATCTACAAGCAAACAGATTTGAAATAATTGGCATCATTTCACCGATTTTCACTGATAACCCGCCTTTGATATGGATACAAGAGAACCAATATTTATTTGTTTCTTTTATTTCAGGTCAAGCTAACGGCATTTTCTAAATTTGAAACCTTGGATATTATAAAATATTTTATTAATTCATTCATTTGTCATTCATTTTCTCTTGTTGAAATATTACGGTATAAAATCAATAATGGATAATAAAAAAATCTAAATAATATACATATAACTAAATATATGATTGTTAATATACATAATAACTAAATATATGATTGTTAAATATATACTATATGTATAATAAACTAATTAAAGATACATTATGGGAGATTTTTTTTTATAAAGAGTTGGCCATTCTTGCTATAACAGTTCAAAGGTAGATGATGTAAGAAGACTATATTGAAAATTTCAGTCTAATTACTTTATTCTGAACATAGTTTGTCTTCACCTTGTTCGATCATTTGCACCTACATAATCTCGATGGAATGCGGAATGACTCAATAGTGGCCTCGCTAAGCACACTCTGTCATTTAGACTCGATCTAACTAATGACGTGAACGTAACAGTTTATAATATCATCACGGTGCGCCATATTTGATTTAATCAATGAGTGAAATCCTATTTAAATCCAAGCTGTAGCCGAGCCATCCGTGGGTCTACAGGGTTGATTTGAGGCTTGTGGCTTAAATAAAGATCTAATTTATAATTTCTATAACATCTGAAGCCTAAAGTAAGACTTGCAATAATCAGAATTAGCTCTTGCATAATGTATCTATAAATTGGATACATTTCAAGCTTTGCAGTCACAGGCTTTAAACAAATACGGAGAACTTGATTAGATTGGAATGGGATTCTCAAGTCTGTGAAGGTTTACTTTTACCCGGTTTATTTTCAAGCTTGCTGGGGTTGGATGGCAGAATGGTTTGCGTTGAATCATAAGGTCTGCCATTGAGTGAACTGGCGTGATTTCGATTTCCCGGTTATGCGTGACAAGGAGTACTGTCGCATGTCTAACGTCGTGGGGTTTCTCCTCCCCGCCCCCACTGCTAAACACCGCTACACGCAGTGAATTATTGAAAACAATGAACCCTATGTTAGTCTCGAAATGACCAGGTTTGTGTCGAGTGGACGTTATACCCATTTCTCCCCCTCTCTATCCTTCAAGAACGACCATTCAACACTTTACCTGTAAGCCAAAAGGACACTTCCCCCAGAACAAATGGGGGCCATTCCGATGGTGTGGGTACCTGGGAATCTATTAAAGCGTCCAGTTCCCATACCGTTCAACTTCCCCAAATTAACAAAATGTGTTTTACTACATTTTTTTAAAATTATCAATGTTATTTTTATTCAGTATTTCTTGTTTTACAAACAATATTTGGGAACTGGACGTTCAATTTAATTTTTGTAGATCAGTCTAATCTCGTTGTTTTGGTAAACCAATAACTACGATCGAGCATGCTTTCAGATCCCGTGCTTTGATAAAGGGTTGCACGTCATGTCCGACCGGGCTATATTGCGCCAGATATAGAATGACGTCGACGCGAAAAATTATATGTTATCAAATAATATATGTATATGAAAACAATTGGGTTATACTTCCCAAAAATCAACAACAAAAATATTATTTTTACCTTTTATTTGGACAAAATGTTTAAAAATATTTCGGGACCGAACAACTAGACATTGTTCCTTGTCGGGTTTTTGGCCTGCTCAACTGACAAAGACACGGTGAAAAATTTCGAGATACATTTTCGGCCAAGGCGTTAAGACTCTGTAAACGAGACAATTGTGTATATACTTTGACTTTCTGTGTTTTATATTTTATTAGCGTGTGACAACCGAAAAAGGGACGTAACTCGTTTTTCTTAATTGGCTGGCGCAAATATGGCGGATTTTTTTTAGCGAAAATTAGGTCTTGCATTGTGTCGGTTCCGTGCAATTGATATGGGGTCTGTTCAACCGAAAACAGTTAAGATGTCAAGGTTGTTCCGCATGGAAATTTTGTCACACATAACAAGGTAAAAGTTGTTTTTTTTCTACGATTGAAAGTTTGAAATTTTGTAACTATTTTTCGTGGAAGATGCGGGAAAAAAAGGACAAAAATTTGCTAAAGTTTGGATGAAATATTCCTTTATAAGATCCACCTTCATTTAATACCATAAGTCTACGTACAGGTCGTAAAAAATCCATTCTTGTGGGCTGACCACAATTTTATCGGCCATACTGTACTGGCGGAAAGCGTGCCAAATGTAGTCTCTATCATTAAGACTAATATTCGACGTAATGCTTTGCACTATGGGGTACTGGTGACCGAGACTATATCAAATTAAAGTTAGATGACCGTTAGACACGCGCAAATGCGAGAAAATAATTGGAATATTAACAATTTGTTATTTACGAAAACAATAAAATTAGTTTTTGAGTTGTGTGCTTTATCAATTTCGTGTTGCACTTCTTCATAGCACATACAACTTGTATGATACAAGGTTATTCATGGTGTCAAAATAATTGTTTATTATTCCATTTGATTATTATTTACCATTTTTTAAAAATCATATTAACTATATTTTTTCAGGTTCCTAAAGCTTGGTAAAACATTTGATTGTAATTTAGCTGCCTTGGCATATGATAGTTCATTTGTCAAGTTTTTTTTCTTGTTATTTTAAAATTATTTAGAGAAAATTTAAAATCTTAGAAAAAGAAATGTTATTTTATAAGAATTCCGAGAAAACATAAATTCTGGTTTGATTTTATCATTTTCACATCAAAAAGAAAACCAGTTTCTAAGATCTAATGTCTTTTTAATGTGATATTGTTGTTTTTTCCTACTCCAGCCAGTCAGAAATAAAGACCAATTTGCTTTAATTTTATCTTAAAGGACCTAAGTCAGTCAGAAATAAAGACCAATTTGCTTTAATTTTATCTTAAAGGACCTTAGTCAGTAACTCAAAATCCTTCAAAATCATCGACATCGAAAACACGAATTGTTGGTCATTTTAAATCAACATTGATGATGTAAACTTACCGGGAAAAGATGAGCTTCCGATATCCGATATTTAAGATAATGCGCTTCAGCCCCGGTTGTATTGAGAGACTCCGGGGACGAGCTAGACACATTGCACTAAGTTTAAACAGATTAATTTTAGGTCTCTAGCTCAAAAAAATTAATTTTGGTTGACACATGCTAATTTTATACATACACATAAGATACCGTTCCGGTACACACATTGACGTGCTTTAAAACACCGTTTGCCAGTTGGAGTTTGATATAAGAGTAGGCCGTATAGTGCCGCTATCTGGGCAAAATTACCCTCATTTCACATGAGATGGCGTAAAACGTTTTCATTAGCCCTGTCGGAGCAAAACAGTGGAAAGTATAACCCCATTTTTAAAATAAAACATAGTGATATTTGTTTTATTGTTATTTATTGTTTTTATTTATGCACAATGTCTAGTCGTTCGGTCCCGAAATATTTTTAAACATTTTGTCCAAATAAAAGGTAAAAACAATATTTTTGTGGTTGATTTTTGGGAAGTATAACCCAATTTTTTTCATATACATGTACATGTATTATTTGATTACATATAATTTTTCGCGTCGACGTCATTCTATATCTCGCGCAACATAGCCCGGTTGGACATGACGTGCCATAAAGACTCTTCTCCTTTATCAAAGCACGGGATCTGAAAGCATGTTCGATCGTAGTTATTGGTTTACCAAAACAACGAGATTAGACTGATCTACAAAAATTGAACGTCCAGTTCCCAAATATTGTTTGTAAAACAAGGAATACTGAATAAAAATTAAACAAGCAGAACATTGATAGTAAAAAAAAAATGTAGTAAAAAACACTTTGTTTAATTACGGAAGTTGAGCGGTAAAGGAACTTTAATATCGGAAAGACCTGTTGAATGGCTCCCATTTGTTCTGGGAAGTGCCCTTTGGGCTTACAAGTAAAGTGTTGATTGGTCGTTCTTGGAGGAGAGGGGTGGAGAAATGAGTATAGCGTCTACTCGACACAAGCCTGGTCATTTCGGGACTTACATAGGGTTCTTTTTTTTTCTCAAGAATTAATGCGTGTAGCGGTCTTTAGCAGCGGGGGCGGGCCGGAGAAACCACTCGAGGTTAGACAGGCGACACTACTCCTTGCCACGCATAACCTGGAAATCGAAACCACGGCAGTTGACAGACCTTATGATCCAGCCCCCGTAAACTTGAAAAAAAACAGGGTAAAGATAAACCTTCACAGACTACGAGGTGTTCTGTTGACAAGATATTAAACACGTTGTTAATCCCATTCCGATCTAATCCAGTTCCCCCATGTCAAAATAAACACTATCACTAAAAGTTTGATAGATATATATGTTAACGCCCCAAAGTGGTGATTTTACTTTGTATTTCTTTAAAGCCTATGACTACAAACCTTGAAATGTATCCAATTTAATTAGTTTATTTTACACATAGTATATATTTAACAATCATATATTTAGTTATATGTATATTCTTTTTTTATTATTCATTATTGATTTTATATCGAAATATTTCAACAAGAAAAAATGAATGACACATGAATTAAATAAAACAACTTTTATAATGTTCGAGGTTTCAAATTTAGAACATGCCGTTAGCTTGACCTGAAATGTAAGAAACAAATATTCTTGTATCCATATAAAAGGCGTGTTATGAGTGAAAATTTGTGAAATGATGCCAATTATTTCAAATCTTTTTGCTTGTATTTATAAAATTGTAGGTAATATATTATAGTCAAAGACAAATCTATTTCAGATAAGTCAACAATGATATCTGCCTTGGTTGTAAAGCAAAACATGAATATATTTAAACTAAATTTATCCGATATCAACAACAGACGAATTTTAAATTGTTACACTTTCAACCTATTGTGTGATCCTTATGTAAGTTATGGTGGTATAGATATCAAATAGTGTGATTTTTATCAACTGAAATATTTACCTTCAAAGTTCATTTCTGGATTCATTCCACCGGCAAAAGCACCATTGTGCATGCCACCGTACATACCAAGGCCTCCTAAGGCAGCCCCATGCATACCAAGTCCTCCCAAACCAGCTCCGTACATACCAAGTCCTCCCAAACCAGCTCCGTACATACCAAGTCCTCCCAAACCAGCTCCGTACATACCAAGGCCTCCTAAACCAGCTCCGTACATACCAAGACCTCCCATACCGCCATACATTCCTAAACCTCCGTACATGCCAAGTCCACCCATAGGGTACATTCCCATGCCACTGTACATGCCCATTCCTCCTAGACCAGCTCCATACATGCCCATTCCTCCTAATCCGCCATACATGCCCATTCCTCCCAGACCAGCTCCATACATCCCCATCCCCCCTAGACCATACATTCCCATGCCAAGACCTCCCATGGGAACAGCCAAAGAGACGGCAGCCAAACAGGCAAAAACAGCAACAAATAGTTTCATCATCTGCATTAAATATAAAATACATTAATCAATTTCAATTCTATTATATCCGCTTATAAAACATGTCGCTAAGTTTCTAAACTTGTTTGTTATATTTACTTCAATCTTAACGCCGAATCTATTGCTATTAAATTCGAACAGTAAACTGTAAATAAAGTTCTTACCTTGATATGTTCAAGTAGACTTGTAAAACTTAAAACTAAAGATACACTGTAGGTAATGCCTTTATATAGCTTTACTGTCATACGTAATCTATTACGTATATGTTACATGGGGTAATTGGTTAGTAGAGTAATTCCAATTCGTTCATTATCTCTTAATGAATTATAAAGTAGGTATTAATTAATTTACATGCATATATTATTGTATAATAGGTGTAATACAGTATGTAATATGGTTATATATGATGACGATTGATTGCATACATGGACTTTAATACAGGAAGTGATAACACGTATAAATATAATGGTTACTTACATATTCTTAGTTCTACTCAGATACATACATCCAAGGTAAAATGATGTTATGTAAAACCCCTTTATCAAAATTTAACATCTAGCGTTCAAGAAATACTATACGTAGAAGCAGGAAATTTTCGATATTCCCGAAGACTGAAATTAGACACACTTGTTTTTAGGAGTACGCCATTTTGACAAACACGGAGTAACATCTTGATCTCTTAAAGGACCTAAGTCCGTAACTCAAAATCCTCCAAAATCTTTAACATCGAAAACACGAATTATTGGCCAATTTAAATCAACATTGATGATGTAAACTTACCGGGAAAAGATGAGCTTCTGATATCCGATATTTTAATTAAAATAATTTGTTTAACATTGGTAGACGAATCGTGTACCATAATGCACTTCTGCCCCAGTTTTAATAAGAGACTTGAGGAGCGAGGCTAGACATATTGCACAATACCATACGGCGTATGTTGACTGGAATAACCAGACGCTATAGAAATTTGCTCTAGATTGAGACTGCATGGCTTATTTCGCCGAACATAACTGATTTGAAATGGCGGAAAAAACGAAAACCATTGAATGTAAATCAGTTTATATACATTCATATTACAGTATTTTATGCGTTGCGACCCACTTTTGACAATTTCTAGGACCCAAATGTTAGCGATTTAGCTCCTTTAAAAGAAACATATTCTGTTATTCTTTAGTTTATATACTTTTATACCTTTTTATCTCCTTGAAGGAGCTTATTTTATCATTATCTAGTTTATATACTTTTATAACTTTTTATCTCTTTGATGAAGCATATTCTGTTATTCTTTAGTTTATATACTTTCATAACTTTTTATCTCTTTGATGGAGCATATTTTATTATTATTTAGTTTATATACTTTTATAACTTTTGATAGTTTGTGATATGATTGTTTTCAGATAATGAAACTAGCCGTTGTTGTTGCTTGTCTGGTTGCCGTTTCCATGGCAGTCCCAATGGGAGATCTTGGATTACACGGTGCTGGACTAGGACTATACGGAGGTCTTGGTGGACTTGGAATGTATGGAGCTGGATTAGATGGTCTCGGCATGTATGGGGGTCTAGGTGGCCTAGGCATGTATGGGGGTCTAGGTGGCCTAGGCATGTACGGTGCTGGATTAGGTGGTCTTGGCATGTACGGTGCTGGATTAGGTGGTCTTGGCATGTATGGCGGTCTAGGAGGACTTAGCATGTACGGAGGTCTTGGGATGTATGGTGCTGGATTAGGAGGTTTTGGAATGTTTGGTGGTGCCCATCATGTTATGCTTGCAGCAGGTATTGTTTCTTTTCTTTTATTACTATAATATCATTTAAAATTAATCAATTAGGAGGTTGTTATATTACCACATGTTTATTGCAATAATACAGACCTGCAATTTTAAACACCCTATTGATATTAAAAGTGAGAAGAGGCGGACTCACTAGCCAGGACTCAGGTTCGCCCCGATGTTGGTCGCGAATGTTTCTCGGGATTTTCCGGCGCGGTTATCCGTTTTAAGTGGTCCAGAACGGTAGAAGTGTCTATTCGTTCGGATGGGATGCCAAAAACGTAAACGAACCATTAATATTTGGAATTCGATATGAGAGCAGCCCATGGCATTTTCCTCATATCATACTGTAGGACATATCCCGGTTCTCATTAGCCCGGTCGGTGCAGAACAGTAGAAAGTTAATTCCATTTCATTTAATATGTAAGACTTGGTTGTAAAAAATACCATTGAAGTAAATTTTACAAATATTCAATTATTATCTATTTCAGCTACTTCCTATGGTAAATAATCCAAGAGCATACCAAGAACAACTCATGTCCACCACATCTTTCTGTATTTATATCAATTCATATTACTGTTATACAAAAAAACAAATTTACAGTTTAAAAATCTTCATAGTTTGTTGCTTCAGTTGGGCGAATGTTTATGAACATAACAGTTTCCTAAAATATATTTCTAACATGCACATGGATCTACATCCGCATTATTCTATATAATACGTTCTCGACTTACAGTGCAATATGTATCGAAATACTGTTCTTACTAATCTCCGACAAGGTTACTTAACCTGCTATCCAGAACGTGTTATGATTTATATTTTTCTAGATTGCATTCTTAATTTACGGTATACCCAAAATATTGTTCAGATGCGATGAATTCGACTGGATATTTAACCTTTTTAATGGACAATAGTTTAAAAGTGCCCCTGATCAACCATATAGTATCAATCAACCACACACGTCACCCCTCAAGGAATATCCTTTTGAAAAGTTAAATCCTGTCAATCCTTGGTTGAGCAATAGATATTTAAAAAAACATCGTGAACAAAACCCGTACCCTGTCTCGATGCCATCAAACACTAAGGGAGTAAATTCAAATCGGAAGGCTCGTCAGTCCAATAGCCCGATTCGCAAATAGGAATTATGGGATATGGTCAAGGTCGCTTGGTTGTAAAAAAACACACACTAGAGAGAAATGGGGTTTAACGTCTACTCATCACAACTAGGTCATTTTGGGACTAACACATGGTTTAATTTTATTACAATAATTCGCTTGAGCGTAGGGGTCTTTAGCAGCGGGAGGAAACCGGAGTGCCCGGGGGAAACCAACGAGGTTGAGAAGGCGCCCCTATCTCCATGCCACATTACGCTCACACCCAGGCTCGAAACCACAGCCACAAGCCAGAGGTGGCCGGTCAGCTAGAGACATGGCCGATCAATTGGCCTATGTAAAACTTTAACGAAATAAATCTTTGGAACCTTAAATCTTTGAAAGGCTTTTGTCGAAAAAGGGATTGAGAATAAATAGGAGCAAACAGGAATAAATAGCTCGTGTTTTCGCTGGATTGGAGTCTGATTTACCCGACAAAACAACGCAAGCTGAAGAACTTCGCCTCAAAGCCCGAGCATACTAAGGCTGTCAATGACTAGAAAGAAGGCAAGGCCTACAGTTACTTTGACTCTCTATGGCTCAAGGAGGTCTTTTATCACCCATTATCCGATGATTCAAAATATTGCTTTTTTTTAAAGCTATGTGCAGTCCAAGTCAGAGAATACGCCACAAACATCATAATTAAAATTTCCCTCGTTTCGTAGAATAGAAGGAAATTATTGTATTAACGTTACGAGTATAAATCACTGGTGCACGTGATCTGCGTTACGTGATAAAGGCGGGAGTTAGAAAGTAATTCAATCTTCTAGCCCACCTCGAGTTGTCAACAAAAAAAAAATGATAAAAATTGATTGTTTACATCAAAGAATTTCTATACCGTCGAGGTCGTCGTTGATTGATAAAAGTATAGCACTTTCGTTATTCTTGTAAGTCGACATTTAGGTCAATATGTATCACCACTTAAGCACTATTTGGATGTCATTGTAAATAGCGTATTGGGTAGTAAATTGTAACATAAAAACTTTTGTGGTTTTTCTTCATTATTGTTATATTCCATTTTTGTATTATATCAACGTATTCATCCATACATTTCTTTATTTGTATTATATCAACGTATTCATTTATATATTACATTATTTATATTGTATTATATTAACGTATTGATTAATTTATATATTTTTGTTAATAAAACACGGTCGTCCTAATCTCGTCAGGGCTATCGGCAATATATGTTTTGTTGTGTGTTTTGTATTAGACAAAATTAGATAGTAAAGTGTGTACTCTATGGGTGACTTCGGTAAAGAAAAATTGTGTCTGCATACTGTTTTGCTGGGTTAGCAAACAGTTGAAATGAATTGTACAAGTTTTGATTTTTGAAGGTTGATTTATGTTGCTTTTTATTAATTATGATTTTTTGGGGGGTTTATTTTTATCACTTACACGAAGTAACGAAAATCATGATTTATCATATTATTATTCATTTCTGTACCTTGCTCCTCATACATAGTTCAAAAATAGATACTGAAAAATGAATAATATGTTGGACATTATTCTGACTCTCAGTAGTCCGAGCCAAGTTATTTTTGACAAGATGTGTATTTATAATGATTGTGTGTTAACATTGCTATCGTAACAATGGTACCGGTACTGGTATATTCGGGCCTTAGCCTCGCTCCCCCATTTTTAAAGTAAATAATTCAATGACCGAATCGTTCTAATTTAGTTAAAATATTAAATATCCAATGACACCGAGAGTTGATAATGGTCTTGTCATGTCAATATGTCTAATTAATGAAATTAATTTTTAAAATTTAAAAGGCCTAAAATAAGACCAGCAATAGGCAAATTTATATCTTGAATGATGTATCTTTATCAATTCAAATTTTATATGATAAGTATTCCAAATATCTTAGATAAATAGAGAGACAATGTGTATACTAGGGTCAATTCCTTGAAATCGGGGGATCACGGTGGAGGTCGGGTGTTCGATCCCTGCATTGGCCGAGAAAGTTCATCTCGATTTTCCGGCGTGATTTCCCCTTGTCAGTGGTCCAAACAAAACGATCTGAACAATAAATTGGGGACACCAGGGGGTAGAACGGGTGGATTCGATGAGAAGGAGTGGGGTATCCGCGATGACGTCCTGGTCAAAGGCCTATCCACAACCCCCCAAATCTTGTGGACACCCTGTCATTGACGTCAACTCAACCGACTCGGGTAGACCATGCAGACAGTGAAGAGGAGAGTGAGCGAGAATCGGATGTGTCCTTGCTATCGACCATGGACACTTCATCAGGTTAGTTTTACTTGTCGGTTGGTACTGCCACTCACACTGTCAGCGTCACTGGGTGTATAATTACTGTCTACTCATATTTATAAAGGCCTCCAGCCCTACGTAAAAAAAACCCTCAAAATGCCCTTAATTGAAGGTAAATGAAGGTGTAATTTGGGTCAACCAAAAATGGGCCAAATTACCCCTCGAAGGGGGTAGCCTCCTACATTGTACTAGTATTTTCTAGGGTATTTGAGGAGTATTTTTCAAGGGGTGTTTTTTTTTAGTAGAGCTAGGCTAGGTCTAGCCTTGTGTAACCTGCTGTGCTGGTTTCCGGTACTCTACAACAAAGATCTATTCCTGTATGTACTTAGGCCTAGGCTGTTATTAAAGTCTAGCATTACAAGTTGAACAATTTTTTACTGTTGATTTGAAGGCCTACAGGCTACTCCTCATTCAAGTTCAAGGGTTGTTAGTGTAATAAGTGTTAGTGTAATTACTAATAGTGTACATGTTGATAATAAAGTGTACTGACATAAAAATCATATACCGTCGCCTAATACCGTACAAATTCTCTTCACAAAAAAAATAACTAAATTAACGACACCTTCCTCTCTTGAGTTTATAATATAGAAACAAGTTTCCTTTTTATTTAATGGGGTTTTGTTTAATTTTATTAAATCAAGGGATTTTGGGGACAAGAATATACTTAAAAGTATACCCTCCCTCTTTCTATCTGTAATATGTGGTAACTGATACAGAGTCTAGTAGCAGCTCTTCTGGATTCTGACTTAATAAAGGTATTTTTCGTATAGACCTATGAGATCTGCCTACTGGAAATGTACTTTGAAATATATTCCTTTTTTTTCAGACTCCCTGCAAGAAGACCGATCTCTCTGGGTTTTCCCAGATGTTTACATCTCGATTCATGGGCGCATCCATATTGGCATGAATGCACACTGTTAATGCGCATTGAGTGTGACGTGTTTTATTGCGAATCGAAAGCGGTTTAATTTGTAGTGTGACGCCACCCGTGGTAACGAAAGCGCCTTCCGTAGGGCGTTTTACGGAAAGCGGTTTAAAAGCGCATTAGGTGTGAACATAGCATTATAAATACTGCCAGAGTAAGTTACTGGCACTTGATCACTTCGACAAACCTTGTGTGCGCTCTAGAAACTAAAGTTAATATCTGATTGATTTTATATACAGTGTTTAAGGTCACCAGGCTAATGAATTTCAGCGAGTTCCTATAATTACTGTCATAGTTATGGCCCTTGATCACTTTGAAAAATCTTGTGGTCCCTCTAGTTAAGGTCATGAATGAAACAAACAATCGAAAATAAATTCTAATAATTTCTGATAATAGTGAGAGGCTTCAACTAAATCAAAGGTTTGCTATTCCAATGATTTCTGATAATTACTTAATGGGATATAAATTCAATTGTAATAATTTTTTCATATGTTCTAAAATAAAATTAAAATCATCAATCTGGTTTTGTTTTTCTCAATTTAGCATCCTGGACCCTACAAACCCCAAGGCATGGTGAGGGAGGTTTCACCTAAATCAGATTCTTCTTCTTCTTTTGGTGTTTAACGTCTGCTTCCACTTAAGTGATATCACAGACAAGACATAGGAGAGCCGAAGCTGCTTCCTGATTTTTAGAATATGATTTTGCAATCTTTCCATTTTGGCCTTAGGCCATGGATTAGGTTTTAGTGGGAAGTTCTTCCCTTTATTTAATAAAAACACATCGTTGGTAGATGATCTCTTTTGTTTCTGGATTGGTAGATGTCTTCTTTGTGGGATTTGTGTTTTTAGGTGCCAGACCTGTCTTCTCGTGGTCTCCCCTTACTCCACTATCCCACTGGTATTTGTTTTGGCAGAATAGTGTTTAGATGCAGAGCCCATCTGATCATGACTCCCTCTTACTCCACTATCCCGCCAGTTTAGTAGATGTTAGTAGTAAATTAAACTAATATAAAATTAAATAAATAAAGAGAGTATAATAAAGTTGTAGTCAAAATAAATTAAAGGTAATAAAATAAAGTAAATTAAAGTAAAAGTAAAGTAAAGATAAAGTAAAGATAAAGTCAAGATAAAGTAAAATGAATTAATTAAAATTTATTAGTTAATTAATTTAAAGGTAATAAATAAAAATAAAATTAAATAAAATAAAATAAATTAAAGCAAAGTAAAGATAAAGTAAAATGAATTAATTAAAATAAAGTTGTAGAGTGGTTGGGCTTCCTTCGAGAGGACGTTTTTACTTCCCCACCCTACGTCGTATAAAAAAAAATAAGTTGAGATAAAAAATAAGTAGAAAAAATAAAAAATAAATTGAAGGTAATAAATAAATATAAAATAAATTTAAGTAAAAGTAAAGTATAAAGATAAAGTAAAATGAATAAATTAAAATAAATGTATAGGATGGTTGGGCTTCCTTCGTGAGGACGTTTTTACTCAACCATCCTACGTTGTATGGAGAATTTATCTAGCCGTGACCCTTTCTTATTTCACTAATTTACTTAGTCCAACTGTGTCCATTAGGGTGTGGACTTCTTCGAAAATTTGTAGCTTCAGATCTGGTCTAGGGAAGAGTAGGTTCTTAGTGTTGAATGGTATGTTATTGGTCTCCATCATTCTCACTAAGTCCCGTCTCTCTTCCTTGTAAACCTCGCAGTCTACCAGGACATGGTTGGTGGTACACTCTTCTCCGCACTCACAGACGATGACTTGGTGTTTGTAGTCTCGCAGCCTCTCTTTCACCCTTAGTTTCGATATGAGTCTGCACATATCTCGTCTAGGGTGATTGGTTGCTGTCTTGGTGTAGATCTCGTCATCCAGTCGGAATCTGTATGTGTCAAGTTCAACGATATTTAATTCCCAGATTGAATTGACCTGTCTTTTGACCATACTGTAGATTTCCGTGGTGCTGTAGTCTATGAGGCGGCGTGTAGCTGTGTCCTTGAGACCCTCGCTGGCGAGTCGATCTGCCTCCTCGTTTCCTTTAATGTTGACATGTGATGGAATCCACACGAGCTCTAATTTGCTTCCCTTCTCTAGGACCCTCTGATATAGCTGCCTGATTTCCAAAATGACTTCTGGTCTTGATTCCGAGTTGTCATTTTGGATTGAAATCAGACTGCTCAGAGAATCGCTTGGAATGACGAACTTGCCGGTCTTTTGATGGGAGATCCATGAAATAGCGTCACGAATGGCAACAAGCTCTGCAGTGTACACCGAACAGTTATTGGGCAGTTTCCTGCTTATTCCCTGTTTGGCAGGTATATTCCAAACGAGCTGGTGCCCCTTTCAGGATTGTACACATGGTCCCAGTCATCAGACGGCCAGTTGTCTTCCAAATGTTCTAGAGAGTAAGCACGTGCAGCACTGGGGTTATTTTTCTTGTCGGTTTTCTGTAGTAGATCTAGATTGACCAGTGGTATAGGGAGCGTCCAGGGGGCGACAACTGGGTGGTCGTGTTTATTTATCACGAGCTCCCCCAGTCGTAGTTCCTTGATCGTTTCTCTGATACCCTGACTGAAGGTTTTCTTTTTGGGATCTCTTACATATTTTGTCTTTTGTAGACTGAGAAATGTTGGGGATCTTTCACCTAGTTGTGATATCTTGACCCAATACCTTGTCGCCAGTTCTTTTCTTCTTAGGGATAGGGGCAACTCCCCGACTTCTTGTAGTAGTGCCTCTCGCCTAGTCCCGAGCCCTACGCCCGTCGCAATGCACAGAGCTTTGTATTGGATGGTGTCAAGCTTGCTTAAGAGTGTTGGCGCGCAGTTCATAAAGGCCAAAGAGCCGTAGTCTAATACAGAACGTATTAGAGCACGATATACCATCATTAGTGTAACTCTATTGTCGCCCCACGTACTGCCCGTTAATTTTCTCATTAAGTTTAGGATTTTGGAGCATCTATCTACAGTCCAGTCGATGTGCGGTTTCCAGGTCAACCGTCGGTCAAAGATTACGCCAAGGAACTTGGTTTGGTCTTTGAACTCGATGGTTTTCCCGTTCATACACAGAGTCATTCTGTTTATCCCTCTATCCCTGCTCACAAGCATGCCGACTGTTTTCTTCTCCGAGACTTTAAATCCTCAGTCGTTTGCCCATGTCATGAATTTGTCTAAGGCTCTTTGCATATTCTTTTGTAGGTCACAGAAGCTCGTCCCATTTCTCCATATGGTACTGTCATCGGCAAATTTAGCCAAGTTAGTTTTAGAATCGAGGTAGGACGATTTGTGAATGTCATTGATCATGATGTTGAAGAGAGTGGGACTGATAACAGACCCCTGAGGCGTGCCATTTTCTAATGTTTGCTCGGCACTCAGGAATCTGCCAACATTCACCTGTATCCTTCTATCGCTCAGAAAGCTTTTAATCCACCGAAACATTATGCCCGTTATACCGATACGTCCCAACTTGAAGAGCAGCCCGTCTAACCAAACTAAATCGAAAGCCTTGGTCAGATCTACGAACACGGCACATAACAGGTTTCCCGAGAGAAGGGCCTGCGACATGACTTGCTGTAGTCTAACCAAGTGGTCCATTGTTGATCGTCCTTTCCTGAACCCACTTTGATTTTCGTCGATCAATCGGTTGCTCTCCAGATAGAACTGTAATCGGATATTAACCATTGTTTCCAATGTTTTGCATAGTGTGGATGTCAAACTTACTGGTCGATATGACTCTACCTTGTTCTTCTCTTTCCCAGCTTTCAGTAGAGGTATGACGTTTGCTTTTCGCCATTCTTTAGGTACCTCTCCTGACAGCCAGGATGTGTTGAAGAAGTTTAGTAGTATCGTCTTGGCGTTTCTTGGTAGATGTTTGAGCATGGAGTACTTTACTTTGTCCTCACCAGCCGCACTATCCTTCTTGAGGGAAAGAGCCTTATTTAACTCTCCCCCAGAGAAGGGTAGGTTGATTGGTTCAGCCACTTCATTAGATTCAATTACTAATGAAGGGTGCTGCGAGTAAAAGATTTCCTTCCTCTTCAGAAACTCTGGTGATTGGTTTTCGTCTCTGCTTGCATCAGCAAAAGTTTTTGCTAGTAGATCTACCTTTTCCTTGCCGTTCGTAACATACTTATCTCCATCTTCAAGGTTTGGTATGTTGAATGATCTGCGTTTCCCGTTCATGGCGTTCAGCTTCTTCCAGACGGCACCCGTTTGCGTGTTTTTATTCAACGCATTACAGAATGTCATCCAGTGCCCACTTTGTGCCTTTTTTATGGTGTCTCTTGCAGCGTATTTCAACTTAAGGTAATTTTGGTGGTTGGCTTCATTGTAGTGGCGTTTTCGTAGGCGGAGGGCCTTCCTTCTGTCGTTGACCGCCTTCTGACATTCCGGTGACCACCATGGTTTTCTAGTCCTTGGTTTTCCGCCAGAAGCCATGGAGTCGTTAGCAGCACCTATAATAGAGCTCGTAATGTTGGTAGCGTACACGTCGATGTTTGTATCGATGATATCTTCTTCCTTCCACTCAAGGCAGCCTACACGGAATTTAACCCAATCAGCTTGTTTCATAATCCAATTGGGTCTCCCGTTATAGACTTCCCTGGTTGCTTCGGCCTGAATGCAGAATTCTATCAGGAGATGGTCACTGCCAAGTGTTTCGTCTTCGTGTACTTGCCAGTCGCAGCGGTTTGCCAGACCAAGCGTACAGAACGTGAGATCTAGGTGCGAAGGTGGGGCATTTCCTCCAACAAAAGTAGGGCTCTCATCGTTCAGCATGCATAAGTCGTTTGCTTCTATTATTGAGCATAGGCTAGTCCCCCGGCAGTCATTCCTCGGCGACCCCCACAGGACGTGTTTTGCGTTGAAATCCCCGCAAAACAATGATTCGCCCTGTGGAAGTTGATCGAGAAGTGACTGGAAGTCAACTGGTTTTTTCGTGACATCTGGGGGTACATAGACATTCACTATTGTCAAATTCGTATTATTGCTCAATGTGATGGCTATGCCCATTGCTTCTAGAGGTCCTTCTACGTCCAGTGAAACAGAAATATAATTTAGGTTATCACGGATATAGATGACAATGCCGCCGCCACGTGTCGTACTTCCTGGTCTGTCCCTTCTCTCACAAGTGTATCCGGGTATGTAGATGTCTTTCGAGGTTGGTAGTAACTTGGTTTCTTGGAGGCAAATTACATCCCTGGGGTTGCGTGTGATGTATTTTCTCAGCTCAGCACATCTGGGGGCCAGTCCATTAACATTAAGTTGTAGAACTTTAACCTGGCCCGCCATGATGACTGTCCGGATGGATGCCTCTATGTATTGTCTTTTTATTGTTCAATTGGCGTTTCACATTCCATAGGAGGTACCTCATTAGTGTTCGTCTTTAGTGTTAAAACCGGCAAGCAACTGGGCATATCGCCAGTGCAGTAGTGACGAACATGAGATATCCTTCTACGGAGTGCGAGGTTTGCCGTTTGATCACTTTTTGTGGTTTCTTCGTCGTCGTCTTCTTCTCTTGATCTTTTTTTTACTATGTTGATTGAGTTAATCATGACACACAGGACATCGGCGTTGACCATGTGTGTCCTTACTTTGCCGAGTAAGCTTTCCATCTTGGTAGTTTGGTCCTCATTGGATACGGCCACCCTGAGGAACTCGATCATGAAGTTCATGAAGCCACTTTCCGTTTTAAATTTAGGAATGAAGTGTTCTTCATGACTCTTCGTTTTCGGTTCCTCTTTTTTTTCTTTCTTGGGTGTCTTCTGTTTGACCTCTGCAGGTTTGGTTGATATGTTCTTCTCTTTCTTCTTCTTGTCTTTACCTTTAGGGGTGGGGGTTACATCGGATGTCAAGAGAGTCGGTGCTGGAGCTTGCTTTGGTTCCACCACCGGTTCTCTGACTACTTTTGCTTCCCTCTCCTTGTTTTTTACTTGTTGGGTTGCCTCCCTAAAGGTAAGTTTGTCTTTGCTTTGCAGGCGTAGAGCTGCTTTGGTCGCTAGAATTCTTGGGCATTGCGGGGAGTTGGCTGCGTGGCTGCCCTTGCAGTTTGAGCAGTTAATTTTACTACCCACCCTACACTCAGCCACCGCGTGTTCTCCTCCGCATAAGGCGCATATGGCTTTTCCTTTACAGTACTTAACCGTATGTCCCAGTTTCTGGCATTTGGTACACTGTCTCACTCTCTGAACATAGGGGTGGGTACGGCGGTTGAGGTACACGATTTTAAGGGCCTCAGGTGCGGAACCTTTCTTGAAGGACAGGGCGACGCTTCCCTGATCCTTCCCCTGGGCCACATTAAACCGGTATACCTCGGTAGCTTGGTACCCCCTCTCTGTCAAATCTTCCAGAATTTCCTCCCCGGTATATTCGGCCGGTATCCCATGAACAACCACCTTATCAATAGACAAGGTGATCGGTTCGGACACCGTCACGGTCATACCGAGAAGTGCGTTCTGAGCTAGCGCCAGATCCATCTCAGACCTACTTTTTAAGGCAAGTCTAAGTTGTCCTGAAACAGTTATCTTTAAGTCGGGTATGCTAGTAATACCCCACTTACTCTTAAGTTCCTTCCCCACTGCCGTAAGTTTCGCTCCTTGAAAGGACTTGCCTTCCAGTGGCCTCACCAGTACGACGCGAGTCTGTCCCTCTCTCCTTTTTGCTGCAGGAAAGAACTTTGGTGCTATCCCTTTTTATAGGTAATATCTTAATCCAAGGCAAATTGTCAGTGCCAGATTTTCAGAAATCATGGATACTTGCTTTTTGGGGGGGGGGGGGTTCAGGGTCTTCACCATGGTTACTACACCATACTGGGGGTTGTCACCCATGATTTTTGTTAATCTACGGCAAATTGTCAGTGCCAGATTTGCCAATCTACAATCCGTTTAGTTCCATTTTCAGAAATCATGGATATTTGCTTTTTGGGGGCGGGGTCAGGGTTGTTACCATGGTTACTAGACCATACTGGAGGTTGTCGCCCATGATTTTAGTTAATGTAAGGCAAATTGTCAATGCCAGATTTACCAATCTACAATCCGTTTCGTTTCATTTTTAAAAATCTTGGATATTTGCTTTTTGGGGGGGGGGGGGGGGCAGGGTCGTTACCAGGGTTAATAGACCATACTGGAGGTTGCCGCCCATGATTTTTGTTAATCTAAGGCAAATTGTCAGTGCCAGATTTGCCAATATACAATCCGTTTCGTTCAATTTTCAGAAATCATGGATATTTGATTTTGGGGTCAGGGTCGTTACCATAGTTACTAGACTATACTGGAGGTTGTCACCCATGATTTTTGTTGTAGACACATCGGCCAGCCATGTTTCCTAAAAGACCAAATGCCATTGAACTAGTTATTCCAACAGTTGCGAAAGGACTTTTGCTGAAAGTTAGAGGACAATCTTCAGAGTCATTTTCCTCAAAATACACTGTGGAAAAAAGTCCCTTTTGTCATCACAAAAAGGAGTAATATCTCAGTCAATTTTCAAGGTATCAACAATTTTTTTGCAGTTCTGTGAAGCTTAAAATATACCATATCCAATAATAGAAAAATCATATTTTTCATTTTTTGATGTAAGAGTCTGGTTTTGGTGGAGCTGCTCACAGTTGTTGTGAATTAGGCCTACCGTCGTTTGCAAATTTTCCAGGAAAACGTTAGGATTAAAACACCACTATGATGTGTTTTCACCTAGAACCCCTTTAAGAAGACCAGGTTTCAAAATAAACAAGCCACCAGTGAGGCTGGTGTCCCGAATTATGCCTAGTTACAACCAAGTCAATAGTTAAGGCGTGTAAATCAGTTTATAAATTTAAAATGGGATGTAATAATAAAATCCATCCAGTTTGCCAATCATCAGTTCGAAACAACTTGGCAACACCGTTAAAGATGAGGAAAGCATCAGACAGAGAACTGTTACAAAAAGAAGAGATTATAACCATTTTATCACGGACCGTTCGCAGAAACGTATGCTACCTTAATTTTTTTATATCTATTTATTTACATCTAGACTAGAATGTATTCATATTATATCGGGGGGGGGGGGTTAAATTATCCTTGAACGGTTGCTAAGGACTTTTGCTGAAAGTTAGAGGACAATTTTCAGAGTCATTTTCCTCAAAATACACGGGAAAAAAGTCCCTTTTTGTCATCACTAAGAGGGTCATATCTCAGTCCATTTTCAAGGTATCAACAATTTTTTTGGCAGTTTTGTGAAGCTTAAAATATACCATATCTTATAATAGAAAAATCTCATTTTTCACATGTTGATGCAAGAGCCTGGTTTTGGTGGAGCTGCTCACAGTTGTGGTGAATTAGGCCTACCGTCGTTTGCAAATTCAAGGTGTCGCAAATTTTCCAGGAAAACGTTAGGATTAAAACACCACTATGATGTGTTTGCACCTAGAACCCCTTTAAGAAGACCAGGTTTCAAAATAAACAAGCCAACAGTGAGGCTGGTGTCCCGAATTATGCCTAGTTACAACCAAGTCAATAGTTAAGGCGTGTAAATCGGTTTATAAATTTAAAATAGGATGTAATAATAAAATCCATCCAGTTTGTCAATCATCAGTTCGAAACAACGAGACAACACCGTTAAAGACGAGGAAAGCATCAGACAGAGAACTGTTCCAAAAAGAAGAGATTATAACCATTTTATCACGGACCGTTCGCCGAAACGTATGCTACCTTAATTTTTTTATATCTATTTATTTACATCTTGACTAGAATGTATTCATATTATATCGGGGGGGGGGGGATTCAAATTATTTTAATTTTTTAGATCCAGACTAGAATTAATTCATTGTTGACATTATTATACCTGAAGTTTATTTTCATAATTTTAACATCCTTCATACATACCGGAATTTGGATTATTAAGCAAAACCATAATACTTACAAAAACTAGGAAAATATTGAAATCAATCATTTCACCTGCTGCTGCATTTGGAAATTTCAATCAAAGTTCTAAACTGGAGAAATTCGTCACTACCGAATAGAAATAGGGTTGAAAAATTACCGTGTAACTAAATATGGATACCGTAAAATCTAAGGATGAGTAATTGATCTGTATAAAATCCTGCAATGTCAAGAATCACTTCGCTTGCTCTACCGTTGACATTGAGATCCCATTGTGTTTTGCGACAGAATCCAACCAAAGCGACTCGGTGCCTGTCCATCTTTAAACGGTCCATAGTAATGGTACAAAAAGCCCATGCCTTGCTCCTTAAGTAAATGTAATGGTACAAAAGCCCATGCCTTGCTCCTTTAGTTTGTAACTATCAATAGTAATGGTAGAAAGCCCATGCCTTGCTCCTTTAGTTTGTTATTATCAATAGTAATAGTACTGGTACAAAAGTAATGGTAATTTATGCTATAGTAATAAATAGTAATTGTAATTTATACACATTTTTAAGACCATAAGATGATAGACCGGCAGCCCAGGGCCCTCGGGTTAGTTGAACTAGGTACCAATATCTGAGTGTGGGAGTGGGTAAAGGGTCATCTGAGATGAATGAATTTTTAGCTCTAGATATTTTTTTTTAATTTATCTATATTTAGATGAAACTATATATCCATATGTAGGCCTATTTATTTAGCCAAAACGCTTTAAATCTATATTTATTTTTATTTAGATGGAATTAGATTATTTATTTTTTTTATTTAGATGGAATTAGATTATTTATTTACATGAAATATCTGATTTACCTTTTTCATTCATATTAATACTAGTTTTTATTTCCTTTTCATTACTACAGCTCTAATATTAAACAACCTAGATATAAGAGACAGAGGAGATTGAGGTAATCGACCAGTTACGGAACGAAGGGTTGTTAGGTGGCCCAAAAGGTAAATCGGCTGGGGGGTTTAGCTATGACCTGACCTAGTAGATAAGACAATCGTAGCTCGACCACGAGCCCGATTAGCCAAACTTGAAACTTCGCGGCACATTACAACAGAGGAAGAGGTATCAGACAAACTTGGAAAGGCTGAAAGAAGACACAAGGGTTGGTGCATGTTTTCTAAAAAAAAACTGGGAGTACAAATTTCATATTATTCATCTTGAAACTTTTTTGTCAAGTCACCTAGCAGAAATGCAGAAGTTAAAGCACGCCTGAGGCAGTGAGGAGGGAATACTATTTTTAGTGGATTAACAAACTCTAAATTCTAGGGAAATAGCTGTACAATGAAGTAAATGTTTGGTATATATGTCTGAAGTGGCATTGAGTCGATATCCTCTGTTTAGTTTCTCAAGGGGTAATTGAATAATTAACAGACTAATTAATTACACAACACTGCTTCAGAAACTAAACAATTCTAAACTATTTAGAACTAAAGTTATCGTGTCCAAAGGCATCAACGAATCTAATTGCTTATCTCTGCTTACCTTTCATGAAGACATTCACCTAATTAACAGCTACACCAAGTTCGAACATTCTAGCTTAATTAGAAGGGGAGAAATTGTGTCCCAAAATGTGTGACGGACAGACGTTCGAAAGGCGGGAGACAATTATGAAAATTAACCGGTGACATACATATAGCTTATGCAAGTTCTATATCTTCATATTGCATGTCTTTCTTTGTTCCACTTTAGGCCTGAAATAATTCCTAAATTTAATTATTAATTAGACATTAATTAACCCTCAATGTCATCGCAGGTGCATTCCGTTGTTCCACAAAACCACTTTCAAAAGTATTGACATCTATACTAACGGATATGAAAGAGGGTATTCAAAAATACTGTGACAAAAAATACTATTGTAGTGGTATTAATCAAATGCGGATATTAAAATTCCAAAGAATTACTGATGGTTTGCAATCTAGATCACTTGCTTCAGTCTCCTCTATACCACAGGAATGTGACCTTCTATCCGTATATATATGCATACACCATGTCGTACCAGACAATAATATAATAAAAAAAAGAACAGGAATGCAATGCCTTTTCAAGACTCGACTTTACCTGCTCTCGCTTCAACTCGTTTTTTTCCCCACAATTCTTAATGTCAGGCAATCAAACCTCTGCAGATCCACTCAGATATGTTTTTTCTTCAATCCAGTCGTTTTGATTTGCATAAATACTCCCACCAAACGGTATCATAGCCAATTGTTTCCAATATTTTCGACAATATCCATTATGTCCCAGACACCATGACGGTCTGAGGTCAACGGTCACACAATTAACAACCCCTTTTGTCTGAGGCTGGTATCAGCCTTGACAGTATTGCGAATACCCCCTTCTTTGATACTCCACCGTGGGCTATATCTCCCCCAAAGATCGATTTAGATCTTACGCAACATAAAAAGAGAGATACTAGCGCGACGGTGCCCCAGTCTCTCTTTAGAGAGATAAAGTCTAAATATGGTGATTATGCTCCTATTTACACTGATGGTTCTAAAGATGGTGATCGGGTAGTAGCCTCGGCTACTGTAACACCGTCTGAGACCATCTCTGTGTGTCTTCCACCTGTTGTTTCAATATTTACAGCTGAGCTCCAGGCCATTCTCCAGGCATTGGAGTTCATTCAATCATCGCATATATTACAGCATATCATCTTTACTGATTCTTTGCCCTAGCTCCCCAGTCACGTAGATATACGGGGGAATGATCAAGCAGATTTTGCTGCCAAAGCTGCTTTAGATCTTCCCCAATGCCCCTTTTTAATCCCATATAAGGATTTTAAACCTGTAATCAATAATTTAATATATGGCCGTTGGCAACGGTTGTGGGATCTTGCAGGCACCAACAAACTTCATCACATTAAGCCTCTCTTAGGAGAATGGCCCAACTCCTACAGAACCAACAGGAGGTATGAAGTTGTTTTGTGTCGCTCTCGGATAGGTCATACATTTTTAACTCATATTTTCATCTTCAAACGAGAGCCCCAACCAGAGTGTAAACACTGTCATGTTCCTTTGCCAGTTAAGCACATTCTGATTGAGTGCAAGCATCTCACAGATATTAGATCCAAATATTACCGTTGTCAGCCATTACAGAATTTATTTGTCTTAATAAAATAAAAACCAAGTACGAACAATCCAAATCATAAGACAGAATTCGAAGTCCTAAAAACGTTATAGGTAAAGGAGACACATTTTTATAGAAAGTTTTAATTGTATATATACTGTTTTTCGATATTTTATTTTTTAAACGTTTGATATACATAAAAAATTATTCTTCAATTTTAATAGTGCTCACTGTGATACTTGTTTTTATTTATGTATATTAATTTTTTGTGATTTCATTTAATGTGTCTCGTAAATATCATAATTTGTTTGGCGCAATATAGCCCGGTTGATTTCACGTGCCATAAAACCACATTTCATTCATTCATAACACTGCCTCCAAAAACATATCCGATAGTAATGGAAGCGTTTCAAGATTGACTGATCCCACGGGTTGCATGAAGTCACGATGTGACGCGGCACTGGTGTCTGATAATGACATCGGATGACACTCTGAAGGCACAGGATCAGATGGAACGGCAAAAGGACATCCTTCTAGGTCCTTAAAAAGTGCTGAGTCCGCCTTCCGTTTCCTAAGGAAGTCTCGCCGGCCATGAAGAATTTGTATCTGCCGCAAGACCTTGCCACCTTCACTTCGGTAATTTGCAGACTCAGGGGAAATTCAAATAATCCACTTAAGCAACACTTATGTGGCGGATACGACAGTGAGTGTAAAGTTCTAAAACTACACCATTTGTTAAAAGTGGTAACGTTCTGAATATTTCATTTTCCAGGTCTTCGATCCTTATGCCTGTCTGTCTCAGGGCTCACACTGTCGGTCGCCAAAGTCGCAATTTGCGATAAAATTATGGAAGTGGCGATTAAATTTTCTAATTGGCGATAACTTTGGCGATAAAGTTTTGGGGTACTGGCGATTCTTTTTTAGACTTGGCGAAAAAAAATCCTTAAAATTCTAATCGTATTTATCCTTGATTGACCATAGCGGCATACTTGAAATCAATCAACTTGCTGATAATCCCGAACGTGTCATAAGTAAAACTAAACAATTGTCTGGGAATAATGGTTTCAACTGATTGATAATTGCCGATATCTAAGCAGTACTCATCATATTAATTAACCTGAACAAATAGATTAGCGGTGACTATTGATGTTGCGTGATTCTTTTCAAAGAGAGTTACATATTTTAATAGTTGAACTTCGTTTACTGTGGGTTCATACGTTATGTATAAACTGCATGGCTAATTGGAAATTATTATTTCAAATTATATTATCACCTTGTGTCGAAACGAAAGAGCGAGTTGAATAGCGACGATTCTGGAGTGAGAAAACTGTCGGCGTTTTTGTCCTTACCTCGGCCAGTGTTCTAAAGTTAACGACGAGTCTGTCGTCTAGACGAAATGAAAATAAAACTACGGTTAATGATTCAGATGCTGATACCGTGACGGTGGTGTTCGTGACGGCACCCGAAATCAGCAATATATCTATTGTACACGCGAAACGAAAATTCAAAGAAAACTGGAAATATGGCAATCCTTGGCTGAGATTTGGACGTATACATACATGCAGAAAATGTTTTGTTCAATATGTGAAAATTCGAAAGTCGGCAAGGTATTTTTTTTCAAACAATTGATATTGGGGTTATATAAAATATGTTGATTGTACAATGGATAGCATTGATAATGTATTGAAACTTGCCATTAAAGAAAAATCAAATTTTGTTAATGTATATAAAATTGTTTGCCAATAATTGCGTATACCGGTTGCAACTGTTGATTGTAAACGAAGTTTTAGCAGACAAAATTCAATAAAAACAGCGAGCAAAAACAATATCAAATTTGATCTCCATTACTCTAAAAAAAATAAACCCGATCTCCACAAATCCTTTTCCAATTGGGCTAATGTGAAGCAAAGAATAATTTTGTAAATTGTAAATATATTGTTGTTTAAGAATGTACAAGAAATAAAATTGTTTCATATAATTACAATATGTGTTGTTTTTATCATATATTTTTGGCGGATAAAATATTAAAGTTGGCGGAAAAAAAATTTCATCATTGTTTTACATAAAAATTAGAATCCATTTTGGCGGAAAAAAATTGAAAGCCAGTGTGAGCCCTGGTCTGTCTGCAGTATTTCCCTGTACGTGGCATCTTTAGAAGATTCTAAGACCTGAAATAGAAAGGGCAAATTATCAAAAATTATAAATAAAAAATTCAGGCCTATACATTTGTTATGAATGAGTTGAAGCATTTCAATAAAATAAATGTAAACCATCTTTGTATTTGTAGTCGATTTACTTTCCAGATTGCATTGCAGGTTCCTTTCCACATATCCACACCTATAACTCAGCTACATGTTGGCTAGGCAGGCACTGACTGACACTCATCCAGGTATCTACAAACAAAATATTAACAAAAAATAGGTTTTAGAGAGTAGGATAGAGAACAAGCATAACAGAAAGTGATTAAAGCCCCAATACCACTCTTGTTGTAACTGAATAATATGTCCCAATCTTTATTCTGGTCAACAAATTGTACTATTCTACAATATTTCAATTAATAAATGATACAAATTTCATCTTGACACACCTAATTTTAAAAATTGGAAAAATTCAACTACATGCCGTAACATGGTTTGAAAATCTTTACGTAAACACTTTCAAATGCAACTTGGATTTAAAAAATATAAAAACCAAGTTCGAACCCTCTGGACAAGTAAGATAGGTTGTAATATAATTTACACAACAGGTAGGACACTTCAACATCTTGTAGTAAGTATAAGGCTAATTTTTTTTCTGGACATGTCAAGCCAACAAGAGTGTTATTGTCCCTTTAACACAAAGGAGTCACATGACAAAGATACAGATGTCATAAGCGGTCTTCAATCAATTACTCGCAACACATACAATGATATGAAATGAAATGGGGTTTAACGTCCAACTGTCTTGCTCTATAGGCTACTTGGCTAATGAAGACGGACATACGCCCAAAGCATCTAAATCGTCCGTAACTTAAAGGAGAATACTAACGCAAAAGTTATTTTAATATGAACAATAACGTTAATATAAGAATATTTTTGACCCTGCGAAATTTTAAAAGTCACTCTAAATATTTTTATAACGGAAAAATATTCCAAAAAACACTCAATTGACGTTTATGCATATCTGCAGCCTCGTTTTGATATTTTCCGTGAATGACGTAATAGTCGATCGATTTTGTAAATTTCCCTATAGAAGGCTATTGATACTGAGCACGACATGCCGTCAATTTGACTAACTAGATGCATAAAGAAAGACAATTGCGTTGCTTTGGGAACTAATAGCACCAACAATAAATCGGGAAGCGTGTGTCATTTCTTTTTAAAATTTTCAAGCGAGACAACACTCGGAAAACAGCGATCAACGAGGCGATGTCAACAATAAAATAAAACCAAGTACGAGCAATCCAAACCATTGGACAAAATTCGAAGTCCTAAAAACGGTATAGGCAAAAATGTGTAAAAACGCAAAATAGTGTAATCAGCATATGGACTGTTCACCGTGTACAAAACACGCTTCTCTTTCAAATTCTTCAATCTTGTTCGGAGAATTTCGAGTTATATCTGCTTATGAACGTGACCAGTGCAATTTTAATAACTTTATTATGTCGATAAAGATATAACAGTTATTTTATCTTTCTGTTAAAACTCTGTGCATTATTCTATGGCGAAACCGGCGAGCTTTCAAAATATATCAATAGATACCTCTGATGTAACCATAGCAACGAAATGTAAACACCGCTAGAGTGGTAGCCTAAATACACTATTGTTAATTACTATCCCCCTTTCGAAGCATCTTCCGTAGGCCTATTTCGATGATTTTGCAGTCAATCATAAATAGTACTAAATCATGTAAGAAGTTTGTCAGATGTAACTTGATAAATGAGCGTGATGCTACTTTTTGTTCAGCGTGATCGTAGGCCCTACTGGACCATGGTCCTATCAGTACTATCACTGTATGATGACGATGTGACCCATTTTAGCGACGTTCTCGTATCTAGTATAGGGCATATAATACCACAATTATCTGATATATTTATTTTCCGATGAAGCGTGAACACCAATAGGGCCACAATAAAGCCGAGAGTCGTCACGAATCGAAGGACTTCTTGATAGGCCAGTTAGTGATAGGAAGGATAAGACAAGTGCCTATTTATTTATCATTATTGTAACTAGAATGTTCCGAACGATCATCGTCACCGTTGTTCCTCGCGTTTCTAATTCGCCAGTACTGATAGGGAAGAACACTCCGGGCGAAATCAATGTCTGACAAGCTGTCACTTACTGCTGTTACCCTATTGAAATATACATCGACTGCTAAACGTAGGTCGACTAATACGTCATGTCACGTGATATAGCTTCAGCTCATTAATTGTCGGGTGTTTCCGTAATAACGTAAATCCGAGAGTGTTTTTAACGTTATTTGTTACTAAAACTCTAAAAAAAAAATTTAAAAATCTAAAATGTGTTACTTAATGATCTAAGTAAATCATTAAATTAAACTTTTACTTTAGCATTTTCCTTTAATTATAAGCAGGACATCATTTTTGACGGGCGTTTGTGCGCTCGCGCCCGTCTGCGCCTGTAATCTTAAAAAACACAAGCGCAGGTTATAGCTCCTGCAAAAATTCAGACAGTTTTACCAAGAAAGTCGAGCTTGAAAAGTTAAATAAAATATCATTGTATCCGAAAATCGTGAACAGTAGTTTTGTTATGGTATCGAGACATTTTGCTTGAAGATTATTAGCCCGGTTGTCAAAGTCTCTCCATGACGTTTGCATTCACGATGGATTATTATTTATTAGTGACAGTATTACATTAGTAATAAACGATTGATCGTTTTTAAAATAAATGCTCTCCGTGTTACGGCGTTAGTTTCGAAAGAGTTTTTGATCGTTAAATTTGAATAAATAAAACGTTATGAATTTCTGTCGTGGTCATATAGAAAGCGTCTGAATAATCGTGATATACATTCCTTTCCCGCCTTTGGCATTGGGCCAGATAATTACTCGAACGTCCAAGCTAGTGTTTTCTGTTGTAAGACCGGTAAATCGAGTACTTGAAGACCAGTCGCACGTTTAATAATTCGTCTGCTAGAATTTGGATGAACTATATATTATAACCATGGTTCTAAATCTTCATGTACAAGTAGGCCTACAAGTCAACCGGTGATCGACAATAAATGAAGACAGTTATCACACGACGCATATATAAAAATTATAACCACTGCTTATAAAGTAGCTACAGACGGTTTGCCTCTTAAATCATTCAAATCTTTTATTGGAATTTAGATAAAAACATGGGGTACAACTAATAGACGGTGTTCAGAATTCTAACAAAGCGAGGGAATTCATCAACGAAATAGCAATGTCAATGAAAAAAAAAATTGTGATATTATAAATAAATCCAAATTTTTTACTGTTCTTTCGGACGGTTCGCAAGCAAGAAAAACTGGCCATGAAAAAGAACTCATAATGATCAAAACAGTGCGGGATGGGGTAGCAGAGAAATTTGTTGTCGGTTTGCAAAATGTAGGGGACTACCACTTCAGAAAATTTAAAGACTCTCTTGGACGATACCTTCACAACAAGTCTATGCATAGATAAAAATCATTATAAACATAAACCGATTGCTGCAACTGCCGATGGGGCGGCTGTCAATACGGGTTGTTACAATGGTCTTTTGACCAGGCTTAAAAATGATGATCGAGACTGGCTGGTCAACATCCACAGAGTAGAGTTAGCTATTAAAGTCATCTTAAAAAAAGAGAAAGAATTCGTTGTCATAGAGAATTTATTAGTTACAATTTTTTATCTCTTCAAAAAAAGTGGTTAATTTACAAACCATTTTGAAAAAACTGCAGAAGCCCTTTGTGCCCAAATTTCCCAAAGTTACAGGTACAAGGTTCGTCAACCACCATCTGCGAAGCCTAAATGTTTTATTATTATTACACAATTGGATTGTTTTACTTTTAGCCATAGAAAATTCAATCCTGAACAAAAAATATGCTACAATAGATTCGAAGCTGCTTGGAATACTGAAAAAAAACTCACAAATTTCCATTTTCTTAAAGTGTGTATAATATATCAGCTAATATTGGAAAAAGTGTCTGAGTTATCTCTGTATCTCCAAACATCTTCGCTGAATGTTGGTGAGGCTCAGAATAAATAAACTTGTTAGCGAACTTAATAATTTAGAACTACCTGACAATTTACCTGTAGGTGACTTTTAAACAGACTTAGTAAATAATTGTTCCGCGAACCTTCCTTTAAATATCGTTTGCGGACAAATTTTCTGTGCTCTTCCGCAATTCAACCGGGGTTGATCCGAGAGTCTTCCGCTGTTATTCCGTATACAAACGTTTTTGCCGCAAGTTGTCCGCATGTATATCGCAGGTATTCCGTTTATAGATATTTCTACCTCGACGGCAGAGCTGCGGGAAAAAAATCACAGAGAAATTGAGGAACACGTGGGAGTGAGCACGGAAGACATAAGGATAATTTGCGGGTCACACTTAGCAGTAGCGAAATAACTGCGGTATCTGGCGATACTAATCCGTTTGCCACGGTAGAACTGTCGAATAATCGCTGAGTGCTGGCCTTCTACGCGGAATAAATGCGCAACAGGTGTGGACGATCTTCGGCAACAGCGTTTGGTCTCGGATCAATCACGGCGTACCTGCGGAAAAATTGGTAAAGAGCATATGATTTCTCCTATAAAGTAGCTGTTTTGAAGAGGAAAGCACATTATACTTGCGGCAACTGCGTTTGTATACGGAATAACCGCGGAAAACTTGCGAATATTACGGATCGCTCCCGGTTTAACTGCGGAAAAGCACGAAGAAATTTTTCCGCAAACGTTCTTTTCAATATGTTCAAAAGAACGTTTGCGGGAAATTGTGGGCGCGCGGAAGGCTGCGGATGATGTGGAATGAATTCAGATTCACTGCGCTTCCTAGCGGAACAATACGGTACAACAAAAAAGACATACGGTACTTTGCGGTATAATTGAGGTTTTGCTTCCGCAAGTTTTCCGCAGTCTAGTGAAATGGGGATATAAGTCCGTGCTTCTGCCTCCAAAACAGTGATTTTATCGGCGGAATCCGGTGTCATTCTTTGATCTTTACCGATTTTCCGCAAGTACGTGGCGATTGGTCCGAGACGAACTGCAGTTGCCGAAGATGGTCCGGGCTTGTTCCGCAGTCATTCCGAAGTTCTACCTTGCCAAACGAATTAGTACCACCAGCTACCGCAGTTATCCCGCGTATTTTCCACCATTGCCGAGTGTAGCCCGCAAGTTGTCCGAATATCTTCCGTGACGACCCGGGCGCATTCCTTAATGTTCCGCAGTTTCTTCGCCATAATTTGTACCGAAGATACCGTTACTGTTCCGAAGGTACCCCGAGAGCGTGAGAAATCGATATTTTCCGTGGTAATTTGTTTCCACTTTTCCGCGTAAAAATGCCGAAGCTCTTCCGTAGAAGCCATTCCGCGGACACCCGTGAGTACCGCAGCTTTCCGCAGGCCAGTGAAATGGGGGTATTAGTCAAACTGACGGCATGTCGTGCTCACAAAGTCGATCCAATATTACGTCATTCACGAAAAAAATCAAAACGAGGCTGTAGATATGCTTAAAGGTCAATCGGGTGTTTTTTGGTACATTTTTCCTTTGTAAAAATATTTAAAGTGACTTTTAAAATTTCGCAGGGTCAAAAATATTCTAATATAAAAGTTCACCTTATTCGCAATAGTCGTACCACAGCCGTCTGCGATGGGCACTGCAGTAACCACCACTAGCGAAACACCACCAGTAACCACCACCGCAAGCTGATCCATTTTCATTATCTTCTCATCCCAATGCAAGGCGAGGCATGTTGTGTCATTCTTTATTGAAGAGACGAAGCTATCTTTCAACTTCTGAGCTTGTCTCGCGCGATTGGTCATCCTATATCTACGGATAGTTTTCCTGCTAAGAAATACAGCATCAGCTCCAGCAAGTTTGAGCAGTAAAGTGGTGATTAGGGCTAGGTGACTATAAATTGACGAATATTTTACTATTTCAAAACCGAATTTGCCCGTTTTGTCGAAAATACCAACATTAAATTTATTGTTTATTATATTGATGTCTAGATTGTTGCTGGAAAAAAAGGCTCCGAACATTCTGTGGTGCAAATTTTTCCTACAGATTTATGCTTACATCAAAAATAAAGTATTCTATAGTGTTTTCTGTAGCAAATTTAACGGATAGTTAACAAACAACACATTACCAAATTAGATACGTCCATTAGAGTTTAACGGATCGTTAACAGATTCATTTTGGGTACCGGAATTCTCTTTATTTAATATTAGTAAAGGGTTATATATTTCATTTTTATATTTATTGAAATTTCCATTATCATTTATGGGTGTTATGTCACCAATGTAATGGAAAGTGTAGTTCAGACTTTTAGCTACTTTGTAATCTGTTTTTCTTTTATGGTCCTGAAAGTAGAATTTATATTGATGTAAATGTGCATTTGCCATAAATGGGGCGGGGTCAGTTCCCATTGGTAAACCAAAAGTTTGCTGTATTATCTAAACCCCAACCTCAATATGGCATTGTTAATGAGAAAATGTTATTGTTTCTAATCGCGTGGTAATGGCACTGTAACATCGACATCGCACTGTACGTCGCTGTACAATAATTAGGTTAAATCTTTCACTACACTGCCTTACTAGAAAAGGTCATTAACATAATCAAGTTAACGTTTGCCAAAAGTATAACAATATTAATACTTCTACCAGTTTGGTTTCTGTACTATGAGACGTAACCCAATTCCAAAGAAGGCCAATAATAATATCCATCGAACAAATAATCTACACACTGATTAATTGCCTATAATAATAATATCTATCGATAAAGTCTACCCACGGCTCAAATACGTTGGCCGACTGAATGAAGGCCTATAATAATAACATTCATGGACCGAGTCTACATACGGCTCACATTCGTTGGCCGATTGAATGAAGGCCAATAATAATTAAATTCAGGGATCAAGTCTACACGTGGTTCACATACGTTGGCTGCTGACTGGATCTGGTGACTATTACAATATTTTAAGCCTCACTTTCCTTATTTTGCTGGTTTGTCTTATTTCTCTTTTTATTGTTCTGATCGCAGCTCTCTTGCTGATGTAGCTATTGTCACCGGGTCGTAGGCATCTGCTGTCCTTTGTCTGGTGTACAAAATTCTCGAATCTCCCGGAACAAGTAAATTTGACGAGCAAGGATCTAAACCTATTGGAGCAGTAACCTGTGGCCTAGCATCATGTGGTGAAAAAACCTTCAGCAGATAAAAATCTGCTTTCTCAGATTCCGCGAGTTCCTTGTAGTGTAGAAAAACGGGTTCGTCTTTATCAAATCGAAAGTGGTGGTAGCTATTGATTGCAATAAATCGCCGGAAGAATTGGCCTAGAAATGTTGTCTAATTAAACGTGGTTACGATTGTATTTCCCTGCCAATACCTTTCTCAGTTGATATCTCAACAACATTGCACAATTCCTCAACAGCCCTAAGCACCAATAAGGGTCAAATTTTGCATGGGCTGTCAAGAGGTTGTGGATGGAACACTTCTCATTTAGTCCAACCAGTGTTCTCCAACACAAATACTGTTTTGGCCGAGGCAGATGTCCGCATTCAGGCGAACTTCACCCCCAACCCCCGCAGCATATTGTTCAAAGAAATGATGCAACATACTGATAAAAGCATTTGCCCCCTTTCCACAAAAGCTTGCCTCACCCACAAAATAATTAATTGCGAGGTATCATGAAGTAGATGGGCCCAGGTTGTATTAGATAACAAATCATCTCTCAACCCTCTGTGTTTGTCTCCCATTACAACTAACGTTGCGCCCCCCGTTCTGATTTATTACGGGGCGTTTTATACAAAATTGACAGCATTTGTCATCGAAACAAAGATTGATTATTGTTATTAATAATATTTCCACTACAAATATTGGCTTTATCTTACTTGAAGCGGGAACAAATCGTCGTATTTAAAATCGAGTTGCTAACCGTTTCCTAAGACGGCCATCTTATAATTTGATAGTCTCTTTTATCCAGACAAATATTCTTCGTGCGTTGAAGACTAGGGGGTTCTGGGTGACCGAGATTAATATTAATAGGCTTATTGCAACGTGAAAATGATAAGGGCAAAGCGTAGCTAAAAACAAGCTCATAAGTATATATCTCAACGTTTTTAGCTACGTTCGCGTAGCTAAGGTTGTATGGGATCACTGGGATAATGTATTTGCTGTGCATAATCAAAGGAATAGTGAAATGGCCCAAGGAGGGACATTTTATTTTTAGCCGCAATATTCTTTGAATCAAGACACATGCTCCGGTACAGTGATCGTTCTGTTGTGGCTTCATAGAGATCATTCTCTTGTCTCCTGAGAGCAGCAGATTTTTCGTCTTCGTCAACATTGACCTAAAAAAATGTATTTGCTGTGCATAATCAAAGGAATAGTGAAATGGCCCAAGAAGGGACATTTTATTTTTAGTCGCAATATTCTTTGAATCAAGACACATGCTCCGGTACAGTGTTCGTTCTGTTGTGGCTTCATAGAGATCATTCTCTTGTCTCCTGAGAGCAGCAGATTTTTCGTCTTCGTCAACATTGACCTAAAAAAAAATGTAAGATTTTCTATCTAAATTTTATAATACGACAGTGCAATACAAGATAGCCACAGGGTGACAGCACAATACATCCACACATAACAATTATGACCCCCTCATATGATTTGATACATTAGAAACAATAACTTATATTTAGTATCCACATACGCCCACTCCACAGCAGTCCATAAATATGGCGGCAAACTTTGTGCATACCTTAAAGGAGAATGCTAAAGTAAAAGTTTAATATTATCATTTACTTAGTTCATTATGTAACACATTTCAGATTTTCTTCTTTTTTTTTTTAGAGTTTTAATAACAAATAACGTTAAAAAACACTCTCGGATTTCCGCAATTACGGAAACACCCGACAATTAATGAGCTGAAGCTACATCACGTGACATGACGTAATAGTCGATCTACGTTTAGCAGTCGATGTATATTCCAATAGGGTATCAGCAGAAAGTGACAGCTTGTCAGACATTGTTTTGGCCCAGAGTGTTCTTCCCTATCAGTACCGACGAATTAGAAATGCGAGGAACAACGGTGACGATGATAGTTAGGAACATTCTAGTAACAATAATGATAAATAAATAGGCACTAGAAATTAAAAACAGCGTAGACACACCTCGCTCTTGTCTTATCCTTCCTCCTATCACTAGCGTATCACTCCGTCCTTCGATTAGCAATGACTTTCGGCTTTATTGCGGCCCTATTGGTGTTTACGTTTCATCGGAAAAAATATATCAGATAAAAACTAATAGTTATGGTATTATATGCCCTATACTAGATACGAGAACGTCGCTAAAAATGGGTCACATCGTCATCATACAGTGATAGGACCATGGTCCAGTAGGGCCTTCGCTCACGATAAACAAAAAAGTGGTATCACGCTCATAATTTACAAAGTTGCATCGGACAAACTTCTTACATGATTTAGTACTATTTATGATCGACTGCAAAATCATCTAAATAGGCCTACGGAAGACGCTTCGAAAGGGGAATAGTATTAGTAATAAACAATAGTATTTAGGCTACCACTCTAGTGGTGTTTACATTTCGTTGCTATGGTTACATAAGAGGTTTCTATGACTATAGATAGATTTTGAAAGCTTGCCGGTTTCGCCATAGATAGAACGCACAGACCTTTTCTGCGCGTTGTCTCGCTTGGATATTTTTAAAAAAAATTATTGTTGGTGCTATTAGTATATCCCCAAGCAACGCAATTGTCTATGTTTATGCACCCAGTTAGTCAAACTGATGGCATGTCGTGCTCAGTTTCAATAGCCTTCTATAAGGAAATTCACAAAGTCGATCCACTATTACGTCATTCACGAAAAAAATCAAAACGAGGATGCAGATATGCATAAAGGTCAATCGGGTGTTTTTTTGGTACATTTTTCCTTTGTAAAAATATTTAGAGTGACTTTTAAAATTTCGCAGGGTCAAAAATAGTCTAATATTAACGTTATTTTTCATATTAAAAGAACTTTTTGCGTTAGTATTCTCCTTTAATTATAATAAGGTGCTTGCTCTGCTGGCAGGTCCAAAACAGATCACGGTCTATCTTTGCTATAACAACATACGGAATCAGTTTTAGCCAAAGTTTTGGAAAAGTTTATATACCCATTGTAAGTTCATTCGCTTGAAGAGCAGACTCTTTGTTCCATCGCCAAACATCTTCCTTTATGGATTCACTCGGTAAAACTGTGATATCTGATTGTGCAAATGCAGGAATTTTTCCAGGAAGGATGATGCCGTGCTCCTGAAAAAAGTTCGATACAAACTGTACCATCTTTTCCATCTGTAATGAACATGACGAATGACAGTGTCTATATTAAATAAAGAAAATTCCGGCACCCAAAATTCATCTGTTCTTGACCTGGACATCAATATCATTAACAATAAATTTAATGTTGGTATTTTCGACAAAACGGACAAATTCGCTTTTGAAGTACGGTAGTAAAATATCCGTCAATTTATAGTACCATACCACGCTATATAATGTTTTCTATTCACAAGCATTACGATTTTTGACCATATGTAACAATAAAGAACTATTTCTTTTCCGAACAAAATCTCTGTTTTTTAAATGCACTGCCAAAGGCGGTACACAATTACGCATATTTAAAAGAAATTTCGAAACTTCCGTATCTTCAATATACTAAGTTTAACATTTCTTATAAGTATATAACCGAGTACATATTGGATAATAATCCAATTTAATTTAATTTAAAATTTGTATAGTTTGTTACGTAATCCTGTCTGGATTATCGCCCTTATTGTTATTATTTTTATACGCCCACTTTTTCATCCTACGTATTATGTCGTCGCCACTGTCCGTCGTCCGTCCGGACATCCGTCCACAATTGTTTGTCGACCCTCTACAGGTCACAATTCTTGTCTGATTTTGACAAAACTTTAAATACAGCTTTATCCCCAAAAGATCTCGGCTGCTTTCGATATTGGCATGTATCGGATCGAAACTTCATGGATTATGGCCCCTGATTGTACGAAAAATCACATTTTTAGCTTGTGGACCCTATAGAGGTCATATTTTGGAGCCGATTTTGATGAAACTTGACATGCATGTTTTTTAATCCAAAGATCTTGGTTCCTTTTGATATTTGCGCCAATCGGAACGTAACTTCCTGAATTACGGCCCCTGATTGTCCGAAAATCACCTATTTTAGCTTGTGGTCCCTCTGGAGCTAACAATTATTATCCGATTTAAAAAACCGTTTGTTTGTATCACCGTTACACCCTAAGGAAGGTTGAGTTCGAATTTCGGGATGATCGGATTAAAATTGCCATACAAAATGGCCGCTGTTTGTACGCGAATACTGTTAAAAAATGGTATATCAAGGCTGTGGACCCTTTAGAGATCACAATTTTAATTCGATGTTGATGAAACTTGAAATGCATGGTTATGACCCAAAGATCTTGGTTCCTTTCGTTATTTGCGCATATCGGATCGTAACTTCCTGAATTATGGCCCCTGATTATATACAAAATCGCCTTTGTTTAGCTTGTAGTCCCTCTGGAGGTCACAATTATTATTCGGTTTGAAAAACCGTTTAATTACATCATCGACACACCCTAAGGAAGATTGAGTTCGAATTTCGGGAATATCGGACCAAAATTGCCATACAAAATGGCCGCCGTGTGTACGCGAATACTGTTAAAAATGGTATATCAAGGTTGTGGACCCGGTAGAGGTCACAATTTTAATTCGATTTTAATGAAACTTGAAATGCATGGTTATAACCCGAAGATCTTGGTTCCTTTCGATATTTGCGCATATCGGATCGTAACTTCCTGAATTATGGCCCCTGATTATACGCAAAATCGCCTTTGTTTAGCTTGTGGTCGCTCTGAAGGTCACAATTATTATCCGATTTGAAAAATCGTTTGATTTTATCCCCGTTACGGCCTAAGGAAGGTTGAGTTTGAATTTCGGGAAAATCGGACCAAAATTGCCATACAAAATGGCCGTCGTTTGTACGCGAATACTGTTAAAAAATGGCATATCAAGGTTGTGGACCCTGTAGAGATCTCAATTTTAATTCGATTTTGATGAAATTTAAAATGCATGGTTATAGCCCAAATATCTTGGTTCCTTTTCATATTTGCGCATATCGGATCGTAACTTCCTAAATTATGGCCCCTGATTGTCCCAAAAATCCCCTATGGTCCCTCTGGAGGTCACGATTATTATCCAATTTAAAAAAAAAACCTTGACTCTATTTCCGTTACACCCTACGGAAGGTTGAGTTCGAATTTCTAGAAAATCAGACCATAATTGCCAGACAAAATGGCCGCCGTGTAAAAATATGAAACTTAAAATGCATGTTTATAACCGAAAGATCTTGATTCTTTTCGATATTTGTAACTTAATGAATTATGGCCTTTGATTGTAGGAAAAATCACTTTCAGTATTGCTTGTTCTCTATCCATCTCTCGAAAATGTGAGCGTATCCTGCCTGGCAGTGCCAGCTTACTATCTTTAGTATGCTTCTTCAAATTTGTGTATATCAAACTTTTGGTGGTCAACCTCATACATATTTTAGTGCAAAGACACGGCCATTTGTTCCTCTGTCTATAGTAAAAAGCATTCAGCCCAACGAAAATTTGGGGAAAAGTTGGAGGTGGGCAAAGAGGCCAGAATTAACATTGAAGTCAATGGGGAAATTAATGGTGGTCTGTATCCATATAAAAATTGTAGAGTTATCTTTCCTGTCCAATTTTGACAAAGGTCACAATACATATGACCAGTAGCATATTTAATATGCATAAAGTAATTTTTTTTTTACATATATATGTATATGATTCTATTTTATAATAAATAAAACACCCAAATAATTTAATAGATCTTTTACTGTTTTACATACACTTTGATTCAAAGGCTGTTACCACAGGATACTGTCGGGCCATACTTAACTAGTACTTTAAAGAAATATATCTTATTTATTATCGGTATAGTCCTATGTATTAAAATGGTTTGTAAACATGTAATACAGAACTCAAAGTACAACGGGGATCACGGTGGGTAAGACGAGAAATTTCACCAAGATTTTCCGGTGTGGTTCCTCCTTGTCAGTGATGCAGCTGGATGAGGGTCTGACAAGGACAGCTGTCTAGTCGTTCGGATGGGACGGACAACCGAGGTACCGCGAACACATTGGCGTGCACGTAAAACAACCCTTGGCAGTTGGAATTCAATGTAAATGTATGCCATAGTGGTGCTGACCGGGAAAAATTTCCCTCATAGCACACTGTATGGCGTATGCCCGTCTTCATTAGCACAGTCGGAGAACAGAGGACGTTAAACCCCATTTCATTTCATTTCCAAAGTACAACTCATTTCATATATTAACAAATGAAGGCCCGTGACATCATCATCACGCCATCTTGTTGGGTTGTACGGAAGCTTGAAATATGAAGATAACCGCGATAATTTCAATTTTAAAAACATTTTTTTAATAGTATACTCATTGATAACCCCCTCCCCTAGCTCCATTCTCTCAAATGGGTGACCGGTAGACTGATCGGCGTCGTAGCACCATTCCGCATACGCCCTGACAAACTTTTACATTCCTATATCTTTTAAAATTAAACGCCAAAATTAAACCTTATCAGATAATCGGGCGGATGGATGGCCGAATGGTTAGCACGTGCGTGCTGTATCGTGACGCATGTCATTGAGTCAATTAGCGTAGTTTTGAATCCCCTGTTGTACGTTACACGGATTAATAATAATAATAATAATCACTTTATTTCGAAAGGGTAGAAAATTAGGCCCGGGGGCCTTTCTTACATTTTGCCCTTTTAACAATAACAAGCATGCATAAAATCCGCAACAAATGTTTTACATAATGATAATAAATATTTTAGATGTGCTGTTTGATAAATGTGAAAATTATTTACACTATGAAAGGTATGAATAGAATTATACAAATATATATATGAACAGTATTTTCTCGAAGATAGGTATGAATAGTATTATACAAAATATATGTACATGGAACAACATGGAATCTGATGACATAGATCTATAAAATACTGATGGACATGTACATTAAATTATGAAGCACTTAAATATCTATAAATTTGCTTACGAAATATGTTGATTGGGCTTATATTTTTAATATTATTTGGCAATGAATGTCATAACCTCAGATAACAACAGAAAGATTGGGTCTGAGAACAATTAATCTGTTATTAATATTACTATAAGGTGTATTATAAAAGGGAAGAACATTAGTTAAATACACCGGTCAACGATCATAAATTATTTTGTGAAGGAAGGAGAACATATTTAATAAATGCCTTTCCTTAAAACCCCAATACCACTCTTGTTGTAACTGAATAATATGTCCCAATCTTTATTCTGGTTAGCAATTTGTACTATTTTACAATATTTTAATTAAAAAAATGATACAAATTTCATCTTAACACACCTAATTTTAAAAATTGGAAAAATTCAACTACATGCCGTAACATGGTTTGAAAAGCATTACGTAAGCACTTTTAAATGCAACTTGGATTTAAACATATTTTCGAACCCTCTGGACAAGTAAGATAGGTTGTAATGGATAATTTACACAACAGGTAGGACATTTAAACATCATGTAGTTAGAATAAGGCTATTTTTTTTCAGGACCTGTCAAGCCAGCAAGAGTGTTATTGGCCCTTTAATGTTTAATAAGTTTAGATCTGCAATGCCAGTAGATAAATATTCTGTGTGCTCTATATCTAAAAAAAAAGTATGTCCAACCTCGTGGGTTTTCTCCGGGTCCTCCGGTTGGCTCCCACTGCTAAATACCGCTACGTGCAAGCAAATTATTGAAATAAAATAAAACCATATGTTAGTCCCGAAATGACCTAGTTTGTGGCGAGTGGATAATTAGATAAAACAACCAAATAAAAAAAAACCCAAAACGCTGTACATTATTATTTTTACGTCGTATAATTAAACGACGTCATAATGCAAGCCATGACGTTATGTCTATTGTTCCACCATTCCTGCTCTTATTTTACAAAATCTGTTCAATGGGTTCAAGGTAAGAATATTTTTTCATTATTTGTCGATAATTAACTTTTTAAAATCACAGTTTTGCAGGGAGTTAAGAGTGATTATAACTTTTCATAATCTCCAATGACATTCTAACACAAATTTAAAGAAATCAAGATGGTAATTATTATGGTTTTGTTTTGTAGAATTAATTTTTTACACGACTTTAACAAGCGTGTATTAAATGGCCGTAAAGCTTTGGAACCTCTAGGTGAAGATGATGAAGATGCACCCTTCCCATCTCCTAGAGATATTACTGGTGAGTATTAGACGCGAGATAGGTTTACTGTATTTGTAAAACGATGATAAAACATTATATATTATATTAGATCAATTGTTCTACAGATAAATTAAATCAGAGTTAAGATATTTTTAGTCGAGAAAAGCTGAACACTTCTAGGGTAGTAACATAACGGGTCTCGTAAGACGTTAATACGCGTATTTCTTACATTTGTAGGTTTACCAGAACCAATTCCTGGCGAGGCATATTGGACTAAACGTGATCCCGTATCAGCTAGAAGTGATTCGAGTGAATCTGTATCAGGATCGTATGCATCATCTATGAGTGGATCTTGGTGTAGTGTTGAACTTCAAACCGATGGAGGGAACATACTATCTGAACCTCGAATTGACTCTAACGGTTTGTTCTGCTTTTACATTTAAACATACAATATACATACAAGGTCATTTGCATTCAATGATCGAGGTCAATCTCTGGGATCTATTAAACATATTACTATATTATTACCTCGAATCCATTGAACAGAAACATCTATCGACCAGGGGCCGGTTGCGCAAAGCTCCGTTTTCTTTTAACGATCCGTTAACTTTAACGGAGAGAAAGATTGTTGCTGGAAATAAAGGCCCAGAACATTCTACAGATTTATGCTAATATAAAAAAATAAAGTATTCCATAGGGTTTTCCGTAGTAAATTTAACGGAAAGTTAACAAACAACACGTTACCAAGATATGTCCATTAGAGTTTACCGGATCGTTAAAATAACTTAGTTTTGAGCAACCGACCCCAGGAGCACAACCGGATAGTCCACGGCATAGGTCATTTGCCACTCCAGAAGGGACAGAAAGTACACACACGTTTTAACTTTTGGGTGGCCATACATAACAAATATGTAATATTCGTATTCAAAACATATGATAATTTGTCGGATATGTCATTGCATAATTTCTAGATAGGTATATGTATGTCCAATTCAATTAGATTTTCACAGCACCCAATATTTGGTTAGGTATCAGTGTTGACTTTCGATATACTTTTCCCATGTTATTGCTGGCGTCGGGTCGGTAAGACTATCAGGGGACTGGAATTTATAGCTGATCGGTGACTGACGATAGATGTCTTTTTTTCACACTTCGTTTCGCAAAAGGTAACCCAGTACATGCATAGAAGCTAGTAAGCGATGTTCTGGATTAATTGGATATGCGAACGATAACAGCTATCATATATTCATACGCGACGCTTCTCATAACGTAGCTCCGTTTTAATGTTTAAATTCGCGTAGATATATTTGATTGTGTTTATATATCTTTAGTTATTGTTTTTTTTTAGTGTTCGTATAGGTAATCGACTGTGTTTATATACTTCTGATCTGGATCTTCCAGGGTCATTTATGAATGAATTTCATTCACGATATTTTAAGGATCAAGATAATATCCAAAATGTCTATCTTCTTTTTGTTTACAGGTTCATCCCTACAAGATGACAAGGAAGCTGTTACGATATGCAACAATCGGATGCAATCAGAAAATGATGATCTCCGTTTTAAAGTTGATCAACTTAACAGGTACTTTTATTTGAATCATAGTAAATTCCTTGATTTGAGTTAATGCACTATTTTTGACGGAGATGCCTTTTTATTGCTGGTTTTAGGGAGATACTATTTTATTGCTATTTTGATGGAGATACTATTTCATTGCTGTTTTTAATGTTCAAAGTAAATAATTTACTCCAATTTTGTAAAATTTGGTTTTAATTGTTTGATGTATCTTTTATTTCAGACATATCGACGACCTACATTATGAAAACGATGATTGTATGAACCGTATTTTAAAACTTCAATGTAGTGTTGATTTCTACAAAAAAACTTTACGAAGCTACAAGAAGTAAAGGCAGGGATTACATTGAGAGAGAGGGAGATCTAAGTTCAACTGTTTTTGATCCTGTTGTTAAAGCTATGGTAGATGAAAGACTTCAGCCCATCTCATGCGCCAGTCCTGAAGATCAATTGCTTGAGAATGAAAAATCATCGCCAGAAACACCAGGAACACAATAGATGAGTACACGGACATGGACACATATTCACGTTGTACCAATATGGGTGGATCGAGTACTTGTAAAAAAAAAGAAGAACTTAGTACTAATTGATACAAATCAAAAGATTGTGGACAGTAGCAAAACAGAAATCGATCACAAAGATTTATTAGAGACCTGCCACAGTATGGATGAATATACAAAAAGTTCATGTAAATCTATGACGATCTCAGGGCCAGGGGGGAATGCGCTGCTATCAAACAACACCATCTCCAACACAGCTCGAGGTGTGTCTAGTAGAGTTTTACAAACAGCAGATCATCTTCACTGCATTTCTCCACCAATTAGTGCTGATTCTACTGCACATCTGTTGAAAGAGACGACCGTCGAAAGAGAATATCACACAATACTTGAAGATATACGGATTATCCTAAAGGCTTAAACGGGGTTGAAAAGGCAAATAATGGTGGTCGACAAGAAACTGTAATTTCAAGTCTCATGGACGGTATCAACAATAAAACGACCTCTATTCGAGAACTTCAAAGAGGGGATAGTGATACTGATGATAAACATGTCGAGGAAATCAAGACGACGGATGATGGCAGCCCGGTTCCACTAGATTCATCTTTCATAGCCAAATACAACTTTAAAGATGCTTCCACTGTGAAAGAAGCTTTCTGCTACGAAGATAGCTTAGGCAAATATGCCAAGCTACCTCCTTTAGGAACAGTTCCAAACTTGCCAACGCAAGGTAGCCAACAATTTAAAAACAAAAAGCTGAAACCAATGATTTCCAGCTCGGAAGGTACTACGCACCAATTAAAACCAATGTCAAGTTTTCTCAAATCGGTGACGATGCCTAGACCTACCAGAGCCAGTGCTTTGAAAGCTAAAAATACTTCCATGAAGATATCTAATAATCAAACTCTGCTAACGAAGCATCTTCCACCAACAGATCATGCAGTATTTACAGGAGTTAAGCCACCCTCACTTCCAAAGATAAAATCAGTAACATCTACAGATAAAAACAAGTCAAAAGAAAATCTGAAAGTTATTAAGAAAGTTAACGCTACCCCTCTTCCCAATTTAATAAAATCTGTCCACACTGTACCGGGTATTTATAAACCGAAGCCACCTTCAATAAGACAAACAAAACGTCCATACACAGGCAGAAATAGAAAGTTGCTACCTCTAAATTTAAGGAATCAATGAAATATTTTAAATTATGTCGAATTATATTTTTTTCGGAATGTATATGAAGATAATGTTGTTGTACACTAAATGAGCTAACCGGTAAGCATTAATTTGTTTCCATCCACCGGGGCCTGGTGTGATGACGTCATATGTAGATTCTGGGTAAGAATAAGGGTTAGGTTTGGCCCAGGGTTAGAGTGAGGGCTATCCCGGTCTACATCTCGAGACTGACGAAATCTGCAGGCCACAACCCTTACCCTAACCCAGAATCCACATATGACGTCATCACAGGCTCCGGTGGATGAAAACATTCTTGCCGGGCTAACCTCTTTGATTTCGGTTGATGTGATCCACTGTATTAAATACTCAAAATATAGTTTTAAAATTTAAATCGTGGATGTTATGTTTACTACTATTTGTTATTTATTTTGTGAATAAAAAGGCAACGTGAAGTTGGTATGTTATTCGGGATTCGCGAATCACGAATACCGTGCTGGCTCGTTATTCGGGATTTGCCAATAACGAATAACGAGCCAGCACGTTATTCGGGATTCGAGATTCGGGATTCGTCACTAAAACAGAACGACCTACGTTGCATCCGACCATATCCTCTACCCCCGGGGTGTGCGCTGTATCATTACGCCTGTCATTGAGTCAACTGCCGTGGTTTCGAATCCACGGTTGTACGTGACAAGGAGTAGGGTCTAATGTCGTGGGTTTTCTCCGGGTCCTCTGGTTTCCTTCTACTGCTAAAGACCCCACAACCAAGCGAAGTATTCAATAAAAAAAATCTATATGTTAGTCTCGAAATGACCTAATTTGTGTCGAGTGGACGTTAAACCCCATCTCTCTCTCTCTCTCTCTCTCTCTCTCTCTGTCCAACCGTGTGGGCTTTCTCAGGGTCCTCCGGTTTCACCCATTGCTAATGACCCCTACGAGCAGGAGTACTATTGAAATAAAATTAAAACTATATGTTATTCTCGAAATGACCTAGTTTTTGTCGAGTGGACGTTAAACCCCATTTTTTTTTTCTCTCTCGAATAAGGTGTTGGCTGATTTGTTGGCGTGCTAGGGGCAGTCATCACCAACAATCACCTTTTTTATTGACCAAATCTGAATCACGAATCACGTGCTGGCCCGTTATTCGCCAATAACGAATAACGAGCCAGCACGTTATTCGGCATTCGAGATTCGCCACTAAAACAGAACGACCTACGTTGCATCGGACCATTTCCTCTCTACCCCCGGGCTGGGGTGGGATGTGGATGTCCGATTGTCCAAGCACGTACGCGCTGTATCATTAAGCCTGTCATTGAGTCAACTGGCGTGGTTTTGAATTCCCGGTTGTACGTGACAAGGAGTAGGGTCGCCTGTCTAATGTCGTGGGTTTTCTCCGGGTCTTCTGGTTTCTTCCTACTGCTAAAGAGCCAGCACGTTATTCGGAATTCGAGATCCGGGATTTGCCAGCACGTTATTCGGGATTCGCCACTAAAACAGAACGACCTACTTTGCATCCGACCATTTCCTCTCTATCCCCAACCGTAGGGGTAAATGAACGTTGGGTATCCGACTAAAAAGGAGACGACCTTCGTCGAGCGAGTAGGATGTTGGCTGGTTTGTTAACGTGCTCGGGGCAGTCCTCTCCTGAACCCACCCGTTGTATTGCCGAATCCCGAATAACGTGCTGGCTCGTTATTCCACTAAAACAGAACAACCCACGTTGTTGCATCTGACCATTTCCTCTCTACCCCGACCGTAGGTGTAAGTGGGTGCTGGGTGACCGAACGTTTGTCGAGTGAATAGGGTTTTGGCTGATTCGTTGACGTGCACGGGGCAGTCCTTACCAGAAATCACCTGTTGTATTGCCGAATCCCGTGCTGGCTCGTTATTCGGGATTCGCCAATAACGAATAACGGGCCAGCACGTTATTCGGGATTCGCCACTAAAACAGAAAGACCTACGTTTCATCCAACCATTTCTTCTTTACACCCGGGGGTGGGGGTTGGGTGTTGGATGAATGTTCAAGCACGTGCGCGCTGTGTCATTAAGCCTGTCATTGAGTCAACTGGCGTGGTTTCGAATCCCCGGTTGTACGTGGGAAGGAGTTGGGTCGCCTGTCAAACCTCGTGTGTTTTCTCCGGGTCCTCCGGTTTCCACACATTGTTAATGACCCATACAAGCAAGCGTACTATTGAAATAAAATTAAAACTATATGTTAGTCTCGAAATGACCTAGTTTGTGTCGAGTGGACGTTAAACCCAATTTTTTATACGCTCACATTTCCATGTTGACGGATTATGTCGTCGCCCCTGTCCGTCCGTCCGTCCGTCCGTCCACAATTGTTTGTGGACCCTTTACAGGTCACAATTCTTGCCCAGTTTGACGAAACTTGAAATACAGCGTTATCATCAAAAGATCTCGGCTACTTTCGATATTGGCATGTATCGGATCGACACTTCATGGATTATGGCCCCTGATTGTACGAAAAATCAAGTTTTTAGCTTGTGGACCCCATAGAGGTCACAGTTTTGAGCCGATTTTGATGAAACTTGTCGTGCATGTTTATAACCCAAAGATCTTGGTTCCTTTTGATATTTGCGCCTATCGGAACTTAATTTCCGGAATTATGGCCCCTGATTGTCCCAAAAATCACCTAAATTAGCTTGTGGTCCCTCTGGAGGTGACAATTATTACCCGATTTAAAAAAACGTTCGATTATATCACCGTTACCCCCCACGGAAGGTTGAGTTCGAATTTCGGATCAAAATTGCCATAAAAAAATTGCCGCCGTTTGTACGCGAATACTGTTAAAAAATGGTATATCAAGGTTGTGGACCCTGTAGAGGTCACAATTTTAACTCGATTTTGATGAAACTTAAAATACATGGTTATAACCCAATAATCTTGGTTCCTGTCCATATTTGCGCATATCAGATCGTCACTTCCTGAATTATGGCCCCTGGTTATACGCAAAATCGCCTTTGTTTAGCTTGTGGTCCCTTTGGAGGTCACAATTATTATCCGATTTAAAAAAAAACGTTTGATTATATCACCATTACACACTAAGAGGGTTGAGTTCGAATTTCGGACAAATCGGACCAAATTGCCATACAAAATGTCCACCAGTTTACGCGAATACTGTTAAAAAATGGTATATCAAGGTTGTGGACCCTGTAGAGGTCACAATTTTAATTCGATTTTAATGAAACTTGAAATGCATGGTTATAACCCACAGATCTTGATTCCTTTCGTATTTGCGCATATTGAATCGTAACTTCCTGGATTATGGCCCCCTGATTATACGCAAAATCGCCGTTGTTTAGCTTGTGGTCCCTGTGGAGGTCACAATTATTATCCGATTTGAAAAACCGTTCGATTATATCACCGTTACACCCTAAGGAAGGTTGAGTTCGAATTTCGGAAAAATGGGATCAAAATTGCCACAGAAAATGGCCGCCGTTTGTACGCGAATACTGTTAAAAAATGGTATATCAAGGTTGTGGACCCTGTAGAGGTCACAATTTTAATTCGATTTTGATGAAACTTGAAATGCATGGTTATAAACCAAAGACCTTGGTTTCTTTCGATATTTGCGCATATCGGATCTTAACTCCTGAATTATGGCCCCTGATTGTCCGACAAATCCCCTATGGTCCCTCTGGAGGTCACGATTAATATCCAATTTTAAAAAAAAACGTTTGACTCTATCACCATTACACCCTACGGAAGGTTGAGTTCGAATTTCTAGAATATCGACCATAATTGCAAGACAAAATGGCCACCGTTTGTAAAAATATGGCATATTAAAGTTGTGGGCCCGGTAGAGGTCACAATTGTAATTCGATTTTAATGAAACTTGTAATGCATGTTTATAACGTAAAGATCTTGATTCTTTTCGATATTAGCGCATATCAAATTGTAACTTAATGAATTATGGCCTTTGATTGTAGGAAAAATCACTTTCGGTATTGCTTGTCCTCTATCCATCTCTCGAAAATGTGGGCGTATCCTGCCTGGCAGTGCCAGCTTACTATCTTATGAATTTATAAATACACTTACTTTGTACGATTTCTTCTGCATTCCTGTTTTGCATTGCCTGTATGGGGTATTTAGTATTATGTTTTGTGCAATTATACAACTTAAACATTCTGATTGGCTGTTTAAACTTATAGTTTTTAGCATCATTTCACCTTGATTATCGCCCCTTTTCTTACAATATTTTTTGAATTCATTGATACAGAACGACGTATTTACGTCACACCATTCAGTTAGCGGATGACTACCGGTGTGGTTACTTGTATAGTTGGAATTTTTACTACAGTGTGCTTGCATTTGTATTTCTTGTATAAGCATATGGCAGACCATGACTCATGCTGACATCACATTATAATGTTTCCTGATCATTTTTAATTTTGAGTGAAGTCTGTGTTGCTTCAGACCCGGGACTGTACAGCGCAGTGGACGCTTACGGCTAGCCTTCGGATCCATTCACTCTTATATTAATTGTTTATTTGTTTGTTTGTTGTTTCGGAGTATGTCTTGTCGTTATATGTGTCTTTTATGTAAATCATATGTGGCGCAGTCCCCCTGCACTTACTATTAGGTTATACTACTATACATCGAACGAAACAAAAATCATTCAAGGAGAAAACTAACGCAAAAAGTTCTTTTAATATGAAAATTAAAGTTAAATTTAGAATACTTTTGACCCTGCGAAATTTTAAATGTCACTCTAAATATTTTTACAAAGGAAAAATATACCAAAAGACGACACCCAATTGACATTTAAGCATATCTGCAGCCTCGTTTTGATTTTTTCCGACTTAGTGAATTTTCCTATAGAAGGCTATTGAAACTGAGCACGACATGCTGTCAATTTGACTATTTGGATGCATAAACATAAACAATTGCGTTGCTTGGGGATATACTAAAAGCAACAACAATAAATCGGGAAGCGTGCGTCATTGTTTTAAAAAATTTGACAACACGCAGAAAAGGTCTTGAGTCGGCACACGGCGATCAACGGGGCGATGTCTACAAAACACGCTTCTCTTTCAAATTCTTGTTCGGAGAATTTCGAGTTATCTACTTATGAACGTGGTCAGTGTAATTTTAATAACTGTATTATGTCGATAAAGATATAACCGTTTTTTTATCTTTCTGTTAAAACCGTGCTTTCTATGGCGAAAACGGCGAACTTTTAAAATCTATCAATAGAAACCTCTGATGTAACCATAGCAACGAAATGTAAAGACCGCTAGAGTGGTAGCCTAAATATTATTGTTAATTACTATCCCCCTTTCGAAGCGTCTTCCGTAGGCCTATTTCGATGATTTTGCAGTCGATCATAAATAGTACTAAATCATGTAAGAAGTTTGTCCGATGTAACTTGGTAAATGAGGCTAATGAGCGTGAATCTACTTTTTGTTCAGCGTGAGCGTAAAGGCCCTACTTAGTACTGGACTATGGTCCTATCACTGTATGATGACGATGTGACCCATTTTTAGCGACGTTCTCGTATCTAGTATAGGGCATATAATAATAATAATATACATTTATATATAGCTCTATCCACCCATGAGCATTCTCTAAGCGCTGTAAGTTAATAGCTCCTGTGGATAATAAATCGTGAACATATGTGTCTTAAGCCATAATAATTAGTTTTTATCTGATATATTTTTTTCCGATGAAGCGTTAACACCAATAGGGCCGCAATAAAGCCGAAAGTGATCGCGAATCGAAGGACTGAGAGATAGTCTAGTGATAGTGATAGGAAGGATAAGACACGTGAAAGTAAGTGTGTCTACGCGCTGTTTTATTTATTTATCATTATTGTAACTAGAATGTTCCGAACCATCATCGTCCCCGTTGTTCCTCGCATTTCTAATTCGCCGGTACTGATAGGGAAGAACACTACGGGCGAAATCATGTCTGACAAGCTGTCACTTTCTGCTGATTCCCTTTTGAAATACACACCGACTGCTAAACGTAGTTTGACTTTGACGTCATGTCACGTGATATAGCTTCAGCTCATTAATTGTCGGGTGTTTCCGTAATTGTGGAAATCCGAGATTGTTATTTAACGTTATTTGTTACTAAAACTTTAAAAAATCTGAAATGTGTTACATAATGATCTTAATAAAGGATAAAATTAAACTTTTACTTTAGCATTCTCCTTTAAACATTTAAAACCAAATCCAACCGTTCGACCTCGAAAAATATGATTGGGTGGAAACTAACAGTTGTTATATGCGCCTATAAAATGGAATGAACAGATACAGGTAGGCGCCATTATCAATATGATAATAAACTGACACGGTAATTTATAATGGAAATCTTAGACCAGGAATTGGTTTTAAATTATTTATTGGTGCATTGAAGCGATTATCAACTTCTGTAATCAATGCATTTGTGCATAAACTTTTACCTGATCGGGAGGAACTAAAAGTCTAACATCAATTATTGATTGTCACTTCAATAAAACTGCATTTAGCATCCTAGAGCAAGCTGTATGGTTAAATTTTTCTAGTATATCTTGTCAAACTAGCCTCAAACTGCTCGTAGGGTTTTTGTCCCCCCGCCTTTTGAAGAAAGCAGGGAGCTATTAAAATGGGTTCGTTCGTCTTTCAGAGAGTCACACTTTTTATGAGACAATAACTCTTTCCAATCAAACTTGGTGTAGGAGTTTATTAGGTCAATATCTTGATGGAGTTCGAAGATGAGCATTTTCCGCTAAGGGTAAGCAGAGATAAGCAACTTGATTGGTTGATGCTTTGGGGCACGATAACTGTAGTTCTAATTAAGTGAGAGTGATGGAACTTGGTGTATAGTTTCATTACATCAATACCTTGACTAAGTTCGATAATTAGCTTTTCTGCTCAGGGTAAGCAGAGCGATAAGCAATGTGATTGGTTGAGACTTTGGAATACAATAACTCTCACTCTAATTGAGTTAGAACGTTCACACTTGGTGTAGATGTCTATTTGCGAACAAAGAACGGCCACTTTGTCAGACTAAACACTTTGGACGCTAAACACCATTTCTATTTCTATCATTTCCATTTTCGTGAAATTCGAATTAAAATCACAATTTTGCTCTAAATTACTCTCAAAACACTGCTGCCCATAGGAAACGCCAGAAGCGGTAAAAAACCTATTTTAAGAGTCCCGTGTTTGTGACGTGATTGAACGTCACAAGGGAAGCAAGCCGAGGAAGAATTTGTTGAATATATAAAAGACGATGTATCCCTGCATACATACCTGGACTGTTACATTGAGCGCCCCCACTTACAATGACCTTATACAACCTGCGCGCACATCCCTTGACGTAACACATGGGTGTTTCACTAATCGTCGGATTGTCATTTTGGGATACCATGACATTTTTGTCAAGTGCTTGCCCCAAAGGTGTTTTTCAGGGATCCAGTATTTTTCTCATAAGACTAAATGTTTATACTTTCCATATATACCAAAATTGCCATACTTTTATTGGAAATAACCACCCGATAAATATTTATTTGGGAACCCATCCTTAAGGTGTAACAGTGATAAATTTAAACATTTTTTTAAAATTGATGAAATTAAAAATTCCCGTGCAAGAGCAAGACAACTTGTAATTTGTTGAGATTTTTTAATTGCACAACGTTTCGGGTATACTATCCTTTTTCAAGTGATAATTTAAGTAATCCTGCGACGCCTTTTATAGGAATAATCGGGGCGATGTCACAGGATTTATAAATTTTTATACAATGATTGGTTGTTATAAATAGAAATGTGTTTTTCAGGGATCCAGTATTTTTCTCATAAGACTAAATGTTTATACTTTCCATATATACCAAAATTGCCATACTTTTATTGGAAATAACCACCCGATAAATATTCATTTGGGAACCCATCCTTAAGGTGTAACAGTGATAAATTTAAACATTTTTTAAAATTGAGAAAATTAAAAATTCCCGTGCAAGAGCAAGACAACTTGTAATTTGTTGAGATTTTTTAATTGCACAACGTTTCGGGTATACTATCCTTTTTCAAGTGATAATTTAAGTAATCCTGCGACGCCTTTTATAGGAATAATCGGGGCGATGTCACAGGATTTATAAATTTATATACAATGATTGGTTGTTATAAATATAAATGTACAAAGGATTATTTAATTTGATTTGGCAAAACTGTTTAAAATATATACAAACATAATGATAAGTTAAAATAAATTAATTTGTAAAAAAAAATTTAATTTGAATTGAATAATTATAAAGATGGATTAATTTTAAATATAATTAAGAGAAATAATATAATTATTTTTTTAAGAAATAAATTTTGTTTTTTTTAGATCTATATCTTCTGTTTGAAAAAGTTCTGTGATTTTGTGTTGATGGCTCGATTCATCAGCTCGTTTTGGCTTTGTTCGGGATTTGGGTCATCTTCCTGTGTAGACTTATATGTAAAAAGATGCAGGATCTCTTCAATTCTTGTGGTTTTTAATCCTTGATATTCTACATTTAAGATATGTTTAAAGCCGTTTATATATACAAATCTCGGCCTGGATTCGAAAGGCCGAATCGATTCCGATGGAGGCTTTTGCTTCTTCTATAGAGTTCTTAATATTTAGTGCAGAACTGGTAACCGTTTTCTGGAGATTTATCTGATGATTCTTCAGATCTCGTTGAATCTGTGGCGGGTTCCGTAGACTTAATGGTGACTGGTTCCGGAGACGAAATAGTGACTAATTTCGAAGACGAAACGCTCACTGGTTTGGTAGTCTTATATATTAACCCAGATCTTATTTTTGAAGGCCTCGATTTTATGTATATTCCTAATGTGCCGTTTTTCATTACAGGCGTTACTGAAAGAATTCTCACAAAATGGACATGTGAACATTTTGTGTTCATTTAAGCCTGTCCCGCCTTGATACTGTTCCAAGGGAGTGTTCGCCGTCAACTCTGTCTTCTCTTATTTTTTAAAATTGGAAAACATGTGACCTATAGAGGCATAGGCGTAGGAGCTCGATGACAGTTAGGGGGGCAGAACCCGAAATGCCCGAAAAATTGGGTTTACAGACAGCAGCGACCTTGTATCCCCCGCACCCCACATTAACATTTTGGAATATTTGACGGCTGCAAACACGTTTTCGTGCTATTGCAACCGGTGAACAAAGAAAATTCCAACCAATCGTTAACAATCCTCGAAGACTAAAATTTTGAAAATTTAACTGCCGCAAACGCGTTTTCCCTATATATCGGCCGGTGAACAAAGCAACTCCACAGTAGTCTAATATAGCCTAATTAAGGTGGCTGACTTAGGAGAAAATTTTGAAAATGTAACTGCCGCAAACCCGTTTTTCTGCTATTTCAGTCTGTGAATACAGCAACTTCAATTTGGTCCAATATAGCCTACCTGGCTGACCCGAATTCCAAACAACCAATCAATCGTCGCGCGGTATGGAGGCCTCACCCTCCCGGAGAAAAATTTGAAAATTTAATCACCGCAAATGCGTTTTCTGCTTTTCTAGCCGTGTAAGCAACCCCAAAAATATCCAATGGTTTTGTAACCGAAATTCCACTCTGAATTCCAACCATCAAATCAGACTGTTGCGTCTGCATTCACATATAATAATCGATGCCCGAAAAATGTCGCACAAAGTAGAGTGGCTCCAGACAAAATGTTTTAATCCATAGTCAACTCAGGACAAATTCGTGATATTCAATTACGAGAAAAGTAAAATTAGTGTTTATTAGGGCTCGATGACAGTTAGGGAAGCAAAACTATAAATGCCCGAAAAATTTCGGGTTTATAAACAGCGGCGCCGGTTTTCTTTGAAAGGTGAATAACCCCCCAAGAAAATTTTGGATTATTTGACGGTCGCAAACGCGTTTTTCGAGCAATATACCTATTTTCGGGCAATACCGGTTTTTCGGGCATAATTATCATAAGAGAGCTTCGGGCATATTTTCGGGCATGTAGTGGTCAAAAAAGACGAGAAAAATCTTTTTAGGCAGTGTGGATCTCATAGTAATCAGTTAGTTATACTTTTTCTCTAAACGTTAATAGAAAAAAAAGGTTGTCGAATCTTTCATTGCCAGAAAATAAATTTATGGGGGGGGGGGGCATCCTACGCCTATCTATAGAGGTTCCACAATCTTGAAATACTATGTTTACACTATTTGCGTAAAACGGGCAGACATTTTGTCTGGCAGTTTGGTCCGATTTTCACTAAATTCGAACTCAACCGACATTATTGTATAACAGTGACATTATGGTGTAGAGGGACAACAAGCTAAAAACGCGATTTTTCGTACAATCAGGGGTTTTAATTCAGGGAATTATAATCTGATATATACAACATCGAAAGGAACGGGGATGTTTGGGAGACAGGCCTATTTCAAGTTGTTCATAACAATGATGAGCACCATTTTACCTTGTTAGTGAATAGATGTATATTATGGGTAGAACTAAGGATCTGTAAGTAACCATTATATTTATACGTGTTATCGCTTCCTGTATTAACGTCCCTGTATGCAATCAATCATCATCATATATAACCATATTACATACTGTATTACACCAATTATACAATAATATATACATGTAAATTAATTAATATCTACTTAATAAGTCGGCGAACTTACGTAGATCATTTAAATTTTTAATGCACGAATTGCAATTACCTGGTGGTCACATCTATGTAATATTATGCAGTGGTATTCTGAGGAAGTAGATTAGATTACGTGTGTAAGTAATAGTATATATAAAGGTATTTCTCTCAGATGATCTTTAGTTTAAGTTTGACGAGTTTACTAAAACATATCAAGGTTAGGTCTTCACTTAAAGTTTAGAATTCTGATTTAGTAGAATTAAATTCAGCGATTGAGTTAAATATGACAAAAATATAATCAATGTACCGTTTTTATTTCTAGATTCATATAATATAGTTCGAATTGATAAATGTTATTTTGCTTTCTAGATGATGAAATTAATTGTTGCTGTTTTTGCCTGTTTGGCTGCAGTCTCTATGGCTGTTCCCATGGGAGGTCTTGGTATGGGCATGTATGGTGCTGGTCTGGGAGGAATGGGCATGTACAGTGGTCTTGGAATGTATGGAGGTCTAGGAGGAATGGGAATGTACGGCATGGGAGGTCTTGGTATGTACGGAGGACTAGGAATGTACGGTGGTATGGGAGGACTTGGCATGTACAGTGGCATGGGAATGTACCCTATGGGTGGACTTGGCATGTACGGAGGACTAGGAGGTTTGGGAATGTACGGTGGTATGGGAGGTCTTGGAATGTATGGAGCTGGTTTGGGAGGCCTTGGAATGTATGGAGCTGGTTTAGGAGGTCTTGGTATGTACGGTGGAGCTGGTTTAGGAGGTCTAGGTATGTACGGCGGAGCTGGTTTAGGAGGACTCGGTATGCACGGCGGTATGAACAACGGAGCTTTTGCTGGAGGAATAAACCCAGAAATGAATTTTGAAGGTAAATGTTTCAGTGTAACTGTTTTTTAATTCGCATGAATAAGGTCGTTTATTGTTATATAGGCGTTTGCTCAAAAGTTAATGGTTAAACAGTTTAAAGGGAGTCGGTCCCGTGCACAATTTAATTGGCGTGCTGGTAAAAGAACCAGACAGTCAGAACGCGATATAAAGTAGGCCGTAGCACCGCTGTCCTTTCACAAATCCCCCATAGCACACTGCGTAGCGTATACCCACCTTCATTAGCCCAGAAAAGCAGAAAAGTACGCCATTCATGAACTCAATTCTATATCATGTTAATAAAACAAGTTTAAAATTGTGTATATTATTATTCATTACAAAGTAAAATTGGTTCGTTGTTGATATCTAATGAATATAACATAACACATAACACATTACATTTGATATAGCGCACATAACTGCCATGCATTCTATGGCGCTTTACAATATCTGTCACAAAAATGTCAAATAAATGTTTTTCGAAAAAAGTATGTTTTGAGTTTCTTTTTGAAATCAGTGACAGTTTTGCATTGTTTTACACTTTCTGGAAGAGTATTCCATAGTCGCGGTCATATCTGCATGTGTTGTTTTACAAGTTAACCAGGGCGTAATTAATCGTTCATGACTTCTATTTCTATTTCAGGTCAAGCTAACGGCATGTTTTAATTGGAACATTATAAAACATTTATTATTTATTTAATTCATGTCATTCATTTTCTCTTGTTGAAATATTTTGGTATAAAACCAAAAATGAATAATAAAAATTGAAATAATAATATACATTTGACTATGTAGTTTGTTAAACATGATGCCTATTTAAAAGTTTATGAGCTATACAGTTTAGAGGATCTGAACAGTGTTTTATATGGCTGTTTTCTGAGTAACTTCATTCTGATTTGTTTAAACATTGGTGAGCTACTGTGGCCGGTTGAGAAAGACTCTGGCTCAACGATCCCGTGTTCGATTCTGTTGTTGGCCAAGAATTGTCCGAGGGAATATCCTCAGCCTCATTTCCCAGTATCTGTATATAATGGGGAGCTTAGTATAGTTCGGATTAACAACCGACATACACGTAAAAGACCATTGGAGGTCTAATTCGAAGAAGAGGCAGAAATAGCCCTGGTAGCACACTGTATTGTGTTTGCACGTCTTCGTTAGCCCGATTATTGTAGAAAAGTAGTTCATTTCAAACAGATAATCGACAGACTAAATGACCGAAATGTTATTTTATGCCAAACACTCCACACTTCCTAGCATAAACGGGTCCCCGAAAAGTATAATATGCAATAAAACAAAGAGTGAAAAATAAACCATATGGTTGTATAGGCGGGAGAACTCCTGTAATATTAAGTATAAAAAACATCAAGCATAAATGGATGGAAAGGAGCGACGAAATACTTTCTCGTTCCAATATCTTCGAAATGTCCACTAGTAAAAGTGTGACCGTTAACAAGACTACTGGTCAACAGTATGCCTTTTGACATATAATATACAGATCATTAGCATATATTTTAAAGGGGAAGACCAACGATATTTAAACAAGGTTTCCATAAATCTTAAATATATACATGTATTTATAAATAACCCACTCTGTAACACACCGTCAAAAAGGTTTTGTAAGTGTGAAATTAATTTTTATTTAAACCGGAAGTGACATAGTTGGCTCAACACACTCACTGTATACATTCGGCAAACCTCGACAGATTCCGGTACTCTCCGTAACCTTCATCTAGACTCGGATGTATGATAGTCATTGATATGTACCTACGACCATACATTTGCGATGCGGCTTATCGACTACCGATTTACTCTAACAGGAAAACGTTCCGCTTTTACAAAAAAGTCCCAAATCTGGTTAAGCTGCCCACACCCGTTGGGGGGAGTCGTCCACACGACTTTGTATAATTTCTGGACACATAATGTATTTGTAAATAGTATAGTTTTTCTGCGTGGTCACCCTTTCTCTCGGTAAATAAACAACAAAGTAAAAAAATTCTGGATATTGTAATACGTTTTTTGGAGTCGTCCACACGATGTATTTTTAATTAGTATAGTTTTTTTCTGCGTGGTCACCCTTTCTCCCGGCAAATAAACAACAAAGTAAATCGTTTTATTCCATAAATAACAAATTCATTAACAAATTCATAAACAAATTTAGTTGTGGACGACATCACTAATAGTTGTTGACGACATCACCAATGCCTTGTGGACGACTCCACCAACGGTTGTGGACGACTTCGCTTCTGGACGACTTGACTGGCACCCATCTCCTGGGGGCAACCATGTTTATCCGGGTCCTTTAAAATAGTTCCAAAATGGCGGACTCCATCATACAGCCGAGTCTAGATATAGGGCACCGGAATCTGTCGAGGTTTGCCGAATGTCACTGTATACTAATTAAGCATAAATGGATGAAAAGGAGCGACGATGTTTTTTTATACTTAATAGAGAGAGAGAGGGAGAGGGAGAGAGAGGGGAGATTAACGTCCAAAAGTATAAAAAAACATCAAGCATAAATGGATGGAAAGGAGCGACGAAATACTTTCTCCGTTCCAATATCTTCGAAATTCCTGTCTTGTCAGCTAGTAAATCTGTGACCGTTAATAGACTACTGGTCAACAGTATTCCTTTTGACATATAATATACAGATCCTTAGCATATATTTGAAAGGGGAAGACCAATGATTTTTAAACAAGGTTTTCATAAATCTTAAATATATATTTATAAATAACCCCCTCTGTCACACACAGTCAAAAAGGTTTTGTAAGTAAGAAATTAATTTTTATTTAAACCGGAAGTGACATAGTTGGTTCAACACACTCACTGTATACTAATTAGCCATGTGGGTTGAATTGAGACACAGTGCGCTGTTCAGTATGAGTGAATTTACGCGACGGCTTTGTGTACTAAACGTTAAAAAACATAAATTCGTGTTTATAGTATCCTTATAAACATGGGCATTTGATCAGATTTTTGGCCAAAGGACGACACGTGGACACAATACAGTAGTAAACTTATACCAAATCTATATGCTTACTATAGAGCCCAGTGAGTGAGTTGAACCAACCAATTATTATTATTATTATTATTAACATTTATAAAGCGCTATCTTCCACAAAACGTGTTCAGATGCGCTGTACATAGAAAAAATAAATAAAGCTATAGTAGTAAAACATAAAATAGTAGCTAAAAATAAAATCTGATATCACAAATGGGTTTTAAAAGAATTATAAGTTAAAAGATTTCTTAAACAAAAACGTTTTAAGAAGTGACTTAAAAGACAATAAATTTGTACAGCATCTTATATTAAAAGGTAAAGAATTCCATAATTTGGGTGCCTGGACGTTAAAAGATCGATCTCCAAAAGATAAAAGTCTTGCCGATTTATTTACAAGTAAAAATTGGTCAGATGAAGAGCGCAGAGTGCGACTCGGTGTGTAAATTTCTAAAAGTGAAGATAAATAAGGTGGTGACATATCATTTATACATTTAAAAGTTAAAAGGAGGATTTTAAATTCAATTCTAAAAATAATTGGTAGCCAATGGAGTTTCAGTAGAATAGGAGTAATGTGGTCGTCATATATACTTCCGGTGATGAGCCTTGCTGCTGAATTTTGAACTTTTTGTAATTTGTTAGTGATGCGTAAAGGAGTGCCAATCAGCAAAGAGTTGCATTGATCTAGACGAGAAGTGATAAGAGAATGAACAAGAGTTTTAACACATGAAGTTGGGAGATTTTTCTGGATGCGGGCTATTTGGCGGAGATTAAAATAACATAATTTACAAGTAGTATTTACATGAGGCTCCATGGTGACATATTTATCAAATATAACTCCAATATTTCTAGTAGACGGGACTGGTGATATTACATGCGAGCCTATAGATATAGATACATTATAATTGACTTTGCTTATAAGATTTTTTGAACCCAACAGAATATATTCAGTTTTATCTTCATTCAGTTTAAGAAAATTATTACTCATCCAACACCGAATTTCTTCAACACAACATTCGAGTTTGGCCTTACTGAAATTAAAACTATTATTTACAGTGGGTTTAAAAGACAAATATAGTTGATTGTCGTCTGCGTATAAGTGGAATTCAAGACCATGCCTGCGAACGATTTTGGATAACGGAGTGGTATAAATGCTAAATAGGATTGGACCTAACACTGACCCCTGCGGCACTCCATACCGAAGACCTTTGGGAGATGATGTTGTATTATCTACGATGACAGATTGTGACCTATTTGTTAAATATGATTTTAATAAATCTAAAGCTAGATCAGTAATCTTAAAATCAGTGGATAGAAGGTTAAATAAAACAGTGTGGTCGATGGTATCAAATGCGGCAGACAGGTCTAAAAGTATTAAAATAATGCAATTTTGTTGATCAATAGACATTAAAATATCGTTTTGAACTTTAAGTAGTGCTGTTTCTGTACTATGGTATTTACGATATGCGCTTTGATAAGTACTTAAGAGATTATTAACGCTAAATCATCGATAAGTTGAGTTGCTATACATTTTTCTACAACTTTTGAGATGAAACTTAAATTAGACACAGGTCTATAATTTTTGTCTATATTTCGGATCAAGGGAAGACTTCTTTATGATGGGGGTAACAAGAGCATGTTTATAAATATCCGGGAAACACCCAGTAGTAATGGAGGTATTAATAATGTCACAGATAGCAGGAAGTAATTCAGTCAAGTGTTTTTTAAGAAGCCATGTTGGAATAACATCAAGTGAACATGATTTAGTTGCCATAGTACGTATAATTGTGGTTATTTCAGAAGCAGAAAGGGGTTTAAAACAGTTCAAGACACAAGTTGTGTTGTCAATACTGACAGGGTTCATGTAATTCGGGTTAGTCACCATGTTATTTCTGATTTTAACAATTTTCGATTCAAAGTAGTCCGAGAAACGCGTTGGTAGATCAACATTGTCAACTGTGGGTAAAATCTTTACACCATGGTTATTATCTAACAGGGTATTTACCACTTTATACAATTCTTTTTGGTTATTTTCACTATTCTCGATTTTATTCACATAAAACTCATTTTTAGAACTTTCAATTAGACGAGAACTTTTAGTTTGGTACACTTGTATATATCTCTGTGAACCGTCAGTCCAGAATTCCTCCACGTTCGCTCGGCTTTAGTACGAATCCTTTTGGCTTCAAGAATGTCATCATATTTAGCCAAGGCGCACCAGGTCGAAGTCGAAAACTTTTCGTTTGGATTGGTGCAAGATCATCAATGATATTTTGAAGGGATTTGTTAAAGTATGTTGCTTTCGAATCGACGTCATTGATTAATTTAATTAATTAATTTCTTACTTACAAAACCTTTTTGATTGTGTGTTACAGAGGGGATTATTTATAAATATATATTTAAGATTTATGGAAACCTTGTTAAAAATCGTTGGTCTTCCCGTTTAAGTACAAATCCCATTTTGCTTGAAAGGCAAGGGCCATAACCCTTTAGTTTCGCTCTAATTCAGACCAAAATCTAACTCCTCCAACGTCTGTTTGAACTATAACATATTTTTCATCCTAATGCAACCAGTCCCCGAGTTCACAAAGCATTCTCAGACTTAAGTTGAGAATTTACTCAAACTTGTTCACCTTATTTAAAGTAAAATATAGATATTTATGAAGGTTTTGTTATTTTACTGTATCAAATACATCAATAAGAAACAATGTGCAAAGTTTTGTATTTCTGGATAAAATATATTTCTCATAAACAGTGACTGAAGGTTGAGCAAATACTCAACTTAAGTCTGAGAATGCTTTGTGAACTTGGGGCCAGGAGTTATGGGCTCTCAACTTCCTACTGATTTTATAATTTTGCGCAAAGGGCTAGGGTCATAAGTCACGAAGTAACGGCCCAATGAGCATAAACATTGAACCCAGCCGAGATTTGTAGGGAACAAAATATGTCGTTTTAATTTCATCAAAATAGGATAACAACGTCCACAAACAAATATTAATGAATGGACGCCCAAGTGGGCGTATAAAGATCCTCTCGATTGACTTTATAAAGTCAAGGGGCTCCCGTGATTTTCCTAATAAATTCCTACGCAATTTTAGTGCTTATATCCAATTATGACTGATTGCTTTAGTTATCTGCTCTAATGACGGCGATTGAGAATCGGTGTGACGGATAATTGTAATGGACGGTGTGCGCTGCCTTTCATAATTGAAAAGAGAAAGACGCAGGCTCGCTAGTCCCCAGGTAGGGTGTTCGATCCCAGCATTTGCCGGCATGGTTTCCCTTGTCAGTGATGTAGGACGGAGGGCCTTACAAGGACAACTGTGTAGTCGCTCGGATGGGACAAAAAACGAGGTCCCGTGTACACATTGGCGTGCATGTAAAAGATCCTTCGGCAGTTGGAATTCGATATAAGAGTAGGACGTGGTGTCGCTGTCCCGGCAAAATTTCCCTTATAGCACACTTTATGGCGTATAACCGCCTTCATTAGCCTAGTTTAGGAGCAGAACTGTAGGACGTTAAACCCAATTTCATTTTGATTGAAAAGAAATCGGCTGTTGGCGACAAGAAACTCTAGATATGCGCTGGTCTTTTTACATCAACATATTATGGCATTTTTGTTCCAAACCTTGAATTTGTTCTTAAATTAATTAAGTCTCAACCAGCTATGACATTTTGTAATACTCATTATTCTTCTCCCATGCGACATATTCCCTGCAGTTGTATGTACTCTTTTAATTAATAATATGAACATAACATGTATTTTATAATCATATATATCATTAGAGGTACGAGGCAGAATATACTTACCTTTTCTGAAACACCCGATACCATTTCGCATTCAAGGCAACAGTACTGCACTGGGGCGGATACAGGAATGATTGCAGGGGGGGTTGCCAGGCTCCTGTTATGGAAATTTGACAGTTAACAATGCATAATGCCATCATCGTCTCCAATTGCGTAGGCATACGTACACACTGGGCTTTTTAAATACAGAAATTCAACACCCCGTTTGACGTCTATACCATTATCTCGGGCTTTAAATGCCCACCCCATCTCACCATCTGATGATATAGGGTAAAGCACACGACCTTGACATTTTAATATAAAAAGTGTTGTTTTACAGGTTTTTTTTTATGAAGCTCGACCCCTCCCCCTTCTGGATCCGACCCTGTTGTAACGTTGGACATACGATCTGAGATTCTTCATTGTGTAACAGTGATATGGATAGAGAACTAAATGATGAATTTATGGTTTCTTGAGGGTTAATTATCTAAAAAGGGAAGTAACTCACTTTGATAACCTCCCCTTTCAGGAGTTTGAGTTTAAAACAAATATTTCAGTTAGCAGTTAATAATTGTACTCTTCATATTAGAGGTATTGAGAAGATCTTGGGTTATTTTTGTTTAAACTATAATTTAGTTAATAAGAATATGATTAGGGAACAGTCTATATCACCCATCTCCCTTTAAAATTTATTTAAATAGATATAGTCCGAACTATTCATATTCGGTTATTAATAAAATTTTGAGAAAAAATAATGATATTTTTACAAAAATGATTATTCGATATACTAAATGTTTGATGATGGCTAAATAATCAAGTCATTCTATGGAAAATACCCCCCCCCCCCATTGCTACGAAAGGTTTATCAACTGATTCTGGAGCTGCAGACGTTATGTACACCCCTACACTGCTGTATGCAACCCTTGTCAAACTTTATCGACCTGACTAAAAAGGTCTGAAAGTATAGTCTAGAACATAACATGTGACAACGCAAACAAACAGAAGATAGTAATAGCGTTAAGGGTAGTGAAAAAAGGTCAAAATAATAAAGGATCACGAAAAATCTATTACTTGATTCTAAAAATGCATGCGCTTCAAAAACATGATTTTGATCAAGTGAAGTAAACAAAGAACCATGCAATAGAAATATTGTGTTGATGTATTGGTAAGGTTTTTATATATAAGGGACATCCCAGGAGTGAGTGATAACGTTCTTCAAAGTTAGCTCCGCCTCCGCAAGTTAGAAAGTCAGCTATGCGCCTTAAATTGCACGTCCATTTAATGATTATTTACCATATAATGTACCTGACATATATTTATATATTAAAATTAGAGGTGTTTGGGTGACCGAATGTTCAAAGGTGTACGCTTTAGATCACAAGGTCTTAAGATGCGTGGTTTCGATTCTCCGCTTATGTGCGACAACCGGAAATGACATAGTTTGTGTCGAGTGGGCGTTAAACCTGATTTCCAATGTTAAAGAGGTTCTCTAGACAGCCTGGTCCGTATACGAAATAATATAATTATGGCTATCCAAACAACCAGCATAACCTATATGTAATCAATTACAGTAATAATATATAACTTCCCTGTATAATAATCAATCATCATCATCATAATACATACTATAATTTCACCTGTTATATAATAATATTAATTACTATCTAATCAATCATTTATTAAAAGGAAATTCCGTAAATGATTTGAATGTCGATGTTGAATTTTAATATCCGAATGACAATTAACTCGTAATATGTGGACCAATTATCTATAATCTTGTGATGTCAAGTGTAACAGGTGAGATCTTTTAAGTAACAGTATATAAATGCATTACCTACGTTTCTATCTTTAGTTTATAAGTAAATTGGAATATACGATTTTTAAGGTAAGAACTTATAGTGTATAATTCTGATATACGAAGCACAGATTTAGAAGGTATAGTGTATAGTTCTGATTTATGAATTTGGCTTCCGCATACACCAATCAGGGGGTTATAACGAGGAAAATGTCGCCCGGGCAGCGGCGTTTCCACCTCCTATTCATCAAATTACAACTGCCATGCCAAAGTGTAAACACGAGTTGGGTTATTCTTGCCATCCGAACGACTAGGCGCAGTTCTCTGCTAGCAAGTAGAAACCACGTTCGAAAATCCAATTTTCTGGGCCGCCTGATTAGTTACAGTTAGAACTACCTGATATGATAATAAAAAAAACCCAGGTACGAACAATCTGTAAAAGTTATGAATGGCTGATATGAAGTATTTAGAATTGATTCTACATATTTGATATTATGGTTATACATATCCGATATATCGTTATAAATATCCGATATATGGTTAATATTTCTTATAACTACCTGATATAAAATAGTTATAATTGTTTATAAATAACACACCAAGACGTGATATTATATATAGCTGATAAAATACTTAGAATCGATTATAAATATCTAAAATTTATTACATACTATTTTCCTTTCAGATGATGAAACTATTTGTTGCTGTTTTTGCCTGTGTGGCTGCCGTCTCCATGGCGGTTCCTATGGGAGGTCTTGGTATGGGAATGTATGGTCTAGGGGGAATGGGCATGTATGGTGCTGGTCTGGGAGGAATGGGCATGTATGGTGCTGGGATGGGAGGAATGGGCATGTATGGAGGATTCGGGATGCATGGTGCTGGACTCGGTATGTACGGAGGTCTAGGAGGACTTGGCATGTACAGTGGCATGGGAATGTACCCTATGGGTGGACTTGGCATGTACGGTGGTCTAGGAATGTACGGCGGTATGGAAGGTCTAGGAATGTACAGTGGATTAGGAGGCCTTGGAATGTATGGAGCTGGTTTAGGAGGCCTTGGTATGAACGGCGGAGCTGGTTTAGGAGGTCTTGGTATGTACGGCGGAGCTGGTTTAGGAGGTCTCGGTATGCACGGTGGTATGAATGGTGCTTTTGTTGGTGGAATGAACCCAGAAATACATGTTGGAGGTAACTTTTTATTCTTGGAATTAATTATCATCATGCAGACTCGTTAGCCAGGAGGTTACGGGTTCGATCCCGGTGTTGGCCGAGAAAGTTCACTGGCCGAGGGTATGGCAAGGGACAACGTAAATGCCTTCGGGTGGGACAGAAAACATAGGTCCTGGGTACACATTGACATGCGGGGTTGGTTGTGCGTTGCATCTTACGGTATGCCATTCGATTCCCCAGTTGTGCGTGTAAGGAGTAGAGTCGTCTGTTTCCTCCCACTGCTAAAAGACCCCTACAAGCAAACGAAGTATTGAAATAATGGATGACCGAATGGTTAGTGCGTGCGGGTTGCATTATAAGGTCTGTCACTGAGTCAACTGGCGTGGTTTAGATTCCCCGGGTGTGCGTAACAAGGATCAGGGTCGCCTGTCCAACCATGTTGGTTTTCTCCCGTTTTTTGGGTTCGCCCCATTGCTAAAGCGAAATATTGAAATAAAATTTGAAGCATGTTAGTCCCGAAATAACATAGTTTGTGTCGAGTGGACGTTAAACCACATTTCTCTCTTAAACCCGCTTCATTTGATTTTATTTAAACAGTTTAAAATTGTGCATATTATTCATTAGGATATCTAATGAATATCTCGGGGGGTTGGATGGCTGCATGGGTAGCGTGCGTGCGCTGTATCATAAAGCCTGTCATTAATAGGGTCGCCTGTCCAACGTCGTGGTTGTTCTCCGGGTCCTCCATTTTCCTCCCACTGCTAAAGACCCCTGCGCGCAAGTGAATTATTGAAATAAAAATATTAACCATATGTTAGTCCCGAAATGACGTAATTTGTGTCGAGTGGACGTTAAACCCCATTTCTCTCTCTAAAGAATATCTGCACGTGTTGATTTTGAACCAGGACATAACTAATCGTTCACTTCTACTTCTATTTCAGGTCAAGCTAACGGCATGGTGTAAACTTTAAAACTTACAACGTTCTAAAACATTTTTATTTAATTCATTATCATTCATTTTCTCTTGTTAAAATATTTCGATATAAAACCAAAAAATGAATAACACAAAAATTGAAATTAATACGCATATTGTAAAAAAATGTAATTGTTATAAATATATACTCCACAATTTGTTTTTTTTTAATACGTTTTTCTGAAAATAAATAGAACGGTGTTTACTTGCAAAGAAATGATCAAAAGTCAAAAAGTAGTACCAAATTGTCAATTTGTGGCGAGTAAAATATTGCGATATATTCAGGTCTTTCAGTTAATGAAATGACAAAGTTTGGTGGACAGTGCTTATTAGGAGCATTGAGTCACGGTAGCTCACAAACCAAGAAGCCTTTTAAGTACCTCGGGATTTTCAGCGCGATTTTATCTTACAATCTACAAATATTTAGTGCTGTTCCAACTGGGCTAATGAAGACGGGCATATGCCGAAAAGTGGGCATTTGGGCGCCCGGCCGCGCTACTCTTATACATAATTCCAACTGCCAATGGATCTTTCACACAGGGTTTTGGTCTTTTGACAAGGGGAAACCACGGCGAAAATCCTGAAAAGCGTTCTCGACTAACGAATCCTCGTCCTTTAAACCAGCGTCTTACCAATTTAGCCACTATGACCCCATTCATCTATGTAGAGCAGTGTTTGAATAATTAGATTATTTTGAATATACGTGACATTGCCTTACTAAACAAAGCAGATCCCGGTATCGATACCGATGGTGGACGAGCAAGTTCCAGCGCGAATCTCCCTTTATCGTTGGTGCAGGGTCTGACAGGAAACTGTGTACATATTGGCGCACAAAGCAGACTACGTGGAAACGCCGCTGCCTGGATAAATTTTATCACAGCACACTGCATGGCGCATGTCCATCTTCAATAGTCCAGGCTTAGAGGAGTATAAATCGACCTCAATATATTACCCCCCCCCCCAACATTTTATCTTCCTGAGTAAGAGTGTTAATTCCTTTTCATCGGATTTAGTGGCATGTAGCCACTTACCTACCTGGGCTTCTCTTAAAATGCAAATTCGGCAATTCTGTTGCTTAATTAATGTGGTTTTTTTGCGATTTTGCTTAAATAACCGATATCTTTCTCAATATCGGTAAAACAGGCATAAATAATATAAAACATTACATAGTTAACAATATGTATGAATGCTATTGTCATACAATAAATAATATGTGATATTTAATTGTCTAACAAATTTCATTTTCGTTGCATTTTTTCATGATTAATCGGTGAATGAGTAGAATTTTGTTTGGGGATTCTATAGCAAAGAAATGCTTTATATGATCAAACACTAGCCGATCTTCACGTTATTGCACATTATCTTGCATATTTTGGGTGAATCCACTAAGTACAGTATATCCGTATCGCATCTTGAAGATACATCACATGAAAGTATTTAGGCTAGTTATTTCCAATTGAATTATGGTCAATAATTAAGGAATACATGTATAGGAAAGTTGACAACCTATTCTGGATTTCTTGAAAGGAAAACAAACACAAGGGATCAACCTCGTTTATGCTGTCTGCTTGAATGACCCAAGGAGCGCTTGGTTTTATACACTTATCCGCAGTGAATATTCGCTTGGTCGCTAGTATCACTGACAAAGATGACATCGACGAGACTTAATGACCCCGAAATATTATTTTTTTTCCCCCCGACAAATTAAATTCTAAAACATTTTTTTTAGGTATAAGGAAAATAAATAAAGGTGTTTGAAGTATATCTGGATAAAAAAAATCCATATCTAGCGTAAATAGGTACAGAAGTAATCCTTTTTTGCGTTATCGACACCATCTTTATTTGTTGGTAAACATTATGATGGGACGTTACCCATAGAATTATAGCCGTCTGACCTTTCAAAGGTCAGTCATCTTGGACAGAGATAAAAGATGGCTGTCTTAACTCTGTAAAACAGATTGTTGGTTTTGTTGTTGAATGGCTAACCCTGTGAGAGATATCGATGTACGGCGGAAAAAAAAGTTGAATTTAGTTATGATTCGATACACTTATTCATGGTAAATGGACAGCGGGAAACGACAAATTATATAAGCAGAAAAGGACCTTTCCATCAATTGAAACACGTGATCGATGGACAAGTCACAAGGATGCAAGAAATAGTGATTTGGAGCACACTTTTGATAGATAAATTAGTTTGTATACGGGAAGGCATCTTTAAATGACAAAAATGGTCAGGAACTTTTGGATTCGCTCTTTTTATACTGTGATTAAACTGTGAATTCAAATCCCAGGACCTTTTCGTTTCGTTTTTCTTATCATTCGCTTTCAAGCGAAAATATTTGTACTAAAAAATTAGGAAACAACTATTAAAAAAATATATATACTGGGTGTAATTCAAACCACGGTTTTGGGATTAATTACCAGGCAATGGCGGCGGTGGGGTTATTACTAAGCGAGCGACACAGATTTGGTAAAAGTTCAATTCAACATGTCTTTTTAACCAGCGGCTGTCAGACAGCATACGCCCACATACGAGAGATGGATAGAGAACAAGATAAAAAGAAAGTGATTTTCCCTACAATCAATGGCCATAATTCATAAAGTTACAATTCGATATGCGCAATATCTTTGGGTTATAAAAATGCATTCCAAGTTACACCCATATCGGATTAAAATTGTGACCTTTTTTATCGGATAATAATTGTGACCTCCAGAGGAACCACTCGATAAAATAGGCGATTTTGCATACACGCAGGGGCCATAATCCAGGAAGTTATGATCCAATATGCGCAAATATCGACAGGAACCAAGATCTTATGATCAAACGCACACGCGTTAACCACTCGGCCACCAACTCCGGATCCCCTTTATAAAAACAACGAGTAAATAACATACAACGGTCATGGCACTGAACCCCTTACTAGATTTTCCCTAGTTGCAATACCGGCGTTGGCCTACAAGCATCTCCGATGTTCTGATGTCAATCCGTATAACATGGGTGAGCATTGTACACAAAACCATAGGAATACAAACTACCATTTGTTTGTCTTGAAATAACATAACTATTATGGTGACGTGACATTAACCCCCATTCCATGGTAATGAATGATAGTACATGTTCACTCGTCTTCATTATCCCGGGCTGTGGAAAAATGGATAGGCTAAATTGGAGGGTCCAGAGCACAAGTGATCTAACAACCAACTAAAACCGTAGGTAGTTAGATCATTTGTGGTCTAGATACTCAAATTGTACATCCCATCCCATAGATAATAGTGAATAATATAAGGATTGTGTGTACAGTATTTTTTTTTACCATATCAAAATAACACTACATCTATACCACAAATCAATATGCAATAAGAAATCGTGGATGTTGGGTTTTCTTGCACTGTACTTTATTTACCATATGTAGCTGAAAAACAAGAAATACCAATAACTGAAAATATATTTGAATAAAAGTTTTCACGTATGAGGGGTTTCGATTTATTTCTTCTCCATCTTCTAATTGTAATTATAATGGGACGAGGTTTTAACGTCCTACTGGTTTCACAAATCAAGCTACACCAGACGATACATTTTACCCGGATACTGTCATTTCCGCCTACTTTTTCGGATGTGTTTTTTTCCCTCGCATGCCAATGTGCCAAGGGGTAGCTTCCTACACAACTGAAGCAGGGAAACCATACTGAAAAATCGTGAGGAACAATCTCAAGAAAACCATGGATTGAATCCCGGACGCCTTGTTAGTGATTTACTCTGTGAGCCAACGAACCGAAAAAAACTGCAAATGGTAAAGAAGACCGCTGCTGAATCATTGATAATTGTTTTGCTTTGCCCTATCTTTACCGGCTAATCACAACATGCGATTGTATTTGCTTGCGTTTCTCTATAAACAATATGTATTCTTTATAAACAATATTATGTGTGGTGTATTGTTTAACAGTGTAGATTAGGGGATCGTTTTAAATAAAATAATCAAACATACCAAGACCTCCTAATCCAGCTCCATACATTCCAAGACCTCCCAAACCTCCATACATTCCCATTCCTCCTAATCCTCCGTACATTCCCATACCTCCCAGTCCGTACATGCCCATACCTCCTAGTCCACCGTACATGCCAAGACCTCCTAGTCCACCGTACATACCGAGTCCTCCTAAACCTCCATACATACCAAGACCCCCTAGTCCTCCATACATGCCCAGACCCCCGTACATGCCCAGACCACTCATTCCGTACATTCCAAGGCCTCCCATAGGAACTGCCATGGAGACGGCAATTAAACAGGCAACAGCAACAACTAGTTTCATCATCTGAAAATGAAATATAAACTAAAAAAAATTAGATGTGATTTCAACTCATTGAAAACAAACGAGTAAGAAATTGTTACAATTAAAAACAACTGGTTTAACATAAAAAAAACAATATCGACTACTTCTGGAACAACTGTCTGGTTTATTGCGAACGTCATCAAGTTGCGGCCATGACCGGCAGATTTCGATGACAAATATACGGTCCACAAGAACCGTAGAGGACCACACAAGAATAGCCCATGCGTGGTACTTGCTCAACGAGTTAACAGAAAGCTTACCATGTTTATTGTACGGGGGTTTCAAAGATTAACTGAAGATGTAAAATATTTTTTTTCTATTTATATGTTATAAGATTCCCTGATTAATTTCCTGTATATAAATATTAATTAGCATATATTACTTCACTTAATTAATTTTCATATAATTATAAACCGTACTATATTATATGGTAACGTTAAATTCAATAAAAACAGCCCATATTATACGTAATTGCTAGATCCAAAATGAAGAGGAAGGTACATAATGATAAGTTATCTTCCGTGTTAACTCGTCAAACTTTCGATGGAGAAAAGGGTGGATTAAAACGACAAGAGAAATTGAAAAGATACTTAGCCCAAAATTAACTTTTCAAATTGAAATAATACTTACTTTTACATATGTTCTGTATGTTGAAATTAAAATACTTTGTAATATAGCCTTATCCTTGGTAGTGTTGTGTTTGCATATGTATGGTTTGGTTTTGTAATTGATTGTGGGTTCCGATTTTATAAGCCCTGGTTCAAATGCACCATTTGTACCATGGTAAATCGTGTATTGGCGTACTCGAAAAAGGTTAGTTTATCCACGATGTTGACCTTGCTGCGTCCAGACTAGGGTTTCCAGGAAATAATCTTTCTAGCATAAATTTAATTTGGATCATAAAATATATTTCATAATATAAGGTATTGATCGGAAGGGGGGGGGGGTATCCTCCATGTTTTAAACATCCTTACAATGTTGAGAATAATTTTCTCGCTTCATTGCACTATAATTATGCATTTATCTTGCCTGTTTAGTCGTCCGGGTATTAAGGGAAATGCTTCACACTTCAATTCAATTCAATTCAATTCATCAGATAACATATATACACAAACATTATAGTTACATACAAACATTATAATACATGACAAGTAAATACAAACATTATAATTATATACAAACAAACACAATTATATAATAATGGGTTTAAATATGTTGCATTAAATTGCTAGCCTAAATAGGATACAAAAGAAATAACATGACGGAAAGAATAAGTAAATATTATATCCGTTAATTTATTTCTTTGTCTAGGTTCCGTATTTCGGATGTTGAAGTTGTACTTAATAATTGAATTAGTTTAAATATATAGGTTTTCGTAAAAAGTATTATTTTGGGAATTGGTGACACAATTCATTACAGCAAGGGAAGCTAAAAATAAAATGACATTCGTCTTCTATATCGTCCAGGTTCCAAAGCGGCATTGTCTTTCACTACGTTCTATTAAATTGTATCGGCCTACTTATATATTTAAATAATGCGCGGATATACGGAATTTGCTATTAATTTTAAAGAAAAAAGGGTTAGTGCTTTTTTTAAAAATAGCTTTGCAGCGTAAAGTTAACAGTTAAATGTTGATTAATAATACCTTTTGGGGGACGATTTTTTTTTTTCTCCATATTTTCTTGGGCGAAGTTATCATTTACCTATTTTTTATAATATGGAAAGTACTGCAATTAACTTCTTTAAAAGCAATATATATCCAAGATCAATTCCATCTAATTCAGTTTTAATAAATTTAATCCAACTTTCATTATTTAAAATCATATCTTCATAACAGAGAATAACATTCTCAGTGTTACATAGTGGAATCGAATATTTAATAATCCTATATTTTCTATCTAAGGAATTTCTAACATGGAAGGACAATAAAATATAATGCCAAAATAACCACCCGCACTGAGTGTTGATTCATCCCTAATCCTAACTTTAAAAAGGTTGTTGCACCGAATGAAAAAGAGTTCTTTATCAATAACTTGATGATATAACCTTTAAAAATAGATGGATAAATAAACAGGCTGAAATCATTAGATGGAGTTTCGTCCTGGTATAAAAACTGCAATGTTTATGCGAAGCTGGAAAAAAAACGTGTGAAAGTTGGACTGTTTGAAGAGGACCATACAGCTGTAGAGAAATTAAACAATGTATCTCCGGAAATAGCTACAAATTATTGGATTTCTTTTAGCAATTGATTTTTCAAAAGCTTTTCGACTCCATTGATTATAAATTCATGTATAATGCTCTACATGAATTTATAATCAGATTTAAAAACAACTTCATACGATGGTTTAATAGTAAGTGCAGGGGGACTGCACCACATATAAAACACTATACAAAGATATAACATGCGCAATTGTAAATAACGGTTATACAACCCCCTACTTTCCCATCGAAAAAGGGGTCAGACAAGGGGGTCCAATGTCATCAAATTTATTCTACTTTGTAATTGTGATCTTACTCCACTGCATAAGGCATACAAATGAAATTAAAGGAATAGAATTTGGAAATAAATCATTAAAAAGCACAGCCTTTGCAGACGACCTCACCTGCTTACCTTAAGACTCTCTTACATATTTCTATTCTCTTTAAATGATTTCAATAAATTATAATATAATGAATGCAATCATTGGATTATTGTGAAGAATTTCTATAACTCAATATTTTGAAAATGTACTTGGGATATAGACTATCTATCTAGTCCACTCAATGAAATTATGAATTCTCCTCAATTTAAGTAAAGTCAATTTATATTTAATTCATAAAATATATAGCTCTTGTCTGAACTGGTACATGTGTATTCAGTAAACTGTAAAATTTGCCCACTCTCTCATCTTAGTTTGCATAAAACCATTTATTGTAACTTTTACACACAGATTACAATTTACAATAATAGAGTAAATGAAAATATGTCTTACATTGTTTCCGGCATAATTCTGGTAACGTTTCTCTGATCAAATGTGTGTGTGTGGGGGGGGGGGGGAGTGGCCTAGCTGGCCTGTCACCTCTGGCTTGCGGCTGTGGTTTCGAGCCCTAGTGTGAGCGTATGTGACATGGAGATGGGGGCGCCTTCTCAACCTCGTGGGTTTCCTCTGGGCACTCCGGTTTCCTCCCAGTGCTAAAGACCCCTACGCGCAAGCGAATTATTGAAATAAAAATTGAAAACCATACGTTAGTCCCAAAATGACCTAGTTTGTGTCGAGTGGACGTTAAACCCCATTTCTCTCTCTCTCTCCCTCTCTCTCTCATTTAAGGTTTCATTGAAAAAAGTGATATATCAAATTTGTGAACATTTCTTGTCATAAATTTATACCAATTTAAGGTTCAATGTGAATGCTACTATGCTATTTTTTCGTGGATTTTGTGGGTCTTAATAATATTACAAATACACATATAAACGTTCAAATCAACAACAGTTCATATTTCAAATTTATTTTAAAAAAATAATATCATTCTGATTAACAATACTTGTGCACGTGACAGTTCTTTATTCAGGTACGTAATTAGAATAATACATTTTTTCTGACATTTAAAAAAATGGTTTGATTCTAAAGGTCCGTAACTCGAAATCCTCCAAAATCTTTGACGTCGAAAACACGAATTGTTGGTAAATTTAAATCAACATTGATGATGTAAACTTATCGGGAAAGAGATTCTGATATCCGATATCAAAGATAAACTTTTTTTTAAAAATTGGTACACGAATCGTGTACCATAGTGCGTCTTAGCATCGATTGTAATAAGGCATTGAGAGAACGAGGGTAAAATATCCCACTAGTCAATGAGGTTGTTCATATCCTGGACGCGGATTCTACAAAGGTTTGTAGTAAAATGGCTGACGAACAAACGAAGAAACGACAACGAAGATCAATGAGCACCTCGACGAAAAAGAAGGAAAAAGGAATATGACACATACAGGTCTACAAGTGAAAAAACAGTGTGGGACTCCTAGTATTACGATGATTGCCAAACCATGGTCCGTGGCCAAACATGACACCATTATCTTAACTGAGGCGCATGTGCTAAAATACACCCTTAGTAGACTGGAATAACCAGACGCTATTATCGCCCATTGATTGGAAAACCTCGCGTATTTCTCCGAGCATAACCTTTTTTTGGAAATTAGAGTAAAAACGGAAACAATTGAATGCAAATCAGGTATATGCATTCATATTACATTATTATATGCTTTGCTACCCATTTGTGTCCATTCCTAGGTCCAAAATGTTAGCGACTTAGCTCCTTTAATGATCGGTTGTGTGCACTATTGCCATCTATTTCACTGACCGTGTGCGTGCTGCCTGTTCAATTAAAGGTTATTATCGACATTCAATTGATAACTCCTGAGCTTTACATTTGATCGGTTAGAAAGTCTTTGATTACTTTAAATTTAACTCAAACATTACTGGTTGCTCCAGCCAATAGGGGACTGTACTTTAATATTACCGTGTTTAATAATTTGATCTATGATTTTTAAGTCAAACCTTACAATGACAGTTACAATGAACGTGTATGCAGTTATTTGGATATATTTAGTTTCATTTGGTAAGTAATCAAATCATCTTAATTTCCCAAATTGCTCTCCAGATAAGCATTTGACGTCACCGTTTGATATGACTTGTGAAATATCTCTAGCCTCGTTCTCTGAACCCCTTGTTACAAATGGCGCCGAAACGCATTAAGGAAGGTACACGATTCATGTACCAATGGTAAAATGTTTATTTTTTTGTCTTTAAGATACTTTATGGGCCATTCTTAATATAACAGTTTAAAAGTAGATGATGAAGAAGAATATATTGTAAATTTCATTCAAATTGCTTTATTCTGTACCAATGGTTAAATGTTTATTTTGTCTTTAAAGATACATTATGGGAGATTTTTTTATAGAGAGTTGGCCATTCTTGATATAACAGCTTAAAAGTAGATGATAAAGGAAGAATATATTGAATATTTTCTTCAAATTGCTTTATTCTGTACAAAGGATTTAGCGTTGTAATATTTGACTAGAAAAGGGTACCAAATGGGTCTTCACCTTGGCCTATTGTTTGATTTATGGGCGTGAATTCCACCTACATAATCTCGATTATCAACAGCGGCCTCGCTATGTACACTCCACCATTTAGCCTCGATCTAACTGGTGACGTAAACATAACAGTTAATAAACTCATCACAATGCGCCATATTTGATTTAATTAATCAGTGAAATCCTATTTAAATCCAAGCTGTAGCCGAGCCAATTGTGAGTCTACAGAGTTGATTTGGGGTTTGTTTAAAAAAAATGATCTAAGTTGTAATTTCTATAACATCTAAAGCCTAAATTAAGACATACGATAATCATATTTAGCTCTTGCATAATGTATTTTTAACTATTGGACATCAGAAGATCATCTTTTCACGTCGACTGTCTTACGAGAGGGTTGTTAGTAGAGAGAACATCAAGTGGTAGCTTTGCGTGACAATTTCAACCGAAATTCCAATACGTCTAAGGGCGAAACAAATTCGACAAGAACATCACCATTGTACTACTGTTTCTGAATTTGTTGAAATAAAATTATTGCTAAGGAGAAAACCGAAACCGTTGTGTATTAACACAATACCTTGACCTGCATACAACTGTAGACGTACATACAACATCACAATTGTTGTGTATTTGTTAAAATTCGAATAAATTTAGTCGGGCCGATATTTACTTGCAGGAATGTTTGCCCAAAATTGTTTAATTCTGTTAAGTATTTACAAAGCAATGAATATTCCACACCCAAAACCAAGCTGAACCTGCTAGTTGGTTAACGTGTCCCCCCACCCCCCGTCTAATTTTTGACTTGCGTGTGTTTGCATGTCTGTTTAGGGTATGTGGTTACGCTGGGGCCTTAATTTGATACGGACCGGGAGTAACATAGGCCTGGTGGCAATGGACTACCACTTCTGGTTTCAGAGTTATGCTACTTCGGGTCCTTACATGCACCCGTCCTACGCTCGATCAACCGATACTTAATAATAATACATGTCTTTTCAATTTTGTTTAGCGTCCGCATGTGCTGACTGGACACAATACTTTAACAGAGATGGTCCATCTCATTCAGCTGACGATGAGGCGTTAATTAACATTCGTGGGGAATTCCCTGGAGCTGTTTGTGATTCACCAGTGGATATAGATGTTCGTTTATCAGATGGTAGAGACTACAAAGAATCTGGTGACATTGTGTTTTTTAACTTAACTTTCGGTTTTATATGTCTGAATGCAGATCAACCTGATGGGCAGTGTGAGGATTATAAAGTTCGATTCTGTTGTGGCTTCTGTAAGTACACCAAAACAATAATGATCACCCCCTGCAAAGTCTTAAATCCCGTGACAGTAAATTTGGCGGGTAGAGGGGGAGATAAGTTTTCGCTGTGTGATTCTTGCTAGTTTATGTCTGGCATTGGTTTAGAATGTTTTATGAAATTACTATTTAAGGTTCAAATAGAGCATAGGAACCACTTGACCTGTTTCTTTCTGGGAGGGGGGGGGGGCAGAAATAAAAGATGTGCATCAATTTTTCACGCCTTATTCTGTACCCTTGCTCTGGTACACAATCATCAGCCCAAATAGACTATGTGTGGATATTATAATATGTTTATATGCATCTTCAATAGAAGGCTTGATTTCGCCTTATTTCGGCACTAAGTTTGATTGGATAATAGGCCCAACTTATGATCCAATCAGATTCCTTCGTCTTCGCGAATACCAAGTCTGGCCCTTTCAAGCTAAAATGTATACCTGTGATAATCCAGTTCCAAAGCTCGTCCAATGTCAAGGTTTCCGTGGAGGTCGCGATGGCACAACCTCTGATTGGATGCTACTGTGGACGTGTCTGCAGATATTGAAGCAACGGTTAAGTGTTTTAAAACTCGAGGCCGTTGCTTCAGGAATATGATTTATGTGTTGCCATGACACGATTTAGGTATTTCGGTCTATGAGATTACGTCTACCAAACTGTCCTGTGAAGTCATACTTTTAACCTACAGGGCATTACATATTAAGGGAGAACGCTAGATCGGGGATGGTCCTGTGCATTTTATGACGTCATATGTGGATTATGGGGAAAGGCTAGGCCTGTACACATCTCAAGACTCTGACGAGATCGGCGGGTCCTAGCCCTTATCCTAATGACGTCATAAAATGCGCAGAACCGTCTCCGATATAGCGTTCTCCCATATGAAGTGATTTAAAATCGGAAATATAATATCACTATCATCAACAACCACTGAAACGTTCTGTATATTGTAGATTCAACCTCTAATTCAGAAACAACTATGTTGACGACGCCTCGACCAGCTATTGCCGATCCTACTACTTCAGTTCCAAATAGTTTCTCCTCAGACACAACTGTGGTCACATCTACCCGTCCTGTAGACCCAATATCTTATTCAGAAACAACTATGTTGACGACGCCTCGACCAGCTATTGCCAAATCTGCTACTTCAGTTCCAAGTGGTTTCTCCTCAGACACAATTGCGGTCACATCTACCCGTCCTGTAGATCCAACCTCTCATTCAGAAACAACTATGTTGACGACGCCTCGACCAGCTATTGCCGATCCTACTACTTCAGCTCCAAATAGTTTCGCCCCAGAAACAATTGCGGTCACAGCTACCCGCCCTGCTACTATCTCGTCAAAAACAACCCCGGGCCCTTTGGAAGGTGGAGCAGTTACGCCTGTTTCTACCATTACCCAGCCCGGATGCAGGTGTTTTTGTCATGCCACTGATAACCTCCAGGACATAAAAGACAGACTGGCTAAAGAAATAAGGAACACTTTAACTCTAGAAACTAAGACATTGTCAAGGCTAAAACGTTCTAAAACTAGCGCTCCAGATAACCGACTATCTGCCGTTGTATCTGGATATGTTGGACTAGTAATCATCGTATTGGTGATAATATTTCTGATTTTAATTGATGTAGTGAGAGTAATCAGTTATTTCCAAACACAAATAATGAAATTAAATGTATAAGTGATAGGTTGTGGGAGTCGCAGTATACACGTATATAAGGCGCCAACTCATACCAACGGGTATAAAAAAAGACGGATATTCACCTTACAATAAACTGGAGGCAGACCATCAATAATTTTCCCATTGATTCCAATGTAAATTCTGGCCTCTTTTGCCAACCTCCAATTTTTCCCCAAATTTTCGTTGGGCTGAATGCTTTTCATTAAAGACAGAGGAACAAATGGCCATGTCTTTGCACTAAAATGTGTGTGAGGTTGATCACCAACATTTTGGAATACAAACTTGGAAGATGCATACCAACAACAAGTTACTAGTTGCCGTACATATCACCTTAGCCAACCTTCAAACTCCGTTATCCTTTAACCTCAAAATCATGAAAATTTACCAAAACCTGGCAGAAAATATTAATTCAAACCCTCGTCGTCAATTCTAGACCAAAATGCCAACAAAAATGGGCATGCAAAAGGGTTTTATAGAAATGGTATTCCCTGACAATTGCAATGTTTTGAGGAGGATTTGAATATGTTTTAGCCTAAATATATCATCAAATCACCGAGTTTTTACGCGGAAAAGTATCTTTAAAGATAGAGTTACCACGAGCAGCTGCTGTATTTAAATATTGTCTATATAAACATAACTTATATATTTTTTTAGTCCAAACATATCATCAAATCACCAATTTTGTACGCGGAAATGTATCAGCTGTTCTACTAAAATATTGTCTATATAGTTTTGTATGTTTTCAAAAGGCTCAGTGATAAAGACGCCGGTCCCCTAGCCTGGAGGTGGTTTGCACCCAGTGGCAGATAAAATTTCCTGGGATTTTCTGACGTGGTTCTCCTTTATTAATAGTAGTGCAGGACGGGGCGTCTTAACACGACCAGCTGTCTAGACGTTCAGATGGACCGAAAAGCCGAGGTCCCCGTACACATCACATTGGCGTAGACGAAAAAGACCCCTTTTGGAGTTAGGTTTAAGCGAAAACTGCACCGCAGCTGTCCGGACAACATTTCCCTCATGACCACACAGCACGAAGTAAGCCTAGTCAAAGTATAAACCCCATTCATTTCATTTTATTTCGCTTCTACAAAATATTATATTTGTATTGCTTTTAAAATAAATTCAATAAATCCAATCAAAACACGAACCCTATTTCGTTTTGTTTTTATAGTTCAAAATTTCGTTTGACTTGTCTTTACCACACAAGGATCTCAAAGAGTTATTATTGACGTGTCTTGAATGGTGTAAGACAATAGCCAATGAAACGGTCTGTTACGGCGAGCTTTAATAATAATAATAATAAAAATCTATTAATGAAGCGCTGAATATCCAACAAACTAGTTGCTCAAGAGCTTTAGGCGTGTTTTGCACGGACATCTTGGTTATCCACTAGTAACATCAATGCTGGTTGGTGTCTGAAGTCATAGGGTTAAAAGTCGCTTGTTTGACCTCTGACGTGACCCATCGCAACAGCTGGTCAGATCTTCATGTAGTGTTGGCCATCGAAAGTGTAAAAGATAGTAAGCTGGCACTGCCAGGCAGGATACGTTTTTCCTACAATCAAAGGCCATAGTTCATTAAAGAATCAAGATCTTTAGGTTATAAACATGCATCCCATCTTCAATTGTATCACATGTATCTTGATCTCCATTTCCCCCCTCGTCATCAACTGGTAACTCCATCCCATCTTCAATTGTATCTTGATCTCCATTTTCCCCCTCGTCATCAACTGGCAAATCCATGTCTATTTATAAATAATGTTTCACTAATAAACATATGAGAGGGAGAGAGAAGAGGTCAATTCAACACATCCCAAGAAAATCCACTAGATGAGAAACAGATTGTTGAGCCTACGATTTGCATTGATAGTCAAGTAATAAAATAAAACCAAGTACGAACAATCCAAACCATTAGACAAAATTCAAAGTCCTAAAAACGGTATAGGCAAAAATGTGTAATATGGCAAAATAGTGTAATCAGCATATGGACTGTTCACCGTGTACAATATACACGACGAACATAGTAACCCACCCCTTCTCCTTTACCTAGTCTTAATTAATATTATTACAAATGCTTTTTTGGATATATTAAAAACTTGCTAATAGAATAAGTTTAAATTTGTTTTGTTTCCCCTGTAATCGAACCATGTTCACCCTTAAATCATGAAATACATCTTATTAGGTTTTGAACCGAGAAAAAGTAAGAAATATAGCAAAGATATTGTCAACATAGTTAACTTTGCCAGAAGAGCAGCACTTTTAACTACCCTTCTTCGAATTCCATCTGCCTATGTTTAATACAAAGGTCTCCATTTCCAGATGCAGACTGTCAGGTTTAAGTTATTTACAAGCGTATCACAAATATCGGTTTAGTTGATCGGCCTTAGATAATTGGTTTTAAATGATTTTAACACATAATTTAGCAGTTTTATTCCCCAAAAAGTTATCGGGATTGGCCCTTTAGAAGGAGGGACCAGGCTGGAAATATTCTAAGCACTCATTGGGATACAAACCCAGGTCTTTCTGGCCAAGTGTTAAGATTTGACTTGACATTGGAAGTTGTGGGTTGGAGTGTTGGAATAATTTCTACTTTCCTTTTCAGCAACGTTGTCATCCATCCTCATGGCCATACTACATTTTACCTGCGCAGCCTTTGCAAGATGGTGCCCTAACCTGAGAGCAAGTCCAGGTTTTTTACATACAGTTAAACCCTCGTCATTCTGTTTGATAACCACCAAAGATTTTACGGCATTTAATACTATCAATGGTATTTTGAGATTTTTCATTGAATTTTAGTTTAAAACGCATCAACTGGCGCATTATGACATGATCATGTATCATAGCAATAGCAATGTCATCTCGCTTTGAAGATACTAAATTTAATAATTTGTCTCCCTGGTTTTTTTTATTTAAACATATTTTATTGATCATAAATCATCAATGGGATGAGAGACAAGTGAATTCACTTACAAAGCTCGACTTCTCCCTACAAATAAATGATAATAATACATCATTATTAAAACACTATACATGCAATACATATCAGTTTATAATATTCTGTTATATTCATAACTATATTTTATATACTAACTATACTTCTACATTTATAACTACAAATTTGATAATTTAAGCTACAATTTTATATTTATAACGTCAATTTTACTATTTATAACAATGGCTTAAATAACCATAATTACAATATTAATAATTATATCTACACTTTTAATCCTAACTAAATTTATATTTATAAAATTACCAAAAATGTATAATTGACTCATGCATGGATACTTATATTAACTCTATTTTCTGATTATAATGTCTGTTTATTTTCTACTTTTAAACTACATTTAAACTATACTATTTACAATATAATCGTTACAATAAGCTATTTCCAAACTAAACTATATACAAATGCTGCTACCTCTTACTAATTAATACATAGCAATATTAGTATTAGGTAATTAGGTAAATCTGTTGCTTAATTTTATAAATGTTTGTACGGATTTAGCTATGGAGACGTTTGCATTTTCGGAAATATTCGGATCCCCATGTAAAATTGTTTTCAAATCTACTTTTCCTCTGTGTTTTGTAACATCCTTAAACAAATCGGATCGGATGTCTTTATACCGTTCACATTCGAGGAAATAATGAAAAATATTTTCACATGAGTTGCCACATTGACATTCAAAACCGTTCGATAAATGAACTCTTGCAAGATCCGAATTAAATGGTAGTGCAGAATGCCGGTAAATAGTGCTTTGTTGATGTTTGGTTGTACTTCGTTTTTGAATGCATTAATTGTCGAACTATCCCTCAGTTGTTCATCAAGACCATTCCATATGTTTATAAGACGAGGGGAAAATGAATTTTGAAAAGATGCTGTTCTTGCAAATGGTAAACTTATATTACGACTGTTACGCAGGTTATAACTGGAGACTGTGGCAACATTTGGAGGTATAATTTCCTTTAGGTAAGATGGTCACAGGTTATGTGTTATCTTGTACATAGTAATTAGTTGTCGGTTGTCGCGTCTTACTGATAGCAGTGGCCACCCCGTCTCGAAGTATAGGCTGTCTCTACTTGTAAATTTGGGTATCCCGGTTACAATCCTTGCTGCGTCAAGCTGGAGACATTCAATTTTTGCAGCATTGTAATCTGTACAATTATTCCACACTTCACATGCATATTCTAAGATTGGGCGAATAAACACGAGGTATATCTTTGATAATTGTTGGGCACTCAAGGTATATTTAAGTTTTCTCATGGCGTACACCATTTTTGAAGAATTGGAAATGATGACTCTGATATGCTGATTCATATTAGTATCATTAGAGAATGTTACGCCTAGATGTTTATGCGTGTTTACAATTTCCAATTGGGTATTATCGAAGTAAAGTTTTGGTAGATCTTTTAGTTCTTTATGAGAAAAACGATACATTTTGTTTTGGACGCATTGAAATCAATTAACCAATTCTTTGCCCATTCATTTAATTTAATAAGATCAAAATTAATTCTTTCTTCAATGATAGTGTTATGTTTCGACGAAGTTCCAATCGAGGTGTCGTCCGCGAATAGTTTGTTGAGGCATATCAATTCATCTGCAATATTATTAATTTATGTTAAGAAAGGGAATGGTCCTAAGACCGAACCCTGTGACACGCCCGCACACACTGACAATTCTTTTGAAAAGGAGTTATTCACGCGGACTTTCTGTTTTCTTTCATCTAGATAGCTTTGAATCCATTTAAGAAGCCCTCCACATATTCCATATCCTTTCAATTTACACAACAAAATACTGCACAGAACACCTCATGATTATCTGCCTGTGCAGTATAACTCGATGTAGGCATAACAGCTGATGACAGCATCATACGGGATTTGGCCCGTACTGTTGTTCGCAGCGGTTCTGTTGATGTTGGGCAACTCGTTTTCTGCAAAATGTGTAGCAAAAGATACAGGGAAGGTAATCTGTTGCAGTTACATTGCTGTTTTTGAGAATTTTGGCCACAATGATATTGTTCTTCTTTTCAGATTGGACTTTCTTATTATGCTTAAAGTTCCCCTTATTTTTGATAAGGCGTATTGCTTGTCTTCTTTCAAGTCCTTTAGCAGCTGAGGCGGATGCTACTTCACTTTCATTCATATGCTGAGAAAACAAATGTCGGCCAAACATATGCAACGCTTACTTGTAAATCACTGACTTGTAAATCAGATTACATTATACGTAATAATTTGTCCTGGCTGTAAGGGTAGATATATCGGGAAGACCATAAATATGCTTAGATTAAGAATGAACCACCATCCACAACATATTCTTAATCCACAATACAGGATGATACCCCTGAGCCGACACCTTGGTGTTTGTCGCAAATGCAATTTTAATGTCTTTCCGTTATATCAATTAAACAGCAAACAGCTGAATTCAAGGTGTTGATTTTTGTTAATTAACATGGTAGTTGTGTAAATTATAAATGTTTAATTATTATTATGCATATTATCTTATGTACATATTATAGCCATTATAGTTCATAGTTGTAACCATGACGTTTTACGTCAAATCAATTGTTGGAATTTACCTGGTGAAGCTTAATAAAGCGGAAAGTACTCGCAAAAAAACTTGTTTTCTTTCCTAAACATCTTTATTTCGAATATCTACCACGTAAGAGTAGCTTTAACTAAAACCTTGTACTGTATATAACGCTCTTATGGAATTAAAGGAAGCGAAAACTAAAAAAGCCAGCAATAAGCAACAGCAACTAGCAGAGGTTGTCAATGATTTAACAGGAAAGATAGGGAAGCTTGAAGTCAAAATAGACCAGCAGTCACCGTTATTCAAGGACTGTTAAACATTGTTACTAAACGTCTCCACAGTACTGATGAAGAACGAAACATACCGATACTTCTGAAGAAAATATCTGAGTCTGTGGACAATTTAGACCCACAAGACAGGAGCGATAGGGAACCTAGTAACAAGGAATCTCGAGCCGCAAAAATTATACGCTCCATGATAAAACAATGGACCATCCATCTATCTAATCACAAGAAATGGATCACGAGATATCATAACAACAGTACAAGAGAAACATTTTACAAGGAGTGGTGCAGCCGCGAAAAACCTTTGCTTCCTGTCAGATTCCGCTTGAAATCTGTTCCAGGGCAATCGAAAGAAATGATTAGAGAGAGAGGGGGGGAGAAATGTGGTTTAACGTCCACTCAACTCAACTAGGTCACTTCGGGACTAACATATGGTTTTTAATTTTATTTCAATAATTCGCTTGCGCGTAAAGGTCTTTAGCAGTATGGGGGGGGGGGAACCGGAGTGCCCGGAGGAAACCCACGAGGTTGAGTAGGCGCCCCTATCTCCATGCCACATACGCTCACACCAGGACTCGAGACCACAGCCGCAAGCCAGAGGTGGCCGGCCAGCTAGAGGTCGAAGCGCGACATTCTAGACCACTCCCCCCCCCCCGAAATGATTAGCATAAGGACAAAATTAGCTGTACACAAATTCACGGCACAAATTGGAAGCATGGAATTAAATGCCGAATGTTTCCAGAATAGATGTGCCAATATAGATAATGATTTAAGGCAGTCATTTCTAGAAAATGCCCTAGATGGAGAGGCTCTCGAAGAATTGGAGCTCGAATTAAAACGGGAATGTAAAGAATGCGACGAGAAAGTTCTAAGAGAGTGAGAAAAGGATCATGGATGGCTAGAAAACTGTAACAACGCCAAATATGGAGATGACTTATTCAAACTAGAGAATTGGCGGGAGAATGATATCGATTCATCCGACGACGAAAGTGCTGATTGGCCAAAACGAAAACCCCGACCGTCTAAACCTATACAAAGTAACCCCAGAAGGCCTAACGATATTAGTAGATCTAACTAAACTCAGACTCGCAGAGATCGGTCGGCCATACATCAATATGGCAGGGGCCAGTCCAGAAATCCGGGCCGATGAAAAACGAACCCAACACAATAGATCCAATAGTAATAAATTCCATTATTTGATAAAGGACTGAAATTCACCCAAACACCTTCAAGTGAAAGCTGCTAACTCCAGTCTGAACTAACACAATTTTGTAGAAAATGCGCCTCAGACATCATTTCTACAGAGAGGATGATTCTCGACCCCCAGATCCCGAAAGCCTGGCTCAAAACAAATCTACTTTACACCAAAATCAGGAAAAGATGTACAATTAGATAAATTTATAACAACTATAGCCACTCATAAAATTCAATCAAAACATACTATTAAAAATTTAAATAAAGGTAAATTGAAAGCTCTCAATTATCTGAGAAATAATCAAAACATAATTATCAAACGAGCAGATAAAGGAGGAGCGATAGTCGTTATGGATAAGTCATTCTATTAAGGAAATATATTCAAAAAGCTAGAAAACACGGAATATTATGCCCCGTCAAATTTTCAAAGAAAACAACAACATCATAGTAAACATGAGAACATTTATGTCTGGCTACACTTGAATGCTGTTAAAAGAGGAAAAATTTGCACCACAGAATGTTCGGCGCCTTTATTTCCAGTAACAATCTTTCTCTCCGTTAAAGTTAACGGATCGTTAAAAGATAACGGAGCTTTGAGCAACCGTCCCCAGACCAATAGTAGGCGGACCAAATAGTAGTACCCAAAGACTTAGTAACTTCATTGATATCATTTTGAAACCACTATGTTCTAAAGTCAAAAATTTTCTCCGCGATGATATAGATTTCCTTCATCATTTACCTAAGCAGGTAGAACCTGGTAGTACGTTAATAAGCTTTGATGTAGTAAATCTATATAATAACATCAGTAAAGATCTGGGATTAAAAGCTATCGAATATTCGATAGATACATATCCCGATTGTATCCCAGATCGTTTTTCTAAACGATTCATAATTGGCGCTCTAAATTTAGTAATTTCAAATAACATATTTTTCTTCGATGCCCATTATTTCTCACAAAATAAAGGTGTGGCCATCTGTACAAAAGTTGGTCCGACATACGCAACATTAACATTAGGTTACCTCGAAGAAAATTGGCATGAGAAAGTATTCACAACCTTTGATAAAACTTGAAGCGACATCATTGAGCAATCGTGGAAACGATTTCTGGGTGATTCTTGGTGCGTCCTCGATATAGAAGATAAAGCGATCACCCAACTCCACGAACTCCTGAATATCCTAGATGTCGACATTTAATTCACTGTTGAATGTAGTAAAGTAAAACTAAACTTTCTCGATGTCACGGTGAATCTTTTACCGAATGGTCAAATTGAAACTGATATGTATTATAGATCGACAGACACACATCAATATCTCAATTATAACTCATGTCATACTTCTCATACCAAACGTAATATTCCGTATAATTAAGTAGACGTGGGTGTACCATAGTTTCACAATCGGATATCAAACAAATACGCCTTAATGAGCTTAAACAACACTACCCGGCAAAACTAATAGATGACGCCATTCAAAAAGCTTTAAGTTTAGATCAGAGCAAATTAAGGTGCCCAAAAACGATTTGTGAAACATAGAGTCACAAAGAGCTTGCTTTAGTAACTACTTTCAACACATCACAAGAAGATGGTAATTCTACTATAATTAATAATAATCTCCATATTCTTAAAAAAAAAGCCCGGTTATGGATGGTATATTAAATAAGACAAAAATTATAAATAGTTAAAGGCCTGGCTAAATTACTAATCTCATCAAAAATCTAATCAACTAAAATCATACCCACAGTTAACAAGTGTAATGAATCAAAATGTAAAACGTGTTCAATCATAATTGAAGGTTCATCCACAAATATCACATCATGTAAAAAAAAAACAATGACTTGTAAATCAATTACACTATATATGTAATAATTTGTCCTGGCTGTAACGGTGGGTTGTCGGGAAGACCATAAATATGCTTAGATTAAGAACGAACCTCCATCGACACCTTATTCTTAATCCACAATACAGGATGATACCCCTAAGCCGACAACTTGATGTTTGTGGCAAATGCAATTTTAATGTCTTTCCGTTATATCAATTAAACAGCAACAACAACGATCTATTACAAGCAAAGGAATCATTTTTTATTGAAAAATTCAATCCATTGCTTAATTCAAGGTGTTGATTTTTGTTATATTAACATTGTAGTTGTGTATTATAAATGTTTAATTATTATTATGCATATAAGTTGTGTAAATTATAATAGTAAGTGCAGGAGGACCACACTACACGCAAAACAAAAATATACAAGATAAACCTGCGTACAAGACAAAAATATAGACATTGGGGAAAATAAACAATTGAATTTAATTATTATTATGCAGATTATCTTATGTACATATTAAAGCCGTTATAGTTCATAGTTGTAACCATGACGTTATTACGTCAAATCAATTGTTTGAATTTGCCTGATGAAGCTTAAAGCCCTAATACCACTCTTGTAACTAAATAATATGTCCCAATCTTTTTTCTCGTCAACAAATTGTACTATTTTACAATATTCAAATTAATAAATGACACAAATTTCATCTAAACACACCTAATTTTAAAAATTGGAAAAATTCAACTATATGCCGTAACATGGTTTGAAAAGCTTTACGTAAACAATTTCAAATGCAACTTGAATTTAAACATATTTTTGAACCCTCTAGACAAGTAAGATAGGTTGTAATGGATAATTTACACAACAGGTAGGACACTTAAACATGTAGTAGTTAAAATAAGGCTAATTTCCTTTCTGGACCTTTCAAGCCAGCAAGAGTGTTATTGTCCCTTTAATAAAGCGGAAAGTACTCGCCAAAAAAGTAGGGTTTTTTCAGGATGTCAATAATTTCCTTAGATTTACAGGTTCTGTGAAGCTGCTTATGAAGTTGGTCTAAGAAACAATCTTCTTCATTTTGGGGCTTTTTCCCAGCTTCTGTTTATTCACGTCGATGATGTTCATCCTATTGTGGTGTGGGTTAAATGTTGTGACTAATGGCATGATGTTATTGTTCTCCTTCTTGAATTAAATTTCATCAATGAACAGTTGCTTGAAGCCAAAGAGAACAGACTAATATAATTATTCTCTCCGATGCTTAATGGTCGAAGATAAACATTCATTTTATAAATAGTTAATCCCCCTTCGACATACTAGAGTTATGTCCCTATTTGGCGTCGCGCGATTGTGTAACTGCGCGACGCCATTGTCTTTTGTGTTAGCCCTGGAGACGCCGTAAAGGCCGAAAGATCTCAGCACTAATGTAAAAGTTATTTAAATATAGATTATTCCATCCAAATATTAGTATTTTTTGGTATATATATATCTATATATTCGAAATAAAGATGTTTTAGGAAAGAAAACTAGGTTTTTTGCGAGTAATATATAAATTAAAAGGGTGCTTACCGTAAAAGGATATCATACATTCTAAAAACTTAAAGAGCACATGAAATGGGCCCAAGACATATCTTAGGCGTGTAGCAAAGAGTTACGATACCCATTTTACGGCAAATATGATTAAAAGTAATTCAGTTATTTAGGTTTAAGTATCCAAAAGCCAAAAACGGTTTTCAAATTTTCAATTACAACTTTAATCCGGTTGATTGGCTGATGACATCACAGGCACTACACATATATACTGGTTTACCCCCATTTCGACTACGTCCCATTTCGACTACACCCCGTTTCGACTACAAATTTTATTACCCTCAAAACCCTGAGCCCCTAACTAATCAACAATGAACTGTTCCACTGATTAAGAGATCGGATTTAGGTAATGATTATTGTTAAAATAGCTTATTCATTATATATTTTAGCTTGTGTTTTAACATCTTAGCAAATATATCAACTCGAGAGTACATTTTTGTTTTGACAAATATTTGTAATATTTAGAGATAACATGGAGTTTAATTAATACTTGCTTATCTATATAAGATGATTTATTTCAAAAGCTCATTTATTCTTGAAGTTCACTATCATTAAGTCAAACATGTTCTTATCTTATTAGAATTCTTTTATAACAATTAGTTTGTGTATTTTCGAAGTAGAAATATTAGCTTATTTATTAAAAGTAACATTGTTTCATGTGTAGACTACATGGCGAGACTTCGTGAAGTCGAATTTGTAATTTCTCAGAGGGGTTAGCCGCAAGTCTTGTGGGTGGACATGTGTATAGAAAGAATATCGAGCGCGGTGAATGCATTCATTGGAAGCGTGTAAAGTCAACCTGCAGTGGGAAATGTACCACAATGGATATATACGTTCGTAACGTTTCAAATCACAACCACCTCCCAGAACATGAGGACCAAATCAAATTTATAAGTAGCCTCCGAAAACGTTCACGAGAAGAAACGAAACCTGTGCAATTAGTTTACTCTGAAGAACTTGCTCAAATACCTGAAGAATTCGTGTTTGATTTACCTTCCTTTTCTTCCATTTCTAGTGGAATGTATAGACACCGAAGAGCTACCATACCACAATTGCCCAAGTCACGATCAGAGGTAAACTTACTAGGCAGCCCATGGTCAATGACGAAACCCGACTTTTATTGTTTGAAGATGATGAAGATGAAAAGATGGTGGTATTTTCGACAGATGCTCAACTTACGCTGCATATACTTTATATATACAATACACACGACCAGTTGGCAAGTGTTCAGGGGCGGGTCCAGGCGGGGGCGGACGCTTCCGGAACCCCCTCGAGATTTTTCAGTGCCCTTTTTTCCCAAACGGACTTCCATACACCCGCAGATATTGGGGCCGGCAAGTGGCGACGCCGCGCAGTGAATGGAGACGTCAACGTCATACAATGTGGCAACACCCTTGCTAGACGGCAAGATGGAAATTTTTCGGTATTCTGTTCCTATTTGCATCTAAAATGTTGCGACACGATCGTATAAAGAGAAAAAGGGAGGGAGATAAAATTGCTGCAGCCGCTAATTGTGCCAAAATCAGCTGTTTCTTTCGGTAAGTGTAAAATTTTACTGCATTTGTTGATTTTTAAGGTGAAGAGAGTAGTCTGCCAACTGTGCAGCAGTCGCTAGATATTTACTATCATCAATGTACAATTAAAAGAGCATTTACATACTTCAAGTTTAGTGATTTGGAGGGCACATAAAGGCCTTAAATAGGGCACTGTTACGTGAAAATCGTGGGTCTAAGGGGCACATTTTTGGCCGAATCGATATAAAATACGGGTATCTTTACATCAAAGGTGCACTTTTTGTACCTATATGATTAAAAGGGCATTTAATGTGATACCCTTGAATGAGGAGGACACATTCAACGCCATGTCGATATACAAGGGGCATTTTAACGTCAAAACCATGGATTGCAGGGGCAATTGAGGCCTAAAATAAGGCACCGTTACGTGAAAATCATGGATCTGAGGGGCACATTTTATACAGAATCGATATAAAACTGGGGCATTTTTACATCAAAAGAGGCACTTTATGTACCAAAATAATTAAAAAGCGCATTTTAACGTGATACGCTTGAATGAGGAGGGCACGTTCAACGTCAAGTCGATATACAGAGGGCATTTTAACATCAAAACCATGGATTGCAGGGGCAATTTTTATGTCAAATGGATTCAAAGGCATTTTCACGTCAAACTCTTGGATTTGGAGGGCACACTTTATGGCGAATTTATTTAAAGAGGGCCTTTTTATGTCGATCCCATCGATTTGAGGGGCACTTTTTAAATGCCAAACCTTTGTATAGAATTACTCTTTTTATTTTAAGGCCTTCCATTCTTTCTGCTGAACCAGTAACAGTATCTGTTGTTGAGATTTCTAGCTCACAGTTGTCGTCACCAGAGGATGAACCAGAAGCCGATATAAATGATGCCTCTAAAACCCACCAGAGTGGCTTAGAATGGCTTGAAATTTAAAAAAAATTCCCAAAACCTCCCGCTAGATCGCGCCTACGGTCATGGATACTGTATTAGACGAAAATGGGGTGCCCTTTTTTGAAAATTGGGTGCCCTTATTTTTTTGGACCCCCTCCAGCTAGAGCCCTGGATCCGCCCCTGGTGTTTACGTGTCGGTTCAATTTACGTGACTGGCATAATACTAATTATCCTCTTGCGTTGTTATAGATGAGTCATTTGTTATTGGAATATTTTAGAGTGAATTTGAAATGCCGTAGATCCATTTAAAGTGTCATTGTTTAAATAGACTCAAGCAATCAGCGCATTTACCGGTAGTTTTGATAACCCGTAATGCTTTATATCCCAAACTATTCTATATAAGTACAGAAATAAAAATGGTGCATGTTATTTGTCTATATATTCATTATTAGCTAAACGTAATACGGATATCTATTATTTACACAAAAAACAACTTTTGATTTAAAATGTATTTATTCAGAGTTCATTTATACAACGATGAATGGAACAATATAATAAATTGGATACAGTAACAAGCAACTTAATGCTTTTATAAAACTGCTTCCAGAATAGGGTGATATGAATATAAATTTTAAAAGATGAGCTGGCAATGTAATAAAATAAAAGTTATTATCTATATTAGGGTTTTAGTTTAGGTTAAAGGTGGTATGAAGAAAGGGTGTTAAATAGGAAAATTAAATAAAAGAAGATTAAGATGGTGACATACATAGAGTGTAGGGGGGGGGGTGAGTTTTGAAAAAAAAAGAAAAAAGTTTGAGACGCAAAACCACAAGAGCCTAACACACACCAACTTTTATTTCCATTTGAAATTCACAGCGAATACGATTCAAGACACACTTTCCACCTACAGTGATGTCTTTGATCTGGCCGGCGTAAAGAAGATAATTACCCGATCAACATTCTTAATCCCACTAACAATCACTGCTAACACCGAGATGTAAATTGGTTTACGACCTTAAAGCCGATTTTCCACTAGACGAATTATTTCGCGCGAAGCGAATTTTTTCGAGTATAGGCATGCGCAGTATAATAATTTCCAGCCGCGAAAAAAGGAGCAAACCAATCAGAATTCCGTAAACTCTCACGTGGTAAGAAACAACTCACGAGGCCAAGGCCATCCCATTCTCGTCGCGAAAGGTTTCCTTCCTTAACTTCCACAATGGCTGCTGCTTTTAATCTGAGATATTTACTCTCGTTAAAGGTAAGATTGAGTAAAATGCTAATCAATCCTACCTTTAACAAGAGTAAATATCTCAGATTAAAAGCAGCAGCCATTGTGGAAGTTCAGGGAGGAAACCTTTCGCGCCATTTTTGCTATGAGACAATGAATGATCAAAACAATTGCTAGTGTAGTGGAAAATAAAAGCGCGCTGACTCGAAATCTTTCGCGGCGAAAAACTTAGCTTCGCGCGAAAAAAATCGCCTGGTGAAAAATCGGCTTAAGTCGTTGTCAGATGACCAAGAAAATTTATTTGTACTTTTAATTCTAACGCATATTGAAATATTTTTTCGTGTTTCATTTTTACGATCTATTTAGCTGAAATTTTTTTCAAGTCGAGTCTCAACTCTTTGTAATAAAACATAGTATGGAAGTCTAAAATTCTTTTTGTTATACATATTCAATTACTCCGTGCACCAACAACGATAATTTTTCATTGGGTAGAATTTACAGTAGCTATTGGCTAACAGCATGCGCAAGGAACCTTATTGGCATGCATATTGGATATATACTATTTATAGTATGCAGCGCCAAAGCAGAAGATAAACACGCACGTACTGTACAATCAGCAGTTATAGGTAAATATGATAAGACCATTTAAATATTTTATGTTTATACTACCTGTAATTAATATATAACATCTGTTTGGTCGTAAACTGCGTAATAAACTTGACCAAAACTCTTGTTTTTTCATCCATTTTTTCCTCAATTGCATACGGGTCTGGTAAACCTGCCGTATCTTTCCTATTCGAAGTTTTCGTAAATAGATTTCTGGCATCGGTCGGGAAACCTTACACATACATAAAATAGACGCTCTGTTCCATTTTATGTAAAAGAAGCTTATTGTACGACGGTATTTATACAAACAATAAACACGCACACACGATGTGAAAATAATTTCAGCTAATAATACTATAAATAATAGTATTATATGCAATATGCATGCAAATCGGGTTGTTTATTCGTGCTGTAGCCAATAGCTACTGTGAATTTTATCGCTGTTTGGTGCACGAAGTAATAGAATATGAATAACAGAAAGAATGAAACGATGACAAAGTTGAATCAGTGAATATTTTAAAATCTTTTATTCTTGGTATTGTAACCACATAGACGGCTCTCGGTAAAGTGGTAATTTGGCGTAAAACCTAAACCCCTTGTGTTATTAGACATTCTGTTCATTTCGCGACGACGTCCCGGAAAATAAATGCCTTGTCTAAAAACTCAACTCCTTTCAAATTAAAATGGTAGTGTTTATTTTAAAAGAAAAAAACATCCCGAGAAACTGAACGGTCGACCGATGTTAAAACTGAACGATGTTTTTTAATCTACACGGTAGCACAAACTGGCCGTTTTCTGATGAATCTTGACGGCATTTAACACACTCTAAACGGCAATTTATTAACTGGATACGTGTATTAGATTCTGGATGGTAAGGGTGGTTTATTTTCTTTTTTCATTAAATCTGGGCGATACCCGGTCCAATGTAAGCTACAGTGTTGGTTTACGTTGTGATTATTCTGATTTAAAAGACGTAGGGAATATGGCTACAGCAACCGGCTTTAAAAAAAAACAAATTCTAAACTACAAATTAATGACCAATCCGCACCTAGGTAAAAACCCTAGCTGCAACTGTTAAAAACATGTTTTATCACAGAAAATATTTTAATATAGGATGACATTTTGATTAAATTATTTTATATTTGCCTTTTTGTTTATAGTTACTTAATGTCTTCTTCGTCTAAACGATGTATATCGTTATTGTCAAAATACTAAAGAACATGTAATAGAAAAATGTTATTATTAGTAAGTTCAAATATTCATTTTTTATCTCTGTTACCTACATGTATTTATTTTTTATCTTCTAATGTAGATGTTTTAAAATGCTTGTTATGTCTCGTAGGCCTTAAAGGCCGGACATTGTACACTTATAATTTGTTCTCTTAAATTATGTTTTTATTGCTATTGTACAATGTGTGACACATTAATAAAACAATTCTTCTTCTTCTTCTTCTATATTCGGACTTTGAGTGAAGATAGCTGATTTAATTCTAATCAGATTGATGTTAACTTCCCATAATGTGGATATAGTAACCATTGGCTACACATAGCAAAACATTCTTACGACCGCCTAATGGGCACTTTAAAGAAATTTTATTTATTATCCATTATTGCCTTGAAAACCTAACGGCAAACATGTAGGCAATTAAATAAAATTTCTTTAATGGTATTTTCTACTTAAGTTTTTAGAAAATATTATCTACCGTAAACAAAGAACTTCTTTGTTTACGGTAGATAAATGCATATAAAAATAAAAAAAATACCCCAGGTAAGAAATTCTCCACTTTACTTCATTCCGACATACATTAAGTCATATAAGCTAGCTGTCTGCCCTCCATAGGCGTCTTCAGATATTAATAATGCATATAAAATATTCAAATACGATACATATTGTATAGGGTATTTAGTATTATGTTTTGTGCAATTATACAACTTAAAAATTCTAATTGGTTGTTTAACTCATAGCTTTTAGCATTATTAAATCTTGATTATCGCCCTTTTTGTTAAGAAATTCTATTGACGTCATTGATAACATTACGACGTATTTACGTCACACCATTCAGTTAGCAGACGACTGCCTCCCGAGGCGGTCTACATTTTCTTTGCTTCATTGTGTTGGGCTGTTTGTGCGTTTTCTTGTACGAGTCAATATGTTCAATCTTGAGTGAAGTCTGAGTTGCTTCAGACCCGGGACTGTACAGCGCAGTGGACGCTTACGGCTAGCCCCCGGATCCATTCACTCTTTTTTGAATTTTTTTTTTTTTTTTTTTTTTTTTTTTTTTGAATTGTTGTTTTATTGTTTGTTTCGTTTGCTGTTTCGGAGTATGATGTATTGTCGTTATATTTATCCTTTATGTAAATCATATGTGGCGCAGTCCCCCTGCACTAACTATTAGAACAATAGATTTCCATGACAATGTATACGTTATATATATATATATATATAAATATTGAGTTTTTAGACTACCTCATGGATGAAATTTGCTTTTTCTTTCTAAAAACTCAATATTTTTATATATTTTTTACCGGAGAGCAGAATGCTATTTATTTTACCAAAATAAATAGTTTACCAAATACACAAAGAAAATTAAGGTTAAATACAGCGTGTAAAGATATATAGAGTGGCCTTAATTTTCTACCTTTTAGATGATGAAGCAGATTTTTGTTGTTTTCGCCTGTTTGGCTGTCGTGTCTATGGCGGTTCCTATCGATGGCCTTGCAATGTATGACGGCCTAGGGGGAATGTAATGTATGGTATGGGGGGTCTGGTAACCTGCCCAAACCTAGACAGCCATATCTAAGACAGCTTAAAACAACAACATTTACGGCCAAGTGCACAACTAATCCTCAACCTGTTACCTATATTTAATAATGGAATAGTCCAAGAAAATCTAGAAAAAATCCCTAAACTTGGACGGTTTATTCCCATAACGCCGACTCACCGAGTTTTGGGGGAAAAATTTTGGTTGGTGTTAAGGGGTCGACTGGCCAAGAACAAAAGATCCAAGCTGGGGGATAAAACTAATTAAGCCGATAATTTTGGGAGCATTTATTTTTTTTAAAAATTTATAACAACCTTTAACTTTTAATTTAACATTACAAATATTTTTAACTTTTGGCACGCATAAAATGTCCAACATAGTCCAAAAATTCTAACAAATTCAATATCCTCCTACTTCATATCTATGTTTTGCATCTTCGATGTTTCTGTTGATATCTGTGTATTTTTTCCTTTTAGGTGGCTGTCGCTGGCCACTTGAATACTACAACAACTGAATCTCTATCGTCTTTTGCTCTTCTTTCAAAAATGCCATCACTTCAAAAATATTCGGATGAGCTTTTCCAATTAATTTTTTTAGACGCCCGTGCAACCCCTCCAAAGAATTGTTGGTTCTTCGCGTTGTTTTGTTGTGGTCCCATTGTACTTGAGTAAATTGATCGTCTAACCATTGGGTAACCATATAGTCGGCCAGTTGTTGAGATTTCTCATTATCTGGTACCTTGGCCATTATTTAGATCCATGCGTCATCAATCTGCAAATAAAAGAAAGATACATATAAATTATCCATATTTACAATATAGCTATATTAACTATATGTCTATATTAACTATATGTCTATATTAACCATATGTCTATATTAACTATATACTAAGTATAATGGATACTTACATCAGTCACGGGCAGTAATGGTATCCCGATACACCGTCTAACGAATTTTCATGTTTCTTCTTCTCGATAACACGTTTGCAGAACCAGTTGTCGGACTTTTCTCCAAATACATTGACCATAGTGAAAATAACACTATAGTAAGTGAGTTGAATTTAAGTGAACTATATTAAAAATGACTGGTCCCTACCTCATTAACGCCTTTAATCCGTTCTTAACCCATCAAAGAGTGCCGCGGTCGACTTTCCAAACTCTGCTGAGTCGGCGTTATGGGAAGACACCACTTGGACAGCCGGTTAAAAACAACAACAAACTGTAACAGATTTATTAACAAGTATAAAACAACAAATATAGTACCATTTCTTTGCTGTTATTGGTTGTTGGGCCTCGTGTGTTGTGTAGGTCAAAAGAGCCAGGGGGAGTCAGGCATCGCAGTCGATCCAGGTTGTCACCATGTAGTCTTTGAAGTGGGACTTCAGGAGACGAATCCGTAACTTCCATCCAGGTATCGTGGACATCTCGCTCGAGCTCGGGGAGGAGTGCCAGACCAGCTGCTCTTCTGACGAAAGTCTTCAACTCTGGATCCTCTCTGTAGGTAACTGCTAGTCCTAAGTCCTGGGTCTTCCTCCAAGGGCCTGGCAGAAGTGGAAATAGCATCCCTTGATCTCAGCTTGAGGAAACTCTTGCTCGATTGCCTGTTTGGCTGCTAACTCGAAATCAGTCTGCGCACGACTTGGAGCTAGCTAGAGGCTGGTTGAGTTGAATGTGGTCGCCGACATTTCGACAAAAGTCACCCACAGTGGTGCTCTTTCCGAAACATGCAGTAACTACACATCGCCAGGATGCAGGTCTGTCTCACTTTGTTTCTGTTGTACAGAAAACCGTAATAAAAACTTGCGAAGTTCCCTTCTGTGTTGTGACAAATTCTACCTTTTGCAGTCCAGCCATATTGCAATAATATCTTAACATCAGGGTCAATCATTGCTGTTAAAAGTTCGAAGGAAGTTATATTTTGAAATCAAAACATCTTAGCTGCTTACACACTTAAATGTTTAATAATCACCCTTGGATCAAAATTAGATATATTTATCGTTTTGATAATCAAACTTGCACCTAATACATGTATTTTCAAATCAAACATCTCAGCCCAACAAACTTAATCTCCCGAAGTAATATTTTTAAATCAAATTATCTCAGCTGCTTACACATCCTGTTTAGAAATCACCCTTGATCAAAGTTATATATATTTTCAAATCAATACATCTCAACAGTTTTAACATAACTTATTGTTTTGATAATCAAACTTGCATCAAAGACATCTCAGCCCAAAAACTTAATCTCCCTATCGGTCTGTTCCATTGTAGCTATTGGCGTTGTGTTAATTAAAGGGACAATAACATTCTCGCTGGCTTGACAGCTAACGAAAATAGAAAAATAGCCTTATTCTAAGTACTAGATGAGTGCCTTACCTGATGCGATAATTATCCATTAAATCCAATTTTACTTGTCCAGGGTGCTCGAAAGTATTTTTAAAGTCCAAATCACATTGCATACCCTTACGTAAGCGAATTCAAATATTATTGTCGCCATTTCTGTCAAGGGAGTTATCTCCCTTGAGATTTGATAGACTTCCTGTTCTAAGAATAGCTTTCCATGATGTCATTGACTCATTGAGGCTGGTTCGTAACCCTGCTATTGTCCTTTAATAAAACAACTTACCTGTCCAATTTTTCCACAACTCCCGTGCAATGGCTCTGAGTGCTGCCTGTTTTTTCTCGCGTTTATGGTTATCATAAGATTGTATAGACCACAGCACGATTTGGCCATTGAAATAAAAATAGAAATATTCTGTCTCAGCCCAGTTGAGTTCGACGTCTGCCATTTTTAGGAAGTGCGCGCTTGCATTTGATTGGTCAATTCACAGTACAAATCCTACGAGAATAGGACTTATTCTAAATCTAGGGATTTGTCCGTAGGTCAGAGAATCTTTAATCTATAGGACAAATATTCCCGTTCACATGAAAGGACTTAGCTTATAAGACCTCAGGATAAATCCACTAGTGTGACTCGGCCTTATTTACCCAATAGACCACAAGGAAGTTAAGGTGACATTTGCTGATGAACTTGGTGGCAGGCATTGTAAAAAAAAACCTACAGAAAATGTGGTCAACCGGTTAATTTAAATTCTTATACTTACAATTCTCAGCTAAACATTGATGTTCAGAAACGAGTCGATTTAATGATATTGTCTCGGTATCTTCTAAAAGATTGTCAACATTTCTATAGACAATTACCTTTAGGTTAAGCATCAAAGTGAGAGGTATAATGTTAAAGATACATTATGTAAGATTGGGTTAAAAACTAGATAAAGTAAAGGTAATTCGTTGAAAATTCCAGTCAAATTGATCCCCTTTGAATGAATAAATGAAATGGGGTTTAACGTCCTACTGTTATGCACTTAACCTGAGCTAAATGAAGACGGGGATCCACTTTGAACTGAGATAACAACTTTGGTCATTCCGTCTAGCCTTGTTCATCATTACTAAAATTAGTACATTAAAAGACATAGTCTCGTTTATCCACGGTTTTGATTTAATTATCAATGAGCGTTAGCAAGGCAAGCCTTGACATCGAGAGTTGATTAAGGCCTGGATAAGTTAATTAATGTATAATTGATAATTTAGATAAGATTTCAGGCCTAAAGGAAGACATGCAAACGGCAGAATTAACTCTTGCATAATTCATGTTTAAGCATCCAAGTTATTTTTAGCTTTTTCTTATTTCTACATTTGTGATATTATAATAGTTAAATAAATTCTTAATATTAAAATGTATTTGATCAAGACTATTTATTTTTTGGGTCAATGCACGATTTTGGTTACTTCCTGCACTTTTGACAATTTTGCACCAAACGTCTGGGCCGAAATGTGTTAATACATTGTATCCTGTTCATATTTCCCATTAAAATATGACATTATTATAAATAATTCTTAATATTAAATTATATTTGGTCGAGTCTATTTATCTTTTATTTATTGAATCAGTGTAAGATTTTGGTTACTTCCTGCACTTGTGACAATTTTGCACCAAATATCTAGGAAAAAATGTAAGTAAATTTTGGCTAGGATACAAGACCCAGATAACACTCGAAATATATGAATCTAATTAGTAAGTTAATGACAAGAAATCGTCATTTTTTAAAAAATATCTTAAAAGTAGCTGAAGCCTGGCGTACAACTTTAGCGACGGGTTTGGCGACAAATAACGCCGCAATATAAGTGGAGTGAACACGCCACACGACGACTTTTGCGATCCCGAAAATGAACCTGTCACGCGCTTCGTCATGTAATTTTCTGTTATTGACTTGTAAAGATCTTATTTCTTTTTGTAAATTTAATACTTGTTTCTGGAGTTGGAAATTTTTTCTTTCTTTCCTATTATTTACATTTCTTGGCCTATACTTGATTTTTAGGTGGATAAAAGATTTCTCGGTTTTCCAGATTGTGGATATGTATTTTTATTTTTTTTGTTATTTCACCAGTTCTTGACCATAGAAGAAGTATTTTCATCTGCCCTTGTAGTAGTACCAATATCCTCAGTTACCAAATTTAATGAAGTAAAATAAAAATTAAGAGTTCTCTAAGTTGACCCTTTCTGCATCTTTTCGTCTACGTCTCAAATTATCTCGCTTACTGTGCAGGTCTCCAATAAATTTCTGATTTTCAATTCGACATACATATTCTAGACATATTTAATTGACGCGTATACCGTCTCCCTGATCCACTACGTCGTTAGCACTGTTCATCGTGTGCATTTTGCATACCGATAGTTTATTGGCCAGTCACGCTATTTTATCGAGATTTCGCCGAATATTAATATTTTGGATGAAGCTATGGCGGGTGTGGCGCGCCAGGCAGGGTAAGCTTTCTCTTCCGGACACCTGATTACACTATTTTGCTTATACCGTTTTTTTAGGACTTCGAATTTTGTCTAATGGTTTGGATTGTTCGTACTTGGTTTTATTTTATTTATTCCAGTTTTGCACGTTTTCGTGGATTTGTTGTGGGTGTCAACTTCTCAGAAATCTTGGTCGGGGAAACCTTCTAGTTTGCAATAAACAGTTACACATCAAACGGTCGGACTGTTACATGTTCTCTGGGTTATTTTACATATGGAACAAGTGGGCAAAGTCTTAAAAAGATTGGTGTTGAAAAGTTAGTGCGCATCTTAGACTACTCAACGCCCTTCAATTTAATATTTTTATTTATTTTTTAATGATCAATAAGATGTATTTATCTATTTATTTATTATTTACTTATATAAATTATTCATTGATGTACATACGCAATTTTTTTTTTATTCAATTACTATAATTTTGGTTGTAAGCTTACAAACTTGTATGTCATACGCCATTGCCACTAAACCTGTCCTGTTGTGTTAAAGTACTGGCAGTACTCTTTTCTAGCTGCTTACCCTAAGCAGACAATGTTCATCGAACTACATCAAGTCATTCACATAACGAATACCTTCACCAAGTGTGAATATTCTACCTCAATTAGAAGTAAAGTTACTGTGTTCCAAAGTCTCGACCAATCAAATTGCTTATCGTTCTGCATACCCTCAGCAGAAAATGTTGATTATCGAACTTGGTCAATGTATCGGTGTAATAAAGCTAAAGCTATACACCAAGTGTCCTCACTCTCACTTAATCAGAACTTAATAAGCATCAACAATCAACCAATCAAAATGCTTATCTATGCTTACATTAAGAAGAAAATGCTCACCTTGGAACCCCATCAAGGTATTCACCTAATAAGACACCTATGCCAAGTGTGAACATTCTAACTCAATTAGTCTCGACCAATCAAATTGCTTATCGCCCTGCTTACCATGAGCAGAACATGCTCATTATCGAACTCGGTCAAGGTATTGATTTGATGTAATGAAACTACACACCGAGTTTCATCACTCACTTTCTTAAAGATATCGTGTCACAAAGCATCAACCAATCAAATTGCTTGTCTCTGCTTACCCTAAGCAGAAAATGTTCATCTTCGAATTCCACCAAGACATTGACCTAATAAACACTCACACTAGGTTTGCACATTCTAACTAAATAAAAATGAGAGTTATTCAGTTCCAAAGTCTCGACCAATCATATTGCTTATCGCTCTGCTTACCCTGAGCAAAAAATGCTCATTATCGAACTTAGTCAAGTTTGAACATTCTAGCTTGATTAGAACGAGAGTTATTGTTTCCCAAAAGGTGTGAGATAAGCGTGCGAACCTATTTTAATAGTCACCTGCTTTCTTCGAAAGTAGCACCACTGCCAAATGGCTGTCTTACTGCAATATGTTTACCATCCTGTGCTCCAATGCAGTTTGGGAAATTCCATCTGCTGTTGAAGCCATCTATGATCTATGACATTCTCCCATTCGTCTGGTTTGCTGGGTACCTGAAAAAATTAAATTGATACTCGATTAAAGGAATTATTTTAATAATGTGTAAAAATCGTCTGGCCTTAAGAGAAAATGAATTGTACTCGGGGGGGGGGGGGGGGGGCTTGTATATCGCTTACCTTCAAATACTCTTCTCTCAGTACATCGTAAATAGCTTTAAATGTTTCTGGCACAATAAGGATTACTGTGCTTCTTGGAATTCTATATTAATAAATTCAAGAGACTGCTAACTATCACCTGTAAAGTGAAAGAATATTTATAAGGAGTAATCTAGGCACATTTATCTTAAAATGTCTCTCTTTAATTTTTAAAATTTTTATTCCAAGCCTTAATTTTAAATTCGATTTGACTTTGATCACAATAACAATTCGGCTATTAGTACAACTCACGTTTGTTATTGTTATATATTTATAAGATTAATTAAGAATATTACCTGTTGCTAAAAACGCAAAGTAAGAATCAACCTCTCTCCTGGTGGTATATTTTCACGCATTTGTGTATCGTGTCTTGGAATATAAAATATAAGGCTGTACTTTTTTTTAGTAATTCCTCAAATGTTTCCCAGTCAATTTTAAGAAAAGTTTTAATGGATCTCTGGTTTTGTGACTTTAGTTCCTCCATAAGAGAATAATGATCCCAAAACTGATGTCTTAGGCTAATCCATGGTCGTACCCAACAAGATCTTTTTTGTTCTTTTCCTTTTTGTTTGATCAATAAAATACAACATACGGCCGCAACATCAGAAGTTAAGTCAACCATCTTTTTAGTTTCCTCCCTATTTTCATTTCTGCTATTACTGATCACATGACCAAAACCCATAAGATTTTACTTAAATGTATGATCATAAAAACCTAGAGGATGCATTCTGTTTAAAAAAAACTTAGCATTTAACTCATCAAAATCATAAAAAGAAGCGTAACTAAGTTCGGAAATATTGTAGTGCTTACGTTTATTGTCATTTTCATGTGTTGCTGAAATCCTGTTGGGAGAAATACCTTTGACTTACTAAATTGTCTTTTAATACATCAGATGAGTGCATTGAGTCAAATTGCTTTTAACAATGACCTGTTTCAAAAAGTTTTGTTCAACGATATAGATATTTTTAGCATTATTGTATAAAAAATTAATTAGGGCTGTACACATCAATCTGTTGCGGTTATGACCACAAGAATCACTACATAAAATTACATTAGTATACTCCTCCCTATCTTTTTCTAAAAGCCAACACGTCAAGCAAAGCATCATTAGCACCCCTTTACCCTCTGATTCATTCCATGTGTAACAGAGTCCCTGGTGTGTTTGTAATTCTAATATTGTAAAAAAAATCATATACATTAAGTTTTCGTAAATAATACGCGAAGCCCACATTTAATTTTGGAGTTGTCAAAACTTGCAGGATGTCGAAAACTGCAGTAATATGTGACCCATCAGTAACAACCTTATCAATCTTTTTGGTAGTTGTGGCTTGTTGTTTCCTCTTTTTTCGGAGCAGAACAGTGGGATGTTACTCCAATTTCATTTTGTTTGCTTCTTCTTTATTTGTTGTAGTTCATTGATTTCACTTAACATGTTTCCCTCCCTTTTCAGCCGACACTTACTACATGTGTCACAAACATCTTTACTTGGATCAAGGAATTCTTAACTGAATTCAGTATTAAATATGTCTCGGTACATGGACTCTTTTACAGGGTTCCATTTTTACTCCAAACATTTAGTTAGGTACAACTTGTAAAGAGCATTTACAGACAGTGTTGGGTCAAGATATTGCCTTTTGGGGGAAGCTCTACAATAATGGCTGTCAATTTTAGGTAAGGAAATTAATGTCATTAACAACAGCCTGTTTATCTGCATCTATTTACAAGTTTTTGTGCTGTTCCAACAACAGCAAACCAGCACTACAATTTTCCAAGTTGTATTTTATTGTCGAATCTGAAATGTCAAGTGTTTTCAGCTTATAACAAAATCTGGTAATGAAAAATGTCACTTGCGAGGGGCTACTTTCGTCCCCATGCTAGTACCGCCTATCTGGAGGTAATGTTTGTTATTAAAAACGAAGTTGTTATTAGTATTAGTAAGTACAAGTTTTAGCAGTGCTATTAAATAAGTGGGATCAATTCTCCAATTAGGTTTATTTTTAAGAATGCTTTTAGCGACTGCTCGTAAGCCTTCATTAGTGGGGATGTTTAGTTTAAAGGGATGTGACGTCCATGGTGACAAGAATGACATCTGATTGTAGGGTTAGGTCGATGTCTTCCAATCTTTGGACAAAGTGGGTGGTGTCGCTTTTTGTACCTCGGGTAAAGAGGGACGAAGTGTTTGATAAGTTCATCTATGAAACTACTGATGAATTCCGTGGGGGTTCCATTTCCGCTGACAATAGGTCTGCCTGGCACTTTACCGGGTTTACTACATTTGGGTAAGATGTGGAAGCGACCTGGGTTGGGGGTCGACTACACTAAGGCCTTTACGGATTTTTTCCGTAATGTGTCCGGATTGATACATTTTGGTTAGGAAAAGTGTGATTTCAGCAATGAATTCGAGAGAGGGGTCCTCATCTAAAGGCAGGTAAAAAGAAATGTTAGAAAGTTGTCTTTCGGCTTCAAGGATATATACAGTGATTTCAGGCCAAGTGCGTTGCAGCCCTGCGATCTTTGTCGCAGCCAATCAGCGTCCACTAGGTCATGAGTCTGCGCAGTTCGCTATGACGTCACGTCCTTCGTGCCAAAGCCCGTATGACAGCTTGCTGCCATGGCTGGCGTTCAAGAGGACGACAACGAATTGCGCCGACTCTCCAACACAACTGGTAAGCAATCATTTAATACTCCGTTATCCCGTGGCAGAATAACCACATTCCTTCGTTAGGTAGCTCGTACCTTCTGTCATGAGCCGACTAACCGTCAATCTCATTCGTTCGTCCGTTAGGACCTATAATAATAAACTGAAAGTAACATCCATGCGCTCGCGCGCTGCCATTTTGTTCCCGATGCCTTCATTCTTATTTGAAGTGCTTCGTGATTCCATTAATCGGTAGATATAACGATTATATTCTTGTCCCTCCCCATTGCATATTTATTTATCCATGACATGCTGTCATAGGTTCTTTGTAAGTTATCGCGGGAATTTGTTTACACGTCTGCGTAGCACGCCGTGATACGCATGTCAGTCGGTAGCTATTGACAAGTAAAGGCCAGTCAATACAGTTGGGTCATGCTCGAATGTACACTCCAAGTTGCGAGACCTCAGACTCGTAACACTGCTCCCCCCTCTTTGTTTAGCATTTGCCCCGAATGCATCGTAGCATGATTTCAGCAAAAGAAAACAAGACATTTATCGGGGTACTTTTACTTGGTGATTAAAATTCAAAATTTTCTTTTAGTCTTTCCTCGATCAGTTTCTCCAGCCCACGAGGAGGTAAAACCGGGCCTTGCAGAAAATGGCGTCCAGCTCGAGACACCGGGCTAATGTTAATGTTTCTCAAGTAGTCAAGGATAATTTCGAAATACCGTGGATTTCTATCAATAAAATATCTTCCACGTAGTAGGGTTTAAAGGGTGAATCCGGTTCCACCATCCCGGCCAGGAGACTCGAGGGGTCGTTAGACATCGTGGACACGGAGGTCTCAAATCGCTTCCCACCTATGTTTCAAGTATATTCTCTTGTTTTTGGCCATTTCCTTAATTTCACTTTCGACCTCCCTCCTATTGGCGATAGGCGGAACATTTCCCGTATTTATATGGTGCTCAACCAGATCCGTCGTCCCCAGGTCACTGGATTGGTATTTTAGAAGCAAATCCCTTAATAATTTTTTTTCCTCTGTTTTCAGGTTAACACAGGACTCGCAATACACAGCTACCAAATGTTCCGGCATTGTATTTCCTGTCTGCGACAACTCCTCTGTGGGCCCGCACCCCTGTGAAAGGCATTCCGTCATTATATCCAGGGCGGCCACAATTGAGTGTTAGTATAATTTATTTTCTTGGTTATTTGTATTTAACATACGTATCGGAATAATCCCTGCTTTGGGATTTACTAAAGCCTTTGCTACTAACAGTTCATTGTTTTACATGAAGGGCATCCATGGCTCTAATATTACTGATTGCTCCTGGGGTATTGGGTCAATTGTACGCCCCGCTATGACCATCTCACTATTTCCCGGGATTATAACATCTTCCATAGCAGAAACGCGACTGCATGTAGCCCCCTTCCCCCTTTGAAATCGGAAACAAGGAATTTTATTCTTTTTAACAGTTAAACAGTTTTCATCTAATAAAATATTTACAGAGTATTTTGTCATAACATCAATCCCAATGATGCCTTCCTGCGTAATATCCGCTATAAGAAATTTATGGACCAGACTATGGTTTTCTAACTCAAATGCCACAGTACATTTTCCCAGGAAGGGTTTCTTCTCCCCGGAAGCAGTAATTAGATTTAGGTTCACTGGCTCGATACCCAGCTTCTGGGTTTCCTCCAGTTTTTGAAGAGTAGCATTGCTAATTATGGAAACATTTGCCCCGGTATCAACTAATAGTTGTCATCATTGAGACAACTAATAGTAATCTTATTGGGTCCCTCCCCTGTTTCTGCCCCTGCTAGATTCTGCCCCTTGAACCCAGCAGTTTCTAGTTTCACTGATTTGCACTATTAGGAGCCTGGTTAACTTGGGGATTGGGATAGTTAGGCGTCCTGGAGGAGTTATTTCCCCAGCCATGGCCAGACCTATTGTTTGCGGAGTAATAGTTGTAGCCTTGTCCCAAGGGATTAGGCCCCTGATTGTGATAATCTTGATATTGCATTGTATTATTATAAAAAGGGTTTTCTTTATTATTCCAGGTGCTCCGAGGGCGGAATTTAGATGTCTGTGAGTTCCTTAGTGGTTTTGTTTAACGAGGGTATGGACTGATTCAGGCCTTGTATGTTCCCGTGGCAGAATTACCACATTCCTTCGTTAGGTAGCTTGTACCTCCTGTCATGAGCTGACTACCCGTCAATCTCATCCGTTCGTCCGTTAGGACCTATAATAATAAACTGAAAGTAACATCCATGCGCTCGCGCGCTTCCATGCCTTCATTCTTATTTGAAGTGCTTCGTGATTCATTAATCGTTAGATATAATAATTATATTCTCGCCCCCCCCCCCCCATTGCATATTTATTATCCATGACATCCTGTCATAGGTTCTTTGTAAGTTATCGCGGGAATTTGTTTACACGTCTGCGTAGCACGCCAGTCAATACAGATGGGTCATGCTCGAATGTACACTCCAAGTTGCGAGACCTCAGACTCATAACAGTAATCATTTTTACGCAATGTCACACTAATTTTTATTTACAATAAGAAGACAATATTTATCTTTGTGCTAAGGAATATTTACAATATTTAGGTGTTTTAGTTACTGTGTCTTCGAGACTTGAAGGTAGTTTAAATGTAGAGAAATCCGAGTTGCTTGTGGGCGCGGCCATCTTGGACAATGTGTAGACAAAGAAATACGACAGTGTTAAAGGGACAATAACACTCTTGCTGGCTTGACAGATCCAGAAAAAAAATTAGCCATATTCTAACTACAAGATGTTTAAGTGTCCTACCTGTTATGTAAATTATCCATTACAACCTATCTTACTTGTCCAGAGGGTTCGAAAATATGTTTAAATCCAAGTTGCATTTGAAAGTGCTTACGTAAGGCTTTTCAAACCATGTTACGGAATGTAGTTGAATTTTTCCAATTTTTAAAATTAGGTGTGTTAAGATGAAATTTGTATCATTTTTTAATTGGAATATTGTAAAATTGTACAAATTGTTGACCAGAATAAAGATTGGAACATATTATTCAGTTACAACAAGAGTGGTATTGGGGTAAATAACTGACTTCTTTCTATTAAAAAGGTTTTGAAACCCGATCGCAATCAATAAAATAGATGTTGTTTTTCTAGAATTTAGTCTTGATTTTACCTTATAGTGAGGAATCTACTCAAAACAGGAGTTCTCTTCTCTTGGCTGTGTTGTCACTTGCATAAGGGATGCCTGAAATACATATTATAATCTTTTTACTGGTCTATTTTTCAGGATTTCAACCGATGGACATATTTGCTCTTGCTGCAGAAAATATGAAAATGAAGGAAGAATATGCAAAGATAATTCTTGAAAATGAAAACCTTAAACGCAGTCAAGTTCAACAAGTAGACAAAGGAACCAGTATCGACCTATCAACGCAATATTTTAGTTGTTCAACTTTAAAAAAAGATTAATTTCCATATTATACTGGCTTTTCATATGACCGTTTTTATAATGTATATAAATTTTTTGTACCAGCAGATGATTTACCATTTGAATTTTCTAAGAATATTAGCAGCTTAGTCGGTGTTTCTTTAGATGATCAGCTTCTAATAGTATTAATAAAATTAAGACAAGATTTTGATTTTAAGCACATATCAGATGTTTGAAATTTCTTCTCAAGATTGTAGCTGTTTATTTACAAATTGGACAAACTATAGATTTTACAGACTTGGCTCTCTTGTTATATGGCAACACAGAGAAATTATTATTGAAAATATGCCAAAACAATTTAAAACTGATTATCCCAACACAATGGTCATAATTGATGGAACAGAAATAAAAATTCAGAGACCAAGTTCACTTCATAGACAGTCAATGTTATTCAGACTATAAATCTTGTACCACACTGAAGGGTCTTGTTGGTGTCGACCCTAGGGGATCTATTGTGTTTGCATCTATTTTTTTTTCTGGATCAATCTCAGACAAAGTATTAACGCACAGTAGTGGATTTTTAGACACTTTAAAATCATTGTTACAAAGTGGTAAACTTCAAGAAGGTGATGGAGTTATGGCCCATAAAGGATTGACGATAGAAAAGGAAATCAATAATGTCAGGTTATGCTTAAATATTCCACCATTTGTGCCATCATCTGCCTCCTAAATGAGTGCCTGAGCCGTTACAGAGAATTAAAATAGCTAAACATAGGGTACATGTTGAAAGAGCAATATGTCGGGTTAAACAGTTTAAACTCCTAACCAATAAAGTTAGCCTAAGCTTGTTCAGCTGTGTTAATCAAATATGGCTTGTCTGTTGTATTTTAACAAATTTTATGCCATTCATTATTGAGAAATAGAAATGAAATATAAAATACTGCAGTGCATTTTTTTGTTATTGTACAGAAAACGGGGGGGGGGGGGTAACTATTGATATTGTTTGAGATACATTATTAAGTACATAATGTGGGGATCCAATAAGTAGCGGGCCAATGGGTGCTGTAATGGAGTCTGCTGTGTTGCTCACCAAGTATGAGATAGGACTGTCCTTTAAGGTTTGGAGATGTAAAATATCAGCATCTGATATTTTAAGACTTCTGAAAAAGAAAAAAAACAAGCACATTATAGAAATTGCATGCATGCGACACTCCTTATATTTTACCAGCTAAATGCACCTTGAGCATTAACATTAATGGATATGTCACATGTGCGATATATAAAAACTCACTATTACATGTATTACCATATTTTTTGCATCAATTTAATCACTCCCTAAGAACATTTTCAATTTTAAGCATGTACATATTGTAGATTTGTTGATGCATGATATTATATATCTATTTACGAACTCGTGTATATACTCAAATAAAGTCATTATTATTTTTATTATTATTATTGGGATGGTTGCCTATGTCACCTGAACACTTACCTGTTGTCGTTAAAATTAGCCATCACAGCCTTTCTTTTTCTATTTACATTCCCAGGTCTTGAAATTATTATCTGTGAAACAGGGTCTGGTTCAATTTTCGACCCCCTTGGCTTATCCCACTGCTGTGCTTATCCCACTGCTGTTGTAAACTTGTTGATGATGGTTGAGAAGGGACATCTTTATATCCTGCTATCTTCCATTCTTCAATCATCATTATTATTGCCAACACATGAGCACACCTTCCTCCCATTCTAAAAATACAATTATTTTTATTGGTTAAAAAGGCTGATATTTTAGATCATAGACAAATTGATTAATTCAATTATCCCCAAAATTCACACCTGAATACTTTTTATTTGATGAATTACAAATAGCCTATATAAGCAGGTAATTTACCAAATACACAAAAGCAGCTGGGATATACTTACAGTGTAAAAAAAGAAATTGAACAGGGAAACAGAAATCAAGATAAACTGGAAAAAAAACACAATAGAAATAATACAAACAAAAAAAATGCAGGGTAGGGCCTAGATCTAGGCCCATGTAATTTTATAGTTTTTAGCCTCTCCTGTTTTTTATCATGAAATAAAACCAATCAAAAATAATAAAACAATGTTACTGATCAAATATGAATAGGGATAGAGTCAGAGGACAGTAGAAGTGGGCTAGTAATATGATCGTGGTGAGTGTGAGTAAGGAAGGATAAAAGCCAAGCAACTGTACGTACGTAGATCTATCAGTCAAAAGTATTGTAAACTCGGGTCTATATACTTATCTAACCCACCGGGTTAACCACTTAAACCGTGTGAGCCCGAGTGGGAAGGCAATATGGGTCAAGGGATTAAGACGGGACGACGATAGTTACGTGAGATAGACACATATATAGATACTAATACTACAGAAAAGCACAGCCCATGCCACCAAGCCAAGCTACATACACCAATACTAAATCACATGCACGTGCGCTAGGCAGCCATTAAATATAGTAAAGTTTTCTACTTGCTACAATAATCCAATATAAATAACTTTACTATCACTACTCGTGCAATAAACTTTATCTGTCACTACTTGTGCGATAATCTTTATCTGTCACTATTTGTGCAATAATCTTGATGTATTTAATGATGCAATCCAAAAGAATACTCTGATTCTCTGTAAACTCAATATGCTGGTTGTTCCTTTGACGTCGCTTGATCTCCAAGGTCAGGAAAAAGCGGGCTGAGCTTAACCTACCACAGGACTAAATACCCCTAAAAAACTGCACGGCTGTTTTTGCCTTAGCGACGGTATGCGGCAGATACCGCGAGGAAAAATCGCTGGGTACATCGCTTAAACTAAATACTGCCGCCATTATTGTTTGACTTGGTTACGAGCTTAAATTGGGTTATCTCCCTTCAGGGGCGTGGCTACAACTGTACTCGGGATCGGGCAATTCACCTATTCGTCATTGTTTAAGGGAGGTAACTCCGCCACTGGTGGCGCTAGTAGAGGGCAATAACATCTATACTAACGTCTAGTATAGACGTCATTGGTTGAGGGGGCTTTACGTTGTTTACAATAACCCCATTCGCTGTTATTAATGCGCATGCGTGACGTTACTTCCGCTTTTTTGTAAACAAACCCGCAGACGTCGTCGGCTCATGAATATGGCAAATTGTGCAGTGGTAGGTTGCTCAAATTCTTACTATAAACTGCAAAGATGGGCGAAGTCAACATGCCCTGTTCACAACAAAAGGCAGGATGTGTGTGCAAAGAGCTTTTCCATTTTTTCTCGTTCCCCAGTAATAAAACTCAGAAAGATTCAAGACTAAAATGGATAAAAAACGTAAACAGAAAAACTGGTAATGCTAATTGGCAGCCCACAACTTACAGCAGAATATGTTCGGACCACTTTGTAAATGGAACACCAACATTAAACAATGCATATCCTACTGTTCACATGGGATATAACATGACAAAGAAAATTAACTCCAGAAAACCTCCAATACATCGAGTTACAGTGAAAGAGACCATAAAATGTAAGCCGAAGACCAGTAAGCAGCATCTGGAGGATATTAATCTTGATCACCAATATAATTTTAGAAGTAAATGTAATTGTACTCTAGATTGTAGCTGTGAGGGTTGTCTTCAAAAAGATAGACAGATATGTTTATTAAAAGAAAAATTTTGTCACTTGACGAGCAGCTTAAAGAAGAGAAAAGTTGTTTACAGCCAAAACCCATTCACAAGGTATTAATGGAATCTGATAAGAACGTAAAACGATTTCTTGGAATGCCTAGTAAGAAGCTAGTTTTGACTTTGGTTAAAGTCTTAACCCCAAAAGCCAAATACCTCAGATACTGGGAAGGGTGTCAGAGCTTGAAAGTATTGTCATCAAGGGTGAAGAAAATGAACACGTCATCTAAAACCAAACCTGGACCTGCAAGGAAATTAACAATAACTCAAGAACTAATGGTTGTTTTTCAAAGCTGCGGCTTAATCTCACAAATGAACTAATAGCAGTGATATTTAATATAAGTGCTAGTGTATGTTCACAAATAATAACGACTTACCTCAAATTATTAGCTCATCAGTTCAAGTGTCTCATATTTCGTCCGACTATGGAAGAAGTAAAGGCAACTTTGCCGGCCTGTTTCAAATAAAATAAAAAACCAAGTACCAACAATGCAAATCGTAAGACAGAATTCGAAGTCCTAAAAACGTTATAGGCAAAATAGTGTATTCAAGCAAAATAGTGTAATCAGCAAATGGACTGCTCCTCGTGTACAAAAATACACGACAAGCAGTGGTAACAGGTGTCCGGCAGAGTAAGCTTACCCTGCCTGGCGCCACACCCGCCATAGCTGCATCCAATCTATTAGGCGAAATGTCAGTCAAATAGCGTGATTGGCCAATGAACTATAGTATGCAAAATGCACGTGATGAACTGTCTTAACGATGTAGTAGACATTATCAGAGTGATAGTAACAGTATACGTGTCAATTAAAAATATCTAGAATAATAGCCGAGAGAGACACGTTATATTTACCAATCAAATCAATATGACGGCCATAAAACTTTTTAAAGGCCTTAATAAGTTTAGTGCGCAAGTATCCTTGTAGTTGAAGCTTAGATGACAAATGCCTCGATCTACTTAAAAAAATCAGAATAAAAGGAACAAGCTCTCGTGTAACGCATTAGCTGAGACACAAACACTCCATAAGCTGGTGATATTGGAATGTTACTACTAATAAAATGGAGAATGTTACTACTAATAAATGGAAAGTTAACAATCGGAAAGTCAAAGTCATCCCGTTTATCGTACAATTTAACACTCAGTTTATGGCAATTGTCATATTCGAGACGCAGATCCAAGTAGGAAGCGTAATTGTCACTGTTAGTGGTATTTTTAATTTCGAGCTCATCAGGATATATGAAGTCTACATAATCACTAAATTTAGGATTATTAAGGCCTAAAACATCATCAATATATCGATAAGTGAAATTAAAAAGTCTGACTGATCGTTTGTTTGTTTTTACGAGCATCTGTATGTACTCGGCTTCGTACGAATAGAGAAACAGATCAGCAAACAAAGGTGCACAGTTGGTGCCCATTGGGAAGCCAACCACTTGATGATATATTTCCCCTCCAAATTCAACAAAGATGTTATCAATTAAAAAATCCAACATCTGAATTATCTTGATGGCCGTGTATTTGTTTTTTGAATCACTGTGATACTTAACGAAATATGTAGAATTATAATTTACAACTAAATATTGATATTGATGTGAATAATGTCTTTCAATCGGGCTTTTAATTTACTGTGGGGAATTTTAGTGTTCAAAGTAGAAAAGTCAAACGTTTGAATAGCTGAGACTGAAGCAAGGGATCTAGATTGCAAACCATCAAGTAATTCTTTGGAATTTTTTAATATCCACATTTGATTTATACCACTTATATGAGACTGAAGCAAGGGATCTAGATTGCAAACCATCAAGTAATTACTTTTCTTTGGAATTTTTTAATATCCACATTTGATATATACCACTTCGAGAGTATACTTTGTCACATTATTTTTGAATACCCTCTTTAACAGCTGTAAGTATAGATGTCAATACCTTTGAAAGTCGTTTTGTGGAACAACGGGATAAACTGCTATAAAACGTTGCTTGTAAGGATTTTTATGTAATTTAGGTATCCAATACAACAAGGGCAAATCTGTTTAGGTATTTCCACATGGAGTACCAAATAAAGTAAGTACAGATTTGTGATTGGATATAATTTCATCCTTACTGAAAGTAGATCGTTTATATGTAGCACTGTCAATTGGTTTCCCGAAATTAAGTTCTTTGAACAGACAGTCAAAATAATGTCGTTTACAAATAAACACTATGTTATTGGACGCTTTGTCAGCTGGCACAATGACATAATTGTCATGCAATGCAATCAGATTTTCAACAATGCTAACATCATTGAAAATAGACTTAGGCCTAGTGTCAACAGACAAACGTTGCATGTATATTCTTCGTTTAAGTAAACGACTGATAGACTTAGTTACTTCAGAGAGAGTATCTGAGATAACATCTTCCCTCTTAGCCCATGATCTAGCGTAGTCCTCTACGGCATCCATAATAAGTTTGAAATTTTGATCCCATGAAAAAATGGTTGCCAATGCTCAGGGAATAATAGACTGCACAGAGATGTTTATTGAAAGACCTAATAGTCACAATGTACAGGCAAGCACTTGGTCAGACTATAAGCATCATAATACCTTGAAATGCCTGATTGTTATTACACCTACTGGTATAATACAGTTTATATCTCCTGCTTGGGGGGACGAACAAGTGACAAGTCTGTCGTTTTAGAATCGGGATACTTAGACACCATTAGAAAGAGGAGATACCGTATTAGCTGACAGAGGATTTCCAATAGCCGAAGAACTAATGATCAGAGGAGCTTCATTATACATACCACCCAGAGCCAGAGGCGTGGAGCAAATGACTAAAGATAATGTTTTAAAGACTAAAAAAGTAGCAAATCTTCGCATTCACGCAGAAAGAGCGATAAATAGGATGAAATGGTTTAGAATCCTGTCACAGACACTTCCGACTTCTATGGCTCCTTTAATTGATGATATTTTGACAGTTTGTGCAATAATAGTTAATTTGTATCCACCACCTCTTGTCAAGTGATTCACAAGCTTTGCCTCGGACCCACAGTACTTGACTGTGTGACAGACCTTGTAATCTAATGTTCATGCATTAAACCACCCAACCTCCTGGCTAGTTGTTCAGATGGTATGAATATGCAACTAAGGTCCCATATATTGTATATACGTTAAAGATCCCTCAACTGTTACAAATGGAAATAAAGAGTAGTCTGAATTCTGAACAAATTTTATTAGGCCAGGTATGGTGCTGAAAACGGTAATTGGCTGATTGGGACCAGATTCTTGGCTGACTGGCACAAGATTTGTGGCTGATTGGGACCACGACAAGGCTCATTGGGACCATGACTTAAATGACGCTATTTTTGCATATTTTTGATAATAAGACAACAATGACAAATAATGTAATTATTTACAAATAATAGTGTAATTAGTGATTGACGGCTTCAAAACAAATGAGCTAAATTACAGAGAAGATGCTTCACATTCTTGACTGATTGGGAACAATGACGAGAGTGTTGATAAAGTTTGCATGACAATAAATACCACCCAGTATTAATATTGTAACCCAATATAAAATAGCCTCATATCAGTAAAATTACTGCAACGAATGGACAGACAAATTGTTCTTTGAATAATATTTTGTATCATTTTATTTCATATAACGAGACATTTGCTAGTGATTCAATTCCTTTACAAACCAATATTTTATTTCATATAACAAGAAATTGGTTGACAAATGTGTAAAATTTTCTTAGCAAAATACACATTAAACAAAGTTAATTAAATCACACTTCATAATATAAAACTCAGATAGCAATATACAAGATCCTAATCACAGTACACACCATGATAGCCTAATAATCTAATAAACAATCAGATCCAATCACACAAATTTCCTGTTGTGGCTGTCAGTAAGCTCTGAGTAATTTTCATGTACTTAAAGTTTTAATATAGTACACTCTCCTAGATACCACCTCCCTGTTTACTTGTGTTAAAATTGTAACTATAAATCTATTATGGTTTTTTCTGTATAAGGTAGGATATACATTTTGACTGCTTTTATATACATCATGTTTGAAATAACCGAATTCCTTTGCTACTATATTGCTGGTATTAGTTTTCAAAATTTGTTTGGTTTAAACATTTTTTTTTATAACCTAATTACACAAAATTAATGTATAATGTTTTTGGATTTCCGTATAATCTCTGTTAATATAGTGTAACTGTAAAAATGGAATATAAACATAAATAACGTAGCCTACATAAAAGCACATAATTTTTAGTCACGCTATTATAGAAATCCTATAGCCTATATAAAATTCCTTTAAACTTAATTCAATATCAGAACCTAAGTTTCCATTCCTTAAAAATAGGACACTAAACCCGATTTAATTTGTATTTCATGTTAGATAAAAGGTAACTCATTTATTTATAATGATATATTCTTTATTTATGAATATACTTGTACTATTGATGTTTTATTTATAATTATTTTATATATGAATCAATATGATTGTAACATGTACAATTATCAAGATTAAAATATGAAAACATCTTACTTGCTATCTTTTTTTTTTATGTAATACCCAAAAATAGACTTTCAAGGAAGTTCGATCTGATAATCTTGAAAATTAATGCCAATTTAACATTTATTTACATTTTGGGCAAAACCACTCATCCTCACTGCCATCAATGTAACCAACACATTTGAAATGGTACCACAGTAAACATTTGTCACATAAAACACCATTACAATCTGAATTATCAATACTATCTTCTGAAACACATACATTTAGGAGATAAACACTTCATGTTTTGCATTTAGAGGGGTGTTATTGTCCAATAGACATGTCCTGAGATCATTAGGACCCAAGACGCGTAGCAAAACATGAAGTGTTTATCGACATTGTAACATGCTATTTACGATTTTAAAAGAAAATACTAAAACAGAGGGGTGTTATTGTCCAATAGATGGTGTCTAATTGACCAATCAAAATGCGAGGTTCACTCTTAGCATGTTACAATGAAGCATATTTTACACAAATATATGGGCAATGAGGAGTGTTTGGTCTTTCTTCGCTTACTTGGTGGGATTACTTGGTTAGTAATGGGTTTAGTAATTTCCATGTTATTATCGTACTCGGCATCAGAGATATTGTGAACATCGTTCTCGGCATCAGAGTTAGTGTGAACATCGACCTTAACATCAACATCATATTCACCCGATTTATTCAAAATAGTTGGTATAACAAATTCTGAGTAAAATTGATGGTAGTGTATAATCCGAAGATCGAAGATCGCAGACCTGTATAATCCGAAGATCGCAGACCTCAACTATAATCCGCAGACCCCCTATACTATATTCCGCAGACCCCCTATACTATAATCCGCAGACCCCAACTATAATCCGCAGACCCCCTATACTATATTCCGCAGACCCAACTATATTCCGCAGACCCCCTATACTATATTCCGCAGACCCCAACTATAATCCGCAGACCCCCTATACTATATTCCGCAGACCCCAACTATAATCCGCAGACCCCCTATACTATATTCCGCAGACCCCAACTATAATCTGCAGACCCCCTATACTATATTCCGCAGACCCCAACTATAATCCACAGACCCCCTATACTATATTCCGCAGACCCCCTTTTAAGCTTCAATTTTTTAATTTTTCACACTTTCAGAATTCCTAATACAATGTTGCAGGGTCACAGTAATTTAAAACGGAAAGTGCCTTCATGAACTTCATGATCGAGTTCCTCAGGGTGGCCGTATCCAATGAGGACCAAACTACCAAGATGGAAAGCTTACTCGGCAAAGTAAGGACACACATGGTCAACGCCGATGTCCTGTGTGTCATGATTAACTCAATCAACATAGTAAAAAAAAGATCAAGAGAAGAAGACGACGACGAAGAAACCACAAAAAGTGATCAAACGGCAAACCTCGCACTCCGTAGAAGGATATCTCATGTTCGTCACTACAGCACTGGCGATATGCCCAGTTGCTTGCCGGTTTTAACACCAAAGACGAACACTAATGAGGTACCTCCTATGGAATGTGAAACGCCAATTGAACAAGAAAAAGACAATACATAGAGGCATCCATCCGGACAGTCATCATGGCGGGCCAGGTTAAAGTTCTACAACTTAATGTTAATGGACTGGCCCCCAGATGTGCTGAGCTGAGAAAATACATCACACGCAACCCCAGGGATGTAATTTGCCTCCAAGAAACCAAGTTACTACCAACCTCGAAAGACATCTACATACCCGGATACACTTGTGAGAGAAGGGACAGACCAGGAAGTACGACACGTGGCGGCGGCATTGTCATCTATATCCGTGATAACCTAAATTATATTTCTGTTTCAATGGACGTAGAAGGACCTCTAGAAGCAATGGGCATAGCCATCACATTGAGCAATAATACGAATTTGACAATAGTGAATGTCTATGTACCCCCAGATGTCACGAAAAAACCAGTTGACTTCCAGTCACTTCTCGATCAACTTCCACAGGGCGAATCATTGTTTTGCGGGGATTTCAACGCAAAACACGTCCTGTGGGGGTCGCCGAGGAATGACTGCCGGGGGACTAGCCTATGCTCAATAATAGAAGCAAACGACTTATGCATGCTGAACGATGAGAGCCCTACTTTTGTTGGAGGAAATGCCCCACCTTCGCAACTAGATCTCACGTTCTGTACGCTTGGTCTGGCAAACCGCTGCGACTGGCAAGTACACGAAGACGAAACACTTGGCAGTGACCATCTCCTGATAGAATTCTGCATTCAGGCCGAAGCAACCAGGGAAGTCTATAACGGGAGACCCAATTGGATTATGAAACAAGCTGATTGGGTTAAATTCCGTGTAGGCTGCCTTGAGTGGAAGGAAGAAGATATCATCGATACCAACATCGACGTGTACGCTACCAACATTACGAGCTCTATTATAGGTGCTGCTAACGACTCCATTCCAAAGACTTCTGGCGGAAAACCAAGGACTAGAAAACCATGGTGGTCACCGGAATGTCAGAAGGCGGTCAACGACAGAAGGAAGGCCCTCCGCCTACGAAAACGCCACTACAATGAAGCCAACCACCAAAATTACCTTAAGTTGAAATACGCTGCAAGAGACACCATAAAAAAGGCACAAAGTGGGCACTGGATGACATTCTGTAATGCGTTGAATAAAAACACGCAAACGGGTGCCGTCTGGAAGAAGCTGAACGCCATGAACGGGAAACGCAGATCATTCAACATACCAAACCTTGAAGATGGAGATAAGTATGTTACGAACGGCAAGGAAAAGGTAGATCTACTAGCAAAAACTTTTGCTGATGCAAGCAGAGACGAAAACCAATCACCAGAGTTTCTGAAGAGGAAGGAAATCTTTTACTCGCAGCACCCTTCATTAGTAATTGAATCTAATGAAGTGGCTGAACCAATCAACCTACCCTTCTCTGAGGGAGAGTTAAATAAGGCTCTTTCCCTCAAGAAGGATAGTGCGGCTGGTGAGGACAAAGTAAAGTACTCCATGCTCAAACATCTACCAAGAAACGCCAAGACGATACTACTAAACTTCTTCAACACATCCTGGCTGTCAGGAGAGGTACCTAAAGAATGGCGAAAAGCAAACGTCATACCTCTACTGAAAGCTGGGAAAGAGAAGAACAAGGTAGAGTCATATCGACCAGTAAGTTTGACATCCACACTATGCAAAACATTGGAAACAATGGTTAATATCCGATTACAGTTCTATCTGGAGAGCAACCGATTGATCGACGAAAATCAAAGTGGGTTCAGGAAAGGACGATCAACAATGGACCACTTGGTTAGACTACAGCAAGTCATGTCGCAGGCCCTTCTCTCGGGAAACCTGTTATGTGCCGTGTTCGTAGATCTGACCAAGGCTTTCGATTTAGTTTGGTTAGACGGGCTGCTCTTCAAGTTGGGACGTATCGGTATAACGGGCATAATGTTTCGGTGGATTAAAAGCTTTCTGAGCGATAGAAGGATACAGGTGAATGTTGGCAGATTCCTGAGTGCCGAGCAAACATTAGAAAATGGCACGCCTCAGGGGTCTGTTATCAGTCCCACTCTCTTCAACATCATGATCAATGACATTCACAAATCGTCCTACCTCGATTCTAAAACTAACTTGGCTAAATTTGCCGATGACAGTACCATATGGAGAAATGGGACGAGCTTCTGTGACCTACAAAAGAATATGCAAAGAGCCTTAGACAAATTCATGACATGGGCAAACGACTGGGGATTTAAAGTCTCGGAGAAGAAAACAGTCGGCATGCTTGTGAGCAGGGATAGAGGGATAAACAGAATGACTCTGTGTATGAACGGGAAAACCATCGAGTTCAAAGACCAAACCAAGTACCTTGGCGTAATCTTTGACCGACGGTTGACCTGGAAACCGCACATCGACTGGACTGTAGATAGATGCTCCAAAATCCTAAACTTAATGAGAAAATTAACGGGCAGTACGTGGGGCGCCAATAGAGTTACACTATTGATGGTATATCGTGCTCTAATACGTTCTGTATTAGACTACGGCTTTTTGGCCTTTATGAACTTCGCGCCAACACTCTTAAGCAAGCTTGACACCATCCAATACAAAGCTCTGTGCATTGCGACTGGCGTAGGGCTCGGGACTAGGCGAGAGGCACTACTACAAGAAGTCGGGGAGTTGCCCCTATCCCTAAGAAGAAAAGAACTAGCGACAACGTATTGGGTCAAGATATCACAACTAGGTGAAAGATCCCCAACATTTCTCAGTCTACAAAAGACAAAATATGTAAGAGATCCCAAAAAGAAAACCTTCAGCCAGGGTATCAGAGAAACGATCAAGGAACTACGACTGGGGGAGCTCGTGATAAATAAACACGACCCCCCAGTTGTCGCCCCCTGGACGCTCCCTATACCACTGGTCAATCTAGATCTACTACAGAAAACCGACAAGAAAAATAACCCCAGTGCTGCACGTGCTTACTCTCTAGAACATTTGGAAGACAACTGGCCGTCTGATGACTGGGACCATGTGTACACGGATGGCTCACGCAATCCTGAAAGGGGCACCAGCTCGTTTGGAATATACCTGCCAAACGGGGAACAGGGAATAAGCAGGAAACTGCCCAATAACTGTTCGGTGTACACTGCAGAGCTTGTTGCCATTCGTGACGCTATTTCATGGATCTCCCATCAAAAGACCGGCAAGTTCGTCATTCCAAGCGATTCTCTGAGCAGTCTGATTTCAATCCAAAATGACAACTCGGAATCAAGACCAGAAGTCATTTTGGTAATCAGGCAGCTATATCAGAGGGTCCTAGAGAAGGGAAGCAAATTAGAGCTCGTGTGGATTCCATCACATGTCAACATTAAAGGAAACGAGGAGGCAGATCGACTCGCCAGCGAGGGTCTCAAGGACACAGCTACACGCCGCCTCATAGACTACAGCACCACGGAAATCTACAGTATGGTCAAAAGACAGGTCAATTCAATCTGGGAATTAAATCTCGTTGAACTTGACACATACAGATTCCGACTGGATGACGAGATCTACACCAAGACAGCAACCAATCACCCTAGACTAGATATATGCAGACTCATATCGAAACTAAGGGTGAAAGAGAGGCTGCGAGACTACAAACACCAAGTCATCGTCTGTGAGTGCGGAGAAGAGTGTACCACCAACCATGTCCTGGTAGACTGCGAGGTTTACAAGGAAGAGAGACGGGACTTAGTGAGAATGATGGAGACCAATAACATACCATTCAACACTAAGAACCTACTCTTCCCTAGACCAGATCTGAAGCTACAAATCTTCGAAGAAGTCCACACCCTAATGGACACAGTTGGACTAAGTAAATTAGTGAAATAAGAAAGGGTCACGGCTAGATAAATTCTCCATACAACGTAGGATGGTTGAGTAAAAACGTCCTCACGAAGGAAGCCCAACCATCCTATACATTTATTTTAATTTATTCATTTTACTTTATCTTTATACTTTACTTTTACTTAAATTTATTTTATATTTATTTATTACCTTCAATTTATTTTTTATTTTTTCTACTTATTTTTTATCTCAACTTATTTTTTTTTATACGACGTAGGGTGGGGAAGTAAAAACGTCCTCTCGAAGGAAGCCCAACCACTCTTCAACTTTATTTTAATTAATTCATTTTACTTTATCTTTACTTTACTTTAATTTATTTTATTTTATTTAATTTTATTTTTATTTATTACCTTTAAATTAATTAACTAATAAATTTTAATTAATTCATTTTACTTTATCTTTACTTTATCTTTACTTTATCTTTACTTTACTTTTACTTTAATTTACTTTATTTTATTACCTTTAATTTATTTTGACTACAACTTTATTATACTCTCTTTATTTATTTAATTTTATATTAGTTTAATTTACTACTAACATCTACTAAACTGGCGGGATAGTGGAGTAAGAGGGAGTCATGATCATATGGGCTCTGCATCTAAACACTATTCTGCCAAAACAAATACCAGTGGGATAGTGGAGTAAGGGGAGACCACGAGAAGACAGGTCTGGCACCTAAAAGCACAAATCCCACAAAGAAGACATCTACCAATCCAGAAACAAATGAGATCATCTACCAACGATGTGTTTTTATTAAATAAAGGGAAGAACTTCCCACTAAAACCTAATCCATGGCCTAAGGCCAAAATGGAAAGATTGCAAAATCATATTCTAAAAATCAGGAAGCAGCTTCGGCTCTCCTATGTCTTGTCTGTGATATCACTTAAGTGGAAGCAGACGTTAAACACCAAAAGAAGAAGAAGACGTAGCATTTGTATGTGGGAAGATGATATGGGTTCAGTATTGGAACCATGTGGTATGATCTGGGCCCATTTTCTCCCAATATTGCAATGTTTATGGGGCCCATATGGATACCATATTGGACCCAGACCTATATAATTATTTTATATGTGGTAAAAAATATATATATATATTATTTTGGATCCAGAAACACATGTAGGTTACTCCATATGGATTCCATATTGGAATTAGATATATTATATGTGAAATGCCATATAGATATATTGACCCCAGATACACATGTAGGTATTCTCATATGGATACCATATTGGGCCTATGTACATTATATACATGAATGTGGTTATATCATATCCATACCACACAGACTCGGGGTGCACATGTTGTGTCAAGGTACACACAACTGAAAGTGTAGGTTCAATAATGAGCTATTATACGCAAATAAGTAATCCCATATGGATACCATGTTGGTCCAAGATATACAAAAGTTAATATGTAATCCCATACAGATACCATATTATCCCCAGATACAAACATGGGTAATCCCATGTGGACACCATATTGGCCCCATCTTTACAAAAAGAATTGTTAATGTGGGTAATCCCATATACATCCCATAATATTGGCCCCAGCTACACAAATGGGTAATCCTATATGGACACCATGTGGGCCCAATGTATACAAAAACAGAGTTGTTGATGCCGGAAATCCCATATACATCCCATATTGGTCCCAGATACACGCACTATAAGGTCAGATTATCATTGTAAGAAAGCAGTAAGCATTATATCATTTGGCTTGTCTCTGTGATATTAATATATATGAAAATAAAATGTATTTGCCTACATTTTTATGTGGGGAGACCATATGGGTCCAGTATGGGAACCATTGTGGTATGATCTGGGCCCACAGCCCCTTTTTTCCCCATATGGTCCCCATATTGCAATGGTTATGGGGATCAACCGTCGTATGTTCGGAATTCGCCGTTCATATAAATCAATAATAGACCTAGGCCTATTGGAAAATGCGATGCATGTATGTACTAAACTTGTCCTCCATAGATCTAATATTTATAATTAAGCTCTTTTAACAAAAAAACTTAAATATATTTCGCCACTCCGTAAATGAATGTTGGACATATTTGGAGAGTATTGTTTAAAAAAAACAAAAAACAAGCAAAAACAAAACAAAAATAAGTAGGCCTAGACAAAGTTTCTATTCATTTATTTTCCAATACATTTTTTTTTTAAAAACTGCTTTGGCTGTAAGTTTTAAAATCTAATTCAGTTATTTTTTTAAAATAATATATACCCCTCCCCTCTTTCGAACAGACACCACACTTTTTTTATTGATAATAATTCATTACTCTTTTTTTTTTCACCTACTTATTCTGACCCATAAATAATAACCCCTTGCAAACATTTGGACGATCCTATCTTAAGGATATATATATAACTTGGATGCAGTTGAATTAGTAGCCTTCCATCTTTTATTACCGATAGGCCTATACATACACAGAATTATTACCCCCACAATCGATATTAGAAAATATCTTGATAGCTAGAGACAAAATACAAATAATCATGACTTGATGACTTTACTGTACAGATTCTAAGATTAATGCAATTGAATCATTAACCAAAAAAACAAACCCAAAGTTAAAATAAAAACTGGTTTTATTATCGAAAATGTACCATGACATCCAGCAAAATACATAATATTTACACAAGAGTATTATCAGGCAAAACATTACTTGATCATGGGAGTAATGACTCTGTACTATAATTGCAATATTATTAAAATCTTTAAAACAGGAAGCTTTAGTTTGCACCGATTACTAAAAAAATTAGATTCGTAGGTTTTACTCCCTTTATCATATTAAATAAGGCTAAAAACACTGAAAAAGTAGGAAAACCAGTATAATATCGAAATAAATTGTCATTAACTTTTAAATTATATAAATAATGTAGAAAATAGGAAAACCAGTATAATATCGAAATAAATTGTCATTAACTTTTACATTATATAAATAATGTAGAAAACTCAGGATGTTGACTTGTCAAATTATCAATAGCATTGGCCAGTCTACCTGTTCTCATTGTACTTAAATAATCATGATCATGCTGTGTTGACTGAAATAAAAAGAAAAGAACACATCATTTAAAACTGTGACAAGAGATCACTTGATGACATCGCGCCTGGTACGTTCGTGCATTTTTTATGCGCGAACTCTTATTTTTTCTATTACTGGCACGGGCACTATTTTATTGTTTATCATGTACCAAAATCTGGGATTTCGCGCGTAGGTACTTTTGAGGTATTAGGTCTGTTTAGCATAACACTTGCCACTGTACCTGTGTATCGCTAATTATAAACCGAATGTTAGAAGACAGTTCATATTTATTACGCACTTTTTTTTAGTACAGTGTTGATTCATGCTCAAATTGTTGCTAAGCAAACCAACGGGATTATTTTCTCAACAGTGTATGAACGTATATTCATAGCGATAATATCCTTACACCGAGAGAAAGTATCTAGTCTCGGTGAATAGAACCATGGTTGTCTGGTAGAAAATTACTTTTGTATTTTTTCGAACGGTAAACAGTGTTTTAAGAAGCAAACTAACCTGCCGCACATGACGAAGTCATTATACTTATAATAAAAAGGCAAGAACTCCTTTTGCAGCGGAAGCTTATCAGTGAGTAATAGGTCAAGGTTAAAACATACAGTACACGCATTGCGGTGGTTTGATGTTTTTTATCGTGGAATTCCGTGAATTACCGCGTGAATATCAAGTGACATGATACGACTGACAGAGCAGCCCGGAGTCGAACAATCGCCGCCCGAGCTGTCTTCGTGAGTTAGTTTCAAAATGGCGTACAACCAGTGCAAGTGGGAAAAGACAATAAAATCAGAAATATGTTATTTATTATTGTCGGACTTATTACATCACTCCTGTCTAACAAATCATAAAGCTGTGGTGTTACGGTGGCGGCATAGTATTTCACCGTAACACCACAGCCACTCTAACCATTCATAATACATCTAACTATCACTCCCTACACATTTCCCCTCGTCAACAACACATCTCATGCATCCATTTTGCTGATTAACCCTTGTACCATGTCTACTGGATTGAAATATGTAACTCGTATGAGAAAATTTATATTTTATCACTAAGACTTGTGCTGCGTTTCATTTTCTGTGAAGCATGTAGGCCTATCACTACAGCCTCAGGACTTGTTTGACTGTTGGTATGTGCGGCACTATTTATAGTAAAATTGTGTGACAGCATTGATTGTATTCAAAAATGTAGGCTACTGTAGTAATTCAATATCAGTACATTTTAAAAAAAAAAGAATAAAATATCATATTTAACTTACAGATAACTGTTTCATTCTATCAATTTCCTGTGGTGAATGCTCGGCTTCCAAAATGTCTACACTGTTTTCCTTGTTTTTCTGAGAAATAATAAATTTACTTTTTAATTAATACCAGTACTAGTAAGACATTTGTTTAATTTTCAATAAATAGGTGAGTCTAACTAAGGTTATTTTCAATAATTCAAAACTAAATCCATCATTTTAATGGTTTTTTGGGGGCAAGAAGAGTGACAGGCTAGTACTAGTAGTAGGCCTATAGGCCTAGTTCCTCTTTAAAATTATGAACCTGATGAAATCCCCCCCCCCCCCCAGGCACACGCACCTCCATTGCATGCATACTTCGAGGGGTAAGAACACACTTGTGATAAGTCAAAAAAAACAATTTTGAGTTAATTGCAATTTAAACTTTTGATTCACTACCAAAATGTCATTAATTAATATTTTTGATCGACATTTTAAGACATTTTTAAATGAGCGATGGTATTGATTTATATATCAACAGAAAGAGAATTACAAGCTCTTTATTTTAATAGAATAAAAAAAAAATTGGTTATTTTTGACTTATCACAATTATGTTCTAACCCCTCGACTTATCAAACTCTGGTGATAGTTTGAGCCAAAAGCCAAAGTAGTGGAATGATGTGAATGTGAATTGCAAACAACTGAAAAAGAACAAGGCCTTGATTGATTTTATTTTTGACAATCCTGGCTATTTTTTTAGTATTTGGACTATGAATACACTACACTACTAGGCCTAAATAATAACACTTAAATAATACAGTCGACTGTGTGTACTGGATATGCCAGGAAAAAGCTTTTGAAATAGGCCTATCAATTATATGAAAATAAATTATAAATATAATATGAAATAGGATATGATATGCCATGGGCCTCGCCCTGAACACCTTATAGCATTTTTAGATAAGTATGCCAATTTACATGAGCTGGGTGTAGACATTCGACTCCACGAGTGCATATTCTAATCTAGGCTACTGGCGAGTAATAATATTAGTAGTACTAGTTACTAGTAGGCTAGCCCAACCAAAGGCCTAGCTTTTTGTTTACCTTGTTGATCGTATCACCATCAGGCGTTCTTTTTCTTTTCAAGACTACAGGTGGTTGATTCATTAAAGTGGATTTGGTGGAAGACCTAAGTGTTGTTTTTTTTCTGTATACAAACACTGTTGGAAGTACGTGTTTGTTATCTTTTTGGCCAGGATATCCACATAAACATCGAGCTATCACTCGGGATCCACGGCTGAACTTTTCCGTCGTCTGTCACAATATTTCTTTTGACAGCTTGCACCCATTAGCTAACGCCAATACTCATGGACGGGAAATTCATAAAAAATACACTTATCCTTTTTACTTCTCGTATGAGTGTCCCCAAAAGCGCAACAAAAATCGTGTTTACCCATAGCTGTACGTGTTTACGTTTGCACTGTCAACCTAGCGCCCTTAGCGGTGGAGTTATCTCCCTTTGAACATTGGAGAATTGTTTACATTATATTTTAGCATTTATCTCGGCTTAAGCATGCGCGACATCTTACGGGTTTTCCTATACCGCCACACATATATACTTTTTAAATTAAAATTGATACGAGTTTCGTAGCCTTCACTTGCTGAATTAAATATAGTGGTGGGTGGGGCGAGTGTTAAATGTCAAAATAATGGTCTTAATACGAAATTCCAGATATTGTGTCATACATCACCGGAAAGTAGGTTGCTATGGCTCTTTAGTTTAAATCTACTTGTTATTTTCTGGCACATTCATGATAAGATACTTTAGAAGAGATAAAAGCATTTTTATTTTGAGCGAAGAAATGGGTTACTGAAAATAGACTACTTTCAACTCATTTTATTGTTGTAGGGGGTCAATTCATAGTAGCAAAAAGACCACTCAAGGGTTCAATTCTACAATACTTTATTTCTGGTAAAAGAAAAACCCTGAAAGTATACATTTATAATATAAATTTTACAATCAAAACATAATAATATACAACAAATGTGTTCATACTCATTAAAATAATATAGCACATATTAACAATAAAACATCTCTAGTTATTATTTATCAACACTAATATATACTTAATTTACATGGATGCTTTAAAAGGAAACTACCTCCTGTTAACCCGCATGAAATATGCAGAAACTTGTAGGATCTTAATTACTATCAAACTACTTAATAAATGATTATACTTAGTAAAACATAACAGCTTACCCTGAAAGGGGGTTTTCGTGGCTAACCAGACTTTAGCAAGGTGAAGTACCTTATGAAGTCTGTAATAAAATAACATAAGTTGTATGAATGAAATAAATGTAGATTTAAAGCGAAATGCTTTAAATAGCGTTAATACTGTTGACTATATGTATGTTGTGTACTTACAGAATGTAATTTATAAAACCCAGAATAACTTAAACTTTAGTAACTTTATCAATAAAACTAACATGGCCGCCCTTTTAGCAATGCCCATTTACACAATGAAATATATATAAAACTTATAAAACAAATAGTAACACATACCTTTAAATTCTATTACTGCAATCTTATTGAAACCACAACTGCACCAAAAACTATATTACTATACAATATATATGAAATTGAAGAAGTTTCAACCATATGAAAACTATAAGGACTAAACCATAGGTGACAGATAATGAAGATATTCTCTGACCTCTATGAAATCTTTACCAAGAATGACCATAGTTACCAACTTTACCAAACTAAGAAAACATCAGGTCAAAGTTTAAATAAACTACCAGTGAGTTGGGTGAGTAAGAACTCACTGGGAACCTGAGAGAGAGTGGATAGAAAAAGATAGCTTAAAGAGACAGTGCTGTGTAACATATTATCTAAAATCAAGTTAGCATTGTGAACATATTGAAATACCCATAAAATCACTCTACCACATACTCCCTCCCTTAGGGAAAATGTTGTCCCTAACATTTAAAATCCAAACTATTAATAAAACATGAAAAAAAACGAAACTACTGATAAAACACGAAAACCCAAAACTAGTGATGAAACACGTCTGGAAATAAACTCCTACACAAAACTGGTAACGAACTCAGGACAATCTGTAGACGATCTGGTGACAGGCTCATAAAATCTGATGGTAGTAATGATTTCGCCAACTCAGCTCGATACTGCGGAGTAGAAATTACTTCCTGCTGCTGTGACATGACGTAATCCATATACCGGGTTGGTGGTTTCCTTTCTCTCCCTGATCTTCTTGGAGTGGGGCTTTCCGACAAAAGTGGCTCATCTGATGTGTCCGAATCTGAGGCTGATGCTTGAGGCCTATCTGCACCATCTTGATGTATACTATCAAGCTCAGGTTCAATTACATCCCCTCTATCCTGCGTCTCTGCTGGGCTAGCTGGGTGCAGGAAATCTGCACCTTCCATTAAATAAACAGGCTCATCTTCTTCACTTTCTGTATCTTCCGGTTCTCTAACCTCTGTCACCTTCGGTGGTAGTTGGACTCTCCGTGGTTTAGGTGTAGGTCTGTTGCTGATAGATTCTATCTCGGGAAGACTGCTTACTGGTAATAAATGATTACGATGTAAAGTCCTTTTCCTTTTTCCTCCTACTTCCATCAACTCGTACACTGGAATTCCGACGTTGGGTTGTCTGACAATCTTATACGGTTTATCCTCCCATTTATCCGCTAGTTTATGTCTTCCTTCCTTGAAAGCTAATCTCCGCACCAAAACTGTATCGCCAGGCTTTAGGGTGTTGGTTCTGGCTCTCAGGTTGTATTTGTACTTTTGGTTCTGGTGCGTATCATCCACAAGGGCTGATGCAGTTAAATACGCATGTTCCAGTCTCTCCTTCAGGGATTCAACGTATGAATGATAGCTCTTAGTGGCCTCTTTATCCCGTACGAGTCCGAGCATAACATCAATAGCTAATGTTGGCCTCCTACCAAACATTAGCTCATACGGAGAATACCCTGTTGAAGAGTGTCTGGTACAATTGTAGGCATGAACCAGCGGCGCAACGTAAGACTTCCAATCAGACTTCTGCTCAGGATGTAGGGTACCTAACATATTAAGCAGCGTCCGATTGAAACGCTCACATTGGCCATTCCCTTGTGGATGATATGGTGTTGTTCGAGATTTCTCCATCCCAGTTAGCTGACATAATTCCTTGATCACTTTTCCCTCAAACTGTTGACCTTGGTCACTGTGTATTCGTTGAGGAATCCCGTAGTGCACAATAAAATAATCAAAGAATGCTTTAGCTGTTGTCTTGGCGGTGGTGTTGCGAACTGGAACTGCCTGGGTATACTTTGTAAAATGGTCGGTGATGACAAGGATACTGTCGTAGCCTCCTTTCGACTCTTCTACGCACATATAATCCATGCAGACTAGTTCGAGCGGCTGACTGGAGGTAATGTTTATCAAGGGACACGTAGATGGTAAACTCTTTCTTCTGATGCAGCGCGAACAGTTCTGAACGTAGCTTTCTATCATCGCTGTCATCTTGGGCCAATAAAACCGTTCTCTTGCCAGACTGATGGTACGATCTCTGCCTTGGTGTCCTAATTCATCATGTATCCCCTCCATGGCTAACTTCCTATACGCTTTGGGTAAAACCAGCTGAAGTATTTCCTCTCCTGATACGGTAGCACGCTTGTACAAAATACCAGACTTGAGAACGAAGTCTTCGAAATCGCGGTAAAGTGCAGACTCTTCTGGAGATGTAGGAGTATGATGAGTTGGTCTTCCCTGCTCTATGTGTTGACACAACTGAATCAGTAGGGCATCCTGACGTTGGTTCTTCTGCCACTCTGCGACACTGGCTAAGGGCGTGGTGATGATAGGAACATCTGGTACCACCTGATGAGACATACTTACAGTCTGAATGTAGCCATCCTCTAAGTCGATGTCCTTTATGGCTTCTACCACTTCCTGGTCTACTTCAATGAAATCGCCTTTCATATTCCGGCTCAGAGCATCAGCATCCATGTTCTTCTTTCCAGCTCGGTATCGTATGGAGAAGTTATAGTTGGTGAGGGCTGCTAACCACCGATGTCCTGTGGCATCCAACTTCGCTGTTGTAAGGATGTATGTGAGAGGGTTGTTGTCAGTGTAAATGGTAAAATAGTTGTTAAATAGATATTGGTGGAATTTCTCAGTTACAGACCACTTTAATGCCAAAAATTCAAGTTTGTGTGCTGGGTAGTTACGCTCGGACCGGTTCAGGCTTCTACTGGCGTAGGCAATTACCTTCTCTAAACCATTGTGTTCCTGGTAGAGTACTGCACCCAATCCTAAACCACTGGCATCTGTATGTAAAATAAATGGCTTCGTGAAATCAGCATACGCAAGAACTGGTGGCTCCACTAATGATGTTTTTAACCTCTCAAATGCTGCTTCTTGTACTCTCTCCCATTTCCAATCTTTCTTTTCCTTCTCCTGCACTCTTCTCCCCCTCTTCTTCTTAGTTGGACCTCCAACTAACAGATCATTTAGTGGCTTAGCTACCTTTGAAAAATCCTTAATGAATCTTCGGTAATATCCAACAAATCCCAAGAATCTACGAAGTTCTTCAACGTTGGTAGGAGCTGGCCAAGATTCCACTTTATCTGTCTTCTTTGGGTCTGTGCACACACCATCTTCAGATACAATATGACCGAGATACCGCACTTTCTCCCTAAAGAACTCGCATTTCTTTGGTGATAACTTGATGCCATGTTCTTTCAGCTTTTCAAACACTTTAGTTAACCTCTCAAGGTGCTCCTCATATGTCTTACTGAAGATAATAAGGTCGTCAATGAAGATAGCACAGATCTTCCAATCAAGGTCTCCAAGGCAATCTTGCATTAAACGTTGATATGTGGCTGGTGCGTTCGTGAGTCCAAAAGGAAGTCTCTGGTACTCATAGAATCCTAGAGGTCCGACAGTAAAAGCTGTTTTAGGAATATCTGCGTCCTCAATGCTGACCTGATGGTAACCACTCTTCATATCAACAACGCTGAAGTATTTGGAACCGGCTAAGTTGTCTAGCATCTCCTCGATGCGGGGCAAAGCATAGGCATCACGTATGGTCTTCTTATTCAACATTCTGTAATCGACGCACATACGTAAAGATGAATCTTTCTTTCTTGCCAACACTATTGGTGATGCGTAAGGGCTATGACTCTTCCTGATAATTCCTGCTTCCATCAAATCTTGAAGGTGGTCTTTCACTTCTTCGTACATCCCAGGTGGTATTCTTCGATGTGGTTGTTTGAAGGGAACATTATCGGTCAGGTTGATCTCATGTTTCACCAGGCTTATGCTTCCTATATCACTATCACTCTGCGAAAATATAGATGACCATTCAAGTAAGTAGTTCTTGAAAGAATGGAGTTGGTCAGAAGTCAACGCTGAAGCAGCAAAGTCCATCTGATCAAGGAAGGTACCAGTAGTTGGGGTGTCTGTGTTACATGATGGCAAAACACTATTCACTGACGTCTTCCGAACAAGCTCTACTACTTGAAGTTCACAAAGGATGCTGTGTGGGTAGATTCTTACTGGTGATAAGGACAGATTCGACAAACGAACGATCACTTCTTTCTCCTCTTCCCCTGGATATACCTCCAAAATGGTAGGCGTCACCTCAATCGAAGTCGATATCAGGGAATCGGGTGAATTCTGGAAAATCAAACGTTGCCGATGGTGTAATTTCAAATCCTTAATCTTCCCAACAAGACACACAGATCTATTAGAGTCCAGCCTTATTGGTAATTCTTCGGAGCACCTAACAATTCCAACCTTTCCATCTAGTTGTTTCTCCTGCACTTGCATACATCTAAAAGTAAAACTCCAAATTTCTGGCAACACTGGCTGGTTAAGGTAATTGTGGCCATGAACTGCTAAAAGTTGATTCAACATGGGCTTCAGCACATTAGTTCCTACAAGAGCTGGTGTTGTAGCATGGAACGAAGTATCTGGAACCACAAGAAACAAACAGTCAATGGCTTTTGACTTTAAACTGGGAATCTTGACTGTAACCGAAATACATCCTAGGTATGGTAAACTATGGCCACCAGCACTTTCAATTAGAAGCAACTGGTCCAATGGAGTCATGACGCAGTCTTCTGACATTAGATGGTTCTCGTAAAATGACCGACACACTGTTGAGATGGTAGACCCTGTATCCAATAAGGAGGAACACACTCTATCGTTTATCTCAATAACAGTCGTGTTGCTGTGTCCAATAACTTTCTTGACTTTCTTGGGACTGGTGTTACAAATGTCATCTGGCTGTCCCACGACAGAGACATTTCCTAGTTTAAATCACTAGGTAAAATCATTCGGCAACCCACAGCAATATGACCTTGTTGTCCGCATCTGTAACACAGAAAATTGGCAGGTACAGGTTGGCGCTGCGTAGAAACAGGTGGCGGATGATGACGTGGGGAGGGATGGCTTGGTGGTAGTGGTGTTGAAGCCTGAGGAGGTAAAAATGATGACGTTGATGGTCTTTCACTCTCCTTTTTTATCTCCTTCATCTCTTTCTGTAAAGATTGCACTGATGCCGTTAAACTTGCCACTAGTGCTCTCAAATCGTCCTCTGCTGGTTGCTGCACCATCTTTATGTGCGATTTGGTTGGGGTCTTAAAAGGAGCAGGTGATGAGGCTACGACAGTATCCCGTTCTATTCGGCGCACTTCTTTCAGTAGATCTTCAAAATCAGTAATCCTGTCGTACTTGTGTGCTGATCTATCTTTCAAATCTTGGTGTAGACCGCTCCAGAACTTCGACTTGAGCTTGGTGTCAAAAGTCTCGATGTCGATTTCACCTTCTTCCTTAGCTCTGTCCAACAAATCTTATATTCTGCAGGCCCACTTTGAAACTGACTCGCCCGGTGCTTGGGTAGTTGAGTAGAACTGCGAGAGAAGACACTGGCCTTGCTCTACTTCACCAAATCTGCTCTGTAGCTTGTCCAACAAAGTTCTGGTAGAAACACTGTGTCCGAGTCGCATTGACACTCTAGCAGCTTCTCCCTTTAAAGATTTCATGACCGCTAGCTTAATGGATTCTGCTGAATGTTGTCTGTCTTTCATTAAGCTCGTCACTTCAAATCTCCAAAGATCAAATGATGTATCACCCTTTGCCGTTGGATCTCCTGAGAAAGTTGATACTCTGGGCAGTTGCGGAACAAACTTAAATCTTTCTGCCGCTGTTGTTGATGAACTGGTGGTTACAGGATCATGTTGGGGTTCAACTCTTTCTTCAGGTGCTTCTACCTTGATTCTACCTTGTGACTTCAGATATCCGAACATCCAGTCGATCAAGTGTTCTGGCGAATCTGTTGTCGGTTTAACACCCATATCTGAAAATGCATCGATTAAGTTCTGTTTTTCCTGCTCTGACAAGGAGTTATCAGGATTCTCTCGGCCTCCACCTGTTGCCATTATGACACAAAACACAAAAGTATCAGAATGTAAAACGCAAAACACAAAATATGAAAATACACGTACGCGCAATCCAAATAAAAATACAACACGTTGTTCCCTGAAGCTGTAAGTGTGAAATACGCTAACGCTGAAATCAGGAAAACAACAAACACTAATACTGGATCTGTTGCGAAATAGTATACACTGTAAAATACATCAGCTGATAATCAAACGACCAACTAAGAAAAATACAAACCACAATCAAATCCATATGGTATAAACTGAAAATAATTTCGAAACAAAATTCGAAATACCAAACTGACAAATAAAGCCCACAATCAAATCAAAAACTATTCAACAATGACATCAAAATCCAAACCCAACCCTCGATATAAATAAAATATTTAAGTGCAGGTTGTTAGTTAGTGATTAAGTGCAGTGGTATAAGACGGAAATGAAGACGGAAAAATAAAGATCAGAGTAGAATATACTTAAGAAGACAAAATCTTCTATATAAATACAAGAAAATATCCTTTTCAAATGTATAAGTACAAAATGAAAAGTCAAACCAAAATAGACGATGATGAAATATTAACACAACAAGAATGCTGAAAATCAAAACATGAAAATAAATTCCCACATACTTGACAAACTCAAGTCTAAACTTCAATACACAAAAACTTTCAATTCACAATCAACTCAAATGCTCAAATGTAAACAAAACCTTTGAACTCAAACACAATTTCAAATGCAAAAAAATTTTCAAAATCCAAATTCAAACATCAAATTTCAAAACCTGAAAATCAAAATCCACAAATTGAAAGTAAAGACCAAATAAAGTAAAATTTACAAAGTCTGAAAATGAAAAAATGCTAATCCTGGAAAACAAAATTGAATTCTGAAAACAAACACTAGATCTCAAAACACCAATTTATAAGTACTGTATAAATGTATGTAATATTTGTAATGTACTAATGTTTATTTCCTAATGTAAATGTAGATTGTTTTAAACAAAACAACCAATAAATATGTATGCAAAGTTACAGGAAGTGAATGCAATGGGTAAACAGGAAGGTTTTTTTTAAAAAAATGTAGGTGAATAGGAAGTACTAAAGTAGGTTAACAGGAAGTAGCTATAAATAAATATGTGTCAACAGGAAGTTGAAAATGTAAGCAAAATGGCTAAAGTTTTCTAGACACAAAATTTCAAATGCTCCAATTTTCACTAAATAAGACTTAAATGCAAATATTATAGGTTTACGGAATACCTAGCAGAAAATGTAATTTTCATACACAAATTAGTATAGTACCGGTAGGCTAATAACCTAACAAATCTAAACTTACTTTAATTAAGTAAATACACAACAAAGCTTATTGTAAAGGGAGATAATTCACACCTAAATGAATATATTTAATATATATTATACTGTTTACGACTTGTACTTTATCTACTTTAATATATATATATATATATGATAATTAAATAAATTGTAACGAACCTTATTTAGACATCCTTGTAATATTAATAATCCACAATAAAAAAACACACAAATTAACACACAAATAAAGTTAATGTCACTGCACTGCCACTATCTGTTGAAATTGAAGATCTCGCGAACGCGCACGCGTGTGAGCTCACTCAGTTGACTGGCGTTGAGATGATTCCTCAATTCACATCACACTGTATACTGTAAACCATTACCATTACCAGACTGCAAATGTTGTACCTCTTATTAGGTTTAACTGTTGTAGTCCCTTATCGGGCTCCAAATGTTGTAGGGGGTCAATTCATAGTAGCAAAAAGACCACTCAAGGGTTCAATTCTACAATACTTTATTTCTGGTAAAAGAAAAACCCTGAAAGTATACATTTATAATATAAATTTTACAATCAAAACATAATAATATACAACAAATGTGTTCATACTCATTAAAATAATATAGCACATATTAACAATAAAACATCTCTAGTTATTATTTATCAACACTAATATATACTTAATTTACATGGATGCTTTAAAAGGAAACTACCTCCTGTTAACCCGCATGAAATATGCAGAAACTTGTAGGATCTTAATTACTATCAAACTACTTAATAAATGATTATACTTAGTAAAACACAACAGCTTACCCTGAAAAGGGGTTTTCGTGGCTAACCAGACTTTAGCAAGGTGAAGTACCTTATGAAGTCTGTAATAAAATAACATAAGTTGTATGAATGAAATAAATGTAGATTTAAAGCGAAATGCTTTAAATAGCGTTAATACTGTTGACTATATGTATGTTGTGTACTTACAGAATGTAATTTATAAAACCCAGAATAACTTAAACTTTAGTAACTTTATCAATAAAACTAACATGGCCGCCCTTTTAGCAATGCCCATTTACACAATGAAATATATATAAAACTTATAAAACAAATAGTAACACATACCTTTAAATTCTATTACTGCAATCTTATTAAAACCACAACTGCACCAAAAACTATATTACTATACAATATATATGAAATTGAAGAAGTTTCAACCATATGAAAACTATAAGGACTAAACCATAGGTGACAGATAATGAAGATATTCTCTGACCTCTATGAAATCTTTACCAAGAATGACCATAGTTACCAACTTTACCAAACTAAGAAAACATCAGGTCAAAGTTTAAATAAACTACCAGTGAGTTGGGTGAGTAAGAACTCACTGGGAACCTGAGAGAGAGTGGATAGAAAAAGATAGCTTAAAGAGACAGTGCTGTGTAACATATTATCTAAAATCAAGTTAGCATTGTGAACATATTGAAATACCCATAAAATCACTCTACCACATTATTTATCGAAGGCATCCAGCGAATTCCTTATTGCATGCTGAGTTGTTTGTCCTTTCTTGTGTAGTGAGTGGTCTTATTGCGTGCTGGCTATTGCGTGCCAGTTTGATTTCTGTCTACTATATATACTCTATCATATCACGCAGACGTTTTTGTTAACGGGAATTGTGCGTATGCAGGGGCGGATCCAGAGGGGGGGGGGGCCTGCTCAGCCACAATTTTTTTTTAAAAATTGAACACTTTTTATGAGAAAAAAATCACGTCCGCCCAGGCTTGACAATATGAAGCGGCCGAGAAACTTGAATCTGGCCCCAAAATTGCGAGTTTGTATACAATGGGTTGAGTCATGACTTTCATTCCATTGTGGACAAAAACAAATAGTCACTGGAACATGCCCTTACTGCGAAACAGTGGAAGGTAGGCCTACACTACAGCGATCAAGTGCAGGTAAAATACTTTCGACAGGTCGTCATTCGTAAGACTTTTTTTATACGCGCATTTAAAACAATTGCTGCTTGAGACGTAACACCTGGTGTGTTTAAAATCGGGTAATAAGAGATTAACAATAACCTAAATTCATCATCAATCGATTCATTTAACTAGCCTAATTGTCGAATTCCCTTCCTTTCGTTTCTCCCTTTTCTTGTACACCAAGTAAGGCACCAAGTTTGGAATAATGTCGCCAGGAGGGTAAGTTCGATTATTGGTATTTGCTCTTCAAATTGTAAAATGTTAAGAACAACCATAATATGGTAGGTGAAGGGAGCATTCCTCATCAAGGTTTTATGGACATATTTTATGCGATTTTATTGGCGATTTTTAGACCTATAGTCTGAAATTTAGCTTCCGGAAATACGTCAGAATGCACCAAATTGAATATAAATTACCAAATTTTTCTGGGGGAGGGCCTTCATACCCCCATTACAACGTTTAGCGCCTTCGGCAATTAATTAACCAGTTATTCAACCTAGACCCCCCCCCCCTTGCAAAAAATCCTGAGCTGGTATGCAGAGACTACCTGAACTTCCGAGACGAAAGTCGAAAAGTAGAAAATAGTAAATTTAAGAAATTAATCGTTTTTTTCCTAATTTCCTATTTTCGACTTTCGCCTTCTTAATGACATCAATAAATACAAAAATAAGTCGAAAGTCGCCAAGACGGTATACAAGCTAAAATGCAAGTAGAAAATAAGACATTAGGGAAAAAAATATATTGATTATTTTCCTATTTTTGCGTTGATTTTGGCTTGTATACCGTATTGATGACTTTCGTGTTTTGAAGGGGCGAAAAGTAGAAATTATGAATGGTAGTTATAGGCTTCCATAGATTATGGCCTGGATCAGTTAATTAATGTTAAATTAATAATTAAGATAACATTTCTGGCCCAAAGAAAGACCTAATCTGGACAGATTTAGCTCTTGCATAATGTATGTTTAAATCATTTAGCTCTGTCAGGATATCCACCTATTGAACATCTACAAGAAACTTTTAACATTCAACCGCAATTAAAAGAGAGAGAGAAAAATGGGGTTTAACGTCCACTCAACACAACTAGGTCATCCTAACCCCCCGCCACATACGCTCACACCATGGCTCGAAACCACAGCCGCAAGCCAGAGGTCGAAGCGCTGCACTCTAGACCACTAGGCAATCCCACCCCCGCAATTAAAAGAAGTGTTGCTATGGTTCAAAGCCTTGACCAATAAAGTTGCTCAATGCTACTTAGCCTAAGCAGAAAATTCACCACTCTCTTCCAACTAAATTGGGGCTTGGATAGACGAGTGGTTAGCACCTGCACGCTGTCATTGAGTCAACTGGCGCGGTTGTACGTAACTGGGAGTAGGGTCGCCTGTCCAACCTCGTGGGTTTTCTCCGGGTCTTCTGGTTTTCTCCCACTGCGGATTATTAAAATAAAATTTAAACATATGTCAGTCCCGAAATGGCCTAGTCTGTGTCGAGTGGACGTTAAACCCCATTTCTCTCGCTTCCAACTGAAACCAAAGTTATTGTGTTTCAAACTCCCAACTAAAATGTTTATCTATGTTTAGCCTTGGAAATTGCCCATAGACGCCAAGGGAAATAACGTTGCAAAGCATTACCGCAGTTGTGGCCTCACTGCACTGCTGGATTTTCTCGCTATAATTTTTTAAAATAGATAATGCAAAATGAATATACATTATTGAAAATTTCATTGAAATTACCTTTTTTTGAGCGAAGGTACCAATGGTTGTAGTTTTCACAAGGTGTGTGCATTGATAATAACCACCGTGTTTATGGTTTAATTTTATTTCAATTATTATCTTGCTTGTATGTGTCTAGAGCAGTGGGGGGACCCGGAGAAAACCCACGAGGTTCGACAGGCGATCCTACTCGTTGTCTCGTACAGCCGGGGATTCGAAACCCCGCCAGTTGACTCAATGGCAGGCTTTATGATACAGCGCACACAGGCTACCCCCCACCCCCACTACTGCGCAAATCAATGTCCCTCTCACTGTAGCTGGTTTTAACGCGTCCTTTGAAACTTAGTGGGGATAAGGAACAAATCGATTCCTTCAAAATGGCATATACAACAAATTTGTGACAGCTTCCGTAATTTACCGAGGCTTTCCGATTTATTCCTAACATGAATAGTTCTCTCCATTTTAAAAATAGACATAAATGACATGATGGTTTGGTAACATTTTCAACCTCTTGGCCGCATATTGATATTCAGCCGCCACTTTAATTTCGATTTTCAAAACTTTTGGGGGGGGGGGGGTCAACTTTTGAATGTTGATTTCGTTCACCTCCGGGTTTACTTTGAATTTTCTTCGATATTTCAACATTTATCTGGTAACCTAACTTTTTAATGTCCTTTGATCGTTGTCATAATTTCTTTAACTGTAACTCTCGGTTTTATTAAGAGTTCAAAATGACGGGTATTATCCACTTAAATAGGTATTACAATACTCAATAATTCATGGTGTAACTTGATTGTTGACGTGACAAGGCGTGACGTGACGTACCGAATGAATGAATGAATGAATAAATGAAATGGGGTTTAACATAACCTAGACGGGCATAAGCCATACAGTGTGCTATGAGGAAAATTTTGCCCGGGCAGCAACTGCATTTCAACTGCCAATGGATCTATTACGTACACGCCAATGTGCACACGGGACCTCGACTTTTCCTTTCACCCGAACGACTAGGAAGCTGGCTTTGTCAGGACCTCCGTCTGCATCAGTGACAAGGGGAAACCACGCCGGAAAAATCGAGATGAACTTACTCGGCCAATGCAGGGATCGAACACCCGACCTCCAGGCTAGCGAGCCAGCACCTCACCCACTTTGCCACGTACCAAAACATGTCAGTATCTGACACTATGCGTGTGACATTGTCGTCTAGGACTTCACGTTGTTTGATCAATTACTCCAATCTTCAATTAAGTCTAAAACACCGTTTTTGTTGTTAACTAGGTTTATATATCGAATACAGCAAGGTTAAATACAGGGAAACTACAACATCTATGGTAATACTTTTCGCGTTATCAAAATTTCTACGGCCTGGGTTTAATATCCTTTCCAACTCAGACCTAACGGCTTAAACGTGGCAATAGCCTCGCACTTCTTGGAAGTTTTACATAATGATCGCGCTTGAATGATGTGTTCACCCTATTGGTATGTCCCCCTTCAGCTCCGAATGAATGCCTGAGGTAAACCGAAACCCGCTTTATAATATATAGAAGTATAATGCACCAGCTATTAGGGCGGGACAATTACCATTTTGGGTAATTGTTTCATATAGGCACCGTTTAACGTCAACCTTATTCTATTTAGTTGTACTAATCGGTTCACGAGATGACTGGACGATAATACCTACTTTCCAGAAAGGATTCTGACATAACTGGGTGTGAGTTAGTCTAAGTCTCGACTCTAAAGTAGTATTTGGATAATTCAAGCCACTTCATTGCCCTAGTTTTATCACACATCATGCAGGTAAATATTTCTATATTGAACAGAACACTTATCTTAGACCTAAAAAAACTCTATATTGTTATAAGTACTCTTTGGAGTTTTAGTTTAACATTGATATTTTTAATGAAAATATTACTGATCAATATTAAGGATTTTATTTGCTTATTTAACGACAATACATGTTTAAGAGTCGTATTGTATGTCTTCATTAAAACGCGCCATTAATTGGGTATTTTGTTTATTTCATCCTAAAATCTATAACAAAATATAAACTGAAGTGTGTGAAAACATTTGCATCAATGATACTCGATTCAGTTAACAATCCTCCTAGGATTATATCATAATACATAAATACGTTATACTAGATAAATTATACAGAAAAAATATGTGCAACAATAGCAATTAAAACCTACTGCCTTTAGTGGTTATTCAGAAATGCAACCACTGAATCACAATTGATTTTTTGTAAATGTCAGTTTATAAACAGATAAAAAAAAGGAGTGAGACTAGCGTCTCACGCCGCAATCCGAAAATAAATTGATGACACTAATTAATTGCACATTCAAATTTATCCTTTTGAAAAAGTATCGAGCAATCAAACTGAAGTACCTGGTTATATTTATCCTTTATGTAATGTAAATCATATGTGGCGCAGCCCCCCTGCACTAACTATTTAAGTAATATATTTATACTGCACGAGGCATTAGCCGAGTGTTGTTTAAATATATTACGCAATGCAATGCCTTTAGCACGATGCAATTACACAACTTAAAATACAGACTCTACCCCGCACGTGCCTTTCAATGAACTACGTCACGCAAGTCCGCTATTTCATTCTAGTATAGATAATTTACGATGGGCAAATTGTTCGTACATAATTGTAAATAATGGTACGCCAACATCAAAGGATGACGTCACATCTGTATTTTACTATTGACAAGTTGTCCAGTTAATATCCAGTTAAAACATGTTTATTTTTTGAATAACTACCTGGAAAGCGGTGGATATATATAAACATTAAACTATTTATATAGCGCCTTAACACCAAATGAATGGTTCCAAAGGCGCATGTTTGATTTTAAGAGATCCACCAATTATACAAAGTGTAATTGGACCAAATAAGTCTTGAGTCTTTGTTTGAATATGTTAATTGATTCTGAGTTCTTTAGGTTGCTGTTAGATGAGATTGAATTCCATTATTTAGGTGAAGAGAATTGGAAGGATCGTCTACTTATTTGAAGGTTGGATTTCGGGGGTTTTATTTGCCGAACGGAGAGATCTACAATAATGTGGCTTTGATATTAATTCTCTTATGTAATCTGGGGCCAAACCGTGTAATGCTTTGTAAGTCAACAGAAGAATTTTATATTCAATCCTGGCTCTAATTGGCAGCCAGTGGAGTTCTCGCAAAACGGGAGTGGTGTGGTCTCGTTTCTTGGTGCCAGTGAAGAACCCTGCGGCTGCGTTTTGAACGTGTTGGAGCCTATGGATTTGATTGTCAGGAATTCCATATAGTACTGCATTATGATAGTCAAGTTTAGATATTACAAGAGGTTATCCAAAGAGAGATTTTGTTTGATTTTACTTAGTTGGTGTATTTTATAAAATGAAGATGAAGATACAGCAGATACTCGAGGTTGAAATGACAGGTGTTAATCTAGAACTATTCCTATGTTCTTTACTTTAACAGATATGGCTCAATCGTTTCACCATCAACTGTTATGTTGCAGTCTCTGATTTGTTGAAGTTTCTGTCTTGTACCTGCGAACATCACCTCTGTTTTATCAGAATTTAGCTTAAGGTAATGGAAGGTCATCCATTTGTGGATTTCTTTTAAAATAGCGCTCGATGTTTGGCATGGATGCCTGCTGTGTACCGGGTGGAAAGCTGGCATATAGCTGAGTGTCGTCGGCGAATAAATGAATGTTTAACCCATACTTTTCTGCCCGATCGTTTACCCTTTTTTAACTTTTTCAACTTAGAGATGTTCATCTCACACAAGATGTGGTTGAGATCTGAGTTCACAGTGTAAAGGTGTAAACTGTTTATTGAGTCAAGTGTTTCTGAGCTGTACTTGATTTTCATTGTAAACAAATATTCTGAGCAGCTAATCACTGTTTCACATAATATGTATCCAAATAGCAATACAGATATAATTCGTGAGCACATAAAAATACATTTCCAATTCTTTCAGACAGTTGTTCCCTGTTGTCTGACACACAACTGAGTCCAAAATATATTCATGAATAATTTAGCAATTAGGAGAAATCTTTAAAAAAAACTGCAGAGCTCTCAACTGCTGCTACCAATATAATATACTATTACTACTTAGTGGTAGCCCGGACCTTCATTTCATAAAATAGATGATCAATCTTAAAACATCCGTTGAGACCAGAACTACCATTACCAATACGATGATTATTAGTCCAATATATCCAGTTAAAACGGCAGACGGCCGGTTATCTGGGGCACTAGTTTTGGAACGTCTTTGTCTGGATAATGTCGTAGTTTCCAGGGTCAAATTATTCTTTATTTCTTGGTCCAGTCCGTATTTTATGTCAAGAAGGTTACCAGTGGCATAACAAAAACACTCGCATCCGGGCTTAGTAGTGAAAACTGTTTGACTTTGAATTGAATAGTCCGTGGACGTCACATGTGTTGCATTGTATGTAGATGTAAATGGGTGCTCAGATGTTTCGGAGACCAAAGACTCTAAATATAAAGTAACAGGATGCATGGATGAGGCCGCAGTTGTTATCGAGGAGAAAACATTTTCTTCTGGAGTAGTAAGGCGGGTAGATGCTAACACGGTTGTTTTGGGGGATACAATGTTTGGATCTGAAGTAACCAGCATGATAGGGTTGATTACTGTGGTATCTGGGGATACACTGTTTGAATGTGAAGTACCGAGAAGGATCGAGGAGACCACGGCTGTGTCCGAGGATGCAATGTCTGGATCTGAAATAATGGGAAGGATAGATGTGGCCATGGTTTTATCTAGGGATATAATATTTGGTTCTAGAGTAGATATGACCACGGATGCATCTGAGGATACAATGTTCGGATCGGAAGTAACGGAAAGGATAGGCATGACCACGGTTGTATCTGGGGATACAATGTTCGAATCAGAAGTAACAGGAAGGATAGGTGCGACCACAAATGTATCAGGGGATACACTGTTTGGATCTGAATTAACGGACAAGATACTGATAGGTGTGACCACGGTTGTATCTGGGGATACAATGTTTGGATCTAAAGTATCTGGGAAGATAGGTATGACCACGGATGTATCTGGGGATACCATGTTCGGATATGAAGTAACAGGGAGGATAGGTGTGACCACAGATGTATCAGGAGATGCAATGTTTAAAACTGAAGTTTCGGGAAGAATAGGTGCGACCACGGTTGTATCTTGGAATACAGTATCTGGAAGGATAGGTGTGTCCACATTTGTTTCCTGGGAGAATAGGCTAGGATAGGCAATAGTTGGTCGGATCGTAGCCAGCATAGTTGTTGTTGAGGGAGAGGTTGGATCTACAATATAAAGAACATTTTAGAAATTTCTAATAGGTGCATTAAAAAATAATACCTGTTTTGTGTCAGGCTACCCCCCCCCCCCCCGACTCCCTAAAGAAATAAGGTCGGTCGGAAAAAATTCATTCATTTTCTTTATTTCATTTTTCGTGGGCTTTGTTTTAAATATTTCCTAGCATTTCTAGTTGAATTACTAAATAAGATTCTTGTAAATAATACCGAGATTTCAGCGTCAAAAAATTCAAGATGGCGATTTTGGCCTTAAAATGAGGGTCAGCCGGATACGAGAGAGAGGGGTTTATAACGTTCACTCAACACAACTAGGTCATTTCGGGACTAACATGTGCTTTTTTTTCCTTCTTTTTTTGCACAATTTCGCTTGCGCATATGGATCTTTTGCAGTGGGAGGAAACCGGAGTGTTCGGAGGAAACACACGAGGTTGAGAAGGCGCCCCTATCTCCATGCCACATACGCTCACACCAGGGTCGAAACCACAGCCGCAAGCCAGAGGTGGCCGGCCAGCTAGAGGTCGAAGCGCGGCACTCTGGACCACTAGGCCATCCCAACCCCCCTCAGCCATATACCCGCAAACACTGGTATTTTTTTTTTATATTGGCCTAATAGTGATATTATATCCCCATTAAATCATTGATTTAATTGATGCCTATTTCTAATCCAAACTTATAACAGTTATAACTTCGTTCAGAATAAAGTAATATGACTGAAATTTTCAATATTTTCTTTTTTATCGTATATTTTTTAACTGTCATATCAAGAATGTGCAATTATGTACTAAAATCTTAACTAATCATTAATTAAGTGCTGACCATGACAGTTCATCGGTCGCAAGGCATAAAACAAATCACTATCAACAAAAAGTACCTGAATATGGCCAGACAGAATGGCGTAATGGTACAAAAAACGTTTAAAGATACCAACACATGCTTTTAATTGGTATGTTTGGCAACATGGAGAGAGGGAGAGAGGTGGGGTTTAACGTCCACTCGACAAAAACTAGGTTATTTCGGGACAAAATATGGTTTAATTTTATTTCAATTATCCGCTTGCGCGTAGAGGTTTTTAGCAGTGGGAGGACCCGGAAAAAACACCACGAGGCTTGACAGGCAACCCTACTCCTTGCCACGTACAACCGGGGATTGAAACCACGCCAGTTTTGGCAACAGAGCAGCAGACAAAAGCTGTAATGTTTTGAAAAATTCTTTGAAGACGTATGGGTTGAGTGAGAGAAGCGAAATGACGTGTGAGTGAGGGTTTCTGCTTATCTGTTGTATTTACGGTATCTCTCGCATGGACAAATATCATTTCGTTTTAAAGCGCTTTTCGACGGTATTAGCAAATTTTAATCTCAAAGAATATTGTGTTAGGGTCGTGTACTTCGTACTTCGTCCCTGTGATGGAGGAAATGCAGTGGATGATGATCATTTTAATACGCCTACATATACGGGTGGGTGGAATGTGTCATCACTCATGCTCGTCCGTCTTTCAACAATTGGTTCGTTAACGGGATAGAGGCTATAGTTTTTAGGGATTGTAGTGGGAGTTCAGTAGTGGATGACAGCTATCTATTTTGCTATTGTTAATATTATTGTTTAAATATACTTACATAGGTCACAACAGAATCGAATTTCATAATCCCCACACTCTGTGCCCGCCTGGTGAGCGTTGATACATACGAGACCGAAAGTTGGATTAATGAACACAATGTCACCAGATTCTTTATAGTCTCTACCGTCTGATAAACGAACATCTATATTCACTGGTGAATCACAGACAGCTCCTGGGAATATTGTACGGATCTCGTATAATGTCTCGTAGTCACCCGTTCCTTTTGGAGTGTCACTGTCAAAGTATTGTGTCCAGTTACTACATGCAGATCCTAAACAGAATTAAAATAACATGTATGTATTATTAATAAGGTAGTATGGTCACGGTAGACATGGTATGCCTCAACTCTTGCCCCGGGAATATCCAGTTGAGGAAGGGCAATATTATAGTCATTTTGAATAAACGCGGCGCGCATGCGTAATTCGTTTTATTTGCTGACAGTCAGTGAGGAACACTTCCTGATTAATTGAATTAACCGTTACTGTTGTGTCGTTAAACGCTACTCAGTATATTTAATTCGTCATAATATAACATCTTTTTTTAAAGACGGTAGAAGCGTTAATATGTTAAATGAATTTGCAAGCTAAAACTAATCAGATCAAATAGTAGCTAAATATCTCAACAGTTTTAGCTACGCTTTAGTAATAGGGTCACGATGGCTGAGCGAGTTAATGCATTGGCTTTACTAAACAGGAGGATCATACTTCTTGTAGCTTTGGTCACGATAGATTACCGAGTTAGTGCACGGTCACTAATTCGTCATTTTTCATTTGGTATCGAAAAGAAACCTTGACAGTTGGATTTCTACGAAGTATAGGTTGTAACGCCGCTATCCGGGAAAAAATTCAATGAAAAAAAATATAATTCATTAGGCTGGTTGGTGCAGAACATCAGGACAATAATTTATAAATAAGTGGCGTTTTAGATTATTGCAAACACTATAGTGTGGGGGGGGGGGGGCTGGCTTACCGTTGTCCCTGTAGTCGCGCACAAAATTGGCACCATCACTCGTTACTTCAGTAAGTTTTATAGAAGGATAACTCGTGTTTTGGGTTCGGGTTTTTTTGTTGCTTTTTTCACGTCCATTTCTTGAAATCCCCGTTACATATATCTATCGTAGCATTTTGGAGCCATACCCGATCAGCTGAAACAGGAATCAAAGTTATCGGTCATATCCGAAATAAACATGTCAATTGGGGTCACTAAGGGGGGGAGGGTCTGAAGTACAGTAACCAGGTGATATATTCTACTGGAATGTTCAGCTTGGAACCCGTTCTGGAGTAGGAACCCAGGAGATTATTTGTTCAGAAGTTTTTTTTATTTTGGACCATGCCCTATCAGCTGAAAAAGGAATCAAGTTGTCCGTCATATTTTGAAATACGAAATAAACCTACGCGTCACTCTGGGGCGTTCTGAAGCCAGAAGTCAGGTTTTTTTTCGTTCTGAAGGGCACTTTTTAAGTTTGCCTTGGCAACGTTAACAAATGTAGCAAAGATTAATTTTGTCCGCAAAAATTAGAATTGAATCGACTTTCCCGCGATTTTGGGGGCGTACAGCCCCTAAACCCAGGGGATGTGCAACTTAAGAATCCCCATTCTGATCATTGGCCATGACGGTGCCTCCGTTAGGCATAGTGCCAATTTTGTCCGCGCGTTTAGGAATAACGAACATATAATAACAGTATACTATCAATACATAGGAGGTGTTTATATATTTTTACCCTCTTCGTTCCCTTAGATTGGTAGTTGTCGCTAAAGTTTGTTGGTATAACGAAAGGTAAGCCCGTCGAACTCGATCGTTCATCTTGTTCTGGACCCAATGCTTCTTCCAAAATAATTTGTTCAAAACTGTTGCCTCTATCATGTTAACGGCGTTTTTTTTTTACGGGAAATGAGGTAATCCATACCAAGTTTCAACTAAATCCTTTAAAATTGTACCCATTTAAAATACACAGTGTTCTTCAGTTTATTGCGAATTGAAACTGATCTTGACTCACACTAGAATGTTAACCGAAGAGCCGCGGTGGCTCAATCAGTAAGGTGCTTGCTCGCTAACCAGCAAGCGTTGGCCTAGAAAGTTCCCCAACTTAGAAAAAGACCAGTGTCTTGCCGGTGGGTTGGGACGAAGATCCTCTGGCTGTAAGTATAGGCAACAAAGTCGCTGTCAAGAAACCATTCCACGCATTTCACATACCATAACGTATGCCCGTCTTCATTAGCCCAAATCGTTTGATTACTTATCTTGGGCCTCAGTGGTTTAGTTGATAAGGAGGTGGCTTACTAGTCTGCAGATCCCGGGTTTCATTCCGTTGTTGGTCGAAGGGTTCTTCGGGTTTTCGCGGCTTGGTTACCCCTTGTCTAAAGTGCGGGACGGGGGTGTGGGCATCGCAAGAAACACAGTCTAGTCGTTCGAGTGGGACGAACATCCGAGGTCCCGTGTACACATTCCTTGCACGTAAAAGAATCATTGACAGTTGCAATTCAATTGCGGCAACAATTCCCTTGACACACTTCATGTCCGTTTTTATCAGCCCGGCCGGAGCAGACAAGAAAGAAGTACCAAATTAAATTGCATTTACTCACCATTTACTAAATAAAACTAAATATATCTACTTAATTGCAGAAAAGACAGAAGTACCAAATTTAATTACATTCACTGATTACTTACCAAATGAAACTAAATATATCCAATTGATTGCATACACGTTCATTTTTGGCTTTGACTGTCAAATCATAGATACAATATAAACAAACCAAGGTAATACTAAAGTCCAGTTTCCTGCTATTTAAATCGTCCGATTTGGTTTGATTCTTTTCATAAGAAGATCCTAGTTCAATCCAAATTGATTAATGACTTTCACATCGGGTGTAAATGAAGCTCGCTAATGATATAATTCAAGATCAATAATAAAATGGAATTGATAAAACACTACTGGCGCGATACATGAACTAGATGACATAGATGATATTTTACTCGGGATGAGAATGAATGAAATGGGTTTAACGTCCTACGCTTCTGCACCTAACCTGGGCTAATTGAAGACGGGCATACGCCATACAGTGTGCTATGAGGGAAATTTTTGCCCGGGCAGCAACTAAATTCAAACTGCCAAGGGATCTTTTACGTGCACGCCAATGTCTACAAGAGACCTCGGTTTTTGTCCCATCCGAACGAGTAGGCAGCTGTCCTTAGGCCCTCATTCTGCATCACTGACAAGGGGAAAACACGCCGGAAAATCGAGATGAACTTTCTCGGCCTATGCAGGGACCAAACCGATATTTAGGTCGCACAATAAATGAACTAGATGGCACGAGAAACCGAGGTTCCGTGTACACATTGGCGGGTCTGTAAAAGATCACTGTATGGCGTATGCCCGTCTTCATTAACCCAGTCAGAAGCAGAACAGTAAGGCGTTAAACCCATTTCATTTCATTTATTAAATTTGTTTAAGATAATTCGCCTCTCTGTGTGTGAAATTATGTTGTATCTCAGCGGCTGGCTATGCCCTGGCAAATGGAGTGCCAATTTCAACCTGATCGGTGTCCTTAGGTTGTTTGAATCGGATCTTGTTACCCTAACCTTTCTTTTGCATTGCAATTATTCCGACATTGGTCATTTTAAATAGCATAGAGAACATCAACAATTAAAAACATGTCAATGTTTACAGTGGCCGGTCTTTGCTACGATGATTTTACCATGAAATATTCTTTCAAATTTGTCCCAGATTAGAGGAACGATGTTTAATGTCGTTTTGTTTAGCGGCATGTGACATCGGCCTCACCAATCGAGGATATATGAAGAAGCTAGTGGAAGAAAAGTATGATTCTTTACCAAGAGTAACATGCCAAATTTCTACGCCACCATTTTATTACCACTCGATGCAGGAGTGAGAACAATCTAATTAAACACAGATCTTATTTCGTTTCAGTTCAAAATTTAGTTTTACTTGTCGTTACTTCACTAGGATCTGAAAGACTTATTTAACTCGTGTTCGGTCTGAAATGAGGGGTCAACCATTCAATTGGTCTGTCGAATCGAGTGCTTGACCTTTTTTGCGCGGAACTATGGGTAGACATTAGCAGCAATAGGAATCAAAACGAAGCAAAGCATAGTCACTTGCAACATCGATTCTGATTGGTTAATGGAATGAGAGAGAGAGAGAGAGAGATGGGATTAAACGTCCACTCGACACAAACTAGGTCATTTCGGGACTAACATATGGTTTAATTTTATTCCAATAATTCGCTCGCGCTTAGAGGTCTTTAGCAGTGGGAGGAAACCAGAGGACCTGGAGAAAACCCACGAAGATGGACAGGCGACCCTACTCCTTGCAACGTACAACCGGGGATTCGAAACCACGACATTTGACTCAATGACAGGCTTTATGATACAGCGCGCGCACGCTAACCATTAAGCCCCCCCCCCCGTTAATCGAAAGACTGACGTAATAGGGTCATATTTCGCTTACTTGACGATATTCATGTAGTGTAGGCCATCTAAAGTAGAAAAAATCGAAACGAAATATAGATCTGTATTTTAATTAGATTTGAACGTAAAAAGTCTATTCTGCGCCGTTAATGATTTGATGTAAAATAGTAAATACCAGGTTTGTTGTCTAATAATTTAGTTAAACTACTTGTGAAAGAACTCATTGTAGTATATAAAGTTAATTACATAGATAACCTTTGTCTCTAATTTAATATTTATTAAGTTTCTTATACAACAGTTTGGGCTTAAATTTCCAGTGAAAGAGCCCAGTGTAGTAAATAAACTAATTAACTAGTATCTGACTATTATCATTAAATAAATTATAAGTTATGTTATAAAACAGTTATGTTTACTATTTTCAGCGAAAGGGTTCAGTGGAGTATGTAAGCCGAGTTCTGTATTGTTTGTTCCTGTTCAGTAACTGTTTGTTTCTTTTCATTTAGTTAGCTTTGTTTTACTCCATTTTAATTATGTTAGCGAATGTTCACGCTCAAATGACGATTTTTTCAAGTGTTGAAAGAAGAGAGACACAACGCGTGTGTAGTACACGGTCGATGGCCCATAAATAGCTTTCACATACAGATGTGGCGCCAGCCTTTGATGGCGAAATTGTGGATCCAAAGCACGTGCTAGTGTCTATATTTTAAGTTGTTTAATGGTATCAGGCATAAGCCATTGCGTATTGTAACATGCTTAAGGGTAAATCGTGTGTTTTGATCGGTCAATCAGACAGTGTCTATTGGACTGTAACACCCCTCCATGGGGGGGGGGGCGCCCCGTACCACCCCATGTGTGACGCCTATGCAAGCGACATGGTCTATTGTTCGTACTTGGAGGAACGCCCTTGGATGAAACTTACCTTTAACTAAAGAAAACTGAATGGAATAGATCTCATAATCGATCTCAAATTTTCCTTTGGCCCCCTCGGATGTTTAACAAGGAAACACAGGTCTACGATATCACGCATGGTGTAATCCGCTAGAAAGGTAGAAAGGGACGAACGTGGTCCAAGAAGCAGTAAAAAAAACTATTGTAAACGATAATATTAAGTTTGTTGGTTCTGGGTTTTTTTTCAATTCAATATATTATTAACTATACCGTCGTACAGAGCGGCATATTTTGGTTAACTGAAGAGAGCCACGGTCGTATTCGATGCCTGTGTTGGCTAATGAGGTTTATCGGGTATGCCGGTAAATACCTCTATTGTCAATGGTTTAGGACAAAAAGTCGAGGTCCCGCGTACAAAAACGCTTGACAGTTGGAATTCGAAATAAATGAAGATCGTAGCCCCGTTACCCACGCATAATGTATCTCTTAATTAGCATTGTGGAGCCGACAACCTCCAGTATTTTTTTAGCGCAGACATATACTTCGTGTTACCGCGAAACAGAAAAATAAAAATTAATTCACCCAAAACAACCCTAATTCCGACAATTTTTTGTAGAGCACCGATCGTTCGTAAAAAGCGATTCAGAATAAAGTCATCGACTAGCTATTGGTGCCAACAATCCATGACTTCACAAATTACATCCACCTGTTTTATATTACCGTCAGCCTTTCCTGTTGCTAACTTTATATTTTGTCAGGTTCCAGTAGCAAATGTTATGCACTGACTGGGTTCCAGCAGCATAAAAGGAAAAGACAGCCATGCTTGCCATCTATACCTTGTTATTTGTCGGGAGTCAAGATGAATAAAAAAAATTCTCTATACATGTATATGGGTTTTAAAATTCCCTGCTTCAAAATTCCTGGTAAATGAACATTTATTATCATATTTTACTTCCTATAATTAATGTAAATACATGTATAATTATTACACGCGTTTACATTATAAACCAACCCGCCCAATGATTTCTTGACATTTAATCATTTGTTATCATATATTACATACTTAATTAATGTACAAGCAGTTATTTAATGTTAAAACATCGATGTTCGCCATGATTACATTCCATTTAACCGATGTCCAATTGTAAAATATTTAGAATTACTGTTATCAAACACCCATCCCACCCCACCCACCTTCGATCGAAAAATGTCATAACATACAATTAATTCTTCTTTTTAAATTGTTACATATATTGAAAAATGCGACGAAAGCGGCAAATATATGTTCGGTTCCTATAAATATGAAAAATATATTTTAATGATATCAACAGATGTTGCCTGCAAAAACACTTTTAGCTATGTATAAATTTTCGCGTCATGAGTTGTAATAACATTATGATGTAATCAATTACACCATAGCCATATTGTACGATTAACGAACACACCTTCAACCGTCGATTAAAATCTCATCAAAATCCTACAATTAGTAATTTTGATCCCGGTGTGTAATATAAATGATCTGATTATAATTAGTAAAGATCGTAATATTGTACCACATAAAAGGAAATGGTTTTTAAAATAAATGTATATAAACCTACCATACATAGATAGTCTTCATCATTTTCAGATTCCACATCCACAAACACCATCGTAAGTATATGTTCATAGATTTAATTTGGCTATACAGTTATATGGGACAAGATCAAATGACATAGATCGTAGAATTTGAGGCAAATCTCTGAAGCCAAACTTTGGGTTTTTAGGTTTTACTTTATTGGTAAAACGTCGACATTTTTAGCATTTTTAAGACATGTAAAAAAGAAATGTCGTTCATGAGTGCATATATCTTTCTAGAGCGCTCAAGTTTACTTCTCGTTTGAAGGATTCACATAGTCAACAAACTGGTTTTGTACTTTTGTGTTCGAACTAGGGGCTAATAGGAAAATATAACGGGAGTTTTCATGTTTTACCTTTCAGATGATGAAACTAATTGTTGTTGTTTTCGCTTGTCTGGCTGCCGTCTCCATGGCGGTTCCTATGGGAGGTCTTGGTATGGGCATGTACAGTGGTCTTGGGGGAATGGGCATGTATGGTGGTCTTGGAGGAATGGGAATGTACAGTGGTCTTGGAATGTATGGAGGCCTAGGAGCAATGGGAATGTACGGAGGTATGGGAGGTCTTGGTATGTACGGAGGTATGGGAGGACTAGGCATGTACGGTGGTATGGGAGGACTAGGAATGTACGGAGCTGGAATGGGAGGACTTGGTATGTACGGAGCTGGTATGGGAGGACTTGGTATGTACGGAGCTGGATTAGGAGGACTTGGTATGTACGGAGGAGCTGGTTTAGCTGGTCTTGGTATGCACGGAGGTGCTGGTTTGGGAGCTCTTGGTATGCCCGGAGCTGGTGCTTTTGGTAGTGAAATGAACCAAAATATGCAAGGTAGGTTAACCCATAATGTTTTATGTTTTTGTAATGTTTTCTACAACCGACCAATAAACGCGTATGGCCAAAACGAAATTATGTTTCTGTAATACAAGAAAATATTAGTATAGTAGTTGTAAGATAAACATTGTGTAGTTCTTGACATTGTCCATACGATGTCAATTTGAACATCCGCCGTAATGTGTGCTATGTATCGATTTCTGGGTAACAAACAGTAAGTTTCGCAGGTTGGTATAACGACTTAACCCTCCTCTCCCGTTAAATATCATATATATCGTCATTGTAATTTTTTTTTTTTTACATTTTATCTTCAGATCCTAACAATGGAATGTTTTAATCATCGGTGTTTGTTATGAAACTAGCAAACGAACTATATATACAGTATTTATTAAATTAATTTATTCTTTTAAAATATTCCGATGTAAAACATTTGTAGCGTTATATGATTTTTACAAAGAAAATTAATGCAACAAATAAAATAAGTCAAACAGACCTAAATTTCATTTTTGTGTTCAAAACCACTTTAAAAACCCACCTTATATACCCAAACATTAAGCTTTTATGGACGAACGTTCCCTGATATCTTCGAAAGCCACTACAAAATCTGCACTACAATGCACACTCTGATTTCAAGACCCCCATATGTACTTATATCAACGCAGAATATCCCAACAAGGAATAGGTACACCACTCCCCACCCACCCTCTAGTAGGAAAAACCAGAACTGCATGTTCTCGCTTATTAGCGATACCTTTTGCATCACAACGATGCATCCACAATTTGTCGTTTGTTTCTTGCACAAACCAGACAAATGTATCCCCATTACAGTTCCCGTGCCACCGTGTGTGACGAAATGGCAGTTGTGATACAATGTGCCAATTATCAGATTTGGTAACTGACGTTGTGGGTCATTTGAATAGATTTAGTTTTATTATATGGTGTTATTGGGAACGGAAACCTTTTTAATTTAGTAGCATTCAGGACAGTGGAAGCCGGATACCATTGATATAGGTTTTAACTTGGTGAATAAGTTTATCGGGATAATGTTTTGACTGGGCACGATGCTGACGATTTTGTTATTTCCATGCGCTTTGGCACACAACGTTTGATGCTGATTGTGTGTAGTACAGTTTTATTTTATCAATACCTTGACTAAATTCGATAAAGCGCGATCATTCGCTAATCAAATCGATACGCAGACTCATAATGATAGTCTCTGCAGTCCAGACTCATAATGATCACAACTTTCACTGCGCATACTCCAGGTGCAAACATCTCCCGAAATCCCACCAAATGATATAAGGTTTAATGTTCTCCTCTTCTCCACCAACCAGGCTGATCAAGACGGGCATATGCCATACAGTGTGCTGTGAGGGTAATATTGCCCGGACAGTGGCACTACTGACTACTGTCAATTTTTTTTACGATCGCGCCATTCTTCCCACCAGAACGACTATACGATGTCCCTTGCTAAGTTTACATCACGACGGAAAATAACAATAAACTTTCTTGATCAACACAGGGATTGAAAATGGGACCTCAAGGTTAGCAAGCCAACATCTAACTCACCGTGTACACATTGGTGTACAAATAAAGGATCCCTTGGTAGATGGAATTCGATAAGAGTAGGCCGTAGCCACGCTGCACGGGTAAAAAAAAATTCATAACACATTGTATGGCGTATGCCCGTCCTTATTAGCCAAGTTTGGGAGCAGAACAGTAGGTCGTTAAATCCCATTTCATCTCATTTCCATTCAACTGAGATTTGTTATTCCGGTCTTGTTTATTAAGATCGTTGGAATGTTAAAGGGGGAATGATCATACGCGAACTGGAGACATTAACCACGAAACTAAGCATATAGTTTCGAACGTTCATCCCCTTCAAACATTTTTTAAATGACTTTAGTTCCTTCTTGTTTATTAAGATCATCGGAATGTTAAAGGTGCTACATTGCTTATTTTGGGGATCTAGAAATTGACAAACATAAGTTGGAACGCATAAGTATAATGTAATATAAAAGTATATAAACTGATTTCTATTCGATCGTTTCTGTAATTTCTAATCACACCAACAGTATTGGCAATTTAATGGCAATTTCTAGCGTCTGGTTATTCCTGTCTACACCAACTGTATTCATTGCGCATTGCTCTTCAGATAAGAAGTTGTCTATAATATCGCCCCAGGTGGAAGCGGGCGTTTTATAAAACTCCAGAAACGAACGAACGAATCAGATAAGAATATGACTTGTGGAATATGTCTAGCCTCGTTCTTCAGGTCCCTTGTTACAAATGACGCTGAAACGATTCATGTACCAATGGCAAAATGTCTAATTTCTTAAATATTGGAGTGAGATCACAGCATCAATTTTGAATAAATTGACAGATAATTCGATGACGAAGACTTTGGATGATTTTGAGTTAGAGACATGTATACTTTAACACAGGGCCGTACCCAGAGGGGATGCAGTGGGTACATTGCACATCAAGAAAAATAAGGCGCCACGAGAAATGGCGACTCCACCTCCCGAAACAATATTGACATTCTTACAATTATAAAATTATACACTTGATTATGACCACAAAGTGCTGCTCTTAAGGCACTGATCAGTAGGTATGTTTTAATGGCAACCACACGCCGATGTGTCTGGTTCGTTTACCCTGATCCAAACTTTCTTGTATCACTTGCGTGGGTTTGGTGCTGAACGCGAGGTCGAAATACGACCATCAAAAAGACTGAAGCACGTAAACATAACATAACCGCCCATGCCATCGATTGGAGAGTTGATATCAGAAACATTTCTGACCGATGCTCCTTGTATAGTCTGCACTAGTTGTTCCCATATTATGAAAGTTTATCTTTGGTTGGTCATAGTTCCTGTTTATTGTTTGCTGTATGAATAATTCACATATAATTTACGTTACAAAGTATGTATTGTACTTTCCTTGTACATATTACAGGTGTGTTGGGGGTAACATTTAGTCAACTGGCGTGGTTTCGAATCCCCGGTTGTACGTGACAAGGAGTGGGTTTTCTCCTGGTCCTCCGGTTTCCTCCCACTGCTAAATACCCCTACGCATTATCGAAATAAAATTAAACCATATGTTAGTCCCGAAATGACCTAATTTGTGTCGAGTGGACGTAAAACCCCATTTATCTCCCTCTCTTTGTACATATTACATTCATGGTCTGGATCCTGTCATCACATTCGGGTTATAAGACTAGTGTTCATCTTGATGTATAGTTCTGATCTATTTATGAAGTACCTTTTTGGCTAGTTCTAGTTTAGAGAACAAGAAGTTTCTCACTTTGGTGTGTTTCGCATCAATGTGGAAATGGCGCCGCCGAAATTGACACACGGGGTCACTTGTTAGCGGCTTTGATTGCTGTTCCAAGTGAGTGGAAAAGGCGTTTGCGACAGTCTTATTTTTAAATTTTTTTGGGTGGACTTCAGACTTCGCCGGTCGTAGCTCATCTTTCAGTAACTCTGCTCACCCCTCCCCCTCCCCATACCCAATTAAAAACTTACATACGACCCTGTTTTGACCCTGTCGCCGCAATCCCTGTTCGTGATTCCAGCAAATTAGCCAATTCAGCATAATATTATAAATACTGTCCATACTACAAAATAAACAAGAAACCAATTAAGATATATGTATTTTTATTTATTACAACAAATATCAAAAACAAGTAAACAATCTAATAACCTCTATGTACATTTAAAGAGGTACTCTTATTTTGACGGTTATGAAAATCGAGCATGATCATTACTAATTGTTCATGTCACAAATTGGTCATCTCATTACAGTGACATGTGCGATCAAATTAAATAATTTCGTGATTTTAATGATACATTCCATCTCTAACACTTTAATCCTCTGCCGACTTCTTCTTCAGTCGGGAATATATCCTTAAGCATAATATTAATTATGCGCGTTGCGGTATCTGTTCCTATAACTTGACCCGTGCATATCTTAATTAGGCGTGTTTAACATGGGTTAAAATGTGACAGTTTTTAGTATAAAATTTTCATTAATTTAAAAGATCATCGGGATGTTAAAGGAGCTACATCGCTTATATTTGGGACCTAGAATGGGATGGAGCACATATAACAATGTAAAATAAATGTATATACACATATTTACATTCGATTGTTTCTGTTTATACTGTAATTTCTAATCACACCAGAAGTCTCAATCTAATGTTAATGTCTAGCTTCTGGTTATTCCAGTCTACACCAACAGTATTCATTGCGCATTGCTCTTCAGATAAGAAGTTGTCTATGATATCGCCCCAGGTGGAAGCGGGCGTTTTATAAAACTCCAGAAACGAACGAGCGAATCAGATAAGAATATGACGCGACCGTTTAACATGACTTGTGGAATATGTCTAGCCTCGTTCTTCAGGTCCCTTGTTACAAATGTCGCTGAAACGATTCATGTACCAATGGCAAAATGTCTATTGTTTCTTAAATATTGGAAATCAGAAGCGCAGTGAGATCACAGCATCAAACTTGATTTAAATTGACAGATAATTCGTTTTTACAATGACGAAGACTTTGAATGATTTTGAGTTAGAGACATAGCTACTTTAACACAGGGCCGTACCCAGAGGGGATTCGGTGGGTACATTGCGCATCAATAAAAATAAGGCGCCCTGAGAATGGCGCCTCCCCCTCCCCCTCCCAAAACAATTGACAACATTTCAATTATAAAATTATACACTTGATTATGACCACAAAGTGCTGTTCTTAAGGCACTGATCAGTAGGTATGTTTTAAGGGCACCCACACGCCGATGTACCTGGTTCGTTTACCCTGATCCAAACTTTCTTGTAACAGTTATGTGGATATGGTGCTGAACGCGAGGTTCGTGATTTTAGCATATTAGTCAATTCAGCATAATATTAATATTATAAATACTGTCCATACTACAAAGTAAACAAGAAACCAACTAAGATATATGTATTTTTATTTATTACAATAAATATCAACAAACAAATTAACAATCCTATAACCTTTATGTACATTTAAAGAGGTACTCTCATTTTGACGGTTATGAAAATCGAGCATGATCATTACTAATTGTTTATGTCACAAATTGGGCATCTAATTACAGTGACAGGTGCGATCAAATAAAATAATTTCGTGATTTTAATGATACATTCCATCTCTAACACTTTAATTATTTTGACAGTCTTGTTTGTCACTAGACTAATAGAGATAGAATCCATTTCAGCTGGTATTTATGATTATTCACTGTCCATTTATCCTCTGCCGTCTTCTTTTTCAGTCGGGAAAATATCTTTAAGCATAATATTATCTAATGCGCGTTGCAGTATCTGTTTCTATAACTTGACCCGTGCATATCTTAATTAGGCGTGTTTAACGTGGTTTAAATGTGACAGTTTTTAGTATTAAATTATCATTAATTTAAAAGATCATCGGGATGTTAAAGGAGCTACATCGCTTATATTTGGGACCAAGAATGGGATGGAGCACATATAACAATGTGAAATAAATGTATATACACAGATTTACATTCGATTGTTTCTGTTTATACTGTAACTTCTAATCACACCAGAAGTCTCAATCTAATGTTAATGTCTAGCTTCTGGTCGAATAGCCGTGGCAATAGAGAAGCGGCTTCTCACCAATGCAACGAGGGTTCAATCCCAGCTCAGGGCATGAACTTTATCGTTGTAAGTGAGAGGGATATTCGGTCTCCCGTCCGACCAGGCAGGTTTCCCCCGAGTTCTTCCTGCAGTAATGATCGAAATCATTCGCACGATCTGTGCCAAGGGCCAAATTGGAAAAAGGCCTCAGGCCTAATTTGCTACCCTTGTAAAATGACGCGATTATTATTTTTATTATTATTATTATTCCAGTCTACACCAACAGTAATTATTGCGCATTGCTTTTCAGATAAAAAGTTGTCTATGATATCGCACCAGGTGGAAGCGGACGTTTTAAAAAAACTCCCGAAACGAACGAGCGAATCAGATAAGAATATGACGCCATCGTTTGACATGATTTGTGGAATATGTCTAGTCTCGGTCTTCAGGTCCCTTGTTACAAATGACGCTGAAACGATTCATGGACCAATGGCAAACTGTCTAGTTTTTCTTAAATATTGGAAATCAGAAGCCCAGTGAGATCACAGCATCAAACTTGATTTAAATTGACAAATAATTCGTGTTTTCAATGACGAAGACTTTGGATGATTTTGAATTAGAGACATAGCTACTTTAACACATGGCCATACCCAGAGGGGATGCAGTGGGTACATAGCACATCAAGAAAAATAAGGCGCCCCAATAAAGGCGCCTCCCCCTCCCCCTCCCAAAACAATTGACAACATTTCAATTATAAAATTATACACTTGATTATGACCACAAAGTGCTGTTCTTAAGGCACTGATCAGTAGGTATGTTTTAAGGGCACCCACACCCCGATGTACCTGGTTCGTTTACCCTGATCCAAACTTTCTTGTAACAGTTATGTGGATATGGGGCTGAACGCGAGGTTCGTGATTTTAGCATATTGGTCAATTCAGCATAATATTATAAATACTGTCCATACTATAAAGTAAACAAGAAACCAACTAAGATATATGTATTTTTATTTATTACAATAAATATCAACAAACAAATAAACAATCTAATAACCTTTATGTACATTTAAAGAGGTACTCTCATTTTGACGATTATGAAAATCGAGCGTGATCTTATCTAATTGTTCATGTCACAAATTGGTCATCTCATTACAGTGACAGGTGCGATCAAATTAAATAATTTCGTGATTTTAATGATACATTCCATCACTAACACTTTAATTATTTTGTTTGTCACTAGACTAGGGAGAATCCATTTCAGCTTGTTTTTATGGTCAGTCAATGTCCATTTATCATCAATATCGTAGCCCATATTAATTCTTGGATTTTCATCTGCCGACTTCTCTTTCAGCCGTGAATTGATCTTTTAGCATAAATGTGGTTTAATGGTCGAGAGCGAGGCATTAAATAATATATTGTAACAACAAGAGGACCGTGAGGTCCGGGTGTTTTTAAAATAAATTCGAGACGATTAAACTACTTAAAATACAGACACTCCGCAAGTGCATTTACAGTGAAAAACGTCATGCCGATCTAAAAAATTTATAATATTTATAAGTTGAAATAATGGTACGCCAACATCAAAGGATGACGTCACGTCTGTATTTTAATATCATCTAATGCGCGGCGCAGTATCTGTTTCTATAGCTTGACCAGTGCATATCTTAATTAGGCGTGTTTAACGTGGTTTAAATGTGACTGTTTGTTGCTATCAAATTATCATAGTTTTATTTTATAAAGGTGATGATACCTCTTTAAATGTTAACATCGAAATGTTTGATAGGAATAAATGGATTTTTAAAATAAATAAGTTGATTAGTATCCATGATAATGCAATTTAGAACATTCCATTCATTTGACCTGAAAATATAAAAAAAATACCGATGATAGATAACATTTTCAGAGAGAGAGAGAGAGGGGGGGGGGAATGGGGTTTAACGTCCACTCAACACAACGAAGTCATTTCGGGACTAACGTACAGTGTATGGTTCAATTTCTTTCAAGTGAAAATATTCAACAGTGAATATATTCAGAGACAGGAAACAGTCTTAACCCATACATTCAAACAGAAACTAGGCTGTAAAATGGGTATATTTCGAATTTACAATCATATCAAAATATATATCTTCTACAGGAATTTTAGCCGTTTTCACAATAATTGAGCTGTGTTGCATTCCAGTGCTTTAGATTGTTTTACATTCATTATAACTGATATAGGTTTACCTACCTCCAATTTGCATATTTTGGTTCATTCCAAATGTACCACTGTTCATGCCAAGCTGTCCTAAACCAGCGCCGTGCATACCAAGTCCTGAACCAGTGCCTTGCATACCAAGTCCTCCTAATCCAACTCCTGACATACTAAGTCCCGCAAGATTAGCTCCTTGAATACCGAATGAAGCGCCTTGCATACCAAGACCTCCTAAGCCAGCGCCTTGCATACCAATAGCACGTAATCCAGCTCCAATTTGCATATTTTGGTTCATTCCAAATGTACCACTGTTCATTCCAAGTTGTCCTAAACCAGCGCCGTGCATACCAAGTCCTGAACCAGTGCCTTGCATACCAAGTCCTCCTAATCCAACTCCTGACATACTAAGTCCCGCAAGATTAGCTCCTTGAATACCGAAACCAGCCCCTTGCATACCAAGACCTCCTAAGCCAGCGCCTTGCATACCAATAGCACCTAATCCAGCTCCGTACATACCAAGACCCCCTAAACCAGCCCCGTACATGGCAAGACCACCTAAGCCAGCGCCTTGCATACCAAGACCCCCTAAACCAGCTCCATGCATACCAAATCCTTCTACGCCAGCGCCTTGCATACCATGACCACCTAATCCCGACCCGTGCATACCAAGTCCTCCCAATCCAGCTCCATGCATACCAAGTCCTTCTAATCCAGCTCCGTACATGCCTAGGCCGCTTAATCCCGCTCCGTACATACCAAGACTTCCCAAACCGTGCATACCAAGACCTAATCCAGCTCTGTGCATTCCAAGTCCGGCCCTCTGGTACATTCCTAGGCTACTGTACATTCCGAGTCCCCCAATACCGCCCATAGGAACAGCCAAAGATATAGCCGTTAAAGTGGCGAAAACAAGTACTACTAGATTTATCATCTGAAAAAAAAAATCATGAAACATATTACAAATCTGTCAATTGTGTGATTTTATCAATTGCCGACTATATGGTTTTTATTTCGTGTTTTGATGTTTGTATTTTATCCTCCAGTTTTTGGCGTGCTTTTAGTTAATGCAGAACGATAATGAGTCGTAACCGTTGAAAAGTTATAGATAAAACAACACAATTTGATATATATATATATAGCAAGTCTGTCATTAATAGAAAATACTGTCAAAATTTTGATTCAAATATGACTCTGGAGACTATATTATTGTATAGCTACTAGAATTATTACTTACCTTGTTATATGTATATCAGAAATCAGTAATGTAAGGATTGTGTGGATATGGTTGGCCTTTATATATTTATTTTTACTTAAATTTTCTTTATATTATGACATAACGTTTTTTTGTGGTCACAACCAATTATAAGGGAATTGTAATTACCATTCATACACGCACCTGATTTAGTTTATTATACGAATCTTAAATATGATTGATGCTGTAATATTACAACAATACTGTAATTAATACATTATTATGGATGTAATATTTATTATCGTTGGACGGATCGGTTTATAATATTACAACCTACGACGTGTTATAATTACATTTACATTAATCAAATGAAATAATACAGGATGTTGCATGTTTAGAAGGAAGTTAATCAGGGAATCTTAAAGCGTATAAATAGAGAAAACGTTAAACATCTTCAGTTCAACTCCAAGACTCCTGTACAAAAACAAGGTAAATATAATTTTTTGTCTGTTTATTCGTTCAATTCTGATATTTGCAAATATTAAAACTTGCCCTTTTATTAATATACGAAAATGTAAATTGACGCTCACAAGAATACCGTATACCACATTTTATATGCGAATATGTATTTATATGTTTGGTCATATTTCTCGTTTTTCAGATGATGAAACTAATTGTTGCTGTTGCCTGTTTGGTCGCCGTTTCCATGGCAGTTCCTATGGGAGGCCTTGGAATGTATGGGGGCCTTGGTTGGCTTGGAATGTACGGTGCTGGATTAGGGGGGCTTGGCATGTACGGCGGACTAGGGGGTCTTGGTATGTACGGAGGACTAGGAGGTCTTGGCTTGTATGGAGGACTAGGAGGTCTTGGCATGTACGGTGGACTAGGAGGTCTTGGCTTTTACGGAGGGTTGGGAGGACTTGGAATGTATGGAGGATCCCATACAGCTATGTTGGCAGCAGGTATAATAATCAGTTTATTTTTCTAACAAGTTAAAATGGGTTTTTTTACAAATATTTTACAAGCAATGAAATTAAAATCATTAAGATTGTGGAATATATTTTGGAAACCAAAAGAAAGCTGAGTGTTAACTCTATTTTGGAACACAACAGGAGGTGTGGTGCCAAATCTTATTTTAGAACCCAATGGCAGCTATAATGTTACCATTTTTTTAAAAAGAATCTAATTTGGTGATTTTTTGTTTTCAGCTACATATGGTAAATAAACTGCCGTAGAAGAAAACCCTATTCCGGTTAATAGTATTGTCTATTTAGACAAAAATCTATTATTAGTATAACTTATTTATACAGATCGATTATAATTATGTATATAAAGATAGTAAGCTGGCACTGCCAGGCAGGATACGCCAAGATTTTCGAGAGATGGATTGAGAACAAGCAATACCAAAAGTGATTTTTCCTACAATCAAAGGCCATAATTCATTAAGTTACAATATCGAAAAGAATCAAGATCTTTCGGTTATAAACATGCATTTCAGGTTTCATCAAAATATGCCATATTTTTACACTATTCGCGTAAAAACGGCGGCCATTTTGTCTGGCAATTATGGTCCGATTTTCTAGAAATTCGAACTCAACCTTGCGTAGGGTGTAACGGTAATAGAGTCAACCGTTTCTAAATTGGATAATAATCGTGACCTCCAGAGGGACCATAGGGGATTTTTCGGACTATCAGGGGCCATAATTTAGGAAGTTACGATCCGATATGCGCAAATATCGAAAGGAACCAAGATCTTTGGGTTATAACCATGCATTTTAAATTTCATCAAAATCGAATTAAAATTGTGATCTCTACAGGGTCCACAACCTTGATATACCATTTTTTAACAGTATTGGCGTACAAACGACGGCCATTTGGATGGCAATTTTGGTCCGATTTTCCCGAAATTCGAACTCAACCCTCCTTAGGGTGTAACGGGGATATAATCGGTTTTTAAAATCGGATAATAAACCTTTAGAGGGACCACAAGCTAAACAAAGGCGATTTTTCGTACACTCAGGGGCCATAATCCATGAAGTTTCGAACTTTTGGGGATAAAGCTATATTTAAAGTTTCGTCAACATCGGACAAGAATTGTGACATGTAGAGGGTCCACAAACAATTGTGGACGGACGTCCGGACGGACAGGGGCGACGACATAATACGTCCACATGAAAATGTGGGCGTATAATAAAAAAGGTTGTGAAAAATTGGAAATCGTTTTTATTGTTGTATACAATAAATTTTCAAGAATTGGAAATCATGTATGTACATGTTTGTTTCTTTATTCTACTTTATGATTTTAAAGTTGCAGTTTTCATACCATGCTGATGTTGGCTTAGAAATCGTATTCAATAACATATTTGGTTCTATAAATCGACCACGTCCTTGGAATAAATCAAAGCACAGTAGCGCCTGGGAGTAGAGATCGGGACTAATATTTAATATGCATGTATGTAGCTTGCGATCGGAGACTAAGTAAAAGGGTTCATTAACGTACTTTGAATCATAGGAGGAAATGAGCGTTGAAACAAAAATGACACCTTGTATTGTAAGTATTGATTACAGGTTGATACGTTGGGGTTAAATTGGTCTATTCGACTACAATGTTTATTTCCATGAACACGAAAGAGGATATATTTTTTACGGAATCTTTTTTCTCTCAAATTTAGGAGGTATGTAACGACGAACTCAGTCAATATTTAGCTTTCCTTTACGCATACCCACCTCCACTCCACCGGCTGAAAACATTGTGAACGCGATAGAGGCTATAGTTTTAAATTTGATGTGAAGCATTTGGGTTACCACACAGGACAGTACTACTATATCATTTCCTTTCAGAAAACCTAATCTACTTATGAATTTTGGTAGTCTGCTATGGCGATGGTGTTGTTTGGCCTACTAATAATAAGGTTTAAATAGCTACACCTCTAAAGGATTGTCTGCCGTACAAATACCTTATGAAAACACACACACACAAAAATAAAATAAAATACAATATTATATGTTTACTTACACAGGAGGACTTGGCTGACCGTATTAATATTCTTCCAACTAGGACCCAGTAAGACTATTGTCATCACATATCGAATGATGAAGATAGCCTATACATATTATAGGTTTTGATTCACTTTCAACATAACTCATTTCAATTCTCATTCCCTATGTCCCAATACTATATAAAATCAACACATAATATAAGACGTACGGTGGGGGTTGGGATGGCCTAGTGGTCTTGAGTGCCGCGCTTTGACCTCTAGCTGGCCGACCACCTCTGGCTTGCGGCTGTGGTTTCGAGCCCTGGTGTGAGCGTATGTGGCATGGAGATAGAGGCGCCTTCTCAACCTCGTGGGGTTCCTCCGGGCACTCCTGTTTCCTCCCACTGCTAAAGACCCCTACGCGCAAGCGAATTATTGAAATAAAATTAAACCATATGTTAGTCCTGAAATGACCTAGTTGTGTTGAGTGGACGTTAAATCCCATTTTAAAAAAAGACGTACGATACCGGTAGTTATCTCCGAATTCCTTGAATTTGTGAAGCAATAAAAATAAAAAGTAAACATTATTGTCGAAGATTGCGACGAGAACTAACAGTAAAACCACGAAATATGTTTCACAGTAAACATAATTTCACTAGAACACACGCATAAGTAAAACACTATTTCCTTATTTTTATGATAACTATCAAACTAATACTTTGCCCCGCAAAGTAAAGTCAGTATACTCACAATTAAAGCTGAAACCATAATTTCACTAGAACACACGCATAAGTAAAACACTATTTCCTTATTTTTATGATAACTATCAAACCAATACTCTGCCACAATTAAAGCTGAAACCAACACAACTGCGGTGAGAGAACTACTTGCCTTAACAAATAATAAGTTTAAAGAAATGGAAATACAAATGACAAAAATTTGTTAGAAATTAAAAGAGTCATTACAGATTTTGCTGACAAATTCCAGACTTCCATAGTTTCTTCAAATCAATTACCAACCAGTGAATACCATTACGGAAAAAATTGCAGATAAGGATGATTCTGCACAAAACATAAAATTAAACATGGTCAAACAATGGAATAAAGCCCGAGAAGATAGAAAGAAAATATTCTGGAAATATTACAATATGTCCAAACATATAGAATATTACTCGAAATGGATCAATAAAAAAACGTCTTTGATTCCGTTAAAATTCCGAATTAAAGAAATAGATGGGGAAAACGAAAGATCTAAGAAGATCCGAACAAGGCTATGTCTCCAAAAGTTTCAAGCCCATGTAGAAATAATGGAAGTCAATTCAGAAAACCATAAACTTGGTTATTTAAATATTGACAAACACATAATAGAGTCAATATCTGAAACTCCAAACGACAACATCAATGCATCCCTGCGACAAATGTGGGAAGACGAATGTAAGGAGGATTAAACAGATCTGAAAAGCTTGGGAAAAAAGGGGAATTGGTTGGCTTCATACGAGGCAAAGTATGGCATACGTTTTTTTAAGCTCAATATACGACTGAAGGCTAAACAATCAGAGAATTGGTGAGGGCCAAAATAAATGACGAAACCCAAAGAGTATCCCCACGAAGAGAAAATTCTTCTGAATATTCCCATCAACAAAACAAGAACAGACAAAGATCGAATAGTCCCAGGAAACGTACTCCACAAGCTCCTTTAAATGTCAAAACAAACCAAAGATCTCCGCGAGAGACATATGTGACATTTTCAGAGGTAGTCAAAAGGAACCGACAGTCTAAACTAACCCAAATAATAGAATTATGGTGAAGAACGAAAGTTTTAGGAATGAGCTAAAACCTACAGAGAGACAAGTGGAAACAGAAAACGGGGAGGTAAACAAGGATCCTAAAATCATCAACACAGCATCAACATCACGGATATAAAATTATTGTCTAGGGGATTTAAATTTACTCCTACACCTAAACAAAACAAAGAACTTATAAAATCAGAATTATCAAGCTTTTGTCGAAAACTACGATTGGTGGGATATTTTATGGATTTTCCGCATTCAAATCAAGATGGAAATAGTGTACAGGAAAGTGAATCGGACAGTCTAGTCCGTAATAAATCACAGTTCACACCCAGTCCAGGTAGAGACGTTCACATAGACAATTATATTCATACAATTTAAGATCGGGCAACCAATTTTACCAAATTGAACTTGCCCTAAGGGCAACAACCCCCAAAATTTACTTTTCAGTCTGATTACTTCTTATTTCAAAAAGCCTCAACTTCAGTAAAAACAGGGAGAATTTGAATAAAAAGGGAGAATTTGAATAAAACTGGTGAGGGGCAAGGTGCCGTCCTGCCAGATGGTGAAACAGTAGTTTTGGAGTTATTGGTTAGCAAAATTGGATACTGGTGGGGGGGGGGGTATTTTTAGTTGTTCTAATCTATTTCCCACTCTGCTGCATTAGGTAAGTTTATTTCATGTTTCTTGAGAAACTTGCTTTGTAAATATTAACAACGACAACCTGGGATCGACAACCCTGAGCCAGATATAGATCGTCAGACTTCTCCGAGTAATTTCAGAATTGGAGATGATTAATGCGAATTTGTGCTTCCTGAGGGAGGAGCTACCCATTTTTGTGTTAGCTCTAATATATAATCTATAGCAGTCAAGGAGGAAGAATGCAATGGAATGGCTTCGCGATACGATAAAGAATTTAGTGAGAGCCAAGGCCAATACTGAAGACCTGTTTGGTGCTAATTTTACCGAACAGATGAAAAAGCTACCATATCAACAGTCGGATATGTTGATTAAAAAGAACAGCCCTGGCGCACCAGTATGTGATAACTGGCGATCAACAAGCAATTACCGAACCCCCACTGTTTGCAAAATTATCTTTGTTAAGTTGCTGCCATCCCGTTACCTGTTTATATTTATTCTATTCATGTTTCTTTTTCTCAAAATAATGAACACGTACACCTGTATCATCTGTGGTTTCGCCTCGTCAAAGAAGTCAAATGGGAGCCGACATATGTAACACAATGACAGACCCCAGGGAAATTGTAAAGATAAGGGACCGGGGGCCTTATTCACGAAAACTTAAATCCCTTAAAATCGATTGTAACTTAAAATTTGATCTTAACTTAAGATAAGCCATATTCACTAAACTCATTTCCACTAGATTTTAAGTTACAATCGATCAACAAAATGGCCGCCAACTTCATCAGACGTCAGTTGTTTGCTAGACCCGAAAGAATGATAAGAGACCGTTCAAATCCCCTGGCAGTTTTAAATCACGAAGAAATCCGCTCTCGGTTTCGTTTTTATCCAGAAACCATCATGTTTTTAGTTAGAATAATTTGGAGGAATCTCAACAGACCAACCAAGCGGTCGTCGCCCCTACCGGCGCTATTACAAATTTTAGTTGCTTTGCGTTTTTTTGCTACTGGTAGTTACCAGTTAGTCGTGTCTGACACCCTAGGGATTTCACAACCCACTGTAAGTAGGACCGTATGGAGGGTGGCAAATGCTTTGAAACGCATATCAAACTTGTTCATAAAATTTCCCACCGAACGAGAAGAAGCAGATGTTTCACGGCGTTTCTTCAGCCTTGCTGGTAAGTAGGCTAGTGTAGTCATATTCACTTTATAAAGTCCTAACTAGCTAGTCATGTCTTTGTAGTGTGTCTAACGAGAAGATAAAATCATAAATAAACCACACAAACTCACTTTATAAATACATAATCGCAAAGCGAATTGTTACGACCTACGACCGCCAAAGTCCTCGATGTTTGTTGACATTTTGACATAACCTTGAACTATACATCATGATACTTCCTAACGGGAGACCACTCATTACGTTACAAATCGGGAAGAAGACAATTCGGACAAATTAACAATTTCGTCTTTAATAAAAGACTATTCGGCTAGGCATTTATTGCTGTGGTCTTTTGCACAATGATGTTTAAAGTTCTTCATTCATATTCAATTGTTATTCTAAATTACTTCTTGAAAAAAAAAGAAATATATAAGGCCTATAAACTGCTTTCAATAATAGATTTAATGTAGCCTTATAAAAATAATATTGAAATAATTTTGTTTTAATTCAGTAATAGGCTTACATAAATCCCATCAACTTTTTAAAAAATATTTTCTAAATAACTTTTCTGTTTTAGGTTTTCCAAATCTAATTGGCTGTATTGATGGCTGCTTAATAAAAATAAAAAAACCAACATTTAAAATACAAATGAGTTTATTTGTCGTAAAGGCTATCCTGCACTTAATACCCAGGTATTAAAATGCTAATCATAGAACTAATTTATAGTTAAGAGGCCCGGATCCAGGATTTTTTTTAAAGGGGGGGGGGGCATACATTGTAATAAAAAATGGTAATCATTAGAGTGATGCATGCATTAGTGGTTTGGTATAACCCCCAGAGCCTTCCTCATATATATTGCCTGCTGGCAGAGACAATGCGAAAATCAGTTTATATCATCAATTAAAGATAGTAAGCTGGCACTGCCAGGCAGGATACGCCCACATTTTCGAGAGATGGTTAGAGAACAAGCAAAATCGAAAGTGATTTTTCCTACAATCAAAGGCTATAATTCATTAAATTACAATTTGATATGCGCAAATATCGAAAAGAATCAAGATCTTTAGGTTATAAACATGCATTTCAAGTTTCATCAAAATCGAATTAAAATTGTGACCTATACTGGGTCCACAACCTTGATATACTATATTTTAACACTATTAGCGTACAAATGGTGGCCATTTTGTCTGGCAATTATGGTCCGATTTCCCTGAAATTCAAACTCAACCTTCCGTATGGTGTAACGGTGATAAGAGTCAAGATTTTAAATCGGATAATAATCGTGACCTCCAGAGGGACCATAGGCGATTTTTCGGACAATCAGGGGCCATAATTCAGAAAGTTATAATCTGATATGTGAAAATAACGAAAGGAACAAACGGCAGCCATTTTGTATGGCAATTTCGTTCCGAATTTTCCCGAAATTCGAACTCAACATTCCTTAGGGTGTAACGGTGATATAATCAAACGATTTTTTAAATCAGATAATAATTGTGACCTCCAGAGGGACCACAAGCTAAACAAAGACGATTTTGCGTATAATCAGGGGCCCTAATTCAGGTAGTTACGATCCGATATGCGCAAATATCGAAAGGAACCAAGATCTTTGGGTTATAACAGTGCATTTCAAGTTTCAGCAAAATTGAATTAAAATTGTGATCTCTACAGGGTCCACAACCTTGATATACCATTTTTTAACAGTATTCGCGTACGAACGGCGGCCATTTTGTATGGTAATTTGAGTCCGATTTTTCCGAAATTTGAACTCAACCTTCCTTAGGGTGTAACGGTGATATAATCAAACGATATTTAAAATCGGTTAATTATTGTAACCTCCAGAGGGACCACACGCTAAACCAAGACGATTTTGCGTATAATCAGGGGCCATAATTCTGGAAGTTACAATCCGATATGCGCAAATATTGAAAGGAACCAAGATCTTTGGGTTATAACCATGCATTTTAAGTTTCATCAAAATCAAATTAAAATTTTGACCTCTACAGGATCCACAACCTTGATAGCCTATACCAATTTTTAACAGTATTTGCGTACGAATGGCGGCCATTTTGTATGGCAATTTTGGTCCCATTTTTCTGAAATTCAAACTAAACCTTCCTTAGGGTGTAACGGTGATATAATCAAACGATTTTTTAAATCGGATAATTATTGTAACCTCCAGAGGGACCACAGGCTAAACCAAGACAATTTTGCGTATAATCAGGGGCCATAATTCAGGAAGTTACGATCCGATATGCGCAAATATCGAGAGGAACCAAGATCTTTGGGTTATAACCATGAATTTCAAGTTTCATCAAAATCGAATTAAAATTGTGATCTCTACAGGGTCCACAACCTTGATATACCATTTTTTAACAGTATTTGCGTACGAACGGCGGCCATTTTGTATGGTAATTTTGGTCCGATTTTTCCGAAATTTGAACTCAACCTTCCTTAGGGTGTAACGGTGATATAATCGAACGGTTTTTCAAATCGGATAATAATTGTAACCTCCAGAGGTACCACGAGCTAAAATAGGTGAATTTTCGGACAATCAGGGGCCATAATTCAGGAATTTACGTTCTGATAGGTGCAAATATCGAAAGGAACCAAGATCTTTGGGTTATAAACATGCATGTAAAGTTTCATCAAAATCAGTTCAAAATTGTTACCTCTATAGGGTCAACAAGCTAAAAATGTGATTTTTCGTACAATCAGGGGCCATAATCCATGAAGTTTTAATCCGATACATGCCAATATCGAAAGCAGCCCAGATCTTTTGGGGATAAACCTATATTTCAAGTTTCGTCAAAATCGGACAAGAATTGTGACCTGTAGAGAGTCCACAAACAATTGTGGACGGACGGACGTCCGGACGGACAGGGGCGACGACATAAAATACGTCCACATGAAAATGTGGGCGTATAAAAAGCATACCAGTCTCGTCTCGCTTGGGCTGGGGGGGGGGGGGGCACGTCCCCCCCCCCCCCCCCCCCCCCCCGGATCCGCGCCTGGTTAATTGCCTATGTAATTAAAATTTGAAATTGTTTAAATTTGCTAGAGATTACGAATACAACATGTAGCTAATTAATTGTTGTTGATCAGGAGAAACACAAGTGATTTATTTTATTACAGTTTACCTGTCTACCAGACCATCGCTTTTCAAGCATTATTGTCAAGTGGCCTGGAAGTTGCCACGATTCTAGGGTTTTCAATGAATCCACAGTGAAAACTAATATGGAAAATGGTATGTTGAATATACGCATGTCCCTCCTAAATATAGCCAAATTATAAAAGTGGTTTGAAATCCAAAGTAAATTTTTAAACATCCAATAATTCATTTGTAATTAATGTGAAATAAAAACTACCCATTTTTATACTATTTTACTCTTCTAGTACATGGCACCATTTGAAAAGTTTATATTTTTATAATTAATTGTATTAAAAAATTATATTCTATTTATTGTTATTGACAGGAGCCCATGGTGTATTGCTGGGTTATTCAGGTTATGCTAGCCGCCGCTACATGCTCACTCCATTCCTGAATCCCCAGAATGAACCGCAACGACGATACAATTCTAAGCATTGCAGAACAAGAGTCAGAATTGAGCTGAGCTTTGGCATTTTAAAGAATAGGTTTGGGTTAGCTAAATAAAGTCATTTAATGCACAAGGTCATACTGTTTAATTTTATTTCAATAATTGGAGGAAACCTGTGGACTCGTAGAGAACCCATACTTGAATGGAAATAAAACCAGCCTGACTCGATGAAAGACCAATTGATCCAACGTGCATGCGTTAAACATTCGGACCCACACATTATTATAGATGCATAATGTAAGATTTAGATAAGCCATGGTGATACTCTCTACCCATAAAGATTGATTAACAATCAAGATGTGGACAGTCTATATATAAATGAAATGTGGTTTTATTTCAACCGGGCTATATATTGCACCAAAGGAAAGTCTATACATCCATGTACTTTGCATTCTTTGGAATCTCATTATTAACCCATTACATTTTATTTTACTGAGCTTTACTCATTCCCTTGAGAATGACTCCAGAGAGAGCAATCGTGATTATAACAGCTTGTGCAGTTCTCCACAACATCGCGATTGAAAAAAGAGACAACTATGAAGCTTTGATGGAGGAGGATCCAGATAACAACTATACAGAGTTACCCCAGGAAAATGATGCTCCAGCTGGATTGGCTACTCGCCAGTATTTTGTCAACGAATATTTCCATTAAAATCTTTAGATATGTTCCTTCAAGGTTAATAAGGGCATATAAAAGTATGAATTTTCGTTATCCAAACCTTATCTTTAACTTAAAGTATGAATGTTTCTTATACACTTCATTGACTTCAAACCTTATTTTTATTTAAAAGTATGAATGTTTCTTATACACTCCATTGACTCCAAGCCTTATTTTTAACATTGAATAACCCCTGACCTAATTATCTTTGAAGGAACATATCTTTAAACGGATAGAAAATATAAAATAAATCACTATTGTTTCGTTTTGAATACATGTTTATTTTCAAATTTGACTTAAAATAGATGGTCTTCATAAAAAGTCCTACCTTGTTGAAGAATAATACCATAATCATAAAATTCACTATTGACAGCTGAGAACTTGGCAAAAATATTATTTTTAACTTCAAATTCTAACATTTGAAGGAAGCTAATGGATGGAGGCAATGGGACAACAAGGGAGGTAATTGTGTTATTATTTCATGTGTCAATGATTTTTAAGGGTGGGAAATAATGTCCATGGTCGTATCATAGTGAGTTTATAACCTATTGAGCAAAAGACATAGAAATAATTAAGTTTTGACTTTTTTAAATATGTAATTCTTGCTTTAATTAACATTTTAGGCCAATTACTTGTAATATTGACTGAGGAGAGATCTTTTTTGTTTGTTGGAATAAAGTAGTTTGTTCATAATCGAAGAAATCAGGCCCCGAGTCCACAAAGCATTCTAAGCTTGAGTTAAGAATTTACTCCAAATTGTTCGCTTTATTTTAACTAAAGTATAGCCCTTCCTAACACTTTTGTTGTTTCAATGTATCAAATTCATTAATAAGAAACTATATGCAAAGTCTTGTGTTTCTGGATCAAAATAACGCTTATTTACGGAAAGTTACGACTACCCACGGAGAATGGCGGAAATTACTAATGTTGAAATTTACCTGTTGCAAGTAATATTGACATTCAGGTTCGTGTTATACTTATGGAAAGGATATGTTGACATAATTACTTGCATTATTTAAAAACTGTAAGTCTGAGAATGTTTTGTGAACTCAGGGTCTGTTTAAAATTTACAATGGTTCAGGCAGTAAGTTGATATAATTTAATCTAAAAATGGTAATAATCAATTTATTGAAGCTGTTTTTCAAGCAGTTTAATTTCTAGTTCCAATTTTCTCCTTTTTAATTTTATCAGTTGTATTTCTTCCTCCATCCACTCATTGTTTAACTGTGCTGAGGATGTCCTTTTTTTCTTGAACTTTCTGGCACACGATATAGGCTTTACTTTTGTAAGTAAATAAATTAACCAAAATCAATAATACAATACCAACCGAAGTAAAATAGCAGAAGAATGAGACAACATATCGAATGACATGGTATTTTCTTCATTTTACACTTAAAAATAAGTTGGCCAATTGTATTCATGACTAAAAGCATGCAGTTGATTTAAATTGCTTCTCTATGAGCAATAGATTGTCGCTCTTTAACAAACTTCATTCTTACTAGTAATATTAATATCATTTTTCAAAAGGCTCTTGATGAGCATCTGGCCTTCTGATGGATCAGCTGAAACACAAATTAAACTTACGTTCATAACACAGAAGTAGTCATTTTTACCTCATGTCACCTATCCTCACTCTTAACACAATAATATTAATTTTTACTGCACAAAATAATTAATTTAGATACATGTTGACCATTAGTGAAACAAAATGAAGTTTAACGTCCTACTTTTCTGCACCAAACTGGCTCGTAATGACATGCATTTTCACCTCTTTGAATTCCCACTGTAAAGTTTTTTTTTATCTGCATTCACACTAACATGACAAAATTAAATATAATATACCTGTACTTTTACTACTATCAGCAACATAATTGCCAAGAAGGCCAGCTGTGTCTGTTTCTTCTAGTTCTATATATATGAAAATAAAAAGAATTAAAGTGTGGGAAATATTAGAAGATATTTCTGTGTATTTATGCTAACATCAAAATTATTATATCTGATAGTGTTTATAACTAACTACAAATAATACGCTGCGTTGTTATTGTAAAATTTTAATCTTGAAACAATCTCAAATTTGATTTCAATCAGTCCTTAATGTACATACCTTCATTTAAGTTGAGAATGTTCTCCGAACTGCAGCTTGGTAACGTATTGGAAACTGGTTGCCTGTCTATATATTACTATGATGGCACACATATCTTAGGGGGGCCTAATTTATGAATCTGCAATAAGAAATAGATCTATAGTATAGATTATAGTATCGGTCAATTCATTGGTAATTTGTGCTACAATTAGTAAAAGCTGTGCCACAGTGCAACTCAAATTGTACGGTTGACATTACGTTAATTTATTTAAGTTATTTGACTTTAGCGAGTGTCACTCTGTGTTGAGCAGCCGATAACCTAATTCATATTAATAACAATATGTACCATTCAAAGGTCAATATGCCGATTAACTGTAAAAAATCTCAAATATAGGCCTAGCCCTATATATGTAGGCCTATTGGCCTATACCTTGCCTTGCCCTTAGGCTTAGTAGAGTAATAACTAATATTAATACATGTGTAATAGAAATTTAAAATAAAACTCACCTGAGCATTTCAATTGTGCCCACTTTTTTTTTAATGTATTCTTTTTTCTGTGGGTAATTGATAAGCTGTATAAATTTGAAAATAACAATTATTATTATGGTATATTGGTAGATATATCATCTAGGCTACACTACACATGTATTATATTAAATTATAATGTTAATAACTGTTTTTTTTTTATTTATGCACATTAAATGGAGATCTCAAATCTAACAAGATCTTATGGAGATCTCAAATTTGAAAAGATCTTTTGTTTTGATTTACTACGTCCAAGTAAGGTTGCTGTCTGTACCAAAGTTATGCTCACCTATTTACTCTATCCAAGATAGACTTCCGGGCTTCATCCTTTAAGGATGACGACACCCCACCCACCCCAGGACCTGTAAATTCGCCCTCTATGATGTGGGCCCTTTCCATATAGGCCTCAACAAAGGCCAACTCCTCCCTTGCTGTCCAATTTGGCTGCCTTTCCCTTTTCTCAGCCATTGTTGTTGTGAAACTACTAGAAGCCAAGAAACTTAGTATTGCCTAAATATGGTACTTAAAAGTCGTCTGCTATGATTACTTACTAAGGTATTGCCTAAATATGGTACTTAAAAAGTCGTCTGCTATGATTACTTCCTAAGGCTATATATAGACATGATGTTAGACCTAAGGCTAATGCTAGGTATATCACAAGTGGAAGGCCTAGACGGTTTAGTGACACCTATGAGAGGCTTGTCAAAGAAGAAATTTACAATATATTATATACTTACACATGGGGCCTTGGCTGACCGTAGATCTATAGGCCTACATCTTCGTTAACTAGTCACAATACGATGTCGATAGGACATAATAATAATAAACTAAAAAAACGAGTAAAAATAAGGCCTATAGGCCCTGCCTACTCATATTAATAGTGCTTTTCAACACAAATCATTTCAATTCTCATTCATCTATTTCACAATACTATAACAGGTAATAACAGACGTGCGGTAGTAATATCCTTATTCCGTGAATTTGTCAAAACTAATAGGTAAACAGTAGCCTTTTATTGTGTCGAAGATTCCGAAGAAAGACTGGAAATGTCGTCGCCATGGGTAACCCAAAAGTAATAGTAGAACCACGGAATATGTTTCACGGTCAACATAATTTCACTAGAACACACACACATAAGGAAAATACCATTTCCTTATTTTCATAATGATTACCATCATACTAATCATCCGTCCACATTATATTGGCGATCAAACTGCTGTAGCGAGAAACAATAACAAACAACCTCCATCGCGAGTGACATTCAAAACGCATGCGCATTACAGTTCTAGTCGTTTGTGGTCTTGACAATGTGCTATTTTAGTTAAAATCGGTTAAAATCGAATTTTAACTTAAAACTGATTTTAATGAATACGGCCTATCTTAAGATAAAATTTGATTTTTGTTAAAATCGATTTTAAGGATTTTAGTTTAAGTTTTCGTGAATAAGGCCCCTGACCGGAGCGGAAGCTCGTTCAGGGTCGACCTATTAATTTAACAATTGCTCGAGATCACCAGTTAGGAGCTCGAGATTACCAGTAAAGAGACCAAGTCATAAAAGCTGTGGGGGTAAGAGGTAGTCTTCTCACCATTTGGAGAACGCCCTCTTTCACATTTAGAAAAAAAATAGCCACTGTAACTCGAACTGTTACGAGTAAGTTACCTCCCGAGGAAGCACTAGGGATATTATCCCCAGATACCACTCCTACGGACGATATTAGTGTAGATCCCGATGAAGAGCTGTTTGCCGCAGAGAAAGAATTGGTAGCTGTGCAGTGCTCTTAACTCCACGGGTTCCGGTAGAGGTTGAATCCACAAGCGTGCAGTGTTGGATGACTGAGGTTGTGGAGACGGCGACGTTTTCTGGGAGCTATTTGGACACACTTGTATCACAAACCCGTACTGCGTCCTACAACATTGATTTGGAAGAGTATTTCTTACTTGTAACTTCATTGAGAAGAAGCTGAACTGCGATTACCTGCCGGATTGTATTGTATTATTTTCAAGACTAGAATAATGGTGCTCATGTATCAGTTGTCTAGGACATCTTAAGTTAACCCTGTCGCTACCGGAGACTTTGCGGTTGTGGTGTGTTATGTGTGTGTGTGCTAATGTTTGATGGACGTTTGAAGATTATTTGTGAAATTTCATGAACTTTTTTTTTAGAAAATTTCATGTTTATAAATACGATTATACCAGAACACTATTTACATACTTACAAATAGAAATGAACGTGCTTCTCACTAATACGTAATATGATACCTAGATTTCGAACTTAGACATTGCCCACACCCCTCCACCCCCAGTATTAATGGCAAAGTACCATCCAAATTTTATCTTTTGTCAAGGTAAGTAAATTGTTTGTGTGCTAGGCTGATTTCCTGTTGTAGTGTGATAATATTCTTGTTCTGGTTTATAGTGTGCAAAGTTTCCGTATATGTAAATAAGTCACGCGATAACCAACATTTTCATACGAAAGTTGATGCTGTGCGAAACATGCTATGTAGAATGCGTGAAGGACAAATTGGATGTGGCAGAGTGGAAATGTAATGAGAGAAATGTAAAATGTAGACAAGTCAAAAAAAACTATTTTCCAACAAAACATTTGCCATTTGACGTTTTACATTTAACTCTTACCTTACAGGTATTTTGACTTTATCATTACCGGTATTAAGACTTTATACATTGTATTTTTTTTACATATTATCATCAATGGAGAAGACATTGTAGCAGAGCATTTAATATTGGCAGCGACACCCTTCCATAGTTACGAGCACATTCATAGTTCACAACGTAGATCCAACTTGTGTCACGCCGATTCTAGCACCACCGGTCAGATTGTTACATATATTTATATTTGTTTAATGATAATGCTTATTGTACATCATTGCCAAGACTAGTAATTTATCTTGGTTTTAATAATATGTTTTATGGCCGAGGTTGACGTAGTTCAACTAGATTACACTGTTTAATGGGTGTTGTCCGTTTTATTGTACATCTCAAAGTATTCCCGATAGAATTTCAGTAATAAAAATAAAATAAATGAATGAATGAAATGGGGTTTAACGTTCTACTATTATGCACCTAACTTGGGCTAATGGAAGACGGGCATACGCCACACAGTGTGCTATGAGGGAAATTTTGCCCGGGCAGCGGCGCTACGGCCTACTCTTATATCGAATTCCAACTACCAGGGGATTTTTACGTGCACTCCAATGTGCACACGGGACCTCAGTTTTCGTACCATCCGAACGACTAGGCAGCTGTCCTTGTCAGGCCCTCCTTCTGCATCACTGACCAGGGGAAATCACGCCAAATAAAATAAAACCAATTACGAACAATCCAAACCATTTGACAAAATTCGAAGTCCTTAAAAAACGGTATAGGCAAAATAGTGCAATCAGACAAGAACCGGACCAGTTTTCTCCGGATCCCCCGGTTTCCTCCCACTGCTAAGGACCCCTACACGCATGCGAATTATTGAAATAAAATTAAACCATATGTAAGTCCCGAAATGACCTAGTTGGTGTCGAGTTGACGTTAAACCCCATTTCTCTCTCTCTCTTCTAATCTCTCTATTTTAGCTCCACAACTGTTCAGTGATATAATTTTCATGTGTCATACACTGACTTGTTATTCGTAATATTGTTATTTTAGAATGGGATTCGTAACTCGTAACAAGAATAGTTATGCCCGTAGATTCGTAAATCGATGAACTTCAGTGTAATATCTTTTAATACATGTACATAAAGAATTACAAAACAATAAGGGTTAGCTGTGATATCGGTTTTAACCACACATCATTAATTCGGGTAGCATATGTCCAGAATATCACGCAATAGCTAAAATAAGCCATTTTATTGTATATTTGTTTTGTTCTTTTTCAAAGTATTGTTTCCGTAATCATCGCTTTGGATTCGGGGTAGAGTTTTCGCCTTTTATTGGTAACTGGACAATGCACGGCCGAAGCTGGATTTGTTTGTCCACTTCTTGTAGGTGTTCTATTAAACCGTCTAAATATTTCACTTCTTCGGTTTCATTGTTACGTCTGGCTCTATCTTCTGCTAACAACTCCTTTCTCTCTGCTTCCATTGATTTTGACCTGTCACGTAACAAGGTAAAATCATCTAAAAGTTCATGAACCTGTGGAATATAAAAAAATAGCGGTTATATTATTTCGGGCTGCTAGTTTTCAAAAGTTATCCCCAAAGGCCTTCGGATATGGTTTTCATAAAATAAAATAAAACCAAGTACGAACAATCCAAATCATTAGGCAAAATTCAAAGTCATAAAAAACTGTATAGGCAAAATAGTGTAATCAGCATATGCCTTGCCCTTTGATCTTGTTGTCATGCATGGTTTCTTATGTGTTGTTATTGGGACACAATAACTCTCTTTCTAAAGCTAGAATGTTCAAACTTAGGCGTAGGTGATTATTATGCCAATACCTTGATGGAGTTCGACGATGAGAATTTTCTGCTTAGGGTAAGCAGAAATAAGCAATTTGATTGGTTGATCTTTTGGGACACGATAACGTTAGTTCTAATTCAGTGAGAGTGATAAAACTTGGTGTATAGTGATAAGCAATTTGATTGGTCGAGACTCTTCTGGAACACAATAACTGTCCTAATTGAGGTAGAATGTTCAATCGTGGTGTGGGCGTCCATTGGTGATGGAGTTCGATGATGAACATCGTCTGCTTACGGTAAGTGGAGATAAGCTTTCATACACGATAACTTTGATTATAATGAAGTGAGAGCGACGAAACTCAAAATATAGATTCACTATATTTTACTAAGTTCGGTGTTGCATATTTTCTGCTTAGACTCAGGAGTGATAAACAATTTGATTGGACAAGACTTTGGAACAAAACAACTCTGCTTTTAATTGAGGTAGAATGTTTAAACTTGATGTAGATGTTAATTGGGTAAATGAATTGACTTGTTCAATGATTAACATTATGAGCTAAATCTAAGCAGAGGTTATCAATTTGATTAAACGATGCTTTGGGACAAGATAATGTTTACTTTATCTGATAGAGTGATGCAACTTAAATGTATAGTTTGATTCGACCCTTTTGAAAAAAAAAATGTACGATTAATTTATTTGGGGATTTCGGCGGGGACATCAGCCTCGCTATTGGCTTGTTTATAAATATGTTACTGCTTCCGTGATTGGTGGAATGTTTACGTCATCTCAAGGTTATCACCTCTAGCAGACGACGGCAAGTTGACCTGAATTTAAAAGGATATAACTCCATTTTAACTTTGCCCACAGCTAATCCAACTGATGGTGGTTTCTATAAATATAGTTAGTTTTGCGTAAATCTGTCGCAAACAATGGTAGTTTTATTTTATTTTTTTAAAAAGCAATCAAATAATCAATATATATTCAGGAAAAATTTACCCCAACTAGGAACGATATTACCCGGTAACTAAAGTTTATTTTAGCCTGCACTAATGTAACTGTTATACTATTAATAAGTAGCTTTAAAAAGCATACCCGGTGGTTCATTTTAAACCTTTTTTTAATTTATTTTATTTCAGATTTAACCATGCTTTGAAATTATATACCAAGAAGTGCCTGTAAAAAAGATTTTACGACCGGGACTTCATGGATAGGAAGCAATTTTATCCAAAAAAACTGTTCGCCTTTCTTATTACGAGGCGTTAAACTAATATGGGATCGCTAAGTCAACGCTGTAAAAGGGAAGTTTCTTCCTTGCAGACTTATTAGAAGACCTGCAGTTACTCCAGAAATAATCTAAAACCAGATTGTGGATACCGCGCTAAAGACCGGATGCATTGTGAACCAACTGAAACTAAACACGCCATTTTAAGGTGGAATTTCTGGGGTTGACTGAAAATCGTCACCCCGAAATTTCACTTCGGAAACCTGAAAAAAGCTGGCCCAAAACCAAGTCCGCATGATGAATCGTGACGTCATTTTATTTTTCATTATTTCCAAACTATTATTAATGCATCGATAGAATTCTTAAATATAAAAAATTGTCCCGACAAATATTTGGAATATGGACGAAACTGGCTTTATACAGATTTGCGTCAGGAATTGTTCAAAGTCAGTACCTGCAACGACCAGCGATTCCCGAGAATCGTCAACGTTGGCGTTCATAAATTTTTCGATTTTTTAAAAAAAAATAGGTAAATTTAGGTGAGATAATATAGCACCAACAAATTGAAATGTAATAAATACTACAATTTATTGTTCAGAATGGTAACAACCAGATTGGGGTCGTCACTTTTATCTGTATTAATCCGACCATATATGCGTCAAAGATTACGTTTTTGAGATGATTTTCGTCATTTTCAGGTCATACGTTTTTGAGATGATTTTCGTCATTTTCAGGTCAAATTTTGACCATTTTTGTCGCATTGCTTCAGCCGTTAATCGACCATTGGCGAACTCGGTTTATTTGGTGATTATAGTCTGGGTATCACCCTACCATATTATAATGATCACCCAGTTTAACCTCTCTTTCCGTAGGTGTCACGAGATGCACAAAATACGTATTTGGGGGTAACTGAATTGTACCCTCCCTTCAAATTGCGATAACTCTACTGGAGCAGGGTTTGGGATAAAATTGAAAATCATTTTTCGCATCGTTTTGCAACTTCTTAACTCCTCTAACTCATTTGGTTTTCAATATTTTCGAATGCGATATGGTTTCCACGATAAAGCAACGTGCAAACCCCGTTATTCGTAGAATTCTCCCATGCGAGTCGCTCAAAGTGTTGACTATTGGCCAATTATCTTATTTGTTACTTAAGTGTACCGGTAGTCTAAAAATTGGACGTGAAGTTGATCAGTCAAGAGAACATCACGATCCATTTTCGGTTGAACAATACGTCCATAAAATGAAAGGTGGACGAAATAACCCCTTATTACCCTAGTCATAGGCCCATTGTTTCAATTTCAGTAGCATTACATTAAGTAATTAAATTGGAAATACATAGTATGGAACACAAAATTACTATTTATTATAACGTCACTCTCTAATAAGGAGTTGACCCAATAAAAGTATTCCAAAGAATTGGGTCCATCTACTGATCTAGACAATTAGTACCCGTGTCTTTGAATTTTGGAGCCAAGGCGAATTAGCGGGTGAGACATTGGCTCTCTAACGTTGAGGTCGTAAGTTCATTCCCGGTATTGGCCGAGAAAGTTCATATGGATCGAAAACATGCATGTTAAAATTAATTGTGGTGTGGTTGTGGGGCTAGTACTAGAGAAATCGTGGTGGATTTGCCTACGCTATCTTTTGGGACAAATTTGATCAATTTAGGTTTTTGAGCTATGACCATTTTTTTTAACTGACTTTCAATCCCCCCCCCCCCTAATCAAGAACTTAAAGTGGGGTACCCTCATTTAAAAACGCGACAAAAATTGTCAGGGTTACGTCAAAACACGGGAAATTGACGTTTATAAACTTTGGTTTATAAACTTGATAAAATGAACACATACATGGCTATTTCTTCAGTACAGAAACCCTGCCAATAGCCATGTAAGCACATAGCTACAGTCTTTCACAATGTAAGGAAATTTCTGTCAGTTGTTTTTATCAAAGAGAAGATGTTTCTTTGAGATAGTTGAGACAATTTGAAGGACCTGTGTGTGAAATTTGTCATTACCTGTCGCAAAACAATCAAAAAATTCCCAAAAAATTCTACTGAAATTAAATAAAGTACTGTATATGCTTAAACTCACTGCATTCCTGGGCAGTAATTTACACCCAATACTGCAAAACTTGGGTTTTTACACGCCTTCATTTAATGATATATGAGAAAAGTGGGTTGAAGGGATAACTTTCTTTTGTTATTGTCATTTTTTTTGGCCCAGAAACTGGTCCATAAATAACGTAACGTTCTGTCCATTTAATTTACATTTATTTTTGTTTATGAAATAAAGAACCTTTATAATAAAATCGTTTTTTATGCTCCTGTTAGTTATATAGTATCCAAATGTCCATAACAGTTACATTTATGTCATTAGAAAATCCGTAATTTTCGCAAACGGTCGATTCTAAAAGCTAGAGTTATTTTCTGTCCAAGTTAAGTTCCGTTACGTTATGTAATGTCAGTCAATCGAAAATAGCTGACAGGACACTCCCACTACCATATTCGGCATCGATAGTTGCGCAGTCAACAGCTTGTCATTTTTCATCCGGCAATCTCCGGTGTTTTTATCCAGTTCTCATCTGATGAGTAAATGCCGATGTTCTGTCCAAAGTGTTACGTTAGAGGTAAGTTACGTTAATTTTTATAATTTTATGGATAACAAAATCCTGAGTATAGACTTTGACATGAAATTAATAGGATAAGAAACTTATCAATGTGCGTTTATCGTACAGGCCAATTCTTTTGAGCTTTATGTAACTCGCCAGAAGTAGGGAGCATTTTTTTGCAAAAAGACAGAAAGTTTGAAAGATGGTATCGTAACAAAGACGGAATTATATCGTAACAAGACGGAATAGTATCGTAACAAGACAGAATAGTACCGTAACAAGACAGAATAGTACCGTAACAAGACAGAATAGTATACAAGACAGAATAGTACCGTAACAAGACAGAATAGTACCGTAACAAGACAGAATAGTATATGCATTACAAAGGAAATTTCCTTTTCATGCTTCTGTTTGCAATGCATCGAATGAAATTATAAATTATCATGTAAATTTCGGCATCCAGAAACGTGCCCGGTGTAAATTGACAGTTTTTTTTTATTATTAATTATTATTTTCCGAAGACGAAAAGTGAATGTATAACAAATTCTGCGCTTCGAGAATCGAATGACGATGATAATACAAGCCACAACTTGGCACAAGGCCAAACGTTTTTGTCACGATCATCTAGTATCATTTTTTTATTGCCGCTATGTTAAATTGTTCGAGGACCCCGTATTATTATTGAATATGAGTTACAAAAATCGCTGAAATTAATGTAGTATTCTTTTTATTGACTGGATTTTTTGATTGTTTATAAATTTGTCAATGAATTCACACGTTTAAAGAATTTATATCGAAGATTTGCAGAACGAATTAACCCAAACATAAACGCGTATGAGCTTTGTCACGATCATCTATTATATATTTCTATTGACGCTATGTTAAATTGTGTCGAATATCCCCCTGAAAATCGTTGGACACAGCGATATTCTTATTATTATTTACGCGTGATTGTTTTATTATAAAAAGATACGTTACTAAATTGACAAGTTTAAATAATTTATTTCGGAGATTTGCAGCAAGGAACTTTCGTCCGATCAAATAGCGATATTCGGTACATGACGGGAAAATTAATGAATGCCGAAAATTTTACCCGATATTAGCAAAAGTAGTGTATTGTCATTTCAGAATCATGTCGAAAAAAGCTAACATAAATGTTATTGTCATTTTAGAATCATGCCGAAAAAAGGAAAACTAAATGAAAATGTTAATATCCACAATCAGATTATGAGAGAACAAAGGAAAAATTGGAGTGATGAACAAAAGAAAAAAAACAGAGAACTGAGTAAAATAAGAATGAGGTCTTACAAGGAGCGCAAAAAAGAATAAAAAGAGAATCAGTCTAAAATTATAGTCAAAACAAGAAAACAGAATGAAGAGGAAGAACTAAGGTTGATGATCCAAAGAGAAAAGAAACAAATTGATAGACAGAAATTAAACAAGCAAAAAAAACCGGAGAATTCGAGAGAAAGACAAAATAAGAAAAAGAATGAAAAAAGAGGCAGCTGTCCAAAACACAAAATCTAGAAAATTTTTAAATAAAAATGAGAAATGAATGTAAACCTAACTTGGCCAATATAATCAAGACTGCATACAAAACATTTGATGGAAATTCAAAATTGATTCGTGACAAACGTCGTAATTTTGTAAATACAAACACAAAGTATCAAAACTATTAGGGATCAGTTCTAGACTTTTAAAAGTAAGACACGAAACAAAAAGAAAACGTCGGAACGATTTTTTAAGTCCATGGACTGTTGAAATCATAACTAATTTTTTTATTCAAGAGGACAATGCAATCAATATTCCTAATACAAAATCTTATAAAAACACATCTTTAACAGCAGAATCCAGATGCGTGTACCAGGTACCAGGTCTTTTCATTCATTAAAAAATGAAAAATGTGGTGAAATTTGGATTCGAAAACTCTCATGTTTTTGTTATGGATGTTTATCTGCAACAGAATGTGAAAATGTGAGGTTTGTCGACGCCTGGCAGTTAGTAAAATGACAGAGAATAAATTGTATCCTTTTATATGTTTGAGTTCAAGATAATTCAACTGTAAAATTATGCATGGTTTAATAATAAACCATCTCAGCTAGCTTTTGAGCAAAGCTGCATCTTTCAATGATTCTTTTATTGAAAACATGTTGGGGCAGATCAGTGTATACAATGACGCCAGGTAAGATAAAGTGTTGAGTCCTGGATTAATGTGTTTTCAGCAAAATGATGTTATTAGTTTATGAGGAAATATACTGATAATAAATGTATTAAATTTATTTTACTACATTTTAAAACTGTCTTTTTTTTTTGTATAGTGGATGTGAGAATCAAACAGATAGTACCACTAATAAACAAAATGCTGTCTCAAGTGTAAAAAGGTATTTGATTTTCAATTCTAAATCTTTATTAAAGCTTTCACATGTCCAGACTAGTGTGCTATAATTTAATCTGATTTAGGACAGTGCTCTAAAAAATATATAAATAAAATAAATACCGGTAAATGATAATGATTAATATGTTAATATTTCTTTTGAACAGTTACTGCCCAGGAACATATGTTTCTGTTTCACATGGTACTCTTGTGTACCCAGCCGTAGTAAGTCATAATGTTTATCTGTTGGAGTTGTACAGTTTACTTTTTTAGATTTTGTTCCATAATTTGCTTGTTGTTTTGTTTTAGAAAGGTTAACTGTAGTCTCATATACCATAAATTATAAGTGCATAACTACCTTATTGATTTTTTTGGGGATGACCAATGAGTCATTAAGTTCCAAAATAATGTAGAATTAACCCTGTATTTTTGGAATTCTTTCTAGGTTGTTGATTGGCCATACATTAAATATTTTAAACCAGCTGGGACTTCCTGGGTAGAAAATGAGCTGCTACACACAATTATTACTACAGATATTACTGGTGTATTAAAACCGCCAGACATCGAAATGAAAGGCAGTCGTGTCTGCTACAAATTTGAGGTGATTTATTTTACTAAGTTACTCATAACTTTTCAAAGTTAAAAACAAAGCTTATTATAAACCAAGCTACTTGCATAGGATAGTGTTAGTAAGGCATGCAAATGTTTGATTATCAACTTGTTTTGTCTACATAACTCAAAGGTCTAGTTAAATTTTATTTTTATCTTTTCAGATGTAATAATGCCATGATGCTGCTCTACATGTTACAATTTTGTTAAAAATGTATTATTGTTATTATAAAAACAAGTTATTAGGCTACCATGTTATATGTTGAAAAATAAATTAGATTTTAAAATTGTATCTTTAGTAATGGATATTGATTTTTTCCGTCCAGTTACATTACCAATGTGTGCTAGCTTCTTTAACAAGATTGAATTTTAGTGAAATACCAATCTAATTAAAATACAGATCTATATTTCGTTCCGTTTTTTATACTTTCGATGGCCTACACTGCATGTAGATCTAACAACTTATAGTGGGAGATCACGTTCTATGACGTAGAAAATGACATTTGATCCATAAGCTCAGTCATTCGATTAACCAATCAGAATCGTTGTTGCAAGTGGCTATGTTTTTGATCTAATTTTGCTTTGTTTTGATATCTGTCGGAGTTCATGTTTACCCACACTTCCGTGCAAGAGAGGTCAAACCCCCTATTCGACAGACAATTTGATTGGCTGACCTCTCATTTAAAGCTGAACACGAGTTAAATAACAAACCTCCCAGATCCTAAAGTGTAGTAAAGACAACTAAAACAAAATTATGAACTATAAAAAACGAAACGAAATTGGATCTGTGTTTTAATCAGATTGGTGAAATACATGTTACAATTATTGTTATGTTGTTATTTTTGTTAAAAATATGTTATTGTTTATTATAAAACAAGTTATTAGGCTACCATGATACATGTTGAAAAATAAATTAGATTTTAAAATTGTATCTTTAGTGATGGTTATTGAGTTTTTTTCCGTCCAGTTTCATTACCAATGTGTGCTAGCTTCTTTAACAAGATTGAATTTGAGCGAAATACATGACTGGATTTTTGATATTGAAGTTGATTATTATTATAATTAAACTTGTACCATTGATTTAGAATAAAATTGAATGAATTATTTTGAATATCAACAGAGAAATTACAACTGTAATATTGTCTTATCCATACATTAGCTTGTTTATAAGAAAAATGAAGATTTAACCAATCCTTGTGCTAAACATAATATTTCCAGTCAGTTGTTTCTGTTATTTTTTTGAGTAATTCATTGAGAAGAATGAGTATTATTATCAATTTACTTGATATTCTTATGTAACCTTGAAATATCTGACCCCGCTGAAATTCCGTCAAAGTTACATTACCACCCTGACCACTTTCACATATTTCAATATATTGCTTTGTAGTGATTAAAAGTTATCTTGTAAGAATTATTTTCTGATAATTAGGTTGTTTGAGATTCAGAAAAACCATAAAATCAATATATTATTATCTTATTTATATATTTTTTTTCAATTCAAACACCCTATACCGAAGAAAGAGCCACATAATAATTATATTAAACAAAAGAATATGGTGTAATTCCACATAGGAGCAATTTCGCGCCCCTTTCTTTAAACGCCGTTCGCGTGAAATTTTACCGTTTTCTAACCACGAATGCTTTTTTATCAGCTCATTACACCACGCGATAGATATATCCGTAACACCGCTTACGTCATTTATAGATAATAAATAAGATAATATGTAACATTTTCAGTGTTTGTTGGAATTCTAGGTCATCTCCAGGTTACGACCCAGAGCAGAAGGCGGTAAGTTTACCTTACATTAAAGGGATATAACTCTATTTAAATCGGTCCTTAAGCTATTGCCCCTTATGTTTTCAATAAGTATAGTTAGTCTAGCGCAATTCTGTCGCCAAATAAATGGTAGTTTTATATAAAAAATGAACAAAATAATCAAATAAATATAGGACGAAATTACCCCACCTAATTTTCATGATAGACGAAATTACCCCTTAGTAAATTTTATACATAAACGATATTACCCCATGCCAAAACATAGGCATAATTAAAAACTCTTAACAGTTTAAAGGATATGCCTGACGATTAATTTGTAAATTATTTATTAATTTATTTATATTATTTATTTATTTTAGAATTAACCATGCCCCGAACATACATTAAAAAAGGTATTGTACAAAACCACGACCCGGAAAAATGGAAGAAGCAGTGTCAGCTATAAAAATAGGACGCCTGTCGTATTCCGAGGCAGCTGCCCATTATGGTATCCCTAAGTCAACGATACGGGACCACGTCAAGGGGAGGATCCTCCCAGGTAGTCAGATCGGGAAACCTACAGCCATTCCGGACAAAATTGAAAAAGACGGCGCTGAAAGCGTCCGGTATGGAGTTTGGGATGAGCCGGCAACACCTAATATCAAAGACGTCCGGGACGACTTGTCAATTAGTTGAAATTGGACACCCCCATTAAAGGTGGGATTCCCGGACCGGTTTGGTTCAGATCCTTACGAAAAAGACACCCTGAAATTGTTTTACGGAAACCCGAAAAACTGGCACAAAACAGAGTTCGTATGATTAACCAAGATGTTGTATCTCATTATTTTTGCACCCTAAATAAAGTACTGGAAGATTTGCAGCTCAAAAAAGCCCAGAAAAAATTTGGAACATGGATGAGACAGGTTTCATGCTGGAACATACACCTATTAAGGTGTGTGCCCGAAAAGGGTCAAAGTCGGTTCCTGCTAGAACCAGCAACTCTAGGGAATCTGTATGCTAATTGTACGTTGGAAAACGCAGAGGTCACTGCAGGCCTAGAGAGGAAAGACGCCCCCGAGGGAACATTTTGGACGTATCAGAACCGGGCTTGGATGGAAGATGTCCTTGCTCAGGAATGGTTCGCAAAAGTCTTCCTTCCAAGCATCGGTCCACAACGTCCACAACTACTACCATTAGACAGTCACAGTTCCCACGAAACCCTCTCTCTGATAGAAATGGCACAAAAAGATGATCTACCCACCTCACACAACACATTACCTACAACCTTTGGATAGAACAGTTTTTAAATCACTTAAATCAAATTACAATAAATTTTGCTCCGAATTTTTAATAGAAAACCCTTCAGGTACGATCACTAAAAAATCATGGCCCACAATTTTTAAAAAATCATTTACAGAATCTCTGTCCGTTCAAAACGGATTTAAGGCATGGGGCATTTTCCCGTACAATCCGGAATGTGTACCCGGTGAGGCTTTTCTGCCGAGCACGGCCTACAAACCAGCTTCCACAGTTCCTGAATTACCCGCTGCAGAATCCATGATCCACGTGGACATGGAAGACATAGATGATACATCACCTGCTGCAGAATCCATGATCCACGTGGACATGGAAGTTATAGATGGTACAGAAATACCGCCTGGGGCTATGGTACTACCGTCAGATGTAACTAGCATCTTGCAGTCTTTGGCGAGGGGCGTAGATTTTATTAATATAAATTCTATGTTTATTCCCCCAACAGTAGAATTAACGAAACCCATAAATAGCCGGCTTATAACATCTTGCCGCATTTTGACGAGTGACGATATCGTTATGGAAAAGAGAAGAGAACCAGAAGAAAGAAAAAGGGAAGAAGTTGAAAAAAGAAAAGAAGACAGAAAAAGAAAAGCCGAGGAAAGAAGTATTATTATTGAAAAGAGGAAAGGAGCAGTTAATAACAAACAAGAGTAAATGTTCAATTTGCGGAAGAGCGCAGGCTAGGACGACCGCCACGGCGACCATGAAAGAAAATGACTTATGGGTGAAATGCGACACGTGCATGAAGTGGATGCATGTCTCATGCGTTCCGTCCTCTATCGATACCACAAATCTCCATAATGCCAACCGTGCTTTTTTATGTCATTGGTATAAGAAAAACTAAAACTTTTAAAGAGTAGGCCTACAATTATTTCAATTCGTTCATTTTTTTTTAATCGTTACTACCGGTAAAAGACTTTTATTGTAAATAAATATGATGTAATTATTGTCTTCCGGGTTTTCTTTAATGTACATTATCAAATTTAATTTATTCAACTTTTATCCTTTTTTATCGTTACTACAGTATTTAATTTATTCAACTTTTATCCTTATAAGACATATTATATAAATATATTTCACAAATTACTTCTCTCATCTTGTTATTTCTTAATTAATGATTAATCTGTTATATGGTTTCCATAATTAAGTATGCTTCCGGGGTTGTACAGATTTTATTTCTTGGGGGTATGCCGTGATTTTTTTCTTGGAGGGGGGGGGGGGGGCGGGGGTATGCCGTGATTTTTCTAGGAAATTAAATAGATTTTAACTTCCCAGTGTTCTGCTCCGACGGGGAAATGACAACGGACATGGGCGCCCTACTTTATGCAGGAAATATTGCCGGGGATTCGAAACCACGCCAGTGGACTCAATGACAGGCTTTATGATACAGCGCGAACGTGCTGACCATTCGGCCATCCAACCCCATTTATTAAACTGTGTATCAATTACGACGTGTCGGGAGAGGGGGGTGAGGGAAGACCTAATTAAATAGAATGAGAAGGGAAAGAGCGAGGGAAGACGGAAGGAGAGAGAGAAGAAAAATATCATTTGGATTTCAATAACGCTTGTCTAGAGTCCAACCAGTGGGTGAAAATTGGTAATTGACGACTTTCCAGTTCCGCTCCACCTAGCGGCGTTCTCTCGCATATAAACAAAGATGGCGTCCGATGGGGTCATAGCGAGAAATACGTGTTTTTCTGACTGAAATGTTCGTTTACCGATTTATTTATGGAATGACAGTTATCAAATCGACCCTAGTTTGATTTTATAACCTTCCGCTTTTCAATTTGTCTTTTTTTCAGCATCAAAATGTAAATATTGTCGTCGTATTGGCCAATTTATTATGCCGAAACCGTGAGATTCACAACTGTCAAATTCACTCGCGACCGGTCTAATTATTTCTAACACCATAATATTTGTCGCGTAGAATTTTTTCGGTTGTTTTTTATTTTAACGTAGAAGTCTACACGTTTTTATGTAACTGTGAGAAGATTTTAATTTTCCATTTTACTATTTTTGAGGAAGTAAATCGAGCGAGACAACTCTAATTGATAAAATAAAAACGTTTGCCAGCTGATTCAGACAGACACCCTGAAGGCTGAAGACGTTTCATGCACATTTTTACATAATTTAATACAACAGTTATAATTTAATAAAACAGAAATTAGACCCTACACCTCGTTGGCTTGGAGCAATAATGTCGTAAGTGACATTTTGAGAAAATGGAGAAAATTGCATTTTAAGATTTAAATACAAATGACGATTCCTTGTCATCATTTATTCGCTAAAAAGCTTCATATCTCTGATTTATAATACATTTTGAGTAGTTGAGTGTTGTCTGGGCCTTGTATAAATGTTTGGCTCATAGCCAAAAGTCATTTACGACATTTTTGCTCCAACATATTTCGACGTAGACGTTTGGTTCAAAATGCAGAAAGTAACCAAAAACTCACACTGAACATAATAAATAAAAGATAAATAGACTTGACTAAATATATTTCACTTACGACAATTTTGCACAGACAAGATTTCCGGTTTCCATGACAACATAATGCGCAAAACCATGCTCATCTGAATAGTTGGTCATCAACTATCAATAATATATTGTAACATGGAAATCGCAATTTTTGTCACTTACGACATTCTTGCTCCAACCCAACGACCTGTCCTTTTAGTCGAGTTATTGCTTTAAGCAATCTATGCCATTTTCTTAAAATTTAATAGATAGGCCTAGTCTCCGGCCTCGATTTCGGGGGGGGGGGGCTACTGACAATAACTCACGCTATGTCGCCACCCCCACTAAGCACCACAAACATCCCCCCCCCCCCTAACCATTTTCCGCATTTTTGAGCTTTTGGCGACATTTTATTTTTCACTATTGAAAATTATTGCCGGGGCTAAAGCCCCCGGCCCCTGGGCCTAGTTTACTACTACAAAAGAATTAAAAAAATCTCTATGAAATGCAGTCAATCCTGACTTCAGAGTAAAAATTCTTTTGGGTTTGCCCAACGGGAATACCGTTTAACATCATCCAACTTTGGAACATTTTGCAAACTCCAAGAATCTACAGAAATCTGTGAAGACTTTTTTTACAAAAGAAGTTATACTTTACCTCTCCAAGTATTCGACATGGCCTAGAGAACGAGAGCTTGGCGTTTACAAAATATGTTGATAAGGTGAAATGCTCGCCCCCCCCACTCAGAACCATTATAAACCATATTTTGTACTTATCTAAACTAGTTCGTCCCCCCGTCATAAGGTAATGCCCCCCCCCCCCCGCTTATTGGTGTCTAGATACGGGCCTGGTCCTGTTGGGCCTGTTATACACGCTGATTTACCATTTCCAAGTATTCGACATGGCCTAGAGAACGAGAGCTTGGCGTTTACAAAATATGTTGATAAGGTGAAATGCTCGCCCCCCCCCCCACTCAGAACCATTATAAACCATATTTTGTACTTATCTAAACTAGTTCGTCCCCCCTTCATAAGGTAATGCCCCCCCCCCCCCGCTTATTGGTGTCTAGATACGGGCCTGGTCCTGTTGGGCCTGTTATACACGCTGATTTACCATTTATAGGTGCTAGCCCTGACGGATTTGTAAATAATTCAAATTCTAAGGAGCGTAAACTTATAGAAATAAAATCTCCATATAGCTTTCATATTAAAAAAAAACAAAAATCTTTAACATGTTGATTCAAACTCTTTTTTTCTTAAAACGTCAGGCAATAATTGGCACTTTAGCTCTTAAAGGATACTCATAACTATTTGTTTCAGATTCAATGTCTGTTGAATATAATTGGTATAGATTCCTATGATTTAGTTGTTTTTGTCCCACCTGATAACTTAGTTATAGTTAAATGTAAACCGAAACCAGACGTTTTTTGTGACACAGATGCTCCCTAAACTTACAAATGTATGGTTTAGAAAATTACTGCCCCATTTCGTATCTGCTTTTCAAAGCCATCATAAATAAACACACTTGTTTAATTGTTAAATATTTTATTTTATTGATAGTAGTAACTACTTTGATACAACCAGTAATAATTTTGATGATTTTATAATAGTTCTTTGTCACTATTAAAGACTAAATAACTGGTTTATAATCCTCATTGAAGCTTAAATAATATCAGAATAAATTAACAAAAATGCAGAAAGGAACTGTTGTTGTGTTTTACAGTGCCATTTTTACATACAAGATGGGACAAAAAAAATGAGGCCCCATGTATACATAGGCGTGCACCTAAAAGAATAAAATATCCCTTGGCAGTTGGAATTCTATAATTGGGTCTTTTACAACCCTGCCATTAAATTCTCAATTGGTGGTGAAAAAGAGATAACATTACCCAGGATCTGCACTTCCTTCTGTTCATGAGTAAGCTTAATCACATGCTATCTTGGTTTTCAATTGACTGTGGAAAGGAGATATCTTGCATGTATCAGGATAATTAGAATCTAAAGTTACATGTAGACAACTTATAATCTTAAAAAATGAGATCTTGCACATTTAATATTTTCTATGTTACTGTTTTACAAATTATATGTATGACAAATCACACAAATATAAAAATATACCTGTAGTACCAAACATAATTAAGCTATTAAGTGAAACCTAGATGTGTGGCCCATGGCACCCCATTTATACCCCTGCTATAAGACCCCCCACCCCTCTCTAACAAAGAAATTGAATTCCAAAAAAGAAACGAGCATACTCTGAAAACCGTTGTTCAATATTTTTTTCAACAGGCGCTATTTCAGAAGTCCAACGAAATGCACCCCCCAAGCGGTTTCGTCATCGACTAATTTTGTTACCAGCCCTGTTAACAGCGATGTAGACATTTTCTTTTAAATTTACAATTTCATATGAAACATGTTGTGAATTAATTTCATCATCAATTTTTGCCCTGTTTTGACATCTTGAATAAATTGCGAGATGCCTTTACATTCAAAAAGGAATTGATATATTCAGACAATTTCTATATTTAATTATCTGTACAGATAAAAAGGAAATTTTCTGAATTTGTTGATCTGTATAATTATATAATACATAGATGTGACAATTCAGAAAATTTCTGAATTCGCCGAACTGTAATTATACAGTTTGGCAAATTCAGAAATATACGAGGCTCACAATTCAGAAATTTTCGGAAATTGTCTGAATTTGACGATCGGTACAATAACCCTAGTTCAGCTCTAATTGTCGGTCTCATTACACTCACCCTGAACGTTCAGGGATTGTCCCATTCAATCAATGTCGAAAAAAAATGGACAAGAGTCAATTTTGCTGGACAACTTTTCACTGCTAACCGACGGGGTGTCAATCTGTGTGAAAGCCTGTACAATGTAACGCCTGTACATTGCATTTCATCTTGTATACAGTATGACCGACATTCCTGAATATGGACGTTGACCTGCAGTTAGAGTGCCATGGTGGGGAAATGTAACTTGATGGGAGGGGACATATTTTTAACAGCGTGTTGTGTCGCTCATACTGCCTCGACTCTAAACCTAGTGGTCTAGAGTGCCGCGCTTAGACCTCGAGCTGGCCAGCCACCTCTGGCTTGTGGCTGTGGTTTCGAGCCCTGGTGTGAGCGTATGTGGCATGGAGATAGGGGCGCTTTCTCAACCTCATGGGTTTCCTCCATTATTCATTAAAATTAAATATTAAAAAAAGGCATAGGTTATAAATTACTATCATAAGCTTAGAGCAATAACTCGTCTAAAAGGACAGGTGTAGGTTCTAATTTCTGTTTTATTAAATTATAACTGTTTTATTAAATTATGTAAAAATGTGCATGAATTCATGAAACTTCTTCAGAGTCATAGTACTCAAGAGTGTCTGATCGAAAGAGCAGACAAACGTTTTTATTTTATTATGTCTCGCTCGATTTACTTCCTCAAAAATAGTAAAATGGAAAATGAAAACCTACTCACAGTTACAAGAAAGCGTGTACACTTCTCCGTAAAAATAAAAAAAAAACAACTGAAAAAATTATTCGCCACAAATGTTATGGTGTTATAATAATTAGACCGGTCGCGAGTGAATTTGACAGTTGTGAATCTTACGGTTTCGGCATAATAAATTGGCCAATACGACGACAATATTTACATTTTGATGCTGAAAAAAAGACAAATTTAAAAGCGGAAGGTTATAAAATCAAACTACGGTCGATTTGATAACTGTCATTCCATAAATAAATCGGTAAACGAACATTTCAGTCAGAAAAACACGTATTTCTCGCTATGACCCCATCGGACGCCATCTTTGTTTATATACGAGAGAACGCCGCTAGGTGGAGCGGAACTGGAAAGTCGTCAATTAACTCGAATAATTTTTAACTTGCCCTGTTCCGTCATAACCTGTGAAATAGCTTCATTTAACGTCCGCTTCCACTGAAGTGATATCGCAGACATAACCTGGTTTTTACTCTTTATTTATAAAAACTACTAACCAATCATTGTCTCTATTACATAAAACTGTAGTCTAAAGATTGGACGTGGAGTTAATCATTCACTCGTACATATTGATCTATTGCCAGCAGAACAATACGTCGTATAACTATAAATGGAAGGTGGACATTACCCCACCTTACCCTATCTGCTTCCAAAATATTTTAAAATCATTACAAAAGACTAAATAGCCAGTGTATGACGTTACAGATCGGGAAAAAACGACTTTCTTCCAACGTGAGCAATGGGGTTGCGACACCTACTAAATGCGAGTCAGTGTGATAAAACTAAAATTCGGATCGGCTTTGTCAGCAACAATCAAATTTTCTCCACGTCGAAGGTGGTGCGACTCACCTAATGGGGTGGTTTGACCATATTATGATACTACCAGATGATTTGATCTGCTATCGACCCAATAGCCCTGGCCTAGTCTCACCTGTTCTCGCATTGTGTTGATGTCATTTATCATTCGAGTCACTTTAGAAGTTGCCCAGCGATATTCATCTTCCATTTGTTCCATGTATGATGACAGACTGCGTCCATAGCACACCGCTTTATACGTTTTAACATTACCCGTTCTTAAAGCCGATCGTGGAGATAAACTCATTTTAAAAAATCCAAAACACCGAATAAAACTTAGTTCCGTTCAAAATGTATGCCGTTACGACGTCATTGTTCATGTGTGTATATTTCTGACGTCATAATATTGTTTGGCCAAAAGTATTCATTAGCAACCGCAGGTGTTACCTCTCCCGGCGGAATTTGAATAATATCGGAAATTAACTGACCAATTTATCATGTCCGTCCGTCCTATTTGGGATACAACTCCCTTCTAATTGAACTAGAATGGTTAAACCTGGTGTATATATGCCTAGGTCTATGTATATAAAGCGTATGCAGTGATAGAGTTAGATGTAATTTGACTGGTTGATGCTTTGAGACACTATAACTTTGGTTTAAATGAAATAATGAATGAATGAAATATTGTTTTATGGCACGTCAGCACCAACCGGGCCATATTGCGCCAAACATTATGAACTCAACGAGACAAATTAAAATAATATCACATCGATGTATTTATATATGTAAATAAAAACAAATATCACAGAAAATATAACTAAAAATAAATATATCAATTACATTACATATATAAATAATTAAAAAACAATATACGATAAATATATACAATTGAAATTTGAAATAAAAATTTGTTTCTTTTAAAAATGATAGTATTTGATCACAAAGCTCCGGTTGTGCAAATAGCTGACGTGCTGACTGGCAACGGTAGTACTTAGATCTTATATTCTTGAGATGCTTGCACTCAATCAAAATGTGCTTCACTGTCAAAGGCACATGACAGTGTTCACATTCTGGTTGAGGCTCTCGCTTTAAAATGAAAATATGTGTTAAAAAAGTATGACCTATTCGAGAGCGACACAAGACAACTTCATCTCTCCTGCTCGTACGATAGGAGCTTGGCCAGTCTCCTAAGAGAGGCTTGATGTGATGAAGTTTATTTGTGTCTGCAAGATCCCAAGACCGTTGCCAGCGGTCATATATGAATGAATTTATAATGGATTTAAAATCTTTATAAGGAATGTAAAATTCAGATATGGGAAGATCTAAAGCAGACTTGGCAGCTAAGTCTGCTTGATCATTCCCTTTTATATCATTATGACTGGGGAGCCAGCAAAGAACAACGTTCTTTACTGCTCAACTCATATGAAAGTAGCAGACGATAAATGTCTGCCACTAATCGGTGATCAAGCTGTTTGTTGTTAATCGCTTGAAGACAGGACAAAGAATCAGAAAAGATGATGTGTTTTAAGTCGGATAATGACTGAATGAACTCTAAGGCTTGGAGAATAGCCTGGAGCTCAGCTGTAAAAATAGAAGCAGCAGGAGGTAGGCGAACAGAAATGATCTCGGATGGCGTCACGGTAGCCGAAGCTATTCGATCACCATCTTTCGAACCATCTGTGTAAATAGGAGCATAATCACCATATTTAGACCTTAGCTCTCGAAAGAGAGATTGGAATACAGTGGAGCTAGTATATCTCTTTTTGTGTTGAGCAAAATCGAAATCGATCTTTGGGGGAGATACAGCCCACGGTGGAGTACCAAAGACAGGGGTATTCGCAATACTGTCAAGGCTGATACCAGCCTCAGACAAAAGGGGTTGTATGCGAATACCGAATGATGGAATAACATTAGTCTTCACTAGATACAAATGCTCATGACGAGGTCTAAATATGGTGTTAAATGAAATATGATTTGGTAAAGATGCTATTTTCGTAGCATACTGCAGGGCCAGCTTATCACGTCTGTTGTGCAGTGAGGGCTCATGCGCCTCGACGTATAAACTGTCCACTGGAGAAGTACGAAAGGCTCCTAAACTGATTCTAAGTCCTTGGTTGTGTATGGTGTCGAGCTCTTTGAGATAAGACTCGCGGGCAGACCCATACACTATACACCCATAATCGAGTTTTGATCTTATTAACGCTCGATATAATCTGAGCAAGACCTTGCGGTCTGCTCCCCAGTCAGTATTTGATAAGACTCTCAATATGTTGAGGGCTTTCAGACATTTCTTCTTGAGGTTTTTAATGTGGGGGATAAATGATAATTTCTTATCAAATATCAGCCCCAGAAATTTGGTTTCATCCACAACTGGAAGGCGATTGCCATCCAAATAAAGTTCTGGATCTGGATGCAAACCTCGTTTCTGACAGAAATGCATGCAGACAGTCTTGGATTTCGAAAAACGAAATCCATTTTCGGTTGCCCATTGTTGAAGTGAATTCAAACAAAGCTGCAACTTACGTTCGATTATCCGCATGTCTGTAGAACCATAGCACATCTGAAATTCATCAACATAAAGAGCGCCGTTTGTACCTGGCTTAAGGCACGCTGGGATAGAATTAATTTTTATTGCAAATAATGTAGGTGATAAAATACTTCCCTGGGGAACCCCCATTTCCTGAGGAAATGGGTCAGAGAAGATTGGTCCCAGTCGTACCTTAAATGACCTATCTTCCAGGAAATTTTTAATGAAGATAGGTAAGCGACCTCGTAGGCCGAGGTTATGGAGGTCGCGCATGATACCATGTTTCCATGTAGTATCATAGGCTTTCTCCAGATCAAAAAATATTGCAACTAAATGTTGCTTCTGGATGAAAGCGTCCCTGACGAACGTTTCAAATCTGACGAGATGATCAAGAGTGCTCCTTTGAGACCGAAATCCACATTGAAGGTCAGTAATGAGGTTGTTCGACTCGAGGTACCAAACAAGCCTTCGATTGATCAATCTCTCCATGATTTTGCAAATGCAGCTAGTTAAAGCGATCGGACGATAGTTGGTAGGATTCGTATGGTCTTTTCCCGGTTTAGGGATGGGAATTATTGTGGCTTCATGCCACGAAGAAGGGAAATTCCCATCAACCCAAATCCGGTTGAAAAGATCCAGTAAGATTAAGAGAGTGGAAAAAGGTAAATGTTTCAAAATTTGGTAGTGTATTTCATCTGGACCAGTTGCAGTGTCCCGAGCTCGCTTTAACGAATCACGGAGCTCTGCAACGGAAAAATGATCATTATAACATTCATCATTGCGGGACTTAAAATTAAGTCGCCTTTTCTCCTGTTGTTGTTTAATGCCCCGAAAGGCATCAGAGGAGAAATTGGATGATGAATTGAATGAAAAAGTACTGGCCAGAGAATTAGCAATATCAGGAAATGTTGTTAAAGGGACAGTCCCGTATTATACAGGGGCTCAAAAATAAAAGTCTGAGAATATTTGAAAATAAAACACCAAAATATAGGGGAATAGTGTATATACCTTGTCTCAAAATTTCAACTCAAAATATTGAGTCGTTTGGACGTGAACGCCAAAACTGCTTATCCGGACACGTAACCCTTTTAAGGTTTCGGGTCATTTTTTTCATTTGGTGACCTGATAATCGATTTACGTTTCTTGAGAGGTCTATGCAGTGAATGGCCCATGTACTGTACTTGATAACAAAAGGTTAATTTTACCTACATATTATTTTTTATAGAAAATAGTCTGGTTTTATCCAGATACTGTATGATACAGAGATCTCCATTTCCAGATGCAGACTGTCAGGTTCAAGTTATTTACAAGCGTGTCACAAAAATTGTGTTAGTTGATCGGCCTTAGATAATGGGTTTTACATGAAATTAACACAAAATTTAGCAGTTTTATTCCCCAAAAAGTTATCGGGATTGGCCCTTTAAGGTGGTATTATCAACATTGAGATGGTTAACTGATAATGCACTACTTTTACCTTTAATCCTACGAATCCTATCCCATACCGATTTGGAAGTGGTACGGGAATTGATCCTAGAGACGTAACCTTGCCATGAAGCCTTCTTTGCTTGGCGTATGGTTCTACGGGCCTTCGCCCGGACCATCTGGTATGCCGCAATATTCTCCATGGAAGGATATTTCTTTAGTCGTCTTAGGATACGATCACGCTCTTTCAGAGCGAATTTGCAATCGTCGTTATACCATGGTTTATTGAAACGTTTTGGTTCTGTCGTGGTTTTTGGAATCGCCTGCTCAGCTACATCTTGAAGAATTGAAGTGAATAAGGCCATGGGCTCATCTGCATCTTCTAACTCTTTTGCATCAAAAGAGTAGAGACACAAAGATTCAAACAGAGCCCAATCAGCCTTATGCAACTTCATTTACTCTCCATGTAAAATCCTGAAACAGGACCGGGGAGCAAATGGTGAGATCGAGAGAAGAAAAGGAAGCTGTGGCAGGATGTAGATAAGTAGGCGAGTCATCATTTAATAAACACAAATTATTAATGTTAATGAAGTCCGCTATTTGTTTACCTCTGTTGTTATCATCTCGACTACCCCAGAGTGAATGATGACCATTGAAATCTCCCGTAAGAATAAACGGGAGAGGAAGTTGAGCAACAAGGTCATCAAGATCTCTGGGATTAAGATGTAAACTTGGTGGAATATATACAGAGCAAAGTGTAATAGGAATATGCAAAGTCACCCGGACTGCAACTGCCTGTAACGGCGAGTTGAGAGTGACTTTACTCTGAGGAATGTCTCCATTAAGAATAATAGAAACGCCCCCATGAGCTCTACCATCACCAACTGCGTGATGATGATAACCAACAAATTGTCTAAAAGACAATGAGTCAGAATTCCTTAAAAAAGTTTCCTGTAAACAAATAGCTAAAGGATTATACTTTTGAATTAAAAGTTGAACTTCATTAAAATTTGGTTTTAAACCACGACAATTCCATTGAATAATGGAATTATACATTGTCAGGGATAATTAATTTTTAGCGGCTTACCGGCGGAGTCCATATGAACATCCGCTACAATAACACCGTCCATTGGATCAGCATCCCCATATCTATTGTGGAGAGAAATAGCATCATTGCTACCCTTCTTCCCCCTCCCTCTTATCTTTGCCAATCTATTTTTTTCTTTTCTAGATAAATTTTCGCTCTCTTTTGACGAAGGTGAGGGGCTTGACTTTCGTCTGTCCTTTCCTCCATCACACAATTGCGATGATGGCAAGAGCTTGTCCTACGGCCGTTCTTCCCTGTGGGAGTGATAGACTTCTCCTTAGTAGAAGAAGTCTCGGAAGATGCCGTGGATGAAGGGAGGGAAGTTGTGTTGCTCATCTCCTTAATGATATTTCACGAGCTCCCAGATGTCTGAGAAGAGGTCGAGATTTCTTTATCAGGTTGCTGATCTATTATTTTTTTAGGGTTTTTCTCTTTTTTAGGCCAGGTTACTTCCGTCTGGACGGAAATGGATCTTGTCGAGACTTTTACTACACTAGAAAACGACCTCCCAGTCTGGGAAGTCGAAAATAGCGAAGTAAGCTCAACTTGTTTCTTTGCGTCAAAGTAAGAAAGTTTCCGTTCTGACATCACCTGTTGAATTTGTTTCTCCTTTTGCCATATTGGGCACTCTCGCGAATATGCAAAGTGCTTGCCCTTACAATTGACACAGGAAAATTCTGATGAACAGGTAGCGCTATCATGACCAGAAAGGCCACATCGAGCGCAGGTGTTTTTACCTTTACAGACATTTTTACTGTGTCCATATTTTTGGCAATTGAAGCATCTCAGTGGATTAGAGATATATGCATCAACAGGTATATTTAACCAGCCTTGATAGATTTCGGTAACTCGGGACGATCGAACGTGATAATGTAAGTATGTGTCGGGACAACCATATCGTTGCGTCTAACACTAATTCTTTTAACGTGAGACACACCTTGTGGCGATAGGTTATCTACCATTTCCTCCTCACTACTGCCTTCGAGTTCCCGGCAGCGAATAACACCTCTCGAAGAATTTAATGATTTATGTGGTGTCACTCTGATAGGAATGTTGGCCAAGGATTCAGATTTTAGGAGTAAATCTGAATGTTTTTCCTTGACACATTCTACCAGAAGTGTTCCATTTTTTAATTTTTTAACTGATTTTGGTTCACCAGCTAATCCAATAATACCTTTGGAAATAGCAAATGGAGAGATTTTAGCCAAATCAACTTCGGAGGTGCTCTCCATCAAGAGAAACCTCGGCCATGTTCTTATTTGTTTTGATGAGCTACAATAAGCATCATCATCGGTAGATCTGAAGCGTTTAACCGCAGATCGTTCTTTAATTGTTGGGGGTGGGGATTGGGAATCCATGAAATAAGATTCTAAAATTCACTCCTCGCCGTCCCCCAGGTTACTTCCCTGCCTACTAGGGGAGGGCTAGCGCGGAAATCCAGCGCATGGCCTCAGGGATAGACGAGGAGTATACTCAGACTAGAAATACACTAAAATAAATCTAACCTGATTGACCCAAGCCGTCGCTCTGAGGAGATGTTAGGACACAAAGGTAGTTCCGCTGAGTATAAAAAACTAAGCAAGGAAAGAATAATTTTCACCTCCTCAAGAGCAAGACGACCAAAGCCGCTTGATCAGAGTGGGCCACTCTGACTTCCCGTCTAGGTGAACCATGGGCCAAAGTAATGTGTTGCAGGAAAAGGGCTCGCAAGCCAAATCCCCACTCAATTACCAGGATTCCACTCTCCACCGACACGGGTCGCAACGCACGGCAAACACGTCGCCCCATTACAGGGATCCTTTTAGTCGCCTTTTACGACACGCAGGACATACGAAGGGTATATTCTTATCACCCCCTACACCCCAGGGGGGGGGGTAAATGAAATAAAAGTGGTGAAACTTGGTGTATAGTTTCATTTTATCAATAGGCCCTACCATGGCTAAACAGTTCGATAATTAGCATTTTCCTGCTCAGGGTAAGCAGAGCGATAAGCAATTTAATTTGTCGAGACACAATGACCCTACTTCTTCTGAGGTAGAATGTTCAAACCTTGACTTATTTCAATGATAATGAGAATAAGCCATTTGATTGGTCAAGACTTTGGAACATGACTCTGCTTTCAATTGAGGTATGTTTAAACTTCGTGTAGATGTTCATTAGGTACGGGTCTTGACTGGGTTCAATGATTATTATATTCCGCCGCTAAAGCTAGCAGAGCTAAGCAATTTCATTGGTCGATGCTGTGGGACAAGATAACTTAGATTCTAACTTATAGTGGGGCGGATATGTGAAATGGGCGTACACTTCCGGAAAGAAGCATGACAATTTTGCCCTATGGGTTTGTGGGTAATTTCATAAATGGCGGGAACCACGACGTCGCTCAAGCCGTTTCCGCCCAAAATCGAGAAAATCAAAATGGCCACAATAAAACACGTATTCGTCCATAAATTGTCTAAGTGCATGGATTTCCCTGATCTCGATGTCTATAAATTATATTGTCTCAACTATAGATCAATTTACCGGAAGTCGTCATAAGGGAATTCCCTCAATTCGCGCCACGCATGCGCAAAGGTCAATAACGTAAACATTGTAGACGGTCGACTCTTGAGAATATTACTGTTGACTGTAGCCTACATTTTCCAAGAAGATAATCATGAATGAATATTTGAAAAATCTCGTATACTGATAAAAATTTGTATTGTCAGAAACTGATTTCTATTGGAATTACTGATCCTCAAGCAAATGATCCCTTTTTACACCAGTCTACTTGGCTAGACGATGTGTCGAAGTGGCCAACGGTTGATTTCGGTCAACTTTACGTGTATCTTATTGACACACCTGGGATTTTTACCAGGGAATCCATGAAAACTTACAAATCTTTAGAAGCGTACAATCAGTATGAAAGTGGTTGGGTGCATACGTGTTTTACGAAGATTGTAGGCAAGAATATTATTTTCAAAGCCAAAGTCAACAGGTCTCAGACTGTAACTGAGAAGCCCCACGAAGCTTGGGTAGCTGTCAACAACAGTGATGGTTCCATCATCACAGGTCACTGTACATGCATGGCAGGGTAAGAAGTTTTAGTTTTAGCTTTTCATGATTAAAGATCCTTTATTTCAGATTTATAGTATAATAGTTAAAAACAAACTCGGTCAAATTTCTTTGGCGTCTTAATTTCCATTGCTACTGTACTGTTGTTACGATGGGACACAATTTAACAAAGGCTTGATGATTAGGCCTATCCATTTTTTAATTAAATCATTAACCGCCAATTATGATTCATTTTAATGAACCATAGGAGAGATTCAGGTGTCATAAAATATGTTACGATCCAAGTCAATACCAGTAGTTTATTAATTCTATATTATTAATCTTTTGCTTCAAACAATAATTATAATGGTGTTATAACTCTTTCTTTTTTACAGACAAGGATCTGTTTGCTCTCATGTAGCGGCCATCTTATTTAAAGTAGAGGCATGTGGACGTTTGGGTTTTAATCAACAGCTGGCATGTACATCTGAGCCATGTATGTGGAATCAGAATTATACCAAAAAGGTAAGTTGAGAAATTGACATATCAGATTTTTAATTGTTCCAACCATTTCACGTCTGCACTCCTGCTAAAATTTAAATGTACCTCCCATCCCCAACTAAAATTAGTTTTGGGGCCATCCATAAAGTACGTACGCTCAAAATGGGTAAAATTCAGACCCCCTCCCCCTGTACGTACGTTTTGCCAATGACTTTACGCACCTGTACGTTTTTGGCGTGACCCCCCTCCCCCCTTCAAGCGTATGTACTTTATGGATGGCTCCTTTTCACCCCCACGTCAGTATGAAATACTATATTTGAAATAAAGCTAAAATAAACACTAAAAGAAGTGATAATGATGCATGTTAGCAGATAGTTAGATACATGCAGTACGAGTAAGTTCAAAATGATGTAACTGGTTTTTTTTAAATATTTTTCAGGTTACTGGAGATACAATCCGTAATATAAATTTTAAAAAACCAAAAGCTCTCAGTCAAGGTAGTAGTAACAGTCACAATATATTACCTTTGAAGCGATCTTATAGTTTTCAAGATCCTCAATCATTTCTTGCCAAATTAAAACTATCGAAGTCTGATGCAGTTATTTTCACAATTACAGAACCCAAAATAGCTATGAAGATTCCAGATTCAACTTTTCTCCCAATTATGGACCAATTTTACAGTTTTAATTTCAGTACATTTTCAGATGAGCAACTACAAACCCATTGTGAAAACACAATGTCTTTTTTAATAAGTAATACTACAAACAGTCAAATAGAAGAGTTATCAAAATGTTCTTGTCAACAAAGGGAGTGCAAAGCTTGGTATACTTACAGGAGAGGGAGGCTAACACTAACAGCATTTAATTTTCATGAAATTTTACATACTGACAGTAAAACTCTTAAAAATAAATCGTTACTAAAACGGATAATGCAGTATTCTTTACTTAATGAAGTGAAACCAGAGGCTATACAATGGGGAATCGCTCATGAGAAGGAGGCTATTAATGAATATTTTGAGAAAATGTGCAATTTTCACTCTAATTTTACTATTCAGCCCACGGGTTTTTATATAGTCTTAAGCACCCATATCTTGGAGCTTCACCAGATGGATTGACCAATTGTGATTGTTGTGGGACTGGTGTAATTGAAGTAAAATGTCCATTTTCTCAAAGGAATTCCTCTCCATGTCAAGATCCACTTTCCAAGACCCATAAATAGTTTACGCAAGTGCAGGGGCAAATGTACATTCTAAATTTAAACCATTGTGACTTTATAGCATGGACACCGAAAGGATTACACATTGAACGGATTTTTCTTGATAGTGTTTTTTGTAAGAATATTTGTATTGAACTGAAAAATACTTTTCTAACATTGTTTTGCCAGAATTGTTGACAAAGACATTTTTTAACTCCACTAACCCCTCGTCTTCACAAGATACTGCTATTGTGGTCAGTATGAAACATTTGATAACATGATTGGCTGCGACAGTAAAAAATGCAAAACCAAATGGTATCATATGAAATGTGTTGGTTTGAATAGTACACCAGAAGGAATGTGTTTAAAGTGTAGATCATTTAAAAAAAAGTAAAACTATGTCAGAAGTTTAACAAATTTATTTATTAATAACAAAACTACTATTGTACCTTCATTGATAAAATTATTACTATGTAAATTTTGAAATAAATTAGTAAGTCATATTACGTACAAAAACATAAACTATGTCATAAGTATAACAAATTTATTTATTAATAAAAAAAACTACTTTTGTACCTTCATTGATAAATACTATATTTAATCATATGTAGGCATTCAGGCAGGCCAGGCTACATATAAAATTATTACTATGTACATTTTGAAATAAATTATTAGGTCATATTATTATGTACAAAAAAATAAAACTATGTCAGAGGTATAACAAATTTATTTATTATTAACAAAACTACTATTGTACCTTCATTGATAAATAATATATTTAATCATATGTAGGCTTTCAGGTAGGTAACATATAAAATTATTACTATGTACATTTTGAAATAAATTATTAAGTCATATTATGTACAAAAAAGTAAAACTGTGTCAGAAGTATAACAAATTATTTTTTAATAACAAAACTACTATTGTACCTTCATTCATAAATGATATATTAAAGGGGCTAAATCGGTAACATTTGGGACCTAGAAATTGTCAAAAGTGGGTCGCAACGCATATAATACTATAATATGAATGTATATAAACTGATTTACATTCAATGGTTTCCGTTTTTTCCCAATTTCAAATCAGTTACGTTCGGCAAAATAAGCCATGTAGTCTCAATGTAGTGCAAATTTTTATAGCGACTGGTTATTCCAGTCAACATACACCGTATGGTATGTTGCAATATGTCTAGCCTCGCTCCTTAAGTCTCTTATTAAAACTGGGGCCGAAGCACACTATGGTACACGACTCGTGTACCAATGTTAAAAAAAATATTTTATCTAAAACATCGGATATCAGAAGCTTATCTTTTCCCGGTAAGTTTACATCATCAATGTTGATTTAAAGGAGCTAAATCGCTAACATTTGGGATCCAGAAATTGACAAAAGTTGGTCGAAACTCATATAATACTGTAATATCAATGTATATAAACTGATCTACATTAAATGCTTTCCGTTTTACTCCAATTTCAAATCAGTTATGTTCGGCGAAACAAGCCATTCAGTCTCAACCCAGTGCATTTTTTTAGCGCCTGGTTATTCCAGTCCACATATGTAGTGTGATACATTACAATGTGTCTAGCCTCGTCCCTCGAGTCTCTCAATAAAACTAGGACCGGAGCGCAATATGGTACACGATTCGTGTACCAATGTTAGAAAAATTATTTTATCTTAAATATCGGATATCAGAAGCTCATCTTTTCCTGGTAAGTTTACATCATCAATGTTGATTTAAATTGACCAATAAGTCGAAGATTTTGGAGGATTTTGAGTTACGGACTTAGGTCCTTTAAAATGTCCAAAAATTCGCGTTTTCGATGTTAAAGATTTTAGAGGATTTTGAGTTACGGACTAAGGTCCTTTAAATCATCAGGCCTACAGGTAGGCTACATATAAAAGTATTACTATGTACATTTTGAATAAATTATTAAGTCATATGTTCAGGTTTACATACAAAATTCCTTCAATATTAAAGATGCATTTAAGAGCCAAATCTGTCTAACACAGATCATTAATTAGACATTTATTTACATGTCAGGCCCATACTCAACTCTTTAGAACTTCGGATGGTTTTGATTTTCAACAGATTAAACATAATTGGTAGTTGATGATTTTATTTAAAGATGAATAATCAAGACTTTGGTTATATCGTTACAATGGTAGCAATGAAATTCGAGACTATCTGCAAACGACGATGGCTCTCAGAATGAAGTCATTTGACTGAAATTTTCAACATATTTCCTTTTCATTATGTAACATTTAACTATTAATTTATAGTGAGAACTGCCAGCTCTTACATTATGCATCTTTAATTACATCTTTCTAATTAGTATTTAAAATTGAATTACATTAAATTATAACAAATTTAATTGAAAGAATTATAAATTATACACAGATGTGTCTGATTTGTTTTATTAAGAAATAAAGTAATTGTTATTTGTAGAACCCTGTGGATGCTCAAAAGACAAACTTTATCATACTAATATAAATGAATTTTAAGCGCATTAGTTACATTAGTAAAGTGAAAAAAGCATGTTTGATTTTAACAATTTAAGAGTCAATGTCCATGTTTGACTTTGTAGAACCTTGTTAATGTTTTACAACAAAAGTTATCTGATAAATATGATATATTTATGAATATTTTTGAAATAATAAAACAGAGAATTTCAACAATTTCCATTAATGGTCAATTTTTTACTTTGTAGAACCCTGTGAATGCTCACATTATCTTCTTATAAGGATTAATGTGACAACTCTTGTCGACTGCTTAAACAATATGACAACCTATATTTAGAATACCTATAGATAATAGATCTATATAGATCTTTTTACAAAATGGGACTATTCATATTAATAATGGAAGCAATAACATGAATTATTTGTCAATGCTTGGAAAACTACCTTCATCGGTTGGTTTTTTAATCATTGTAATTGGTAATGTTCCTTGCAATATTTCAAAATCTTTCATTCTGCCTATGACACGTTCCACATGAATTCTAGCCCTTGACAACTGTCTTGACTCTTCTACCTCTTTAGCCGATAACTGAGTCTCTCTCTTCGTGAAATGAGGAAATTCGAGTTTTGCCTGACGATAAGCAAATTCTTCCACCATGGTGAAGCCGCGGTCGGCTAAAACTACATCACCAGGCAGTAATTTATCAAGAAAACCGGATTCCATTGTAATTTGCTTATCGCTGGCTCTACCTCCGTAACATTCAGACAAGAATATAATGGCACCAGTTGGACTAATTCCAACTAAAAATTTTACAGTGTTATGTCGTTTATAATTTGTAAAAGTCTGAGCACGAGGCTTCAACCCGGTTGGTCTTTCCATAAATATTTCAGAGCAATCAATTATACATCTCGTTTTTTTAAATCTATCGTTTTGGAAAACAACGGGTAGTTCCATAACATCCGATTCTGGCCACATGACAAGTCCTCCTAACTATATATACAATAAATCCAGCCATTTATGAAATACTCGTGTCACAAATGAAGGGCTAACACCAAATCTATACCCTAAGTCAGACACAGTTAAATTTCTCTTTATACGAATAAGAGTTAAAAAAAAGCTCATTTTGTTCACTAATTCCTCTTTTCTTTGGAAGGGAATCATTCTTAATAGTTTCAAAAATAGCATTAAATGTTAAAATATTAGGCAGTCCTGTATAAAATTGTATTTTTTTGTCGTCATAATCTTTGATATTTTCAAAATCCAAAACTTGTAAACTGTTTTTCTGTAAAAGTTGAAAATTCTGGTCCTTCAAGTTTTGTACTTGAGTCTCTAATTTAAACAAATTATCTTTTAACTCTTGTTTGTCAACACAAGCTTGCTTCTTTATATTTTCACATTCAGAACTTTTCTGATCTACAGAATTTTTTAAATATTGGTTTGTATAGAAAATATTTTGTAAAAGACTACAATGAATGTCAGTTTGTACAGAATTATCAAAAAATAGTTTACTTTCAGTTTGAGTCGATATTCCAGGAGAATTGGGACAATTAGGTCTATTTACATTACCGGTATCATTATTTACATCTAAACATACATGATCAGTAATTGCCTGTGCTTGCCTTGCTTTGTATCTGTAATGTCTCTCTATATCTCCATCATGTTTTCTCTTCCTGACTTCAGGAGTAAAGCTGAAAACTGAGGGTACAAAATCAGGGCTGTTTGGGTCTTTTGAAGGATAACCTACAATTGAGAAAAATGCAATTGATTAAAAACTCATACCAAAAAAAAATATCGGGGGAGGTATTAAAGACAGTTGACAAAAAATTCAATACTTGGGGGGCAGAGCTAGCTTTAAAAGGTCAAGCAAGACTGTCACTAAAAACATTGAGATATTCAGTTGTTTTTCTTTTAAGATTTCCAAGTCGAAATGAAAATATATGCCGTGTCCGCTTTGATTAATATATCAGGTCATTCGTGCCGGTCTCAGGTTGGAATAGGATTTTATGCTCAAAGAAATAAACAACAATAAACGACCCCAAAAAATAATCTTTCGTTTTAAAAAAAATAGCCTCAGGCCTAGGTCTAGTTGATAGTTTTTCTCCAGTCTTCAAAAAATGGTGAGTCGAGAGATGAGGTACCTTATTATCTAGTGAGCATTATAATTTATAAAAAAGACATTGCTTATTTATATTACTAGTTTAGGCAGACTACAAATAGGCTAAATTCAATAAATAGGCCTAGCCCCGCCCCCTGTCCTAGACCTTTTTATAAAATTATAAATAATAAATTATTTTTATTCAATCTGAATGGGAATGTTGAACAGGCTTAGCCTATGAAAGGTGTTGAGCAAATTTGGAACGTTTAAATACTAGAACTATACGTGTAGTTCTCTAATTCATCAATTAAAAGATCAAAGAGAAGCAGACGACACATTCTTGATACGATCATTGATAAGCCTACCTTGAATAAAGTGTTCACTGCAAATACGACTGTGTTCGTTTGGTGTCCAATTTTCTCTTCTTATTGCCGCAGTCCACTTCGTCTGAACATTAGGATCTTTGGGTATTCTAAAAAAATTCTCACGTTTGAGCCATGTGCGTGTCTATTTTTACAACCAAAACAACAACAAGTAGCCGGCATTACGATTTGTTGACGTGTATCGAAGGAAGTGGCAATGTAGGTCAAGTCGCTTTCTTGACCTACGCATGCGAAATGCATTATGGGATACATTCCAGAGGGATTCCCCAAGTACGGTAAAAAGGTCTATTAGACCAGAGGGAGAAGGGGGGGCATTGTCACCCGAGTGGGGGCAAAATCTGAGTTAACTTTTCTAGAGGCAATTTTCACCAGGAATCCGAATCTGGTAGGTAATAAGCCAGGTGAGGGGGCGTTTCCGAGATAATCGAGGTCAAAGGTCATGAAAGGTCAAATAACGAAAGAAACGTATATAATTCAAAATCTGTTCAGAATAGGGCTGCAAATCATTAATAACAGCAATGAGACAATTATAATACAGTAATACATGTATAATAATAACAATGAGCTGCGATGACACCTGCATACCCGTGGTATTAAGCTCTATTACTATGATAATGAAGGGGGGGGGGTATTCAATGCCAAAATACAAGTCTTAGTACGAAATTCCAGATATAATGTTACATATCACTGAAAAGCTTGTTGAATGCTCTCTTCAAATATGTAATTCTTATGGTGCATTCATATTTACTTACCTTAAGAAGCGATCAAAGTTTGGTGGTATAAGCTCTATTACTATGATTATGAAACGGGGGGGGGGGTATTCAAGTATTCAATGCCAAAATACGGGTCTTAGTAGGAAATTCCAGATATAATGTTACATATCACAGAAAAGCTTGTTGATTGCTCTCTGCAAATATGTAAACAATTGTCTGGCACATTGAGATTTACTTACCTTACATAACGGTCAAGTTTGGTTGGTACTAAACTCAATTACTATGATAATGAAGGGGGAGGGGGTATTCAATGCCAAATTATGGGTCTTAGTACGAAATTCCAGATATAATGTTACATATCACTGAAAAGCTATTTATTTGCTCTCTTCAAATATGTAAAACATTTTATGGCACATTCATATTTACTTACCTTAAAAAGCGATCAAACTTTGGTTGTATTAAGCTCTATTACTATGATAATGAAGGGGGAGGGGTATTCAATTCCATAATACAGTTCTTTGTACGAAATTCCAGATACAATGTTACATATCATATAAAGCTTGTTTATTACCCTCTTCAAATATGTAAGTAATATTATGGCACATTCATATTTACTAACCTTAAATAGCGATCAACGTTGTGTGATATTAAACTCTATTACTATGATAATGAAGGGGGGGGGGGGATATTCAATGCCAAAATACGGGTCTTAGTACGAAATTCCAGATATAATGTTACATATCACAGAAAAGCTTATTTATGACCCTTATCAAATATGTAAATAATCTTATGGCACCTTCATTTTAATTACCTTAAAAAGTAATCAAGGTTTGGCGGTATTAAGCTCTATTACTATGATAATGAAGGGGGGGGGGGTATTCAATGCCAAAATACGGGTCTTAGTACGAAATTCCAGATATAATGTTACATATCACAGAAAAGCTTATTTATTACCCTTTTCAAATATGTAAATAATCTTATGGCACCTTCATATTTAATTACCTTAAAAAGCAATCAAGGTTTAGTGGTATTAAGTGTGGTTTAATGGTCGAGCGCGAGACATTAAGTAATATATTGATACTGCACGAGGCGAGAGCCGAGTGTTGTTTCAATATATTACGCAATGTCTTAAGCGCGAGAGCATTAAACTTCTTAAAATTCAGACACTGTCCCGCACGTGCATTTTAATGAAATACGGCACAAGAATTCACTATATTAGATAATGTACTATTGGCAAGATGCCCGTACATTATTGGAAATAATGGTACGCCAACATCAAAGGATTACGTCACATCTGTATTTTAAGCTCTATTACTATGATAATGAAGGGGGGGGGGTATTCAATGCCAAAATACGGGTCTTAGTACGAAATTCCAGATATAATGTTACATATCAGCAAAAGGCTTGTTAATTGTTCTCTTCAAATATGTAAATAATTTTCTAGCACATTAAGATTTACTTACCTTAAAAAGCAATCAAAGTTTGGTGGTATTAAACTCTATTACTATGAACTATGATAATAAAGGGGGGGGGGGTCAATACTAAAATACGGGTCTTGGAACAAAATTCCAGATATTATGTTACATATCAGCGAAATGCTTGATGATTGTTCTCTTCAAATATGTAAATAATTTGCTGGCACATAAAGATGTACTTACCTTACAAAACGATCAATGTTGGGTGGTACAAAAATCTATTACTATGATAATAAAGAGGGGGGGGGGGTATTCAATGCCAAAATACGGGTCTTAGAACGAAATTCCAGAGATATTGTTACATATCACAGAAAAGCTGGTTGGTTGTTCTCTTCAAATATGTAAATAATTTTATGGCACATTCATATTTACTTACCTTAAAAAGCGATCAAAGTTTGGTGGTATTAAGCTCTATTACTATGATAATGAAGGGGAGGGGTATTCAATGCCAAAATACGGTTTTTAGTACGAAATTCCAGATATAATGTTACATATCACAGAAAAGCTTGTTTATTACCCTCTTTAACTATGTAAGTAATATTATGGCACATTCATATTTACTTACCTTAAATAGCGATCAAAGTTGTGTGGTATTAAACTCAATTGCTATGATAATGATAATGAAGGGGGGGGGGTATTCAATGTCAAAATACGGTTCTTAGTACGGTACGAAATTCCAGATATAATGTTATTATTATATTACTATATTATAATTGTCTCATTGTTGTCATCAATGATTTTCGGCCCTATTCTGGAAAGATTTTGAATTATATTCGTTTCTTTCGTTATTTGGCCTTCCGTGACCTTTGACCTCGGAAACGCCCCCTCGCCTGGCTTATTACCTACCCGATTCGGATTCCTGACGAAAAATGCCTCTAGAAAAGTTAACTCAGAATTTGCCCCCACTCGGGTGACAATGCCCTCCTCCTCCCTCTGGTCTATATACAAACTTTTGACCTTTCTACCTTGTACACTAAAATTCCCCATAGTAAATTAAAAACCCGGTTAAAAGACATTATTCACAGTGTCTTTTCAACTAAATCGGGACATGTAAGATATCAATATTTAGTTGTTAATTACAATTCCTCGTATTTTGTTAAGTACCATAGTGATTCCAAAAGTACGTTCACGGCCATCCAGATAATTCGGGTGTTGGATTTTGTAATAGATAATATCTTTGTTGAATTTGGAGGGGAAATTTATCAGCAAGTGGTAGGTATCCCTATGGGTACCAATTGTGCACCTTTGCTTGCTGATTTGTTTTTCTATTCATACAAGGCCGAGTACATGTAGGCTCTCGTAAAATCCAACAAACGATAGGTTAGACATTTTAATTTCACTTATCGATATATCGATGATGTTCTATCACTGAATAATTCTAAATTCAGTGAAAATATAGAATTCATATTTCCTGATGAGCTCGAAATTAAAAACACTACTGACAGTGACAATTAAGCTTCCTACTTGGATCTGCGTCTCGATCTGACAATTACCATAAACTTAAGCCTGGTTTACACGATACAATCAATCCATACAACCGTCGGATAAAAACATATCGGAAGGGGGTTTACACGATACAATTGCCCATTTGTTGTATGGCAAATTGACGTTAAATGCACGTGCGCGCACCGCGTAATTCGTTCGTTCATAGCAACTGAATATAATGGCGTCGCTTGAAGAAGAGTGTTTAACATTAACAGCTGTATTAGCTACTTATATTCTGTGCTCGACCGAGGAGGAGACAAATAAAAGGATAAGAAAACCGAATGTGGGCTAGACGCTCCCTTTTGATGAGAAAACGTATAGGTGCGTGCACGACAGTAGCCAGAGAGCTTATCTACCGTGAATCTGATGGGCACCGTAAGTTCCTGCGAATGGACGATGATGCGTTTCAGTTGCTGTTGCAGAAAGTTTTCCTTATTATTTCTAAGCAAGATACAGTGATGAGGGAAGCCATTTCTGCAGAAGAACGATATTTGGCCTCGGGTAAGCTGTACGACAATACAATATAAACATTATTATAAATATACTAGTATTATATAGTAGTACCGAAATGAAATGGTACGGAATTAGATATGACCTATAGATAGCCAGTATAGACTTAGACTAATACGGTACTATAGTAACACCTACGTCTACTTTAATTGTTGCTTGCTGTTCCAGAATACAGGTTTCATTATTCTCTATGCAGATTTAGTAATTAGCAATTTCTCTTCCAGGAATGTCCTATCAAGATCTGGAAGCCTATCATAAAGTAGCTAAGTCTACTATCAGTTTGATTATACCCCAAGTTTGCAAGGCTATTTACGATGCGTGTAAATCAGACTATTTACAGTATTATTATTCAGTATAGAAAACAAAATATTATTGACATTATAAATACTATTTTATTAATTCTTCTGTTGTTGCTTTTTGGCAACCCTAATGACGTTCATGATGTCAAATTTCACGTCGTCTTTCAATTCTTCGTTTGTTATCTTGCGTTGTTCTTCTACAATATATTTGCCAAAGTAATCGTCGCCATCAAGTGCTGATGTTGTGGTTTTTTTCTCTAGTTTATCCATCACATTCATACACTTGAGTGATCGCTGCTGGTAGCAAAGAATCTGAAGATCTCCTCTTTGTTTCTTTAACGTTGGTATTTGCCGCATTTTTTCTTTTTTTCCCAGAAAGTTCGATGGAACCAGAACTCGGCGATTGCATTGCCTGGTTATTATTACGGGCCTCTTTTTTCCCCATCAATATCCAAAGGTAATATATCATCATCGCCCGTTGTTTCAATTGCAGGTTCAATTTCTTCGGTTCTATTAATTTCCTGTAAATAATATTACATTGTTATTTAATTTTTAGGTACCGAAACCACCAAAACAATGGCTTGAGATATCAGAAAAGTTTGAAACGAAATGGAATTTTCAACACTGTATAGGTGCTCTTGATGGCAAACATATTAACATCCAAAAACCTAACAATTCAGGATCAGAATTCTATAATTACAAAAAGTTTTGTAGTATCGTATTATTGGCCATGGTAGACGCAGACTATCAATTTATTTTTGTGGATATTGGCTCAAATGTTAGAGTTCCAGATGGACGCGTTTTCCAGACGTCTGGTTTGTCAGAAGCATTGGCTACAAATGCTTTTAATATTCCCGCACCCAAGAAAATTAAAGGAATGAATGATGATATTCCATATCTAATCTAGCCGACGACGCGTTCCCGTTGAAACCTTGGGTAATGAAGCCATACCCACAAAAGAATTTAACATTAAGAAAAAGAATCTTTAATTACAGATGCTCACGAGCAAGGCGTATATCTGAAAATGCGTTTGGCATCTTATGTAGCAGATTCCGCATATTTCAAAGGCCTATACAGCTTAGCCCAGAAAAGGTTGAAGATGTAGTTTTAGCCTGTGTATGCCTGCATAATTATTTACGACAAAATTCGGATGGAAGTATACTGTCCGGTTGGATCAGTTGATACTGAAACTATTTTTGAGCATGACGTCGTTGACGGTTCATGGAGACAAGATGGGGTTAGTTCGGAGAATCTAATAACACAAGGCTGCAACTATTCATCACACAAAGCTCAAAACACAAGGGATAAATTATCCAGCTATTTCTGCAGTAAAGATGGTGAGGTGCATTGGCAGTGGCAAAAGGCAATTACTGGTGAAAAATAAAGTTATTATTGCCTACCATATTATTTAGACTCTTTCTTGGCGCTGTTCTGCCAGTTTTGAAAATAGCTTGTTCTTTTCAGTTACATATGCCTCTTTAGATATTACTTTATTCTTTTGCCGTGGTACTGTAGGATGAATGCCGATGTCATTTTCATTTATTGGGTTTAAATGTATTATTTCTCTTAAGTTGTTGATAAGTTCATCTATGGTTAATTTGTGTTTTTGGGTTTGTACATGAAATAGTTATCTTGGACCTTTTGAATTCAATACGTGTTGATGAAATCTGATGTTGACAATTACGGCATTAGTTTGAAAAGTAGATAATTGGTCTTCCATGTCAACAACTGTTTTCCACACAGACCCTGTTGTCTGGAAAAGTGACTCAGTAAGTATGATTTTCTTGCTCTGTTTTCTTATTTCACTATTTTCTACTTCCTTCTGTTTTTCTAACAATTGATCTCTTCGCTGTTTCTTTATTTCCTCTTTTCTATGTTGATATCTATCATGTAACTGACTGGAATTCTGTCTGGCATTTTTGAATATCTCTTCTTTTTCTTGTTCTGGTTGATCTTTTAACCAATTATACGTCTTGTTTTTCATCCACATAATGAGAGTTTCATGTGTCATGGTTGTTGCATTGGGTTTATTTCACAATAGAAGATCTAATACTGCAAAATCACGCTCAGAGATGGTATTTGTAGATGGAACATTAGCGCTCTGTTGTTTTAAAATCTCACTTGGATTATAATATTTACCAAAAAGCTGCAACACAGCATTTCCAGAGCCTGTTGAGTCACGACATTCAGCTCTTCATCAGAGTTCTCTAACAAGACATCATATATTTCGTCTTCATGCAGATTATCAGTAAATGATCCTCGACCTTGAAGTAAATCACTTCCATCTTGAAATCCCTGCTCCAATGAAAGCTTTAATTGAAGTAAATCTGTGTTGAGATCCAAAATGGATTTAACAGACTCGATTTTCCGCCATAGGGAACCAGTTATGAGTTTATCAATGATGCCTAAAGCCCTGATGCCAGCAATATTAATATTATTTTCAATGTCTTCGGAAACAGCTCGCAGAAGATGGTTTTTGTTAGGCCAATTTTCTAAAAATTCCTTTATATGATTTTTATGATAGAATACAGCTGCGCCATCAAGGAAAAGTATATTATATCTGTTGCCGCGGTAAGTAGCCATTTTTAGTTTTTTACCTTTACCGTTCAGGTATGAAGCAAAGTATGCTGCTACTCCTGCCTCTTCGCAGCCATGGAGATGGAAGGCCTTAACTGTAGTACGAACGAGACGAGCCGATCCACTCTCTCCAGTAATAAACTCACTAGAATTTTCATTGGCAATAGAAGAAAGCGATAAAGAGTCAAATATTTTGAGGGTTTTGTCACATTCAGTGGCAAAATTAACGAGTAAATGCATTTTGCAGAAGAAATTTCCAAGGCTTGAAATTTCTGTTTTTTATGTGCTGGATAAATTGGGCCAATTTTCTATTATTTTGGGTAGGGCATTAGTTCTAATAATTTCCAGTTCTTTGTTGAAGCAAGGATTCACTGCACCTTGGTCTGACATTGTGTTTTTTATACTGGTCACTAACTTCGAAATATTTTTCTTCTTTTTCAGATTGAGTGGAATCGGCAACTGCAGTAGACAAATCATTAATTATATTATCAAAACATTTCAAAACATCAGCTGTGCTGCTTTCGCCCATCTCATGAACACCAATGGTCAGCGATTTCCCTGATTTGGTTGTAATCTGGAATGACTGGTAGTGCCTGTGGTATTTCGATGTTCCGTCTCCATGCAGACAATTACCCGACAGATCAGATGGATCAGCTCCTTCTAACATTTTTTCACATATTTGACGTTGTGCCAGGAACTTTGCCTCAACCATTAGTCTAGACTTCAGCGCATTACTTGGAAGTCGACTTACTTCTTTTTTTGATATATTTTTGATAACTGTTCTGATTACATGATTGATGTGATTCATCGATACATTTACTGCCAAAAGTTCCATTACTGTTTCCCTGATGTCATCGGTATATCGCCCATTTAGTAGGGTTTGAACTCCCAGATCCGTGACCAATTTCCGGGGAGGAAGGTTTGACGATTGATTCTGGTAGGGAGGACTGTTCTGAGGATTTATGCAGTTTGCAACCTCTGGAAAGTGTGGGCAACTCTCAGGAGAGGCAAAAATCCAAGATGGCTGCCAAAATAGTTCAGAGACTTATAGAAGGCGGCAAATGTCATCAAACCGTCTTTGTAATATGTCATTTTTATAGTTTTCAGGGTCGCTGAATCCATTAAGAACACTCCCAAGCCATTTTGATGCAGCCATATTCCAATATGGCGGAAATCTGGCGGAAATGGTGAAAACAACGGAAAATAATATCATTTAATCTGGTAATGCAAATATGAGCTTGTAATATATTGTTTTTAGGATTTTCGTGGATGCTTAGATCATTTTTGATGGTCTCATGTCAATGAAATCTACATTAGATGTTTAATATGAAACCAAAGTCAGCGAACAGAAGATACAGAGGTACAGAAAATATTATTATATACGCAAAACGTCATTCATATAGCACCTACTAATATTACAATTTCTAAAAATTCATAGGCATATATCTTTCACATGAATCTTCCAAGACGACAGCCTTCAATCAGAGTCTGTGTCAGAAAATTCTGAATCTAATGCACTGTCTGACTCAGATGTGTCACTAACAGAGGAATCATTATCCTCACATCATCACCATCATCAATGTCTACCGGTGATCTGAACTGCACTGTCTGACTCAGATGTGTCACTAACATAGGTATCATTATCCTCATCATCATCACCATCATCAATGTCTACCGGTGATCTGAACTGCACTGTCTGACTCAGATGTGTCACTAACATAGGTTTCATTATCCTCATCATCATCACCATTATCAATGTCTACCGGTGATCTGAACTGCACTGTCTGACTCAGATGTGTCACTAACATAGGTATCATTATCCTCATCATCATCACCAATGTCTACCGGTGATCTGAACTGACTGACTGACTCAGATGTCTCACTAACAGAGGTATCATTATCCTCATTATCATCAATGTCTACCGGTGATCTGAACTGCACTGTCTGACTCAGATGTGTCACTAACAGAGGTAACATTATCCTCATCGTCATCACCATCATCAATGTCTACCGGTGATCTGAACTTAAGTGGCAAGGCCGGGTTTATATACCGTACAGGAACACATACGTGTATTCCCTCATTCAACTTCCATACATGTCCGAGTGGATCAGCTACGTTACTGACATTGTATATTAGCATGATATTATGCTTGATAGTTCACTCTGTTAATGTGATGTTCCAGATTATCTTGAAAAGGTGGGATACGGCGTGTGCATTTGTTTATCATCTTAAGCCATTTGCTAGCTCTACCACAAGCTACAGTTGTGGAATTTTGGGGCATTGTTGATGCATCTCAGCACAAATTGTTCCATGGAGGCTACCAGGTTATCAGATTCAGTTAATGCGACACTTAAAGCATCTAACAATGATGCACCTGTACTAAATGTTGACTTATATAGAGTCTTTTTGGATTAGCCAAAAAATCCTGAAACTATATCGCAACCGGTCATCGAGTGGAACGTAGCGCCACATCACGTGGCAGTAATCTTTGTGCACAAAATAAATGCCCCTTTCGTCTAACTGCTGCAGACCCTGGGGAGACCCTAGCTCCATATGAGAAGCATAGCTTGATAAAACCAAAACATCAGTATCTTCTGCGTCTATAACTACAAGTTCATCATTTCCACTCGATCTCAGATATGCATAAATGTAAAACATAAAAGTGTCCGCCTCTAATTGGTCATATTCGAACAGTTGGAACCTGCAGTTGTTGGCTGTTAGATCATAACAATTCTTTCGGGTATAGTAAATGAACTGAATACCCGGGTGTGTTTTAACTAATTTATCGATCTCTGTATGTAGAAACACCTGTAGTCTCACTTAATAAGCATCGTTTTAAAGGGGATTGGAGAATTCTCGAGCGTTCAGAAATTTACCATCGGCCTTGATGTAAACGTTCTTGGTACCACCTTGGTACTGTTCTGGCAGTTTGCGTTCATAATTTTTGTCTGGATTGGAAGATCGTATGGGTCAATCACAAATACAATGGTTTCAAAGCTAGATTGGACATGTTCACTACAAAAGCATGCCATGTGTATACATAACAATCTGCTTTCTGTCTGTTTTCTGTAGATTGAATCACTATTTTTTTAGGATGTACATAAACCCTCCTTTTATTTTCGAACCCTGGTTCATCGTTATTTCAATCCAGAGATCAAGTATCAAGCTAGAATAAAGTTTACCAGTCACAGAATGGGAGAAGAGCTTTGAAACTACACCCAAAAGTGAAAATTTGTGAATGACCCATGCAATCTTCCGATCTCGACAAAAGATTCTGAACGCAATCTGGTACCAAGAACATTTATATCAAGGTCGATAGTAAATTTCTGACCGCTCGAGAATTCTCCAATTTCCTTTCAAACGATGCTAATAAAGTGAGACTACCAGTGTTTTTACATAAAGAGTTCGAAAAATTAGTAAAAACACACCCAGGTTTTACATTTTATGCACAACTGAGATCGAGTGGAAATGATGAACCCAGTTGTAGACCCAGAAGATACTATGTTTCTCATATGAGGCTAGGGTCTCTAGCAGTTAGACGAAAGGGCATGTGTTTGGTGCATAAAGATTACTGCCACGCGATGTGGCGCTTTGTATCGTACAGTTCCACTCATAACCGGTTGTGATACAGTGTCGGGATTTTTTGGCCATTCCAGAAAGACTCTATATAAGTCCACGTTTATTGCAGATGCATCATTGTTAGATGGTTTAGGTGTCGCATTAACTGTATCTGATAACCTGGTAGCCTCCATGAAACAATTTGTACTGAGATGCATCTATAATGCCATAGAATCCACAACTGTAGCTTGTGGTAGAGCTAGCAAATGTCTAAAGATGAAAAGATAGTCTGGAACTTCCTTGAAAATCACATAAACAGAGTTTTATCAAGCATATATCATGCCAAGTTAAAATGTCAGTAACGTAACTGATCCACTCGGATATGGATGGGAGTTGAATGAGGCAATGTGTGTTCGTGTAGTGTATATCAACCCGGCCTTGTCACTTAACTTCAGATCATCGGTAGACATTGATGATGGGGATGATGAGGAGGATAACGATACCTCTGTTAGTGACACATGTGCATTAGATTCATAATTTTCTGATATGGACTCTGATTGAAGGCTGTCGTCTTGACAGATTCGTGTGAAAGGTATATGCCTATGACTGAAATTATGATATAAGTAGTTGCTACACGTATATGAATGATGTATTGCGTATATAATGATATTTTCTGTATCTTTGTATCTTCTGTGCGCCGACTTTGGTTTTATATTAACCATCTAATGTAGATTTTATTGACATGAGACCATCAAAAATGAACTAAGCATCCATGAAAATCCTAAAAACAATATCTTACAAGCTCATATTTGCATTACCAGAATACATGACATTATTTTCCGCTTTTTTCACCATTTCCGCCAGATTTCCGCCATATTGGAATATGGGTGCATAACAATGGCTTGGAAGTGTTCTTAATGGATTCAGCGACCCCGAAAACTATAAAAATGATATATTACAGGGACGGTTTGATGACATTTGCCCCCAACTATAAGTCTATGTGCTATTTCAGCAGCCATCTTGGATTTTTGCCTTTCCTGAGAGTTGCCCACACTTTCCAGAGGTTGCAAACTTCATAAATCCTCAGAACAGTCCCCCCTACCAGAATCAATCGTCAAACCTTCCTCCCCGGAAATTGGTCACGGATCTGGGAGTTCGAACCCTACTAATTTTCAAAAGTTGTGATTTCATGATTTTCAAATACCTCAATCATCTGTTCAAGTTCGCCATTTTCTTTCTCTAGTTCTTTAACCTTCATTCTTAGATGACTTATTTCTTGTTCTAGGTCTTGATTATTATCCTTGCTGTGCCTACCTTTAACTCTACCACGTAAGTATGAAATCTTCTTTAATAAATTTCTTTTTTCTAATTTTAAATCATTAACTTGAGTTTCACTACCATGCAAATCTGTTTCCATGATTTTTAAAATAGATGATAAATTGTCTTCGTTGGATTCCTTTTCAGTTATTTTACTCTTTTGTTCTTTTATTAATATGTCCCTTCTCTGTGTCTTTTTATTTAAGTTTCTTGTGGAGCTTGTAAGATTACAACCTGGATTTTAAACCATGAAGATCCGCAGATAACGAATCCAATTTCAGAACTTGTTCATTATATTTTACTTCAATATTCTTGAACTTCTTTTTGTCTAATTCATTGTTTTTTATCATTCCATTAGCTTGGTCATTTAATTTGTTCATTTCAGCAATACATGATGAATAAAGAATTTCTAAATTTGCATTTTGTTTTGTTAAATTGTCATTTTCAGATAGTGCATTATTCAAATTAGTTACCAGTTTTTTGTTTAAACTTTTCTATTCTTGCAAATCTTGAGTAAGCTTTCTTTTACGTGGTGTGTGATCCTTTTTTGATACAGCTCTGTCAATATTAGTTGTAAATTTGGGAAATTTAAATTCTTCATTTAATTTTATTATTAGATGATTTGAGTTTGGTCGACTTCTGTATAAATATTGTATATCTGAGTAATTCTTTTTCACTTTATTGTAAACAGATTGTGGTAAAGAGTTGCTTTCATCATCTTGTTGGGGATACTGTCTTTGAAGTTCTGATAAAACATTTTCCATTGAATCAGTAGAGTTGTCTTTAAGCGTCTTGTAAATTTTAAAGATATCCCCCCTAGTAACCATTTTAATATCATTACCAGTTGCCATTACCTAAAAAATAAACAATAAAAGTTAAGAGAGGGAGAGAGAAAGGGGGTGTAACGTCCACTCGACACAAACTGGGTCATTTCAGGACTAAAACATGGTTCAATGGATTTCAATAATTCGCATTTGCGCATATGGGTCTTTAGCAGTGGGAGGAAACCAGACGCCCCGTGGAAAACCCCAAGTTTGGCTAGGCGTCCAGGGCGCACACAGTAACCATTGAAATGTAGACTAACACATGGTTCAATTTATTTCAATAATTCGCTTGCGACTAAGGGTCTTAAGCAGTGGGGGAAACCAGAGGTCCTAGAGATAACCTATGAGTTTGGACAGGTGACCAGCGTGCACACAGTAACCATTGAAACGGGGTTTAATGTACACTCAACACATACTAGGTTATGGTTCAACATATGGTTCAATTTATTTCAATAATTTGCTTGCATGTAAGAGTCTTTAGCAGTTGGGGGGGGGGGGCGAGGTCCTTGAGAAAACCTACGAGTTTGAATAAGGCGACCAGCGCGCACACAGTAACTATTTGGCAATCCCCGCCCTTAGCTAACTGTGATACATGAAAATACATTGCCAAATTATCATAATATACAGGCACCTTAGGAGTGAAATAAGGAAAATGTTAACTAAAATCTATTAAAAAACAAGCCAACAGTGAGGCTGATGTCCCCCGCCGAAATCCCAAAATAAATAGATGACACATATTAATTAATTGCACATTTATTTTTTTTCAAAAGTATTGAGCAATCAAACTATAAACTAAGTTTCATCACTCTCTACCAGATAGAATCAGACATTGTTCATCATCTAACTCCATCAAGGCATTCTACCTTAATTAGAAGGAGAATTTTTGTGTTTCAAAGTCTAGACCTATCAGTTGCTTATCGCTCTGCTTACCCTCAACAGAAAAAGTTCATTATTGAACTTAGTCAAGGTATCGATGAAATAAAACTATATACCTAATTACAAGCAGAAAATGCCCATCTTCGAACTTCATCAAGGTATTGACCTAATAAACACCTACATCAAGTTTGAATATCCTAGCTCAATTAGAAGGAGAGTTATTATGTTCCAAAGTCTCGGCCAATCATATTGCTTATCACTCTGCTTACCCTGAGCAGAAAATGCGCATTATTGAACTCAGTCAAGGTATTAATGAAATGAAACTATATACCAAGTTTCATCACTATAACTTCATTACAACTCAAGTTATCGCGTCCCAAAGCATCAACCAATCAAATTGCTTATCTCTGCTTACCCTAAGCGGTAAATGCTCATCTTCGAATTTCATCACGGTATTGACCTAATAAACACCTACACCAAGTTTGAATATCCTAGCTCAATTAGAAGGAGAGTGATTATGTTTCAAAGTCTCGGTCAATCAAATTGCTTATCGCTCTGCTTACCCTGAGCAGAAAATGCTCATTATCGAACTTAGTCAAGGTATTGATAAAATAAAACTATATACCAAGTTTCATCACTCTCACTTAATTACAACTTAAGTTATCGTGTCCCAAAGCATCAACCAATCAAATTGGTTATCTCTGCTTACCCTAAGCGGAAAATGCTCATCTTCGAACTCCATCAAGGTAATGACCTAATGAACACCTATAACAAGTTTGAATATTCTAGCTCAATTAGAAAGAGAGTTATTGTGTCCCAAAAAGTGTGACAGACGGACAGACAGACGGACGAACCCATTTTAATAGTCCCCTGCTTTCTTCGAAAGGCGGGGTACGAAAATGACGATAAGACCGTTTATAATGGAAAATAAATTAAAAAAACAAACATATCTTATGTGTAATCTTAATAAAGTAATCTCGATCTTCACCGGGCAACCTCCATGGTAAATAAAGTATTGTCTATCACTCAGCAACTGGTTTATTTTGATGAATTTTGACAAATAAAATTGCTATATGAATTGCAAGCTGAACTGAGGAACAGCTTGGCAAATACATAACCATTTCATAATGTCAGTTTCTATATATATCAACCTTGTAGGGAAACTGTAACACAATTAGACACTGTATATTAATATTAGGCCTACTATATTAAGCTTCGTGTCATTGCATTTTTTTTAAATCTTATATTATTCTCTAGGAGGCTAGGCCTACTCAAACCAAACAAAATAATAAAAAAAAAAAAAAAAATTCTCACCGAAAAGAAAAATAATATTAACCTAAAGTAAGCATACTTGATACTGTATTTAATACCTATTATTAAAGTTACATTATTCAAGATATAGATAAGAACTAGCCATTCTTACTATACTAGTTCGAAAGTAGATGATGTAAAATGAATAATTTGAAAATTTCATTCAAATTACTCTATTGCAAGCGAAGATATAGGCATTTAAAGATTTGACCGACCTGTGCAATAATTTCAACCACGGACCTGGTTGATCAAAGCTACACCTCGAAGCGTTAACGTGCGCCATATTTGATTAACCGCTGAAACGTTTATATCTGTTTAGTATCAGAGCAATCTGATACCAACCAAAGTTGATTAAGGCCTGGATCAGTTAATTAATGTCTAACTAATACTTTAGAAAACATTTCATGCCCAAATAAAGACCTGCACTAGGCAGATTTAGCTCTCGAATAATGCATGTTTAAAATTATGTTCTTAATTTAATTAAAAGATGTAATGAAATGAGAAATTGTCAAAATATTTCATTTATTTACGTAAGAAACATTGGCGCCGCCATCTTGGAATTCTCCGAATGTTGACATCGGTCGGTCGTCTGCTCTCCAGAAATGTCAATATGTTAGAATATTCTTTCAAGACCCAAATAATTCCACTTTAAACCAGTAATGCACATGCATATCTAAAGCATGGTGGGCAAAATTATACATTTAACGCCAAAATAAAATGATTCTTGATAAGCTAAGATTTCCAGGAAAATATCAATCGATTCGCTTGTTTCGGGTATCAAATTGTAGGTCAACTCCTCCTTCCGTTAAAAACTGCATAAATATCTAAATATGGTATCAGGTGTCCCGGATCTGGTCCACTTTGGGTGACCATTGCGCACCACGACTGCGCATTCGCTTTATTCGACTTTTACCTTGTCTTTTAAATAATTTGATGCAATAAGCCAATATATACACTATATGACTATAGAATTCTATTTTGTGTTTATTATTTTCGTTAATTTTGTCCATTAATATGAACTTTATGTTAAAACATTGTATTAGTGGCAACTTATTGAATAGGTTGTCTCGATTCTGACATTGTCACGCTGAAAAGTCACGTGACCTGAAGTGCCTACTTTAGGGATACACTTCTCATCCCCGTCTTCATATAATTAGGCTGCCGCGGGTTCCACAAAAGTTCGTATACACGGTAAAGGGTTAAAAGAAACTCTAATTCAGTGTTGGTAAAGCTGAGGTCCATTTTAGAAGAGGTCGAAGCGACAGAAGAAGACATTTTGATAGCAGCAATTCTGATTGTCAAGGAAGATGTGACGTCATACGGTCGTCTAATATAACTCAATTTGATTGGGTATTGCATCAGTTGGTCGGATGAAAATAGAACTGATCCTATTCATACAACCAGCCACCCATCCGTCGGAAGAGTTGGTCGGATGCGACGGTTGCATCCGATGGTTGTATGGGTTGATTGTATCGTGTAAACGGCACTTTACCGTTAAACTGTACGATAAACGTAATGACTTTGACTTTCCTATTGTTAACTTTCCATTTATTAGTAGTAACATTCCAATATCACCAGCTTATGGAGTGCTTGTGTCTCAGCTAATTCGTTACGCGAGAGCTTGTTCATTCTATTCTGATTTTTTAAGTAGATCGAGGCATTTGTCATCTAAGCTTCAACTACATGGATACTTACGAACTAAACTTATTAAAACCTTTAAAAAGTTTGATGGCCGTCATATTGATTTGATTGGTAAATATGACAGGTCTCATTGACGGGTATACTATATCCCTGATAATATAGGTCTACTACGTTGTTAACATTGTTCATCACGTGTATTTTGCATACCGATAGTTCATTGGCCAATCACGCTATTTTACCGAGATTTCGCTTAATAGATTGGATGCAGCTATGGCGGGTGTGGCATGCCAACAGGGTAAGCTTACTCTTTCGGACACCTGTTACCACTGTTTGTGGTTTGGATGCATCAATGGCGGGTGTGGCGCCCGACAGGATAAGCTTACTCTTCCGGACACCTGTTAACACTGTTTGTCGTGTATTTTGTACACGGTGAACAGTCCATAAGCTGATTACACTATTTTGCCACATTACACAATTTGCCTATACCGTTTTTTTAGGACTTCGAATTTTGTCTGATGGTTTGGATTGTTCGTACTTGGTTTTATTTTTGTTTTATACCTATGTTTTGGAGGTCAAGGAATCCCGTGAAACACATACAAAGATTAATAATGTTCTCCTTCATAGTGTTTTCTAAAGATGGTCAAGTTAATTATAATCGAACAGTTGTATTATTTGCACTTCCGGAAAGAACCATGAAAATTTGGCCTAAGGGTTTTGTCGGTATGCTAATTAAAAAAAATGGCGGAAACCACGACGTCACTTCAACCGTTTCCGCCAAAAACTCGAGAAATTTAAAATTGCCGCAATAAAACACGTTACCGTCCATTAAATATCTGTAAGTGCGCCGATGTCTATACCTATGTTTTGCAGATCAAGGAATCCATACGAACACATACAAAGACTCATAATGTTCTCCTTCATATTGTTTTCTAATAGTGGTCATAATTCTAAACTCGAGAATTTTAAAATTGCCGCAATAAAACACGTCGCCGTCCATAAAATGTCTGTAAGTGCGCCGATTTCACTGATCTTGATGTCTATACCTATGTTTTGCAGGTCAAGGAATCCATACGAATACATACAAAGACTCATAAAGTTCTCCTTCATATTGTTTTCTAATATTGGTCATAATTCTAATCGAACAGTTGTATTATTTGCAATTTCTCTTTTGCTCATCGGATATCAAGGATTCTTTATGTTCCATTTCAGTGGAAACTAGCTAATACTTATCAAACACAAACAGGCCACATTTCATATAAATCACCATGTTATATATCGTCGGTGTCATTCTAAAACCTCGTAAGTCCGATCAACAAAATTTTACAGGAGGAACAAATAACTTCATAACTTATCAGATACTTGACAGATATGCTTTAAATTTTATTTTTGTACATTTGAAAATAACCCCGATTAGATGGTCTGTCAAATATAAGCTGACGTTTGTTTATTTTTAAGATTTCAGACTTACGAGGTTTTGACCACTGAATCTGTTTTTTTTTCTTACGACATACGAGGTTTCTGAACGTTTTTGTATTAGAACTGCATGATTTACGAGCTTTTGTACTCACGTTACTAGAGATAAATTAGACATAAAAATGAAACGTAAATCATAAGTAGTCCATTATTATGCCATTCCCTTTTCGGATATCGACAGTGGGTAGGTAGGGACGGCAAGTTACGTGCGAATTTCGACAACAGGTAGATGTAAATGCAAGATCCAGGAGCTCAATAACTTGAGGGATATTGGTGGTATGTCTGGGTGTTCAGGAGAGTAAAATAATTGAGGGATATCGCATACAGCTAGTTACATTCATTATATGTTCAGTAAGGTAAGTTAGACGAGGGATACAACGCCGGATTAACCATGGTGTGGGCCCTGGGGCCTTGAACATGTGGGGGGCCCCTGATCACCGACCGCGAGCGCCGAAGGCGGGTAGCCCCACAAGGGGGTCTCGGTCAGGGCCGTATGTAGGATTGTAAAGGTGTGTTGGGGACACCAATATAATGCCCGAGCTACGGAGTGCGGAATGGTGCGTGTGTGTACCTGGGGATGGGGGTTTGGAAGCCCCTCCCCCCGAAAATTTTGGAACGCGTTTTCCACCCACTTGGAGCTGCAATCGACGTCGCCCCTGATTGTCAAGCACACCAAAAGTTAAGCACACCAAAATGAGAAACTCCTTATCCACTAAACTAGAACTACTCTAAAACACCATAAGGCGACCAGTTCGGGCCTCAGAGCTCGGGCCTCGAAGGGTGCCGCTAAGGGGGTCCGGAGGGGGGTTCTCCCCCCAGAAAATTTTGAAATTTGACAACCGGGAGACGCATTTATAGACCACTTCTGAGCCTGAATTCAGGTCTGATCATTACAATTAAATTAGGAGAATTTTCACTATTTTATGATAAATATTGTCTTAGTGCCCTCAGAGGGGCCCGCTTATACGGGTGAGAGGAGTTATCAAACAGGGGCCCGTGCGGATACCGTCCTCATAACCTCACAACCAGCACGCCCCTGAAGGCGACGTGGATAGGGCGACTAGAACGAAAATCTCTAATCGTGTAATTTGGTGACGGCGCCCCCAAAGACCAACAAGGTCCTGTCAAGTGAATAAGGGCGACCAAAACGAACCCTTTAATGTCATGTGGTGGGTCAGGCGCCGACCCAGAAAGATGTGACAGGAGAGGCCCTTCGCCTATGGGAGTGGCACCCTTGTCTGGGGTCCTCCCTCAGAAAACTTTGAAAAATAACGATACAGGAAACACGTTTTTCTGCCATTGGGGTGATATCTGAGTGGCAATTTTGTATTTTATATAGCGGCAGATGTTTTGGGAGAGGCGTTTGCTTCTGGTGTCCGCACCTTGGGTCCGCGCCTGTGGTGGCCCCCGATAGCCTCCACATAATAGATATAAGAAAGTTTGGATCAGGTGTAGGCGCCATCAAAACCGACCGACTCATCAGTGCCTTAGGAGCATCACTTGGATCATAATAAAGTGTATTCTTTTATAATTGAAAGTTGTCAATTTTTTGGGAGGGAGCGCCTTATTTTTCGGGAAATTTTCAGAAATTGGAGGGCCGGAAACATGATTTCCTGGACTTTCAGGTACTGGTGTGGAGCCATTTAGAGGTACCTCCCCCAGAAAAAGAATAAAAGCTTTGCCACAAAATTAGCGCATCCTGGCGTTATTTCGGTGGACCAATCCATGCGAGTGCTATGCAATGATGGCATTCTAGAGGAGGGGGCTGGACGCAACTGAGATTTTTGTGGGGGGCCCATGGGCCTGTGCCCTATGGTCAATCCGGCCCTTGTGATAAATGCGATTGATATGAAATGATGGCATTTCTAGAGGAGGTAGCTGGACGCAACTGCGATTTTTTTGTGGGGGGCCCTGGGGCCTGTGCCCCATGGTGCCCCATGGTTAATCCGGCCCTGGAGGGATATGGCCTACAGGTAGGTCTAGATGAGGGGTAAGCTGGCGGGGCGTATTTTCCACGGGTAGGTCTAAATTGCTCAGTAGGGTAAGCTGCTGGGGCGCATTTCCCACAGGTAGGTCAAGATTCCCAGTAGGGTCAATTACTTGAGGGGTAGGTCAAGATACTCAGTGGAGTAAGTTACTTAAAAGGTATTGCCCACAGGTATTTCCCACACGTAAGCCTAGATGCTCAGTGGGAGTAATTTACTGGAAGAGTATTGCCTACCGCCACCGGTAGGTAAAAATGTTCAGACGGGTAGGTTACCTGAGCGATATTATAAACTACAGGTAGGTCTAAATGCCCACTGGGGTAAGTTACTTAATGGATATTTCCCGCAGGTATGTCTAGTATAGTCGGTTACGTTACTTGAGGGTTATTGCCCACACGTAAGTCTGCACGCTCAGGCGGGTAAGTTACTTTGGGGGGGGGGGGGGGTATTGCCAACAGGTAGGTCTAGATGCCTAGTGGGGTACGCTATTGATGGGTATTGCCCATTGGCAGGTGTAAGTGCTCAGTAGGGTAAGTTATGGGGGGGGGGTGCCAACGGTAGGTCTAAATGCCTAGTGGAGTAAGTCACTTGAGAGATATTACTCACAAGTAGCTTACTTAACGGCACAGGGCAACTTACTTGAGGTATTCTGCCAACAGATAGGTCAACATACTCAGTGGGGAAACGTACGTGAGGGTTATCGCAACGATATGAGAATTTTAGACTGATTCCGCAAGAGGTTTTTGCTCGAAAATTTGACCAAGAGATTATAGTGGGCCGTTATTATCGCAGTTGCTTTTGTATTTTCTTTACAGAAGCGTAAAACTGACAAACATGAGGACTAAATAAGATTTATTTGACGTTGCTCGTCAGTAATGACTTAGTATTGCCTTTACCACTTTTTGTATCTAAAAATAGATAATCTACACCTAAAAATAATAATACAAGCAGTGCTTTTATTTAATGCCTATAAATTATGTCTACTATGACACATCTTATTATAACAATTATCCTGCGAAATCTTGTCATACATACACTTCAAGGCCTTTGACATCGTCATTGGTAACACTTTGCCGAGTTACGAGCATTTAGAAAAGAACAAAATCAGACCAATCGTGATACGAGGTTTGGTCATACGCTAATAAAATGAAAACTATTAATCGCAGAAATCTGATTTTTTGATATATCATGTATTTTATGTTACTTTATCAAGTTATGCAAAAAAGTGATTTTCGAAAAAATGCCGACTTACGAGGTTTTGGAATGACACCGACGATATGCACACGATATTGTTGTAAAAATATTCAAAAAACTTCTAAACTGTCTCCATAAATCCAATATATTCAGAGAAAATAAATTTAACAAGATACCAGTATCATTCTATTTTAATAAAAAAAAAAAAAAGTGATAGTCATCTAGACAATCACCTACGATGTTGTAAATACTTAACTCACTCCTCGGGCATGTGCTACAGTTACATCTGTTCAACCGACCAACTGGGATATGTGTGCTCTTACAAGAACACGGTGGAAGACTCATAAACCAATCAGCAACACAATACTCGGGTCGCTGTTTTATCTGCCTTTCATGAATTTAACAAAATGCCCTTACATTTAAACATATCCTGACTAGATGATGGTGATAGCATGAAAAAAACATGGTAAAGCATAAATAAAATAAAACCAAGCACGAACAATCCACACCATTAGACAAAATTCGAAGTCCGAAAAAAAAACGGTAAAGGCAAACTAGTTTAATCAGGCAAAAAAGTGTAATCGGCATAAAGACCGTTCACTGTGTACAAAATACACGACAAACAGTGGGAACAGGTGTCCGGAAGAGTTAGCTTACCCTGTCTGGCCCACCATAGCTGCAAGTAAACTATTAGGCGAAAATCGCGGTAAAATAGCGTTGTTGGCCAATGAACTATCGGTATGCAAACTGCACGTGATAAAGCTAGATGACATAAAAGTTGTTACAGTATGTGTTATGCAGCAAAAGTGGAGGGAGTTTGGAAGCTGCAATAAAAAGCTCCAGACTAGCGAAACATTGTCTTACCAACTAGCCACCGTGGGTCCATTTTGGATTATAATGTAAGATTATGAAATACTAATATTTAAAATGTAATGAAAATAAATTAAGATAAAAGTTTAATTTATTCATTTCTAAATTTCAACATTCGTTTCAAGGGTATAACATTCAAGGGCAAGATCCTGAATGCACCAGACGTCAGAACCTTTTAAGCAGAACAAGACTGACTTTGGTAAAGAAAGCGTCACACAATTATACTTAGATGCTGATAAATTCAGGCCTTGCGTTTACGCAAACCGCCACCCACCGAGGTGTGTCTTGATCGCGCAAAGACTCAAGAATTCGAGGTCAAACCCTCGCAGAGCTGGATAGACACTGTGTAGGTACAAACTATGTCAGCAAATATACTGTTCTTCGCCATTTAAAATCCACGGCACATGCGATAGCAAGTCAATGCAATATAAAGCGCATCACAACACTTGAAATTAGATTTAATAGGACTTAATAGTTCAGTGAATTCACACCATAATTTACATTATTGTTAAAGCACACGCCCCCCCCCCCCCCCCCCAATTTAGGTGTGTGTTACGCGCACGCCTGCCCCTGTACAAACGGCAAGGCCTGTATTTTGACTTAATTCAGACTGGTAATTTCATACTAATTACAAAGTGTGCTTCGACACAAAATGGATTCAGAACCAACAAAAATTCTGAGGTATGGACATTTAGCTATTATAAATACATTATGTAACATTCAGATGAGCTGGCCATTCCTACCATAATATTTCTAATATAGAGAATGCAAAATGGATATATTGAAATTTTTATTCAAATTTTTCCATTTAAGTGAAAATATCCAAACATCTAACCATAATTTCCTGGGTTCAGCCATTGAACATATAGACCGTAGGCTCTGTGCGCGGGGGTGGCCATCAAATGGGCACACAAACTAAACCCAACTTTTTACAGGCCGTGGGTCCCAATTTAGATTATAATGTAATACTATGAAATACTAATATGTAAATTGTAATAAAAATATACTAAGATACAATTTCAGTCATTTATTTCTAAAATTTAAGGGCGTAACATGAAAGGAGAAGGTCCTTAATGCACCAGACGTCAGAACCTCCAAGCACAATCACTCATATTGGAACAAAAGTAGGCGTCACAAAATTATACTAAGATGTTGATAAATTTTATACTGGGGGTGTCCATCAAATGGGCACAAAACCAGACCCAAAAAGTAAAATTTTGCGTAGAATGCGATGCCGAGTGGTAATCAGTCCGACGTGGAGGCGTTTTCCAGATATTTGGGGTCAAGGTCAAATCACCCTGTCAATAAAAATGTAAACTTGCTAAATTCACCTTTTTTCTTTGTGATGCCGGAGATCAAAAGGTGAATTTTTGAGAGTTGCACTAGGGAGAATTAAAGCAATAAAATGTAAGCGTAAAATATAAAAACTAAAGCGAAACTGGATCCAATTAATAGTAGGAACGTTTAAAATTTATCTTGGGTGGTCCTAGCACCAAAAATGATCTTGTATAACAGAACCAAACTCCAACCCTGTTTCAAAAATACGTAAAAACTATCGATTCAAAATCTACCCGATTAAGTTTTACAACGAATGGTAGGCATAATGATACTAGCTGTCTGAAAGAAAAAAACAATTAACTAGTTTCATGGTCACAAAGCCTGTCAAACATTTCCCCAGTTAGATATCAATACGACATATATCCCGTGAGCTATTATTTACAATGCATCCGTCGGTTTCATCTGTGTCCATGTTACGGCGAAATTCATGAAAACTTGTAAACATTTAATCTCGTCGTCAGATACGTGTTTTTCGGTCACAGATTAATGTCGGTTTTCTCAGATGAGGATTCCCGGAAACCCACACAGGCTGGAGTCCAACCATGAATCTGGTTCTGGGACAGCTAGTTTCATCATGTATAACAATTCATGTTTAACTAAATCTGGGAGATTTCAAATTTGACAGTTTTTACGATGTTTGAAACCAGTTCCGAGATGTGTTGGTTCTGTTTATGCAAGATCCTTTTGTGCCTATTCTTATTCAAAAGTTTGCGAAAAAAACTGGTGTAATTCTTGGCAAAGTACCGCTCAGAAATACGGTTGAGATGATGACCAGGCAGTTATTTCTGACTTGCAAGCTGCAGACATTCTTACAGATTGCCAGAATCTAACTCTTGGTTTTGATGTAACAACTAAAAAGGGTGTCCATGTCAACAGCATGCATATCACTACCCAGACAGCATGCCATTTTCTTGCCATTGACCAGTTGGCTGGTGGTACATCAGAGGGCTATGCACATCATATTGATGAAAGCATCGAACGTGTCAATGATGTTTACAGTCAGTTCTACACCATAGATTTCTCAGAAATCGCAAAAAAAAATCCTAAGCGGTATTTCAAATACCATAAAATAAAAAAAACCAGTACGAACAATCCAAACCATCAGACAAACGGCATAGGCAAAACAGTACATTCTGGCAAAATAGTGTAATCAATGGTAACAGTTGTCCGAGCTACAATAAATCACTCTACCATTTAATGTCTTGAACTGTCATGGAGGAAAACACTAAATGAGCTTAACTGCCACTTCCATCCACTGGATACCATTGCGAGAGAAGGCAGATCACCTCTAAATGAATGAATGAAATGGGGTTTAACGTCCTACGCTTAAGCACCTAACCTGGGTCAATTGAAGACGGGCATACGCCATACAGTGTGCTATGAGGGAAATTTTGCCCGGGCAGCGGCGCTACGGCCTACTCTTATATCGAATTCCATCTGCCAAGGGATCTTTTACGTGCACTCCAATTTGTACACGGGACCTCGGTTTTTCGTCCCATCCGAACGACTAGGCAGCTGTCTTTGTTAAGGCCCTCCTTCTGCATCACTGACAAGGGGAAATCACGCCGGAAAATCGAGATGAACTTTCTCGGCCAATGCAGGGATCGAACACTCAACCTCCAGGCTAGCGAACCAGCGCCTTATCCACTTAGCCACCCCTCAGATCACCTCTACAAGCTATGGAACCTGCTGATGCTGGTAAAACAAAGTTATGGGGGACAGAGTGCCTGAGTCATCAACTTATACTTGCAATCAACAATTTCAAGCACAAAGATGGTCGTGGTGATCGAAAAGAATTCACTTCTTATTTAGATAATGTTGGCCTTCCCAGGGGACTCATTCCACGGTACAGGCGGAACCGCCTCCACATAATATTCCATATCTGTGGAAAACTACATCACCATCATGACTTTTCCCTCAAGTTGTTTGAAGAAGGAACTGTTACATGTGGTGGTCTTCAGCGGGGGATAAGCAAAGATTTCATGAATTCTTGTGCCCACGTAGAAATCCAAATTCTAGGACTGATTGGGAAATTGCTGTCGGGCCCACGGATGGAAAAAATTTACACGTCCAGTAAGTTTCCACTGAGCCATATCGATGACATCAGTATTGTGAAAGACATTGTTGGTATCTTAAAGAAATTCTCTATTTGACCACTTGGCACGTTGTCTAGGAAATGAACTAGACTCTGCTGATGAAACTCTGTCCAAACTTCAAAAGCCAATAGACAAGGCTTTGTTTATGTAATTGATCGAAGCTTGCCTCGCGCGATATTTCATTTCTGTTCATTACACTGATCCAAAATTAGCCCATATATTGCCTACCTATATGTAATATGGTTTTTATTTCGTTCTCAGATGCAATAAAAGGCCCCATGTAATCGCATAAATTTTCTAAACTTTTTATCAAGTTTATTAAATGGCCGTCATAAGACATTATATCACAAGAGTTACAGATAACTGCAGACAGTCCATTAGATGGTACCCATATCCGATTTAACAAAGACCAGGGCCCGGTTCCTAGAAAATTCTTAAAGTAAGCAAAAAGTCATACTTCACTTTTACTTACGTAAGAATCTTATAAAAATACCGTCCCTAGAAAATTCTCAAGACCATTCTTACGTAGGCACAAGTCAAGTACAAGTCTTAAGCACATTGTGACTGGTAAAGCTTACCATACACTGAGACTACGATGCTCTTTAACGTCATGAAATAACTTTGGTATGCGAATTACGTCATAAATTTGTCGTCTGCTTCATTGTGGTTGATTTTGATTGACATGTCCCCTGTATAGGCCTTCATAATTATAAAATGTGCCAAAATATATATTAAAAAAAACCGCAGACACATAGGCCTACAAACTAACTGAATAATTGTGAGAGCGCCTGATCAGCCTGTGTGTTTGTAGCCTATTGTTTACTAATTGGCAAATACATAAATTGGTTTCAGGGTAGGCCTATAAGGCCCTAGATGCAAAGTTTTCTATAGCATTCTTAATTGTTTTTTGAGAAGAATTTTCCCTGTCCTGTAATTGTCTTTTTGGTATCAAATGGTGTCGGAAATGCCGTCGAATAACTTTACGGTCAGCCATCTTTTTGAAGCAGAAACAGACTTAAGGTTGGTAAGCAAGCCCTATACCTTGCTTGGGACTTGTGCTTAGATTGGCTACGTTTAAGAACAATGTTGTGCTTAAGTTTTTTCTTGGAACGCATAATATCGTTCTTGTGCTTACAATGAAGTCTACTTAAAATCGAAGCACAAGACTGTTCTTAAGAATTTTCTGGGAACACAAAAAAAGGTAAGTTTACTTAAATGCAAAGTCGACTAAAATCTAAGCATAAGAACGTGCTTAAGAATTTTCTAGGAATCGGGCCCAGGACTATACTTGCAGGAAGAAATTGTCTTAAATACAACTACATGTAACTATATGAATACTTAAGGAAAACGAAGAAGGGTACGGCAACTATAAGTAGTAAAATAGCTGGACAGGCTGGTAAATCTGTGATGCTCTGGATCAAAAAATGATGCCGACGGGGCGGAAGTTAGAATATGAACAATTAAAAGATCCCCGCCACAACAAAACCAGCAACAGACTTAGTAGTTTTAAAGATCTTTATGAATCCAACGTTTCGGGTAGGAGTACCCTTTATCAAGAATGATTTTAATAAATCCTGTGACTCGTTATATACAAACAAAAGAGGTGACGTCACTGGATTTTTAAATTTATTAATTTACAAATGATTGTTAAAAAATTGAAGATCGTTGAATTTATGTACAAACCCAAAAAAATAAAAAATAAATTATTTTTTAAAAATTTTAAAATTTTGATGATACGATTTTAAATAAAAAATTATTTAAAAGATATTATTTAAAAAAACGTTGGATTCATAAAGATCTTTTAAACTACTAAGTCTGTTGCTGGTTTTGTTTTGGCGGGGATCTTTTAATTTTTTATATGAATACTTAATTAGGTACGCCCACATACCCAAATTATAGAAATAGGGTTAATAAAATAAAACCAAGTACGAACAATCCAAACCATCAGACAAAATTCGAAGTCCTAAAAAACGGTATAGGCAAAATAGTGTAATATGGCAAAATAGTGTAATCAGCATATGGACTGTTCACCGTGTACAAAATACACGACAAACAGTGGTAACAGGTGTCCGGAAGAGTAAGCTTACCCTGCTGGCATGCCACACCCGCCATAGCTGCATCCAATCTATTAAGCGAAATCTCGGTAAAATAGCGTGATTGGCCAATGAACTATAGGTATGTAAAATACACGTGATGAACAGTGTTAACAACGTAGTAGACCTATATTATCAGGGATATAGTATATCCGTCAATGAAATATGTCAAATATTATAGTCGAAAGAGACATGTCATATTTACCAATCAAATCAATATGACGGCCATAAAACTTTTTAAAGGTTTTAATAAGTCTAGTTCGTAAGTATCCCTGTAGTTGAAGCTTAGATGACAAATGCCTCGATCTACTTAAAAAATCAGAATAGAACGAACAAGCTCTCGCGTAACGAATTAGCTGAGACACAAACACTCCGTAAGCTGGTGATATTGGAATGTTACTACTAATAAAAGGAAAGTTAACAATAGGAAAGTCAAAGTCATCACGTTTATCGTACAGTTTAACACTGAGTTTATGGCAATTGTCAAAATCGAGACGCAGATCCAAGTAGGAAGCGTAATTGTCACTGTCAGTAGTGTTTTTAATTTCGAGCTCATCAGGATATATGAATTCTATATAATCACTGAATTTTGAATTATTCAGTGATAGAACATCATCGATATATCGATAAGTGAAATTAAAATGTCTAACCAATCGTTTGTTGGATTTTACGAGTTCCTGCATGTACTCGGCCTCGTATGAATAGAGAAACAAATCAGCAAGCAAAGGTGCACAGTTGGTACCCATTGGGATACCTACCACTTGCTGATAAATTTCCCCTCCAAATTCAACAAAGATATTATCTATTAAAAAATCCAACATCTGAATTATCTTGATGGCCGTGAACTTATTTTTGGAATCACTATGGTTCTTAACAAAATATGTAGAATTGTAATTAACAACTAAATATTGATATCTAACATGTCCCGATTTAGTTGAAAAGACACTGTGAATAATGTCTTTCAACCGGGTTTTTAATTTGCTATGGGGAATTTTAGTGTACAAGGTAGAAAAGTCAAAAGTTTGTATAGATGAGACTGAAGCAAGTGATCTAGATTGCAAACCATCAAGTAATTCTTTGGAATTTTTCAATATCCACATTTGATTGATACCACTACGAGAGTATATTTTGTCGCAATATTTTTGAATACCCTCTTTCACTGCCGTTAGTATAGATGTTAATACTTTTGAAAGTGGTTTAGTGGAACAACGGGATGAACCTGCTATAAAACGTTGCTTGTAGGGATTTTTATGTAGTTTAGGTATCCAATATAGCAGCGGCAGATCTGTATAGGTATCACCACATGGCGTACCAAATGAAGTGAGTACAGATCTGTGATTGGATATAATTTCATCCTTACTTAGAGTAGAGCGTTTATACGTAGCACTGTCAATTGGTTTCCCGAAATTTAGTTCTTTGAACAGGCAGTCATAATAATACCGTTTACATATAAACACTAGGTTATTGGATGCTTTGTCAGCTGGCACAATGACATACTTGTTATGTAAGGCGTTGAGATTTTCAACAATGCTAACATCATTGAAAATAGATTTAGGCCTAGTGTCAACTAACAAACGTTGCATATAAATTCTGCGTTTAAGTAAACGACTAATCCTAAAGTTCCTAAACTATTTCTTGACGTGGAATCTACTTAAATGGTACTATTATTTTGGTAGGCTAGACAAACAATCAGTAGCTTGTCTTGACCTCTCGGTCCAGTTGATCTAAATATGAGAATCACAAATGTGAACACAGCGTGGCCCTGTTGTTTAAATGATGGCAGAGTGCTCGTCAACAGTGTCATTTATCGAAAGGCCGATCGGGGTGAATTATTTGGACACGAGAAAAACATCATAGGTGATTCGGCGGATCTTCTTAAACACTGACTTATACCCGTTATCAAGGATAATATGCAGATTAAGTGAAAGACAAAACGATTTAATAAGTATGTAGCCTCTATAAGGTAGCTGACTGAACGTACCATTGGACATTTAAAGGGGCGCTTCGGGCATCTTGGATGCTTTCATGTTTACAACAATGAAACTGCAGTAAAGATAATTGTTGCAGCCTGTGTCCTGCACATTATTGTATTTCTACAAATGATCAACTGGAAGATTTTATCGAAAATTAAAATGAATAAAGACCACAGAATCAAATTGTTCTAAATGATGAAGATTGTGTTGCATTCCTGAATAGACTTGTTGAACTGTTTGATTAATATATTGTAAATAAATACATTTTGAATGAAGTTCCTCATTTACAGACTTACTGGCAAACAAAGACAGACCTATCCATTTCATAAATTTTCTGATTATTTTGTTTTAATTTAGTTGGCCCTTACCCTACCAGAGAAAATAACAACAATACAGAAACTGCCATATCAAAACGGAACAAAATACAATAATTTAACTATCGATATTATAACAACATTTCTGGTTGAAAAGTAATTTCAACTCTTTGTTTAAATGACGACTAGTGAACTCTTACTGCATAAAGTTCTTATAAAAACACATCGTTAACCAACGATATTCTCAACTATAATGGACGTTTTATTTGTTCATGCCTTTCTCTAATATGTCAAAGAATTTACCGAAGCTGTCCATCTTTTCCTTGTGCATTTGATTAGCATCTGCCAACATTTTCTGACCAACATCTTGGACGGATTCCATTATATCAATTTGTCTACTTCTGACGAAACGGGAGCTTGACTGTTGTGCTTTTTCACCAGAATCTGGGTCTGGCCCTGCAGTGCATGAAGCTGAACTTTTCCTACATACTTATTTCATAGGTGGAGATTTTGCATCAGGTGTTGATGTAGAATAGAACATATTTTTTGGAATAGTTGCAGCCCGATTATTACAAATTTGATCAAATTCTTTCTGGTATTTAAATTCCTGCGTTTCATTCCCTGTTCGGTTATTATTGTCTGACACTTTGCGGTACGTTTTTTTCAATGAGTTCCATTTATTGATCATTTGATTTACACTTATAACCAAATTTAATTTAACTATTTCTACTTTTATTCTACCCCAAAGTGTACAATTGGATTTGTCTCCCTCATTGAATTCTTTTTAAATGGGAAGCCGATACTGATTCAGAACACTCTCCTCTGCATCAGTCCATAAATGAGGTATAGCTTTTTCATTACATGTAATTCCAGTTCTTTGTCGCTCATCAACTGCAACACTTGTAGGCGGAATATGGATTGGAAGATCAGTCGATGTAGATTGGATCTTTTTTGACACTTTGGATAAGCAATTTGATAGGTCAAGACTTTTGAACACAACAACTCTGCTTTGAATGGAGGTAAATGTCTTGACTGGGTTCAATGATTAACATTTAAAGCTAAGCGGAGCTAAGCAATTTCATTGGTTGATGCTTTGGGACAAGATAACTTTGATTATATCTGATAGAGAGTGATGAAACTTTGTGTCTGGTTAATAATCAGTTTTAAAAAAGTAAATGTGCGATTAATTAATATGTGTCATCTATTTAGTTTGGGATTTCGGTGGGGGACATCAGCCTCACTGTTAGCTTGTTTATTAACAATTGCTTCATACATATTTCCGTCAACGGAAAATTGTATACACGCTGAAAATTAAAAATAAATGTCACCAAAACTGAAATTCAAACTGTCAAGGATTATGTTACGTGCATTCCTATGCGCTTACTGTACTTCGTTTTTGGCACCATCCCAATTGGTACGTACTGTTCCCTGACATGCCACAATTACAACGATGTATGTGTGAAACTGTGATAATCGATACTTTATTTACAAATTCATGTCACGTGACCCGGGGCGTGCTTGATAACTGTCAATCATTCCAAATAAGGTAGGACGAAAAACATGCAAAGAACGCCCATTTCATTGTGAAGTTCTCAAATTGTCCAGTCTCTGGTGCTGGTTACAGGTTGACTCAAAGGTTTTTTTTTATACAAATGGAAACGAAAGAGTTGGTTTACTAAAAATTTATACTTTTATATAAATCGAAATGTAAAATAAATAGAAGAGAGTGGGCCAGTCTAACTTAGGATCTGCAACGTTAACTGCGGCAGGACCAGTCTTCTCATCATCATACTATCACCATACTACCAATGCTCAATCACCATTTTCATTACCATACTACTAATTTTCAAATCCGAGTATCTGCCTCGGGAGCTTCGAGTCGCATCCCAATCTTCGCCTTCTCTTTGGTTTCAATAACGGCGTCTGTGTCCAGGGCTCGGACACTCATAGCTGCCGGATAGCTAGCGACCGGCATCCTTGCCGAAGATCCGGTTTTTCGGGACAGTGCTACATCTTGCAGAGCCCCGTGGCTGTAAATGCGGTACTTGCAGCCATTGTGCTGGACGTTCTTCCCTGGTGGTGGTATAGAGGTACCCGGTCAAGTCAGCATATTAAACCTGTCTAGTAAGTAGTGGCGGGAAATTACCGGTATCCTAGACTGGCACCCTTCCTCCAAAATCATGGCCGCATACTCCACCTGCCGTCTTCAATTAGCCCAGGTTAGGTGCAGAAGCGTAGGATGTAAAACACCATCCTTGCCGAAGATCCGGTTTTTCGGGACAGTGCTACATCTTGCAGAGCCCCGTGGCTGTAAATGCGGTTCTTGCAGCCATTGTGCGGGACGTTCTTCCCTGGTGGTGGTATAGAGGTACCCGGTCAAGTCAGCATATTAAACTTGTCTAGTACGTAGTGGCGGGAAATTACCGGTATCCTAGACTGGCACCCTTCCTCCAAAATCATGGCCGCATACTCCACCTGCCGTCTTCAATTAGCCCAGGTTAGGTGCAGAAGCGTAGGACGTAAAACACTATTTCATTCATTCATTGCATACTCCACCTGAAGTAGGCGATCCTCAGGCTCCATTTTCTGCCAATCTCGGGGGGGGGGGCATACCACGGTCTTCTGTCCAATTGTCACCGGAACCCGACTGTCCTTCCAATCGCGTCTAGCTGGTGGCAATAGAGAGGTTAAGATTTGACACGAAAACGAGGTGACGTAATTCTGTGCATTACGTCATCATTTTGAGTGGGGTTTCTCCACGTCTGCTGTCAATTCTGTTACTTTTACGTGTTTACCAAACATGTACGAAGGACATGAGACGTTGTTAAAGGGATAATCCCGAATTAAACAGGCTCAAAAAAAAGTCTGCGAATGTATGAAAATAAAACGCCAAAATATAGGGGAATGGTGTATTTACCTTGTCTCAAAATTTAAACTGAAAATATTGAGTCATTTGGACGTGAACGCCAAAACTGCTTATCTGGACACGTAACCCTTTTAAGATTTCGGGTCAGTTGTTTCGTTGGGTGACCTTATAACCGTTTACGGTTAGGGGAGACCGGGGTTGGTTGGGACACCGGCTCTGCCATAGACTAGTTTCAAGGGAGATAGCTCACAATGCAACAGCACATGTCTCACGTCGTCCACCACCTTTGATCTAACCGCTAGACGTGGATGTAGGTAAGAATAAGTTGTTGTTTTTTTAAAAAACAGTTTTTAAAGTAAAAATGCATGCAGTTTTTGTGATTAGCTTGAAGAGTAAGAAACTACAATCATTATTATACCGAGAACTTTTTATGGCTACTATAGGGCCACAAGTTAAGGGGATAACACGTAAGCTCAACGTAGTCCTGAAACTGCTATTATCAATAACACCTCGCAAGTTGTAGTGGGGGAGGTTGGGTTGAGAGGGTTATGTAGTGAATAACCCATGTGCCGTTCTTGATAAAAAAAAAGCAAATTAAACTACACATTGTTTGGTTTTATCCAGATACCACAAAATACACCTTGGGGCACCGGTCTCAAATTCAGATGAAGACTGACGGATTTAAGTCGTTTGAAAACGTATCAAAAATACTGAAGTAGTTGCCCGGTCCTTGACTCGAATATTGTAAGGGATTTTAACACAAAATTAAGCAGTTTTATTCCCCCAAAAAATATCGTATGTTTTTGTTGGCATTTTAAAAATGTCCGTTTGTGGTTCTTCTTGTTGTTTTTGTTTGTCTGTGTTTTTTTACAAATTTTAAATAACTACAAACAAAGAAACTCGGACGTAATTTTTCTTAACCGCATTTTAGCGTCGAGGAGAACGAGAACGACATCACCTCTTCTCGTATCAAATCTTAACCTGCCTATTAGTGGAATGCATCCGCGACTGAGAAGGACTTCAGCTGCTTCTGGTGCAGGACTAAGGCTTCTCTTTATCGGAATACCTAGGAGAGGACTTGGTTCTGTAGGTATCGATACGGAATTTCTGACCTCTGGCGTAGCTGTGGAGACATCTGGAAGAGAGATGGTAGTCTTCGGTTTGCATATGGGGACGAACGGTTTATTCCAAACCATTATCCGGTCTAGTGTTTCGGGGGGAAACTCCTAGAAAGTCGCCCAACGTCTTCTTCCGTGTTTCGAGCTGGGCCTCATCTAGGGCGATCCCAACACCAGGCGGTCTCAGGTTGTTGGAGTCTGGCAAAAGGGCTATCTTCCGGCTTAAAAAAACAAAGGTCCGAGGGTCTTGTATGGCTGTCCTCCTTAGGGTGGTCCTGTACCATACCTTGTCCTCCCCAGTCGCGAACAAGGCAGCTCCGCCACCCTTCTTAATTGTGGGGTCTTTGAGTGTAATCAGACCTGTCGGCTTAATCGAGGGTTGGTTCGGGTTATACTTCTCTATCGAGGGAGTTGGAGTTGATGTTGGCGTTATCTCTCCTTCAGCACAGGACATCACCGACACTCTCTCTGTCACCTGTGAGGGCTCTCCACTCTTCTGTCCACTCTTCCTCTGACCGGAATGGATCCGAAAGCTTACGGGTCCAGTCCAACACCATCTGTCTTGTCAGCTTTGATAACGGCGAATCCCAATTTGGCACTGTGACGACTCTACTGTATACTTTTGGGTTGATGGCGTACCATATTGAATTCGGGATCAAGGCTCCGTAGTCTATCTTGGTGGCGGTCACGGTGTTTTCTGAACTCTGTTATACGACCAAAGGATCGGTTGTCGCGTCAGAAGACACGTACAACCTTCATTCGTTTGTGGGGAGCAGCAGCTAAGTGGTTCATCAACTGCTTCTTGGTTGCAAATATCTCCAGGCAAGTCCCAATCTCACAATTGTATTTAGACATCTTTAAAGCCTACAATGTATAACATCTCCATTATCACTAGATATTTGAACCACCTTATGAGAGCTTGCAGACAATTGATGTATGTCTGCAACTGGAATTAACAATTCCATGGCTTAATCTACATTGTCAATTTCGTGATTTAGTATTCTGAATGACTCCTCTTTTAACAAACCATACTGACTATTTCGAAAAAATTCTTACTTAACATTATTTTTTTTTAATATTGACCTTTTCATATCGTTTTTACCTAAGACAATTAATATTTTCCAAAATACTATTGGCATATATAGCAAAGTGCTCTGCATCTTTAAAAACACCTCCCCCTTTCCTCTCTCTAACGTCCCTTTACATGCGAGTTTTTACTTGACCACCACCCCATCTACAGGCCCTTTTCCATGGTGCGAATCAAAAAAATTCCATTTTATTTTTGTCCCCGCCTTTCGAAGAAAGCAGGGGAATATTAAAATGGGTTCGTCTAGCTGGCTGTCCGTCTGTCACACTCTGTTTAAATTAGATGGGTACTTAGTAAGCAAATAAAAACAAAATATACGCTTAAATTGTTTGCCACAACCATTGGACCAGAAATATTCAGTATTCAAATTTGATATCTTTTTCTTCATGTAATTTATCAGTATTGAATTTGCAAAGACAACTAATAACTTTGAATGAACAAGCTGGTCAATGACAATAACAAAGATATCGCAATTTGAAGTATCACCAACTCTATGCCATACACATGCCGTGTATAATGCAAAACATTCATATCCAAAATATGAACTTTTATAATGCAACACTTTTATATCCAAAATATGAACCATGAATTTTTGATAGTTCTCACTGAAGTCTACTTGTATAATTATATTTCATCGCTCTCTATTCTATTCTTTGTGTTGACGTGTAAAATTATAGTAATGTCTTTTATACTTTTGTATCTATCTCTTATTCACAAACAGCATCTGTTCTGGATACAAGATGATTTTCTTAAAGCCCCAATACCACTCTTGTTGTAACTGAATAATATGTTCCAATCTTTATTCTGGTCAACACCTTGTACTATTTTACAATATTTCAATTAAAAAATGGTACAAATTTCATCTTAACACACCTAGAGACTTTAGTAGGTTTACTGGTCCTTCATCTTTTACTGCTGTTCGAATTCCATTCATTGACAAGGTTAGGTTTTAACACATGTTCATGTGCTGTTAAAGATTGCCCAGGTAATGATTTATCACAAAATGAACCGGCTTCTGTGTTAAATCAAATACCAGTATGAATAGTATGCCTACTCTGGGACTTATTTTGCTTTCTTTTTTTGTCAGCTTTTAAAAGTTAGAATATTTATCAGCATCTTTCTGTAATTCAGCTGCTTTGCCTTTCTTTCCCTAACCCTTTTCTTATACCCTCGTCCATTACAATGTGTCTGTTTCCGCCCGTAACATTAAGTAAAAAGATAGTAAGCTGGCACTGCCAGGCAGGATACGCCCACATTTTCGAGAGATGGATAGAGAGCAAACAAAACCGAAAGTGATTTTTCCTACAAAGGCTATAATTCATTAATTACAATTTGATATGCGCAAATATCAAAAAGAATCAAGATCTTTAGGTTATAAACATGCATTTCAAGTTTCATCAAAATTGTGACCTATACTGGGTCCACAACCTTGATATACCATATTTTAACACTATAAGCGTACAAACGGAGGCCATTTTGTCTGGCAATTATGGTCCGATTTCCCTGACATTCAAACTCAACCTTTCGTATGGTGTAACGGTGATAGAGTCCAGCGTTTTTTTAAATCGGATAATAATCGGTTATTTTTCGAACAATCAGGGGCCATAATTCAGGAAGTTATGAACTGATATGTGCAATAACGAAAGGAACCAAGATCTTTGGGTTATAACCATGCAATTCAAGTTTCATCAAAATTGTGACCTATACTGGGTCCACAACCTTGATATACCATTTTATAACAGTATTCGCGAACACACGGAGGCCATTTTGTATGGCAATTTTGTTCTGAATTTTTTCCGAAATTCAAACCTCAACCTTCCTTAGGGTGTAACGGTGATATAATCAAACGATTTTTTAAATCGGATAATAATTGTGACCTCCAGAAGGACACCAGCTAAACAAAGACGATTTTGCGTATAATCAGGGGCCATAATTCAGGAAGTTACGATCCGATATGTGCAAATATCAAAAGGAACCAAGATCTTTGGGTTATAACCATGCATTTCAAGTTTCATCAAAATCGAATTAAAATTGTGACCTCTACAGGGTCCACAACCTTGATATACCATTTTTTAACAGAATTCGCGTACGAATGGTGGCCATTTTGTATGGCAATTTGGGTCCAATTTTTCCAAAATTTGAACTCAACCTTCCTTAGGGTGAAACGGTGATATAATAAAACGATTTTTTAAGTCAGATAATTATTGTAACCTCCAGAGGGACCACAAGCTAAACCAAGGCGATTTTGCGTATAATCAGGGGCCACAATTCAGGAAGTTACGATCCGATATGCGTAAATATCGAAAAGAACCAAGATCTTTGGGTTATAACCATGCACTTAAAGTTTCATCAAAATCGAATTAATTTTGCGATCTCTACAGTGTCCACAACCTTGATATACCTTTTTTAACAGTATTCGCGTACGAATGGCGGCCATTTTGGTCTGATTTTCCGAAATTTGAACTCAACCTTCCTTAGGGTGTAACGGTGATCTAATCGAACGGTTTTTCAAATCGGATAATAATTGTGACCTCCAGAGGTACCACGAGCTAAAATATGTGTTTTTTCGGACAATCAGGGGCCATAATTCAGGAAATTACGTTCCGATAATATTAAAAGGAACCAAGATCTTTGGGTTATAAACATTCATGTCAAGTTTCATCAAAATCGGTTCAAAGTTGTGACCTCTATAGGGTCCACAAGCTGAAAACGTGATTTTTCGTACAATCAGGGGCCATAATCCATGAAGTTTTGATCCGATACATGCCAATATCGAAAGCAGCCGAGATCTTTTTGAGATAAACCTATATTTCAAGTTTCGTCAAAATCGGACAAGAATTGTGACCTGTAGAGAGTCCACAAACAATTGTGGACGGACGTCCAGACGGACAGGGGCGACGACATAATACGTCCACATGAAAATGTGGGCGTATAAAAAGTTATACTGTGTACGTTTATAATCAAACGATTGTTTAAATCAGATAATCATTATGACCTCTAGAGGGACCACAAGCTAAACGAAGGCGATTTTGCGTATAATGAGGAAGTCACGATCTGATATGCGCAAATATCAAGAGGAACGAAGATCTTTGGGTTATAACCATGCATTTCAAGTTTCATCAAAATCAAATTAAAGTTGTGACCTCTACAGGGTCCACAACCTTGATATACCAATTTTTTAACAGTATTCGCTTACAAACGGGGCCATTTTGAATGGCAATTTTGGTCCGATTTTCTCGAAATTCGAACTCAACCTTCCTTAGGGTGTAACAGTGATATAATCGAACGGTTTTTCAAATCGGATAATAATTGTTACCTCCAGAGGGACAACAAGCTAAAATAGGTGATTTTTCGGACAATCAGTGGCCATAATTCAGGAAATTACATTCCGATAGGCGCAAATATCGAAAGGAACCAAGATCTTTGGGTTATAAACATGCACGTCAGGTTTCATCAAAATCGGCTCAAAATTGTGACCTCTATAGGGTCCACAAGCTAAAAACGTGATTTTTCGTACAATCAGGGGCCATAATCCATGAAGTTTCGATCCGATACATGCCAATATCGAAAGCAGCCGAGATCTTGTGGTGATAAAGCTATATTTCAAGTTTCATCAAAATCGGACAAGAACTGTGACCTGTAGAGGGTCCACAAACAATTGTGGACGGACGTCCAGACGGACAGGGGCGACGACATAATACGTCCACATGAAAATGTGGGCGTATAAAAAGTTATACTGTGTACGTTTAAGTGTTTACAAATTTATTACATTAATTTAATTTCAATCTACTAATATGATGAAAAATTAGAGGTTGTCATCCTTTAGGCTTTTAATGTATCATATCATTTCCAGGGGATAAATGTGAAATTACGTTTTTGTTACGGACGGAAATTGAATTTTAAATGTTTTTATATAAAAGCTACAATTACAATTTTTGTTTAAAAAAAAATATTCCAATTAATTGATGATAACAAATTTCATATAAACACACCGAATATAAAAAATTGGAAAAATTCAACTTCATGGCTTAAAAAGCTTTACGTAAACCTTTTCAAATGTAACTTAGATTTTTAAATATTTTCGAACCCTTTGGACAAGTAAAATAGGATGAGATGGATAATTTACACAACAGATATGACACTTTAAAACATCTAGTAGTAAGAATAAGGCTCTTTTTAATGGACCTGTCAAGAGTGTTATTGTCCTTTTAAGTTGACTTAAATGCTACAGGTCTTTCTTTTTTTTTGCAATTCAACCGAATCGAAATTTGAATGTTGTAGATCGTGGATCGAACCGAGACAGCTAGTTAACTGAATCGTTGCAGCTCTACTGTATACCATAAAGATAGTAAGCTGGCACTGCCAGGCAGGATACGCCCACATTTTCGAGAGATGGATAGAGGACAAGCAATACTGAAAGTGATTTTTCTTACAATCAAAGGCCATAATTCATTAAGTTACAATTTGATATGCGCAAATATCGAAAAGAATCAAGATTTTTAGGTTATAAACATGCATTTCAAGTTTCATTAAAATCGAATTAAAATTGTGACCTTTACAGGGTCAACAACCCTGATATACCACTTTTTAACAGTATTCGCGTACAAACGGGCCCACAACCTTAATATGCCATATTTTTACACTATTCGCGTACAAACGGCGGGCATTTTGTCTGGCAATTATGGTCGATATTCTAGAAATTCGAACTCAACCATCCGTAGGGTGTAATGGTGATAGAGTCAAACGTTTTTTTAAATTGGATATTAATCGTGACCTCTAGAGGGACCATAGGGGATTTTTCAGACAATCAGGGGCCATAATTTAGTTATGATCCGATATGCGCAAATATCGAAAGGAACCAAGATCTTTGGGTTATAACCATGCATTTCAAGTTTCATCGAAATCGAATTACAATTGTGACCTTTACAGTGTCAACAACCTTGATATACCACTTTTTAACAGTATTCGCGTACAAACGGCGGCCATTTTGTATGGCAATTTTGGTCCGATTTTCCTGAAATTCGAACTCAACTTTCCTTAGGGTGAAACGGTGACATAATCAATTTTTTTTTTAAATCAGATAATAATTGTGACCTCCACAAGGACCACAAGCTAAACAAAGGCGATTTTGCGTATAAACAGGGGCCATTATTCAGGAAGTTACGATCCCATATGCGCAAATATCGAAAGGAACCAAGATCTTTGGGTTATAACCATGCATTTCAAGTTTCATCAAAATCGAATTAAAATTGTGACCTCTACAGGGTCCACAACCTTGATATACCATTTTTTAACAGTATTGGCGTACAAACGGCGGCCATTTTGTATGGCATTTTTGGTCCGATTTGCCCGAAATTCGATCTCAACCTTCCTTAGTGTGTAACGGTGATATAATCAAACGATTGTTTAAATCAGATAATCATTATGACCTCTAGAGGGACCACAAGCTAAACGAAGGCGATTTTGCGTATAATGAGGAAGTCACGATCTGATATGCGCAAATATCAAGAGGAACGAAGATCTTTGGGTTATAACCATGCATTTCAAGTTTCATCAAAATCAAATTAAAGTTGTGACCTCTACAGGGTCCACAACCTTGATATACCAATTTTTTAACAGTATTCGCTTACAAACGGGGCCATTTTGAATGGCAATTTTGGTCCGATTTTCTCGAAATTCGAACTCAACCTTCCTTAGGGTGTAACAGTGATATAATCGAACGGTTTTTCAAATCGGATAATAATTGTTACCTCCAGAGGGACAACAAGCTAAAATAGGTGATTTTTCGGACAATCAGTGGCCATAATTCAGGAAATTACATTCCGATAGGCGCAAATATCGAAAGGAACCAAGATCTTTGGGTTATAAACATGCACGTCAGGTTTCATCAAAATCGGCTCAAAATTGTGACCTCTATAGGGTCCACAAGCTAAAAACGTGATTTTTCGTACAATCAGGGGCCATAATCCATGAAGTTTCGATCCGATACATGCCAATATCGAAAGCAGCCGAGATCTTGTGGTGATAAAGCTATATTTCAAGTTTCATCAAAATCGGACAAGAACTGTGACCTGTAGAGGGTCCACAAACAATTGTGGACGGACGTCCAGACGGACAGGGGCGACGACATAATACGTCCACATGAAAATGTGGGCGTATAAAAAGTTATACTGTGTACGTTTAAGTGTTTACAAATTTATTACATTAATTTAATTTCAATCTACTAATATGATGAAAAATTAGAGGTTGTCATCCTTTAGGCTTTTAATGTATCATATCATTTCCAGGGGATAAATGTGAAATTACGTTTTTGTTACGGACGGAAATTGAATTTTAAATGTTTTTATATAAAAGCTACAATTACAATTTTTGTTTAAAAAAAAATATTCCAATTAATTGATGATAACAAATTTCATATTAACACACCGAATATAAAAAATTGGAAAAATTCAACTTCATGGCTTGAAAAGCTTTACGTAAACCTTTTCAAATGTAACTTAGATTTTTAAATATTTTCGAACCCTTTGGACAAGTAAAATAGGATGAGATGGATAATTTACACAACAGATAGGACACTTTAAAACATCTAGTAGTAAGAATAAGGCTCTTTTTAATGGACCTGTCAAGAGTGTTATTGTCCTTTTAAGTTGACTTAAATGCTACAGGTCTTTCTTTTTTTTTGCAATTCAACCGAATCGAAATTTGAATGTTGTAGATCGTGGATCGAACCGAGACAGCTAGTTAACTGAATCGTTGCAGCTCTACTGTATACCATAAAGATAGTAAGCTGGCACTGCCAGGCAGGATACGCCCACATTTTCGAGAGATGGATAGAGGACAAGCAATACTGAAAGTGATTTTTCTTACAATCAAAGGCCATAATTCATTAAGTTACAATTTGATATGCGCAAATATCGAAAAGAATCAAGATTTTTAGGTTATAAACATGCATTTTAAGTTTCATTAAAATCGAATTAAAATTGTGACCTTTACAGGGTCAACAAACAATTGTGGACGGACGGACAGGGGCGACGACATAATACGTCCACATGAAAATGTGGGCGTATAAAAATGTAAGGATGCTAATACAATTATACACTGTCCCCTTTCTGCAAGTTTATTCAGCAGATTGATTGCGGTGAAGGAGAGGAGGGCTGCGTGTATCAAAACACATGTGTATCTTGCAGGAATTTGCTTACGTTTAAGCTTATTCTTGAGTCACAGGAATCTGACATGCTAAATTATATTATTTCTTATAAACAATAGATAAAATCTGCTGATGGGAATTTATTACGATCTACAATGACATCTACTATTAAAGAAGTCTTCGCTATTTTAGAACAAAAATTAATATCATTTTTCCGCGATGTCTTTGTTAAAAGAGCTCAACAGAGCAACTTAAGGAACTTATTAGATAAAATGACATACGGTTCCCTTGTAATAAATACTGATTTTAGTGAGAATTTTGCACATAAGTCTCAAGATAAAATTCAGTCTGTTTACTGGGATACCAAGTCTTCAATATTATATACCACAATGATTTATTTTAAAGATGCAAATAATGTGTTACATTCTAAACCATATGTTGTAACCTCAGATATGCATCATGACAAGAAGGCTGTGGTTATTTTCAATGAAAAAATACTACAGCAATTCAAAACAATTTTAATGATTATGTAATTAGTATTATTCATTATCAATCAGATGGAACATCTCAGCACTTCAAGCAAAAGTTTACTTCTGCTACAAGTCATGGCAAGAGTGCAGTGGATGGGTTAGGTGGGACTATTAAACGCAGGAATTTGAGCAGATTGTTGCTGAGAAAATAGATCTGAATACTTCAGAAGAATTTTCAAAAATAGCAGTACAAATTTGTCAAAACATAAATATTTTTTGTATTTCGAAAAGTGTGTTTAAGCTGAATACATTATTGACACTAAGTGAATTGCCATTTATTAATGCTGCATCTTATTCACAATGTAATAAAAACGACAAAACCTTGTTTTCTTTTATTGCCTTGGGGAATGTTTACCAGATAATAAAAAAGTACAATTGGTTGACAAATCCGATTTACAGTAGTAGCCAAAAGAATAGGACCACGCTTGAAAATGGTTGGATTTCTTGCGTGTAAATTCATTTGATCATATATCTGCCACCTGGAGGCCGATTTTCACAAATAAGGTATCAATGGATACGCTTTGTTAAGTATGTTGATTTACACATGCACGTGCATGTTTGAACGATGACGTTATCACACCTATGACGTCATCAACGAAGCTCTAAATCTGAGTTGAACATGCACCTTTTAGCGAATACAGAAGTACTGAAGATGTTTAAAAATGATGCAAGATCATGAATGTGCAATGAGGCGTGTCCGTGGTGATTTGTGGTGTCATTGGCTCGTTTCCCTGGAGATTTCATCGGATTTGGATGCTATTTTTGAATTGGGTAGAACAAGCCAACAGTAAGGCTGATGTCCCCCGCCGAAATCCCAAAATAAATAGATGACACATATTATTTAATCGCACATTTATTTTTTTCAAAAGTATTTGAACAATCAAACTATACACTAAGTTTCATCACTCTCTACCAGATAGAATCAGACATTGTTCATCATCGAACTACATCAAGGCATTCACCTAATGTACGCCTACACCTAGTTTGATCATTCTACCTTAATTAGAAGGAGCATTTTTGTGTTTCAAAGTCTAGACCTATCAGTTGCTTATAGCTCTGCTTACCCTCAACAGAAAATGTTCATTAATGAACTGAGTCAAGGTATCGATGAAATAAAACTATATACCAAGTTTCATCACTCTCACTTAATTACAACTAAAGTTATTGCGTCCCATTTAAGCATCAACCAATCAAATTGCTTATCTCTGCTTACCCTAAGCAGAAAATGCCCATCTTCGAACTCCATCAAGGTAATGACCTAATAAACACCTACATCAAGTTTGAATATTCTAGCTTAATTAGAAAGAGAGTTATTGTGAAATGAAACTATATACCAAGTTACATCACTCTAACTTAATTGCAACTCAAGTTATCTCGTCCCAAAGCATCAACCAATCAATTGCTTATCTCTGCTTACTCTAAGCGGTAAATGCTCATCTTCGAATTTCATCACGGTATTGGCCTGATAAACACCTACACCAAGTTTGAATATCCTAGCTCAATTAGAAGGAGAGTTATTATGTTTCAAGGTCTCGGCCAATCAAATTGCTTATCGCTCTGCTTACCCTGAGCAGAAAATGCTCATTATCGAACTTAGTCAAGGTATTGATGAAATAAAACTATATACCAAGTTTCATCACTCTCACTTAATTACAACTTAAGTTATCGTGTCCCAAAGCATCAACCAATCAAATTGCTTATCTCTGCTTACCCTAAGCGGAAAATGCTCATCTTCGAACTCCATCAAGGTAATGACCTAATAAACACCTACACCAAGTTTGAATATTCTAGCTTAATTAGAAAGAGAGTTATTGTGTCCCAAAAAGTGTGACAGACAGACAGACGGACAGACAGACGGACGGACGAACCCATTTTAATAGTCCCCTGCTTTCTTCGAAAGACGGGGGACAAAAAACCATTTGAGTGAAGTCCAAAGAGCCCAAATCGTAACGCTGTGCCAAGAAGGATGCTCAGAATCGGCAGTAGCAAGAAGGTTGAAGGTGAGCAAGAATACTGTCCATAATGCGGTGAAGAAATTCAACGACTCAGCTTCCTATAAGGATGACAAGAAAAGTGGTCGGCCACCTAAAACCTCCTGGCTATGAAAAAACGGCTGGAATTTTCCCCGAAGGATGTGAATTTTAGTATAGAAGATTGGAAAATGTAATATTTTCTGATTAATCAATGGTTCAACAGTTCGGATTTCGTCAAAGGTATGTGAGAAGACCGCAGGGGAAGAGATTCGATGAGCGATATACGGTGCCGACTGTCAAACACCTCCCTAGTGTCATGATTTGGGGTGCTATATCCAGTAAAGGAACCGCAGGACTCTTCTTCCTCCCGACTGGAACCACTATGAATGGAGCAAGGACTGTCAAACACCTCCCTAGTGTCATGATTTGGGGTGCTATATCCAGTAAAGGAACCGCAGGACTCTTCTTCCTCCCGACTGGAACCACTATGAATGGAGCAAGATACCTGGACTTGCTTGAGAGAAGTTGTCATTACATATGAAAGTGAAAGTTGCACAATATTTATGCATGATGGCGCCCTCTGCCACAGATCAAAGATTGTGGCTGATTTTCTGAGGAAAAGGAAGATCGAGGTGTCGGCGTGGCCAGGTAACAGCCCTGACCTCAACCCAATTGAAAATTTATGGACAGTACTTAAGGCCAAAGTAGCAGACCTCCATCCACCTTGTGCCAAGAGCCTGGAAAATGCCATCAAAGAGGTGTGGATTATGATATCAAGAGACTACTGCCATAGGCTGATAGAGAGCATGCCGAGACGCATGGCGGCAGTCATTGCCAACGCCGGTACTGACTACTGATCGTTGCCGATGTTAGTTTGCATGTTGTTAACTAATAATTTAGAAATGAAAGAAATGGTTCTTGACCGAATATAATCTTAGTTTGGTAATCATTTTCTACCACCATCCCCATGTCGCTAGCTGCTAATTTTTGGAACAATGTGATGACGTCATAGCCGTGATTACGTCATCAATCAAACATGCACGTGTATGCATAATGAACATACTTCACATAACCTATCTACTGATACCTCATTTGTGAAAATCGGCCTTCAGGTTGCAGAATTTAGAGCTGTGTCGATACAGCTGGTTTTCGATACAATACGTATTGACGATACGGCCAACCGATACGCAATACGTATTGCGATACGGTATACACAAAATAGTCTCCAACCACATTTAATTTTTGTAATACAGATGTCTATTTTAGCCCCCTTTATTAGCTTCTACAGTTCAAATAAAACTCAAAGAGAAAACTATAGTAATTAACTTTTTATTTAGTTTTGTCATCATGTATCCAGATTCTTTTTAAGAAAACCCAAAGAATCTACATTTTCGCTTTTTAAGCATGACCTAGTTGCAGTTACAATGGCTTCAGCTACAGAAGACGCCGAGATATTTCACACTTAAAGACGTTGAATATGGAAGTTCATTTTGTTTGGACTTCCAAAAGCTTAAAGGGCACTCTGACATTGGATTTGGGGGCATAGAGTAGTAATGGTGAATCTCTTTTTTAATTAGTTCATTTTGTGTAACAAGAGAGAGCAGTCTTTTTGGCAGGATTAATAATGTTTACATATTTATTAATCATAAAAGGAGAATACATGGGAAAAAAACGTTAATTATAGAATATTTTTGACCCTGCGAAATTTTAAAAGTCACTCTAAATAATTTAAAAAAGGAAAAATATACCAAATAACACCCAATTGACCTTTATGCATATTTGCAGCCTCGTTTTGATTTTTTCCGTGAATGACGTAATAGTCAATCGACTTTGTGTATTGAAACTGAGCACGACATGCCGTCAAGGACTAGGAGGAAGGATAAGACAAGAGCCTGAGGTGTGACTACGCTGTTTTTAATTTCTAGTGCCTATTTATTTATCATTATTGTAACTAGATATCATCGTCGCCGTTGTTCCTCGCATTTCTAATTCGCCGGTACTGATTGGGAAGAACACTCTGGGCGAAATCAATGTCTGACAAGCTGCTACTTTCTGCTGATACCCTATTGAAATATACATCGACTGCTAAACGTAGATCGAGTATTACGTCATGTCCCGTGATATAGCTTCAGCTCTTTAATTGTCGGGTGTTTCCGTAATTGAAATGTGTTACATAATGAACTAAGTAAATGATAAAATTAACCTTTTACTTTAGCATTCTCCTTTAAAACAACCTTATATCATAACTTTGAATTTAGCTGACAGATGAATTTTACATTTCAATCCGTACTGGAAAATATTAAGCTCTACTTTTAACTGCAAACAAACAATGAAATAAACTTACCTCTTTTAAATTCAAATTGTCTGGTAAATCATTATTATCATATTAACATAACACAGTTTTTATGGGGTACAATCACTAGTTTATTCTAACAGCACGACGAAGCACATTTCTCAACAATTATCTCAAATGTTGTATCTGAAATACAGGATTTGTTCTTGGTTCGGGGGTCAAGGGCACTGGCTTTCTTTAAAAAGTTTACTAAATTAGGATCTGTGTAACTTATAGCAAGATTGCCACTTACAGCACTTTTTATAATGTGAACAAATGATGTGCCCTCTGGACTTGAAATGTAATATCAGGCTTGCAGTTGGAGATTTTTCTTCTGATAGTACCTTGGTGACTGTTTCCTTAACTTTCATTAATTTTACAAAACCCTCACAATTTTGAATTACTGAGTCGGACAGACCGCTTACAAGTTTTGACTTCTCATGCAATCTTCTACAGTCCCATCTAACAAAGTTGCTAAAATAGCAGGGCCCGGTTCCTAGAAAATTCTTAAAGTAAGCACAAAGTCATACTTCACTTTTACTTACGTAAGAATCTTATAAAAATACCGTCCCTAGAAAATTCTCAAGACCATTCTTACGTATGCACAAGTAAAGTACAAGTCTAAGCACATTTTGACTGGTAAAGCTTACCATACACCGAGACTACGATGCTCTTTAACGTCATGAAATTGACTTTGGTATGCGAATTACGTCATAAATTTGTCGTCTGCTTCATTGTTGTTGATTTTGATTGACATGTCCCCTGTATAGGCCTACACAATTATAAAATGTGCCAAAATATATTTTAAAAAAAACGCAGACACATAGGCCTACAAACTAACTGAATAATTGTGAGAGCGCCTGATCAGCCTGTGTGTTTGTAGCCTATTGTTTACTAATTGGCAAATACATAAATTGGTTTCAGGGTAGGCCTATAAGGCCCTAGATGCAAAATTTTCTATAGCATTCTTAATTTCTTTTTGAGAAGAATTTTCCCTGTCATGTAATTGTCTCTTTGGTATCAAAAGGTGTCGGAAATGCCGTCGAATAACTCTACGGTCAGCCATCTTTTTGAAGCAGAAACAGACTTAAGGTTGGTAAGCAAGCCCTATACCTTGCTTGGGACTTGTGCTTAGACTGGCTATGTTTAAGAACGAAGTTGTGCTTAAGTTTTTTCTTGGAACGCATAATAACGTTCCTGTGCTTACAATGAAGTCTACTTAAAATCGAAGCACAAGGCCGTTTTTAAGAATTTTCTGGGAACACAAAATAAGGTAAGTTTACTTAAATGCAAAGTTGACTAAAATTTTTAAAAAAAACCGCAGACACATAGGCCTACAAACTAACTGAATAATTGTGAGAGCGCCTGATCAGCCTGTGTGTTTGTAGCCTATTGTTTACTAATTGGCAAATACATAAATTGGTTTCAGGGTAGGCCTATAAGGCCCTAGATGCAAAATTTTCTATAGCATTCTTAATTTCTTTTTGAGAAGAATTTTCCCTGTCATGTAATTGTCTCTTTGGTATCAAAAGGTGTCGGAAATGCCGTCGAATAACTCTACGGTCAGCCATCTTTTTGAAGCAGAAACAGACTTAAGGTTGGTAAGCAAGCCCTATACCTTGCTTGGGACTTGTGCTTAGACTGGCTATGTTTAAGAACGAAGTTGTGCTTAAGTTTTTTCTTGGAACGCATAATAACGTTCCTGTGCTTACAATGAAGTCTACTTAAAATCGAAGCACAAGGCCGTTTTTAAGAATTTTCTGGGAACACAAAATAAGGTAAGTTTACTTAAATGCAAAGTTGACTAAAATCTAAGCATAAGAACGTGCTTAAGAATTTTCTAGGAATCGGGCCCTGGTCTTTGTTCCAAGAATCGCTTTAGCATATGATATATGGAGTTCCACCTAGTTTTGCAGTCTATTATCATCCGATGTTCAGGCAAGTCTAGTGCTTTCTGCTTTAATTTTAACAGTTCTGTACCTAAGTATGGAAGGGTATCGCTGCCAATATTAAATGCTGTGCATAAATGTCTTTTCCATTGATTACGTGTGAAAAGTACAATCAAAATACCTATAAGGCCAAAGTTAAATGTAAAACAGCAAATGTAATGTGTCAAATGACAAATGTTTTATTGCAAAATGCTGTGTTTTTTTTAGATTTCTACATATTAACATTTCTCTCATTACTCTTTACATTTGCGCTCTGCCACATCCCATTTGTCCTTTACGCTTTCAACATATCATCATAAATATAATGACAAGTTATGGTCAGGTAAGATTCTGCAACTCTTGATGTCCAATAATAATAATAATAATAATAATCGCGTCATTTTACAAGGGTAGCAAATTAGGCCTGAGGCCTTTTTCCAATTTGGCCCTTGGCACAGATCGTGCGAATGATTTCGATCATTACTGCAGGAAGAAACCGAAGAACTCGGTATAAACTGAAAATTGGTTCATTTTGGTATATAATGAGGTAGACCAAATATCCCTCTCACTTACAACGATAAAGTTCTTGCCCTGAGCTGGGATTGAACCCTCGTAACTTTCTACTGATGTTGTGTGTGATAATTAACTTCTTAAAAAGATGGGTTCCCAGCAAAGTATTTATCGGCTGGTTATTTCCCCCCAAAAATATGGCAAATTTGGTATTTATGAACAGTATAGACACCCAATCTTACTAGAAAAGTACTAGATTACGCGAAAATCGCCCATGGGGCAAGGACTGAGCAATATTGTCAGGGAATCACTAACTGTCAACCCGACAGGATTTGCTGGCTTATTGTCTGCTAGCTTAGGTCAGGGAGCAGTAATGTTATTTCTTGCTCAAATGGTTAGGCGGTTTTGGGAACATTGCTGGTTGTCAACGTACAAAATACTCTGAAATTAAAAGGTGTAAAAGAAGTTGACAGAAATAATTAAGAATTTTTTAGTCCTCAATAATATGGTAAATGTAAAGTAAGTAATGATAGATACATTTTGAAATATGGACCCTCCCACAATGAAGTTAAGTTGGCAGATATTGCGTTTAACAACGCAATGACTGTTAGAATCATCTCCTCTGCGTTTTTAAGCGGCATCTTCAGTTCAGTTTTCATTGAATAAAATTAATAATTAAGTCGGTTTGTTAATACATATTTGTTCAATGACAAGTGGAAATAAAGTAAAAATAATAATAATGTAGTTATTACTACATTCATTTCTTATTGAACCCGCTAATATAAAGGCATTCTACTGTGTAAAACACCAATGTCTAAAAATAGATTTTATTCCTAGCGATTTCATTGGCTAATAGATAGAGCTGACCGACCCCAGTCGCTTGTTGCATTGAAGACAAATAACATGACGAATTTGATGACGCCGTTAAATGGAATACTCAAGTTGAGAATTTAATTCTCAACTTGAGAATATTCTCAACTTAGAGCAGAAATATTAACTGAGGTTTTTTTTCTTTGTGAACTCGGGCCTGGATTTAAATTGATACTATTACATGATTCTATTTTCGATCTGAATAGTTTACCGGAATTACACGTACAACATTCTCCTTTCCAGCATTTAGAATGTAATGATAGATTAATTTCTGGTTGACACATGTATTTTAAGGGGAAAAATCTGTATCACAAGTGATACATAAACCCTTCAGTTTTAGCAAGAAGTTTTCATGCGTTATATATTTACATTTGTCAGCGTGGGTATTTTTCAGCAACAATACATTATTTGTCCTTAGTTTGCCGACATATAAATAAGAAATTTTTACCTCGGGATTATGAATCTTAAAGAGATCATGTGCCTCCCGCAAAAACATTTTTAGATAATATCGCCTTTTTTATTTTACACTAATTCCATTTTCACGGACTGTGATGTTGTCTTTTAAACCAGGTGACGTGTACACAATATCTGACATAATATAATAGAAGCTTTCAAAATGTTTATCAAATCATTCTCATTTCCTCAGGGTTCTTTATTCTGTATGTTCTTCACCACTTTCTCTCCCAACTGCAGACCATTCTTTTTAGCCAGTCAAGCAACAATTAGCTTTTGTTTTCTAGGTGATTTGGGAAGGTACTCTATGGAGCGGCTTACAGCTTTTCCCAGTGACTGGGCTGTTGAATATGGACCTCCTGTCCGATTTACATTTTCTGTAATTTGAATATTTTCTCCTTGATATACTTTTTGGCAAGCTTTACTGGCCTTTGAATAATCATTGGTGGTCCATACATTATTGACTATAGATTATAAAAAATAGCATGTCAGGACCACGTTCTGAAGAGAAGCCCTGTCGCAGAAGGTGGGGGCTCGGAGGAAACAGTAGGTGCAAGAAAATCAGATGGTTTAGGTCTATAGGCCGTGATTGGCTAATTACCCTCTGGCACAGACTCGGGATTCAAGGGGGAAATTCCACATTATAACTTAAACCCATTCTGGATATATTGTAAATATACATTGCTTCGGTAAAGGCCATTTTGAGGACATGATTTTCTGGTGATTGTTTCTGCTGGATTATCGGTTAGGAATTGAGAACATATTTTAACGATTTGAAGACAGTTATATCTAAAGGTTGTAAATAATGGGTAGTATGCGAAGGCTAAGTTAATAATGTGATGTTTTCCTGCTGTGCGATGTCGGTTAATGATGAGGTCTAGTGTGAACAGGTTTTTTTTTTGGGGGGGGGGGGGGCTTCCGGGCCGATACTTGGGAGGAAGACCTTTGCAAACCATTCCTGTGCAAGTACATCTTACATCCAAGCACGGCTCTTGTATGTCAAGATATTTCCATCTCTGGCATCATTTGTTTTCCGTGATTGTGGTGCCTTAGAAGTTTTAACTCGTATTATCAGCATCGGGGTTACAAATGACGACGTGAATTTACGGTGGCTAGGCAAGTTACCAAGTCTCGGGAATTGCTGGTCCTTGCAGGTACTGACTAGACCGGGAGCCCAGAGGGTCGAACCTAAACGAACGAGGTACCAATATCTAACCATAAAGTCATCTATATACTAACCTGGGATATACAGAAATGAGCGTCTGCCGGGGTCCAGTTCATGGGTGTGGCCTTGGCGTCCCCTAGAATGACCCCCCAAGATGGGTTTAACTCATACATTCGAGGTACCGGTCGAAACCAATTTTAAATGAAAGAGTACATCTCACGGAGTACCAAATTGCTCATAACAGACGATTTTGACCCTGGGATGGCCAAAACTGACACCCTAAGTATGGACCCAGGGGCTTTAAAAAAGGGCCGTATTCATACATTCGAGGTACCAGTTAAAAATAATTTTAAATGAAAGTGTATATCCCATAGAGTACGAAATTGTCCATAACAGACGATTGGGCCCCTGGGATGGCCCAGACTGACACCCCAAAGCCGAGGTTGGGTGGGGTGGGGGGAAATGAGTTATACTCGTACATTCGAGGTACCGGTCAAAACCAATTTTAAATGAAAGAGTACATCTTACTGAGTACGAAAATGCCCATAACAGACGATTAGGCCCATGGGGTGGGGGGAAATGAGTTATACTTATACATTCGAGGTACCGGTCAAAACCAATTTTAAATGAAAGTGTACATCTCACTGAGTACGAAAATTCCCATAACAGACGATTTCGGCCCTGGGTCGGCTCAGACTGACACCCTAAATATGAACCTCTGGGCTTTTAAGGGGTTATATTCATACATTCGAGGTATCAGTTGAAATCAATTTTAAATGTAAGAGTACATCTCACTGAGTACGAAAATGCCAGCAACAGACGATTAGGCCCCTGGGATGGCCCAAAGCCGGGGTTGGGTGGGGTGGGAGGAAAATGAGTTATACTCAAACATTCGAGGTACCGGTCAAAACTAATTTGAAATGAAAGAGTACATCTCACTGAGTACGAAATTGCCCATAACAGACGATTACAACCCTGGGGCGGCCCAAACTGACACCCTAAATATGAACTCCGGGGCTTAAAAAAGGGGTATATTCGTACATCATTAATTTTAAATGAAAGGGTATATCCCGCTGAGTACGAAATTGTCCAAAACAGACGATTATGCCATGGAATAGCTCAAACTGATACATCGAAGCCGAGGGGGGGAACATGGGTTAAACTCATATATTCTAGGTACCGGTCAAAACAAATTTTAAATGAAAGACTACACCCCACGGAGTACGAAATTGCCCATAGCAGACGGTTTTGTCCATGGGACGGCGCAAACTGACACCCTAATATGCCCCCTCCTCTCCCTAGGTTTGAAAGAGGTTAAACTGGCAAGTTTTGAAACATTTTTTCCACGCCATTCGCCTTGAATGTGAATGTAGGTGCAGTGTATATCGTATTTGGCTAGAGTAACCATTGTAAGACTATTGGTATAATTTTTGCTCTTTAAATTATTAATAGCATTATATTGTATCTTTGACTAATTATTGGATTCACACATTCTATCGAAATCATGTCTCATGCACTCAAATAATGAGTGGCGGATTTACAGATACAGTATACAGGCCGACATGGTCTTCAATTTGGAGGATGATGCCCACATATAAGAGTTGGATAGAGAACAAGCTAAAAAGAATGTGGGCATAATTCCCTAAATTGAAGACCATGTCAGCCTGTATACTGTATCTGTGTTGGAGTTAGTCCTTTCAGTTGCAGGTACTTGATGACTGCCCTATAGACAGTTTTGTTCTTTTTTGGTGATTTTAATGAGTGGGTTCACAAGACACTACAGTTGCAGTTCTTATGTCTATGATTCATTTAATGATTGTACATGTTGGTGGCAACATGATGCAGTCAGTGTATTTATGTACCGAGAGCACAAATGGTATTGTGAGGCCTTTTGCATACCGAAATTTCATTGGCCAATGACGCTATTTTACCGACATTTCGCCTAATAGTTTGAATGCAGCAATTGCGGGTGTGGCACAAGGCAGGGTAAGCTTACTCTTCCGGACACCTGTTGCCACTGTTTGTCGTGTATTTTGTACACGAGGGGCAGTCCATTTGCTGATTACACTATTTGCCTATGACGTTTTTAATGACTTGAATTATGTCTTTTGGTTTGGATTGTTCGTACTTGGTTTTTATTTTAGCCTACTTCGGAAATACTTCCACAAATGGAGATGGTGTAGCACCATGGGTCATTTGTCAGACGTGGAAAGCCGGTCATCAAGCCCGATCGCCGCATCCTACGTAATGGCCCATGCACTCTCTTCTTACTACATATTTTAACTATTTTAACAGCCTTTCGATCGCCTAGCTCTCTTTCCATGCTGTGTATTTTCTTCTTACTACTATCTCAGTGGTTAGGACGGTTATCTTCTCATTAGTTAAGACATTTGTCTTACCAGGAATAACAAAGCATCAGTTCGTTTTTACATTTTATATATCAAGCACTGGTTACATATTAAAATACAAGCATAGATTACAATAAAGTCATTATTTCAATTCCATTCCAGTGAGTCTGCTGATAGACATTGCTACATCTTCTTCCTTCGGAATCCAGCGGCTGTCTGACTTATACCCAGAGATATGATAGCTTTGTAGCTTTGGGTTCGGACCTTCAATTATCTAATTGGTCAAATATGACCTTTTAATAGTTGGTTAATTATCTTAATGGGGTCGAAAACCACCCTTATATAGGCAGTGGAAACTTTAACACCAGAAGTGTCACGCGTGTTATTTTGTTATTAACCCAGAATTAAATGTTTACCAAATTATAGCTCTTTTTATATGAAATCCGTCACTCATTTTTTGAGTGCATGAGATCTGACTTCGATAGAATGTGTGAATCCAATAATTAGTCAAAGATACGATATAATGCTATTAATAATTTAAAGAGCAAAAATAGTCTTACAATGGTTAATCAAGCCAAATACGATATATACTGCACCTACATTCATATTCAAGGCGGGAAATTGTTTCAAAACTTGCCATTTGAACCTTTTTGAAAACCTAATGAGAGGGACCAGAATCATCTGTTACGGACCATTTCGTACTAAGTGGGGTGTACTCTTTCATTTAAAATTAATATCAACTGGTACCTTGGAAGTATGAATATAACCTTTTTTTCAAGTCTATGGGCAATTTCTCACTCAGTGAGGCGTAGTCTTTCATTTAAAATTTGTTTTGACCGTTACCTAGAATATATGAATATAACTCTTTTTTAAGCCCCGGGGTTCATATTTAGGGTGTCAGTCTGAGCTGACCCAGGGTTGAAATCGTCTGTTATGGGCATTTTCGTACTCAGTGAGATGTACTCTTTCATTTAAAATTGGTTTTGACCGGTACCTCGAATGTATGAGTATAACCCATTTCCCCCCCACCCCACCCAACCGCGGCTTTGGGGTGTCAGTCTGGGCCATCCCAGCGACCTAATCGTCTGTTATGGACATTTTCGTACTCAGTAAGATGTACTCTTTCATTTATAATTAGTGTTGACCGGTACCTCGAATGTATGAGTATAACTCATTTTTCCCCACCCCACCCAACCTCGGCTTTGGGGTGTCAGTCTGGGCCATACCAGGGGCCTAATCGTCTGTTATGGACAATTTCGTACTCAATGGGATATACACTTTCATTTAAAATTATTTTCAACTGGTACCTCGAATGTATGAATACAGCCCTTTTTTAAGGCCCCTGGGTCCATACTTAGGGTGTCAGTTTGGGCCATCCCAGGGCCAAAATCGTCTGTTATGAGCAATTTAGTACTCCGTGAGATGTACTCTTTCATTTAAAATTGGTTTCGATCGGTACCTCGAATGTATGAGTTAAACCCATTTTGGGGGTCATTCTAGGGGACGCCAAGGCCACACCCATGAACTGGACCCCGGCAGACGCCCATTTCTGTATATCCCAGGTTAGTATGTAGATGCCTATATGGTCAGATATTGGTACCTCGTTCGTCTAGGTTCGTCCCTCTGGGCTCCTGGTCTAGACGTTGAACCTTTCCAAGCGCAAATACTTATTGGGGTTTGCTCCATCATAAAGCCAGTTTCGTCCATCTTCAAAATTTTGTCGGGACTTAAGGATTCTGGCGTTACATTAAGGGTTTGGAAATGAGATACGACGTCACAATTAATCATGCGGACCCGGTTTTGGGTCAGTTTATCGGGATGGTGTTTTTTGGGGGGAGTTGAACCAATCAACCCCAGGAATTCCGCCTTTAAATGGCGTGTTCAGTTTCAGTTGGTTCACAACCTAACCCTAGTCTTTGCGATGAGGTGCTAGCAGTTTACGTCAAACTTCATGGCCGATGCGTTTAGCGCGGTATCCACGATCTGGTTTTCGATGTTCCTAGAATGACTGTCCCGAAATAGCCTGGTTAATCAATAAAATAAAAACCAAGTACGAACAATCCAAATCATAAGACAGAATTCGAAGTCCTAAAAACGTTATAGGCAAAATAGTGTATGCAAGCAAAATAGTGTAATCAGCAAATGGACTGCTCCTCGTGTACAAAAATACACGACAAGCAGTGGTAACAGGTGTCCGGAAGAGTAAGCTTACCCTGCCTGGCGCCACACCCGCCATAGCTGCATCCAATCTATTAGGCGAAATGTCGGTCAAATAGCGTGATTGGCCAATGAACTATAGTATGCAAAATGCACGTGACGAACTGTCTTAACGATGTAGTAGACATTATCGGGGTGATAGTAACAGTATACGTGTCAATTAAAAATATCTAGAATAACAGCCGAGAGAGACACGTTATATTTACCAATCAAATCAGTATGACGGCCATAAAACTTTTTAAAGGCCTTAATAAGCCTAGTGCGCAAGTACCCTTGTAGTTGAAGCTTAGATGACAAATGCCTCGATCTACTTAAAAAATCAGAATAAAAGGAACAAGCTCTCGTGTAACGAATTAGCTGAGACACAAACACTCCATAAGCTGGTGATATTGGAATGTTACTACTAATAAATGGAAAGTTAACGATCGGAAAGTCAAAGTCATCCCGTTTATCGTACAATTTAACACTCAGTTTATGGCAATTGTCATATTCGAGACGCAGATCCAAGTAGGAAGCGTAATTGTCACTGTCAGTGGTATTTTTAATTTCGAGCTCATCAGGATATATGAAGTCTACATAATCACTAAATTTAGGATTATTAAGGGCTAAAACATCATCAATATATCGATAAGTGAAATTAAAAAGTCTGACTGATCGTTTGTTTGTTTTTACGAGCATCTGTATGTACTCGGCTTCGTACGAATAGAGAAACAGATCAGTAAGCAAAGGTGCACAGTTGGTGCCCATTGGATGTCAACCACTTGCTGATATATTTCCCCTCCAAATTCAACAAAGATGTTATCAATTAAAAAATCCAACATCTGAATTATCTTGATGGCCGTGTATTTGTTTTTTTAAATCACTGTGATACTTAACGAAATATGTAGAATTAAAATTTACAACTAAATATTGATATCGAGTAGTACCCGATTTAGACGAAAAGACACTGTGAATAATGTCTTTCAATCGGGCTTTTAATTTACTATGGGGAATTTTAGTGTACAAAGTAGAAAAGCCAAACTGAAGCAAGGGATCTAGATTGCAAACCATCAAGTAATTCTTTGGAATTTTTTAATATCCACATTTGATTTATACCACTTCGAGAGTATACTTTGTCACAGTATTTTTGAATACCCTCTTTAACAGCTGTAAGTATAGATGTCAATACCTTTGAAAGTGGTTTTGTGGAACAACGGGATGAACCTGCTATAAAACGTTGCTTGTAAGGATTTTTATGTAATTTAGGTATCCATTACAACAAGGGCAAGTCTGTATAGGTATTTCCACATGGAGTACCAAATGAAGTAAGTACAGATTTGTGATTGGATATAATTTCATCCTTACTAAAAGTAGATCGTTTATATGTAGCACTGTCGATTGGTTTCCCGAAATTAAGTTCTTTGAACAGACAGTCAAAATAATGTCGTTTACAAATAAACACTATGTTATTGGACGCTTTGTCAGCTGGCACAATGACATTATTGTCATGCAAGGCATTCAGATTTTCAACAATGTTAACATCATTGAAAATAAACTTAGGCCTAGTGTCAACTGACAAACGTTCCATGTATATTCGTCGTTTAAGTAAACGACTGATAACTTAAACGACTGATAGACTTAGTCCAATCAGAGAGAGTATCCGAGATAACATATTCCCTCTTTGCCCATGATCTAGCGTAGTCCTCTACGGCATCCATAATAAGTTTGAAATTTTGATCCCATGAAAATGGTTGCGGTTCCCGGTATTTGGGTCCTTTGGACAAAATTTCACGTAGCTTATTATTCTGGACTATGTTCAAATCACCAGTGACCACATGTCCAGCTGGCGGGTAAAGGAAGGACGACGTAGAACAAGAACATGGTAGAGGGTTATTGTATAAGTCTTGTGCATTGATGTCAGATAATGCGTTTCTGTAATTAAATATTTTGGACACGTCATGTTTACACGAAAGCGCGGGACATTTGATTGATTTTGTTTTGATGCCTATAATATAATTACAATCTAGACCTAACATTATGTGGAGATACTTGGCCTGCGCCCCACCCCCAGCATAAAAAAACAAAATGATTACGACCAAAACAGAAGAAAACCCCGATCATTTAACCGCTCATGGATGACAGAGTTTACGTGGCTAGTTTATGAAAGATTGTCAAATGATAATTTTAGTAGTAGTACCCTTTCTCAAATATATAATGAAAAGATGTTTTGTTCACCATGCCGAAAATCCTATGGTCAACTCCAAAATGCAGTGAATATACCTGGCAGTCGATCAAACTTTGCAAAACTTTCAGGGGGGCATTTGTTTGCGGCTCATGTAATTATAAACACTCGACTCTTGTTGCCCATGCCCGCTCCGAGGGACACTTGGAAGCTGTCGATCATGTCCTCAACAGAGAAAAACCTGTTGGGGAAAGCTCTGCCGAGAAATTAAAATTAAACTGAACACTAGTATAATTAACAGATTACGTATTCTATTCAGAAATGCCCATGCCATCGCTGTACATAACCGCCCCTTTTCAGATTTTGAATGGATGACCAAGCTTGACAGCAACAAGGGTATTGATGTAGGCGAAACTTACCGAAATGTTATGTCATGTAAAGAATTTATGAAGGCCATTAGTACAGTTGAATTAAATAAAATTAAAACAGAATTTGAAAATCGAAAATTTTTAACCATAATAACTGATGGGTCCAGTGACGTTTCTGTCACTGAGAACGAATTAGTCTATGTACTTTCGGCATGCAAAGGGATTGCAAACACCTTTTTTTATATCCTTCCAACAATTAAAAAAAGGCAGATTCGGAGAGCATCCACACAGAACTTACTAAATCTATAACAGCCATACTTGGACCGGAATCGTTGGAGAAAGTTGTGGTACTCGCGGCTGATAGGGCAAGTGTCAATACCGTAGAAGTAAATTGGCTTATAAGCAAATTATGCCAGAATCTGTCACCATGCATCGTGATGGTAAAATGTCTTGCCCACCGTCTGGAGTTATCGTATAAGGAGTCCCTCAAACATACCACACAAGATTCTTTTTTGGAACTATTATCCGGGTTATATAACCTATACAAAAAAAAAGTCCGCTTCAAAGAAGTAACTTAAAAAAATCTTTCGACATTTTAAACTTGCCACCAGTTATGCTATTGGAATAGGAGGAACTCGGTGGGTTTTACACACACTGACAGCAATCAAAAAACTTTGGCAAGGATACCAAGCATTTATATTGCATCTCGACCAGGTAGCTATTTTTTTTTTAAAAAAACGATACAGCCATGAAGCGCATTCATCGGGATTTGTTATACTTGTGACCGCGCTTATAGCTATTACCTTTCGAAAACGGATATCAGTAGTGACGAGTATTATAAACCCGCCAAAACACTATTATTATGGCATGGTAGTACTATTGTGTTCACGTGCTACGTAGATAACAGGACCGCGGGTCACGTGAACATTGTTCGAGATTGCTTTGGCTTTAAACGTAAAGATAAGATATAATAGTGTAATATAATGAAGTACATTAAAAACGGTGTTTGTAACTGTCATGGTTTTTATGTCGTAGCACCGCTTTGGTCTTAATTTTATAAATTACTTTTTTGTTTATTTTATGTGTTCGTTCGTACAGTAAAGACTTACGAGACACGCTTTTGCAACTATCGGGAAATACACGTCAAATTCCGTTCAATACGCAATGGCTTGTACTGCTCTATTTAAGCTGTATTAAATTATAAAAGTAGTTAGAAATTTATCTAAACATGATCAATCACTGTAAATATACAAAGCACTATATAATTATAAACATTAATAATTAAATTGAAGAATTAAAAAGATTATACAAGAAATAGAGATACAATAACATTTTTGAATTAAACAACAACAAAAAAAGTATTAAATTTATAAAATTGTTCTATAAATTACAGAATTCATCAGATGCTAATTTAAGTATTTCGTCCAAGTCAAAGGGGCTACTAAAGATTCTTAGATCAAAACAAGTAATATGCTATGGTTTATTTCCTCAAGATGTTTTAACTCCTCTGTCTAAGTTATCCCTGATGCTGCAAAAAGAGGACTGTAATATATATATGATTTTTGAAATATTAAAATCCACCATGACAGCTTTAACAAAACTTCAGAACAGGTATAGTAGTACTAGTATAACAACCTAGACAATGATATAAACAACATAATAACATTAATAAATGTTTAGAAACTATCATCCTTGGTACCCTGGGTTAATCGATGGGGGGGGGGACACGTTTTCAAGTTAACCGCCCTCGACCTATCCCATAAACTGATATTTGGAAAGGGAATTGTCAAAGGGAAGGTACTCTCTTCGGCCAGTGTTAGGAGATGGCGTAATTAAAGTCCACGTGATATCGTAGACAAGTATTTGGGCAATTTCCCAAACAGAGTTGTCTTCCCTTGCAGTCCACACTAATCACTGCTGTCGGCTCAATACGATTGATAAACAATACGATTTAAAAGAAATAAATCATAATGTATTTAATACTATTACCATATTGAAATAGAAATGGGGTCACAATTGCAAAGTAACAATGTATATACAGACACGTTACAGGGAACTCTTATGCGTAAGACTACGGGTAAAATCGTCGGAATACCGAACTGCGCATGTACTCGGTGCATAGAATACGATAAAATAGTAACATCCTATCAGTACTCGGTGCATAGAATACGATAAAATAGTAACAACCTATCAGTACTGGATGCATAGATTACGATAAAATAGTAACATCATTTTAGTACTGGATGTATAGATTACGATAAAATAGTAACATTACATCAGTAGTCGGTGCATGAAATGACGGCATATATAGTCTTAATTAAACTTGATTAATTAATGGCATACGATTTCGACAGAAGTTAATAGAATGCATAAAAGCCATATTTGTGCAAATTGTTTTTTAGCAACACAAGTGGAAGAATCTGGTTCCTGGGGTTGTTTAGCCAACTGGTCGTCTATCCATTCGTTAACGTTTCTTTCTAACAAGTCTAAAGGTACTGCTCCGTTATCCATAATAGATGTGTGAAAAGCCCGAATGTCAAATTTATCACCTGAAGAAACCAAAAATAAAAGAATAGTTGTAGTCGACTGTAGAACCACAATAACTGGGGTAGTTGTACAAATTGTCATAACTTAAAAATAGCGCCAAATAGTAATCACAAAACTGTTCATTATACACAACTTATACGATTATCTTACGAATTTAAGCATGTTATGTGAATCAGATCAGTATCTGAGGGTCTCGACATCACGTGCAGCTAGTAGTGTCATGGAGATTGTTACCGTTGTAGTTATATAGGCAACACAAAAAATTAAATAATTTATTTTTAATATAGCATCTTACATAAGTTCTCAGAATGATGGTGCTCAGTTCAAATACGCTTTTCTAAAAACATTTGTTTTCGGTGCTAATTTAAAAAAATTAAAAAAAGATGTGTCCCTCGGGTCAAAGGGAAGTCAGTTCCATAGAATTTATGGTGCGGTCGCCACAGTCATCTTTGGTTGCAGTCGAACTTAGTCATTATTTCTATCACGATATGCAGGCATATCCCTTCCTTAATTAGGGTGACGTTTCTTTAATCATGTTTGTCTGTGCTGATAACTATCGAGAACTATGCACTGTTGCGACTACTATTACTACATGACCAAACAAAAAGGTTACCTAATCTTTGCTCAGCGATTTGTCTCACTTCTTTTATCTTTAATTCCCCCATTTTGTATGAGCAAGCTTGTCCAGGCCACGTGACATACCGATCTATTTCCACTGACATAGCAGCCCGTGACTCGGCCGTATATGTCAGAATATAATCAATAGCATCATCTTTTGTCCAACTAGAATAAAGAAACAAGTAAAATACAAAACTACCACAAAAAAAATCTCACCCAATCTGTTCTCGGCGGCCTGCCTCACTTCGTTTATCTTTAATTCACATATTTTATATGAACATGCTTGCCCTGGCCACGTGATATAATGATCTATCTCGACTGATGTACCATCACGTGATTTAGTTGTATACCCAAGAATGTAATCCGTGGCTTCATCTTTTGCCCATACAACTGTAGTTTCGGGTGCGGCGCTCTCTAGTTTGTGTAACATAGATTTATACTGGACGTGGTTCACGTTACAATGTACCCTCATACTCATAGATTTTGTCTATTCCCTTATATCCGCATTATTTTATTATGTCATGGACTATATACTCTAGATTTACACACTATGTTGTGTATTCCTCTAAATATTATGTACTCCTCTAGATCTACACTAGATATGTGTGTGTACTCCTCTAGATTCAAACTAGATGGTCACTAGATTTTAAAATGATATGTATTAGTTGTTGTGTATTCCAATAGATTTATATTAAGTACTCCTCTAGATCTACACTAGATATGTGTGTGTACTTCTCTAGATTCTAACTATTTTTACACTAGATATTATGTATTTTTCTAGTTTCATATTAGTTATTGTCAGGGGCGCCGGAACCCGGGTACAGGGTATAAAAATGATACCCTGCCTTTTTCTGGAGTATACATGTATACCCATGCCCTAATGAGAAAGTTTTCAACTTTTTTACTAATCTATTCATTTGTTAATGATAGATATGTAATTGCTATCTGGTCGGTCGCGACCTGGCTCTCACACTCTCATTATCAGCTCAATGTGCTCTAAACAGCGTACTCGGAATTGACAAATTTCTGAATTGTCTAGAGGCCCCCGGACCTTCTTATCTTTTGGTACGCAGTTCCGGCGCCCCTGGTTGTTGTGTAATCTTCTAGTTTTACACTAGTTAATTGTGTACTCTTCTAGATTTACACTAGATGGTGTGTGCTTTTATCCTTCTACAGTGAACCTACAGATTTAAACTTGATTATCTAGTTGTCCTTGTGATTCTGCAGTTACCAATAGAGTTGTTATTAGTTACCCTCGCCATGTCATAGCGAATCTATTACACATTGTATTCAACAGACAGCAAAACTTACTTATAATAATGAATTCCGGTATCAACAACCAATCTACAGGCTCGAAATATCTCAGAACTATATCTACCCATTCTGTAAAATATAAATTACATTATAAATCTGGTGTATAAAGAATAATATGCTTATACAAATCTTGATATGAACATAAACAATATCATATAGGAAGAGAGAGAGACATGGGGTTTAACGTCCACTTTGCAAAAAACTAGGCCACTAAAGGACTAACTTATGGTTTAATTTTTTTCAATAATTCGGTTGCGCGCAGGGGTCTTATGCAGTAGGAGGAAACCGGAGGACCCGTGAAAAACAAAGAGATTGGACAGGCGGTCCTACTCCTTGTCACGTACAACCCTGGGATTCGAAAACACGCCAGTTGACTCCATGACAGGCTTTATCATACAGCGCTCGTGATAAACATTCTGACCTTCAACCCCCAAACAACATCATAGAGTTAGATATTATGGGTTAGTTTCAATGGTTTATAGCTACATGTATGTTGAACTTTTCAACTTACAATTCATTGTCATCCTTATAAAGACCAAGTTCTTCTCCTAACGATTCAGCGTACAATGCCCAACCCTAATAAAATAAAGATAATGTAATCTACAAATCTATCATATCTTTCAAGTCTATTTTAGAATTTATATATAAACTAATGACATTATTTATTTTCCAAAAGTAACAAAATTTAATATCGGCATCATTCTTAGAGAGCGTAGTGTATTCGTATATATTCGTAAGCAATTCGGCATATTGGTAACCCATTCGTAACTAAATCTATTTAATTCGTATAGATGATTCTTTCATTTGTTCATAGTAACCATACCTTGACTCATCAGGCAAATGTTTCACCCGATTACTAACAAATTTCGATTCGCCAGTATTCGGGGCGATTCGTAGCATTCGTAGACCTTGTGAAAGCCGGGCATTAGACAGCGTAACAGTTGCCCAACAAAAGAACCGTACACGGTATGCTATATAACAGTTCGGACTGGGCCCACTTGCCAATGGCAAGTGGGCCTAAGCCGAAAAAAAAATATGGGCCTAAGCCTCAAAGAAAAAAAGAAAAAAGTAAAAAAAAGAAAAAGAAAAGGTAGTAAAAGAGGGGAGGAGAGGAAACAGGGAAGGGAAAGGAAAGGAAAGAAAAGCCTGAGGTGCTTGGAAAATGGGTTTGCGGCTGTCTATTTTTCAAAATTTTCTGGGGGGAGAATCCCCCAAGACTCCCCTCGAGCGCTCGCGTCTGTGGAGCTCGTAGGCGGGCTTCGCCCGCCATTTGCTCGTGGGCCTTGTCACAGGTATGGCAAGTGGGCCTTCGGCCCACCAGTCCGGCACTGCTTTTAAACAATACAAAATGTATCAGTGTTAATTACAAAAAGTTCTACAGCGGTACAAAATATTATAACACATGAAATGTCAACCTCTATAAAGATCAATTTATCTACAGTATCGACCTATTTAAACGAGACGTACCTCTTTGAATGCCGAGTAGGATGGAACAGCATACGGTACACAGAACATTTCTGATGATTCCATTTTACTTCTAAAATCCGGTGTTTCTGTGAGTAGGTTGTAACTTATCTATAAGTAAAAATAATATTACAACAGCAATATATAAAATCGAACTGCCAAATTATATATTCTTGTATTCATGCCTTAGTAATATATATTATAATAATATACCCAGTGAAAGATGTACTCCAATCTAATATTTAAAAGATATTTTGCCAGGCAACGAAATATACGCCCACAGCAGCTAAATCTTTTCGGTAATGAAACATTTATAATACACTAAAATCTGATCAAGAGTAACAACTCATTTAGTATTTATCAGAAAATATAAGAATGAATGAAATGGGGTTTAACGTCCTACTGTTATGCACTTAACCTGAGCTAATTGAAGACGGGAGAAAATATAAGAATTTGTTTGGCTTTGATAAAGTTCCCCTCCATGCTAATGTTTAGTATAAATAAAATAAAACAAGTACGAACAATCCAAACCAATAGACAAACTTTGAAGTCCTAAAAAACGGTATAGGCAAAATAATATGAAACATTTAAAATAATGGATTTAGCTTCCAGTTCTCAAAATACGTTAAAAATCAATAAACTTGTTCGTCTCAAGACCTTAAACTCTGTGTATCATTCTAAAGTCAATCGGGTGATAACTTTAGCCCCTCCCCCCCCCCCCCCCGCATGGGCACCAAATACTTGGAAAATTAGGACACACAAGTGAAATTGTATTTTGTAAAAGTTGTATAAAAATATATTGTGTTCTTGAGTGTGTCCAATTTAACAGCGAATTTAAATTCAGAGTGTCTTAGGCAACTAAATAGAAATCTTAAGACTCGAACTCTCTATTGTTTGGAGTACAGTCATAGGCAGACAAGCCATGTGGGCAGGGGGGTAAAGTGAATTTTTTTTATTTCATCAACTTGGCAAAATAAAGTGCCCGAAATCTAATGAGATAGGTTGCCAGGCAACGAAACATACGCCCACATAAGCTAAATCATCCGGGCAGTCAACAAGAGTTGTCGCATTTTTTTCGGTAATGAAACATTTATAATACACTAAAATCTGATTAAAAGTAACAACTCATTATGTAATTATCAGAAAATCATTCGAATTCGTTTGGCTTTGATAAAGTTCTCCTCCATGCTGTTCAAGTTATCAAAATTTATTGAAACTCAATATACTTGTTCGTCTCATGTCCTTCAACACTGTATATAAATTTAAAGTCAATCGGATATTAACTGTAGCCTCTAGAGCGTCCACAAAAATTTTAACGTGATGAAGGATCATAACTCTGAAAATTAATGGGCTTCTTCGTCTCATGACTTTAACCACTGTGAATAAATTTAAAGTCAATCGGATATTAACTTTAGCCTCTAGCGCGTCCACATTTTTAAAGTGTTCAAGGGCCATAATTCTGACAGTAATTATCGGAAATCGCGGAAAATCAAAAGCCTACTTCGTCTCATGACCTTAAACACTGTGTATAATAAATTTAAAGTCAAGTCAATCTGATACTAACTTTGGCCTCTGGAGCACCCACAATAATTTTTGAAGGGATCAAGGGACATTGCTCTGACAGTTATTATCGGAAATTGCTAAAATTCAATAGGCTTCTTCGTTTCACGACCTTAAACACTGTGTATAAATTAAAGTCACTCGGTTGTTAACTTTAGCCTCTAGAGTGTCCACAAGATTCTTTGAAGTGACCAAGGACCATAACTTTGACAGTAAATATCAGAAAATCAATAGGTGACTCGTCTCATGACTTTTAACACTATGTATAAATTTAAAGTCAATCATATATTAACTAAGTGATCAAGGGCCATAACTCTGACAGTAATTATCGGAAATTGCTGAAAATCAAAAGTCTTCTTCATCTCATGACCTTAAACACTGTGTATAAATTTAAAGTCGATCGGTTATTAACTTATTAGCCTCTAGCGCGTCCACAAGATTTTTTGAAGTGTCCAAGGGCCATAATTATGACAGTCATAGGAAATCGCTGAAAATCAAAGGGCTTCTTCGTCTCATAAACTTTAACACTGTGTATAAATCGGATATTATCACCCAATAATACATTTGACAGTAGATATCGCTTGTGTGATAAATTACATAATCTACTGTGATATATACACAGTGGTGATATCGCTTTACATAAATTTGATTGGTCAATCAAAAAGGAACTACTTTCTTTTATTTTAAAGAAACCACTTTGTTTAAGTAAAGAGTGACTTTTTTATAAAAAAAAAGGAAACTGCTTTTATTTAATTGACCTTGAAGGAAAAAACTGGGTCAGTATATAGGACTATACAATAGCTTTCAAAAAATGATGTATCACTACGCTGTAATGTAATTAGGTTCTATAAAAGTGAAATCTATACCAAAGAATTATATTTATTTATTTGTGCATGTAAGAAAGGATTGGGTGATAAATAAAATCTACAACTCGTGTTTTTTGATACCAAAAAATATCAACACAAGTTCATAAAGTAAAAAAAAAACGAGGCTCTGCCAATAGCTAATTAAACTGCTTTCAAAAAATGATGTATCACTACGCTGTAATGTAATTAGGTTCTATAAAAGTGAAATCTATACCAAAGAATTATATTTATTTATTTGTGCATGTAAGAAAGGATTGGGTGATAAATAAAATCTCCAACTCGTGTTTTTTGATACCATAAAATATCAACACTCGTTGATAAAGTAAAAAAACTCGGCAGAGCCTCGGTTTTTTTTTACTTTATCAACTTGTGTTGATATTTTTTGATATCAAAAAACACTCATAGGAGATACTCTATTTAACTTCAGCCTCTAGAGCGTCCACAAGACTTTTTGAAGTGATCAAGGGCCATCACTCTGACAGTAATTATCGGAAATTGCTGAAAATCAATAGGCTTCTTTATCTTATGACCTTAAATACTGTGTATAAACTAAAGTCAATCGGTTATTAACTTAAGCCTCTAGAACGTCCACAATATTTTTTTAAGTGATCAAGGGCCATAACTCTGACATTAAATATAAGAAATCGCTGAAAATCAATAAGCAATTGTGGACGCCGGACTGACGGACGGACTGGGGCGACGGCAATATATGACCACATTTCAATGTGGGCGTATAAAAACACTAATCTTACGGGCTGGAATAGCAGTAAAACGCGTTTGCGGCCGTCAAATAATCCAAAATTTTCTTGGGGGATCCATACAAGGTCAGCTCCGCTACTTCGCCTCTCAAAGAAAACCGGCGCCGCTGTCCATAAACCCGAATTTTTTCTTCCCTAACTGTCATCGAGGCCCTAATAAATTTTACTTTTCTTGTAATTGAATATCACGAATTTTAATGAGTTGACTATGGATTAAAACATTTTGGATAGAGCCACTGTACTGTGTACGACATTTTTCGGGCATCGGTCTTCAAGGACTGTAAACAATTAATTCGCCTCTTAAAGAAACCCGGCGCCGCTATCTATAAACCCGAAATTTTGCTTCCCTAACTGTCATCGAGAACCTAATATAGAGCCACTGTACTTTGTGCAACATTTTTCGGACATCAATCGTTATTTGTGAATGCAGATGCAGTCTAATGAGTGAGATTTTGGTTACAAAACCATTGGATACTTTTGGAGTGGCTTACACGGGCATTTGCGTTGATTACATTTTTAAAATTTTCTCTGAGGACCGCGCGACGATTGATTGGTTGTTTTAAATCCGAGTCAGCCAGGTAGGCTATATTGCAGCAAATTGAAGTTGAGTGGAATAGCAGGAAAACGTGTTTGCGGCAGTTAAATTTTCTCCCAATGGTCCCTTCTTCGAGGACTGTAAACAATTAATTGGAATTTGAGTCAGCCAGCTTAATTAGGCTATATTAGACAACTTTGAAGTTGCTTTGTTCACCGGCTGAAAAAGCAGGAAAACGTGTTTGCAGTCGACAAATATTCCATTTCTGAGGATGGGGAGGGTCCATACAAGCTAAGCTCCGCTTCTTCGCCTCTCGAGAAAGACTGGCATTTCGGGTTCTGCCTCCCTTACCGTACGCCTATGACAGTAAGCCACGAGTTACAGTTACATAAACAACTGTTTTTTAGTTGTGTATATTATTACAAGTAAATAAAATTTAGTCATCTTTTATTGATGATTTAGAAGATAAGAATTTATTCATCAATCATCGCAAGAAATATTGTAGACCCAATCTGAACGACAAACTCACCCTACCTGCAGAGAAGTGACTCTGACTAAGTGAACGCACAGTACAAACAAAAGTACAATGACTTCGACGAACAGAAAACCCGCGTCGTATCAGGGTTGTCTGTGCAATAACATGGACACAGCTCGAGATTGAATAATAATCCCCGGAAGAAAATGGGATTTTAACAGAATTAGCAAGTTTGAACGGGCATCTGACCAAAGCGGGGTCCGCACTTTTTGCACTATTTTGTGCTTCTGTCGGGTCTATTTCACATATACACAATGAATTCTGTTAATGTTTTTAGCGTGGGACTGGTGGGGATTTACTAATAGTTAATTCTTTTCAGTTCTAAACAAAAATTTAAAACTTTAACGCAATTTTAAAAGAATAGCCAAATTCTGGCTGGGATTACTTAGCAAAATGGCCATTCACTGGATACGTGCGAAAAAAAAGCCAGCTACCATACATTTCGTCACGTTAGTTACGTACGATTGTAGACCCTGTCATGGGCCTTCAAATAAAAATTGGAACTTTTTTGGGGGGGTAAAAACTCCAGGGTTGCGAGTCAGCGTGTTGCACACTTAGCCACGTGATTCCCACCTCATAAAGCTGTGTATAAATTTAAAGTCAATCGGATATCGGATATTCGAACGTCCATAACATTTTTTGACGTGATCAGGGTGCATAACTCTTACAGTTATTATCGGAAATAGCTGAGAATCAATAGGATTTTTCGTATCGTCCACTTAAAGGACCTAAGTCCGTAACTCAAAATCCTCCAAAATCTTCGACATCGAAAACACGAATTATTGGTCAATTTAAATCAACATTGATGATGTAAACTTACCAGGAAAAGATGAGCTTCTGATATCCGATATTTAAGATAAAATAATTTTTCTAACATTGGTACACGAATCGTGTACCATATTGCGCTCCGGTCCTAGTTTTATTGAGAGACTCGAGGGACGAGGCTAGACACATTGCACTGTATCACACTGCATATGTGGACTGGAATAACCAGGCGCTAAAAAAAAATGCACTGGGTCGAGACTGAATGGCTTGTTTCGCCTAACATAACTGATTTGAAATTTGAGTAAAACGGAAAGCATTTAATGTAAATCAGTTTATATACATTCATATTACAGTATTATATGAGTTTTGACCCACTTTTGTCAATTTCTGGATCCCAAATGTTAGCGATTTAGCTCCTTTAAAGCTGGACTCAGATAACAAAACTACAGAAATAATTAAATTAAAAAAAATAACCGCCATACTTGTTTCAATTTGATAGAACAAGTATGGCGATTGTACGACGTATGAAAACAGAGACAGACCACGCCCGCATTCAGTGTATACCTTGTCAACCACACTATCAACATTCGGCTAGAAATATTTCAACCTCCTGACTGATTGAGGGTTTTTCAGTATCGGTTTACTATAAATACTATTGCTACACAAGTATTATCCCTGATCAGGTACATATCATTTTACTAATTAGACGAAATAAGTAACCCACTGTGTACTTTTGCTCTAAAAATATTGAAAAAAACTACCTTACCCCAAACAATAACAATTCTACCAACACCAACTATTTGTTTCTTATTCCTTGAAAAGTTTTGCACAGCAGCGTATAAACACCAAATAATTTCTAGTATTATCGTTCCAAAATATATCCAAAGCAGCAATAAAACTGTTGTTCTCTCCATCAAAGAAGTATGCTTTCACTTATTCTTCATCTTGTTATTTATGAGGATCAAGGGACATAGGTAGTTATGTCCCTTGATGTTGTGTCAACAGCATCCATTTGTTTGCTGTTCGTAGATTTGTTATTGTTTGGGGCGAAGCAGTTTTCTTTCAATTTTAGAGCAAAAAAAGTACACAGCGGTTTACTTATTTCGTCTAATCAGTAAAATGATATGTACCTGATCAGGGATAATACTTGTATAGCAATAGTATTTTTAGGAAACCGATAGTGAAAAACTCTCAATCAGTCGGGGGGTTAAAATATTTCTAGCCGGATGTTGATAGTGTGGTTGACAAAGTATACACTGAATGTGGGCGTGGTCTGTCTCTGGTTTCATACGTCGTACAATCGCCATACTTGTTTTATCAAATTGAAACAAGTATGGCGGTTATTTATTTTTTTTATTTTTTCTGAAGTTTTGTAATCGGAGTTCAGCTTTAAACACTGTGTATAAAAAATAAAGTCAATCGGATATTAAGTGTGGACAACGGACCTAGCGGGAGAGAGAGAGAGAAAGAAAGAGAGAGAGATATGGGGTTTAACTCCCACTCGACACAAACTAGTTAATTCTCGACTAACATATGGTTTAATTTTATTTCAATGATTCGCTTGCGCGTAGGAGTCTTTAACAGTGGGAGGAAACCGGAGGACCCAGAGAAAATCCACAAGGTTGGGCAGGCGACGCTGCTCCTTGTTATATACAACCGGGGATTTGAAACCACGCCAGTTGAGTCAATGACAGGCTTTATGATACAGCATTGTATGTAGGCCATAATCAGCCCTCGATGTCAAGGCTAGCCTGTGATATTTTTGGATTATAGTCCGATTTGCTGCAAAATTATTATTCGTAATTAACGATTAAATGGATAATCGAGACTATTAGTTTTGTCTTACCGACTTCAGTAATGACGATCGAGGCTAACCGGAACTTTCATCTAATATCCCATAATGTATCTTTAACTTATAGAAAAACTTTAAATACGGATACCCTTGGTTACTATATCGCCACCCCTGCATCGCATTAAGACAGTACGATTATTACATAAATATACATACTTTTAATCTGATCGAGGAGTTTGACTGTCACATTTCCATACTGATGTCTGATAAATTGTTTCAATGGCATTTAGTAATTCTATGGAATACAATTGCTGCTTATTTCTGGGCCACGTTTCACTAGGCGTATCAAGTCATTATCAAGCATTGATAAAATATGAAAATATAACAAGACAAAGTATTAACCAAGTGTTATTGTGTACATTGTCTTGTTATATTTTCATATTTACATGTATGTAACAATCTTACGGTCTTAATGCGATTCAGTAATTGTATTCCATAGAATTACGCCCTGGTTATTCAAGTTCAGGTACGATTACTTAATGCCATTGAAACATTTTGTTTTCCAAAGTACCTCGTTATTATTATTTTGATCGTAAATACCGATGGCGTTTCTGGAAATGACGGATGGGCGGACACATGGATCCACGGGCGGACAGGGGGCGACAACCATATACTCTTTCACCTTAAGCATCATGCATGCAAATTGCGAAGAAATTGCATGCAGATTAATTGTGGTTAGATAAGTTTAACTGAACGGTAATTATTGTTAACTCTGCTGACCTGTAAATGGTGACCAGGATTAGCTTCATGCATCGTCAAGGGCAGCATTGAAAATTTTGGACTGAAAAGAACAGAAATTTAACTTGGAAGGTTAATATAAATACAAATCAAACTTTATCCCCTAATCTCACTTGATTATCATTTTTTGTTAAATATTATTCTGTTCCTCTGTTTTTATTACCTATTAAAATATTTAGCTTATTTGATGATAGTTTAAAAAAAATCATTTATTCCATGTGCTAAATTTTTTGTGCCTTTTCCAACAGGGGGGAGGGGGGAAAGTTCGACTAACAAGGTCATTTTGGGACTAACGTATGGTTCAATTTTATTTGAATAATTCGCTTGTGCGTAGGGGCCTTTAGTAGTGGGAGGAAACCGGAGGACGGGAAAAACCTACGAGGCTGGACAGGCCACCCTACTTCTTGTCATATACAACTGGGGATCGAAACCTCGCCAGTTGACTCAATGACATACCACATGAGTATGATTCATTCGGCCATCCACCCACTATAGAATTATAAAAAAAGAATAGAGTTCATTCAATTTTATATGGGAAAAATGACAACAAAATTGAAGACAATATAATCAGGGTTACCACTCTTGGTTTTTTACCAAATTTGGTGAAATCGGGATGTGGTTGGTGATTTGGTGAATGAATTTTAAAAATTGGTCAAATCATAAAAATGTAATGAAAAAATAAACAAAACGCAATACTTTGGCACTTTGATTTGACTCCTATATGTGTCCTACTTCTAAGTCCTAAGGCATAGTGTGTGCTGACCTATGTTATATGCTATAAATAAACTACAAAGTTTACAGTTTTGCAAATTGAACTAAATCTTCGAGTGTGCACATCCGAGGCCTACCCCATAATACAACTGTAATTTCTTCACCATGATGGGGGTGGATGGCTGAATGGTAAGCGTGCGCGCGCTGTATCAGAAAGCCTGTCATTGAGTCAATTGGTGGGGTTTCGAATCCCCGGTTATACGTGGCAAGGAGTAGGATCGCCTGTCCAACCTCGTGGGTTTTCTCCGGGTCCTCCCACTGCTAAAGACCTCTACGTACAAGCAAATTTTTGAAATAAAATTAAACTATATGTAAGTACCGAAATGACCTGGTTTGCGTCGAGTTGATGTTAAACCCCATTTATCTCTCTCTCCCTCTCTCTTCACCATGAAAACATCAAATAGATAGACGATACGGGTAGGCCTAAGTCTGTTTCTCCCACTTTTTCTAATTTTGCCTAGATCTAGATTTATATATTGATCTTCATAATATTGTCAAATTGTGCGAATTTGTGGATACTTCATAAAACAATTGCGATTTTTGTACATAAAGCCTGGTATATAAGTCATTTAAAACATTTGGTGAAATGAAGCGAGATTTGGTGAATTTTGGCCACTATTGACCACCCGGTGTGGTGAAATTCAAAAATCTAGAGTGGCAACGCTGAATATAATAATAACGCCGTATCACGATGTTTGCGGAAAGATCAAGAACAGAAGGTCGATGTAACTGAGCCTTACATCATGCGTGTTTCTATCCGTTAAATATACCTTTCGAAATCATACAGCATCGGCGATTCAAATTAGCCTTTAAACCAAGTCATAGGGTAGTTATATTATTAAAAACTAAACGTAAGGTCAATATGATAAAGCACAAAACTACAAATATTATACATACAATTCTGTTGGTCGGATGACGTTTGCCCATAATATTCCTGGTATCGATCCGTCTTTAGAACCCATGGAGTATTGGGCTACTGGTCCGTCTGATGACGTGGGTTTCACTCTGCAAAAAAACCCCACCAAAACATGTTCTAAACATATATCATCTATGGATAGAAACCAGAGAGTATGTTGTTCACTATCGAAAACCAAACTTCCTAAGCAGCTTCTATTTTTACAGCTGAGTTAGCCCCTTGTATATATATTCTTTAGGCTATTCTAGATCTATATCTTTCGAGTTTATCAGCAAGGACACTGTCCTTTGCTGGCCCCTCGGTCACATGTAGTTTACTTTAGATCTTCCCATATCTAGACTTTTTTTAAACATAAAATAGCCCAAAGGTTTAAACGTTTCTACAAATTTATTTATCTGTGGCCACTAACTGGTACCGGTGTTGGGATCTTAAATAGTAAGTGCAGGAGGACCGCCCTACACGTAAAACAAAAATATACAAGATAAACATGCGTACAAGACAGAAAATAGACATTGCAAAAATTGAACAATTATCAAATCAAGTGAATGGATCCACGGCGCTGTACAGTCCCGGGCCTGTTGTGGTACAGGCTTCACTAAAATGATTTACAAAACCAATGCGACCAATCTTGACAGTGGTCGTCTCTTCGATGGCGATAGTCTTCCAGTTGACGTCAGGTGTTATAGAACGTCAAATAATTCTAACAATAAGGGCAATAATCCGGACAGAATCTCGGAAAACGCTAAAAAAAATACATAGTGAGCAAACAGGAGCTAAGGCCGACAACAAGAACATTCTGCAGTACGAAAGGCTAAAACTCTACTCTAATAGTAAGTGCAGGAGGACCGCACTACACACAAAACAAAAATATACAAGATAAACCCGCGGACAAGACGGAAAATAGACATTGCAAAAAATAAACAATTATCAAATCAAGGCATACATAAACTTCGAATCATCAAGCTCCTCTTAGAAGAATGGACAAAGTCCTATACAGCAAATAGAATGGATAAAATTGTTTTATGCCATTCTAGCATTAGTCAACCAGAGTGAAGCATTACCACCGTTCCTTTACCAGTGAAGCACCCTTTGATGTTTTAGTACAACTACAAGCATCTCAATAGATCAAAGTACCATACTACCGTTACCAGTCTTTATATTATTATTTATTTCCTCCACCGGGTCTAAACTTAATTTAATTAAATATTCAAGTCATTGATCGTCATGCATTTTTCGGCAAATATCGAACTTTTCATGGCATATATATAAAATATGGTAGCGATATGTTGGATGCTTTCTGCTGTTTATATATCATTATTATATGATAAAACTTACACGATAGGTAAACCAGGTAAATTATTGAATAATTTAGCCAGATATGGATCAACACGATTATTAATAAGATCTCTGTATCCATCCAACATGGCTTCCTGCAATTAACAAGTACAACAAAACAAAATAACTTAGATCAACAGGATTTTGGGGTCAGACCACATTTTGTTTTCTCCATTGAATTGACTTTTATAGTCATGATCTTTATTTTAACATTTCTTCAATTCTATTTTTTTTCAACCATGAAAAGACAAATATATCAAAATAACCTGATTTTAAGAGAAAATCATGAGTTTTATTAATGGAAGTACGGTTGGTCCATACTACGTTTGGTTACATTCTTATTTTTTTCAACATCAAAATTATTAGTCAAACATACAAGAAAAATTAAATCAGAGGCCCAAGAGCCACTCTGGATCAAAAAATCAATGAAAGGTGGGGAGAACAATCTATATTATTACAATGACATGTTTAACTTAAAATATATATTTTGGTTTACCGAACTATTATAAAACACAGTTGAGTCACTCTTTAACATTGCAAAATATTCTGATATTGATCCTTGAAAATTGTTCTTGGTCATTATCTGTAAATAGAAACGATGAATATTATTAATGTCCATCGTGGTTTCAAATATTGGTTGAATATCTTATCTGGGGACGCGGCTATACTTACGTTCAAAACAAAATTCGTTTGTCTTTTGTTGCTTTGGGTGGGGGGTGCAGAAGAGCGGATAATGGTACAGCGAAATCGTAATGAAACTTACAGTTACCCTTAACTTGCTGTTTCTGGTGGAAACGATACTTCTCATAAGAATTTATTTGTTGAAAATACATGGGATTCGATGGCTTCTCTGCATCAAGCAAAACGGAGCTTTGGGACTAAATTTGCAATAACAATGTTAGGTCCTAGAAAAGTAAATGTTGGAATATAACCGGATTTATATTTATTAAAATAAATTGAAAAAAAATAATAAACGAATTTGCTTCATGCTTATCTTTAAACAAAATTTAAAGGATAACATTTGGCCCACCATTGTTCAAGAAATGGTGTTTCTGCTCCTGTAACTATTATTAGGTTATAATTCCATGCAGGGATGTGAGGTGACTGGACAGATTCACCTCCCCACACAAAAAAAAAGAATGATTTCTGATTATGTCAGGCCGACTCAAGAATACGACGTACAGAAAACCATGCAGAGGTGTGAGGAGAATGGGCAGATACCCCCACCCCCACCAAATGATTTCTGACTATGTCAGGCCGACTTGTCATATAAAGGCTCAAGACTAATTATTGTCTGCCATCTAACTCCGGATGGAAGCGAATGTAAAGGATATTCGTTGATTTGGGGCTTTCAAAACAGTTTTCAAGGCATAAACAAATCGTTACCTTTTTCATTTCATTTGATATTCTCGCCACCTCATCCAAACCCTTTCGATGAACTTCTTCCGGTGTAAGATCCAAGGATAGATACCATTTTAAACATGCTTTGTAGAATTCTTTGCCCTTGTGTAGATTTACCACTCCGTAACCCTGTCTTGTAGCCGGCATATATTCCTAATATTTATCAAATAAGAATATTGTCGAATTCAATTATTAGCGCCCGTATTTTGGATGTCGGGGCTTTACTTTTGCTTGAGGGTGGAACATACAACGATTGCCTGGGGATACACCTAACATCGCAAGTACTCCGCTATTTGGATGAAAGAAAATACAAATTTGGGGATTTCTGTCTGCCCTGCAGTTTCTTTGTTAACATTGGGTCCACTAAATTATCAAATAGAAATGCTAATATTATCACTTCGACGATTTTTGTCAAACCGTATGCAGATATAGGAACGAAAACTAAAATGGAACGATGTGTTAAAAGTAGAAGTCGTACTAAAGGCAGTCAAGCAATGAACTTACTGTTTGTAGAAAGGTCTTTAAGTCTTGAAGTTTGTCCACCACGGAATTAACAGCAGTAACACCGCGTGATCGTATCATGGCCCTATAATAAAACCAAGCCCTAATATTGGATAACATTAAGCATTAAAAAATTGGTGGTAAGTTAAAACGTCCCCTCGAAACTTTACCACAGCTTTTTCGTGACTTGATCATTTCATACGACTGCATGACTGAACATATAGAGCAGGAACCAAGTACCAAAATATTTACCAAAAATTATTCTCCAATAAGGTATCGATGCATTGTATTATCGGAATGTACCTGGTATTTACATCATCACGTATTACAAAAAACACTCTGATAGAGAATTTTTTGATGGGGTAGTACCTATGGAATTACCAGGACAAATCTAGGCTAGATTGTCACATAAACTGATTGGAAGTTGTTCAGCCCCACCACAGGAATCATGAATGAATACTGCAGTGGGACACAGACACGTCCCACCGCATTAGACTGCTTGGAAGTGTTCAGCGCCATCACAAGAATCATAAATGATCAGTGGGACACAGGGGCATCGCATCACCTAAAACTGCTTGTAAGTTGTTGAGCATCTCCATGGTGATCATGAATGACTACTGCCAGACAGTTTTTGCGCTTGGGTACCAATGACAGACAGCCAGAATACTTATCGAAATTCCGTGCTAAATGTCTATAAACCAGTGATTGTTTTCCATATGTGCTCAATCGCCAAATGCCACTTAATATCTCCGTTATTAAGTTTTGACAATGGTTTTATGGACAACATTATCATTGGTAGGTGTATTATAGAACATGTTTATATGATTATTTGTTACTTGAAATAAAGAACAGTTTGGCGCGGACAGCAATACCAGTTGCCTGTGGCGTTGGGGTTGATATGTGTCCAATCAGTAATCGAATTCATCGATTAGCTTTTGTATTTTGACTCTGTGGTTATTATAATACATTATCTCAAAAATACAATGTTACCTCGTTGCATTAGTTGTATGTATTTTGTCTAAATCTTGTGTAAATGGCTCATAAGATCCGCAATTGTCCGAATAACTCGACCGTGGACACTCATTTTGCACCTTATTTATTTGATCTATTACTAAATTCTAGAAAATAAAAAGAACACAAAACATCATCAAATATCACTAAAATTAACTAATTAATATAAAATATCACTAAAACTAACTAATTAGTATCAAATATCACTAAAATTAACTAATTAATATCAAAGAACAAAGCTAAATAATGGAATTTAAATAATAATAATAATAATAATAAAATCGTCATTTTACAAGGGTAGCAAATTAAGCCTGAGGCTTGTTTCCAATTTGGCCCTTGGCACAGATCGTGCGAATGATTTCGATCATTACTGCAGGAAGAAACCGAAGAACTCGGAGGAAACCTGCCTGATCGGACGTGAGACCGAATATCCCTCTGGGATTGAGCTGGGATTGAATCCTCGATGCATTGGTGATAAACCAAATGAAAAAGATAGTAAGCTGGCACTGCCAGGCAGGATACGCCCACATTTTCGAGAGATGGTTAGAGAACAAGCAAAACCGACAGTGATTTTTCCTACAATCAAAGGCTATAATTCATTAAATTACAATTTGATATGCGCAAATATCGAAAAGAATCAAGATCTTTAGGTTATAAACAAGTATTTCAAGTTTCATCAAAATCGAATTAAAATTGTGACCTATACTTGGTCCACCACCTTGATATACCATATTTTAACACTATTAGCATACAAACGGCGGCCATTTTGTCTGGCAATTACGGTTCGATTTCCCTGAAATTTAAACTAAACCTTCCGTATGGTGTAACGGTGATAGAGTCAAGTGGTTTTTTTTTTTAAATCGGATAATAATCGTGACCTCCAGAGGGACCATAGGCAATTTTTCGGACAATCAGGGGCCATAATTCAGGAAGTTATGATCTGATATGTGCAAATAACGAAAGGAACCAAGATCTTTGGGTTATAACCATGCATTTCAAGTTTCATCAAAATTGAATCAAAATTGTGACCTATACTTGGTCCACAACCTTGATATACCATTTTTTATAACAGTATTCGCGTACACGCGGTGGCCATTTTGTATGTCAGTTTTGTCCCGAATTTTTCCGAAGTTCGAACTCAACCTTCCTTAGGGCGTAACGGTGATATAATCAAACGATTTTTTAAATCAGATAATAATTGTGACCTCCAGAGGGACAACAAGCTAAACGAAGGCGATTTTGCGTATAATCAGGGGCCATAATTCAGAAAGTTACGATCCAATATGCGCAAATATCGAAAGGAACTAAGATCTTTGGGTTATAACCCTACATTTCAAGTTTCATTAAAATTGTGACCTCTACAGGGTGCACAACCTTGATATCCCATTTTTAACAGTATTTGCGTACGAATGGCGGCCATTTTGTATGGCAATTTTGGACCAATTTTTCTGAAATTCGAACTCATCCTTCCTTAGGGTGAAACAGTGATATAATCAAACGATTTTTTAAATCAGATAATTATTTTAACCTCCAGAGGGACCACAAGCTAAACCAAGACGATTTTGCGTATAATCAGGGGCCATTATTCAGGAAGTTACGATCCGATATGCGCAAATATCAATAAGAACCAAGATCTTTGGGTTATAACCTTGCATTTCAAGTTTCATCAAAATCGAATTAAAATTGTGATCTCTACAGGGTCCACAACCTTGATATACCATTTTTTAACAGTATTCGCGTTCGAACGGCGGCCATTTTGTATGGTAATTTTGGTCCGATTTTTCCGAAATTTGAACTCAACCTTTCTTAGGGTGTAACGGTGATATAATCGAACGGTTTTTCAAATCGGATAATAATTGTGACCGCCTAGGTGATTTTTCGTACAATCGGGGGCCATAACTCAGGAAATTACGTTCCGATAGGCGCAAATATTGAAAGGAACCAAGATCTTTTGGTTATAAACATGCATGTAAAGTTTCATCAAAATCGGTTCCAAATTGTGACCTCTATAGGGTCCACAAGCTCATAACATGATTTTTCGTACAATCAGGGGCCATAATCTATGAAGTTTTGATGGAGGCAGACCACCATTAATTTTCCTCCCATATCTCGGTACCCACAAATTGTAGTACCAGCTATTTTTAGATATCTTTTTCTCCCTTCTTTCCTGCCATTTTGCATGCCTATTTGTATTGACTTTTTGGTGTAGAATTGATGAAGAGGCATTGAATTTCTATTTTCTGCCTGGTTTGGTGTCCGATTGAGACTTTTAAGGCGGAAGAATACAATGAGTAAAGAGGCTTTGTTTTGTTTTTGCACTAACACGGACATGATATTGTGACCCCAGTCTGCTAGGAATTTCAGTGAATTGAAATTTTGGTGGTCAACCTCATACAAATTTAGTACTCTGATGATCCCATGATGTCATACTTGCTGTGCTACAAAGAGAAGTTCTCAACGAAATTTAGGGAATGGGCTACAGCACGCAGAACACCACTGATTTAACATTGGAGTCAATGGAGAAATTAATGGTGGTCTGCCTCCTATATTTTGCAATGGCGGAAATTTTGATTTGTCTGCTGTGTGAAGATTTGTGAATATTTTGGCCTTAAACTTTCAGAACAGGTAGAGTGAACATTATGAATTACTTTTTTGGCAGCATTTATGCTTTTTTTAATTTTTTTTCTCTCATTTGCATTTTTTTGGGAGTCGAGGCCTCGAATTTTACATGTTGTTTACATACAACATTGAGCAGGTGTTGATGTGGTATGCAACATTGTATTAAAATTTTGTTAATATTATTATTACGTCATATGAAGCCTTTTCTTTTTAAAAATGGCTGAAATATACCAGTTTTATTACGAGAAATTACAAAATCGTTCAACCATTGCTGCAAATAGTGTGTGTCGTATATGGCAAGGGGCTAGAACCACAAATGGGAAGTATGGTATAATGGGAAGTATAGAACCCAATTACCAACCTTTGGTCTAAAACTAAGGTTCACAGACTGTCTTTCATGATGTCTGTGGTTATGAATTTTGAATTGTCATCAAAACTAGATTGCTCCCATTTGTGTCATAACTGTTTGTGTATCGAAACATCGCACATCAGTCTTGAACCCCATTACATTAACAATAACAGGAAACACTGTATAACATGTGGTTTCTGCCATGGCCATTATGAATACAGAGACTGTCTGCTACATTTACAATTATAAGGCTAGAGCTCCAAGGCTTAGCCGGGTTTTTTTATATTTCAGATTTTAAAGGGATGTTGGCTAGAAATATTCAAAAAATATTCCTATTTCCAGTCGAAGCCGCGTGGAGGCCTCCCTTGATTCCGACCAGGTTTTTTTGTTTTTGTTTTAGGTATTTAAAGGGAATCTGCTGCATGTGTGTTTAATTGTGGTTTTGTGTACTGTTTGAAATAAGGAATTGGTGGAGTGGGGGGGAGGTGACATGTATGTCATTTGTTTGAGGTTATGATTAAGATTAGGTTGTTGTCAAAAAATGTTTACTGAGAGTAACTATGATCTTCCAGAGAATTGTCTGTCATGTCCCTACTGTGAAAATCTAGCTGGCCTTTCTTATAACCCGATTCTACGGAATGACTCTGCTTGTACTTTGCAAATGAATACAGTTTTCTTCCTCGAGTAAATAGGTTTCGCTTCTTCACAGCTGGTCTGTTTTTGTATTGTGAATAGTACTTGCGTTCATTCTCCATTCGGGTAAGAGAGTGTCTAGTTTTGGAAGATAGCTTAGCTCCCAGATAGTTAGCTTTCCCTTCTGTGGAGCGCTTTATCCCAATGTTGTTGCGGAGAATGGTGGAAGATAATCGGCCCATTGCATTTCTTCCATAATTCACATTCTTTGGGAGAGAAACACTGAGAGACCGATTGAGAGCTTCACATTTTTGTGTGTTTGTGTTGAAGCGTGTTTTTATTATTGCTTCTTCACTCAGTCTTATCTTTAATATTTCATTCAATATGAATTTATCATTATCTTCCATTTGCAGGCCGGTAAATTTGTTAGCAGCTAGGAACATGGATCTTATCCACCAGTTACTCCTCAGATTACCATTACAAACGACAGAGTGAACTTTGCATTTTGAGCAGTCTCCATCATAGCACATAATGGTAGCTTGAAGTATTTTGGGTAAGCGTTTCTTCAATTCTTGAACATTTCCACAGTGGTCCTTCAATAAATTTTTGACGATAAGGCTGCATCTCGCTTTTACATCCTGACTTAAGATTTTTTTAAACTTTCCCTTTTCGAGCTTTGTTTTTCCAGGGAACATATTTTCACTGAATTTCGCATTGCTGCATTGCCTAAACTGAGAAGCAGCCAGATGTGTTGGATCCGCAAGTCGTTCAACTTTCCACATAGGATGTAGGTGTTGGAGGCTTTCTTCTATGCCTTGAGCTGCTCTGCCGTCTCCATCTGTTGTGGCGAACTGGATTAGAACATTTTGAAGTGCAAAATCTGTACCAAGTGCTTTACCCATGTCCAGCTCGGACAAAGGGGCTTCTGTCACTAAATTTGCAGTGCAGCCTTCATGCCCGCCAGGACATTCCACTTGCATGCCTTTCCCTTTCATCCAGGCCCCGATCCAACACAGTTTATTCTGCATGACAGCGGCGAGAATATACTTATGTTCGGTATTTGTTTCGCAAGCCAGTGCAATTGCTTGAGACGCACCCTGTCCAGGCTTTTTGGAATGCCCAATTGTTATACAATTGTACCTGCCATCTACTGCAACATTTATGACATTCGGGTCTACGGCTCCTCCTCTTGCATTAATTGATTTGACTTCATTAATCTTTTCCCTCATACTTAATGTGTTTAACCGTGTGGTTTTGGTGTTGACGTAATTGCTGAGTTTCTGCATGGAATTCCTGGCTGGAGGAGGAATATCTAAATCAGCCATAAGTAGCCTGGCCCTGCTGTTACTTATTATTGGTGTATCCATGAGACCGGACTGTAGGGTAAGATTGACAGACGCAGGCTTGGGACCCCTTTTGCCGGTATGAACTTCTGAGTATAATTTGTGGACAGGGTAAATGAATCCACATTTCGTACACTTGACCGAGCATTTCCAAGCTGCTCCCCATTTCTCCTCCGTAGCCAACACAAACTTTGGCAACGAACAGCTTTTTGGCTTCTGCTTGACATGCCCTCTTATGACAGAATTCCACATTTCCAACATTTTGACAATATCTACAATCCTATTGCCTTCGATTGGTAAAGCCTCAATATGATAATTGTCTCCCTTTTTTTCAGATCTTGGTCCAAGTTTTCGATGACTACCGGGCTGTCTTGGTCAAATAATGGATGTATATTGAACCCAGCAGTTTCCGTGTGACATTTAGATGTAGATGGAACATTGTAGTCAGTCTGTGTCCCAGATGTTGCCTGTAAGCACTGCCTTTTGAAGAGAACCTTGTGACCACTTAGAAAACGTCCAGCCTGGCGCTTTCTCTCCCCCTTCATTTTTAGAAAAAATGGTGAAGAGACACTTGTGTTTGCATTTCTGCCTCTCTCTTAGCCAGGGAAACTCAAGACGACACAGAAAGAATAAATCATTTCTTTTTATTGAAAAGAAAATAGACCTGTGATTGGTCAGCCATTTGTAGGATTCCATATCGAGAAGACCCGTGGGCATAATAAACCTGTTGCTGTGTTACATAATAGCATTATCTAAATCTAATTGGCCTGTGCTAATGTTGCCCACTGAAAGACATTTCTGAAAATAATAGCCATATATGTTCCATCAAATTTTAAATTGTACATATCCTGTGATTTCTCCCTTGAACGACATGAAATCAGATATTTTTCTTAAAATATTAGCCATCTAGATTCTTTTTACATTGTAATTGCAAAATCAGTTTACAGAATAACTTTATTATCAAAAATAAAAAAGTTATGCTTAATTGAAGTTTTTTGGTTTGTAAATCTAACTCCAGTTTTCCGCACTTAAATAGCTTAAATGTGCCCATCAGCAAAAAGGCAACTGGTCATCTAAATTTTTATTTTTTTAAAAATCCTGTGATAATTTTTCTCCAAATATGTTTTTATTTATAATTCAGACTTAATGTTCAAGAAAACAGAGAAATTGATTCTATATAGGAGGCAGACCACGATTAATTTTTCATATCTCGACAAATTGTAGTGCCGGCTATTTTTAGATATCTTTTTCTCCCTTCTTTCCTGCCATTTTGCATGCCTATTTGTATTGACTTTTTGGTGTAGAATTGATGAAGAGGCATTGAATTTCTATTTTCTGCCTGGTTTGGTGTCAGATTGAGACTTTTAAGGCGGAAGAATACAATGAGTAAAGAGGCTTTGTTTTGTTTTTGCACTAACACGGACATGATATTGTGACCCCAGTCTGCTAGGAATTTCAGTGAATTGAAATTTTGGTGGTCAACCTCATACAAATTTAGTACTCCGATGATCCCATGATGTCATACTTGCTGTGCTACAAAGAGAAGTTCACAACGAAATTTAGGGAATGGGCTACAGCACGCAGAACACCACTGATTTAACATTGGAGTCAATGGAGAAATTAATGGTGGTCTGCCTCCTGATACGATACATGCCAATATCGAAAGCAGCCGAGATCTTTTGGGGATAAACCTATATTTCAAGTTTCGTCAAAATCGGACAAGAATTGTGACCTGTAGAGAGTCCACAAACAATTGTGGACGGACGGACGGACGTCCAGGGGCGACGACATAATACGTCCACATGAAAATGTGGGCGTATAAAAATCAAGTGAATACTTTATGCTTACCACAGATACATTGTTGTAAGCTGTTCCAAGTCGAATAGCTTCTCGAAACAACGAGATTTTTTCATCAATCTTAATAAATGTAAGGAAAATATGGTTATTATCTTCTCACTCTCTCTCTCTCTCTCTCTAATTCTCTCGCTCTCTCTCTCTTCCCTATCTCTCTCGCAGAGAATATCAACGAAACAAATGAGAGGAAGTAATACCCGAGGAGAGGGATTAAATAGGCTTTGCCTGTTTCCTAATCCTAATATCCAATAAAATATTGTTTAGAAAAAAAGAAGTACCTGGTCTGGTAGTCTTGTGAGTCGTGCCAAGTAATTCTCATAATCACCAACAGTATAGAAAGGACATAAACCTGTAAATGAATGTACCTGTGGTCCCTCCATTAAATTCAGTGGGTTAATATTGTTATACCTGTAATAAATGAACGAGATGTCATTTCTGTACATGAACATTGAGCTTAAGATCGCGTCTAAACAATATTAGGTTTTAATCGTTCAGGTTACTATTTAAAGAAAAAAAAATTAAAAAAGGTAAATGATTACATATATTGTTCAGGTTACTTATTAAAGAACAATCCTTTTATTTTTAAAAAAGAAAAATGATTACATCTATTGACAGATAGCGCATTTAGGCTTTAACACATAATTGTTGAATAAGATTATAGTTAGCCTTTATTTGCATGGGAGGGGCTGTCTTATTTTAGTGTTTATTATCACTTGACTTACAGCCGCCATTCATATCCATTTATATACGTTAATAACATGTTCTCCAATATATCATAATTCAACCTATCAGAACGACTTAAGTCGTCACGTGGTATAGATGTCAACGTTGCAAAATATTCATCAGCCTTTGCCTAGAGAAAAAAAGGGAAACAGTATTTATTATTCTTTTATAAATGTTCATCAGACGTTATCATTTATGTATATAAAAAACACATAGTGGTTTGTACATACATGTAGATTATTTATTTATAATAGGCTTGCTAAGCAAGGGAACAGAAGACACCATACAAAGTTGCCATTGCCAAGTCTACCATGGGCCATGCGTTGCGAAATTATACAGAGGGTCTTCTTCACAAAACCTTCCTCTAAGCTGTCATTTCTTGGAGAATAATTTTTTAAAAATCCAACAGAACGACTATGTAACAAGGTAGACGGGATGTCGTATCTGTACAGAAGTAGATATGCTACTAGGCGAATTTTCCAAAAACATAAAAAATGGAAGTTTGCAAAAACAAATATTATTTCCCATCTTAATCGATGTTATTGGGGCATTGTGGGCATAGGGCCATATAGTCTTAATCCGGCCCGATCCTTATTCTTAATTGATCCGAATTAAGGTGATAACAAACTTTTCCGATACTTCTTCAAACTTCAGATTTGGTGCCGCTTTATCAATTTTTATAAGTCCACTTTCTGAGTTTCTTGAACTTTGAAGAGTGGCAACTAAAAGGCGTTCTGCTTGTTACAGATCGGAGGACTGTTAAAATCTTACCCGACATCTCCCCAACTCTGCTACCTTGCATGTGATCGCAGTTGTTGCTACTGTATTGTGTTAAAATCTAATTTCATGTTCAAACTGTCAAGTTGTTATCATATGCCAAGTGTTCATGTGGACTTAAAGTAAACGACTGTCCATCACTCGGACTTACTAAGCCTAAGAGAATCGGATTAAAATCAAATGCTAGTTTATATTCGTTTTATTTTTAGATAGGTTACTCCATTAATAATTTGTTTATGTGTAATGAGTTTTAAGGAATGAAATTTTACTTCTTGTCAACACAATATACCCCTTCTACGTTGTTATGTATAGTTTGGAATGCTACGTAATAGGCGGAGGTGAGCTGACGGATCTCGGTTTTCTCCCATATGAGTGACTAAACTGCTACACTTTACCTGTAAACCATAGCCCAGAACCACTCTATCCTCCCATACAAACATCGCTTTGAATAGCAAGGGAAAACAGAATAGCGCTACCCTGACAACTGGGATTGAAAAATCCTGAAGCTCATTTTTGCCAATGCCGACATTTGATATCCAGACAATGTAATCGAGATCCCAGTTACCTAGTCGGTCGACCACGGCAGCCCATGAAAGAAGAAGTTTTTGCTTTGTTTTTGTTTTTTTGTTTTATACCCGGTCCTTTACCTCGCGCAAAAAATAAACAACAGTCTTGGTGAAATGAGTGACCTAATCACAATAATATCTCATTCGTCAATCATATTAAAACTTTCTTACCTTGGATTCGTTATAACCAGCCATGGTGAACGATTCCATGATATCGTTGTACTTATGATAACCACGGTAAGTAGATTGTTCCGGCCGAACAGACATTCTCCACTCGAAGTACTCGGTACTGAGTTTTGACAGAACGGATCCAGCATCACCTTAATGTTGGAAATACAAATAAACAGATTGTTAGGCGTTTTTCGTATTAGTTAACTTGATATTTATTTAACAATTTAATTAAACGTGAACAGAAAATTGGAATAAATAACTTAAAATCTTGAGCCGCTTTGAAATTTTCATTTCGAGTGCTCGCCTTAAATGTGTCAGTGAACAGCTTGATAAACGCGAATATTCGATGCCGTTTGTAAACTTGTGGTACGGGTAATACAAGTGCAACAACAAATGGCAGGGGCGTATTCTACACAGAATTAAACCAAATTTTAACATCTGAAGACCCCCCAATTAAGGGCAGGCTTATAATTCCCCCTTTAAAGAAGTTTAAAGCCCCAATAACACCCCTGTTGTAACGGAAAAATATATCCCAAACTTTATTCTGATCAACAAATTGTATAACTATTTTACAATATTTCAATTAATTGATGATACAAATTGTATCTTAATACACCTAATTTTTAAAAAATGGAAAAATTCAACTGTATGAATTGAAAGGCCTTACGTCAACACTTTCAAATGTAACTTGGATTTAAACATATTTTCGAACCCTCTGGACAAGTAAAATAGGGTGTAATGGATAATTTACACAACAGGTAGGACACTTAAACATTTCGTAGTTAGAATAAGGCTATTTTTTTCTGGGCCTCAAGCCAGCAAGAGTGTTATTGTCCCTTTAAAAGAAAAGACAAACAATGCTACCTGCGAAGCATTTTCTATCGTTGTCATGGTGCTCTAAAAGTAAATAGGAACAATAAAAAAAATATCAATTTCATTGGTTTCATTTTGGATTGACAGTTCATATGTGTGGTTAGACGGCTAAGTCACGTTACCCAATGAAAACAGAGCTAAGCTCCGGGATTAATACTTAATATCTGCATCTACTCTAAATAAATATATACGTATATTTATAAAAGACTGAAAGGCGTAGAGGAGTACGCATAGACGGAGTTCATTCTAGTGTCAAAATGTCATTTGATTAAAAATCAAGCCGCTGCCAGGCTGGATATGCCCACATTTTCCAAGAGATAGGTAGAGAACAAGCTAAAAAGAAACATGATTTTGTGTGCAATCAGGGGCAATAATCCAGAAAGTTATGGTCAGTGAACAAAAGCTCAAATATGATTTTTCGTATAACCAGGGACCATAATTCAGGAAGTTATGATCCGATATATGCAAATATCGACAGAAACCAAGATCTTTGAGTGATAAACATGCATTTCTAGTTTCACCGAAATCGGATTTAAATTGTGCCCTAAGTGCCCGCAAGCTTAAAACCTGATTTTTCGAACAATCTGGGGCCATAATCCATGATGTTTCGATCCAATACATGCCAATATCGAAAGCAGCCGAGATCTTTTGGAGATAAACTATATTTCAAGTTTCGTCAAAATCGGATAAGAATTGTGACCTGTAGAAAGTCCACAAACGTGGACGGACGGGCGGACCGGGCGAATACAATATACGTCCACATGAAAAGTGTGGGCGTATAAAAACACAAAGAACGTTATTCGTATGCAATGTTAATTCCCTTTTACTGAAATTAAAACAATGGAGTAGAGATACCTGTCACAATGTCTACATAGATAAAAAAAAAAAACCTGGGAGGTTGGGTGTGTCAATTCTTGCGATATGCAAGAGTATATAGTTATAATATACACATTTCCAGTCTAATTATATTAATACAAACATTTTGTTCCGTATTATATTTCGTTTGATTTTTTTTATTACACGTGACTTTGATGTAACTGATACTAGGTACACTACCGAGTGTTAACTGACACTGGGGTTCTTGTACACTACTGAGTATGTTGTTCTGGTACACTACTGAGTGTTAACTGACAATGGGGTTCTGTTACACGTCTGTGCGTTAACTTATTACATTGGGATAGGATTGGGATTACCTTCTGAAACATAGGTCGAATGGTTAGCACGTGCGTGTTGTATCGTAAAGCCTTTCATCGAGTCATCTGGCGTGGTTTCGAATCCCTGGTTGTACGTGACAATGAGTAGGGTCGCATGTCCAACCTCGTGGGTTTTCTTCGAACAATATGTAGTGGTGCATGTCCCGAATTATACAATTGCCTCACATGTGTACTCATTATGACAGTATTTCCGACAAACAAAAATAAATTCAACTCACCATGTGACGGTGTAAAATTACAACCAACGACAATCAGTATAAAAACCAACTTTCGTCCTTCCATAATAAACATATAACACGTCATGTCTAATCCTGTTCGTTGCTGTTTAACCTATTTTTGTATACCAATATAAATAACACATACATAATATTTTTTAAAAAAACATAATAAAGGGTGCAAAATGTTAGCCCAAAAGACGATTTTCATAGAAAGGTTGAACTTTGTTGATTTTCTGTCCCCAATTTAGATATTGCCTACACACGACACGATGAAATATAAAAAACACACGACAACACAGCATATAAAATAAGTGTAATGCGGTCACAAATCAATTATTACAAAAACCTAAAAAAAATCATAAGAAATAAACACGGATTTTTTTATGTTTTGAGGGTTATTCAAAATGTGCGGGGGTGAGGGTGGGATGGCCTAGTGGTCTAGAGTGTCGCACTTCGACCTCTAGCTGGCCTGCCACCTCTGGCTTGCGGCTGTGGTTTCGAGCCCTGGTGTGAACGTATGTGGCATGGAGATAGGGGCGCCTTCTCAACCTCGTGGGTTTCCTCCCGGCACTCCGGTTTCCTTCCACTGCTAAAGACCCCTACGCAAGCGAATTATTGAAATAAAATTAAACCATAATTATGTTAGTCCCGAAACGACCTAGTTGTTTAGAGTGGACGCTAAACCCCATCTCTGTCTCTCTCTCTCTCTCTCTCTCTCAAAATGTGCGAATTTTGCATAGTGATTTTGCTCCCTGGAACACCGAAATTTCATCGGAAAAGATCCATTTCACTTGCCCATCTAATTGACAGGCTTTTAGTAAATGTTTTGGTTGAGTATTGACAAGCGTTAGCTAGATAGATTAAAATTACAGATAATACGTCATCATTTGATGTTGGTGTATCATTATTTCAAATAATGGTACGGGCAATTTGCCAAGCGTGCATTATTCATACTCGTTAAGTAAGACTTTGGACCCGTGTGACGTATTTCAGTGCAAAGCCAATCAATTCTTTATTTAAGAAAATCGGGGTCCAGTTTTTTTTAGCACAAACTAAGTTAAATCCTGTTATGTAGTAGTTATTAGCACCCTTTCCTCGGTGTATCGGTGAATATCAGGACAGTTTTGGTCGGGGGTTCAGCCGAGGCGAAGCCGAGGCGGTCCCCGACCAAAACTGTCCTGATATTCACCGATACACCGAGGAAAGGTGCTAATAACTGACTTACATCACATTTCTATCGAGTATTGTGAAGGCAAATGTGAAAATAGTATTTATTATCGAGTCGTTTCAACCGAAAAGTGAGAAATGCTCTTTCATTTATCCCTTTTTGAGCCTCACATTACATTTCATGATAGGATGATTGCGCAGTGGAGAGACGACCTGAATAGTATTTACACGTGCGTATTGCTATACCCTGGGAGTAAAACTATCACGTGTTTGTTTAGACCACGTCGTCAAAACAACTTGTCTATGGCGAAGAGGACTGCGATATTAATAATATTATTATTAAATGTAGTGTGAAGGAAATGCGAAACGTGGGTCATTCCTGGTGAAAGTATGCATCAACGAATTATTTGTAATAAAATGTATGTCTTTCTAGGCGTTTCTTTTTCATCCTGCTTATTTTTAATGCCTGTGAAGTGTCCAGCAGAGGAGAACTGCGCCTTCTATCATCAGAATTGAAATAATTATTCAGTATTCTAATTTATATGTTTTGCATAATAATATAAATCAAACCAAATTGTGGAATAGATGCCAATTGATATGTATAATAATTGATTTTTGTAATATGTTGTTATGTTAATTTATTGTCATTGTATGTATTTTTGAACTGCCAGTTTCTTTCACCCGGTTTGTTTTGTTACTGTGATTTTGACTACTTGTTTGGTGTGATTTATCTGGCTGCATTGAATAGAGCCATCGTTATCATTGCGATCTGGGCCGGACTAAACGTCCGCTACTTATTGCTTAAATGGTATCTTAAACGGTGTAGAAGTGTTCGTTTGTCGGGAATGAACAGTACTCTTTTTAAAAAGTGTACTGTTCATTTCTGATACACGGATACTTTTAAGCCTGTATTGGAAAAAAACAGGCCAGTTTTATCAAAAGTTGCCAATGGCAACGAGGTAGAAGTGGGATGTAATAATTTTCACAATTCGACATAACGTTATAATATACAATCTTTGACATGAAAAATATTATTATAAACCACACATTGACATATATGTTAAATAAACAAAGTTTAAACAAATACATTACAATTTTTGAACATATACGTTTTAAGCCCAGCTTATGTCGCCCTACGATAAAACTGTCCGCGACTGGAAATCGGCGACTGGTCTACGATCAAGTGGTACTAATCAGTCGTAACTACCTGGGCGACATAAGCGCTCTTACGAGTTGTCTCCAGTTTCTCCTTGTCGCACACGTTTTACTCCTACGACTGGATACAACTAGTTGTCTCTAGTCGCAGGCTATATAAGCACTCTTACGACTGCGATCACCTGGTTTGGTTGCGTTCAGTCGGGGATAAATCCAGTCGTAGCGACATAAGCTGTCAGTTCCCACTAGTCGCCGACAGTTTTATCGCGTCGTAGGGCGACATAAACGGGGCTTAAAATAGCCAAGAATAGAAGATATAAAGCCATATTTAATTCAATATATATGTTATACAAACAATGTTTATACTTGATAACCGCATAATAATTGGTACCAGCTAGGAGATATAAAATCTTTTAATACTGAGTTGCACTAAAGGACAGCAGGGTTGAGTCCTAAGCCATTTAGCTTTAAATAGCTCTAATTTAGAATGATTTGCTTACAGTTAAATATCTTATCATACAATGAAAATATTTTGACGAATGTATAAGTTAGCCTTCAATCAAATGTTGATGTAGGTACGATGATTTTGTCAACCATGTTGTTTATTCTATTTATAGAATATATAGAGAGAATGATTACAATAAAAATAAACAAAGCCCGTTTACGTTTATGCCAGTAGAATTACTACACAAAAGCACGTTTCTTCGTTGGAATTTGTCAAAATTTTCATATTCTGATCTAGAATCTAACAGAATAATCTTCAATATAGCTTTGTCCGTCGAAACACGTTTATTATTCTGTCTTGATGCTTTCGCTCAAAAACACTCACATAATAATATATCGCAAAATTTTTTTTTATCTCAAGCCAACAAAGACCTTCCGCCATTTATAGTTTTGCCGCCCGTGTCTAAAATGTGTAACATCTTTCACACCCTGTAAAAAATGTCACAGCGACCCGTCTAGTCGACTATAGTCACCTGCCGCAGCGAAATAGTTAATAGATCATAATAGAAATCGTCAGCTATAAGAACCTTCCAGTACAGCATCAGGTTTACGCTAGAGAACGTCAAATACATCAGCAAGCATGTCGATTGAACAAATACCAGCATAATTTAAAACACGCTGTTAGAAACAGCTAAAAATAAGTTCAGCTTTTAAGAAAATCTAAATACTTACGTAAAAACGTTCAAGCTGATATACCTTAAATTTCCACAGGGTGGTGATCATCTGTGTATGTATAATTAAGTTATCCTATATTCTATATCACGGATATAAAATGACGATAAACAAGAGTGTGTCTGCTACCGCATTCTTTCAAGTAAAAAAGTACATACATATTTGATCGCACTCCATGGCTTAAAGTGAGGAACCATGTTTGATTTAGGTCAAATAAAGTTTCGAATTAGGTGTATCTGATATCTTGTTTCCATTGGTGATGGGGCAGGCTCTATATGATAATGTTTTTTGTTCTGAAACGTAACGTAACATCGTGAAAGAAAACAGATTGTAATTTGGCGCAATGGCTAGAGAGTAGGATTTGTGACCTAACGGTTTTAGGTTCGAGACTCGAATTGTGTGCCGAGTTCTAGTGTCCTTGAATAAGACACTTCATCCCTGTATTCCAGTCATCCCAGCTGTAAATGGATACCGGTAGGATGGTGTATGTATTACCCCAAAACAATTGTGCTCCTTGAAACAGCATATGTTGGGGCTCTTAAAAGAGTTCAGGGGTAAGGGAGGTAATCAGGCTTTACCTGTATCCTTGAGACCGGGATAGTAATTGTGTGTCGCGCTTTGAGCATTAACTTAGTTTGTGGATATAGCCATTATAAATGCCCATATTATTATTATTACAACATATATATACCTACATAAATTCCAATGAAATCGACAACTTCGGCCATGTCATTTATATGGTAATCGATATATAAATTAGTCGTGGTATACATGGTATTTTGTAGCCTTGATATGTTATAGTGGTAAGTGAGAGAGAGTGATGGGGTTTAACGTCCACTCGACACAAACTAGGTCATTTGGAGACTAACATATTATTTTTAATTTTGTTTCAATAATTCACTTGCGCGTAGGGGTCTTTAGCAGTGGGAAGTAACCGGAGGACCCAGAGAAAACCCACGAGGTTGGACAGGCGATCCTACATTTTTGCCACGTACAAGCAGGGATTGATAACGATGAAAAATAAGATAATGATTATGTTAATAATAACAATCAGTGTAGTTTAAATAATGTATTTTTTTTTTTAAATTGTAAAGGATAATAATGATATTCAAGGTTAGCAACTACGTTTAGAAATTGCTACTAAAGCCATGTAAAATGTTTTGTCATATAGTGCTTTGAATTATAAAATATAACCTACAAATGTTTATATAAATTGCGTGCGGTAAAGTCATTAGGAAACGATGTTAGATACGAACATCTTAGAAGAGATATCACATTTCAAGATTTGGCTAGTAAAAAGATTATAACAAGATAGTGCCAACTTTAACTTGATAGCTAGAATTAATAGTATTTCATGTTCTGGTAATTGACAGTACAGGATAACAACAGTGGCGGTTCCAGAATGGAGGCGGGTCCAACCCCCATCCTGCTCAGCTACATTACAAATTTGTAAAACGACATTTTCATGACAAAAGTGACATGGTTGTATGCTTTATCCTTTATCATCAGATGGTGGAATGGGGTGGGCATTCAACGTGCGAGATAATGATATAGACATAAGTGATATCATAAAATTGAATTACAATATGATCTTATTAATTCATAAAAAAATTGACGTCAAACGATTGTGTTGGGGTTCTCTCTTTAAAAAGCTCAGTGTGTATAATGTATGCCTACGTAATTTGGAGACCATTATGGCTTCATACCTTGTCAGCTATACCAAAAAACCTGGCTGACCCCCTCCTGTAAAATTTTCTTGATCCGCCCCTGAACCGAAAATTATCCTATTTTTTTTTTTACAATACCATATGTTGTATACCAAGACAATGCGATATCATATTCAATCAGATAAGATAGTACAGTCACCAATTCATTCACCTCGCCCAGTTCCAGCACAACTAAGATTGAAATTAAATAAAGGCGGGTTAGACAATTTGGACCAAAATACACATGCTGTCAACACCTCTAGCTTCTGTCTCATTATTATAAAACACATGGCCATAGACCCACTGAATTTTATCTCTATAAATGTATTGTATTTCAATACGTTTGTTGGTTTAAGGAGGAATGTGCTATTTGTGTTGGCACACAATATCAAACTTCACACCGATTTTAAAATTGTATAATAAATATAAAGATATCCATTGCTCATGATATCATTTGATATACTAGCAGACGGCTTATATTATATTGTGCTGTTCCTTCAAAATGGAATTTGATTATGTTGAAAGTAAGAGATGATAATGATTCCAGATTGTGGTCAATTTTGGATGATTTAAAAATATATCTTAAGAACAATCAATCAGAAAATGATAGGATTAAATTATTGAAGAAATAGAACATTAAACGAAAAGTAGAAAGATACCAGGGAGGAAATATCAAATTTGTTTATAGCACAGAATGCATAAGTACTATTCTAAAATATATTTTTAATCATTTCGAGGACTTTAGAAATTGTTTTTCCATTGGAAACCAAACAAGTAAAACAAATTTCTCTTCGGTGCCATAAAAAAAATCATTCACAAGCTACACTATTAGATCTTTACAAAGAAATATCAAATTTACTTGTTGGGAAGGACAATCATAAATATCTGAATTGCAAATTCCGTTCCTTGAACATTCATATAAAGTTTTTTTTATAAAAGAAGAATGGTCAAGAATATGTTTATTTAAGCCCCATTTTGCGCAAAGCTTGTGCATTGAGCCTGTAGGTGATAGTATTAAAAATCACTAAAAGAAGCCAAAAACGTAAGCAAATCTGTTGAAAATAGTGCCCAACAGACTATTAAATCGATACGTCAAGGGGTAACATCTAATGATGTTAGTAAAGAAATACAATTATCAACAATAAACAAACATCGGCCTTATATTTTAGAATCTTAAATTTTCAATAACAGCAGCAATATTTCCTATTTAAATGCAATCAGTTACGAGCAAAAAACTTAAGCAAATCTTTTGTAAATAGTGCCCAACAGACTATTAAATCGAGACGTCAAAGGATAACATCAAATGATGTGAGTGAAGAAATACAATTATCAACAATTGACAAACATCGGCCGTCTATTTTAGAATCTCAAATATTCAATACAGCAACAATATTTCCTATTGAAATACAATCAGTTAGGAGCATAATTTTTTTAGATACAGTTGACATTATTGTCGGATGTACTAGACACTGTGAAACACCAACCAACCAATTAACAAACAGATGATATTGAACATATTCAACAAATATCATTCGTTGAACTGTCATCATATTATGTCCATTGATTCCTATTCGCTAACACCCTACCTGAAAAAAAATTGGTCAAATTGAAAGATTTATGACGACCTTCGGTTAAAGCAATTAAGTACACAAAAAATTGATTTTGTTCAACGTTTTACGAGAAAATGTAGTTCCAGAAAAAATTAGTGCCGACGGAATTATAGAAAGATGCCAGTCATGCTTTGATATATCACTGACTAAGCCTTTGTCTGCCACCAATTTCGACATTCTCCATGAATTTCATTTGGATGTAAATATGGATGTTAATACTCTTGCTGGTAATGCGACTCAAATGGTTAATCTTAGGCAGTGTCACTTGATGACCTCGCGCCTGGTACCGTTCGTTATGCACGAACTCTTAGTTTTTCTATTACTGGCACGCGCATGGGCACTATTTCTTTATATTTTACATGTACCAAAATCTGGGATTTCGCGCGGAGGTACTATTGAGGTATTAGTCTGTGAAGTAGAACACTTGCCACTGTACCTGTGTATCGCTAATTATAAACCGAAAGTGTGAAGACAGTTAATATGTATCACGCACAGAATTTTCAGTACAGAGTTGATTCAAGCTCGATTTGTTGCTAAGCAAACCAATGGGATTATTTTCTCAACAGTGTGTGAACTTATCCATAGAGATAATATCCTTACACCGAGAGAAATTATCTAGTCTCGGTGAATAGAACCATGGTTGTCTGGTAGAAAATTACTTTTGTATTTTTTGGAACGGAAAACAGTGTTTTTAGAAGCAAACTAACCTGCCGCACACGAGGAAGTCATTATACCAATAATAAAAAGGCGAGAACTCTTTTTGCGGCGGAGGGTTATCACTGAGTAATAGGTCAAGGTTAAAACATACAGTACGCGCATCGCGGATCTTTGACCAGTGTTATTAGTAGCATGCGTTGCACAGTTGTTTTGAGCGATGTTCTCCAGGATCGGGATCACCGTGATACTTCAGAAAACTGGCATGACGTGAATATCTGTCATGGATCACAACACTGCTCCTGTAAAAAGCAAAGCAGAGGCTTTTGACCATTTTGAATCTTTCAAATTCAGAAGAAATCAGTTTGATAATATTTAATAATAGCCTTTGGAGAAAGTTACAAGGTAAGACTATTTCTGTGCATTAACATCAACAGTCTGGCAAATATGACCCCCAAAAAAGTTCTGCTCCTGTAAAAAGCAAAGCAGAGGCTTTTGACCATTTTGAATCTTTCAAATTCAGAAGAAAACAGTTTGATAATATTTAATAATAGCCTTTGGAGAAAGTTACAAGGTAAGACTATTTCTGTGCATTAACATCAACAATCTGGCAAATTTGACCCCCCAAAAAGTTCTTTTAGCTATAGTTAATGGATATTTAGCCTTGCGGCCCAGGAACATGAAACGATTTTCCTTAACTGAAGGTCTACATTCAAGAACTTTTTTTTTGTATTTCAATAATAGGCAGAGCTACAAATTTAGGTCATTTATAAGTTGGGTATAATTATGATTCTGTGAATTTGCAGTTAATGAGGGTTTTACTTTCCATATTTCTTTTTTTCTTGACAGATGACAATCCTATTAGTCCTTCCTACAGCTAGCGTAAATATCTTACACATAGGCATTATTAAAAGTGATAGAACATGCAGGTTGCGTGAGCCCTGTGTAAAAAAACTATTGGTAGAGTAAGAATTTGTAGAGACACCTCTAGTTTAAATGAGACAATATTAACAGGCAGTAAATTTGTTAGTGTTTTAGATGAAACTACGAGGTCTACCAAATTTAATTAACAGATAATAGTTCAAGATAAACAATTTGTTATCCCCCCTATGGAAATCGGTAGGACACCGACGATATTTCAAAGAGCAATGCAGCAACTTTGTGGTGATTTAAATGATAGAAATCGTAACGTACGAAGGATTACCATCGCTTAAACGCTTCGATTCCATCGTTGATCTAAAAGCTCTGGGCCCGATTCCTAGAAAATTCTTAAGCACGTTCTTGTGCTTAGATTTTAGTCGACTTTGCATTTAAGTAAACTTACCTTATTTTGTGTTCCCAGAAAAATCTTAAGTACGGCCTTGTGCTAAGATTTTAAGTAGACTTCATTGTAAGCACAAGAACGTTATTATGCGTTTCAAGAAAAAACTTAAGCACAACTTCGTTCTTAAACATAGCCAATCTAAGCACAAGTCCCAAGCAAGGTATAGGGCTTGCTTACCAACCTTAAGTCTGTTTCTGCTTCAAAAAGATGGCTGACCGTAGACTTATTCGATGGCATTTCCGACACCTTTTAATACCAAAGAGACAATTACAAGACAGAGAAAATCCTTCTCCAAAAGAAATTAAGAATGCTATAGAAAATTTCGCATCCAGGGCCTTAAAGGCCTACCCTGAAACTAATTCATTTATTTGCCAAGTAGTAATCAATAGGCTACAAACACACGGGCTACTTTAAGATCAGGCGCTCTCACAATAATTATTCAGTTAGTTTGTATGTGTCTGCGTTTCTTTTTTTATATCTTTTGGAACATTTTATAATTATGTATAGGCCCTATAGGAGACATGTCAAACGCATCCAAATCAACCACAATGAAGCTGACGACAAATTTATGACGTATTTGGCATACCAAAGTTGTTTTATGACGTTAAAGAGCATCGTAGTCTCAGTGTATGGTAAGCTTTACCAGTCACAATGTGCTTAGACTTGTACTTGAACTGTGCTTACGTAAGAATGGTCTTGAGAATTTTCTAGGAACAGTATTTTTATAAGATTCTTGCGTAAGTAAAAGTGAAGTATGACTTTGTGATTATTTTAAGAATTTTCTAGGAACCGGGCCCTAGAAAACCATAACGAGTTAGAAACGGGTATAGGCATGATTGCCTATGTTTCTAAATTTGTTCCAAACTTAAGCCAAATAAATGCCCTATTGTGTGAATCCAAAACATCGCGATATCAAATTCTATGAGATAAGTACAGTTACCAATTCGTTCCCTTTCCCCAGTTCCAGCACCACTAAGAAATTATGTAAAGGCGTAGAACAAAATAAATAGGAATTAATAAAAGTGACCGAACATACAGATTGTATAGTATGGTGTTCCATTTCGGCCAAGTCGCGCGTCGCCCTTGAAGAAAAGCGACGCGCGACGCCAAATCCGCGTCGTGCGTCGCCTTTTTTAATGTTAAGCTATAGGGGAAAAAAAGCGACGTCGGGTTTTGAACACGGCGTCGCCCAAAATAACGCGGCGCGCCGCCTTTCCTAATGCGCATGTATCAGGAGAATTCATTTACAGTTTATTTGCTGTTTGGTATTGTATCTTCAATACATTGATTTATGCTGGACACAAGAAACTGACATTATTATTCTTTATATAACAAGACATTTCTATAATATCCACATTATATGTTATATTTCAAATCTCTGTTCTAAACTTAAAATTTTAAACTCTACTGTGAAGGGGTGACCTGCTGTCTGCAGATACAGTAATACACCATAGTTAAACAAACGATGAAAGGGAACTGCAGTGATAACGAGGTGAGTGTGGTTTCCATTATTTACATCAGTTGTTTTATAGGTTCTCAAGACAGAATTAATACGAGAATATTTTTATTGTGGATATCCTACGACAAATATTATAGCAACCCTACCAAAATCCGATTAAGATCGATGTTGAAAGAATCCCAGATTATGTTTGCTTCTGCACTAGTTAACCTAGTCACACAGGCAGCTACTAGCAATGCCCTCACAAGCCTATGTTGCGCCCCAAAGCAAACGTTCAAGTGATGCCCCCCCCCCCCCCGCCATTGCATACTGTAACTGCTTTGTCCAGTGTCTTTGCTCCCTTGATGATAAAATAAATTTTAAAATATTATCTTTTATACCGTTAATACCTTGTCTAAGTAACTATTTATTAAATTTATTATATTTTTTATATTTATTTCCCCGTCAACTCTCCGTTTGATCGATAAACCCTATAATACGTCTAGGAATAATCCTAATGCCACCCCTCTATTTGATGAAATTATGTCCTGGTTTACTCATGTTTAGGAGAAGCGAAGGCCGGTGATTTGTTATCTCAGCCTCCAAGGTGAGCACTTAGATAAATGCCCCTCCCCCATGAAGAGTCGCCCCGGGCGTATGCCCCACCCAGTACCGCCCCCCTCCCTTGCTAATATATTCGTCTTCAGATATTCTCGTATTAATTCGGTCTGTAAAAATGTAAAGGAATGTTCATACTATAAGTAATACAACACTCGAGAACCTATAAAACACCATAGCACATACCCACAACGTTATCAGTACCCTGCCATCGTGTGTTTAGCTATAATAGTGTATGACTGTATCTGCAGACAGCACAAGGTCATTCATTCACACCAGAGTTTACGATTTTAAGTTTTAAATAGAGAATTAAAATATAACACATAATGTGGCTATTAGAGAAATGTATTGTTATATATAAAGGATATTAATGGCAGTTCCTTGTGTCCAAAATAAATTACTGTATTGAAGATAAAATACCAAACGGCAAATAAACTGCAAATGAATTTTCCTGGTACATGCGCATTTCATCACCTTAGAAAAGGCGACGCGCGACGTCGTGTTAAAAAGCCGACGTCGCTTTTTTCCCCCTATAGCTTAACATTGAAAAAGGTGACGCGCATTCGGCGTCGCACGTCGCTTTTTTTCAAGGGCGACGCGCGACGTGGCCGAAATGGAACACCATAAAAACTTCATTTTAATGTTTCGTTTGCAAAGAGAATTACAATTAGAATACAATCACGTACCACTGTATTTTATAGTAAAAAAAATATCACTCCGTGTGCAAGGTTTCACTTCAGATCATGACCCTCTTGATAAGACCAAATTATGTGGACCGTAGTTTGATTCGATAAGCGGTTTATGGACCCAAGTTCGCATTAACAGGATTGTTGAAAAGATAATTCATTGTTTTAAACTTAAAGGGACGATTTCATATTTTTTTTATCAGTGACAATGCTTGAATTTATCTTTGCTAGGGTTCTATTGCAATTATTTGATTTACAGCCTCAAATGGTTATCTTTTAATATAAAAAATCCCTTTTTTTCGCTATAAATTTAAAAAATACAGTTACATCATTATTAGTTATTTTGACCGCCTATATATCGACAGACTTCGGTAAATTGAGCAGAAAAGTCAATGAGAGTCAAGGGGAATTAGGTTGAACAAACGTTTTTTTCGTGATTTTGTTTAGGGTACAAAGAGACGTTCCCTATTTATTAGTAGTCTTGGATTCTCTTTTTAACATATGACTAGACGGGATCAAGACCATTGCATTTCCAATCCGAACGTACAGTAACTGTCATCTGAGAGGTGCTGACTAATTTATATCAATATTCTTACCAGTTCCATTTTAAAAAATAAAACGGTCTGACACAATTGTCATTTTTTTCACAGTATAGTATGTCTATAATTAGTGTTTCGTATACCCTAAAGATTTGCAGATAACAGAAACCAATGACAACGGTGGCAATATATTAGCTACCTTGCAGAATATTGATGTACAGCTCTGTGATTATAGGATTATCCCGACTCCAGTTTATGCGGTACACTTGTCAAAGCCTATCAAGATACAGGAATTACACTTACACAATGATAAAATATTCTAAACAGTGACCTGGTTAGACTTAACCCATGGACTAAAACTTGACTGGTATCCTTCATTCCTAAATCTACTAGTTATCAAGCTCTTCCCACGGCGGTTCCAAATGGCTATTTCACCATCTAAACTAAAATCTCCATTTAACACATTGTATGGTAGCCAGCTTTTTGCAGTTATTGCGATAAATAATATGTCAATGACTGGTATTACCTTATGAACAGGTTTTACCGGAAAATCTCTGTATGATCACCAAGCAATCTTCGCCTGTGCGTAGCGGTCTTTTAGCAGTAGGAGAAAACCGAGGACCCAGAGAAAACTAACGAAGCTGGACAGGCTATCCTACTGCTTGTCATGTACAATGGGAAAATCGAGACCACGCCAATTTACTCAATGATCGATCTCAGTGTTTGACTGAGAAGAAATGGGGGTCTGAAACGTAGCTCCCGGGGCCGGATTACCCATGGGGCACAGGCCCCAGGGCCCCCTACAAAAAATCTCAGTTGCGTCCAGCCCCCTCTTCTAGATATACCATTATTTCATAGCACTCAACAGGGCACACAGGCCCCAGGGGCCCCCACATTAGCCCCCTAGTTTTGTGGCAGAATTTTTTTTTTCTTGGGGAGGTACTTCTCAATGGCTCCACACAAGTGCCTGAAATGCCAGGAAATCATGTTAACGGCCTCCAATTTCTGAAAATTTCAAGAAAAATAAGGCGCTCCCTCCCAAAAAATTGACAAACTTTCAACTATAAAATAATACACTTTATAATAATCTCATAGTGATGCTCCTAAGGCACTGATGAGTCGGTTGGTTTTAATGGCGCCTACACCTGATCCAGACTTTCTTATATCTCTTATGTGGAGGCTATCGGGCGCCACCACAGGCACGGATCCAGGGTGCGGACACCAGGAGCAAATTCCTCTCCAAAAAAATCTGCCGCCATATAAAATACAAAATTGCCACTCAGATATCACCCCAATCGCAGAAAAACGGGTTTCCTGCATCGTTATTTTAAAAAATTTCCGATGGAGGACCCTAGACAAGGGTGCCGCCCCCATAGGCGAAGGGCCTCTCCTATCACCTCTTTCTGAGTCGGCTTTCTGACCGACTACATAACATTAAAGGGTTCGTTTTGGTTGCCCCTATTCACATTTGACATGACCTTGTTGGTCTTTGGGAGCGCCGCCACCAAATGACATGATAAGAGATTTTCGTTCTTGTCGCCCTATCCACGTCGCCTTATGGTGTTCGGACTAGTTCTAGTTTAGAGGATAAGGAGTTTCTCATTTTGGTGTGCTTGACATCAAAATGAGAAATAGCGCAGCTCCAAGTGGGTGGAAAACGCGTTTCTGACAGTCTAATTTTCAAAATCTTTTCGGGGAGGGGCTTCCAGACCCCACCCCCACGTACAAACACGCACCGTTCCGCACTCAACAACTCGGGCATTATATTGGCGTCCCCAACACTCTGCTACACTCCCACTTTTACAATCCTACATACAGCCCTGCCTCAGACCCCCATTGCGGGGCTTGGCACCTTCGGCGCTCGGGGTCGGCGATCAGGGGCCCCCCACATGTTTAAGGCCCCAGGGCCCCCACCATGGTTAATCCGGCGTTGGTAGCTCCGGTATGTCTCTAATAAGGATGTTCGTAATATGCATTTTTAAAACAATATCTACTTTTTCAAAGCCAAATCTTCAGTCAATTGAATGAAATGGTGTCAGCTACTATCAATGTTGGCGCCGATTTGGGTTGACTATATCTTATATATATCGTCGACGGTGTTCAGTTTATCATATTTTAAACCATTTTTGATCAGATATTCCTTTTAGAGATTGAAGCTCTCAAAGGATTCGACAAATGATTTTAAGCAGGGGCGTATGAGTCGTGCGGACTACTTGGTCAGATAGTTGTTGGTTCGAATCCCTGTTTGGTATGGACGTAAAAGAACCGTCCCCGGTTAGCTGTAATATACTGCATAGCCCAGTCGATACAGACAAAAAACCGGGAAGCCCGGTTTAATTTAATTTCATTACCGAAATATTGCTTTCACGAAACATTAAAGCACATTAAAAATTGTCCATTAAATCGGCTAAGGTCGTGTCTTTATTGATCTCGAAATCTACCACAGATTTTGGACATTATCTGTTTAATAACATGAGATTAGATAAAAGGAGGTGATTAGCTATTCTTATCTTTAATTGAAAAAACATAAAAAAAAACTTTAGTTGTAGTGTTGGTTGTGGCTGAGTATTGCTTAAAGAGTTTTAACGTTTTACAACCGAAATCAAATGGGATGAAGTTTAATTGCCCTATATTCTCCCAATGAAAACGGAAAAACGTCATGCAGTGTATTGCGAGGGAATGCTTCACCGCCACGGCCTACTCATATTTCGAATCCGAACTGCCAACACGGAACGTGTGGGTTAGAGAGCCAACGTTCAAATCCAGCTACAGCGACTCCTAACTCCTCTAGGGACTATCCCGGTTTAACAAATTGATAGATAGATAGATGTATTTGGCACATACATTTACACAACAAAATAAATGGCATTTATCTATTCTAACAAATGTTCGTTTTAGAACTAATTTTAGAACCCAAAAACCTTCAAAAACAGGGAATTCGTTCAAATGTGGGCATGGGTACTAAAATTGCCAGAAATATTCATTGAGGGCTACTCGTTTGAGATAGCTCATTAGCCACTTACAAATCCATGAAGGGGGACATTTTCAAAATGGTCGAAATATCATTTTTTGGGATAATGTCAAATGTTATTGACATATTTTGTTGATAGTTTTTCAAAATTTTAGGCGTCATCTAAACGCTGGAAAACAGTTACGGGCTTGGATCGTTAAAATATATCGTAAATGTCATCTGAAACGGACCAAAATGTATTACACTTTTAAGGTAGTGGGGTCGTAATTCAAGGCGTGGCGCAACAAAATTGATCCCATCCGAGATATTATTATGTACGGACATACACATATATTGTAAACTTATCAAAATCATATAACCTCGTGATCTCTAGATTGTCTATTGACAGACTAACATGATCGACAACAAGTACGTCCACAGGAAAACGTTGCCATGACAATAACCAAATCAGTAGTAATCTCCAGATGGAAATGGTAGCCATCTTAAAACAATTTGACTATTTTTGGAAATTGGAAAGGCTTACGGGATGTTCACCTTTAAATGATCCTAAACGGACATCCTCGGAAATTTTAGTGCTTCGATAGTTAGTTGATCTATTAAAGGGGATCTGTGAGTTCAAATGAAGCTATTACTTTATTTATTTTTGTGTTCAATGTGCTGCGCATGGCCTGGATATTCATGGTATGTGATATAATTATTATTTAAAAATAAAATGCAGATTAGTATTTATGGGGTGAAAATGTCAGACACAACGTCAAGTATGGACAGGGTTAGGATTAGTATTCACATCCACAGGTATAATGTCCTACTTGCTTTGTTCCTAAGTGAAAACGCTTGCTTTTGAAGAAATATATATAGGTGAATTAAAATCCCTCAACTTAACCGTGTGTTTGAACCGTGCTTGTATGAGCAAGTGATCATCGACACCATAACCCAGAAGCGAAATACAATTTTGCCAAAAAAATTATAGCCCAGTGAATTTTGTTTATTGTATGTTACACTTTAAAAAGCCAACTGTCAGCAAACAGGCTAGCGAGTCATTTAAATTAAATTTAAAAAATTCACAGACTGTTGCAGCTGCATTCACCAGGCAGCGCCAAATTAAAATAATTTATTTCATGACTGAATAATTCGAGATAATTCTGGTAGCGAACATAGTCAAAGAAAGGGTCACCTGTAAAAAATAATTCGGCTTGTTATATCTTACTTTTTGTGAATGACAGGCTATTCGTACTATACAAACCTGTATGTCACTGTCCTGTAGGACGTTGATGAGACATTTATAGTATAGAACCACTATAAAAACAATAAGTATGATTGACAACCTATTACAATCTCAATCTTTGTACAAACGGTAGTGACTTCACAAGATCAGGTCACAATTCTATGGAATACAATTACTGTTTATTACTGATCAACGTTTCGACTAGGTTTCTCTAGCCATTATCAAGCAATGAGGGGTCACCTCACTTTCCCCACGTCTATTGTTTAGAGTCTGGGTCACAAGGGGGTTTAAAGTATAGTCTGTAACAAGTTGGTGACACTTCAACAAAATGATGTAAATAATATTAAAATGGAATCGTCGGTATGTCTGTCTGGCCGCCCCACCTTTTGGCACATAATAACTCTCCTTCTTATAGTGCTAGAATGTTCAAACGTGTTGTAGGCGTTTATTAGGTCAATGCCTTGATGGAGCATGTTCTGCTTCAGATAAGCACAGATAAGCAATTTGATTGGTTGATGCTTTGGGCCACGATAACTTTATTTCTAATTAAGTGAGAGTGATGAAATTTTCTGTATAGATTTATGACTAAGTTCGATGATGAGCATTTTCTTCTCAGGGGAGGAAATTTGATTCGTCAAGACTTGGGAGCATAACAACTCTGCTTTTAATTGAGGTAGAATTTATAAACATAATGTTGATGTTCAGTAGGTTGATTATTTCTGATAGGGAGTGATGAAACTTAGTGTATAGTTGATGTAGGCACAGCCTTTAATGTTATACTTTATGATTCAGGGGAGATAACTCATTTTTGTCTTTTGGGTTAAATCATGAACTTGTGACTGGAAAACTGGGACTGAGCACATGGGTTTTGAGCAGCCATATTCCCCTTAGCCTGTTGCGTAGGACGCCTTGATTTATCTCCCTTTTCTTATCCATATCTTATTGTCAATCCAAGATTGGGAACGTTCAACGTATTCGTAAGTTTGATGTGATATTGTCAGTACTCATTTTAATTACATTTTATGTCTAACTACAGTCAGTTATGTATCAGCAGTATATTAAGACAGTAAGATTTCACTTCATAACACAGTGCATGTGTGATGTGAAAACCTAGGTTCCCCACCCGATTGATATTTATTACCTTCTTCGAGAAGGTATTTGTTGAGTAATAAAACCTTCTAGTAGTTGATCGACGGCTGGCCGTCCTTACCGCACGGTACAAATATTATCACTACTAGAAGTAACAAATTCCAGAACTCATAGCAAAGGACTAGAAAGATCAAGAGTACCGGTGTCACAGTTTCTGTTGGTCCCTGGTGTGTGTTGGTTCCTGGGCATTTGCGCATGTCTGAGACGGATGTTTGTGTTAGCAACACGGACAACACAGCTTCATCCACTTCCGCCATTGTGAGATGGTTCCTCATAACTCAAATAACTGATCACTTCAGGAAAATGTTAGAGTTTTGTCATTAATAAACATACTTGTTATCGTGATTAGCTGTTTTTGTAGTGATCAGTAGTTACACGATCAACGGATTTAAGTTAATTGGCTTGAGATTAATTGTTCTATCGTTCTTGATTTGTTGCCGCTGTTTTTAGTGATTAGTCGTTACACGCGTATATACAATCAGTGGAACTGGAAACCATACACATTGATGATTGGCTTGAAATTGTCAATTAATTCACCTCCAAAGGTGCTCTACTGATTTCCCAGATAATTTTTTTGTTAAAAACTTATAAATCACTTTTCGATGTTTTAACATGTTTTAATAATTAACTGTTTTGTAGATTGAATATTGGCCTGTATATATGATTGGGATTTCTCTGAATCATTATTTTAATTTTGTACATAATAAAAATTTTACAAGTTGCCTATGTGTTTTATTTGTCAAATACAAATACTTTATCATGCAAACCATGGGATCTACTATACTAGTTACTATAAGTATCGGATATTTATCGGCTTTGGCCTCTATCCAAAAACCGGTAACATCCGTTTTTATAGTAACTAGGGATCTACATCTGAAACTAAATCTGAAAATACCACTATTTCTTGAACATGAATCACCCCAATTCTGCGTGTATACAAATAGGACGCAATTATTTTTTCTGTTTCTGCATGTGGACGGGAATTTTTCAATTTTTATAAGATCGTTAATTTGTATTTCTCCTTTTAAATGAAATAAACAAACAATAGAAACTCAACATCCTCGGCTACTGTCAGTAGTAATACTATATATTGGTAGATAATAGTAGAAACCGATCTGACCGTAAGAAAATCGTAGGGGTCATCCTATCACGGGGAGTCAACACACACTGTGTCTATAACAGTGTGAGATGACTCCTACAACTGCGCATGCGCCAGGAACCAACACACACCAGCGACCAACAGAAACTGTGACACCGGTCCTCCTGCTCTTAATAATAGAGTTATCCATCCTTGGTCGTAAACTGGTCGTAAATAAAAAAAAACCGCGAAAACATTTCGGTAAAAAAATGTCTTTAATAAAATACAGAAAAAGACATCACACGCGTCTGGTTATGGATAGCAAAGGCAAACGCACCAAGACTTGTAGACCGCCGTTAAAAGATCCTGATCCTGAGGAGACTGATAATCTAACAGTTGATATTGATAATAATAATGGCATTAGGCCTATTAATAATGATCTAGGCACGATTGGTGCCATGCCAATTGCCATTGGCCATGATCCTGATATCACCGATAATAAACAACCAACTTCTCAGATGGAAGCAGAATCTGTATCGGGTAAGCATAGGCCCATCCAGGCTACTAGTCTAGTACTAATAATTAATTAAATGTAGTAACTAATTATTAATATCTTATCTTCCATGCCCTAGAAATTAAATTTGCCCTCAAAATAAAAAATGCAATCGTCTGTAAATTTCCGAAAGTTTCAAATTTGTGTCTGTACAGGATTGAAACGGTAGGTGGGTAGGGTGAGATTTTCATTTCCCCTCTAAGTCACAGAGTGCCCTCATATTCTCTCACCTCTCCTGCCTTTGCCCTTCCAGGACATCTCTGGTCAGCTACGCATGCACAAAATAGTAGTAGCAATCATATGGTCGCTGGGTAAGCTTGTGTTGATGCATGGTTATTCACATCTTCCTGAAGCAACGGCCGCGAGTTTTACAACATCTAACCCTTGCTTCAACACTTGGCTATTCCTAACATTTTACGCTGGTTGTGTTTACACTTGACTAATTAGTATTCAAATCATTGTCCAATCAGAGGTCGAGGCACATAACACACTCTGTCGCAGAGAACAAACTGGCACGCAATAAGACCGCTCACCACACAATAAAGGAAATCAACTCAGAATGCAATAAGGAAGTCGCTGATCACGTGCTCTGTATGGGCTAATCCGTGCCTTCGCTAAAGAAAATAAATTGAAAGTAGTATATTTTCAGTAACCCAAAATCTGATTGGATCACGGTTGGGGCCGATACCCAATCAAATTTAGTGCCGAAAAATGTAGAGTGTTGAGTGAAGGGCTTGATAAGGTGTATGTAGTTAAGGCGAGATCAAGCCTTCTATTGAAGATGGGTTATTCATTGATTTGACGATGTCCGAGTGAACTAAATATCCTCTGCTCTACCCCCCACGTTTAATGTGTGTATTAAAATGGAATAATTTATATTTAGTCTTACGTCTATTTAGTAGTTTCGTACTTCAGACCAAAAACATTAAATCTAGTGTTTATATTTCAGAAATAAATAACTATTCTGTAAAGAAAATGCTCCGCCTACAAGAATGGCAGGACCTAAGAAATGGAATGGACAAAGCTTTTTTAGAAACACAATGTGTCAACGACCGTGACAATAATAATAATAATAATAATAGTAAATGCTATAGATGTGATGAACACATAACCAAGGTGTTCAGATGTATTGACTGCACTCCATGGCAACTGCTTTGTGAAGCATGTTTATTAAAAAACCATTCACAGCCACATCTGCATATTTTTGAGGCATGGAAGGTAAATATTAATTTTAATAAAAGGCATGAATAATCAGAGGGGTGGGCAGAGGCGTCACCACGACCCAATTAGATCCGGGGCACAGGCCAAAATCATACATATTTTCCAGTATTCGTTTTAATAACGACATGACGTTGCCGTGGGTATTCTATTGATGTTTCAAACCGCAGATTATTTTTGTTGATATAATAATATAGTTAATAACACGAATACTGGAAAATATGTACGAGTTCTTGTGAAGTTGTGAGCTAAATTATCACGAACTAAAATTTAATGTGATATTGTTGTCCCGCTAAACATACACGGCGGGTAAACTAGGTCATGCACGATCGTTTCTACACTATTTTCAGTCAAATATTTATTTAGTTACATGTATATAATACTGTATTAAACTGTGCATTTGCAGGTAATTGGGGAAATATTACGGTGGGCCAGAAAGGACAGTCCCGGAAGCTTCTCTTCCGTACTCGGGACATTCGAAATAATGATAGGGAAAAGTATTAAAATTATTGCGAATTATCGATTTTGTCTGCTCAAAATAGATCCGGGGCACACATGAAAAGATCCAGGGCACGTGCCCCCTCTGCCACTGGGGGTGGGGGGATTCTTTGCTATGCCACTGCAATCAATCTTACTAAATTTGTGTTTTATAATTTATGTATAGCAGCAAATTAAAATTTGTTAGAAAACAGTCATATTGTTATGTTATCTCATATTGTTTTTGAATTTTTAAATTACAGTCTGTAGCATTTATTGGTTACTGCACAGAAAGTCCAGTATGGCAATTAGACCACCATAAAGTATGCAGTGTTACATACAGTAAAGTTTTAGTAATAGTAGATGGTCAAGGTTTGTAAATTACATTAATATTGTAAATTCTGCCTTAAAGGGGCTAAATCGCTAACATTTGGGATCTAGAAATTCACAAAAGTGTTTTGCAACGCATATAATACTGTAATATGAATGTAGGCCTATAAACAGATTTACATTCAATGGTTTCCATTTTTTTTCAAATTTAAAATCAGTTATGTTCGGCGACATATGCCAGCAATTTCAATCAAGTGCAGATTTCTAGCGTCTAGTTATTCCAGTCTACATAACTCTGTTTGATTTAGTGCAATATGTGTCTAGCCTTGTCCCTCGAGTCTAAATACAACTGGATATCATAAGCTCATCTTTTCCCGGTAAGTTTACATCATCAATGTTTATTTAAATTGACCAATAATTCGTGTTTTCGATGTCAAAGATTTTGGATGATTTTGAGTTACAGACTTAGGTCCTTTAAACTTAAAGGGACAATCCCACTCTTTCTGGCTGAAAAAAACTAAAATTGTCTTATTTTAAGTTCTAAATGCTTTAGTAGCCAACCTTAAGTTGAAATCATGGATGGAGTTTACAAATCATCCAAAACTGCTGGAGTGATTGGGTGGCCAAGCGGTAACTTGACGGTCTGTCATCAATGGGGTCTAGGTTTCGAATCCCATTCTCACTGACCTCAATAAAAAGGTGCAGAAGTAGCCTATCCGATCACACCGGTTTCACCCGGCTAGTCTGATTTCCCCCTGCAGCAAAATTACTCTCAACGCATTAGGCGAATCATCTTCGATAACTCATAGATTGGCGCAAATTGACCAGATTATTACGGTGTCGACGTGCCACAAAACAGCATTCATTCATTCATTTATCCAAAATCGCTGCATAATTAATATGCTTTAGAGAATTTACATAAACAATACAGTACTGCCTGTATTAGTGGGATGTCTAATGTAAATCCGTCGGCTTTTCGGGTAGAAATCATGGAATAAGCTTTATTTTGTAGGTTTTGATGTTTGATGACAAAAAACCAATGTTGACATTTTTTCTGAGTAGGTCTTCATAGTATGGGAGGCCATTATTTGAGGGTAGCCATTTTGCGATAATATTCCAAACTATGTTTATATTTTCACCTTATTTATAATGTTATCGACATATCAACTGTGATTTGGCAATGCATTAACATTGGCAGGGTTTATGACTATATTTCAGATTGTTTTCCATCATTTCATGATGACATTTCCAAGATGGCGACCATTTTTAGCGGGAAAATCGATCGATGTGCTGATTTCGATTGAGTAGTAGCGTTTAGTGTCAACATACATGTTTTCGGGGTCACAGATTCCATTCCTAGCATTTACAACCTTGTAAAATAATCAAATATTCATATACTTAGCATATTACCAAGATGGCGGGTATTTTTGGCGGGAAAATGAGACGATGTGCAGATTTTGATTAAGTGGTAGTGTTTGGTGTCAATATATATGTTTACGAAGTTGCAGAATCAATTTCTGACATTAAGAACCTTGTAAAATCATCACATGTTTACATATTTACTATATTTGCAATATTGCTGCCACTGGTGGCGGGAAAATCGGACGATGGGTTGATTTCGATTAAGTAGTTGTCTTTGGTGACAATATATATGTTTTCGGGGAGGCAGATTCGATTTCTGTCATATACAACTACGTAAAATGGTCGTATGTTCACCAATTTAGCATATTTCCAAGATGGTGGAACGTTTTCTGCACACATTATTATTATTTATTTATCATCTATTTTCCTGGGAAAGCAAAGCCTATTCCTGACACAAAGGCAAAGAGAGTATAGCGGCTGCATGGTGCTTACGTCACGTGCCCATCATGTGCCTGTCACGACCACGCCAAGCGCTTACTACACGATCTTGCTACGCTCATGGCCAAGATCTGGCTGTGCGCGAAAAATGTTCCCACCATGATCTAGCGGTTACCAGTCAGACCGGGATACGTTCTCACCGCACTCCAGTGACGTGCTTACCAGGCCTATAGAGATTGTGTCATGCTCACCCGTCCCCAGTCACTTTCAAAGCAGAGAACAACCAAAGTCAAGCAATAAAGAACATTTCATAGTTTACTTGATGTTTCCATTTTGGGTGCTCTGAACGATTCCTTCCACACGCATCTTGGGGTCAGTTGATAATATTACCCATGCTGTAAAGGTTTCTTATACCAAATATTGACACAAAAACAAATATTGACACAAAAACGAGACTACGTAATTATAATCAGCACATCGTCCGATTTTCCGCTCAGACATGAAAACCGTATTGGAAATATGCTAAATATGCACACATGTGATATTTTTACACAGTTATAAACGGCAAAAATTGAATCTGCTCCCCGAAAAATATATCCTGGTACCATAGACGACTACTGAATCAATATCCGCTCATCGTTCCGTATTACCGACCAAAATGGCCGTCATATTGTACATTTTCAAAATAAGTGAACTTATAATCATTTTACACAGTTGTTACCGACCTACATGGATTATGTGCCCTTGAAAACATATATATTGATACCAACGACGACTACTTAATCAATATTAGCACATCGTCCTATTTTTCCGTCAAACATGACCGCCATCTTGGAAATATGCTAAATATATGAACATGCGATCATTTTACAAGGTTGTAAATGCCAGGAATCGAATCTGTGACCCCGAAAACATATATATTGACACCAAACACTACTACTTAATCGAAATCAACACATTGACCGATTTTCCCGACAAAAATGGTCGCCATCTTGGAAATATCATCCTGAAATGATTGAAAACAATCTAAAGTATAGTCATGAACCCTGTCAATATTAATACATTGTCAAATCACAGTTGATATGTCGATAACATTATAAATAAGGTGAAAATAAAAACATAAGTTGGAATATTATCGAAAAATGGCACCGTCAAATAATGGCCCCCCATACTATGAAGACCTACTCAGAAAAAATGTCAACATTGTTTTTTTGTAATCAAACATCAAAACCTACAAAATAAAGCTTATTCCATGATTTCTACCCGAAAAGCCGACGGATGGGAATTATGTTACAAACCCTATCCCACTATATGATGGTTTGCAAAATATAGGCTATGAACATTTTTTAATTGTTTTTGTTGACAATTTTTCTATTTATAGGGAGACAACATTCAAGAAATGTAAAGTTTTGTTCATGTGAACCTGAAGCGATAACTTTAAGCAGGTTTCAACTCTGGCCATCCTCTACAAAATACCCTAGAGTAGCTTTTGCATTTGAGTTACTTGACTGGCTAAATGCATTGCTACTCGAAGGTCATGTGTCTGTTAAAGCCTTTTGCGAGGCACTAAAGTATAGATGTCCAAAACACCACCAGAATTATACTGTTAACCAGGCAAGTATCTTTTTTTTAAATCAATTCATGTTGATTGAACCTATTATATTATTGATATGTATTAATTCTATATTTGACAATAAGGGTAATGTAGTAGATGGACTAAAGAACATTATCTTTTGTTGAACAGATTAAATTTTCAGTTGTGTGTAAGAGAAAAGGAAAATCAGCGCTAAATGGCGAGATTATTATTGTGTATAAATGTTGCAGTGAGTGAGTACTGGTTGACTTAGTCACCCAATAATCTTTGTTTTTCTACTTTATAGGTTCAACTTTATGATATTCTCATCAATCAAACTGTGGAGGAATACAGGAATTTTGTTTTTCGAAGCAGATATCTTCAGAATATAGATGACAAGTCCTTATAGTCCGGGAGCCCAGCAAGGTTTAATCAAAATATTGGGTCCAAAAGGTTTGAGGCCTACAACACATATTTTAACCCTATATCATTTTGGAAAGGCAAGTCTTAAGTTTTGTAACCTGTGCAATTACCTGGGAGCGCCCCTCCCAACCACCCCAATTTTAATTAGAGTTAAAATGAATTGTCCATCCACAATTTTCTTGCAGGCTTTTCATACTCAACCCTAAGAAACAGAATGCATGGCTTAAGAGCACAAAATGTTGTTCTAATGCTACTTAAGAGCCTAATTAATTAGCACTAATTAATGACTGTAATTAAAATTTAGAGTCCATAACTGAAACAAAGCCTAAAAGATAGCTGACAAAATCAGGAAACCAAAAATACCACTTAAGAGCGACAAAAGTTGAACAAACTTTGCTTAAGACAAGTTCAAAGTTGACAAAGGGGGGGGGGGGCACACATAATGACGTTTAAGTGTTTTTCATAAAATTATCTTGTCCGAGATTATTTTCCTTTCTCATACCTTCACTTTGAGTTTCACTACACGAAATAACTGCTTAAGAGCATAAAATGTTGTGCTAAGCCTGCTTAAGAGTGTAATTAATTAGCACTAATTAGTGACTGTAATTAAAATTTACTGTCCATAACTGAAACAAAGCCTAAAATGTAGTTAACAAAGTCAGGAAACCAAAAATACCACTTAAGAGCGACAAAAATTGAACAAACTTTGCTTAAGACAAGTTCAAAGGCGAAAGGGAGGGGGGGGGCACACATAATGACGTTAAAGTGTTTTTCATAAAATTATCTTGTCCAAGATTATTTTCCTTTCTAATACCTTCACTATGAGTTTCACTGCACAAATGATTGCTTAAGAGTATACAATTTTGTGCTAAGACTGCTTAAGAGTGTAATTATTTAGCACTAATTAGTGACTGTAATTAAAATCCAAAACACCACTCAAGAGTGACAAAAATTGAACAAATTTTGTTTAAGACAAGTTTAAAGGGAGAGGGGGGGGGCACCCATAATGATGTTTAAGTTGTTTTGCTAAAATTGTCTTATTCAGATTTATTTTCCATTCTATCACCTTTACTATGATTTTCACTGCATACATGACTTCTTAAGAGCATACAATGTTGTACTAATGCTACTTAAAAGCTTATTAATTAGCAGGGGGTTAATGGCCGATTGGTTAGTTCGTGCGGTTTGCATCATAAGGTCTATCATTGACTCAATGTACATGTACGTGATAAGCAGTAGGGTCGTCTGGCCAACCTCATGGGTTTATCCTTGGTCCTCAGGTTTCCACCCACTTCAAAAGACCACTATTGAATTGAACAGTGTTATTAGTCCAAAAATGACAGTTTGTGCCGAAAAGCTAGCTGACCAAGTCAGGAGGAAACCCGAAATATAACTTAAAAGCGACCAAAGTTTTCAACAAACTTTGCTTAAGACTGGTTCAAGGTTGACAAAGGTGTGTGTGTGGGGGGGGGGGGTCGGATGGCACATACAGTAGGCTTTCGATTCATTAGATCTGTCATTGAGTCAATTGGTGTGGTTTCAAGTCTGATTAATCAATCAGCGTTGACATTTCTTAGCGTTTCCCCACAGTTCTGCGCAAAGAAGTCACTGTAACAGATTGTTTCATTGGCTAATTCCTCACATCAACAAGAACGCCTATTATATAACAACTCTTCCAGATTCTAGGGTAAAGACAAGTAAAACAAAATTAAATTTTGAACTAAAAAAATGGAACGAAACAGGATCTCTGTGTTTTAATGAGATTGCCGAAAATTGATTTAAACCATTTTTTATGAAATTTATAATGATGAAGGGTTTCTCTCATGCGCAGACAAATTGATAAACAGACTTGTGTGATAGTTAAAAAGTGTCAATTTTAGAATTATCGAATTGCATATGTTTATTGAATATGATTGGGAGGAATTTACATGACAAGTAGGACAATGTAATTTCTATCGGTGTCAGTCATTATAACATATGTGATAGAACTGGTTAAACGCGTTCCAAATATAATTTTAACACAGATATCATTGATATGATAGATGAGTAATAAAGGTTTCAACAAACGAAAGTGACGAACACGAAAGGAAGATACGAGTTATCCTTCTGAAGTGACGAGTAATAACAGATACATGGGCGAATTTGTGTTCACTAATAATTCCTTCGAAGACCAAAAGTTGTTGTGTGAGACCGTGAGAGGATATCTGACAATTCATAAAAAGAATTGACTGCCACTAGATAAGAGAACACGAAAGAAAAACAGTAAAAAATATATGCATTACAATGATTTTATACGGTATAGAATGAATAAAAACAAGAGAATGTACCGACTAATTTTTTTTTCTCATGTTCTCATGACATTCTCATGACATTCAATTACTTTATTGAATTGTCAGATATCCTCTTACGGTCCAAAATAACAACTTTTGGTCTTAGAAGGAATTATTAGTGAGCAGAAATTCAGCTTCGTATCTGTTATCACTCAGTTATATAGAGGGATAACTCGGGTTTCCTTTTGACGTTCGTCACTTCCCTTTTTTGAAACTTTTATTACTCATCTATCGTATAAATGATATCTGTGTTAAAATTATATTTGGAACGTGTTTAACCAGTTCTATCACACCTGTGATAATGACGGACACCAATATTGTCCTTAAAAGAATTTTTGTATTGAATTGCGATCCTCTAAATCAATTTTACATTTTTTTGATACTTCCCTGTCCTAATTAAACACTCTTAAATTGTTTTTGTTTTTATTTTGATCTATACGTATATTGTGATATAACACTCCGCAAATCTCGACAGATTCCATTACCCTACATCTAGACTCGACTGTAGTATGACAGTATGTGATATGTACCTACGACCATACATTTGCGATGCAGCTACCGATATACTTCAAAAAGGAAAACGTGTCGCTTTAACAAAAAAGTCCCAAATTGCGTCTTTTGTAGAGTGTGTATACCTAAATAAGCAGAGATGTTGTTTCAAGGCTGCTGGTTTGATAAAATTCCCTGGTAATTCCCCAAACCAAATGCCAAACGTAACGTTTGTTGATATACTACACTCTCCATGGGGACAGCCATTTTCCATTCGGAACCCTTAAAATAGTTCGAATATGGCGGAAATGGTCATACAGCCGAGATTAAGATGTGTAGAATCTGTCGAGGTTTGCCGAAAGGTGATATAAAAAAGTTTTATTTCTTCATAATTGACAAGACTAAAAATTCTCGCCATCAGAGACTCGTAAGATTCATGCGATTACATTACAAAAATTAACATGGACACTACCAAGTAAAACATGTACCCAAATCCATTGCTCTAAATTTAATATAAAGGCCAATAAAGTACATGATAAGCAGTAGGGTCGCATAATTATCATTTTTATTTATGACTCCAATAAAAATGCTAATTATGCGACCCTACTGCTTATCATGTACAACTGGGGAATCCAAACCCCGCCAGTTGACCCAACAACAGACCTTATGATGCAAACCGCACATGCTATCCATTCGTCCATTAACCCCTGCTAATTAATAAGCTTTTAAGCAGCATTAGTACAACATGGTATGGTCTTAAGCAGTCATTTATGCATTGAAACTCAAAGTGAAGGTATTAGAATGGAAAATAATTCCGAATAAGACAATTTTAGCAAAACCACTTAAACATCGTTATGTGTGCCCCCCCCCCCCTTTGTCACCTTTTAACTTGTCTTAAGCAAAGTTTGTTCAACTTTTGTCGCTCTTAAGTAGTATTTTCGGTTTCCTGACTTGGTTAACTACATTTGAGACTTTGTCTCAGTTATGGACTCTAAATTTTAATTAAAGTCACTAATTAGTGCTAATTAATTACACTCTTAAGCAGCCTTAGCACAACATTGTATGCTCTTAAGCAGTCATTTTGTGCAGTGAAACTCATAGTGAAGGTATTAGAAAGGAAAATAATCTTGGACAAGATAATTTTATGAAAAACACTTTAACGTCATTATGTGTGCCCCCCCCCTCCCTTTCGCCTTTGAACTTGTCTTAAGCAAAGTTTGTTCAACTTTTGTCGCTCTTAAGTAGTATTTTCGGTTTCCTGACTTGGCTAGCTAACTTTTAGGCTTTGTTTCAGTTATGGACTCTAAATTTTAATTACAGTCATTAATTAGTGCTAATTAATTAAGCTCTTAAGTAGCATTAGAATAACATTTTATGCTCTTAAGCCATGCATTCTGTTTCTTAGTGTTGAGTATGAAAAGCCTGCAAGAAAATTGTTGATGGACATTTAATTTTAAATATAATTAAAATTGAGGTGGTTGGGAGGGGCACTCCCAGGTAATTGCACAGGTTACAAAACTTAAGACTTGCCTTTCCAAAATAATATAGGGTTAAAATATGTGTTGTAGACCTCAAACCTTTTGGACCCAATATTTTGATTAAACCTCGCTGGGCTCCCGGGTTATTAAATAAAGGAATGGAGTGCCCTGCCTGCTATAAGGTAGTGTGCGTTATTGTTATCCATATAGATAATATTTGGATTAAAATTTATTTGCTGAAAACTTCAGTAAAACTAACCTATTCTATGCAAAAGTCATGTTTTTTCTAGAAATCCAGTACTTTTGTGCTTGGAATAAAAAAAGTCTGAGGTTGTATTTTGCTTGAATTCTGTCTGGAAAGTTGGTTATGTGCTTGCCTGTTGCTTAAATATCTAAATAATAATTTATATACCATCTGAACTTAGAAACAATACCTTCTATAAACAGATTTAACCTAATATAAATCATATTTTAAACTAATTTGAAATGCATGTATTTTATTTTTAAATTATTTAAATTTTGCATTTAAGTTCGTTGATAGATCATTCACAGAATCTAACAGTGTAAAAAAAATCCAAAGATAATCTTGTTATTTATATTCAAAAGGCTATTGTCTTTAATTACTGTTTTGTATTTTTCTTAGTCAGAAAAGCCACTGGTCTTCAGTTTTGATGCAGATTTTCAACTTGTTCGTAAATCATCTTCTGGGAAGTCATGGGGGAAACCAAAACATCTTGACCACTTTTTTATCAATCAGGATGAAATTGACGATTTTATGAACTCTTATTCTGGAGATCGAAAAAAAGTTGATGCTGTAAGTATATTAAAAATTCAAATTAAATTTTCAAGTTACCGCAAAAAAAGTGACCAGCACTATTAATATTATCTTATTATACAAATATCCCTATAATGAAATGTTTTAGCTACAAGCCATTTTCATTATGTATTCTTGCTGTATGAAAATAAAATTGTGAAGCAACATCCTCGATGACATACGATTACATCATGTGTTACTACTCCGAGAAAACACATGATGGCAAATAACCAGCATTTAAAATAGAACGCCCGCCTTTTAAAGTAGATAACTGAATTCGCTATAAATTGTAAATAAAATTACCGTAGTTTGAAGACAAACATACCTAACATCAACTTCCGCAAAAAAAGTAGGCGTCAGTTCATTTTACTAAAATTAGTAACTTACGCTATAGAAATAATTTGAATGTGGATTTTCATATCATGACATGTGCTAAATATAGATCACTTAAACAGTCCAATGTGGCGACCATCTGCGGCCTTGTTCAGATATGCAGTAGTCTAACCAAGTTATCTCGTATGCCTCGATGATTGAAATTTTTTAAGGTCATTTTGTATATAGTTATTAATAATTATATTTCAGGAGTGTAGTGATTTTCAAGCTGGATCAAATCTAAGGTCTAAAAATAAGAACAGCAAACTATCTGACACAGCTGTATTTGGTTCCACTTGCAGGCACGAATTTCCAAAATATTTCTTTAGTCTTCGGCATGGAGAAAGGTATTTATAATCAAAGTTTGATGCCACATGTATTAAATGTTATTTTTTCTTGTTTGACTTCGGGGGGTTGGGATGGCCTAGTGGTCTAAAGTGACGCGCTACGACCTCTAGCTGTTTGGCCACCTCTGGCTTGCGGCTGTGGTTTCGAGCTGTGGTGTGAGCGTATGCGGCATGGAGAAAGGGGCGCCTTCTCAGCCCCGTTGGTTTCTTCCGGTTTCCTCCCACTGCTAAAGACCCCTACGCACAAGCAAATTATTGAAATAAAAAAATAAACCATATGTTAGTCTCGAAATGACCTAGTTGTGTTGAGTGGTGGTTAAACCCTATTTCTCTCTCTGTCTCTCTCTCTTGTTTGACTTCAACAAGATCATACATAATTGCTGTCGATTTCATTGCAAAACAAGTATATATTCTTATAAAAGTAACCAATTATCATTTTGTGTCCACCTAAAGTCTTATTATTAGAATATATGCCATGTATTTTGTATCTTTACCAGGTATTGGTATGCAGTATAACAATTTAAAATATCTAATTTTTAATTAATATAAAACATAAACTACTTTCAGGCTAGGATATTCTGTCTATCTATTATTGAAACTCTTATCAGAGCAACCTGAAAAACGACATCTTTATGTCATGTATGACATAGCTTGCAGTCTGGACAGTCATATAAAGGTAATGATTCTCTTCATATTAATTAAAATAGACAGGTATATGTCGTTTTGTATCAGGTACTCTAATACCCTTTTTATATATTTAGTTTTTGTTATTTCATAATGTATCCTCATAATATTAAGTGCATAACCAACTTTTAACTAGGTTATCCAATAACAAAAATAAAATTAAAAAAATACTTTCTACAAAGCACTGGATAATTGGCTGTTTCTTTTAGTAATCTAAACTCTGATAATTTCACTTTAAATGAAGTAGTTTGACTGAAGCATTACGCAAACTTTTTAAAAAATCTGTCCGGATTTGTTTTGTTGTTTACTTCAAATTAAATTTAACTAATTAATTTGGTTTTATTCTACATGTAATAAAGTCATTTTTTTATACATTTTTAGCGCCAGTTTGATAAGAGTTTTGATGTAACCTTTTCAATTCCTATCTTTCACGCTTATGGTCATAAACTTGCATGTCAGGTATGTAAAAATTCCTTTCCTTTATACTTTTATGTGAAACATTAAACCTTTTAATACATACACTGTAATGTGTCCAGTCGTATATCCAGTTTTATGCTACTAAAATATATTTAATTTATAGGTAATTTATGGTCCTAGACGTGTAAAGGGTATTGGTCTAACGGATGGTGAAAGTTTAGAAAGGCTGTGGTCATACCTTGGTGGATTTTCCAAAATAACAAAGGAAATGACACCAGAAAACAGAACAGATTTGCTCACTGATGGTTTAATATATTATGGCCAAAAATTGATTTTGAAAATGGGTATGTATATTCATTTAAGTGTGTAAATATAATTATTTCGATGTCGCCTACTTCTACCATGTTTAAAAAATAAATCCTTTAACTACAAATATCTTACTGATCAACGCAACTTGCATTACATAACAATTGCACAACTGAAGGGCAAATTACTCTGCATAACATTTGAGACATACATTGTCTGTTCACTATTCTTGTACAGCATACTTTGTTTAGTAATATATCACATTTTCTTTAATTACTACTATGAAGTGTGTACTGATTACAATTCTGTTTCGTTTTTTAATATTGAAAAACATGTTGTTGTTTTTTTCAATATTAAAGCTAATGTGTACTGGTGTGTAATGTGTATGGTATTACCACGCTTTTGATATTTTTTACAGGTGTCTCTTTTCCTAAAAAAATGTTAAGAGCAGTGGAACTGGAAAAATCAAGTACATCGTCACTAAACGAGTTACTACAACCTCTACAAGGTAAAAATTTAATTTTGATACAATGTATTCCACAAATTGTTGTATTTACACAGATTTTCAACTGTTTAAAAAAAAATATATTGTAGTTCAATTTTCTAAATAAGACATTGTTCCTGACCATGTTTAATGATTTATTACTTTGTGTACATTATATGAATTGTAAAAATTTTAGTACAAAGAGTACTCTTACTTGCATTATTTTGGGAGATGTTTTATAATATATGTTTTAGACATAACTACAGAAACAGTTGATGCATGGATTGAACAAGAGAAAGCAGAATACACATGTACCATTTCTACCAAGAAAACGAATACAGGTAACCCATTTTAGATTATCATACACAGTTGACTATTGAGCAATGTAGGCTTGTCAATTACTCTAATTTGATAACTTAAATGTCATTGATAGTATGTTTAATACAATCAAGATAATATCGTATTTACATTATATTTGTTTTCTTAACCATGTTGTTTTTAATCTCAACCATATAATATTATGTTATCCATCTGAGTATTTTTGTTTGTTTTTCTTAGTATTCTCCCCTGAAGAAGACTATTGTGTTGCCTTAGATGACTTGACTCAATACAAGTATGTTCTTTTCAAAGTAGTATTCGAGAAATTACGAAAAAAAATATAAACCTTGTCTATGACATTGTTACCTATAAAAACGGTTGACACGTTGAATCTCTTTAAATTAAATCTACATATCTTTAATAAAATAAATGAATTAAAAGAAGTTTTAATTTGTAATTGTTTTTAATTTAAAATCTGATTTCAGGGCCGAATTAAAGAAAATACTACCCACTGATCCGAAATTGATAAGGTAACTACAGCCACATCTATTGCTAAATTTGACCTGATAGTTTTAAACATGCCTTAAATGTAATAAACGGTGCAAAGTTTACTGTCATAAAGGCAATCAGTATTTAAAATCTGAATATACAGATAAACCTAGAAATAGGCAATTAAAGAAAACAAAAATAAAAGTTTAGCTACAATGTGAACAATATTGAAGACTATTATTTGTGTGTTTCATTGTCTTTGATGTCTACATTTTCTACATTTGTGTAGATTAGAAAACACCTTGAGGAAGAAAAAGAAAAAGTTACCACCTTCATGGAATAACAAACTTATTTCCAATTATAAGTCAAATGCCTATGATAAAAAAAGAAAAGAAAAATTAGACCATCTGCATACTCTTGCATCTGAAAGGCTGTTTTTATTGGAATTACTGAAAAAATATGCCCGTAGGTATATAATAATGTATAATATTTTATTGAACATCTCTTAGCATGTAGAGGTCTTATTGATAAAATACGGTGTGCCGCAAACACAATGTTAACTTCTGAGCTAGCCATGTGACTTCCCACACAACACATTGTATAAGAGAATTTGTTACTTTATATTAATTTTTTTGAAATTTATTACAGTCCTCTTTAACTATTACTATATACTGCTTTATTATTTTTTTTAGGTGGACAGGCTATTGCTATACGCCTGTGCAAAACGTTAAAAGCTGTGTCAGCAAAGATTATTGGTCTTATTAAAGAGTACAACGCTATGAATTCGTCTTTTGGGAATAAACTTCCAGTAAAAATTAGCTTTGATGAAGTCAAAGAGTATAATAATAATATCTACAATTATATTTCTTCTGACACTAATGCTGTTGACTATAATTCCAAAATTGTGAAACAACAAGCTGTGCAGCTAAAATGTCTTATTGACAGAAGTAAAGAGGAACAACAACTTTTAAAATGTGAAATGACAAACATAATGAATTGGTATTTAGATACCCAGAAAAAACTAATTACATTAGCAGCTCAATATGATAATGGAGCAAAGTGTATTATAATTAAAGAAGGTCTTCACCAAGAAATCATTTTGCAAACACTTTCCAAACAATTTGGACCCTATATTGAAGCTGTAGAAATTCCAAATGATTTCCACAATTTTTTACAACTTTTGCCTGGTGCAAATAGTGTTATAATTGATGATGATGACGATGATAGTGATGATGACGATGATAGTGATGGTGATAAGGATGATGATGGCAGTGATGATGATGGCAGTGATAGTGACGATGATGATGATAGTGATGATGATGACGATGAGAGTGACGATGATGAAGACGATGATGGTCCTAATTTGTTAGTTACAACTTAAATAACAAATTAGGATCATCAGGCAAAAGTTGTAAAAAATTGTGGAAATCATTTGGAATTATCATTGTGGAAATCATTTGGAATTATCATTATGTTTGTCATTTCACATTTTAAAAGTTGTTGTTCCTCTTTACTTCTGTCAATAATAATAATCTCGTCATTTTACAAGGGTAGCAAATTTTCAATACAGAATATTAATTTCCGCATAACTCTCAACGAATGTATATTTGCTTGCCTTTTGTAGTTTAAGTTTCTCAAGTAGTCGGTGCTTTCCTTAAATTTTCAAATTATTAGATTATCATATTGATATCCTGAATTTTTCCGGGCACTCCGTTTTCCTCCCACTGCTAAAGACCCCTACGCGCAAGCGAATTATTGAAATAAAATGAAACCATATGTTAGTCCCGAAATGACCTAGTTTAGGAGTTTATATAAAACTTTCACATTCAACATATTTTGATGCAAATTATATCCAGTGACCGCCCTAGACCTAGACATTCGTCAATTCGCCACAATACAACTAAAGAATATCGAGATTGGCTAAAGATGTCTTAATTTGGCTAACGATTTGGCTAATGAAATTTTTTGCCTAGGGCGGTCACTGCTAGACATGATAATTTTATCTTGTACAATATGTTATTTAATCTTTTATGTGTTACAAAACTTTTCTCAAAATGGTTGAAAACCGGTCAGTCTTATTTTCTTTCCTTTCCTATAAAATGATAAAAATATAACTAGTACAGACATGTTAATTAAACCATTATGTGACCAAAGTGATAATATAATTTTCACCCCAGAACTTTTTGTCACTTACTGATGAGCTGCCATATTGGATGGATATGCAAATACTTGCTATAAGGTTAAAATTTTAACAGTCTATTGCATAATTCTTTTATAATGCGTACTCCATTTAGTATTCAAATAAGTTTTTCTGTATAATATTTTTATAATATATTTTAATTTAATCAATTATAATAAATATCCATTTGAAATAAACTTTGTAAATTTTGGATAACTATTTATTAAATAATTTAATGCCAGTATTGTTCTTTTTTTTATAGGCATAGGGACCTAGGGATGGGTGTTATTTTACAAAGTTTGGTGTTCAAATTCAATACGCCCTTTAAGTTTTGGAATGGCGAGTTATCTGCCCTTAGACCACATTGCTTCAATGCTCAGCTATTTGACTTTGTAGGGAAAGTTGCCCCAAAAATGTCTTCCAATCGCCCCTAAATTTTGCGACTCGTTAGATAGATCCCACATTTGTTCTTCATTTTTTAAAATCGTCAACCAAATGTCGTGACCTTGACCAGCTAGGGGCCCCGAAAGTATTTTGTTTTTTGACCCATGGGGACCCCCATCTAATAGAGTCAGGACCACTGGACCTTGAACTTTCGTCATGTCATCTCGGTCAACGTGACCCCGGTATCAAATGAAAGGTCATATCTAAAGTCGCGATATATAACTGATACAGTAATTATTGTCTAGTCGGAGGGGTGGGTTTTGACTCTAGAGGAATGTAACTAGAGGAAAGAATTGGTTTTGACTGTAAAAGTCGCGCTATTAGATGAACACGTTAAATATCTAGAGGAAACGATGGGTTTGGACTGTAAAGGTGGCTCTGTTAGATGAACACATTTAAACATCTAGACGAAATCATGGGTTTATGCTGTAAATGTCGCGGTATAAGATGCGCACATTAAATATCTAGGGGAAAGGATTGGTTTGGACTGTAAAAGTCGCGCTATTAGATGCGCACATTAAATATCTAGAGGAAAGGATGGGTTTAAGCTGTAAATGTCGCTCTTTTACATTCTCACATTGAATATCTGAGAAAAAGTCGCGATATATAACTGTTACAATAATTGTCTGGTCGGGGGGTGGGTTTTGACTCTAGAGGGATATAACTAGAGGAAAAGATTGGTTTGGACTATAAAAGTCGCTCTGTTTAGATGAGCACATTAAACATCAAGAGGAAAGCATGGGTTTCGGCTGTAAAAGTTGCCCTGTTATATTCACACATTGAATATCTGAGAAAAGTAGCTCTGTTCAACTGATACAGTAAATGTCTGGTCGGAGGGGTAGGTTTTGGCTCTAAATATTGCTCTGTTAGATGCATACGTTAAATATCTACAGGAAAAGATGTGTTTTGACTGTAAAAATCGCACTGTTAGATGAACACATCAAACATCTAGACGAAATCATGGGTTTGTGCTGTAAATGTCGCTCTATAAGATGCGCACATTAAATATCTAGAGGAAAGGATTGGTTTGGACTGTAAAAGTCGCTGTGTTAGATCAACACGTTAAATATCTAGAGGAAACGATGGGTTTGGACTGTAAAGGTTGCTCTGTTAGATGAACACATTTAAACATCTAGACGAAATCATGGGTTTATGCTGTAAATGTCGCTCTATAAGATGCGCACGTTAAATATCTAGGGGAAAGGATTGGTTTGGACTGTAAAAGTCGCGCTATTAGATGCGCACATTAAATATCTAGAGGAAAGGATGGGTTTTAGCTGTAAAAGTCGCTCTTTTACATTCTCACATTGAATATCTGAGAAAAAGTCGCGATATATAACTGTTACAATAATTGTCTGGTCGGGGGGGGGGGTGACTCTAGAGGGATATAACTAGAGGAAAAGATTGGTTTGGACTATAAAAGTCGCTCTGTTTAGATGAACACATTAAACATCAAGAGGAAAGCATAGGTTTCGGCTGTAAAAGTTGCCCTGTTATATTCACACATTGAATATCTGAGAAAAGTAGCTCTGTTCAACTGATACAGTAAATGTCTGGTCGGAGGGGTAGGTTTTGGCTCTAAATATTGCTCTGTTAGATGCATACGTTAAATATCTAAAGGAAAAGATGGGTTTGGACTGTAAAAGTCGCACTGTTAGATGAACACATAAAACATCTAGACGAAATCATGGGTTTATGCTGTAAATATCGCTCTATAAGATGCGCACATTAAATATCTAGAGGAAAGGATTGGTTTGGACTATAAAAGTTGCGCACATTAAATATCTAGAGGAAAAGTCGCGATATATAACTGTTACAATGATTGTCTGGTCGGAGGGATATATCTAGAGGAAAGGTTGCTCTGTTAGATGAACACATTAAACATCTAGACGAAATAAAATTGTACAATGTGTTATATTACCGATATGACCTAGTTTGTGTCCGCCACTGCTAATAAAGACCTATACGCCCATTATGACCTAGTTGATCTCTCTCTCTTTCGACCGTAGTGGATCAGTCATCAGTGAGTAAGAAGCAGACATGTGCTAACAAGGAGATCTCATGTCTAGCTGCAGCCCTATGAGTCTCAAATAAATCGGTTCCATTAGAGCAAAGATATGCCTGGTTTTGGGGGGTGTTCTAAAATGATTTGAGGTCTTTCAACGTTTGAATAACTAAGAAGATGGGTGTAATGCTGTGACTCTTCGGACCCCAACAAGGGTCCTTGGTGGGCATGGCAACTTTATTTAATAAACTTTATAAAGGGCCACCCAAGACACATGTGTACTAAATTTGGCTGAACCCGTAGCCAGAGGAGGGCACGGGGGGGGGGCAACTGCCCTCCCAATAATGAGTCTTGCCCCCCCCCCCCCCAAATATCACACGTTCCAACTGGCCTTTACGGAAAATACCAGTGGCTGCGAAAAAATTCATGCCGATGTCCATGCTAGTTTGCCCTTCCGAAAACATCTTTGCCCGCCGTCCCCCCAAAAAACCCAACTTCCTGGCTACGGGCCTGGGCTGAAATCAGTCCTGCAGTTTGGCCCATGATGACCCCTATTAGGGCCCTTGGTGGGCGTGGCAACTTTATTTGATCAAACTTGATAAAGGGATACTAAGGAAACGTGTACCAAATTTGGCTGAAATCTGTGCAGTTTTGCCCCATCATGACCCCTATTATGGTCCTTGGTGGGCGTGGCAACTTTATTTGAGCAAACTTGATAAAGGGCCACTAAAGGAATATGTGTACCAAATTTGACTGAAATCTGTCCAGTTTTGCCCAATAGCCTTTTTGACCCCAACTAGGGCCCTTGGTGGGCATGGTAACTTTATTTAAATAAACTTGATAAAGGGCCAACCAAAGACATATGCGATCGTGTGTAATCTCGCTGTAGTAACAACATATATATACTATAGTCTAAATGAGCACCTGTGATGTATTTCCACTTCGCCTCCTAGGGTAGAGTGTCATGACTTTTATTCATATTCCAGCCATTCTTACCAAATTACTTATTGCTTCTAACCCCCCGCCGACTTTGCAATCTTCCAAGGGGTTCATATTGAGAGGTACTGATTTAGTACTATATTAATTTTTAGAGCATAAAGTAAAGAACAAAAGTAGTAACCATAAACAATGTGTTTTATTTAAGGACATAATAATAACAATCAAATCAAGGCCGATCTGTGTTAACATCTAATAAATTCTGACCTGAAATTAAAAAATAGTAAAGTCTTAAGGTCTAGCATATTATATTATCCTCCTCAAACGTCAAAGCCGTATAAATAAAACATTAGCCTTTTAGAAACAACTTAAATCTAAATGTTGTCTACTGTAGATAACTGATAGTTTGACACAATAAATTTGGAACATTAGTGCTAGCAATACTGTCAGTTCTTGTGCGTTTTGTGTGGTACCAGTACGTGTATCTTATGACAATTTTTTTTTGATGGTGACATTTGTAAAATAAACAGTAAACTTCTTATATGCATATTATAATTAGATATTACGATAACAAAAAGTCATAAAATTTTATCTTGAGAAAAAGAGCGAAAAAAAGAACTAATATACTAAAAATACAAATAATAGCTTTTATATAAACCTTTTTTTTTCCTCTTTTTTTTGTCTTTTTTATTTGTTCTTATTTGTTGAACTAACAACTTGATGTCGCTAGCTGTATACCTTTTGTCTGAAATGATACAATTATACATCTTTAAAAAGATATCATAAACCTGGTTTAGGTGATTGAGTAGAACAAGGATAAACATTTAACATGGGTGTCATGACTTCGCACAAAAAATAGTTAAGTAGTACCGTATTGATTCAATAGTTAAATAGTACACTATAATTCGAAATATTTTTAAAAAACATATCCATAATATCATTATATGCCACGGTTTAGTTTAATTATGATGATGGAGATTAAGGATGAAATTATGCGAATTGAATTGATTTTTACACTTTGTAAAATAATATATTTTTACAGGCAAATATCTAGGACAACAAAATATGGTTACCTATGTCAGTAGCCTCATTACTATCATCCATAGTATCTTTCTGTATGGCTGGTTCCATGTCTAAAAATTAAAAAAAAGATTGATTTAAAAAAATCAGCTATTAAAGGCCAGGTCCCAGATGTTTATTGAAGGATAAGACTACTTAATTCTTGTGAAAATTCCTTTTAAATCTCTACACTAGTCCTGTGCAACTATTTCAAACTATGTTATTTACTTTTATGCGTTTTCAAAAAAAGTAAAAACAGTAAACTGAGTTTATCGACTAAAACACGGCCTTGTTTGTCTCTGAAGAGTGCGTCTGAAAAAAACAAACTATGGTCCTATACATTAACACAGTATTTTATAGTCACATGTTACCAGGAGGATTTCGGAACTTCATGTAAAGATGTTAAAAACTTTACGTAACCTGGTTTTCGGATTTTCGTAATCTTTTTTAAAACAACACAATGTATTACATCATGTTTCTATAGTTTGATGTTTAATTTGCATATTTAAGCAGACTTTATTTTTGAGACTACGAATTCTCCCTTTAAAACTTTTCTATGTATAATTACACTTTTATATTACACAATAATGCAATTTGATTGGTTGATGTTTGAGACACAGTAACTTTGAGTTATAAAATTTGGTGTGTTAATTTTTGTTCAAAACTCACCACTGATATTATTAGACGGGTTTTCAAATTCAGAATGATCACTATTATTAGTTTGTACACAGCTAATTTGTTCCCTGATAATAAAAAAATAAAATCAGTCATAAAACATTGCTATAGTGCGTTTATAAAATGAAATTAATCTGTTTGCCTTTGAGAATCAATCATTACCAAAAATTTAAAAAAAGAACCAAATTGCTACATCACAGACAATATCAATAATAATAAAAAAAAAAATTGCTGTATAATTTTTGGGTATCCGAATGACATATCAATACTTTTGAGGAAATGGTTACTCTAATAGAGAATTAACACTGCTAATAAAGCTTGTTGAGAACTACCATAGTATAAAAAGACATATTTTTACGGGTTGTAAATGGAGCAATTCTCATTCAAATTTGGTGACAATGATGTACATGTCACTTGAATAATCGTCGTAAGCCATGATATTTAAATATTACCTTGTTCTAAAAGTCATAAGAGTTGTTATAACACTAAATATATCAAATGAAATGAATCTTTATGCCTACTGACTCCTCTACATAAAAACAAAATCTATAAAACCCACTTACTTTGGTTCAAAACTAATGTTGCATTTCAAAACCCTTTTGATATTTTTGGAACCATAGGAGCTGGGATCTCCAAATGGCAACCCATTTGGCATCCCCTTTACGATCCATTTTTCTTTGTGCAGAATCTCTTTGTAGGGTGGCAGAGATTTTAATCCAGTTGATTTTACTATAAATATACAAAACAAATAATAAATAATCATAAGTTTAAGCTCATAAATAATAATGAATGAATGAAATGGGGTTTAACGTCCTACTGTTATGCACTTAACCTGAGCTCACATAAATAATAATAAAAAAACGTGTATTATATAGATACAGCTTTGGATTTCCGAATCAAAATAAATATATGAATGTGTAAAATAAAATATCTCTCTAGACACGAAATATTGGAACAAAGGATAAATAAAGATATTTTATCAAAATCATTTTGAACAATCACACTATCAAGGACTTTCATGTAAGATTATGAAAAATATATTTTTATTTAAATTACTTTCTTGAAGTGAAATTATTGGTGTGTGCAATTGCTCTTATTATAAATTAATTATCAATTAACAACTTAGCAATTAATTCGAGTAGTTTCTCTCTGTGCAAACCAGTCAATATCACTGCTATTTATTTTTTTAGGCATTAAACAAAATTTAATCAGAAACTTACCCCAACAGGAGTGCAGATGGTTCCGCAACTCTTTTCTTAGACTTTTTTTGGTTGCTGTTCCTTCGACGACAGTACTTGGCATGTTTACTAGAACACAAAAAACATTAAACTAAGTGAATTTTTCTAAATATATTTTGCGTGGGCCGACATTTTCAGTTTGTTATATATCTTATATAGAGAGAGAAATGGGGTTTAACGTCCACTCGACACAAACAAGGTCATTTTTGGACTTACATATGGTTTTATTTCAATAATTCGTCTTTAGCAGTGGGAGGAAACCGGAGTGCCCGGAGGAAACCCACGAGTTTGAGAAGGCGCCCCTATCTCCATGTCACATACGCTCACACTAGTGCTCGAAACCACAGTTGCAAGCCAGAGGTGACCGGCCAGCACGGCACTCTAGACCACTAGGCCATCCCAACCCCCTACAACCCGTAGTAATACTATTAACAAATCAAACAGAACTATTCTCTAAATACATGTGACATTATTATAAACCTCAAAACTAGAAACCATCAAAGACGGGAAGCATAGGTTTATCACAAAGTTTATCCTTAGGCAGAATCTAATGATTTGCCAAGGTTTTCTTTTTTTTACAGTATCAACAACAGTGTGGATATCTTTTTATATCAGAATAGACTAGTGTGAGATTTTATTTAAGACCCAACACCTTTCTTACATGTAAAAATATTGACGAAATATCACTTGACAGTTATTACACAAGCGATATCTACTGCAGAATGTTTTATTGGGTGATAAATAATATTCCCCTACACTAAAGCCAAATTGACTGACGCTGTTGTTTTTTAGGTTTCGTTTTGATTTTGCCTTTATGTCCCTTCAGATTATGATTTTTGAACACTTCGAATTTACATTTTACATAACTTGTCTTTTTGATATAAAACACATCTACACCTAGGCTTTTTACATTAATTTGTGTGAATAATTTTTTATATAAAACAGTCTCATAGATCCTATATATTTTTACCTGTAGATGGACGAATAAACTTTTCAAAATCCTCCAACTTATTAAAAAACGGCTTTGCTTTAGTGGAGTGGAATTCACTGGGTTGACCTCCACGGGCATCCATTCCATACCCTCCAACATGGTAGTCCACGGATTCAAGTTTCTGCACCTAAGAACAGATTAAAAAAGATATCTTTAATTTTATCTTCTTTTCTCTTATTCTTAAAATCCTTCTTGATGAATAATATTTTGATCATTATTCGTTATCAGATTTTAACAAGACAAGATAATTTCCCAATAGTACAGTAAGCCAAATTTAAAATTTTACTAAAACATTGATTGTGTTTAAATGCCAGAAAGATTATTTTTGAAACAAGGCAATAGGCTTCAAATACAATAACAAGAATTTAATATTAACAATTACACATAAGACTTTAGAACAATTTCAGAACTATCTATCTTCTGCATTTGAACAGCAGAAAATGAAAAAAAAATACGTTTTTGCAAAGGCAAAATCCTGTAAATCTCTTCTGAGGCTAAATTATTTATTATTAAAGTTACATTATTCAAGATATAGATAAGAACTAGCCATTCTTGCTATAATAGTTCGAAAGTAGGTGATGTAAAATGAATAATTTGAAAATTTCATTCAAATTACTCTATTGCAAGCGAAGATATTGGCATTTGAAGATTGGGCCGATGTGTGCAATAATTTCAACCACGGTCCTGGATGATCAAAGCTAAGACTTGAAGCGTCTGGAACCGCCATATTTGATTTATCACTGAAACGTTTTAATCTGTTTAATATCGGAGCAATCTGATGCCATCCAAAGTTGATTAAGGCCTGGATCAGTTAATTAATGTCTAATTAATACTTTAGAAAACATTTCATGCCCAAATAAAGACCTGCACTAGGCAGATTTAGCTCTTGAATAATGCATGTTTAACTTACAATTGTATGAAGACCATTTAGCAGATCTTTAATTACAACATCTCTGCTGTTGCCATGCATAGGGTCTGCCCGTAACTTTTTGGATTTCTCTTTGAATTGTTTCTTTTCATCTGCATCAAGGCCACTCCACAATTCTGACACATGTTTTAAATATAAAGAACGGTCAGAAGAACCTATAATGATTAAAAGTATGTTATAGTGAGCCTAGAAGACAACATATTCTCTATTTATTAAACAACAAACAGATGATTCAAAGGAGGTATTGCCCCAAAACCAATATACATTGAGAATAATAAACATAACGCTAACGCTAAAATATACGTCAAGATTCCAATTCTGCTTTGATTGATAAGGTACTTTGTCAAGAAGGCTAGGCTTTTGGTTTGTTTAGCGTTGAGGGTCATGCATAAACATCAATAGTTCCTGTCCTTAGATATAACTTAAAGGTATACCAAGATAATGCATTCAGAATTGTGCCTTTCACATTCCAAAGGCAAAAAGTGGGCGTGACTCTGCTCCTGGGGGTTGAGACATTCACCAAAATCAATAGTGGACTCCCTAAGGCAATAAGGAATACATATGCCAAGTACCGAGCGGTTTCGTTAAGAATTGCGACCTGTAAACACAAAAATTGGGCGTGGTACAAAGAATAAGTATTTAAAGTTTTAAGATGATAAGTTAAGAAATGTGGCTTGTAGACGACAAACAAATAAATACAAGGAATGGGCGTGGCTCTGTCCCTGGGGGTCGGACATGCATCAAAAAACAATATGGATCATCCTTAGGGTGTAAAGAGTAAGTATACTAAGTTTTAAGAAAATACAGTAAGAATTGCGTCGTGTAGGCGGCACAAAAGCATACGAAAAGAAAATGGGTGTGGCTCTGCCCCTGGGGGTCGGCCATGCACCAAAAAACAATATGGATCATGTAAGGAGTAATTATACAAAGTTTGAAGAAAATCCAGTAAGAATTGCGCCCTGTAGGCGACACAAATTCACACGAAATGAAAATGGGCGTGGCTCTGCCCCTAGGGGTTGGGCATGCACCCCAAACGATAGGGATGTTCCTTAGGGTACAAAGAATGTGTATGCGAAGTTTCAAGATTATAAGTTAAGAAATGTGGCCTGTAGACGACAAACAAACAATTACTAGAAATGGGCGTGGCTCTGCCCCGGGGGTCAGGCATGCACCAAAAACAATAGGGATCTTCCTTGGGGTATAAGGAATAAGTATACCAAGTTTGAAGAAAATCCATGAAGAATTGCGCCCTGTAGGCGAACCACAGACACACACACACACACACACAGGGGCGACGGCATAATACGTTCACATTATGAATGTGGACGTATAAAAATGAGCATAATTTACCTCGTTTGACAGACCTAGCAAACAGTGAATAGGCATTTGGTCCTTGATGAAGAACTTTCGGCGTCCTCTTCTGGTTGGATTTTGAGAATTTGGGATCACGCCCTCTTCTATTTCCAATCCAATTCTATAAAAGCAAAACATAAAATTGACAATTGTACAGAATGTTATTGACCAGAAACCTTCAATACATCAATAAAAAGCGCTTTGTTTTATGTCAAAAAAGATATCGATTCAGCCGTTTTGGTAGATAAAGTGCCTGCAAGCTAATTGTGGACGAACCAACAGGGGTCATGACAATATGTCAAAATTTCTTTTCAGGCAAATAAAAATGCACAATATAATAAATAACTATCTATGAATAGGATGAGAAAGTGTTTAGTTTTGACAAGATATGACATAATTTATGTTTTAATGGAATAACTCTCACCTTGACTTGGGCAATTGATAACCCAGTTTGTGTGGTTACAACTTCAATTTCTGTAAGATATTTATCCGAAGAAGATGTTAATCCATTCAAATAGGCCTCTTCCAGTTTCAGTACTGTGTTCGCATCATAATCTTTTCTACTTGTACTAGTCTGAAAAAAACCACACAACATACTAATTACTATTTTGTTTTGTAATTAAATTACAGCAATACAGGAAATTTTGCTTGGTAGGTGAGATCAAGGGCCAGCCTATATCGGACGTCGCTGAAAATCAATAGGCTTCTTCATCTCATGACCTTAGACACTTTGTATAAATTTAAAGTCATTCGGATATTAACTTTTGCCTCTAGAGTATCCACAAGATTTTTGAAGTGATTAAGGGCCATAACTCTAGCGGTAATTATCGGATATCGCTGAAAATCAATAGGCCTTTTCGTCTCATGACCTTAAACACTGTGTATTAATTTAAAGTCAATCAGATATTAACTTTAGCCTTAAGAGCGTTCACAAGATATTTCAAAGTGACCAAGGGCCATAACTCTAGCAGTTATTATCAGACGTCGCTGAAAATCTATAGGATTCTTCATAGCATGACCTTAAACACTGTGTATAAATTTAAAGTCAATCGGATATTAACTTTGGCCTCTAGAGCATCCACAAGATTTTTCAAAGTGATCAAGGGACGTAACTCTGGCGGTAATTATCGGAAATCGATGAAAATCAATAGCCTTTTTCGTCTCGTGACCTTTAACACTGTGTAAAAATGATCAAGGGACGTAACTCTGGCGGTAATTATCGGAAATCGATGAAAATCAATAGCCTTTTTCGTCTCGTGACCTTTAACACTGTGTAAAAATTTAAAGTCAATCAGATATTAACTTTGGCCTCTAGAGCACCCACAATATTTTTTGAAGTGATCAAGGGCCATAACTCTGGTGGTAATTATCGGATATCGCTGAAAATCTATAGGCTTCTTCGTATTATGACCTTAAACACTATGCATACATTTAAAGTCAATCAGATATAAACTTTAGCCTTTAGAGTGTTCACAAGATATTTCAAAGTGACCAAGGGCCATAACTCTAGCAGTTATTATTGGACGTCGCCGAAAATCAATAGGATTCTTCATAGCATGACCTTAAACACTGTGTATAAATTTAAAGTCAATCGGATAGTAACTTTGGCCACTAGAGCATCCACAAGATTTTTCAAAGTGATCAAGGGCCGTAACTCTGGCGTTAATTATAGGAAATCGATGAAAATCAATAGGATTTTTCGTCTCGTGACCTTTATCACTGTGTATAGATTTAAAGTCAATCAAATATTAACTTTGGCCTCTTAAGCATCCTCAAGATTTTTTTGAAGTAATCAAGGCCCATAACTCTGGCGGTAATTATCGGATATCGCTGAAAATCAATAGGCTTCTTCGTCTCATTACCTTAAACACTGTGTATAAATTCAAAGTCAATCAGATATTAACTTTAGCCTTTTGAGCGTTCAAAAGATATTTTTTAAAGTGATCAAGGGCCGTAACTCTGACGGTATTTATCGGAAATCGCTGAAAATCAATAGGATTCTTCGTCTCATAACTTTTAACACTGTGTATAAACTTCAAGTCAATCATATATTAACTTTGGCCTCTAGAGCATGCACAAGATTTTTCAAATTTATCAAGGGCCGTAACTCTGGCGATAGTTATTGGAAATTGCTGAAAATCAATAGCTTTTTCGTCTCGTGACCTTTAACACCGTGTATAAATTTAAAGTCAAACAGATATTAACTTTTGCCTCTAGAGTATCCACAAGATTTTTTGAAGTGATCAAGGGCCATAACTCTAGCGGTAATTATCAGATATCGCTGAAAATCAATAGGCTTTTTCGTCTCATGACCTTAAACACTGTGTATACATTTAAAGTCAATCAGATATTAACTTTAGCCTTTAGAGCGTTCCCAAGATATTTCAAAGTGACCAAGGGTCATAACTCTAGCAGTTATTATCGGATGTCGCTGAAAATCAATAGGCTTTTTCGTCCCATGACCTGAAATACTGTGCATAAATTTAAAGTCAATTGGATATTAACTTTGGCCTCTAGGCTAGAGGCGTAGAGCATCCACAATATATTTCACCCGTAACTGGCGGGAATTATCGGAAATCGATAAAAATCAATAGGATTCTTCGTCTCATGACCTTTAACACTGTGTCTAAATTTCAAGTCAATCATATATTAACTTTGGCCTCTACCTAGAGCATCCACACGATTTTTCAAAGTGATCAAGGTCAAGTCCAAAGGCTGTAGTGTATGGCGATAATTATCGGAAATCGCTGAAAATCAATAGGAATATTAACTTTAGCCCCTACTAGAGCGTTCACAAGTAATTGTAGACGACGGACGGACGGGGGCGACGACAATAGGTGACCATATTTCCATAGGCTATTTATTGGCAATGTCATGTCATAATAAATAATCATAATCATATGGATATTAACATTTAACTAATTTAAGTAGGCCTAACTCGACTTTGCTCTAGCCTAGAGTGACGCTTGGTATTACTAGGCATAGCTAGGCTACTTCAGTCTTATGAATTCAAACGTTTTAAAATAGAAATGGTTTTCTATTTCGATCTTGGAAGTTAAGAATACAAACCTACTTACCATTTTCAAGAAGTTCTAAGTCACAATGGCACCACTTCCTGTTTTAATTTCGCGCCTTAGGATAACTCTTTAATGTATCTCTAGTACTCTTGATCATTCTAGTCCTTTGCTATGAGTTATGGCTTGTTCTGGAATTTGTTACTTCTAGTAGTGATAATATTTGTACCGTGCGGTAAGGACGGCCAGTCGTCGATCAACTACTAGAAGGTTTTATTACTCAACAAATACCTTCTCGAAGAAGGTAATAAAATCCAATCGGGTGGGTTCCCTGACTATGTGTTGGCTGGTTCTCCCCGAACTGGCTCTCCCATTTCATATTTTATAGTAATAAGCTTTGCTCTTCTCGTCATATCATGGAATAATTCATAAAAGGATATATGTTTAAATACATTTATTCCATTGTGTACATCTACTTATACAAACATTATTGTTGTTTTTGCAGAAACAGTTCTTAAGTTCTCCAGTTCTTACTCACTAAGTTCTTAATGTTATACATTGTACGCTACAGTAAATCTTGAAGTTTCTACCGTAATACAGTTATTTCTTACTACAGTAGAGTTATTTCTTAAGTACTTTATTTACTGCAACTAGTGCAAGTGAAGAAGGACTCGTTTGAATTCCCCCTCCCCAAATGCCATGTAACTAACGAAGATTGGCGGTTACAGTTGAAAATCAGTTTGTTTGCTCAATGCTTTTGAAAAATGTAAACATGCAATTAACAAGCGAACAGAGAGAAATCCCAAAATAAATAATGACGTATTAATTAATCGCACATTTATTTTGTCAAAACTAATTTATTCTTTTCAGGCTTAGAGTATTTCAGCCAGCCCTCAACCATGTCTGTATATCATGTTATTTTCAACTGAGACGTACTGGCAGAATAAGCCGTTAAATTATTAATTCAATAATTACATTTCGTATTTTATCATTGCTTGGTAAAGCCCAAAGCCGTATATAGATAAACTTAGTCGAAACATTGCTCAGTAATAGACCTAAGCAGTGTTCGGTAGGGAATATATGGTTTGTTGACTTATGAAAGTTCCAGTAATAGACTATAATGCAATACCATACAACAGAAGGAAGTGATATAAGATTCTGAAAATAAAATGACGAATCATAAGAAAGTATTCTACATTGTTATAAATTTCAAAGAACGATAAACATTATACACAGGAAACAACTAATTAAAAAAAAGTGCAGGGGGGGGGGCTGTACCACAAACAGACAACTGCACAAGAACATTTACGGACAAGACACAATCGCAAACAAACGTACATATCAATGTCAGATCAGGTGTAAGGCAATTCGGGAGCTCACTATAAACGCCCACTGCCTTGTACAGTACGGGGTCTGTTAATTCATTTTACCGGGTTCGTCTTGGTATATTATTTTAATTTAAATACTACCTAAATCTGCCAGTTAAATATTTTACCACCACTTAATTCTCTAAACTATATATTTACAGAACTTACAATGATTAAATACGGAATATAAGGCTTGATAGACAAATCGCTATTACGATGAATTCAACATGAAAATTTATATCATGTCGCATACCAACCATTTCGGGCAATCCAGAAACAGACAATATTGCAGTTTTTATAAAATTAACAGGAAGACAGAAAAAAGACATTAAAAAAAAATAAACAATTATCAAATCAAGTGAATGGATCCCGGGCCTTTTATGGTACAGGCTTAACTAAACTGATTTACAAAAAAGACGTAACAAAAATAATGAGACCAATCTTGACAGTATTCTGCCAATGTCATCGCAGTTATTGTTGCAATAGTTATGGATAGGTCAACACTTTTATGGCTGCCCTCAAAAACCCATCAAGACAGTTATGGTTTTATAAGAGGTCAAACCCCAAACTCAACAAAGCGACTTTATCACTTTTACCAAGAACATGTATTACATATTTTAAAGCCCCAATAACACTCTTGTTGTAACTGAATAATATGCCCCAAACATTATTCTGGTCAACAAATTGTATTATTTTACAATATTCCAATTAATTGATGATACAAATTTCATCTTAACACAACTGAATTTAAATTTATTTTGAAAAATTCAACTACATGGTTTGAAAAGCCTTACGTAAACACTTTTAAATGCAACTTGGATTTAAACATATTTTCGAACCCTCTGGACAAGTAAAAAAGGATGTAATGGATAAATTACACAAAAGGTAGGACACTTAAACATCTAATAGTAAGAATAAGGCTTTAAAAAAATTCTGGACTTGTCAAGCCAGCAAGAGTGTAATTGTCCCTTTATAATTGTGTTCTTGAACATGACTAACTGTTAAATTGCGTAAATTGTATCTTTTTTAAAGGTGTTGTAATTCCTCTTAAATATAGAATTTGAAAAGTTAATTTGTTCACCTGAAAAAATCAACTACCACGTGTCACGATTGTCACATATCAAGGCTACCGAGTACCACATCACGGCTACCAAGTTCCACTTACCACTACACAATGTTATGTATACTACGACTACCATATATATCACGATTACCATATACATGACTAGGCCTCAGTTGTCGATTTCATTGGATTTTATGTAGGTATATATGTTTTATTGGGTAACAATCTGTCTTTTTTCACGATTTTACGTTACTCTGTCGACGCAGCAAGACAGACATTCCACTTATTCTTTCAGAACAAAAAACTTTATCATATTATAGAGTCTGTCCCATCATAAATGGAAATAAGGTATCAGATAAACGTAATTCAAAACTTTATTATGACCTAAATCAAACATGTTTACCCACTTTGGGCCCTGGGAGTGAACATACCCTAGCTTTCGATAAAGTGTGTATGTACTTGAACGAATGCAGTTTCGTGTGGTAGCAAACACACTCTTGTTTATCGTCATTTTATATACGTGATATAGAATATATAGGACAACTTAATTATTATACATACACAGATGATCACCCTCCCGCGGAAATTTAAGGTATATCAGCTTAAACGTTTTCAGGTAAGCATTTAGATTTTCTATTCTTCCAAAAACAGCCGAATTTATTTTTAGCTATTTTTAACAGTGTTTTAAAGGGACAATAACACTCTGGCTGGCTTGACAGGTTCCGAAAAAAAAAAATAGCCTTAATCTAACTACTAGATGTTTAAGTGTCCTCCCTGTTGTGTAAATTATCCATTATAACCTATCTTACTTGTCCAGAGGGTTCGAAAATATGTTTAAATCCAAGTTGCATTTGAAAGTGTTTACGTAAGGCTTTTCAAACCATGTTACGACATGTAGTTAAGATGAAATTAGTATCATTTATTAATTGGAATAGTGTAAAATAGCACAATTTGCTGACCAGAATAAAGATTGGGACATATTATTCAGTTACAACAAGAGTGGTATTGGGGCTTTAATTAAGCTTCTATTTATTCAATTGGTATGCAGATGTATTTGCCGATTCTCTCTCGAAACACCTGATGCTGTACTGGAAGGTTCTTATAGCGGATGATTTCTATTATGATCTATTAACATTTCCGCTTTGGCAGGTGACTATAGTCGACTAGACGGGTCGCTGGGTCTTTTTTCCAGGGCGTGAAAGATGTTACAAATAATAGACACTAGACCGGTCGCTGCGGCATTTTTACAGGACGTGAAAGATGTTACAGATATTAGACACGGGCGTCAAAACTATAAGTGTCGAAAGGTCTTTGTTAGCTCAAAATAAAAGTTTTTATCGATAGATTTGAGTGTTTTTGAGCAAAAGCATCAAGCCATAATAAAAAATAATAAACGTGTTTCGACGGACAAAGCTATTGAAGATTATTCTGTTAGATTCTAGATCAGAATATGAAAATTTTGACACATTCCAACGAAGAAACGTGTTGTTTTTGGTAGTAATTCTACTGGCTTAAGCATAAACGGGCTTTGTTTCTTCTACCGCAAAATCACAAGCAGGACAAGCTGGGTTGTTTACTTGCTCCCGTCAAAATAAGTTTGCATTTAATTGGATTAAAATTAGTCGTAGCTTAGTTATATTAATACTTAGTTATGTTACTTTCTATCCATAACAGTTTTATAAACAATAAGGGATTATGATAAATTAACATGCCATTGGCATTACATAACATTTCATCATTAGCTAGTCACCTTTTAATAGCACACATAACAATTAATGTTTTAAAGGAATAGAATAGTTATAGTCCCGACAGTTTTAATAAATTCAGTTTGCAGGCTTTCACTTTTGAAATTAATAATGCATTATATTCAAGATTTAAATTATAACATATAACTACTATAACCTGCACGGTTGTAGTATCTAAACGTCTTAACATTGTGTACGTTTGTTTATCATATCTGCTGTATGCCATATGTATCAGCTTGATCCAATAACGCACACATGGCGACATGTAATATACTACAAGATTGTGACGACCCTTGACCCTGCTGTTGAGCTACAATGACGGATGCCGAGAATAGATTTACAAAAACTCGTCTGTACTAGCTCAATATCTTTGCGATATTCATAAACCCAAATTTCAGAGCCATATAATAAAATTGGTTTTATGATACAAACAAATTTTTTAAACACGTTAACCTGTCTCTCAAAGAAAACATTGTGTGGGCATTAGGGTTGTTTTTTTTTTTTGGGGGGGGGGGTGCTTTTGCAGACAAACTTTATACTGATTTACTCCAAAATAGTCTCGATGAAAACAGTAGACAAAGATTATTATAATAATTGACGCAGGAAAAATCTTGACAGAGACAATACACGCGACCTTTTGATTTAGAAATGCATTTTTTGCACAAGACCCTGTGGCGTGAATATTTGGTCTATAGTAGAATATCCCCTCCTATACCCCGCATGTTCTTCACAGTATTTACCTTCGACTCAGACCATTTCTGTAACCTATGGTTAAGTAGAGTGCAGTATATTTTACCTAAACAGTCAAGAAGAGAGATACCTCTATAGTTCCGACAATCCGAAACTGAACCTGTTTTATAAAGTGGTACAATAAGAGCTTTCGACCAGCTATCGGGAAAATCGCTATAATTAAAAAAATATTGTTATAAATAACAGTTCAAATTGGAGCTAACGTATTCAAATAAGCTTTATAATATTCCATTCCGATTCCACCTGGACCAGGGGAAGTCCCCGATTTCATACATTTAACAAATTCTGTAACTTCAATTTGGATGATCAGCCTGTTAAGTATACTAAAATTAATTTCGCCCGAACTTATGTTTGTCTCCGAACTATGTTCATATCTATCTAAGGTCTTCTTGGGATACATAGTTTGGGTTGAGAATAGATTTGAAACAGTTCATCCATTTAGTTATTTTATATTTAGGCCGACATTTTTAATTGTTTGCCGGAATGTGTCAGAATCGTGCAAGTTATTATACAATTTATCCCAATATAAATTTTCGTTATGCCGTTTCTTACTTTTTTCCAAAGAGATTTTAATTCGTTTTTATTTTGAATGTACAATGGTAAATCGTTTGGACAATTAGACTTTCTAAAAGTATTCAGTGAATCATATTTCGACCTTTTACTATTTGCACATTCATCGTCAAACCAAAGAGGTTAATTATTTTGTTTAGAATAGTTACTTCTGCGGAGGCTTTTATAAAGCTTTTGAAACATCCTATAGCAATATTTGTATTCTGTGGCAGAAGTTCTTTAAACACATTATTTAATTGTTCAAACGATTTGCTTATATGCGCTTAGAACTCTTGGTCAAAGATTACTTTCCATTTGTATCTTGTGTACGCGTAGGTGTCTATTACTTGATCATCAGTAACCTGGTTTACGATGTTGACATTTATATGAAAACATAGCGGTTGGTGATCGGATTCCGTTCTCTGACCGACTTCAAATTTAACAATGCTATCAAATGTTCAAGAGGACACACACCAGGGCCCGGTTCCTCGAAAATTCTTAAAGTAAGCACAAAGTCATACTTCACTTTTACTTACGTAAGAATCTTATTAAAATACCGTCCCTAGAACATTCTCAAGACCATTCTTACGTAATCACAAGTCAAGTACAAGTCTAATCCATTGTGACTGGTAAAGGTTACCATACACTGAGACTACGGTGATCTTTAACGTCATAAAACAACTTTAGTATGCGAATTACGTCATAAAATTGTCGTCTGCTTCATTGTGGTTGATTTGGATGCGTTTGACAAGTCCCCTGTAGGCTACACACAGTTATAAAATGTGCCAAAATATATTAAAAAAAACGCAGACACACACGAACTAACTGAATAATTGTGAGAGCTCCTGATCTTAAAGTAGCCTGTGTGTTTGTAGCCTATTGTTTACTAATTGGCAAATAAATAAATTGGTTTCAGGGTAGGCCTATAAGGCCCTAGATGCGAAATTTTCTATAGCATTCTTAATTTCTTTTGGAGAAGGATTTTCTCTGTCTTGTAATTGTCTCTTTGGTATCAAAAGGTGTCGGAAATTCCGTCGAATAACTCTACGGTCAGCCATTTTTTTGAAGCAGAAACAGACTTAAGGTTGGTAAGCAAGCCCTATACCTTGCTTGGGACTTGTGCTTAGATTGGCTATGTTTAAGAACGAAGTTGTGCTTAAGATTTTTCTTGGGATGCATAATAACGTTCTTGTGCTTACAATGAAGTCTACTTAAAATCTAAGCACAATGCCGTTCTTAAGATTTTTCTGGGAACACAAAATAAGGTAAGTTTACTTAAATGCAAAGTCGACTAAAATCTAAGCACAAGAACGTGCTTAAGAATTTTCTAGGATTCGGGCCCAGTAGTCCACGACGCTAGCGCCGTTATATTTAAGACACGTGAATTCCCGATCCCGGTTCTTCGATATCATTTATGTGGGTGAAAGCAGACGTTAAACACCAGGATACTACTACTACCCATCTCGGTCTCCTTCACTTTATCAGTATTCAACACTGTACGTAGTGTCAAAATCTTTTTTCCAGAATTGTTCTGTTCCTTGTCTTAAGACCATCGCCCCGATTTGTGTTATTTGGCCAATTTCGTCATAGAAACACCCGGGCGATTTTCATTTTTCAAAAATGTTGCATATTGGCCCAACCCTACTATAAGAACTATCAACGATATAGATTGTCTCGTCCAGTCCCGGAATATACTTAACCGAATCATCTATAAGATAGTAATATTTTTCCTCCGCTCTAGCTTTAAATTCCCCCGCTATTATTAAATTTGATTCCGGGCACGCAGAAATAATATCCAACAAATTTTCTTCGAATTGTTCATAACCTCATTGATTTTCACGAATCTTTGAACCTTCTGGGGCGATGTACACAACACAATATATATTTTTTTTTATAAACAATATTTTATTCATAGAAAAGGATTGGGGAACAGGCTAGGCCTAAATTAAACTCTTGAAATGAATACGAACTGTACATGATCTCTGTACAAGTTCAACGTGACTTCAAAGGAATAAGCACTGGTTAGTATGCAATTGCATGTATAACAGTGTGTGCGAAGGTCTATAACCAGGAGTTCACCGACAGTTACCGAGAGAGGAACCGAGAGGACAAGGAAGGCTTGGACGAGTGTCTGGACTCATCCGAGTTCAGCTGCTGCCTTTGCAGAGGGGCAGAATGCTAGTTTTAATCTTCTTATGGTATGTGTTCCTGCATATTCCTGAAGCAATGGCCCGAGAAATCCGTCTCTGGCCATTGCTGGATTCGCTTCGGATTCTTGACATTTAAGTAAATGTGTCTATTCTTATCGTTCAATCAAATCTACTACTTACGTACAGTAACATGACATTCCGTCGTTTAATCTTGGGTCTTCCTTAATATTTTGGACAAAGATTTAAGTTATTAAAAACGTTAAAAGTCTGTTCGTTACCATACCGTAGTGTTTACTTTACGTAAATACCGATAGCCTCGTTTGTCACGCAATTAGTTTTGCTGCAATATCCTGCTATGCGCTGGTTAATATAGCATAAAAAAATGTGCAGCCATGACGTAACGTACGTAAACACAGTTGTCCTAATTAAACGTCTTGTTTTAAAGGTAATACCTTTGTAACGAATTCAGTGATTGGTCAGTAATAGGACCACTGGCCAGTCATAATTAGTGACAATAATACCCACTCAGTCCAGCAGGGAGTAGTCAGATTAGCTCTAATCAAACGGAACACTGCGAGGAGGATGGTGTTCCTGTAGAAGTCTAGTTTCCGATGTAGATTAGTTCATGTTTTATGTATGTACCTGAAGCTGTTTTAGATATCTGATGTAAATAAACCATATAAATATTTACGAAACTGATGATCGCTGTCATATTAAAGATAGTGTAAAAGCTGGTAGCCATTATTTCGCAGTTATCAAGTATAAACATTGTTTGTATAACATATGATATATTGAATTATAGCTATTTAAAATGTATGTTCAAGCATTGTAATGTATTTGCGAAAACGTTGTTTATTTAACATATATGTCGATGTGTTGTTAATAATAATATTTTTCATGTCAAAGATTGTATATTATAACGTTATGTCGAATTGTGAAAATTAATGACAGGATTTAAGTTGGCGTGTGTAAAAAAAGGGACTCCCGACTTTCTTAAATAAAGAATTGATTGACGTACTGTTTTAACCTTTTCCGGATTAACATCTAAAGATGCGGGAACTGATTCGTCTTAATACATTTAATATTTTGTTTCCTTCTATAATATCTTTAGTGAAATCTACAGGAGGGCTATAAAATACACAATGAAATCAAACCGTTCAGGGAAGGCTATGAACGAGCCCGTGTGGTTACATATATAAACTGTATTAAAATGAACCGTTTCACAAGGAAAACATACTGGCAATGAATAATAATCCACTTGTCTAGCCACCTGTAATTCTCTTTACAGAAACATGATGGATTCGAACACATCAATCGCAAACTAGATATTATATATGTTGACAGTCCCGATTTCATCAATAGTTTGTCGATCTTATGTTATTGATCACCAATCAGTGACTTTTTTGTTGTCGTGAAAATATTCCTATCATACGGTCACTGTTTATATAAGATGTAACATTATATTTAATAATTGGTAATTATGTGTGGTTTAATGGCCGAGAGTGGGACATAAATATAAATTATGTACATAATAACATTTGTGTGATTCAGTCGCCAACCAGAATCCTCCTATCTTTTGTCTCAGTCCAATGACGCTATGAATTAGGTCACGGGGTGTATATACGTGATAAGCAGGAACCGTTGCATTCTACTTCTAGCTACCATAGCTTACTACAAGTGCTTATTTTGTGAATGAATTGTGCTTGTTTAGTGTCCGCTGCAGTGCTTAATTTTCAACGTCTTTACTTGCTTATTTCAGAGGTAACTTTATTATAATGTGTGCGGTACAAACTCTTCTTTTACGTAATTACTAAATTTAAAATAAGTTCCATCGTGCTTCGTGTCATTAGATTTTTCCTTTGCTTCCACGGCAACTCGCACAATTCCTTTGTTCAATATAATGGCGATTCTCGATATGGCAGCTTAGATCGCAGTTTATGTGTTTACTCCGAGGTATCTTGGTTACTTAGAAACAATTGTTGCTTGCACAATTTTGTTTACGCATTTAATTCCTTGGTGCTTCGTGGCTAGCTTACTTAAGTTGCATACCGCCTGTCCACTGCCTTTGTTTCGTTCTAAAATTGAGGCTCTGTGAGATGGCAGTAGCGACTGGTTCGCATTGCGCGACTCTTGCATCATTCGATATGGATACGGAAACGTTTCCTGTCGTATATCAAACGTTTAATTCCGCAATTACGCGGTGTGCATTCGAATTTACATGTGCCACTCAATTTGTGTTCTATTTCTCGTTTCGGTTATGGTGGGCTGTATGTTTTGAACGACAACGATTGTATAGCACCATAGAGTTATATATAGAAACTATATAACTCTATGTATAGCACCTATCGGCGAGGACGTCATTGAAATACGAGATGCTCATCACGTGGTACTTAACCCTCGGTAGGGTCGTATACAAGCATTTTAAACAATGGCCACATCTAAGAAAATACTGGCATTTTCAAAGTTTGTTTAGGTTTTCGGAAAAGTTAACCAAATTACATTATTTAGATAATCCCTATCGGCATATCTACCATCACTTCTGCATGTTTCACAGCAACGATATCGAGTTGCACCCTGTTTCTGTGAGGTGTATTTTGTTTACGAAAAGCCATGGAACATTTGCTTTCCCTGAAACAATTTTTTGGAACTTTTGCTTTCCTTTTGGAACTTTTGCTTTCCCTTGTGGAACTTTTTGCTTTCCCTTGTGGAACTTTTGCATTTTGCTTTTCCAGATGGAACTGGGCTTTTCCTTACGGATTTGTTGCTTTCCCTAAGGAATTTTTAGCTTTGTTATGTTTGTCACGTTTTTCAGAATCATGCCTAAACGCCGCTGTCCGTCTAGCGAATCAGAACAGGAGGATGCAGATTCATCTCCACCGATGACGTCAGAAGAAGACCGCCTAACAGACTTGTTGGTCAGAAAACTTTTGAAAAGGGGTATGGTGCTGAAACAGACAGCCAAAAGAGGGAAAGGCCACTCAAATTCTACCACTGACCAAGCAGCAAAGGCACCAACACCCCTTTCGTAAACAGATAGGGTAGTGGAAGAGGGTTCCCTAGAGGGTTCCCTAGAAGAGACAACTACGCCAGCAGCTGTTAATGCTTCAACAGCTACGGTTGCTTCAACGTCGACTTGGTCGCCTGAAACTAACCCAGCTGGTCCAGGCCCATCAGTGTTCTCTGTACGGGCCGACGAGATGTTTAATGCAGGTAACAGCGCCCCCGTGATACAGCAAATGCCCATACCCCCAACATCGATTTCCAGCCATCTGTCTGACAAGATTAAGACCGATATTTGGTTGGACAAATTTATCGATTTTTCGTTGCTATTGCCTGGATTGATTTCCAGCAACCTTTCATTGGATATTTCGGAAGGGGAGGATAGTTCTATCTTTCAGATATCATCATCCCCAACGACCAAAGCTATTAACTTTGAACAATGGCGCAGAGCATTTTTAAAATTGTCAAAAATCCCCACAATCAATATCTAGTTTATTAACATATTTGCAGTCAATCATCGATTTATATTCGTCTTTTGGCGTGAGAGCGTATCAATTTTATGACACCCAATTTCGTACGCTCCGCGCTACATATAACCTGCCCTGGAATCGGATGCATTCCGAATTGTGGCTGACGGCGTCCACTGTGGATGCCACAAAAACCAGTGTTCCCATTGAAGGTAAAGGTGTTACGGCTACACGGGGTCAACCCAATTCGGCGAATTTAGTGTGTTTTGATTACAATTCAACTAAGGGGTGCAACCGTCCCTTTTGTAAATACCCGCATGCATGCAGATTATGTATGTATAAATATCCTATGATGTCACGTTTCAGCAAACGTCCTTTCTTGTCAAATACACGGATTAACCCCCCCTATGCCTTTGCCGCTACGGCCTCAATTCCCGACTGCGCCTAATTATTCCCCGCTTCCGTCATACCCTATGCCCCAATCACATGCTATGCCAGTTCCCCAAAACCAACCCGGGACCACAACTTTTATTACTCCACCCAACTCCCGGTATTCCTTTCGGAAAGATGTTGCCTCGACCAGCAAAGGTGCACACCCCAATTAACCCGAGTAGACTTTTTATGCCCTAGAAGCTTATAATCCAGGGGATCGAGACGTTTTGGTTGATGGGTTCACCAATGGGTTTCGTATTCCATATACCGGCACACGGCACTTTTCTGTAGCAAGAAATCATTCTTCTTGCTTTCAGAATTACAATGTTTTGTTTTAAAAATCAATCATGAATTAATGCATAATAGAGTGATGGGTCCATTTCGTGTCCCCTCTTTCCCAAATTTAATATGTTCCCCATTAGGTGTTATGCCTAAACAAGAGACGGGTGCGTTTCGTTTAATCCATGGTTTGTCCTTTCCTTTTAATAATTCAATTAATGCTAGTATCTCCGAGAAACATATCATGGTATCGTATGACAATACTGATGATGCTGTTGCAATAGTGAAACGGATGGGTCGGGGAGCCTTAATGGCAAAATCGGATATACAGGATGCATACCGATTATTACCTATTTATCCTGGTGATTATTAACTCTTTGGCTTTACAGTTTTGCTTGATCACCAGCTCTTGTATTTTGCAGACATGTGTTTACCTATGGAATTAAGTATGAGCTGCCAAACCTTTGAACGTTTCAGTACTTCTCTCCAATTGATTATTGAAACTAAGTATGGCGCGGTCATGAGTCACGTTATTGACGATTTTTTCTTTGCCGGTCCGGCAAATTCTTCTAAATTTTTGAAGTCTCTCAATACTTTCCTTACGTTAGCAGAACATTTAAGTATTCCTATTAAGGCCTCTAAAACCGTTTTACCTGCGACTAATTTGACCATTTATGGTATTGAGGTAGATTCTGAGTTAATGTTAGTTCGTTTGCCACATGACAAGTTAGTAAAGGTTCGTGCGGCGATTACAGCGTTTAAATCATGTCGTAAAGTCACGCTCCGGCAGTTGCAATCATTGTAAGGTCTGCTTAATTTTGCTACCTTAGTTGTAGTACCTGGCCGCGCCTTTCTGCGACGGTTATACGATTTAACTATAAATGTTTCAAAGCCACATTATAAAATTCGGATCACTAATGCAGCGCGCCTTGACCTTTTAGTTTGGTCCACATTTTTGGATACATTTAATGGCCGTTGCTTGTTCTTGAATGATAGCTGGCTTGCTTCTGATACATTAAAACTGTCCACGGATGCAGCTACGTCAACCGGGTTCGCAGCAGTCTTTGGTTCCAAATGGTTAGCTCATTCTTGGCCTGATGCTATGAAACATTTATCTATTAACGTGATGGAATTATTCCCTATAGTTCTGGCCATTGAGACTTGGGGCCCTTTATTGCGAAACCATAAATTATTAATACTTTCAGATAATCAATACGTTACTTTTGTGATAAACAAAGCGTCGTCGAAATGTGCACATATCATGAGGTTAATTAGACGCCTAGTTACAGCCACTATAATATTTAACATTCTCATTAGGGCCAATCATATTGAAGGCAAAACAAATTTAGTAGCTGATCGTCTGTCTCGTTTTCAATTTCAGACAGCCAGGGATTGGGCTCCATGGTTTGATCCGAAGTCTCGAGCCGTTTGCCACACAAAGTTAACACTTTGACTGCTTCAGCTCGCTGTTTGCTTGCCCACACATTGGCCCCTAGTACTTGCGCATCTTACGCTCGAGCTTGGAATAAGTTCATTAATTTCTGTGCATTGACAAATATCAACCCCGTCTTTCCAATTGCGCCAGTTGTCACTGTCAATTCTTTGGCGTCCTTATTTGAAAATGGTTTTGCGATAAGTACCATCTCGGTTATTGCCTATGTTCACAAATCCTTGGGTTTTTCTGACCCCTGCAATAATTTGTTGGTCCATTCCCTTCTGAAGGGAGCTAAACGGTTGACAACTTCAAGTCCCTCCTCTCGGCTTCCGATTACATTACCTATTTTGTTGAAACTTGTTAATGCTATATACCCATTGTATTTAGTTGCCGATCGCAACAGATTTTGCTACGGCCATTGTTTTCATTAACTTTTGCAGGTTTTTTTCGCATTGGCGAGTTAGTTGTTAAAGCACAGTCGAACTTGTCTCGGGTAGTACAGATATCTCACGTTCAGTTTAGTTTCGACAAGATAGGTTAATTGCTTTGGAACTCTCGCTGCATCATTTCAAACATCAGTCGTCCATCGACCCAGTGTTATTGCATTTTAGATGTTTCTGTACATCATCGGTCCAATCGTGTGCCCCTTGTTTATTACTTAGATATGTCCGTTCATTCCCCCATGCTACTGGTCCACTATTCCAATTGGATAATGGAACCTCAGTATCTTATCAATTTGTTAACACTTCATTAACCCGCTTAGTAGCGTTTTTTGGTTTATACACCACTCGTCTTAAATTACATTCCTTTCGCATTGGCGCTGCGACCACTGCATTGTTAAACGGACAGTCAGAAGCTCAAATCAGACTCTTTGGGCGGTGGCATAGTAATGCTGTCCTCCAACTTTAGATAACGTTGGAAACCTTTGCATGCCAACGAGGCATTTGTTATCAGTGTAGGCTGTCGCAGTGTCTCCGCGTTTGTTATCATGCTCATCCCTATATTACAAAATTCATATGTTTTCCCAGTCATTGTATTAGTGTTATGGATTAATTGTATCTTGTGTTCTTCTGGTATACCACTTTTCATGTTTAGTTGTGGGATCTCATTGTAGTAAAGTGCCATTATTCTTGTACATCATTGTGCACGCATAATTAAGTTCGTGTAGTTAAAATTATTATGGGAGTTCACGGTCCTTTGTTGGGCTAGACATCCTACGCTGGAGTCCAGCTGTGGATGCTTTTGGCATAAATTAGGACTCTAATTTAGCCCAACAGGATTCTTAGGTAGGGGTGGCTGCATGTTAATGATTACTCATGTATAATGCTCCTTTGATTAATGTTTTATTTTTATTACTCATGTATAATGCTCATTTGCTTAATGTTTTTATTTTAATATTATTACAGTCATTTATTTGTTTATAAATAATAAATGACATTTTACACTAAACATAAATTAATATATTGAAAAAACACGAGTATCCGTATGTTTCAATATTGTGCACAATGTCTTATGCTCGCGACCATTCAACAACTCGCGCGTGCGTTGCAATGAAATACGGGTCCAAAATCTTAACTAGTATAGGTAATGTACGCTTAGCCCGTACCATCATTTGAAATAATGATACACCAGCATAAAACGATGGCGTAACATCTGTATTTTAAATCTATATGTGAACCGATCCAAAACGTCCCTATCCAACTGTTGTCAATACTAAACCATAACATTTATTAAGAGCCTGTCAATTAGATGGTCAAATGCAATGGATCTTTTTCGAAGAAATTTCGGTGTTCTGGGGAGCACAATCACAATGCAAAATTCGCACATTTTGAATAACCCTCAACCCCCCCCCCCCCCCAAAAAAAAAATTCCGTGTTTGATTTTATTGGATTTCTTGTGTGTTTTTTAAGGCTATTGTTGATATTTGTGTCGGCGTTACACTTGTTATATGCTGTGTTACCGTGCGTTTATTTACATTTCCTGATCAGCACGTAGGCTATATCTAAATTTGGGACAGAAAAACATCAAAGTTGAACCTTTTTATAAAAATCTTCTTTTGAACTTCTATAAAGTAAAATATTGCACCATTTATTATGTGTTTTTATTTTTATATTATGTATGTGTTATTTATATTGGAATACAAAAATAGGTTAAAACAGCAACGGACGGGGTTAGACATGTGTTATAGGTTTATTATGGAAAGACGAAAGTTGGTTTTTATACTGATTGTCGTTGGTTGTAATTTTACACCTTCACATGGTGAGTTGAATTTAATCTACATCACATTACATTGTATAATTTGTTAAGACACACTGCCATGATGAATACAAATGTGCGGCAATTGTATAATTCAGGAATGATGCAGGGCGCATCGCCTGACAGGACAGCTGTCTAGTCGTTTAGATGGTACGAAAAACCGATGCCCCGTGTACACATTGGCGTGCACGTACAAGATCCGTTAGAATTGGATATAAAAGTAGGCCGTGGCGTATGCCCGTCTCCATTAGCCCAGTTTAGGAGCAGAGCAATTAAACCAAAAAAAGAGGAAATCATAAGCGTGCCCTTAATTGGACGTCTTCATATGTTATAATTGTGTTTAATTCTGTGTGGAATACACCCCTACCATTTGTTGTTGTTTAATTACCTGTAGCACAAGTTAACAAACGTCATCGAATATTCGCGTCTATCAAGCTGCTCACCCACACATTTAAGGCGGGCAGTCGTAATGACCATTTCGATACCATTTCAAAGCGGCTCAAGATTGAAAGTTATTTATTCCAATTTTCTGTTCACGTTTAATTAAATTGTTAAATAAATATTAAGTTTATCAATACGAAACACGCTTAACAATCTGTTTTTTGTATTTCCAACATTAAGGTGATGCTGGATCTGTTCTATCAAAACTCAGTACCGAGTACTTCGAGTGGAGAATGTCTGTTCGGCCGGAATCATCTACTTACCGTGGTTATCATAAATACAATGATATCCTCGAATCGTTCACCATGGCTGGTTATAACGAATCCAAGGTAAGAAAGTTATAGTATGGATCACTCATTTCAACATGACTGTTGTTTATTTTTTTGCGAAAAACAAAAGGGCCAGGTTTTAAACAAGAAAACAAAAACAACCGAAAAACTTCTTCATTCGTGGGCTGCTGTGATCTCGATTACATTGTCTGGATATCAAATTTCGGCCTTTGCCGAGATGAACCTGGGGGTTTTCTAAACCCTGTTTTTTCTTGACGGGGTAGCGCTATTCTCTTAAGTAGAGCTGTCCTCCCTTGCCATCCAAAGCGATACTTGTATGGGGAGAATAGTGGTTGTGGCTTAAAGGTGAGATGTAGCAGTATAGTCACTGATATGAGAGAAAATCGAGATCCGCCCGCTTACCCCCGCCCCATTCCATAGCATTCCAAACTATAGATAATAACGTAGGAGAGGTCTAATGTGTTGACAAGACGTTAAATTCCATTTCTAAAAACTCATTACACATAAAGAAATTATCAATGGAATTATCAATGGAGTAACCTATCTAAAAATAAAACGAATAGAAAGTAGCATTTGATTTTAATCCGATCACTCTCTCGTAAAGCGATACCAGTAAACATGTAGGCTTAGTAAGTCAGAGTGATCGACAGTCGTTTACTTTAAGTCGACATGGACACTTGACATATGATAACAACTTGACAGTTTGCACATGAGATTAGATTTGAACATGTAATCCAAACCAGTAGCAACAACTTCGATGAAAATTGATAAAGCGGCACCAAGAGAAAAATGAAAGCTTAAAGGAACATTTTGTGATCAAGACCCTTTGTATAATTTCGAAACGCATGGTCCATGATAGACCCGGCAATGGCAAATTTGTGTGGTGCCCTGGTGCCCTCTCCTCCCTTGCTTATCAAGCCTATTATAAATAAATAATATACGTACAAACCATAATGTGTTTTGGATGAATATTGTGTATACATAAATGATAACGGCTGATGAATATTTATAAAAAGAATAAATACTGTTTCATTTTAATCTCCAGGCAAAGGCAGATGAATATTTTGCAACGTTGACATCTATACCACGTGACGACTTGAGTCGTTCTGATAGGTTGAATTATGATATATTGGAGAACATGTTATTAACGTATAGAAATGGATATGAATGGCGGCTGTAAGTCAAGTGATTTATTCTCAGAAATTAAACATTAAAATGAGACAACCCCTTCTATGCAGATAAATGCTACTTATGATCTTATCCAATAAATAAAAAATAAAAGAATTGTTCTTTGTAACCTGAACGTTTAAACCCTAATATTGGTTAGACGCGATCTCAGGCCCGAAGCCAGAAACTAAAATTTAGCCGACACAGGGGGCGAGGAAGATAAATTTCCGACAACAAAAAATCAATGAACGAAGGTCATCGCCGAATGCCGTAAGCAGGAGGAGAGGAGAGCACGAAAATTAGAAGCTGTGAGAGTGAAGTTAGGCCTCTATGACATGCAGGTGGCAAATGTGTCGGAAAATAAAGAGTTTCCAGCCAACATTAACCCCCCCCCCCCCCACACACATACACACACACTAGCCTCGGGCCTGGGCGATCTTGAGCTCAATGTTCATGTACAGAAATGAAATCTCGTTCATTCATTACAGGTATAACAATATTAACCCAGTGAACTTATTGGAGGGACCACAGAGGAGTCCATCAAGTTTTACAAATTTCTTCCCTTTCTATACTGTTGGTGATTATGAAAATTACTTGGCACGACTCACAAGACTACCAAATCAGGTATTACTTCCCTTATTAATTGTTTCGTTGATGTTCTTTGAGAGAGGGGAGAGAGAGAGGGGAAGATAGATAGAGGGAGCGAGAGAATGAGGGAGGGAGAGAGGAGGGAAGAGATATTAACCATGTTTTCCTTTCATTTATTAAGATTGGTGAAAAAATCTCGTTGTTTAGAGAAGCTATTCGACTTGGAACAGCTTACAACAACGTATCTGTGGTAAGCATAAAGTATTCACTTGATTATTTTCATTTAAATTTCATTATTCAAGTTTGTTATTTGATATTAATTAGTTAATTTTAGTGATATTTGATACTAATTAGTTAATTTTAGTGATATATTTTATTAATTAGTTAATTTTAGTTATATTTGATAATTTGATGATGTTTTATGTTCTTTTTATTTTCTAGAATTTAGTAATAGATCAAATAAATAAGGTGCAAAATGATTGTCCACGGTCGAGTTATTTGGACAATTGTGGATTTTATGAGCCATTTACACAAGATTTAGACAAAATACATGCATCTAATGCAACGAGGTAACATTGTATTTTTAAGATAATGTTTTATAAGAACCACAGAGTCAAAATACAAAAGCTAATCGATGAATTCGGTTACTGATTGGAAACATATCAACCTCAACGCCACAGGCAACTGTTATTGCTGTCGAATATTGCTGTCCGGGCCAAACTTTTCTTTATTTCATGTTACAGATAGCCATATAAACAGGTTCGATAATACACCTTTCAATGGTAATGTTATCCGTAAAATCATAATACATCTACCAATGGTAACGTTTTCCATAAAATCATTGTCAAAACTTGATAACAGAGATAACCTGTATATTCTGAATTCCATACGCTTCTTTTCTAAAGTCCGCAATGCTCAATAATCAGAATACAGATAGGCTGGATTAGTTCAAATCTGTACTATGTAAAACTGTTTAGAAGTTGTAATCCTTTAGTAGCATTGAGCGATTGAGCACATTAAAAACACAACACAATATATATGGAAAACAATCACTAATTTATAGACATACATGTATAGTGGCATTTCGATAAGTATTCTTTCTGTCAGGGGTACCCCAGCGCAAAAAAATATCTGGCAGTGTTCATCCATGATCACTGTGGAGATGATCAACAACTTCCAAGCAGTTTTAGATTCCTGTTGTGGTGGTGCTGAACAACTTCCAAGCAGTTTTAGGTGGTGCGGCGTGTCTGTGCCCCACTGTAGTGGTCATTCATGGTATCTGTGGTGTTGCTGAAAAATTCCAAAGCAGTTTTATGTGACAATCTAGCCTAGCTTTGTCCTTGCAATAACATAACTCGGTCAGGGGTACCCCACCACAAGAAATCTCTATCAGAGTGTTTTTGTAATACTTAAAGATGTAAGGTACACAGTTACCCTACAGACTTACATTCTGATAATACAAGAAATACATGCATCGGTACCTTATTGGAGAATATTTGGTACACATTTGTGTGCATGGGTTCCTGCTCTATATGTTCAGTCATGCTGTCGTGTGAAATGACCAAGTCACGAAATAGTGGAGAAGGCGCTGGTTCGCTAGCCTGGAGGTCGAGTGTTCGATCCCTGCATTGGCCGAGAAAGTTCATCTCGATTTTCCGGCGTGATTTCCCCTTGTCAGTGATGCAGAAGGAGGGCCTGACAAGGACAGCTGCCTAGTCGTTCGGATGGGACGAAAAACCGAGGTCCCGTGTACACATTGGAGTGCACGTAAAAGATCCCTTGGCAGTTGGAATTCGATATAAGAGTAGGCCGTAGCGCCGCTGCCCGGGCAAAAATATCCCTCATAGCACACTGTATGGCGTATGCCCGTCTTCAATTAGCCCAGGTTAGGTGCTTAAGCGTAGGACGTTAAACCCCATTTCATTCATTTCATTCATTCAGTTGCGGTAAAGTTTCGAGGAGACGTTTTAACGTACCACCATTTTATTTAATGCTTAATGTTATCCAACACTAGGGCTTGATTTTCTTATAGGGCCATGATACGATCACGCGGTGTTACTGCTGTTAATTCCGTGGTGGACAAACTTCAAGACTTAAAGACCTTTCTACAAACAGTAAGTTCATTGCTTAACTGTCTTTAGTACGACTTCTACTTTTAACACGTCGTTCAATTTTAGATTTGCGCTTCAATATCTGCATGCGCCATGACAAAAATCGGTGGTAACATTAGCATTTTTATTTGATAATTTAGTGGACCCAATTTTCACAAAGAAACTACAAGGCAGACACTGATGATCAGAAATCGTATTTGTATTTCCTTTCATCGCGATGCTAGGTGGATCCCCAGGCGATCTTTGCGTGGTCCACCCTCAAGCAAAAATAAAGCCCCGACACCCAAAATACGGGCGCTAATAATTGAATTCGCCAATATTCTTATTTGATAAATATTAGGAATATATGCCGGCTACAAGGCAGGGTTACGGAGTGGTAAATCTACATAAAGGCAAAGAATTCTACCAAGCATGTTTAAAATGGTATCTATCCTTGGATCTTACACCTGAAGAAGTTCATCAAAAGGGTTTGGATGAGGTGGCGAGAATATCAAATGAAATGAAAAAGGTAACGATCTGTTTATGCCCTTAAAATGTAAATGTTATGAAAGCTCCAAATCAATGAATATCCTTTACATTCGCTTCCATTTGGAGTTATATCGCAGACAATAATTAGCCTTGGGCCTTTTTGTGACAAGTCGGCCTGACATAGTCATTGGGGTTTTTTGTGCGGGGAGGGGTATCTGCCCAGTCACCCCACACTCCTGCATGGTTTTATGTAGGTTACTCATGAAATTATAACCTAATAATAGTCACAGGAGCAGAAAAAGCATTTCTTAAACAATGGCGAGCCAAATGTTATCCCTTAAATTTTGTTTGGAAATAATATTAGGATGAAGCAAATTCGTTTATTAGTTATTTTTTTAATTTATTTTTTAAGAAATATAAACCCGGTTATATCCCAACATTTACTTTTCTGTGGTCCTAACAATATTATTAAAGATTCAGACCAAAATGCCCTGTTTTGCATGATGCGGGAAAAACAAAGAATCCCATGTATTTCCAAAAGATAAATTCGCATGAGAAATATCGTATCCACCGGAAACAGCCAGTTAACAGTAACTGTAATTTTCATTACGATTTTTCTGTACCATTATCCGCTCTTCTGCCAGAAATAGAAAAACAACAAACAAAAACAAACGAAATTAGCTGTAGGTATAGCCGCGTCCCCCAGATAAGATATTAAACAAATGTTTGAAACCACAGTATAGACAGTAATGATATTTATTGTTTCAATTTACAGATTATGACCAAGAACAATTTTCAAGGATCAATATCAGAATATTTTGCAATGTTGAAGAGTGACTCAACTATGTTCTATAATAGTTCGGTAAACCAAAATATATAATTTAAGATAATCATGTCATTGTAACAATATATAATTTTCTCTACCCTTTAGTTGATTTTTTGATCGCGGGAGTTCTTAGGGCTCTGATTTAAAATTTTCTTGTATGTACGACTAATTATTTTGATGTAGAAAAATAAGAATGTAACCAGACATATTATGGACCAACCGTACTGCCATTAATAACAACTCACATGTTTTTGGGTTTTTTTTAAATCAGGTTATTTTGATATATTTGGCTTTTCGTGGTTGGAAGAAAAAAAATTGAAGAAATGTTGAAAAAAAGAACATGACTATAAAAGTAAAATCAATGGATAAAAAAAAACGTGGTCTGACTCCAAAATCCGGTTGATCCAAGTTTTTTGTTTTGTTTTACTTGTTAATTGCAGGAAGCCATGTTGGATGGATACAGAGACCTTATTAATAATCGTGTTGATCCATATCTGGCTAAATTATTCAATAATTTACCTGGTTTACCTGTTGTGTAAGTTTTATCATATATTATTGATATATAAACACCAGGGCCCGTATGCTGAAAACTCCGTTATCTTTTAACGATCCGTTAACTTTAACGGAGAGAAAGATTGTTGCTGGAAATAAAGATCCAAAACATTCTGTGGTGCAAAAATTTCCTGCAGATTTATGCTAATATAAAAAATAAAGTATTCTATAGTGTTTTCATTAGGAAATTTTACCGAAAGTTAACAAACTATGTCCGTTAGAGTTTAACGGATCGTTAAAATAACTTAGTTTTGAGCAACCGACCCCAGAAGTCATCCAATATATCGTTACATAATGTTACATGTATGTTATATGCAATGAAAATTTCGATATTTTCTGAAAATTGCATGACGATCAGCAACTTTAAAGGGTCTATCCCGATTTTATCCCAAATCTCAAAAATAAAAGTCTGAGTACGTATGGAATTTAGGCGCCAAAATATAGAGGAATGGTGTATTTACCTTGTCTAAAAATTTCAGCTCAAAATATTTCGTTGGGTGACCTGATAATCCATTCTCCTTCCTTTAGAGGTCTATACAATGAATGACCCGTGTGCTGTAAATTTCACTTACACATGAGTTTTATATAATCAAAATCTGAATTTAGACACCCATAATACAGCTTTTGATACCGGTCTCCATTTTCAGATGAAGACTGGCGGGTTTAAGTTGTTTGAAAACGTATCACATATGTTGAGTTAGTTGCTCAGCCCTAAGGGATTGGCCATTTAATATTTAATTAAAATAAGTTTAAACCCGGTGAGAAAATCAATAATAATATAATGACTGATGAATGCATGACGATCAGCAACTTTAAGATTAAATCTAATTAAGTTTAGACCCGATGGAGCAAATAAATAATAATATAATGACTGGTAACGGTAGAATGGTACTTTTATCTTACATCATTGAAATGTTTGTACTAAAACTCAAATGGTGCTTTATTGGCAAAGGAACAGTTGTCATGTTTCACTCTGGTTGACTAAGGCTAGAATGCCATAAAACAATTTATCCCTTCTGTTTGCTGTATAGGACTTTGTCCATTCTTCTAAGAGGGGCTTGATGAGTTTATTTATGCCTTTTAAGATCCCAAGACCGATACTAGTGGCCACAAATAAATTAATTTATAGAAACGTTTAAATCCTTAGACTATTTATGTTAATTAAAGTCTAGGTATGGGAAGATCTAAAGAAGTCCCTTCTGTTTGCTGTATAGGACTTTGTCCATTCTTCTAAGAGGGGCTTGATGAGTTTATTTATGCCTTTTAAGATCCCAAGACCGATACTAGTGGCCACAAATAAATTAATTTATAGAAACGTTTAAATCCTTAGACTATTTATGTTAATTAAAGTCTAGGTATGGGAAGATCTAAAGAAGTCCTTGCTGAGAATCTCGAAAGATAGTAGAATAGCCTAAAGAATATATACCCGGGGCTCAGCTGTAACAATAGAAGCTGCTCATTGCGAAGTTTGGTTTTCCATAGTGAACAACATACTCTCTGGTTTCTATCCATAGATGATATATGTTTTGTTGGGGTTTTTTTGCAGAGTGAAACCCATGTCGTCAGACGGACCAGCAGGCAGATATTCCATGGGTTCTAAAGACGGATCGATACCAGGAATATTCTGGGCAAACGTCATCCGACCAGCAGAATTGTATGTATAATTAATATTTGTATTTTTGTGTTTTATCATATCGACTTCACTTTTCGGTTGACAATAACGTCACTTGGGATGTTAAATTGCTAATAACATAACTACCTTATCAGTTGGTTTAAATGCCAATTTGAATGACGTTATAATTATATTGTATGCAATTTATTTGTCATTTTTCTGTACAATTGAATAATCTATATTCTTCATTTATAAAACTATAGGGAATGGAGGGACGAATGGTTAGTGCAAGCGAGTTATTGCAATAAAATTGAACCATATGTTTGTCCCCAAATGACGTAGTTTGTGTGGAGTGGACGTTAACCCAACCCACTCAAAATGATAATGAAGTGAAAATGTTGAGATTAGGGAATACAGTTTTAATTTGTATGTCTATAAATTGCTGTTCTTTTCAGTCCGAAATTTTCTATGCTACCCCTGACGATGCATGAAGCTAATCCTGGTCACCATTTACAGGTCAGGAGAGTTAACAATTATTACCGTTCAGTTAAACTTATCTAACTAACCACAATTAACCTGCACGCGATTTCTTTGCAAGTTGCATGCATAATGCTTTAGGTAATAAGGTATTTTTATGCGCCCACATTTCATGTGGACATATATTTTTGTTGCCCCTATCCGCCCGTGGACCCGTGTGTCCGTCCGTCCGTCCGTCCATTCCAGAAACGATCAGTATTGACGATCCAAATCTTATAATGAGATACTGTTGAAAACAAATTGTTTTAATGGCATTTAGTAATACTACTTGAACTTGAATAAACAGGTCGTAATTCTATGGAATACAATTACTCCATCGCATTAAGAAAGTAAGATTGTTACATACATGTAGATATGACAATACAACTAGACCATATAAACATGTACACAACAACTTTTTCTGGTTATATTTTCATATTTTATCATTGCTTGACATCTCAAGAATATTAGATCTAAATATTACCGTTGCCAGTCAGCACGTCAGCTATTTGCTCAACCGGAGCTTTATGCTAAATTGTTAGCTTTTTTAAAAGAGGCAAACTTTTATTTTAAATTTTAAGTGTATATATTTATCATATATTGCGTTTTAGATATTTATATATGTAAAGGAATTGATGATATTCATTTTTAATTATATTTTCTGTGATATTTGTTTTTATTATTTATTTTTAATTATATTTTCTGTGATATTTGTTTTATTTACATATATGAATACATCCCTGTGATATTGTTTTAATTTGTCTCGTAAATTTCATGTATGGCGCAATATGGCCCGGTTAGAGCTGACGTGCCATTAAACAACATTTCATTCATTCGTTTGACTAGATACGCCTAGTCTAAACGTCGCTCAGAAATAAGCAGCAATATTGTATTCCATAGAATTCTGACCGGTTTATTCCAGTTCAAGTACTAAATGCCAAGTTGGCGTGTCACGAAGACAATAATAATACTGATATTTCAGTTCCTATGTTTATGATTCATTCAAGAATTGTACTTGCTCAAAAGTTTGTTTTAACCCAATCAATCAATCTTTTTCAGACTTAGAACTTTTCAGCTATTTGTTCATTAGATTGGAGTACATCTTTCACGGGGTATATTATTAAATTATATATTACTAAGGCATGAATACAAGAATATATAATTTGGCAGTTCGATTTTATATATTGCTGTTGTAATATTATTTTTACTTATAGTTAAGTTACAACCTACTCACAGAAACACCGGATTTTAGAAGTAAAATGGAATCATCAGCAAAGTTCCGTGTACCGTATGCTGTTCCATCCTACACAGCATTCATAGAGGTACATCTCTTTTAAATATGTCGATAATACAGATCAATTGATCTTCATAAAGGTTGACATGTCATGTGTTAAACATTTTTGTATCGCCTTAGAACTTTTTGTAATTCACACTGACACATTTTGTAGTTTTTAAAAGCATACTGTGTACGGTTGTTTTGCTGGGCAACTGCTGCATTGTCTAATGCCCGGCTTTCACATGGTCTACGAATGCCACGACTGACTCAGAATAATGATTAATCGAAATTTGTCTGTGGAACTTTTAGTAATTCACACTGACACATTTTGTATTGTTTAAAGCCCCAATACCACTCTTGTTGTAACTGAATAATATGTTCCAATCTTTATTCTGGTCCAAAAATGTGTACTATTTTACAATATTTCAATTATCACACCTAATTTTAAAAATTGAAAAAATTCAACTACATGCTGTAACATGGTTTGAAAAGCCTTACGTAAGCACTTTCAAATGCAACTTGGATTTAAACCTATTTTCGAACCCTCTGGTCAAGTAAGATAGGTTGTAATGGATAATTTACACAACAGGTAATTTACACAAACATCTTGTAGTTAGAATAAGACTCATTTTTTTTCTGGACCTTTCAAGCCAGCAAGAATGTTATAGTCCCTTTAAAAGCAAACTGTGTACGGTTGTTTTGCTGGCAACTGCTGCATTGTGTAATGCCCGACTTTCACATGGTCTACGAATGCCACGACTGACTCAGAATACTGGCGAATCGGGATTTGTGGGTAATCGGGTCAAACATCTGCCTGGTCAGTTAAGGTATATATGTAATCGATAAAAGTACGAAATGAAAGAATCATCTATACGAATTGAATAATTTAGTTACGAATGAATTACGGATATGTCGAATTGCTTACGAATTATGTAACGAATACACCACGCTCTCTAAAAATGAGGCCGATATTTGTCACATTTGGAAAATAAATAATGTCATTTGTTTATATATAAATTCTAAAATAGACTTTAAACATAATATAGATTTGTCGTTTAAATTATCTTTATATTATTAGGGTTGGGCATTGTACGCTGAATCGTTAGGAGAAGAACTTGGTCTTTATAAGGATGACAATGAATTGTAAGTTGAAAAGTTCAACATACATGTAGCTATAAACCATTGAAACCAACCCATAATATCTTACTCTATGACGTTGTTTGGAGGGGGTGAATGATCGGATGGTTAGCACATGTGCTGTATCATAAAGTCTGCCATGGAGTCAACTGGTGTGGTTTCGAATCCCTAGTTGTACGTGACAAGGAGTAGGCTCGCCTGTCCAATCTCGTAGGTTTTCTCTGGGTTCACCGGTTTTATCCCACTGCTCAAGACCCCTACGCTCAAGCGTAAAATTAAACCATATGTTAGTCCCGAAGTGGCCTAGTTTGTGTCGAGTTGGCGTTAAACCCCATTTATCTCTCTCTATCTCTCCCTCTCTCCCTCTCTCTCTCTCTCTCTCTCTCTCTCTCTTAATATCTAATCTTGTATAAGTAAGTGTAAGCATACTCTTCTTTATACACCAGATTTATAATGTAATTTATATTTGACAGAATGGGTAGGTATAGTTCTGAGATATTTCGAGCCTGTAGATTGGTTGTTGATACCGGACTTCATTATTATAAGTAAGTGTTGCTGTCTGTTGCTGTTGAATATAATTATGTATAATAGATTCGCCATGGTATGACCAGAGTAAATAATAACAAGTCTACTAGTAATTACAAATAGGGTGCGTCACACATAGCAGCCAACTACAGAATCACAAGGGCAACTAGATAATCAAGTTTAAATCTAGATGAGTACACAATTGGTAGGTTCGCTGTAGATGAATAAAAGCACACAATATCTAGTGTACATCTAGAAGAGTACACTAGAAGAGTACACAACAACTAGTGTAAATCTAGAATTAATATAAATCTATGGGAATACATAATATCTATTGTAAATCTAGTTTGAATCTAGAGACGTACACATACATATCTAGTGTAGATCTAGAGGAGTACATAATAGTTAATGACATCTAGAGGAGTACACAATATTGTATTTAAATGTAGAGTATGTAGTCCATAACATAATAAATTAATGTGGATATAAGGGCATAGACAAAATCTAGAAAGGTAGCAATGTACATTGTCCTGTGTGTAAATACAGAAGAGCAAAGTGTAAATGTAGAGAATATATATATATATATATATTGTAAATATAGAGTGAACAACGCCCAGTATAAATCTGTAATTTCATGTTCATCAATTTACAGTTGGACAAAAGATGAAGCCATGAATTACATTCTTCGGTATACAACTAAATCACGTGACGGTACATCAGTCGAGATAGATCGTTATATCACGTGGCCAGGGCAAGCATGTTCATATAAAATAGGTGAATTCAAGATAAAAGAAATGAGGCAGGTCGCCGAGAACAGATTGGGTGAGATTTTTTTTGTGGTAGTTTTGTATTTTACTTGTTTCTTTATTCTAGTTGGACCAAAGATGATGCTATTGATTATATTCTGACATATACGGCCGAGTCGCGGGCTGCGATGTCAGTGGAACTAGATCGGTATGTCACGTGGCCTGGACAAGCTTGCTCATACAAAATGGGGGAATTAAAGATAAAAGAAGTGAGACAAATCGCTGAGAAAAGATTAGGTAACCGTTTTGCATGGGCATGTAGTAATAGTAGTCGCAACAGTGCATAGTTGTTCTCGATAGTTATCAGCACATGATAAAAGAAACGTCATCCTAATTAAGGAAGGGATATGCCTGCATATCGTGATAGAAATTATGACTAAGTTCGACTGCAACCAAAGATGACTTTGGAACTGACTTCACTTCGACTTGAGGGCCACATCTATTTTTAATTCTTTTAAATCGGCACTTTAAACAAATTAGGCCTGCAGCCAAAAGTTCTAGCTTGCTTAGAAACACAATTCCGCTACATGGTCCTCCCTTTTAAACAAACTATACATTTTTGGAAGCTTATAACACCAAGAACACAACCCCATATAGTTCCAAGCAAAAAGTCTGCACTAACTCGATTTACGACTAGATGAAAATTGTGATAATTGTCAAGTAAATGCTATCTTTAATCTAATAATTTTGAAGTGGACATATAATTAAATATTGTCGAAAACACACGATGTCCTAATCCTATGCAAAGAATATGCTATTGGTTAAATTTTGATTTAAACCAAAATGCAGAAAACATAACTGGCAAGGGAATATACAGAATTATGGAAATCCATTAACGGTAAATAGAGAGTTATCTCCCTTTCTGTCAAATGTCTCCAATTTGTAACAGTACATGTAGGCCTTCTTCAGATGCGTGTTGACTGCTGATGCTGTATGACGCACAAGACCATGTGTGAACACACAAGCCCAATATTTATATCGTTAATGGGGTCACAGGGGACTGCAAAGGTTGGTGAGCGGATGTTTGCCCAGAAATTAAGGCGGAACGCCCTAGACTGATGAGCGAGGAGATACATGTATGTATGACATTGGTTGAGCAATGTGTCTATGAAGTAATGGAGGTTATGTCTATAGTTTTATAAATCACATTGGAACCACTTAAATATAAACCCACACCAACATACACTTCCAAATAGACCCTGTGTTATTTTTACTACAAGTAGCTGTAACCCTGTAGTTCGGATATTTATGTCCGAATTACAAACATTTAAATATAAATTTGCTTAAAAAATATAGATTTAAGACAGAAATTGTTTATTTAGTAAAATCTCATCAAATTTAGACTACACGTATAAACATCAAGTTCGGTTTCTTTAACAGTCTGTTTGTTTCATTTTCACATTTACCCCTCTGGGGTGTAGGGGGTGATAAGAATATACCCTTCGTATTTCCTGCGTGTCGTAAAAGGCGACTAAAAGGATCCCTGTAATGGGGCAACGTGTTTGCCGTGCGTTGCGACCCGTGTCGATGGAGAGTGGAATCCTGGTGATTGAGTGGGGATTTGGCTTGCGAGCCTTTTTCCTGCAACACATTACTTTGGCCCATGGTTCACCTAGACGGGAGGTCAGAGTGGCCCACTCTGATCAATCGGCTTTGGTCGTTTCAGCTCTGTAGAATGTACCCTTTCCACGTCTAATGCTCTGTTGTTTATTCACTCTGCATTCTACCTACCTTTGTGTCCTATGTACATTCTACAGGGCGACGGCTTGGGTCAGTCAGGTTAGACAAGTATTTATTTTACTTGCTGGCTTGAGTATACCCCTCGTCGAGCCCTGAGGCCATGCGCAGGTTATCCGCGCTAGTCCTCCCCCTAGTAGGCAGGGCAGTAACCTGGGGGACGACGAGGGGTGAACCTTTAAAACTTTTTTTCATGGATTCCATAATCCCCCCACCCCAATTATTAAGGAAAAAAATAAACAGAAACGTCTTAATACAGAGGACGTTTCTGATTTATTTACAACTAAAAACAAAATGTCAAAGTCTTGGCCGAGGTTTCTCTTAATTGAGAGTCCCTATCGAGACCTATCGAAAGTGTCACCTTTTCTAATAACCAAGGGCATAGCTGGCTTGGCCGGCGAGCCCAAGGCTATTAAAAAATTAAAGAACGGAGCTCTCCTAATAGAATGTGCCAAAGAACAGCATGCTACCATGCTTCTCAAATCTTCATCTTTGGCAGACATTCCTATTAAGGTGTCTCCGCATAGGTCTTTAAACTCTAGTAGAGGTGTAATACGTTGCCGGGACCTCGAAGGCAGCAGTGAGGAAGAAATGGTAGAGTACCTTCTTCTCAAGGTGTACAACACGTCAAAAGAATTAGTGTTCGTCGAGGAGATAAGGTGATTCCAACAAGCACCTACATCCTCACATTCGACCGTCCCGACATACCAAAGACTCTCAAGGCAGGTTATTTAAGTATACCTGTGGATTCTTACATATCCAATCCTCTTCGTTGCTACAAGTGTCAAAAATTTGGTCACAGCAAAACTGTCTGCAGGGGTAAAGACACCTGCGCTCGTTGTGGCCATGGTGGCCACGAGAGCGCTGTCTGCCAGGCTGAGTTTTGTTGCGTGAACTGTAAGGGAAAGCATTTTGCTTATTCCCGTGAATGTCCAATATGGCAAAAAGAGAAAAGAATCCAACAGATCATGTCTGAGCGAAAGATACCATATTTCGATGCTCGAAAACAGGTAGATTTATCTGCACCGTTTCCCATTGCACCACAAGGGAAATCTTTTGCTAGTGCAGTTAAAGTTTCAACCACATCCATCTCCGTTCAGACAGCAATAACCTGGCCAGATAAGCAGAAAATGAAGACTTTGACAATACCCGATTATGTAAAAGGGGTCCCGAGCTATTCTCAGTCATCTGAGAGCTCGGTCCAAACATCTTTGCCCTTGTCTGATGAGGGTTCATCTTCCTTGCCCCCAACTGAGGTTATTGTGATCATTCCCAATACTTCCTCCCAGCACGGCTAGGAAAAATCACCATTGGATAAACCAAAAGCTGCAACTCCTGATCCCAGGTCCACTGGGTCAGCATCGCAGCTATCGGTTATCCCGCCCTCACAGGATAAAGTATATCTTTCTTCTAGACAACGAAAGTTGGCAAAGTTGCGTGATAAGGGTAAGAAAGGTTCACAAGACCCTATTGTCCATTTCAAAAAATATGGTGAAGATCTAATGGACGGTATTACCGTAGAGGGGGCCAGTAATGACCCAATCGGCGGTAAGATACCCCCAATAAATTATCCCTGACGATGGCGAATTCCATTATTCAATGGAATTGTCGTGGTTTAAAACCAAATTTTAATGAAGTTCAATTATTATTTCAAAAACACAATCCATTAGCTATTTGTTTACAGGAAACCTTTTTACGGAATTCTGACACTTTGTCATTTAGACAATTTGTTGGTCACCATCATCATGCAGTTGGTGATGGTAGAGCTCATGGGGGTGTTTCTATTTTTCTCAATGGAGATATCCCTCAAAGTAAAGTCACTCTCAACTCGCCTTTACAGGCAGTTGCTGTTGAGGTGACTTTACATATTCCTATAACACTCTGCTCTTAATATCTTCCACCAAGTTTACATCTTAATCCCAGAGATCTTGATGACCTTGTTGCCCAACTTCCTCTCCCGTTTATTATTACAGGAGATTTCAATGGTCATCATTCACTCTGGGGTAGTCCAGATGATAACAACAGAGGTAAACAAATAGCGGACTTCATTAACCTTAATAATTTGTGTTTATTAAATGATGACTCGCCTACTTATCTACATCCTGCCACAGCTTCTTTTTCTTCCCTCGATCTCACCATTTGCTCTCCGGTCCTGTTTCAGGATTTTACATGGAGAGTAAATGAAGATCTGTGTGGTAGTGACCACTTCCCTATCTTAATTGATAATAATGGTCCCTCTCCGGTCGAAAGACCTCAGAGGTGGAAGTTGCATGAGGCGGATTGGGCTCTGTTTGAGTCTTTGTGTCTCTTCTCTTTTGATGCAAAAGAGTTAGAAGATGCAGATGAGCCCATGGCCTTATTCACTTCAATTCTTCAAGATGTAGCTGAGCAGGCAATTCCAAAAACCACAACAGAACCAAAACGTTTCAATAAACCATGGTTTAACGACGATTGCAAATCCGCTCTTAAAGAGCGTGATCGTATTCTAAGACGACTAAAGAACCATCCTTTCATGGAGAATATTGCGGCATACCAGATGGTCCGGGCGAAGGCCCGTAGAACCATACGCCAAGCAAAGAAGTCTTCATGGCAAGGTTATGTCTCTAGGATCAATTCCCGTACCACTTCCAAATCGGTATGGGATAGGATTCGTAGGATTAAAGGTAAAAGTAGTGCATTATCAGTTAACCATCTCAATGTTGATAATACCACCTTAACAACATTTCCTGATATTGCTAATTCTCTGGCCAGTACATTTTCATACAATTCATCATCCAATTTCTCCTCTGATGCCTTTCGAGGCATTAAACAATAACAGGAGAAAAGGCGACTTAATTTCAAGTCCCGCAATGATGAATGCTATAATGATACCTTTTCAATTGCAGAGCTTCGGGATTCGCTAAAGCGAGCTCGAGATACTACAACTGGTCCAGATGAAATACACTACCAAATTCTCAAACATTTACCTTTTTCACTCTCTTAATTTTATTGGATCTTTTCAACCGGATTTGGGTTGATGGGAATTTCCCTCCTTCGTGGCACGAAGCCACAATAATTCCCATCCCTAAACCGGGAAAAGATCATACGAATCCTACAAATTATCGCCCAATCGCTTTAACTAGCTGTATTTGCAAAACCATGGAGAGATTGATCAATCGAAGGCTTGTTTGGTACCTTGAGTCCAACAACCTCATTACAGACCTCCAATGTGGATTTCAGTCCCAAAGGAGCACTCTTGATCATCTCGTTCGATTTGAAACGTTCGTCAGGGACGCTTTCATCCAGAAGCAACATTTAGTTGCAATATTTTTCGATCTGGAGAAAGCATATGATACCACGTGGAAACATGGTATCATGCGCGACCTCCATAACCTCGGCCTACGAGGTCGCTTACCTATCTTTATAAAAAATTTCCTGGAAGATAGGTCATTTACGGTACGACTGGGATCAATCTTCTCTGACCCATTTCCTCAGGAAATGGGGGTTCCCCAGGGAAGTATTTTATCTCCACCAATATTCGCAATAAAAATTAATACTATCCCAGCGTGCCTAAAACCAGGTACAAACGGGGCTCTCTATGTTGATGACTTTCAGATGTGTTATGGTTCTACAGACATGCGGATAATCGAACGTAAGTTGCAGCTTTGTTTGAATTCTCTTCAACAATGGGCAACCGAAAATGGATTTCGTTTTTCGAAATCCAAGACTGTCTGCATGCATTTCTGTCAGAAACGAGGTTTACATCCAGATCCAGAACTTTTCTTGGATGGCAACCGCCTTCCAGTTGTGGATGAAACCAAATTTCTGGGGCTGATATTTGATAAGAAATTATCATTTATCCCCCACATTAAAAACCTAAAAAAGAAGTGTCTGACAGCCCTCAACATATTGGAAGTGTTATCAAATACTGACTTTAAATCAATCATTAATAATTTCATATATGGCCGCTGGCAACGGTCTTGGGATCTTGCAGACACGAATAAACTTCATCCCATCCAGCCTCTCTTAGGAGACTGGCCAAGCTCTTTTAGAACCAACAGGAGGGATGAAGTTATTTTGTGTCGCTCTCGCATTGGTCATACTTTTTTAACTCATATTTTCATTTTAAAGCGAGAGCCTCAACCAGAATGTGAACACTGTCATGTTCCTTTGACAGTGAAGCACATTTTGATTGAGTGCAAGCATCTCAAAGATATAAGATTACGACATTACCGTTGCCAGTCACTTCATCAGTTGTTTGCCCAACTGGGTCTGTATAGTAAAGCTCTAGACTTTTTAAAAGAGACAAATTTTTATCGAAAATTTTAATTGTATATATCTAATTTTGACCTTTATATTTTAAATATATATACATAAAGTTTATATTTAGTTTTATTTGAAATTTACTGTGATATTTGTTTTTATTTATGTATATATAGATAATGTGATTATTTATTTCTAGTTTTTCTCATAACATCATCATATGTTTGGCGCAATATGGCCCGGTTGGAGCTCACGTGCCATTAAACAATATTTCATTCATTCATGTTTCACATTTACTACATGTACAACACAACCCCGGTGTGGTGTCACCCTGTCAGTGGTGCGGGATGGGAGTGGGCTGGGAGGACAATAGTTTAAACAATATTTGATTCAACAAACTGAATCTGATTGAACAACAGATAAGGGGCTACATGGGGTAATCTCCAATGGGTGGGGTGGGGGCTCAGCCTATTTGGCTGAAAGGTTTGTCACCCAAATTGTTTGAATGTATCGATCATTATCTATAATGGATTTTCCACAAAGCTGTGATGTTTGTTTGTTTTTTTATAATTACACAAATATACAATTATATTTCCATGAGATAGGGTCGCATTCTCCATTCCCTGAAGCTTGTGCCCGAAAAACTGAAATACATTGCCCGAATAATGGACAGTTCAACGAATCTGGGCGGGATGGCGGGCATATAAACTCTCCCAAAACAGTATTTCTACTAATATATATGTAAATTTTTAGTTCAGATTAGATTTGGGGCTAAATTCCTAACAAATATTTGAAACAAAGCATCTACAGATAATTTTCTCACTAAATTAGATATATGGCAAAACCTTAATAATACTATAAGGGAGTGACAAATGCAATGTTCGAAGAGAAAAAAGAATCAACTGTCATAATGAGATGAACATACATTATGCTATAGGGGGAATTTGGTCCAAACATCAACGTTACGATTTACTCTTTATTTCGAATGTAAAGTTCTTTACGTCCACGTCAACGTGTGCACGGGACTTCAGTTTTATATTCCATCCACATAACTAGACGCTGCCCATCACAGCCCCCCCCCCCCCACACACACACACACACACACTTCCTGCATCAAAACGCTGGAATGTTTGCGGAACTGTCTAGGTCAACACAGGGAACAACCCCCGGACCTCCTGATTAGTGAGCCAAGGACAAGAGATGATGCGTATGATGCCCCGTCCCATCAAATAATAATGTATGACGTACGCCCATCTTCATTATATGTTTTCTCTTCACTACAATATTGTCACCCCCATTACAGTATTATTAGTTTTGGCAATATGTAATGTAGCGAGAAAACTAAATATCTGTAGATGCTTTGTTTCAGGTTAAATATTTGTTAGACCTTTAGCCTCAAATCCCATCTAAAAATAATGTTGAACTTATAAAGGCCCTTGTCTGTAGTAAAATCAGGTTACTAATTATTAATATTTTCCATGAAGGGAGATAACTTCATTTTCTTTTAACCATAAATGGATTTCTGAAATTCTGCATATTTTCTCGGTCCATTATGAATTTTGCTTTATATCACAATTTAACCAACAGCATTTTCTTTAATTAGGATGAAGGCTTCGGGTTTTTTCGCCAATATTTAATTTTATGCCAACTTCACAAATATTAGTATGAATATAGCATTTACATTGACAATTATCACACTTTTCATTTGGCCCTAGGTCAAGTTAAGTGCAGAATTCGTCTTCCTGATGTTATAAGCTTTCCAAAAATGTCTAGTTTGTTTATAAGGGAGGACCATTTAGCGGAACTTCACGCTAGAAATTTTGGCTGCAAGCCTAAATCATTTTGGAAAATCGTAATTAAACTGGGCACCCTCATTATCAGAATTTAATTAAGATGCTGTATTAAACTTAAATATTTGATTTTTTGGTTGCCTATATAACTACATCATAAAAAAAACTCCATGACACTAGCTGCACGTGATGTCGAGGCCCTCAGATGTCAGATGCACATAACATTCTTTAATTCGTAAGATAATCTTTTAAGTTGTGCCGATTTGTGATTACTATTTGACGCTATTTTTAAGTTATGACAATTTGTACAACTACACTAGTTATTGTGGTTCTACAGCGGACTACAACTACTCTTTGGGGGATCACGGTGGCTACGTGAATAAGGCGCCGGTTCGGTAGCCTGGAGGTCGGGTGTTCGATCCCTGCATTGACCAAGAAAGTTCATCTCGATTTTCCGGCGTGATTTCCCCTTGTCAGTAATACAGAAGGAGGGCCTGACAAGGACAGCAGCCGTGTCGTTCTGGTGGGACGAAAAACCGAGGTCCCGTGTACACATTGGAGAGCAGGTAAAAGATCCCTTGGCAGTTGGAATTCAATATAATAGTAGGCCGTAGCGCCACTGCCTGGGCACAATTTCCCTCATAGCACACTGTATTGCGAATGCCCGTCTTCCATTAGCCCAGATTAGGTGCATAATAGTAGGACGTTAAACCCCATTTCAATCATTCAACTGTTTTTGTTCCTTCAGGTGATAAATTTGACATCCGGGCTTTTCACACATCTATTATGGATAACGGAGCAGTGCCTTTAGATTTGTTAGAAAGAAACGTTAACGAATGGATAGAAGACCAGTTGGCTAAACAACCCCAGCAACCAGATTCTCCCACTTGTTTTGCTACAAAACATTTTGCACATATATGGCTTTTATGTATTCTATTAACTTCTGTCGGAATCTTATGCCATTAAATAATCAAGTTTAATTAAAACTATATATACCGTCATTACATGCACTAACTACTGATGTGATGTTACTATTTTAACGTAATCTATGCACCCAGAAATCATATGGTATTACTATTTTAACGTAATCTATGCACCCAGTACTGATATGATGTTACTAATTCAACGTAATCTATGCACTAAGTACTGATATTATGTTACTATTTTATCGAAATCTATGTACCCAGTACTGATATGATGTAACTATTTTTATCGAATCTATGTACCCAGTACTGATGATGTAACTATTTTAACGTAATCTATGCACTGACTACTGATATGATGTTACTAATTCAACGTAATCTATGCACCCAGTACTGATATAATGTTAGTATTTTGTCACAATCTATAGTCGCGTTTACACTTGGCCCCGATAAGCGCGCCGTACCTGGTACCGTACCTGGTACCGTACCAGGCCGCGATAGATTTCAAGAATTGACCCGTTTACATTACCGGTCTTGGAACTGTGCCAAGCGAGCCAACAGTGGAACTCTTCACAGAAAAGTAAATTTCAGTCCCTAAGCACGTTACCCGGATGAAAACAATTATGGCGGTTGATTTTGGTACGTTTGTCCCTTTCTTTTTTGTTTACTTTCTGTTATTGAGACTACAAAAGAAATCAAGAAGGAATGGTCTATTTCTAACAAACTTGATGCCTACTTTGAATGAGTTAGCAGTCTCTTCGAGTTCTTCAATGATGTCACGCTACCAGAGGAGACGAAAACGAATTATCATGTCGTTTATAAAAATTTTGACAGAAGTGATGACATTTCGCGGGAGAAAAAGGTCAAGGTCCATTTGGCGCATGCGCAGTAATCCGTACTGAGACCAGTTACCGTTTACACTACGGAAATTTAAAGAGAGCCGTTCCTGGTACGGTACTCAGACCACATCACTTCAGTGGGCCAGATTGGAACCGTACCAGGCACGGCGCGCTTACGTTTGTACCGTTTACACTACAAAAAAAAAGAAGAGAGCCGTACCAGGTACCGTTCCTGGCACGCTTAAAATTTGTAATGTAAACGGGGTTTATGTACCCAGTACTGATATGATGTAAGTATTTTAACGTAATCTATGTACTCAGTACTGATATGATGTTACTTTTTTATTGTATTATATGTACTGACTACTGATATGATGTAACTATTTTAACGTAATCTATGCACTGACTACTTATATCATGTTACTAATTCAACGTAATCTGTGCAGCAAGTACTGATATGATGTTACCATACAAGACAGTGTGCTGTTATTATGTTCTTATTTTATGGTACTCTGTGCACAGAGCATTTGTTTGATGTTACTAATTTATAGTAATCTAATACTCTAGGTCTTAGCATGCAGAGAGTACTTGTTTAACTTCAAAGTGCTTGTATGTCTTCAGTGCCCCGTTGACTGGATAACTTGCTCTAACTTTGGAAGCCTGACATTCGTAATTTCTACTTTTCGACCCCCCCCCTCCCAGAACGCGAAGGTCTAAACGTAGAATTAACGACAAAATGTGAGGCGACAGCACGCTAAACAAACCAAACAAAATCAACTCGAAAATAGGAAATTAAGATATAACTCACCGCGATAATAGCGTCCCTTTTCCTAATTTTCGACTTGCATTTTGGTTTGTATAGCATGTCAGTAAGAAGGCGCCTCGTATTTTGTCGTAACTTATAATTTTCGACTTTCGCGTTTTGAACGGGCGAATAGTAGAGATTATGAATAATTTGAAATAGTAATAATACCCACTCGGGAAAACTTGTATTATATTGTACATGCCGTAAGAAGCCACAGTAAACAAAATTCAGTTATCAATGCGCGTACTCAAATGTAACCTGGAATGTAGAGACTCAATCAACTTCCGTACAAAATTCAGTTATCAGTGCGCGTATTCAAATGTAACCTGGAATGTAGAGACTCAATCAACTTCCGTGGCGAAACTCGAAAAGTCGACGCAAATTGTGTATTCAAATGCGACCTGGTATGTAGAGACTACAACAACTTACGAGGCGAACGTCAAAAAGTCGAGGTAGGGGTTTCTTGATAACAATATCATAAGAGTTATTGGTGGGGTTTAGCAGCCTCGGTGGCTCAGAAGACCCGTGTCCGATCTCTTTTGTGATTGAGAAACCACAAATAAAGCCAAGTCTAACCAAATGGCCCGCAGTGTCCGTGAAAACATCTGATGGAGGAGATACATTTGTCTGGTTCGTACAGCAAACAAGCGACCATTTGTGGATGCATCTCTTTTTTCTTTTTTTTAAACAATAATTTTATTCATTAAATCTGAATTCGGATATGGGAACAGACTATGCCTATGTGTAACCCCTCTCTCTGATTTAGAATGCATCTTTGTGATGCGACGGATACCACTTGCAGTCGTGGTATTTCCTACTAATGAAATGGGCAAGGAGATGGGGATTGATATGCCTGTACCTTGTTGGAATATTCTGGTTGTATAATGAATGCCCCAAAGTAGGCATCTTTTATTTTAAAAAATAATATTAACCAAAAGTCATGGCTATAGATGGAAATGGGGTCTTTAAATCGGAGTGTGCATTGACGTGCATATTTTGTTACGGTTTTCGAAGATATCAGTGAACGCTCGTCCACAGGGGCTTAAGTATCCGATGTATTGTTTGGTGATCAGGTGCGTATATATAGTTATTTTTAAGACAAAAACAAAATTTAGGTCTGTTTGATTTATTTTATTTGTTGCATTAATTTTCTTTGTGAAAATCATTATAACACTAAAAATTTGTATATCGAAATATTTAAATAGAATAAATTAATTGAATAAATAATTACGGATTACATCATTTGCTGGTATCAAAACACATACGATGCTTAAAACATTCCATTGTTTGGATCTGAAGATAAAATGTAAAAAAATAAAAATGAATTATAATGACGATATAGAAATAAAATAAAACCAAGTACGAACAATCCAAACCATTAGACAAAATTCGAAGTCCTAAAAAACGGTATAGGCAAAATAGTGTAATCAGACAAAATGAATGAATGAAATGGGGTTTAACGTCCTACGCTTAAGCACCGTACCTGGGCCAATTGAAGACGGGTCAGACAAAATAGTGTAATCACATTCAAAGAGGGAGTGACGTTGTATGTAATACAAACCGGAGAAAGACAATACCAACCGGAGAAAGGAGAGAGAAATGGGGATTAACGTCCACTCGACACAAACTAGGTCATTACGAGACTAACATGTTGTTTAACTTTATTTCAATAATTCGCTTGCGCGTAGGCTCTTTAGCGGTGGGAGGAAACCAGAGGACCCGAAAAAAAAACCACGAGGTTGAATAAGCGATCCTACACCTTGGCAAGTACAACCGGGGATTCGATACCACGCCATCTTTAGCGGTGGGAGGAAACCAGAGGACCCGAAGAAAACCCACGAGGTGGAACAGGCGACCCTACTCCTTGGCACGTACAACCGGGGATTCGAAACCACGCCAGTTGACTCAATGCCAGGCTTTATGTTACAGCACGCACTTGCTAACCATTCCGCCATCCACCAACACCAACCCCCGCCCCCGAACCGGAGAATGGGTAAAGTCTTAATACCAACCGGGGAAAGGGTAAAGTTGTAATATCATTAAGAGAACGGGTAAAGTCATAATACCAATTATGATGTAAAATAATTAAATTTACGATTATTTATGCCAAATAGATGCCGGTAAGAAAATTACTGTTATGTGGAGAGAACAAGACGTTGTGTGGATGAATAACGAACTCGACTTTAGATGATTTATTACACAGAAATCGATACATAGCACAAATGACGGCGCATGTTCAAATATGATATCGAGGATAATGTCAAGAACCAGAAAATGTTAATCTTAATTGCGTTTTGGTTGTAACGGTTTTCTGCTTGGTTGTGGACAACAATTACAAACAAAAACACAAACAACAATATGGGTTAACCTACCTTGCATATTTTGGTTCATTTCACCACCAATTGCACCAGCTCCAGGCATACCAAGAGCTCCCAAACCAGCACCTCCGTGCATACCAAGACCAGCTAAACCAGCTCCACCGTACATACCAAGTCCTCCTAATCCAGCTCCGTACATACCAAGTCCTCCCATACCAGCTCCGTACATACCAAGTCCTCCCATTCCAGCTCCGTACATACCAAGTCCTCCCATTCCAGCTCCGTACATGCCAAGTCCTCCCATACCACCGTACATTCCTAGTCCTCCCATACCACCGTACATTCCTAGTCCTCCCATACCACCGTACATTCCCATTGCTCCTAGGCCTCCATACATTCCAAGACCACCATACATGCCCATTCCTCCAAGACCGTACATGCCCATACCAAGACCTCCCATAGGAACCGCCATGGAGACGGCAGCCAGACAAGCGAAAACAACAACAATTAGTTTCATCATCTGAAAGGATAAAACATGGAAACTCCCGTTATATTTTCCCGGCTGTTCTGATTGATTATAATATTCAGGACATCCCATACAATTACACTAAACACAACGTAAAAAATGCACAGTATCAAATAATTCCTATTAGCCCCTAGTTCGAACACAAAAGTAAAAAAAACAGTTTGTGCACTATGCGAATCCTTCAAACGAGAAGTACACTCGGGCGCTCTAGAAAAAGGAAATGAAATGAAATGGGGTTTAACGTCCTACTCTGCCCTTACCTGGGATAATTGAAGACGGACATACGCCATACAGTGTGCTATGAGGGAAATTTTTGCCCGGGCAGCGGCGCTACGGCCTACTCTTATATCGAATTCAAACTGCCAAAGGATATTTTACGTGCACGCCAATGTATACATGGGACTTCGGGTTTTCGTCCCTTCCGAACGATTAAGCAGCTGTTATTGTCAGGCCCTCCGTTCTGCAAGGGGAAACCACGCCGGAAAATCAAGATGACCTTTCTCGGCCAATGCAAGGATCGAAAACCCGACCTCCAAGCTAGCGAGTAAGCGCCTTACCCACTTAGCCACGTGATTCACCTCTAGAAAGAGGTATGCACTCATGAATGACATTTCTTGTTTACATGTCATAAAAATGCTAAAAATATTTAAGCTCGACGTTTCACCAAACAAGTTAAACCGAAAAACCTAAACTTTGGCTTCAAACATTTACTTCAAATTCTACATACAATGTAATTTGATCTTGTCCAATATAACTGTACAGCCAAATTACATCTATGAACATATACTTACGATGGTGTTTGTGGATGTGGAATCTGAAAATGATGAAGACTATCTATGTATGGTCGGTTTATATACATTTATTTTAAAAACCAATTCCTTTTATGTGGTACAATATTACGATCTTTACTAATTATTATCAGATCATTTATATTACACACCCGGATCAAAATCACTAATTGTTAACTTCTGATGAGATTTTAATCGACGGAAGAAGGTGTGTTCGTTAATCGTACAATATGGCTATAATGGTGTAATTAATTACATCATAATGTTATTACAACTCATGACGGGAGGGTTTATACACGCCTTAAAGTGTTTCTACTAGTTGATATTTTTAAAATATGTTTCTTTATATTTATAGAAACCGAACATATATTTGCCGCTTTCGTCGTATTTTTCAAAATATGTAACAATTTTAAAATACAAAGTAGTTTGTATGTTTTGCCTTTCTCGGTTGTGGTTGAGAAGGGGAGGTGCGGTGGATGTTTTAACGCGTGCGCTTTTGATCACACTGTCTGTTACTGGGTCAAATCCTCTCGGTTTCTCAAACATGCAAGAGATTTATTGAAATAAGATGTAGGCCTATCATATGTTAGTATTCCTAAGTGACTTTGTTTGTGTTCACATGTCGCCATTTCAATAACCAGGCGTCCGATTTCGAGTTCTGTGCTTTTTGACTTTTATAAGAATAGGGAGGTTGGATGACCGAATGGTTAGCATGTGCGTGCTTTATCATAAAGCCTGTCATTAAGTCAACTGGGTTGTACGTGACAAGGAGTAGGGTCGCCTTTCCAACCTCGTCAAAATCGCAATCGGGTTACAATGCGACTTGTTTGAATTTTGAAGATTATCACGCCGTTTTGTGAGACCAATTCATTCTTCGGCACCTAAGCAATCTCACTCGGCATTGTTGGCGCCCCGTTAATTATATTATTGGCGCCAATGATGTCGTCGTGACCCACCAATCTCGGAATTATGGGCGCCTCTAAGGGATGCGACATCATTCCAATTCTGAAGATTATCACGCCGTTTCCGGCGACCAATTCATTCGTGGGCACTTAATCAATCTCATTGTGGGCGCCCCGCAAATTATTTAATTGGCGCCCATGATATCATCGTAGGAAACCCATCAATATGCGCATTATGGACGCCCCTGCGGGATGAGGCACGATACCAATAATGCCGTTTTGGGTGCCCGGACCAAACTTACAGGGCATTTATGCATTATGTGTGGCCTAACAATCATATATTGTCATTAAAGGCGCCCCACCAATTATGTCAATTTGGGCGCACTTCCATGATAAGGCACCCCACAGATCAAGCCGTTTTGGGGGCCTCGTCAATCAAGTTGTGTTGTTAATCGTATGAATCATTATGAAGCGCCGCACCATTTCGGGGGCGCCGCATATATCACAACATGATTGATGAAATGCCCATAAACCATATGACATTGCTAGGGTGCCCCGCCAATATTGTCATTGGCGCCCAACCAATGTCACTCGGCTTTATATCGTTGACTTCGTATTGTGTCAAATGGAAGGGCCGCCTAGCCGATTTTATCCCCAATGGGCAAAGGGCACCGAATTTTTCCAGTCAAATTTGAAGTAACTTGGGTTTTTTTGTCATCATCTATATCTGCAAAGTGTTCGATCCTCACGTGACATTTCCAATAATGACTTAGTATGCTGAATTCAATCCATTCTTCATTAATACAGTGTGGTGGATAGAGATGTTCTTGTTTCATTAAACGGTAAAAGATTTTACGTTACTTGAAAATACCTTGGTGGTATATTGATTTTGGCTTAGGTAGCTAATAGCCTTGGTGGTTTTGATTTTGGCTTAGGTAGCTTATAGCCTTGGTGGCTTATTGATTTTGGCTTAGGTAGCTAATAGTAATAGCCTTGGTGGCTTGTTGATTTTGGCTTAGGTAGCCAATAGCCTTGGTGGTATATTGATTTTGGCTTAGGTAGCCAATAGTCTTGGTGGCTTAGGGTTATACCTTGGTGGTATTCAACTTTTAAAAGTCCTGACGGAAATAAGAAAGCCTTAGTGGCGTGAAATTATTTGTGCGGCAAAATTAGGTTACATCTCACTGTGCCCACTTTTGATTAATCGAATTAAGGTCTAATTAGGATTAGTGTATTAAGCGGATTAGGATTAGGTGTTATAGGTAATTAGAAGGAAAAAAACAAATATTGAAAGTGACTAAATATTCAGTCTTATAATTGGTGAGAACTGTGTTGCCGAGGTCAGAAAAAAGGTTGTTTTTTTCACTTTGGTCAGTGTATTTGGCGTAATGCGCAGAAATATGGACTACAACCATATTTTTCTCGGGTGCCAGAAATCAATAAAATCGTCAAGCAAGCAGCAGTATTACCATTAATTCCATTACAACAGGTTGAAGATGTATGGCTGTGTGCCCTTGATGATGCACCACTCCAAGATGCCAGAGTGTTGCAAATTGCAGATTACGTAACTGAGTTCTGGGTGGAGGGGTAGCATGGCAGAATGATGTGGAACCATTTCCACACTGAAGGTCCACGCACAATGAACCATGTTGAAGGATGGCATTCCAAGATAACATCCATTATTGCCACCCCTCACCCAAATATTTTTAAGTTGGTGGCTTTTTTAAAGAATGAACAAGCTTACTCCGAAGTAACCATTCTCCAGTTAGGTGCCAACGGACAATTACGGCCTAAGAGAAGAAAGTACAGGCAACTAGAAACCCGACTCCAAACTCTGAAAACAGATCTTCAGAACGGTATTAAGACTGTTTTCGAGTATGCCGATGGCGTAGCCCGTTTAACTACATTGTAAATTTTCATTGTTTATCTTGTTTTTGTGTGAAGTATGATATAGCCATGTATGTTATACTTTTATTTCATATTTTATATATAAAACATCGAAAATTGTTATATTTTCATTAAATTATAAAGTGCTAATGTGATGTATGATATATCCATGTATGTTATATTTTGACCAATGAGATTATATTTTCATTAAATTATAAAGTGCTAATGTGATGTATGATATATCCATGTATGTTATATTTTTATTAAATGTATATAAAACATCGAAAAATTACATAAAATATTTGGGGTTTTTTTTCATCTAATTACCTATAACACCTAATCCTAATCCGCTTAATACACTAATCCTAATTAGACCTTAATTGGATTAATCAAAAGTGGGCACAGTGAGGACACACCCAAAATTAGTTATTTCCAGTGACGGAATTTATTGGTGAATATTACTTGTAGCATTTGTAGACCAATTCAATTGATTAAGAGAAATTGAATGCACAACAGACTACTAAGCGTCTTATTTGTGTTTAAATTGTTAACATGCTTGATTGTGAACAAGAAGGCCAGCGATCGTGTTTGTATTAAATTGTAGTGTCGTCAGCCATGATCAGGGGGTTTATTCCCATAACGCCGACTCACCGAGTTTTGGGGGGGACAATTTTGGTCGGTGTTAAGGGGTCGACTGGCCAAGAACAATAGACCCAAGCTGGGGGATAAAACTAATTAAGCCGATAATTTTGGGAGCATTTTTTTGTTTTAAAATTTATAACAACCTTTAACTTTTAAAATAACATTACAAAAAATTTTAACTTTTGACACGCATAAAATGTCCAACATAGTCCAACAATTCTAACAAATTCAATATCCTCCTACTTCACATCTATGTTTTGCATCTTCGATTTTTCTGTTGATATCTGTGTATTTTTTTTCTTTTTAGGTGGTTGGCGCTTGCCACTTGAATACTGCAAAAACTGAATCTCTATCGTCTTTTGCTCTTCAAATATGCCATCACTTCAAAAATATCCGGATGAGCTTTTCCAATTATTTTTTTTTAGACGCCCGTGCAACCCCTCTAAAGAATTGTTAGTTCTTCGCGTTGTTTGGTTGTGGTTCCATTGTACTAGAGGAAATTGACCGTCTAACCTTTGGGTAACCATATAGTCGGCCAGTTGTTGAAATTTCTCATTATCTGGTACCTCGGCCATTATATGGATCCATGCGTCATCGATCTGGAAATAAAAGAAAGATACATACAAATTATCTATATTTACAATATATAGCTATATTAACTATATATTTATATTAACTATTTACTAAATATAATGAATACTTACATCAGTCACGGGCAGTAATGGTATCCCGATACACCGTCTGGCGAATTTGCATGTTTCTTCTTCTCGATATCACGTTTACAGAAACAGTTGTTGGACTTTTCTCCAAATACATTGACCATAGTGAAAATAACACTATAGTTAGTGAGTTGAATTTAAGTGAACTATATTAATAATGACTGGTCCCTACCTCATTAACGCCTTTAATCCGTTCTTAACCCATCAGAGAGTGCCGCGGTCGCCTTCCCAAACTCTGGTGAGTCGGCGTTATGGGAAGACGGTTCATTCTCACCCAGCTCAAAACTTAAATAATCATGTTAGCTGACTAAGGTGTTAATTGGAATTTCTAAAGAAGGATTAGCTGTAGTCTGTTTCACATTGTGCACTTTTTTTTCATTAGGTTAAACCTAATAGTAAAACAAAACCACTTGATAATGTTTTATTCAACATTTATTATAGTAAAACATGTTTATTTTAACACCTTTAATGTGAATGGAAAAACTTAATATCATTTTTTTTTAACTAAATAGCATGAAATGAGCATCAACATTAAAAATATATATTTCATATGGGCAAGTAAACTACAATTTCACATGACACTTATTAAACACAGCTCACATGACATTTATTAAGGGCGTTGGGCAGTCTAAAATGCACATTTTAAGGCTAGCACTGTAATTTTTGTTGATAAGATATGACGTTTTTTGTTATTTGGGGTGATAAACTACATATTAATCACCAAAAAAATACAAATTTTATTTACCAACTATGTTCCAAACTTAGCCCAAAAGCATATTAAAAAGGGGTATTGATGACAACAGAAGTAGACTTTTCTCAATTATGCCTGCATATATTTTCGTCAAATTTGGCATGAACAATGCTTATTGCAAGTCCCAAAGAAACACTGATCAATTTTTGGCTATAGGTTGTGGTTTGTCTGGTATCCATGGAAACGCAAAAAAACGATTGTTTTTTTTGGAAATTCTATAACTACAAGCTTAATAGATTTATCGATAATCCCCTCAGTTGATCAAAAGTAGAGTTTATAAGCTACATTTCGACACCAAAAACCGTTAACAGATACCAACTCAAAGTATTTTAAAAGTGTTGTTCATTATTTACCTGCAAACGAGATTTTGTGATTTTGGGTTAATTCTTTGAATACATCCACACCAAGTTTTAAAATACACCGATTCGGACGTATAAAGTAAATATCTACTTTAGGCACTATTCAGCCTCTCTAAAAATCATTTTATACATTAATAAATGACAGTCTTTGACCATCAAAAAAATAAAATCAGCCACGTTCCAATCGCGATAGACGGTAGAGGGAATTCCTTCTGACGTCATACCTAGATAGGCGTGAATGATTCAGTGTCAAACTGCTACTGGACACGGCCATGATTGTTTACAGTGGATGACGTGACGGTGTATACGACGTCATAATTTATTCAAGAACTGATCTAGGTTGGGGAAACCCTTCTCGTCTGCTATAAATAGTTTTTCTTTCTCGGCTTGTACCTCGATTATTACACATCAAACGGTCGGGCTGTTACGTGTCCTCTGGGTTATTTTACATATGGAACACGTGTGCAAAGTCTGAATAAGATTGGTGTTGAAAAGTTAGTGCGTATCTTAGACTACTCAACGCCCTTAAACGGTTAATCCATATCTAATTAGGTGAACACATTTCAGCAACAGACCATAATCCCCCAGCCCTAAACCCTTAATCCCCTTAATCAATATTTTGAGCTGGATGAGAACACCCCGGGAAGACACCGATCAGGGGTTTAGACAAGTGAGTTTTAACAGTGTGGCGTGATCATTTAGTCCAATTTTCGGATCTGTTTTGTTTTTTTAGATGATTGGTGTAACGATTTGTATAATTCAAGATGGGATCTTTCTTACCACTCACCCGTGGGACACTGATGGTCTTGGTGGATTTCTTATTCACGTGGGTCAGGGGTGACGGACTTCTGTCTCATTGTGTGATTTGATCTGGTTTAGTTCTAGTATTTCCAACTGTTTTATAGAATGAAATTTATTATCACTTCAGGGAAAGTATTGAGAGTATTCGTGTTTATTTGTACCAGAATGGGAGAGGAGGCGTACTTACGATCTTACTTTGATTTCAGTCCGAACTGGAGCCTTTCCTTACCAAACCAAACTAATAATTACTAACGGTTTGGAAAAATTTACAACCTACAATTAAGGAGGAAAATATCGTGAAGATCAATTACTTTGGCGAGACCCAGGGCAGTGGTTATATAGCATTCAGAACTGGACATTCAGGTGGATTTGCACCTGAAAATATGTCCTGGCGATCAAAATCATGGGGGGGGGGGGGAGCTGGCCCGTAGCCAGGGGGGGGGGGGGGCAACTGCCCTCCCAATACATAGTCTTGCCCCCCCCCCAATATCACACGAAAATTGGCCTTTACCGCAAAATTCATGCAGATGCCCATGCTAGTTGGCCCTCCCGAAAACATCTTTGCTCCCCCCCCCCAAAAAACCCAACTTCCTGGCTACGGGCCTGGGGGGGGGGAGGCCTATTCGTCCCCCCTTCCGATTCTAAGCCCCCCCCCCCTTAGTCCATGCCCATGACGGCCAAAATAAAAATTTGCAAGTGATGTGGTGATTTAGGGACTGCAGTGTATGCTCGCTAGGATGGGACAAAAGCCGAGGTCCCATACGTGTACATTTATAACCCTAGACAGTTATAATTCGACAGCGCCGTGTCCGGGCAAAATGTCCCTCAGAGACGACTATTTGACTCACGTCTGTCTGTAGTAACCCAGTCGACACAGAAAAGTAGGAAGTTAAACCCCATTTCATTTCTCCTATATCTGTTAATAATGCGCTTAATTCGAAATCGATTTTGGCACAACCAAACCGCAAAATAATAGTTCTTTGGGCTTTACTATAATTGATTAATTAGTTTTCATTGTCCAACCAGTGATGTCATATCAATATTACAAGAAAACTGCAATTTCACATATTATAGGACCCTCAACTTCCTTGTGTCCAACCTCGTGGGTTTTCTCTGGGTCCTACGGTTTTCTCCCACTGCTAAAGACCCCTACGCGCAAGCGAATTATTGAAATAAAAAATTAAACTATGTGTTTGTCCCGAAATCAGCTAGTTTGTGTCGAGTGGACGTTGAACCCGATCTCCCTCTCCCCCATTCTCTCTTTCCTGAGGGGTTCGGATGGCATATTGGTCTAGAGTACCGCGCTTCGACCTCTAGTTGGCCGGCTACCTCTGGCTTGCGGCTGTGGTTTCGAGCCCTGGTGTGAACGCACGTGGCATGAAAATAGAGGCGCCTTCTCAACCTCGTGGGTTTCCTACGGGCACTCCGGTTTCCTCCCACTGCTAAAGACCCCTACGCGCAAGCGAATTATTGAAATAAAATTAAACCATATGTTCGTCCAGAAACGACCTAGTTATGTTGAGTGGACGTTAAACCCTATTTCTCTCTCTCTCTCTCTCTCTCTCTCTCTCTCTCTCTCCTTGTGAAACTTTTTAAGCAACATTAAGTTGTCTATAGAATCTGACACATAGATCTAACATTTACCATAAAACAATATTTTCAATTTTTACAGCCCTTTTTATTGTATACATGATTATAATACAGTTTCTGTCTAATAGACATTAACATTACTACTAACAGGAATCAGGTTTTCCCCTACAGCACTTTATTTACCATATAATGTACCTGAAAATAATAAATACCAATATATAATCAAGGGATTCATTTACTGTGGCTTAAAGTGGATACAATACAACTATTTATATATATTTTAAATATATATGATATACTCTTATTTATATTTGAACATATTACACTTATTCCCAAATTCTCTGATGATAGATCAAAATTTATTCAACAATGTCACCATAGGATTGTTTTTGTTTTATTTGAAACATATTTTGCTAGATTGACATACCTGCTCCTAATCCTCCGTACATGCCCATACCTCCTAGTCCGTACATGCCCATACCTCCTAGTCCGTACATGCCCATGCCTCCTAGTCCACCGTACATGTCCATACCTCCGAGTCCTCCGTACATACCAAGTCCTCCGTACATGCCGAATCCTCCCATACCTCCGTACATACCAAGTCCTCCCATACCTCCGTACATGCCAAGTCCACCCATGCCGTACATTCCAAGACCTCCTAATCCAGCACCGTACATTCCAAGACCTCCCATTGGGACTGCCATGGAGACGGCTACCAAACAGGCAACAGCAACAATTAATTTCATCATCTGAAAATAGAGAGGTCCGATATAAATAGCTGAAGTGTGCCAACAGTTGTTTTAAACAAATCTAAAACCAGGGGGTTTTTTTTGCAACTTTTCAGATTGTTCAATAGGAATGATGCATTTTAATTTTGACAGGTTCCAGTAGCGGAAACGGAAATTACAGCCCGAAGAAACAATTATATTAGACGTACCTTGTTTTCGTACTTTAGTTTGGTACTATAGGCGTTCTAGTCGGTGCCTATTAGCATTTTGATTTTAAATATAAATGTTTCGTTTGTAAGTTTGAGTTTTACTGATATTTTCAAAGAATTGTTCATCCTCCGTTAATATTTGAACTTACCTTGTTATTGTACAGGAGTTTAAGTTGAACTGAAGATGTTTAACGTTTTCTCTATTTATATATGTTAAGATTCCCTACTTACTTCCTGGTGTATGACCAATCAGTATCATATATAACGTCACGTAATTAATTATTATATAATTATTACAGGTATTATAATATTATAAACCGATCCGTCCAACAATTCCCTACCTTACTTCCTACTGTAAACTAATTCTAGTCATTTATATTACGTCACTTAATTAATAAACAAGTAATTATTAAATTAAAATTACATATTAAAGTTAATAGATCACCAATAAGATAATTACACAAATTGTATACCACTACATCAGCAATCAACTAAATCGCTTCCTTTTGGTATACATCTCTACAATGATACATGAATACTTTGATGTCACCAGTCGTTTGAATATTTAACCCATCCCCTTCTCTTTTCCGATCAATTTTAATGTTATAAAATAACACTTTTTTTTCCTTTGTTATAAATAGTAAAAACAATTGATTTTCTTCATCCGATTTTATTTATTTCCCTTTATCTCATAATATGTACATACAGATAGCTGATCAGTATATTCGTTGTAAGAGCAGAGGGTTGATAAAGGCTATGCTTGGTAATCCATTTAAAATGAATTATTGTTTACACACAAAAACAAATAATTAAAGACATGATTTACATGCCCTCTCCCAAACAATAATTTTCTAAAATGTCTTTTCTATTGATTATATACGTCAAAAGTACAAAGGCCTAATAACGTTAATGACCAAGTCAAAGTTAAACGTAAAATGTCAAATGTAATGTGTCAAATGACAAATGTTTTATTGGGAAATGGTGGGGTTTTTTTTGACGCGTCTACATTTCACATTTCTCTCATTAAATTTTACACCTCATTTGGGGTTTTTTTTTCGCACAGCACTATGCAAATGTAGGATATCCCTTTACCCTTTCTAGTCGAAAACACGAAGTGTACTTCGAGTAGTTTGAAAAGTATTTTTTTCTGCTTTCATTTTTATATATAATGAAATTGAAATGAAATGGTGTTTAACGTCCTACGGTTCTGCTCCAAACTGGGCTAATGAAGACAGACATACGCCAGACATTGTGCTATGAGGGAAATTGTACCCTTACAGCGGCACTACGCCCCACTCTTATATTGAATTTCAACTGTCAAGGGATCTTTTAGATGCACGCCAATGTGTACACGGGCTCTCCGTCCTGCATCATTGACAAGGGGGAATCACGCCGGAAATCTGGATGTAGTTTCTCGACCAATGCAGGGATCAAACATCCGACATCCAGGCTAGCGAGCCATTGTCTTAATGCAATTGAAAAAGTTTATTTAGTCTGTGTGGTTATTAGAATGTGTGTGTTTGTCCTCTAATGCACCTAAAACAAAAACAGAACACCTTATTTATTAAGTGAGAAACATATTTACAGAGAATGAAGATGGGATGGAAACAAAGAAAGCGTTGGATCGAAACCACAACACAGGCATCTCAACACAAGTTATGATATAATATATTAAATCAATAATTCGCTTATACATGTACATGCGGTACTTTGAACCACATGAAAATGGTACCTTTGATTTCTATTAATATGGGGGCGGGGTGGATGGCCGAATGGTTAGCACGTGCGCGTTGTATCATACAGCCTGTCATTGAGTCAACTGGCGTGGTTTTCGAATCCCCGGTTGTACGTGAAAAGGAGTAGGGTCGCCTGTCCAACATCGAAATTTTTATTCTGGGTCCTCTGGTTGCCTCCCATTGCTCAAAACCCCTACGCCCAAGCGAATCATTGAAATAAATTAAACCACATGTTGGTCCCAAAATTAACTCGCCTGTGTCTATTTGACGTTAAACCCCATCTCTCTCTCTCTCTCTCTCTCTCTCTCTCTCTCTCTCTCTCTCGGCATTTTGGACCACTTGAAAATGGTATCTTTGATTTCTATGTATATGAAGAAATCCCCCGAACCCCTTATCTATAAGGGGGATCACGGTGGCTAAGTAGATAAGGCGCTGGTTCGCTAGCCTGGAGGTCGGGTGTTCGATCCCTGCAATGGCCGAGAAAGTTCATCTCGATTTTCCGGCGTGATTTCCCCTTGTCAGTGATGCAGAAGGAGGGTCTGACAAGGACAGCTGCCTAGTTGTTCGGATGGGACGAAAAACCGAGGTCCCGTGTACACATTGGAGTGCACGTAAAGGATCCCTTGGCAGTTGGAATTCGATATAAGAGTAGGCCGTAGTGCCGCTGCCCGGGCAAAATTTCCCCTCATAGCACACTGTATGGCATATGCCCGTCTTCAGTTAGCCCAGGTACGGTGCTTTCATTCATTCATTCATTCCTTATCTACAAATAAAATTGTAGAAACCCATTCATCTGTGAACCTTCGCATCCTGAGTTGTAATATTGCGATGTAATGAATAACATCGCATCAATATTTTCCATCATGATCTGATTATAATTAGTAAAGATCGTAATATTGTACCACATAAAAGGAAATGGTTTTTAAAATAAATGTATATAAACCTACCATTCATAGATAGTCTTCATCATTTTCAGATTCCACATCCACAAACACCATCGTAAGTATATGTTCATAGATTTAATTATATTACATTTGACAGGATTTGTCTGTACAGTTATATGGGACATAACAAATAAGATTGTATGTAGAATTTGAAACAAATCTCTTAAGTTTTCCTTAGGGTTTTTAGGTTTTACCTGGTAAAACGTCGACCTTAAATGCTTTTAGCATTTTTACGTCATGTACTACGTGAGTAAGGAATGTCCTTCGAGAAGAAGAGTTTATACCACTTTCTAGAACGTCTGAATTTACTTATCGTTTGAAGGATTCGCATAGTGAACAATCTGGTTTTGTATTCTGTTGCTATTTCACCGAGAGTAATTTTACATCCTGGCGTGATATATATTCGCAATCAAAGATGTCTGTCTAGTTTGTGTCACATTTATTGTATGTTGGGCCTTTATATTATGATGAATTAGAACCGTGGGAAGAAAATAACGGAGTTTCCATGTTTTTACCTTTCAGATGATGAAACTTGTTGTTGTTGTATTCGCTAGTCTGGCTGCCGTTTCTATGGCTGTTCCTATGGGAGGTCTTGGTATGGGCATGTATGGTGCTGGTCTTGGAGGAATGGGCATGTACGGTGGTCTTGGGATGTATGGAGGCCTAGGAGCAATGGGAATGTATGGTGGTATGGGTGGTCTTGGTATGTACGGTGGTATGGGAGGACTAGGAATGTACGGTGGTATGGGAGGACTAGGAATGTACGGTGGTATGGGAGGACTTGGCATGTACGGTGGTATGGGAGGACTTGGCATGTATGGAGCTGGCATGGGAGGACTTGGTATGTACGGAGCTGGATTAGGAGGACTTGGTATGTACGGCGGAGCTGGTTTAGCTGGTCTTGGTATGCACGGAGGTGCTGGTTTGGGAGCTCTTGGTATGCACGGAACTGGTGCTTTTGGTAGTGAAATAAACCAAAATATGCAAGGTAGGTTAACATGTATTGTTCTTTGTGTTTGTTGTTTGTAATTGTTTTCTTAACAAACGCGTTACAATTAAAAAACACAGACAAAAACACATTTATTAATGTTCTATTTTTATAAAAAAAAAAAAAAAAAAAAACCCAAAGAAACGTTACAACCAAAACGAAGTTCATTTCTGAAATATTGGAATCGCATAATATAGTACTTGGCATATTTGAACAGGCACCGTCTTTGAATAGGTCTACAGTCGAGTTCTGTGATGATCCACGCAATGCCTTGTCCACCCCCACCTAAACTGTAATATATGTAGCATACATAATGGTAAATTTAACTTTGTTTTATATCATCATCACTTTATTTTTCAGATCCAAACAATGGAATGTTTTAAGCATCATATCAGTTTTGATATCGGCAAGCGATGCATTTATTTATTTTTTAAATTAATTTTTTTTTTTTTTTTTTAAATTTTCGATGTAAAAATTGTAGTGCTATACTGATTTTCAGAACGAAAATTAATGCAATAAATTAAACATACCAAAATATCGTTTTTGTTTTGAAAACAACTTTATAAACTTACCTTGTCATTGAAAACCAACACACGGGGTATTTAGCTCGCTTTTACCTAAATGCACGGGGTATTTAGTTAGCTATCACGTAAATGCACGGGATATTTAGTTAGCTATCACGATAATGCACGGGATATTTAGTTAGCTATCACGTAAATGCACTGGGTATTTAGTTAGCTATCACGTAAATGCACGGGGTTTTAGCTCGCTATCAGTTTTAAATGTATAGAAATGTTTTGTTAGTTAACATTGTTTGAAAAGGATAGTAAGCTGGCACTGTCAGGCAGGATACGCCCACATATTCGAGAGATGGATAGAGAAGAAGTAATACCGAAAGTGCTTTTTCCTGCAATCAGAGGCCATAATTCATTAAGTTACAATTTGATATGCGCAAATATATCGAAAAGAATCAAAATCTTTAGGTTATAAACATGCATTTCAAGTTTCATCAAAAGCAATACCGAAAGTGATTTTTCCTACAATCAAAGGCCATAATTCATTAAGTTACAATTTGATATGCGCATATATCGAAAAGAATCAAGATCGCTAGGTTATAAACATGCATTTCAAGTTTCATCAAAATCTACAGGGTCGACAACTTTGATATACCCGTTTTGTAACAGTATTCGCGTACAAACGGCGGCCATTTTGTCTAGCAATTATGGCCCGATTTTCTAGAAGGTGTAATGGTGATATAATCAAACGGGTTTTTTTTGTAAATCGGATAATAATTGTGACATCGAAAGGGATCACAAGTTAAAAACAGGAGATTTTGCGTACAGTCAGGGACCATAATTCAGGAAGTTACGATCCGATATGCGTAAAAATAGACAGGAACCAAGACCTTTGGGTTATAACCATGCATTTCAAGTTTCTTCAAAATTAAATTAAATTTGTGACCTCTTCAGGGTCCACAATCTTGATATATCATTTTTTAACAGTATTCGCGTCAAACGGCGGACATTTTGTATAGCACTGTTGGTCCGATTTTCCCGAAATTCGAAATCAAACTTCCTTAGGGTGTAACGGTGATTTAAGCAAACAAAGGGACCACAAGCTAAACACGGCGATTTTGCGTATAAACAGGGGCCATAATTCAGGAAGTTGCGCAAATATCGAAAGGAATCGAGATCTTTGGGATATAACCATGCATTTCAAATTTCATCAAAATCGAATTAAATTGTGACCTCTACAAGGTCCACAACCTTGATATACCATTTTTTAACAGTATTCGCGTACGAACTCAACCTTCTTTAGGGTGTAACTGTGATATAATCAAACGGTTTTTAAAATCGGATAATAATTGTGACCTCCAGAGGAACCATAATTTAAACAAAGGCGATTTCGTGTATAATCATAGGCCATAAATCAGAAAGTGAAGATCCGATATGCGCAAATATCGAAAGGAACCAAGATCTTTGGGTTATAACCATGCAGTTCAAGTTTCATCAAAATCAAATTATAATTGGGACCTCAACAGGGTCCACAACCTTGATATACATTTTTTTAACAGTATTCGTGTACAAACGGCGGCCATTTTGTATGACAATTTTGGTCCGATTTTTCAGAAATTCGAACTCAACCTTCCTTAGGGTGTAACGGTGATATAATCAAACGGTTTTTCAAATCGGATAACAATTGTGACCTCCAGAGGGACCACGAGCTAAAAAAATGGGCCATAATTCAGGAAATTACGCTCCGATAGGCGCAAATATCGAAAGGAACCAAGATCTTTGGGTTAAACATGCATGTCAAGTTTCATCAAAATCGGTTCAAAATTGTGACCTCTGTAGGGTCCACAAGCTAAAAACGTGACTTCCCGTACAACCAGGGGTCATAATCCATGAAGTTTTGATCCGATACAAGACTATATCGAAAGCAGCCGGGGTCTTTTGGGGTAAACCTATATTTCAAGTTTCGTCGAAATCGTGTAAGAATTGTGACCTGTCCGGACGGACAGGGCGACGACATAATACGTCAACATGAAAATGTGGGCGTAAAAAACAATGCATAGTGTATGTAGTCGTGTTTCATTGGATAATAATGAAACTTGTATAAAGTGCGTTGAATTTCCTACCTGGAACAAGTTACGTCGCCCCCCCCCCCTCACACACTTCAACTAGGTAGACACACCATTGATTACATTAATTAACTTGATTTCTACTTTAAACTTTATGATGGCACACAAGTAAAAGAGAATCCAATTATGTTTATTGTATGTAATTAAAAAATATAGCCTACATTTAGTGTTAAATTACAAACCCGTGAAGATGGATCGTCTCTTTAAATTTACCCAACTCTTTAAAACACTTTAATGTTACTTTAATGTTGAAAGATCGATGTCCATAGCCATATTACATAAGTAACGGGAAACGGACCACGTCAGCGCACAGTCAAACCCCAAACTGTACACATCTACGTTTATAATGGAAGAGTTTATTCTTGAGAAAGTTATCTGTGTGGGCAGTCATTCTAAAGTAGATAAAGATAGAGTCGAAGTCCGAATACCGAGAATGAGGCCTCAAAATGCATGTCAAAGTCTATCAGCACCACAACGGAGAAAATCATATCCATGGAGAAATTACTCATGTGAAACAGTTGCTAATCCTGCAAAAAGGCTGCTAATCCCGTTTAAAGACTGCTAATCATGTAAAAAGGCAAGTTTAAAGACTGCTAATCATGTAAAAAGGCAAGAAATTACTCATGTGAAACAGTTGCTAATCCTGCAAAAAGGCTGCTAAATCCGTTTAAAGACTGCTAATCATGTAAAAAGGCAAGAAACACAGCTTTTATACAATTTCTATAACCGGCTTCCATTGAAAACGTACGATAATGATAATAATCTCGTCATTTTACAAGGGTAGCAAATCAGGCCTGAGGCCTGTTTCCATGATCACAGAGAACAGTTAACAGCATTATTTTTAATAATATAATAGTTATGGCATTGTATAACATCCCGGGATCCTGAACAGTGAATAGTGGTCCGGTATTGGCAGCATGTTAATAAAACTATAATTTCAACTTTGACAGCCCTTTTTATTTAGACTGGTGGCCAGTCTCCTCCATACACCAAAAATTGGCCAGTCCTCTCAAATGGAAACGAAAGTGTTGGTTTACTAAAATTTAATACTTTTATATAAATCGAAATGTAAAATAAATAGAAGAGACTGGGCCAGTCTACTTTTTATTGTATACATGATATTAATACAGTTTATGTCTAATAGCATTTACTTTACTTCTAACAGGAACTAGGTCTTCCTCTACAGCACTTTATTTACCATATAATGTACCTGAAAATAATAAATACCAATATATTATAACCATTTACAACTATTTCTATGTTTACGGAGATGAACTATTTTAAAGTAAATAAAGGACAAATAGAAATACGCCAACTTTTATTGTTATATATTTTATCATAGTTGAATCTAGGATAAGGTGTGCATAGTGTACAAACTATAAAAAACCTGTCTTTATCCTGATTTAAATATCTATCATAAACTCTCATTTTAATTTGCACATTTTCCACTTAATCTTAAATTCTCTGACGGTAGATCAAAATGTATTTAACAATGTCTTCATAGGATTGTTTTTATTTTTTTTGAAACATATTTTGTTAGATTGACATACCTGCTCCTAATCCTCCATACATAAATTTAGTTAACAATGTCTTCATAGGATCGTTTTTTTTATTTGAAACATTTTTTGTTAGATTGACATACCTGCTCCTAATCCTCCATACATTCCAAGTCCTCCCAAACCTCCGTACATGCCCATACCTCCAAGTCCGTACATGCCCATGCCTCCTAGTCCGTACATGCCCATGCCTCCTAGTCCACCGTACATGCCCATACCTCCGAGTCCTCCGTACATGCCGAGTCCTCCCATACCTCCGTACATACCAAGTCCTCCCATACCTCCGTACATGCCAAGCCCACCCATACCGTACATTCCTAATCCAGCACCGTACATTCCAAGACCTCCCATTGGGACTGCCATGGAGACGGCTACCAAACAGACAACAGCAACAATTAGTTTCATCATCTGAAAATAGAGAAGTCCGATTTAAATAACCGAAGTGTGCCATCAGTTGTTTTAAACAAACACAAAATCAGGTTTATGTTTTTGCAACTCTTCAGATTTTTCAATATGAATGATGCGTTTTAATTTTGACAGGTTCCAGTAGCGGACAGATAAAACACAGCTGAAGAAACACTTATATCTCATTGTTTTCGTACTTTAGTTTGGTACTAGGCGTTTTACTCAGTACCTATTAGCATTTTGATTTTAAATATAAATGTTTCATATGTAAGTTTTAGTTTTTCGTGGTATATACAACGAATTGTTCATCCTCCGTGAACAGTTGAACTTACCTTGTTATTGTACAGGAGTTTAAGTTGAACTGAAGATGTTTAACATTTTCTCTATTTATATATGTTAAGATTCCCTGCTTACTTCCTGGTGTATGAACATTCAATATCATATATTACGTTATGTAATTAATTATCATATAATTATTACAGGTTATTATAAACCGACCCGTCCAACAATTCCGTGATTAACTTCCTGCTATTCACCCATTCTAGTCATTTATATTACGTCACTTAATTAATGAATAAATATAGCGACATTCCATTAGCCCAGGTTAGGTTCCTAACAGTAGAATGTTCAACCCCATTTCATTTCATTTCATATCATAAAGCGACATGGCAGGACTCAGTTTGCATCATGCAAAATCATCTGTATGTCAGTGTAGTAGAAAGATAGATTTGTTTGGAACAAATATATAAAGCATTACACAATTAGGGGTTGGGGTAAACAAACCGAGGGAATGAGAATGTTTAACGCTCACTTAATAATGTAACATATATTCTTAGGATACCTGCCTAATTGTCAGACATTGTGGTTTAAATTACTCGTCATACAAAACTTACTCTGCCGGCAATAAAACATATATTCTTCTTTAAAACTCGGGGGATTAGATGGCCGAATGGTTGGCACATGCGTGCTGTATCATAAAGCCTGTCATTGAGTCAACTGACGTGGTTTTGAATCCTCGGTTGTAGGGTCGCCTGACCAGCCTCGTAGGTTTTCTCTGGGTCCTTCGGTCCCCCCCCACTGCTAAAGACCCCTACGCGCAAACGAACATTGAAATAAAATTAAACCATATGTTAGTCCCAAAATGACCTAGTTTGTATCTCACTCCCTATCCCTCGCTCTCTAAAACTTATACGAGTGCCAGACAATATGCTCTAAAAAAGCTAAATAACACGATCAACCAAAACTTACACTGTCTATAAACAATCAACTCATCTACTCATTTTAATCCTCATTTCGGCGATTTAACTCGTAAACTGTAATTAGTATACTTTTGAGATTTTTAGAAGTATTCAATCCGCGTCCATTTTACATGTAATAAAATTGAAATTTTTTATTTAGTCTGTGTGTTCAGGTCCGGTGGAGTAGGGGCTAAGGGGGTTGGGACGGGCTATAAATTGGCCGCAAGTATTTTTTTTTTCAGGTTATTGTGGCCTCTAGACCCTCGCCTATAGGATGGAAGCGCCCCCCCCCCCCCGATGAAAAATTGCTTCCACCGGCCCTGGTGTGTATTAAACAGATAAGAATATGTGTGTTTCCCCCCTAATGTACCTAAAAACAAAATACATTATTCATTATTCATTAAGATTAACAAAGACATCAAAGTCAGATATGACATGTTCACAGAGAGTGTGTTTTAGCAGCTGAATGAAAACAAAGAATGCCCAAGGATCGAAACCACATCACAGGCATCTCAAGGGGTGAGAGAGAAATAAGGTTTAACGTCTACTCGACACAAACTTATGGTTCAATTTTATTTTAATAACTCGCTTGCACGTTGGGGTTTCAGCAGTAGAAGGAAACGGAAGGACCCGGAGAAACCCAAGGGCCGGCATGGCGATCCCCCTGCTTGTCACGTACAACCCGGGGAATCGAAACTACGCCAGTCGACTCAATGACAGATCTTACGTTACAGCGCATACGTGCTTACCATTCGCCGCCCCCCCCCCCCCCCCATTAGCTGTGGGAGAAACACGGAGAACCCTGGCTTTTATTATTACGATGTAATGAATAACACAACGTTAATATTTTCTATCGAACACACCTTTAAACCCCGATTAAAATCTCATCAGAAGCTAACAATTAGTGATTTTGATCCCGGTGTGTAATATAAATGATCTGATTATAATTAGTAAAGATCGTAATATTGTACCACATAAAAGGAAATGGTTTTTAAAATAAATGTATATAAACCTACCATACATAGATAGTCTTCATCATTTTCAGATTCTACATCCACAAACACCATCGTAAGTATATGTTCATAGATTTATTTATATTACATTTGACTGGATTTGGTTTTACAGTTATATGGGACAAGACAAATAAGATTGTATGTAGAATTTAAAACAAATCTCTTAAGTTTTCCTTAGGGTTTTCAGGTTTTACCTGGTGAAACGTCGACCTTAAATGTACTATGTGAGTAAGGAATGTCCTTTGAGGGGAAGAGTGCATACCTTATTCTAGATATCTGAATTTACTTCTCGTTTGAAGGAGTCGCATAGTGAACAATCTGGTTTTGTATTCTTGTATTTGAAGTACTGGGCTGTTGTCCATTTTTACCTACCGACGATAACACTACTATGTTGCTATTTCACCGAGAGTAATTTTACATCCTGGCGTGATATATATTCCCAATCAAAGATGCCCGTCTAGTTTGTGTCACATTTATTGTATGTTGGGCCTTTATATTATAATGAATTAGAACAGTGGGAAGAATGTAACGGAGTTTTGATGTTTTTACCTTTCAGATGATGAAACTAATTGTTGCTGTTTTCGCTTGTCTGGCTGCCGTTTCTATGGCTGTTCCTATGGGAGGTCTGGGTATGGGCATGTATGGTGCTGGTCTTGGAGGAATGGGCATGTACGGTGGACTTGGAATGTATGGAGGCCTAGGAGCAATGGGAATGTACGGTGGCATGGGAGGTCTTGGTATGTACGGAGGACTAGGAATGTACGGTGGCATGGGAGGACTAGGAATGTACGGCGGTATGGGAGGACTTGGCATGTACGGGGGTATGGGAGGACTTGGCATGTATGGAGCTGGCATGGGAGGACTTGGTATGTACGGAGCTGGATTAGGAGGACTTGGTATGTACGGCGGAGCTGGTTTAGCTGGTCTTGGTATGCACGGAGGTGCTGGTTTGGGAGCTCTTGGTATGCACGGAGCTGGTACTTTTGGTAGTGAAATAAACCAAAATTTTCAAGGTAGGTTAACCCGTTCTTTGTGTTTGTTGTTTGTAATTGTTTTCTTAACAAACGCGTTACAATTAAAAAAATCACAGACAAAAACACAGTTATTAATGTTCTATTTTTATAATTAAAAAAACCAACAAAAAACCCCAAAGAAACGTTACAACCAAGACGAAATTCATTTCTGAAATATTGGAATCGCATAATATAGTACTTGGCATATTTGAACAGGCACCGTCTTTGAATAGGTCTACAGTCCAGTTCTGTAATGATCCACGCAATGTCTTGTCCACCCCCACCTAAACTATAGCAATATTTGTAGCATAAATTTAACTTTGTTGTATATCATCATCACATTCCTTTTTACTTTTTTTTCAGATCCAAACAATGGAATGTTTTAAGCATCATATCAGTTTTGATATCGGCAAGCGATGCATTTATTTATTTTTTAAATTAATTCATTATTTTTTAAATTTTCGATGTAAAAATTGTAGTGCTATACTGATTTTCAGAACGAAAATTAATACAATAAATTAAACATACCAAAATATAGTTTTTGTTTTGAAAACAATTTTATAAACTTACCTTGTCATTGAAAACCAACACACAGGGTATTTAGCTAGCTATCACGTAAATACACGGGGTATTTAGCTCGCTTTTACCTAAATGCACAGGGTATTTAGTTAGCTATCACGTAAATGCACGGGGTTTTAGCTTGCTATCAGTTATAAATGTATAGACATGTTTTGTTAGTTAACATTGTTTGAAAAGGATAGTAAGCTGGCACTGCCAGGCAGGATACGCCCACATATTTGAGAGATGGATAGAGAAGAAGTAATACCGAAAGTGATTTTTCCTGCAATCAGAGGCCATAATTCATTAAGTTACAATTTGATATGCGCAAATATTGAAAAGAATCAAGATATTTAGGTTATAAACATGCATTTCAAGTTTCATCAAAAGCAATACCGAAAGTGATTTTTCCTACAATCAAAGGCCATAATTCATTAAGTTACAATTTGATATACGCATATATCGAAAAGAATCAAGATCGTTAGGTTATAAACATGCATTTCAAGTGTCATCAAAATCGAATTAAAATTGTGACCTCTACAGGGTCGACAACTTTGATATACCGTTTTGTAACAGTATTCGCGTACAAACGGCGGCCATTTTGTCTAGCAATTATGGCCCGATTTTCTAGAAGGTGTAATGGTGATATAATCAAACGTTGTTTTTTTTTGTAAATCGGATAATAATTGTGACCTCGAAAGGGATCACAAGTTAAAAACAGGAGATTTTGCGTACAGTCAGGGACCATAATTCAGGAAGTTACGATCCGATATGCGTAAAAATAGAAAGGAACCAAGACCTTTGAGTTATAACCATGCATTTCAAGTTTCTTCAAAATAAAATTAAATTTGTGACCTCTTCAGGGTCCACAATCTTGATATATCATTTTTTTAACAGTATTCGCGGACATTTTGTATAGCACTGTTGGTCTGATTTTCCCGAACTTCGAAATCAACCTTCCTTAGGGTGTAATGGTGATTTAATCAAACAGAGGGACCACAAGCTAAACACGGCGAATTTACGTATTAACAGGGGCCATAATTCAGAAAGTTACAATCCGAGATGCGCAAATATCGAAAGGAATCGAGATCTTTGGGTTATAACCATGCATTTCAAGTTTCATCAAAATCGAATTCAATTGTGACCTCTACAGGGTCCACAACCTTGATATACCATTTTTTAACAGTATTCGCGTACCAACTCAACCTTCTTTAGGGTGTGACTGTGATATAATCAAACGGTTTTTCAAATCGGATAATAATTGTGACATCCAGAGGAACCATAAGTTAAACAAAGGCGATTTTGTGTATAATCAGGGGCCATAATTCAGAAAGTGACAATCCGATATGCGCAAATATCGAAAGGAACCAAGATCTTTGGGTTATAATCATGCAGTTCAAGTTTTATCAAAATCAAATTATAATTGGGACCTCAACAGGGTCCACAACCTTCATATACAATTTTTTAACAGTATTCGCGCGCAAACGGCGGCCATTTTGTATGGCAATTTTGGTCCGATTTTTCAGAAATTCGAACTCAACCTTACGTAGGGTGTAACGGTGATATAATCAAACGGTTTTTCAAATCAGATAATAATTGTCAAGTTTCATCAAAATCGGTTCAAAATTGTCACCTCTATAGGGTCCACAAGCTGAAAAACGTTATTTTCTGTACAACCAGGGGCCATAATTTATGAAGTTTTGATCCGATACATGCCAATATCGAAAGCAGCCGGGGTCTTTTGGGGATAAACCTATATTTCAAGTTTCGTCGAAATCGTGTAAGAATTGTGACCTGTAGAGAGTCCACGGGCAACTGTGGATAGACGTCCGGACGGACAGGGCGACGACATAATACGTCAACATGAAAATGTGGGCGTATAAAAACAATGCATAGTGTATGTAGTCGTGTTTGATTGGATAATAATGAAACTTGTATAAAGTGCGTTGAATTTCCTACCTGGAACAAGTGACGTCGCCCCCCGCTCACACACTTCAACTAGGTAGACACACCATTGATTACATTAATTAACTTGATCTCTACTTTAAACTTTATGATGGCACACAAGTAAAGGAGAATCCAATTATGTTTATTGCATGTAATTAAAAAATATAGCCTACACTTAGTGTTAAATTACAAACCCGTGAAGATGGATCGTCTCTTTAAATTTACCCAACTCTTTAAAACACTTTAATGTTACTTTAATGTTGAAAGATCGATGTCCGTAGCCATATTACATATATAACGGGAAACGGACCACATCAGCGCACAGTCAAACCCCAAACTGTACACATCTGTGTTTAAAATGGAAGAGTTTATTCTTGAGAAAGTTATCTGTGTGGGCAGTCATTCTAAAATAGATTAATGAAACTTGTATAAAGTGCGTTGAATTTCCTACCTGGAACAAGTGACGTCGCCCCCCGCTCACACACTTCAACTAGGTAGACACACCATTGATTACATTAATTAACTTGATCTCTACTTTAAACTTTATGATGGCACACAAGTAAAAGAGAATCCAATTATGTTTATTGCATGTAATTAAAAAATATAGCCTACATTTAGTGTTAAATTACAAACCCGTGAAGATGGATCGTCTCTTTAAATTTACCCAACTCTTTAAAACACTTTAATGTTACTTTAATGTTGAAAGATCGATGTCCGTAGCCATATTACATATATAACGGGAAACGGACCACATCAGCGCACAGTCAAACCCCAAACTGTACACATCTGTGTTTAAAATGGAAGAGTTTATTCTTGAGAAAGTTATCTGTGTGGGCAGTCATTCTAAAATAGATTTAGATAGAGTCGAAGTCCGAATACCGAGAATGAGGCATCAAAATGCATGTCAAAGTCTATCAGCACCACAACGGAGAAAATTATATCCATGGAGAAATTACTCATGCGAAACAGTTGCTAATCCTGCAAAAAGGCTGCTTAAAGACTGGTAATCATGTAAAAAGGCAAGAAACACAGCTTTTATACAATTCCTATAACTACCTTCAATTTCAAACGTACGATAATAATAATAATCTCGTCATTTTACAAGGGTAGCAAATTAGGCCTGAGGCCTGTTTCCATGATCACAGAGAACAGTGGACAGCATTATTTTTAATAATATAATAGTTATAGGCATTGTATAACATACCGGGATCCCGAACAGTGAATAGTGGCCCGGTATTAGCAGCATGTTAATAAAACAATAATTTAAATTTTGACAGCCCTTTTTATTGTATACATGATATAAATACAGTTTCTGTCTAATAGCATTTACTTTACTACTAACAGGAACTAGGTCTTCGTCTACAGCACTTTATTTACCATATAATGTACCTGAAAATAATAAATACCAATATATAATCAAGGGATTCATTTACAACTATTTCTATGTTTACGGAGATGAACTAATTTTAAAGTAAATAAAGGACAAATAGAGACACGCCAAATTTTACTGTTATATGATTTATTCTAGTTGAATCTAGGATAAGATGTGCATAGTGTACAAACTAAAAAAAAACCTGTCTTTATCCTGGTTTAAATATCTATGATATACTCTCATTTTAATTTGCACATTTGCTCTCAAAGTCTTTGATGGTAGATCAAAATTTATTTAACAATGTCTTCATAGGATTGTTTTTATTTTATTTGAAACATATTTTGCTAGATTGACATACCTGCTCCTAATCCTCCATACATTCCAAGTCCTCCCAAACCTCCGTACATGCCCATACCTCCTAGTCCGTACATGCCCATGCCTCCTAGTCCACCGTACATGCCCATACCTCCGAGTCCTCCGTACATACCAAGTCCTCCAAGTCCTCCGTACATGCCGAGTCCTCCCATACCTCCGTACATACCAAATCCTCCCATACCTCCGTACATGCCAAGTCCACCCATACCGTACATTCCAAGTCCTCCTAATCCAGCACCGTACATTCCAAGACCTCCCATTGGGACTGCCATGGAGACGGCTACCAAACAGGCAACAGCAACAATTAATTTCATCATCTGAAAATAGTGAGGTCCGATATAAATAACTGAACTGTGCCATCAGTTGTTTTAAACAAATCCAAAATCAGGGTTATGTTTTTGCAATTTTTCTAATTGTTCAATATAAATGATTCGTTTTTATTTTGACAGGTTCCATTAGCGTAAAAATAAAAATACAGCCCGAAGAAACACTTAAATTACCTTGTTTTCGTATTTTAGTTTGGTACTGGGCGTCTAATTAGCATCTATTAGCATTTTGATTTTAAATATACATTTTAATTTGTAAGTTTTAGATTCTGCGTGGTATTTACAAGGAATTGTTCATCCTCCGTTAATATTTGAACTTACCTTGTTATTGTACAGGAGTTTAAGTTGAACTGAAGATGTTTAACGTTTTCTCTATTTATATATGTTAAGATTCCCTGCTTACTTCCTGGTGTATGGACATTCAGTATCATATATTACGTCACGTAATTAATTATCATATAATTATTACAGGTTATTATAATATTATAAACCGAACCGTCCAACAATTCCGTGATTTACTTCCTGCTATTCACCCATTCTAGTCATTTATTTTACGTCACTTAATTAATGAATAAATATAGCGACATTCCATTAGCCCAGGTTAGGTTCATAACAGTAGGATGTTAAACCCCTATTCATTTCATTTCATATCATAAAGCGACATGGCAGGACTCAGCTTGCATCATACAAAATCAATTTCTATGTATAGTAGAAAGATATATTTTTTTGGAACAAATATATAAAGCATTATACAATTAGGGGTTGGGGTAAACAAACCGAGGGAATGAGAATGTTTAACGCTCAACTTAATAATGTAACATATATTCTTAGGATACCTGCCTAATTGTCAGACATTGTGGTTTAAATTACTCGTCATACAAAACTTACTCTGCCGGCAATAAAACATATTTTCTTCTTTAAAACTCGGGGGATTAGATTGCCGAATGGTTGGCACGTGCGTGCTGTATCATAAAGCCTGTCATTGAGTCAACTGACGTGGTTTCGAATCCTCGTTTGTAGGGTCGCCTGTCCAACCTCTAAGGTTTTCTCTGGGTCCTTCGGTTCCCCCCCCCACCTCCACCTTACTAAAGACCCTTACGCGCAAACGAACATTGAAATAAAATTAAACCATATGTAAGTCCCAAAATGACCTAGTTTGTGTTAAGTGGACGCTAACCCCCATCTCTCTCTCTATCTCTCTCCCTATCCCTCTCTCTCTCTAAAACTTATACGAGTGCCAGACAACTCTAAATAAGCTAAATAACACGATCAACCAAAACTTACACTGTCTATAAACAATCAACTCATCTACTCATTTTAATCCTCATTTCGGCGATTTAACTCGTAAACTGTAATTAATATACTTTTATCGATTTTTAGAAGTATTTAATCCGCTTCCATTTTAGATGTAATAAAATTGAAAATTGTTATTTAGTCTGTGTGTTCAGGTCCGGCGGAGTAGGGGCAAGGGGGTTGGGGCAGTCTATAAATTTGCCGCAAGTACTCTTTTCTTTCTTTTTTTTTATAAGCAATATTTTATTCAGATTTGTACCTGAATAGGGATTGGGGAACAGGCATAGCCTATATTAAACCCCTCTCCCTGTCAGATAAAGATACATGTATTTACATTTTTAGAAATTAATAATCAATGTACACGTGCAAGTATGATTTTAGTGAAAATATATTTACAATGGGTGTTTATAGTTGTCCCTGGAAACGTCTGGGGATTTCGAAGAACGAATGGACTGTTTTAAAAATGTTGAGTGAGTCTTCCACATGGTCAATTCCGTACAATAAAACAGTAGTGTTTCGATTAAAAGTCGATAAGTTATTGATTGTTTTATTTCGGGCATCTGAATATAAGGAGCAATTCAATAAGAAATGTTCAGTGTCTTCAAATTGGTGTCCACATTTACATGATGGATTGTCAGAAATGTGGCGTAAAAATTTATGGCCGTTTAGATTTCTGCAAGAGAGGCGCAGTTTAGAATGAATAATTTGGTTTGTGCGGGTTCCAAATGAAAAGAGTTTTGGTGGTATTGAATCTTGAGCCATAAGTTTCGAATTAAAAATATTTAGAGATAATGAGTTTTTTATGTCTGCACTTAATTTGTTGCATTCTCTAATTGATGATGGTATGAAAGAATTATAGAAAATATTTGTTTTACATTTATATTCAGGTAGGCATGCGTTTCGGAGATTATAATGTGCGCTTTTTGTCAAGATTAAATCATGAAGATAAGATGGAGAAAGGCCGTTTATAATTTTATAAATGAGTTTGAGTTTATGTCTTCTGCGTCTCTCTTTTAGCGTTATAAAACCGGTTTCTTTATATAGCAGTCTATGGCTGGTACCCCTTACAGCCCCACATATGGACCTAAGTGCATCAAGTTGGAGGTGCTCTAATTTGTTAGCTAGTTTGTCCGCGCAGTTGTCCCAGATGACGTCACAATAATCAAAATGAGGTAGGATGAAGGAGGTATAGATTGTTTGTAATGATTTACGGGTGAGTCTGTATTTAAGGGATCTTAGACAATTGATAGATTTGCTTGTTTTTACGATAATGTCGTTGATATGTTTGTTCCATTTGCAATTTTGTTGAAAAGTCAGACCTAAGTGTTTGTGATGTGGGACCTCCTTGATAGGAACACTATTTAGATTAAGGGTAGGTAAAATAGGATTTTGTTTGGTTGTCAGTGCTAGTGTTTCGGTCTTTAGTGGGTTGAAGGATACCAGCCATGATTTAGCCCATAAGTTAATTTTATCTAGGTCATCGTTAAGGATATTTGCGCATTCAGTAGGTTCATCAATTTTAAGGTAAAGGGAAGTGTCGTCAGCGAAGAGTCGAACATTTGATGTGATGTTATTAACGATATCATTTATATAAATGAAAAAAAGGAGAGGACCGAGAACAGAGCCCTGTGGCACGCCCGAGGGAATGGTTTTGGGGGAGGAGGAGACACCCCCAGTGATAACAGACTGTGTTCTTCCCTCTAAATAGTTATGAAACCATTGAAGGATGTCTCCCCGTATCCCCGCAGCTTCAAGCTTGTGACAGAGTCCAGCATGCCAGACCCTGTCAAAAGCTTTACTTATGTCACAGAACACCGCTCTCGTGTAGAATCCCTGGTCGATAGCTTGACAAAAGTAGTGTGCAATATCGGCAAGTTGATAAACACTAGAATCCCCATGCAAAAAGCCGCTCTGGAGGTTAGTTAGAACAGAATTCTCCCTTAGGAAGTTGAAGACATTTTTATAAATGCATTTTTCGAATATTTTAACTAAGATACTAAGTAGTGATATGGGCCTATAATTTCCGCAGTCTGATGGGTCGCCTTTTTTTAATATGGCAGTTACATTGGCAAATTTCCAGATATTTGGTACTATTTTCGAATCGAGGGAGTGGTTAAATAATTTACATAGAGGTCCAGATATTTCTTTGGTTATTAATTTAATTAGCTTTCCGCTGATCTCATCGGGTCCATTGGCTTTCGAGGAGTCAATGGTAGATATGATGTCTTCAACTTCCTTCTGGCTAAGGATAATGTTAGTTAGAGAGTTGGGTATTCTTTCTAGTGCAGGGAGTGGTGCATTGTGGCTATCTATGCTAGATTGTCTTATAAAGAAATCGTTAAGGCAGTTACATTTGTCGGATGGTGTGTGATATGTAGTGCCGTTTACTGACAGGGGAGGTAATTCATTGCTAGTGCCAGCACGGTTCTTTTTCATAAATGAGTTGACAAGGCCCCACCAGTTTTTACTTCCAAAGTTATTGCAATTGTTGATTTTGTTATCAATTTTGTCAAAGTATTCCTTTTTGCAATTTCTTCAGGTTATTTCGGCCCCTTGACCCTCGCCTATAGGTTGGGGGCCCCCCCCCCCCCCATGAAGAATTGCTTCCACCGGCCCTGGTGTGTATTAAACAGATAAGAATATGTGTGTTTTCCCCCTAATGCACCTAAAAACAAAAAACAAAAAACATTATTCATTATTCATTACGATTAACAAAGACATCAAAGTCAGATATGGCATGTTCACAGAGAGTGTGTTTTAGCAGCTGAATGAAAACAAAGAATGCCCAAGGATCGAAACCACATCACAGGCATCTCAAGGGGTGAGAGAGAAATAAGGTTTAACTACGTCCACTCGACACAAACTTATGGTTCAATTTTATTTCAATAACTCGCTTGCACGTTGGGGTTTCAACAGTAGAAGGAAACGGGGGACCCGGAGGAACCTAAGGGCCGGCCAGGCGATCCCCCTGCTTGTCACGTACAACCCGGGGAATCGAAACTACGCCAGTCGACTCAATGACAGATCTTACGTTACGGCGCATACGTGCTTGCCATTCGCCGCCCCCACCCCCATTAGCTGTGGGAGAAACACGGAGAACCCGGCGAAACCCATGCAGTACTTTTGACCACTTCAAAATGACATCTTTGATTATACCTAAGGGCCTCCAGGTGATCCCCCTGCTTGTCACGTACAACCCGGGGAATCGAAACTACGCCAGTCGACTCAATGACAGATCTTACGTTACGGCGCATACGTGCTTGCCATTCGACCCCCCCCCCCATTAGCTGTGGGAGAAACACGGAGAACCCGGCGAAACCCATGCAGTACTTTTGACCACTTCAAAATGACATCTTTGATTATATGGATATAAAGAAATGTGGCCTCTCGTATCTAAAAACAAAACTTGTGGAAACACGTTCATGTATAAACATTCGCACCCTGGCTTTTATTATTACGATGTAATGAATAACACAACGTTAATATTTTCTATCGAACACACCTTTAAACCCCGATTAAAATCTCATCAGAAGCTAACAATTAGTGATTTTGATCCCGGTGTGTAATATAAATGATCTGATTATAATTAGTAAAGATCGTAATATTGTACCACATAAAACGAAATAGTTTTTAAAATAAATGTATATAAACCTATCATTCATAGATAGTCTTCATCATTTTCAGATTCCACATCCACAAACACCATCGTAAGTATATGTTCATAGATTTAATTATATTACATTTGACTGGATTTGGTTTTAAAGTTATATGGGACAAGACAAATAAGATTGTATGTAGAATTTGAAACAAATCTCTTCAGTTTTCCTTAGGGTTTTCAGGTTTTACCTGGTGAAACGTCGACCTTAAATGTACTTTGTGAGTGAGGAATGTCCTTCGAGAGGAAGAGTGCACACCTTATTCTAGAGATCTGAATTTACTTCTCGTTTGAAAGATTCGCATAGTGAGCAATCTGGTTTTGTATTCTTGTATTTGAACTGCGAGACTGTTGTTCATTTTTACCTACCGACGATAACACTACTCTGTTGCTATTTTACCGAGCGTAATTTTACATCCTGGCGTGATATATATTTGCAACTAAAGATGCCCGTCTAGTTTGTGTCACATTTATTGTATGTTGGGCCTTTATATTATGATGAATTAGAACCGTGGGAATAATATAACGGAGTTTCCATGTTTTAACCTTTCAGATGATGAAACTTGTTGTTGTTGTTTTCGCTTGTCTGGCTGCCGTCTCTATGGCTGTTCCTATGGGAGGTCTTGGTATGGGCATGTATGGTGCTGGTCTTGGAGGAATGGGCATGTACGGTGGTCTTGGAATGTATGGAGGCCTAGGAGCAATGGGAATGTATGGTGGTATGGGAGGTCTTGGTATGTACGGTGGTATGGGAGGACTAGGAATGTACGGTGGTATGGGAGGACTAGGAATGTACGGTGGTATGGGTGGACTTGGCATGTACGGTGGTATGGGAGGACTTGGCATGTATGGAGCTAGTATGGGAGGACTTGGTATGTACGGAGCTGGATTAGGAGGACTTGGTATGTACGGCGGAGCTGGTTTAGCTGGTCTTGGTATGCACGGAGGTGCTGGTTTGGGAGCTCTTGGTATGCACGGAGCTGGTGCTTTTGGAAGTGAAATAAACCAAAATTTGCAAGGTAGGTTAACCTGTATTGTTCTTTGTGTTCGTTGTTTGTTATTGTTTTCTTAACAAACGCGTTACAATTAAAAAAAAAACACTGACAAAAACACAGTTATTAATATTCTATTTTTATAAAAAAGAAAAAACCAACAAAAAAACCCAAAGAAACGTTACAACCAAAAAGAAATTCATTTCTGAAATATTTGAATCGAATAATATAGTACTTGGCATATTTGAACAGGCACCGTCTTTGAATAGGTCTACAGTCGAGTTCTGTAATGATCCACGCAATCACCCCTCCCCCTCCTAAACTGTAATGATCCACGCAATTTCTTGTCCACCCCACCTAAACTATAGTAATATATGTAGCATACATAATGGTAAATTTAACTTTGTTGTATATCATCATCACATTTCATTTTACTTTTTTTCAGATCCAAACAATGGAATGTTTTAAGCATCATATCAGTTTTGATATCGGCAAGCGATGCATTTATTTATTTTTTAAATTAATTTATTATTTTTTAAATTTTCGATGTAAAAATTGTAGTGCTATACTGATTTTCAGAACGAAATTAATGCAATAAATTAAACATACCAAAATATCGTTTTTCTTTTGAAAACAACTTTATAAACTTCCCTTGTCATTGAAAACCAACACACGGGGTATTTAGCTAGCTATCACGTAAATACACGGGGTATTTAGCTCGCTTTTACCTAAATGCACAGGGTATTTACTATTTAGTTAGCTATCACGTAAATAAACGGGATTTTAGCTCGCTATCAGTTTTAAATGTATAGACATGTTTTGTTAGTTAACATTGTTTGAAAAGGATGGTAAGCTGGCACTGCCAGGCAAGATACGCCCCCATTTTCGAGAGATGGATAGAGAAGAAGCAATACCGAAAATGATTTTTCCTACAATCAAAGGCCATAATTCATTAAGTTACAATTTGATATGCACAAATATCGAAAAGAATCAAGATCTTTAGGTTATAAACATGCATTTCAAGTTTCATCAAAAGCAATACCGAAAGTGATTTTTCCTACAATCAAAGGCCATGATTCATTAAGTTACAATTTAATACGCGCAAATATCGAAAGGAAACAAGATATTCAGATAATAACCATGCATTTCAAGTTTCATCAAAATCGAATTAAAATTATGAGCTTTACACAACTTTTATATACCATTTTGTAACAGTATTCGCGTCCAAACGGTGGCCATTTTGTCTAGCAATTATTGTCCGATTTTCTATAAGGTGTAATGTTGATATAATCAAACGTGTTTTTTTTAAATCGGATAATAATTGTAACCTCCAAAGGGACCAGAAGTTAACAACACGTGATTTGGCGTACAATCAGAGGCCATAATTCAGGAAGTTACGATCCGATATGGTCTACAACCATGATATACTATTTTTTTAAATAGTATTCGCATACTAGCGGCGGCCATTTGGTATGGCAATTTTGGTCCGAATTACCCGAAATTCGAACTCAACCTCCCCTACGGTGTAACATTAATATAATCAAACGGGTTTTTGTTAAATCGGATAATAATTGTGACCTCCAGAGGGACCACAAGCTAAAAGAAGGGGATTTTGCGTATAATCAGGGGCCATAAATATCGAAAGGAACCAAGATCTTTGGGTTATAACTATGAATATCAAATTTCATCAAAATCGAATTAAAATTGTGACCTATACCACAACCTTTATATACTATTTTTTAACAGTATTTGCGTACAAACGGCGGCCAATTTGTATGGCAAAGTTGGTCCGATTTTTCCGAAATTCGAACTTAACCGTTCTTATGGTGTAACTGTGATATAATCAAACGGTATTTCAAATCGGATAATAATTGTGACCTCAAGAGTGATCGCAAGATCAAAAAGATGATTTTTCGGACAATCAGGGGCCATAATTAAATGCAGTGAATTACGTTCCGATAGGCGCAAATATCGAAAGGAACCAAGATTGTTGGGTTTGCATGTCAAATTTCATCAAAATCGGTACAAAATTGTGACCTCTATAGGGTCCACGGGCTAAAAACGTGATTTTTCGTACAATCAGGGGCCATAATCCATGAAGTTTTGATCCGATACATGCCAATATCGAAAGCAGCTGCAATCGTTTGGGGATAAACCTATATTTCTAGTTTCGTCAAAATCGGCCACGAATAAATTGATGGCGAGCAGATGACTGCTCACGCAAATATAGGTTTGGGCGAGCAAGGCGAGCACAAAATATTGCTCACGCAAAATGTTGTGTGCGTGAGCACACATTTTGTAACATTGTTTCAATTTAAAATCAATTTCTTGCCAGGATACTTAACTTTTGTTTAGTTAAATAAATAATGACAAAGCTGTTTGTAGTTTGTAATATATTTTGTTTCAATTCTTTATTTACATAGTGATAGTACTAATAGTTGGCACTAGACTAGTATAACAAAACAACAAAATAAATGATTGAGCAACAATTCAACAATAATATATGACAGATATCCTATCAATCATTAATTGATTTCTTAAGTTAGATACTAAGAGTTGGCACTATAACAAAACATAATCAAAAACAAATATTATAAAGCAAAAAAAAAAGAATGACTAGAATCATATATTGAGCAGGACAAAATAGTAATACATGTATCTAATACAGGACGGGTATTCTAATTCTATTAATAACATAATGTACAGGACGGATATAATATCTAAGTGTAAACTAAATAAATTTTCTTAAAATGTTGCGAGATTTTAATTTGATTCTAAATCAGAATCAGAAACGTCGGAAGAACTACAACTTGAAGGGTCAGAGTCGACATCTAAATTTATTATGTCTTTATCAAGGGGCGGATATGTAACATGTTTTTGTCGAGTTGTGCGTTTCCGGAAAGAAGCATGAAAATTTGGCCTAGGGGGTTTTGGGGTATGCTAATTTCAAAAATCGCGGGAACCACGACGGCACTCCAGCCGTTCCCGCCAAAAATGGAGATATTCAAAATGTCATCCATTAAATGATGATCTTGATGTCTATACCTATGTTCTGAAGGTCTAGGAAACTATTAAGATACATATCAAGACTAATAACGTACACCTTAATTTTACAAATGGTAAAAAAGGCCCAAAAATGTCATTACCTCAAAATGTCAAATTGTTGCATATGGGAAGACTGATTACCATCTTAGTATCATTATTGTTGAGGAACAACTATTAAAACTATAAAAGGCTTTAATTATAATAATAATAATAACTTTATTTAATGGGTCAACTTATTTAGTTTGCAAACAAACAAATCTTCCATAAGTCCCTCCAAAGCTACAAGGACATATATACATGTACATATAAATTATAATAATAATAATAACTTTATTTAATGAGGCAACTTATTTAGTTTGCAAACAAACTTATCTTCCATAAGTCCCTCCAAAGCTACAAGGACATATATACATGTACATATAAAATCATTCGAAAAGCAATAGCATTTTAAAGTGAGAACTTTGGGAAGTCACTCCTAAACTACAAAACATATACGTTGAGCAAATAGAATATATGAAGAACACTATTATTACACACAAAATAAGATAGAAAAATAGAAAAATAATAAGTACGTCATCAGTTGCACATTATGGTATCACCATCATCTAATCGGGAAATGTTGATATGTAAGGGCATTTTGTTCATTTCGCGAGAGGCAGATAAATTAGTGGCAAGAGACGAGTAACTTGTTGCTGGTGGGTTTATGAGTGTTCCACCATGTTCTTGACAAGAACACAAATGTCCCAGTTGGTCGACTGAACATATGTAGTTGTAGCCCATGCCCTAGGAGCGAGTTTAGGTATTATGGTTTCTTCATATCTCCTGCTGATAATTTTGCAAACACCTTTGTGTCTTGGAGTTCTGTAGCGATTTTTCTGACACGGGCATCAAAGGACATCGTTTCTGCTTTGTGAAAATCTCCTGTGGTTCCATCACAGAAAAGACAAGCTGGCTGATTTAGCTCGTCTGTATCCATGGGACATCCTGAAGTGGTTGAACTACGAAGGTGTTTTTTATAATAATAATAATAATATATCTAAATTTATGTTCGCGCAACAATACTAATTAAAGTTTCTATTGCGCTAGGCAAATTTTTCAATACTGGTCTTGGAAAGCAGTTGTAAAAAGGAGAGTCTTTATCTGTTGTTTAAACACACTCAGTGATGATATTATTCGAATACGGAGGGGGAGGGAGTTCCACAAGTAGGGTGCTGCAAACCAAAAAGATCGTTTTGTTGTTTCGAGATGTGTCAGCGGTATTGTCAATAGGTTTTTGTCTGACGACCTCAATGTTCTGTTGCATGCGTACGGTATCAACAAATCTGTAAGATATTTTGGTGACGAACCATTTAGAGCTTTGAAAGTGAGCAGGAGTATTTATATGATGATTTGGTCGCGTTCATACAAGTTTTTTCTTGCAACTTCCTGGCTCTCTCCACTTTTGCTGCATTAAACAGGACGTAACAAATTTTATGCCATCTACTTTTATGCCGTAACATTGTTTTTTCTATGGTATCACCATCATCTAATCGGGAAATGTTGATATGTAAGGGCACTTTGTTCATTTCGCGAGAGGCAGATAAATTAGTGGCAAGAGACGAGTAACTTGTTGCTGGTGGGTTTATGAGTGTTCCACCATGTTCTTGACAAGAACACAAATGTCCCAGTTGGTCGACTGAACATATGTAGTTGTAGCCCATGCCCTAGGAGCGAGTTTAAGTCTTTTGGACATGGTAGGTGAATGATACTCATACCTTGTTAAATGTATTTGCTGATTACTCTATTGTGCCAGATTACACTATTTCTTAGCTATTCGAATTTTGTTTAATGGTTTGGAATGTTCGTACTTGGTTTTATTTCATTTCACTGAATACATCGACGAAGGAAGCTCAGACGTTTGTTCAATATTTTTATAACACTATCGTGCTCATATATAAGATGGTGATTGACATGAAATGTGGACTGTTTTTGTTCGATGAGTAATAGCTAGTTTACACTGACATGGAACATGGTGAATTCTTGATATCCGTTTAGCAAAGGAGGAGGTGATAATTTATAGAAAACGCTATGAATTAGAACATTTATGAGTCTTCGTGTTCGTGCTTACTAGATTACTAAGATGGTAATCAGTCTGCCCCTATGCAACAATTTGACATTTATGGGTAATGACATTTTTGGGGCCATTTTACCATTTTTAAAATTAATATGTATCTGTATGGGTTCCCAGACCCCCATGAAATAGACATCAAGACCATTGAAATCGGGGCACTTGCAGACATTTTATGAACGAGAACGTGTTTTATGGATGCCATGTTGAATTTCTCCATTTTCGGCGGAAACAGCTGTAGTGACCTCGTGGTTCCCGTGATTTTTGAAATCAGCATACTCCAAAACCCCTATGCCCCAATTTTCATGCTTCTTTCCGGAAGTGCACGTCCATGTCACATATCCGCCCCACTATTTGGGACTACTACATTCTACTACAGAAGACCTATTGTCCAAAACACACACTCGTCTTTTCCTTGACAAATACTTACTAACAGCTTTTTTTAGTATTTCCTTTCTTTCACTTTCAGTAAATGAAAAGTGATTATTCCTTACTATAATGTATGCTCTTAAATTAGTATGATTGATCGTCAATCTCCTATATGTAAGAGTGTGCGTTAAAAAACTAAAACCTCTCTCTACAGTACAATTACTCACAGACACAGTTAAAATAATTTCTGCTAATAAACACAAATTTGGGAATGACTCTTTTTTATACAGAAAAACATATTGCCATAGATCTATACACTTTTTACCCAAATATTTAGCTTTAACCTCAACTTTAAAACATTTCCATTCAGATAAACATTTTTGTACATTATACCCTTGAATTGTCAGTGTTTTGTCAAAGTGTTTACTTAACAATTATATTTCATTTATCCCATAACTTTTGAATTCATCCTTTTCGGACATATTCCAGCGTGCTGGATCTATAAACCCCATTGCAACGAAAATATCACTATCAAAAGATTCAAACCTCTTAATATATGCTTCATTCAGTTTTGTAATTACAGTATGCTTAATTTTATTATTAACATTTAAAGCCTTATCTACATTTACTATGTTTTGTATTTCTAATTGTTTATATGTCTTGTTTGTTTCATTTTTCCTATTATCCCCAGAAATGCAAAATTCCTTAACTATTTTATAATTAACTAAACTACTACTGTCTGTGTTTTCAGAAATACAAACTAATTGACAATACTTTGAGTTTAACTCTAACAAAGTTGGGTTGTCATCTAAAAGTTCATTTAATGATTCTTTAGTAATGTTAATGTTAGACATCACATCAAAAGCTAAAATATGTTCCTTCTCGAAACATTTACACAGAAAAGATAAACTTTCTAATATGTCTAAGTATATGCAAACTGCAGTAAAGAAATCATATTTGTGGAGTTTTTTTCAAAAATCCTGTTAACTTGGCTCTGGTCTCTGCATGCAGTGTGACCTTTTAAGTTCACAGTTGCATTTTCGTAACAGGTTATCAAAGGGAACCACATTTTGATTAGCTTTTTGAAACCTTCCCTGCGATGGTGTTGAAACCTGGTTCCGTGAATTTTGCTCCATTCATAATAGGGAATGTCACTTGCTATTCATGCTGCTTTGAGCTCTCCTTTTAATTTACCAGAGTTTTTCAAAAGTTTATAGTTAGCTAAATAAAACTCGTCCACGGCCTTGAGTTCTGCACTTTTCAAAAAGGCATCTTTAGCAGCTAGTTCAGCACGATGGGCAACACAGTGTATTGTCAATAGCCATGGCCTGTCATTGGTGAATCGTGTAAAAACACCATTGTATTTTCCTGTATTCACTGATGCCCCGTCAGCTGTAATGCTGATACACTTATCCTGATATGTCGAGCCATCTAATTTTATTTTTTGAAGAAATGTCATCGATGGTAGTTTTAATAGATTCAGCGTCTCCTCCACCACGCGCTGCCAATTCCTCAAGACCAACACAGTAATAGCAAGGAAGGCCTTCACTCCCTAGTACTCTTATATATATAAATTCCAAATCACCTCCTGTATTTTTTGGCTGGCTACCATCATTTAAAATGCTGAATGCGCATGCACTAAGCCTGACAATTTCAGAAACTTTGTCTTGAATACTTTAAGCTATAAATTGTGTCATAACAGCACATAGTTTATTGTTTTGCTTATCCTTCAATAGTTGAACACCATTTTAATGTTGTATGTTGACAATGTATGTAGTAGTTATTAGCACCCTTTCCGAGGTGTATCGGTGAATATCAGGACAGTTTTGGTCGGGGGTTCAGCCGAGGCGGTCCCCGATCAAAACTGACCTGATATTCACCGATACACCGAGGAAAGGTGCTAATAACTGACTTACATCACATTTCTATCGAGTATTGTGAAGGAAAATGTGAAAATAGTATTTATTATCGAGTCTTTTCAACCGAAAAGTGACAAATGATCTTTCATTTATCCCTTTTTGAGCCTCACGTTACATTTCATGGTAGAATGATTGCGCAGTGAAGAGACGAACTGAATAGTATTTACACGTGCGTATTGCTATACCCTGGGAGTAAAACTATCACGTGTTTGTTTAGACCACATGTCAAAACAACTTGTCTATGGCGAAGAGGACTGCGGTATTAATAATATTATTATTAAATGTAGTGTAAAGGAAATGCGAAACGTGAAAGTTTGCATCAGCGAATTATTATTTGTAATAAAATGTATGTCTTTTTAGGCGTTTCTTTTTCATCCTGCTTATTTTGAATGCCTGTGAAGTGTCCAGCAAGAGAACTGCGCCTTCTATCATCATAATTGAAATAATTATTCAGTATTCTAATATATATGTTTTGCATATTAAAATAAATCAAACCAAATTGTGGAATAGATGCCAATTGATATGTATAATAATTGATTTTTGTAATATGTTGTCATGTTAATTTAATGTCATTGTATATATTTTTGAACTGCCAGTTTGTTCCACCCGGTTTGTTTTGGTACTGTGATTTTGACTACTTGTTTGGTGTGACTTAGCCGGCTGCTTTTAATAGAGCCATCGACATCGTTATCATTGCGATCTGGGCCGGACTAAACGTCCGCTACTTATTGCTTGAATGGTATCTTAAACGGTGTAGAAGTGTTCGTTTGTCGGGAATGAACAGTACTCTTTTTAAAAAGTGTACTGTTCATTTCTGATACACGGATACTTTTAAGCCTGTATTGGAAATAAACAGGCCAGTTTTATCAAAGGTTGCCACTGGCAACGAGGTATAAGTGGGATGTAAGTAAAGTCAACAAAAGGTTTTCCATTCACAACTATGTTATATGCTGTATTAAAAAGTTTTGAATAGGCTTCCACAGAAGAAGATTTTATTGTTGCATCTATTCTGGGTTGGTCACTTGTTGTTGGCTTGGCACTATCACTTGTTGAATTATTTTGCATTTTATCATAATTAGATGCCAGTTTATGTGCTTTACCCGATAGATGCCTTTTTAAATTGAATTTTTTAATGTAACTGGTTCCTATTACATAGTTCATGATATCATTCGACACTTGTCCTTTTGTTGCCATTGTTTTGAGAAAATTGCTATTCCTGGCACAGATTTTGCAGTTAACATGTGTGACCATCGCTTTCTGTTTTTGACAGTCATACTCTTCTTTAAAACCAATTTCCGTATGGATTTCTTCACCCCACGACAAAAATGTGGACAGGGCAATCGGGTTTTCTTTGGCCATTATTACGTTTAGAATAAAAATTATACGACCGCACAGAAGAATAATAACCGAAGTTGTGATAAAAAAAAGAAATACCGATACATATTAGTTTGAAACGTGTTCATTTCACTTCACTGATCTATATAATATAGATCAGTGTTTCATTTAGCGTGAAATGTCAACCTGCCGGAAGTAAACAAATTCTTTACTTTAGACTCGATGATCACGCATTTATTACGGGTGTTCGTAGGAAAACCAGTCATGATGTTTAGGTCTACAGTGACTTGTGGTGACGAGTAATTCAATAGCCAATCAAATTTAAGGAGGCAATGCCGCATGAAGCTGGATGAATCTCCGTTTGACAGACGAATTTATAACGTTGTTGTCATTGCTGGGTTAGTTTACGCAATAAACTTGTTTTGGTCTACAGTGACTTGTTGTGGCGAGTAATTCAATAGCCAACGCCCAATCAAATTTAAGGAGGTAATGTCGCGTGAAGCTGGATGAATCTCAGTTTGACAGACGAATTTATAACGTTATTATATTATTGTCGACATTGCTGGGTTAGTTTACGCAATAAACTTGTCAATATTTTAAATAATCTTACAGATTTTTCTTAAAATTTTGCGTAAGCAACAAACTGCCCCCGCAAATGTAGATTTGCGTGAGCCCAGCGCGAGCCCGAGCAGCTGCTCGCGTCTCGTGGCAAGCCCTCGTAGAGAGTCCATAAACAATTGTGGACGGACGTCCGGTCGGACAGGGGCGACGACATAATACGTCCACGTGAAAATGTGGGCGTATAAATGACAATGAATAGTGTATGCAGTCGTGTTTTATTGGATAATAATGAAACCTGTACAAAGTGTGTTGAATTTCCCACCTGGAACAAGTTATGTTGTCTCCCAACCCACCCCGCCGCCCACAAACTTCAACTAGGTAGACAAACCAATGATTACATAACTAAACCTGATGCCACACAAGTGGGAAAAGAGCAATTATGTTTATTGCATGTAATTAAAAACATAACCTACAGTTACTGTTAAATTACAGACTTGTGGAGATGAATCATCTCTTTTAATTAGGCCAACTCTTTAAAACAAAGAATGTTACTTTAATGTTGAAAGATCGATGTCCGTAGCCGTATTACATATATAACGGGAAACGGACCACATCAGCGCACAGTCAAACCCCAAACTGTACACATCTGTGTTTAAAATGGAAGAGTTTATTCTCGAGAAAGTTATCTGTGTGGGCAGTCATTCTAAAATAGATTTAGATTGAGTCGAAGTCCGAATACCAAGAATGAGGCATCAAAATGCATGTCAAAGTCTATCAGCACCACGACGGAGAAAATCATATTCATGGAGGAATTATTCACGTGAAACAGTTGCTAATCCTGCAAAAAGGCTGTTCATACCATAAAAATGCTGCTAATAGCTTTTGGACAATTTCTATAATTGCCTTCAATTGAAAACGTACGATGATCACAGAGAACAGGCAAGGAGATTATTTTTAATAATATAATAGTTATAGGAATTGTATGACATCCCGCGATCCCGAACAGTGAATAGTGGTCCGGTATTGGCAACATGTTAATAAAACAATAATTTCAATTTAACAGCCCTTTTTATTGTATACATGATTATAATACAGTTTCTGTCTAATAGCATTTACTTTACTACTAACAGGAATTAGGTTTTCAACTACAGCACTTTATTTACCATATAATGTACCTGAAAATAATAAATACCAATATACAATCAAGAGATTCATTTACTGTAGCTTAAAGTGGATAAAATACAACTTTTTCTATGTTTATGGTAATAGATTAACCAGTTTTAAAGTAGATAAAGGACAAATAGAAATAGAAATACGCCAACTTTTACTGTTGTATGATTTATTCTATTGTAAAAACTAAAATAAAATGTCTTTATGTAAATCCTAATTTAAATATCTATGATATACTCTCATTTTAATTTGTACATTTTCCACTTATACTCAAATTCTCTGATGATAGATCAAAATTTATTGTTTTTATTTTATTTGAAACATAGTTTGCTAGATTGGCATACCTGCTCCTAATCCTCCATACATTCCAAGTCCTCCCAAACCTCCGTACATGCCCATACCTCCTAGTCCGTACATGCCCATGCCTCCTAGTCCGTACATGCCCATACCTCCGAGTCCTCCGTACATACCAAGACCTCCGAGTCCTCCGTACATACCGAGTCCTCCTAAACCTCCGTACATACCAAGGCCTCCCATACCTCCGTACATGCCAAGTCCACCCATACCGTACATTCCAAGACCTCCCATTGGGACTGCCATGGAGACGGCTACTAAACAGGCAACAGCAATAATTAGTTTCATCATCTGAAAATAGAGAGATCTGATTTAAATAACTGAAGTGTGCCATCAGTTTTTTTAACTAATCTAAAACCAGGTTTATTTTATTGCAACTTTTTAGATTGTTCAATATTGTTAATTTTGACAGGTTCCAGTAGCGGAAACGGAAATTACAGCCCGAAGAAACACTCATATTACACGTACCTTGTTTTCGTACTTTAGTTTGGTACTAGGCGTCCTAGTCAGTGCCTATTAGCATTTTGATTTTAAATATAAATGTTTCGTTTGTAAGTTTTAGTTTTACTGGTATTTTCAAAGAATTGTTCATCCTCCGTTAACATTTGAACTTACCTTGTTATTGTACAGGAGTTTAAGTTGAACTGAAGATGTTTAACATTTTCTCTATTTATATATGTTAAGATTCCCTGCTTACTTCCTGGTGTATGAACATTCAATATCATATATTACGTCACGTAATTAATTATCATATAATTATTACAGGTTATTATAATATTATAAACCGACCCGTCCAATAATTCCTTGCTCATCTAGTCATTTATATTACGTCACTTAATTAATAAACAAGTAATTATTAAATTAAAATTACATATTAAAGTTAATAGATCACGATAAGATAAGTACACAGATTTTATACCACTACATCAGAGTAGTAGGGATGCCTGTTCCGCTACGCTCGTGCGTGCATGCGCAGACGCATGCACGTGCATGCACATGACCTTGCACGTGTTTGACCTTGATGAACCCTTGCACGTGTGTGACCCCTTGCACGTGTTTGACCCCTTGATGAGCCCTTGCACGTGACCTTGCACGTGCATGACCCCTTGCACATGCAGAAAGAGAGGGCGCGCGCGCGGAAGAAAGAGAGAGAGAGAGAGAGAGAAGAGAGAGAGAGGGAGAGGAGGGAAGAAGAGGGGAGAAGGGGGAAGAACTCTTTTCCATTGATTAAGTTGGCCCTGAAAAGGGCCGTTTGGTCAGACTAGAATGCGAGGGTTAGCAGGAGCATTTCGGCTTTTCTGCCAAATACCTTGGCCGCTTCTGGCATTTGAGATGATGTTTAGATCTCCTATGGTAGGTGTTCGACACATCTACCCCACACCAGAAACAGACAAGGTAATCGGCATCCGGCCGGTTCCCCTTAAACAAAGGGTGATATCCCCCACAAGTTGTACAGACTCTCTTATCGTTAGAATCCATTTTGTTTGTGACTTCTTTTGGCTTCGACACTCCTATTTATAGCTCGGGACGGGACGAGTCTAATGTGTTGGGGCGATACCATTTTCCACCAATCAGAATAGCATGACGTCACATGACGTCACAAAAAAAACAGACACGTAATATGTTGTCGACATTTTATTGAACTTGAACACATTTACAAAGCATATTATTGAACACAAAATTGAACTTGAACACAAAGGCATTGAACACAAAAAAACATATTTACAGAGCAAAAAAGCATCGACACCGTTGTCCCTTCTTCTGGTCTGGTTGCAAATCGGGGAAATGATCCCTGGCCCATTGTTCGACTAGTATATCGTTTACACGATACACGCGACCGAAAACGGAGAGGGCGTGTGTGGAGGGCACGTGAAATCGATGACATAGATAATACAAACAATAATGTCCGCACACAACACTGTCGAGTCCTTGAATCCATCGGGGTTGGTAGTGGAGTTGTAGATCTCGGACGAAACGTCGAAAGGCTTCTCCGTAGACATCAGGGTGACAGCCGTACGAATCGAAGAAGGTAACGTGATCTGGTCCTTCGCATACAAACACGGTCCAGTGTTTGCCGGGTTGGTCTTCGTCGTCCGTGTTGATGACGTAGGCTTTAGGGTACGAGGTCGGGCGTAGTATATCCAGATGATTACGGGCCCATACACCCCCGAAAACGCTACCAGGGAGATGTTTTTCTAAAGTCTGTGTCAATTGTTGATTGGAGAGAGCCTCACCAATCTGTGATGACTTGTCGGTTAGCGTCGATTTCCAAGACATTGTCGTATTCGGCAAACACAACAAGACTGAGGTGATTGGTCGGGGCCGCAGCGAACTTGAGTTCCAAAGACAGGTTACCCGCCGCTTTGGGATGAAAGTAGTTACCATCGGCTCCGTGGTCGTTGGTCAAATCGAAACAATACAAGGTGTACCCATTGATATAGTCGTGGAAAGGGAGGTCCAGGTCTTCTCGGGTGTTTAAGACGGCCACCCTTTTCATCAAATCCAGGTAGGGAGTGATGGCTTGTCGCTGGGGAAAGTTGACGTCGTATTCGTCTACAATTTCACCGTTCTTGGTCAATTTGATGTTTTCCAATTGATTGTGTTGGAATTCGAAGGGATTTCTGTTTTTTCTTCCATCGTAGGCCGTGTTACGTACCATACCCACGATTAATCTCTTTGGTAGGCTTTCGTTGACAAACAGATTGTCTAAGACGTGACTGGTGCGATTGTCGGGAATGACCATGTCGCGGACCACCACGCGCTTCAGGGGATACTTGGCGTTGGACGATTGAAGTTGCGCAGCCACCCGTGTGTAGGTACTGGGAGCCAGAGTGACGAACGGGATATCCAGGTAGGCTTTGGTGAACTCGACTTTGTAGTCTTCTGCATCGTTGCCTTCACCGTACATCAGAAAGAATTTCGTGGATTGCTTTTCCAATTTCAACCGCAGGTCCACACCGTCAATCAAATACCGATCTTGTAAACACATGTCCAAGTGTAGACGTGACTGCAATTCAAAGGTGCGACTGGCAGCGATGGTTTTCTGGCGTTCTTCCAATCCTTTGTTAGTCGGTGCCTGTCGTCCACCATCCCCATTGGTGGCGACGGATTTCGTGGAATTGAACTGTCCGGCGGTATCTTTTTCCCACAGGACTTGTTTCGACAGGTGGTCGTTCTTGGCTCCCTTACCAAAACTCAACAAATTCTCCAAGTAAGCCCGATAGGGATAGGTGGGCAGAGAGTTGGTGACCAAAGTTTCGGCATCCTTTCCCAGGCGTAATTTGACGTCTTTAAACAACGAATGAAACAAGTTGTTAATGGGTGCGACTTGACTATCCGCATCCAGGTCTCCCCCGTCGTTCTTGGTCACCTTCAGGGCCACGTGTAGTGTCATGTTGGCCAGATCAATGAAATCGGTGGTGGCATTGGAAATATAAAATTCGATGGGACCATCGTGGTTCAGGTCGGGTGTCAGTGGATACTTTCTAATGTGGGTCACCTTGTTTATGGCCGTCTGCGTGTCGGGTACACTGAACAAATTCTGCAATTCGTCTCGCGCGCAGGGACAGGAATCATTGCGCATTACCTGCGTAGCCATGGTCGAAGATATCTAGTTTACGTCGTTTGTGAGAGGTGACCTGTGGCTTCTTCTTCCTCTTCGGACGATGTGAAGTGGACGGGGTTCGTGAGGGGTCTTTTATAGGTTCCAGGTGGGCGACCACGTTCTTGAGTGTGTCGGACATCGTGTTTGACAACGCGGGGCGAAGCGTGTCCTGGGCGACTTTCTTCCAGTTCCATTTTTCACGACCACTGACGGCGTCGAGCACGCTTTGCCCCACTTTGGGTAACATTTGGACCACATTCTTTTTCACGGCCTCTTTGCCCGCCGACCACAAGGTCTTCCCGACCGATTTGACGGCATTCAATAACCCCGACCATCGACCGGCACCCTGTTGTCTCAGAATTCCCCCCTTGTACACTACCAGACCATTGCCAGCCCCTCGCTGTCTGAGCACTCCACCTTTGTACACTCGAATCATCATCGGCGGCGAAAATGAAGTTGGACCACCACCTTACCGTCGAGAAATGGCACGGCTTTCCCCATTCCGTTCCTTATATAGAGACCAATGGAGTTTAGTCGACTGTACTTCAGAGGTAAGTAGTGAATCCTGGCGGGGCGGTGATACAATCGTCGACTGGGAATCACGTCCAACAAAGTAGCCTTCACGTCGCCTACGATCTGGGGTTCGATAATGTCCGTGTAGATGTAAAACAGATCGAACTGGATTTGAAGATTCGCGATGTGGTGGGCGTAGAAATACCGTAGACTTTGGCCATCTTCGCCGGTCATTTCGATTGACTGCAGGGAAATCATCATTTCGTTTCCAGTCCATCCCAACATGGACACGATGGGACCACACAGACGAAGTTCGATTTTCGGCAACACGTCCAACCAGAAAAGCGTCTGCACGTGATTGATCTTCAGATACACTTTATCGTTGGTGTTGTCTTTCTTGAAAGACACGAAGGAACCTCTTGATACGGCCCCTTGACGCATCATCTCTCGAGTTTCGTAGTCGTTTTGCTGTTGCTTCTCTTCGTCGGTCATTTCCTTGTTATTGGGATCCAAACGTTCGGGTTGATGGGCCAAATGATCGTAGATGGGAGTCAGGTTCCACAAATCATCCAGTCTAGTGTTCAGGACATCCAGGATGTGTCTCAGCGACTCGTAGTCGTCACTCTTGATGTGCGTTTCCATTTCGATCGATCCCTTGATCTCACCACCCTTTACACCTTTGAAACAATTCGACGGGTCAATCCTGTGGCGGTCCCGACATATCTTTACTTCGGACGCCGTGCTCGAGGACGACCAAGGATGAATGCGTAAGCCGAGCGTGTTGTCTCGTTGATCGATGTTTTGCCAATGGTCAGGTAACGTGATCATGGACAGACCCACTTCCCAATCCCGATGATCGACAAGAAGTGGCGGTTCCAGGTGGGTGTGATACGTGGAGACTTTGTTGTCGGGATACCACGACATGGAACTGTCACTAGGAAGCGTGAGGTAAAAGGGTCGGTCGTTGTTCATTATGTTTGGTTTTCAAGGTCGGTGAAGGTAACAGGTAACCCAAGGTACTGGAGAGCAAAGCCGTCCACAAGGTAGTCTGCGATCCGTCGGGTTTGAAGGCCAACTGGGACAAAGAAACACCCGCCACGACGTACACTAAAATCACTTGACAGAAAAAGACAATTTCCGCTTGTGGCACACGTTTTCCCAAGAGTGACCAATTGTGGGCACTCGCGGACGTAGACGTGATTTCGTCTTGCATGTTGACTGAGGTTGACGTCTCTCGCTCCTATTTATACGTTTTGGAGACTGGTCCTGGTCACCGGGTTACTGGTTCAACAAATAAGCTTCGAAATCATGTGTTACGATGGGCATGTTGTCTATATTCCATTGTTTGACTTTATCTTCTTTGCAATTCCACTCCGTTATGAATAAATAGGGTCTACCCATACTATCAACAATGCTAAAGTCTGCTTTCTTAGCGACCCTAACACATTCGTCTTTACACCTGTACAACACACGGGAATGGGCCAACGAGATGACTTTTCCCGCTAGTACTCCTTTGTATTCCCATCGGTAACCACCACACAAAGACCCTTTAATCATTCTCAAATAGGGGCAGTTTGGTTTATATTTAGCGTGTTCGTGGAATGGATCGTCGAATTTCTGCCAATCCTTCAATATTAATTTGCAGCTGAAACACTGCACACGATCAGTATCACCATAATACACAAACCCTGCTTCACTTAACTTGGGGGCGGATGGATGAACATGTGTCCATCGGTTGTCAAACGTGGCTAGACGATTGTTAAATTCGATGTACTCAGACATGATCTTCTAGTAATGGTCTTGCATGTTGACTGAGGTTGGCGTCTCTCACTCCTATTTATACGTTTTGGAGACTGGTCCTGTCGATCCACGAATTAAAACTCGCCGGATAGCCCAACCATTTCACCAAAACTTTGTCTTTTTTTCTTTCGAGTACTCTTTCGATGGGAAAGATCTCATCGTCGTTGACTTGGACCGCTTGCAATTCTTCGGGATAGAAGGTGCCCTGTATGGGTTCACCTCTTTCGTCCAAAAGTTTGTAACCGGGACCGATGTTGGGTGTAACGTTGAATGTTTCCAGAGTCCAGTTTGGCCAGTAACCTTTATCAAAAGCCCCATGTTTCGGTAAAGCCAAACGTACGGTCGTGCCGGTGTCCATGGTTTTCTTTTTCTTTTTGGTGGGACGTGGAGGTGTTGTCAACATCCATTCGTGTTCGGGACGAACGTCTTTGGGTGCCATGCCAATGGTACGATGTCGTCTAGCATTATAAGCCCGAACCAATTCGTCTAGCACATCGATGTACCGTTGTGTTTGTCGATGAGTAAAGTATCGCCACATACGCTCTTTCAATGTCCGTTGAAATCGTTCCACCACACTGGCCTTGGTTTCGACGTTGTGTGTCACGAAGAAATGAATATTTTTCTTTTTCAAGTACGTTTGCATTTTTCGATTGAGGAATTCGGTACCTTTATCCGTTTGAAGTCGTAGAGGTTGTCGACTTTGAAAGATTCGACGAAAAGCGTCCACCAGACTGTCCCCCGTCTTGTTTTTGAGAGGCAACACCCATGCGTACTTGGAAAATACATCGATGACGCACAGCAAAAACCTGTATCCCTCATTCTGTTGGGCCAAGGCCGACATATCGCTCAAATCTGCTTGCCATTGGTGATCTATCCCGGCCACCACCGTGGGGGACCGAGAGAATTTCTTTTTCAGTGGTTTGTGCAAGGTGTACGCCCTTTGTTGTTTCAACCATGTCTTGACTTGGTCCAAAGCCACACCAGTAGCTTTGTGAAGGCCCAGGGCTCCACCGAAAGCGGCCGGGTGTTTCGGGTCGTAATATACTTTCTTCAGCTTTCGTTCCATGTTTCAATCGATTGGCATATGATCAGACTATTTATAGGTTTTGCAAAGACAGCCATCTTCTGGTAGATGTACTAGGGGTATCCGTACTGGAGATTTTCTTCTTTCTCGGACGTCGCGGTGGAGGCCGTGTGGGTGGCGTGGACAATACGTTCCATCGTTCTTGATTACCAATGGCTTCGCGCGGTACGTTCGTGGCCTTTAAACTTTGCATCACGCCAAACCATCCCATGGGGGCCTGGGTATTCTTTCGCCGACGAACCAAATCGTTCACAATGTCAATGGCATTGGTACCTGGTACGGGTACGCCATTCCGAATCAATTCCAAGTTCTCATTCCACGACCAAGGTGTCTTTTCTTTCATGTGTTTCAACAAAAGGCGAGCTCGATGTTGATAGGCTCGGGGAACCGACTCCAGAATGGGTATCTCCGACACCACGGCTGCTTCTTCTTTGTGCTCGGGTATGTTTTCGTCCGACAAGGGAATGACATGTTTTCGTTTCTTTTGCATCGTTTGATAACGCTGTAACAACTGTCCGTACCGTTGCATTTTATTTTCGTCGCCCAGTGTTGGGTCGTTTAGCACGCGTTGCATGTCTTGGTGAACATTTTCGACGGCCTGCTGCAGTGGATCTCGATCGTACACGGGTTCGACTTGCATGACTTTGACGGGTTTGACGTCGGTGGGTCCGTCGATGGGTACCAGTTTCATTTTCTTGGCGAATTTCATCTTTTGGAAAAGACCGAAACAACCGGGTGAAGAATCCTCCTTTTTGTTGTTTCAGAAGTCGCCGACGGGTCTTCCAAGGTGTTTTAGACGTGCCCAAACGTCGTAACAAGGGGGCGTCCTTTTTCAAACGTTTGATTTCTTTGTCGGCCACAGGAACGTTGCCACGAATCAGGTTTCCAATACACTCACACACACCGTCGACGATGGGCTGGGTCTCGAGTAAAAGAGGACGGTCTTTCGGTGCAGTGTTCAATAGATACCGCAGTGTCTCCATGACTGAGCTCGGGGTCGTGCACCGGTTCCCTTTTTATACCTTTCTGTCCCACGGGTTATCCACCAAATAGTTTCTTGAACTCGGCAAACCCAGCGTTCGCTCTCTCGCTCCTTCGTGTCCAGGGATGTTTACCACCCTGTTGTCCTCCCAATAGTTTAGATACCAAGGGGGCTAATGCTGGAATGGCCATAGCGAGCAAGGCACCGATAGCACCGCCTTGTTGTTTGAGAAGCTTTTTTTTGACGTTGGGTGATGTTTGTGGATTAGTCAATTTGCGAAGCAATGCTCGATGTTGATTCAACTCTTTGGCACTCAGACCCTTTCCACGCTGAGCGGTTCGTCGAACGAATTTATTTCGTTTCTTGTTTCTTTCCTCTTGCAGCCTTTCCTTCCATCGCAGCAAGATACGAATCAACACGCCCCCGAAAAATCCACGTCCTCCGGGTTTCATGATCAGAGAGAGTTTTTCAGCCGTCGGCATGTTTTTCTCCGTCAATTGGGTCAACACCTGGCGATTTCGTTCCACCCATTTCTTGTGTTGTGCATGCAGGGGTTGGATGTTATCATTCAGCAAATGGTTGGCCGCCAACTTGAACCACTGCAACAATCCAATACGCGCCCTGCCCGTATTCTTGGCCAGCTGTCCATAAGCCATATCGGGAGTCAGTTGTTGTAACTTGCGAATGAACGCCTTCAATCCTTTTATAGAACTCTTCTTTTCTCTTCGTGGTCTTCGTGGTCTTCGAAAGATCGGCGAGGGAGACCGAGAAGGGGAACGTGGTGACATGGGTCGTGGGGGTGTGACTGGGGAGAAAAAGCGTGGTGGTGTGAGCGGTAAGGGAGACATAGGACTCGTGGGTGGTGTCAACGAGGGGGGTAACCATTGGGTTCTGGGGGCCCTCATGTTCGGACGAGTGCGCCTTCGTACCGTGGGACCACGAAGGTCCGGTGCCAAGGTCGGGAACGTCGCCCGGGGAAGGGTCGGAGGTGGGTGTTTCCGCTGCGTATTCTTCGTGCGAGCCATCGTGACAAACAGATTCAATTCGAGGTACAGGTCCCCCTTTTATACTTTTTGGACGTAGACGATGGGTGGTTCCTCTTCGGGTAAAATGTTGCTTCTCAACCGCAGAGTCTCGGGTGTGTCGGGCTTCAAATCAATGAGTAAGTAACTGCGAGGGGTACTCGTCGCATCCTTGAAAGCTTCCTCCATATACTTGGTATGGGAAGGGTACATCTGACGGGACAACACACTAATTTGCGAGGCGTCTCGAGGATTTTTGAACAAAACCAAGTAATGGGCATTCAGGCTGATGGTACGCTGTCGCTTGTCAAACAAATTTTGCACAATGTAAATGACACTCGTGTCGTGGTGATGACTTTTTTTCGTAAACCACTGTTGCAATATCTCCGTGTCTTCCCCCATCAAATCGTCCACGATTAAACATTGGGGCCCTTTGACTTGCCCCATCACGTCGTCAATATCCGTCAATCCTTTGACATAAGTGTATGGAAAGTGTTCGTAACTCTCTTGCCATTCTCCGTAGGCCCACACGATGCGTTGGGGAGGGATGTCAAACAGGGACGCCTGGAGAAATTTCTGTACAAAGACCGTCTTGCCAACCCCTGTTGGACCGCTGACTAACATGGTAAAGGGGTGTTTGAACGCCACATCCATCTTGCACTGTCCCCCAATCCCCTTCTCCCCTGCCTTTTATACCTTCGCGCCCACCACAGAACAACAGACATGAAGTGAAATAAGAACAGATTTTATTTTACAAAAAATACAAAAAAGAGCATTCAAAAATACATTCAATACAACATATAGTAAAAAATGTTAGTTAACGCGTTCTCTCTTCAGGATCTCTTGTCTCAACCAGGGTACGTTTCTCAGGACACGAGGAATCCAATACACTTTTCCCAACAGCTTCTGCATCGTATCGTGTGGGTGCCAGTCTTCCACTTCAGCAAACGTGACGACAACGGGTACCCATTCGCTCATATCGAAACAGGGGGGATACGCCAAGACTTCGGTCATATCTCTCGGACCCGCATACTGGATGAATGCTCGGGCAAAACTTTCTGCTTCCTTCTCCGCCAACAAAATAACAGCCGGCTTCGGGGTTTCGTCAGTTTCACTCGTAGTTGGGGTAATAACTGGAGGACTGACAGGCTTCTGTTTTCTGTTTTTCTTTGTAGCGCCTGTAGAATTCGAACGCTTCTCCTGACCAGTACCAGTATCGCTGACTGCGGGTGTTGTCTCTGGGCATATCGACGTTGTTGTCGAACATGCGACTGGCAACGGCTTCAAAGTTGTTTTCTGTTTGGATTTCTTTTTCGCACTCGAGCAGGCCGTGACCAAGCTGTCCACAGTTGAGACATTTGTGGTTGTCGTCGGTGGGTCTCTTGATCCCGTAACACTTTCTTTTGACGTCTTCTTTTCTTTCTTCGTCACTTTTCGCTTTTTGGGCTTCGGCTCGTTGTCCACACTGGGGCGCCCAGTGTCCTGGTTCTCCACAGCGGTAACATTTTCCATAGGAACCATAAGCTGATCTGTCTTGTCTTGGTTGTGGATTTCGTTGCTGCTGTTGGGAACGAGCAGGGCAGTCTCTATACCAGTGTCCGACATTGTTACAGGAGAAACAAACTTGACTAGCCATTGAGAGTAGAATGAAATTTTATTCTGAGACTTTGCTTCTTATACCCTTGGTTGTGACGTCACTCTCTTTTGATTGGTTCTTTCTTTTCCTTCGTTTCTATTGGTCCGTGTCTAGTCTATGATTTCCAGGCTTTCCACGTACTTTTGCACTTCTTCCCAATCAATGACAGCTTCACTCACGTGACAGGCCTCCAACAATGTCATCAGGCTGGCTCGATTACCATGTCTTTGTCGCCACTGGTTGAACACGGTGAAAATTTGCATGCGCGCGTTGTTAGGATGACTCATCTTGGCTTGACTGATCCGTGCTTCTCTGATTCCCAGATGTCTGCCAATACATTCCCAGCCTTCGCCCAGTTTACCGGACATGACGTTGATATCCATTTGATCCAGGAACCATCGTTTCTTTTTCTCTGGTAGCTCGTCCATCCACCGACGTATGGGATTCTCTTTGGGTTCGATGAACTCGTCTTTGCGTTTGATCAACACCGTCTTAAATCCCGGAACCACACTCCAAAACTTTTTCAAGGCTTCGTCCACGTCTTCTCGCCATTGTTGTTCGTCCTCCCACGTCTTGACTCGGTCGCGTGGGTTGTCCACCATACTGCCTAACACGCTATCGACGTCTTCTGGTTTCGGCTCGTCCAACCAGAGGTAGTGATTGTAATCGTCGACAGGGTGTGAGGCTCGGCCCGTTATGGAACACACGCCCAATCCCAGACACGAATGGTATCTCTGACTGGGGTGATCGTACTTGCATCCAATACACTCCTCGTGTTGCTTTTCCTCTATGATGGGTAGGTAACACTTGCAGACCCGAAAATTGAGCCATCGTCGTCTTAGTTTCTCGATCAAATCTGTATTTTCTGTCGGTTCGTCTCCATCTCTGTTCGGTCGCCATCCTCCCGAGACACGAAAGTCAGTATCCATGGGGGTAAGTGTTGATCGGTTGGCCATTGTCATTGAATTGAACTAAACGCTTGTCGTACACGATTTTATACTTTTTGTTCTCGGGGCGTGTCCAGAGATCACGTGATCTAAAAATCTTAAACGGTTCTTCCTATTTCTGCTCATGTTGCATACGGTATTGTACAATAAAAAAACAGACATAAAACTAACTGATTCGAGTCTATGATTACAGACTGTCCACATGCGGTAGCAGGTCGTCCCAAGCGATGACGGCTCCACTCGCGAGACAGGCCTCTATCAACGTCACTAGATTGGCTCGCTTAATGTTTCCCTGCATTTCTCGTACCAACAGGCCAGCTTCCTTGTCGTACATTCTTCGCCATTGGTTGAACATGTTAATGATTTGTTTCCGTGTGTCGTTAGGGTAAATCTTCTTGGCGTGACTAATATACTCTTCACTGACCCCCAGCTGTCTGCCGAGAGATTCCCAACCTTCTATCACCATGTCAGAGATCTCTTTAACAGCCATTTCATTCAGTTCCCAATATAACTTACCCCTCGATGTCTGCTCCATCCATACGTGTATGGGGCACAGTCCATTTTTGCGTTTGATCACCGTCCTCTTAAACCCAGGAACGATCTCCCAGTACTTTCTTAAGGCTTGCATGACATCTTCCTGCCAACGTTGTTCGTCTTCCCACGTCTTGACTCGATCCAGTGGATCGTCCACCATACTGTCTAATACTTTATCGACGTCTTCTGATTTCGACTCGTCCAACCAGAGGTAGTGACTGTAATCGTCAACAGGGTGCGAGGCTTGGCCCGTTATGGAAGACACACCTAGTCCATGACACGCATGGTATCTCTGACTGGGATGATTGTGCTTGCAGCCGAAACACTCCTGGCGCTGACTTGTTTCTATTATTGGCAAATAACACTTGCTGACACGAAAGTTGAGCCATCGTTCTCTGAGTTTTTCGACCATATCCGTATTCGTTGCTGCTGATTCACCATCTTCTCTGTTTGGTCGCCACGTTCCTGACAAATGAAAGTCAGTATCCATAGGGGTAAGTGTTGATCGGTTGGCCATTGTCATTGAATTGAACTAAACGCTTGTCGTACACGATTTTATATTTTTTGTTCTCGGGGCGTGTCCAGAGACGTCGATCACGTGATCTCGAAATCTTAAACGGATTGGAGATGACAAGCGGTTCGTTTTGATTGACGTGCCGTACGTTCTCCTTCATGATGACGTAATTCAGTTGTTGGGAGGCACGATAATTCAAGGTGAATCCCCGGACTTTACATACCGTTTTTCCATCGCTTTGCCTGTACGCATAATTCTTTGGTCCTCCGCTCACAAATTCCTTAATGGTGACGTTCTCGGGCAACTCGTTCTTCCACTGGCCTAAACTCGAACCTTCCGGGGGATTCCATGATTTAGGATTATATTGGTAGATGACGCTGTCCGTGTCAAAATAGCATACGCGCTCTCCCAACTTTTCCAAGACGGAATAGAGTTTCAAACGGGCCTGGGCCGTGACGAAGGCGGCGATAACCACATTGGTGATGGGACAGGGTGCGACATGTCCTTCTTTTTTCAACGTTTCCATCAAGACCATGTTGTCGTTGACTAACTGTACATCTCGCACGGTCTGGGTCACGTCCAACATTTTTTCAAAGAAGACGCTGGGCTCTGTGATATATTCTGTCTTGGGAAAATTGTCTCGCTGTCCGAATTTCCCCCAAGCCGTGTTGAGCTGAAGTTTACTAAACGCCCGCATCCCTTTGTTTGGTTTTATCGATGCGGGATCCAGACGAATACCTTCGGTGTCGTACACGTCGTTCACGAAGCGGATCTTGTCTTCTTCGGTGTGACAGGTGTCGGGATAGCCGCTACTTTCCATCTTCTTCTTTAGGTAGTGATTAATGTACCCCGTAAACAGACCACCCGTTTTGGCCTCGGGATCGTAGGTGCTGAATTCTTTCCAGTGCCAGACTTCGTACACTTTTAATACGCGATATCCCAGGCTCACCGCTTTCTTCAGTTCCAGAGTGACAAATGTACCCACCCAGGCTCGCTGTTCGTCGGTGTGATCACACGGTTGGTATTCTGCAATCTCCCCTTGTTGCATGTGTTCGTCGACGCAGCTTCGACACAGGGCAAACACCAGTTTCTGTTTTCGTCGAAACGGGAGCACCGGGTGGTACAGGCCACGAGGTGGTAACACGGAACACTGGATCAACCCTTCGTACTGCTGCCACTGGTCTTGATCGGGCTGTGTGACGATCGTGGGTTCCTTGATGGGAAAGGTACCGTACTTGCAGATGTAAGGGTACAGGGACACCACGTCGATGTAGCGCATCTCTTCGGCCGACTCGTTGACTAACAGTTGAATGGCATTCGTTCTTCCGCCAAAGAAAGCGTTGCGGGGCATCAGAGGTTCGGGAGCGGGCCATTGCTGATCTTCCAATCCAATCAGAAATTCGTCCATCTCGGGATCATGGCGCCGTTCTTCTTCCATCTCACACTCCCACATGACGCGAATGGTCTGCATACCGTACTGTTCCTGGAGTTGACGGTGACGTTCCTGGGTCTTCTGGTACAAGTCCCGCATACTGCGCGAGGGATCGTAGGGATGTTTATGTTGAACGTCTTGGACGGGACCCGGAAAACATTTGGGACAACCGTGAAAGGCACAGCCGTGAAACTCGTACACTGTACCCGTGGTCGTGTCCATACCATCTAAACTGTAAGGGCCGACTCGACATTCACTACCGTTGCGGGCGTGTCGAATGTTTGGTAGAGGGGTCTGGTTCCGGAAAGCGGCCATGGTCTGTCGATGCTGTTCCCATTCCAACCAACGAAGTGCTTTGTTGGACTGTTGTCGAGGCTGGAAGCGATGCCAGTCTTGACCAGATGTCGGCTCTTGCATCAGGGCTCGAGGAATGACGACGAGTGTGTCTTTCTCCAGGTAGTGTGTGCGTAGTACGCGACTGCAGGCGGAGGCCAGGGTCAGGCTCTTCTCAAAGGGATCGATGCCCGTGTCCATCAGGAATATCTCGCGAAACACACCACAACACCGACGCAAGACATCCACATCGCTCTTACAGTAGGTCAAAATTTCCTGGCGAAAATCAAAGACGTCGTGACTGTGTTGTTGGTACCACGCGTGAAACTTCTCTCGTTCCGACACGCTCATGCCATCCGGATCGTAATCGGTGTTGGGAGGATAAGCACCCACGTAATCTTCATTCTCCGGTCTGTTAAAGTGGTGAGGGAAATAACCTTTCTTCAATTCTTGCAAGTCGAAGGTTTTGGGCATGTCCCGTAAAGCCATTGGTAAAAAGTTGAGGGAATCGATGAATTTGACCGTACCGACAGTGATAGTCATCGCTTTCCCACCCTGCATTATAACTTCAGGTTGCGCCACGGAATGTTTGTGCAGCGTCTGTAAAATCAGCAGTCCATCGTAACCTTTAAAGTTGTGCGCCACGGCGATCACGGGACTCGATTCGTGACTGTCATTTTTCCGACCATCTACCACCGTACCGTGAGCAGCGAGTTGTAAAAACCATTTGCCCACATCGTCCAGTGTGTTTGGTCCTTTAAACACAATTTCCCGTTGGTGATTCCAGTACGTGTCACAGTGCTCGCAGGGTTCTTCGTTATCGATACAAAAGTGACAGCACACTTGCAGAACACATAAGTTGGGAATGTGTTCACCTGTATCTTGCTGGCATTCAAAGTCAAAGAAGACGAAACGGGTCAACGTTGATTGCTGTTGTTTGTCGATTTGTGTCTTTCTGTCTCTGTCCATGTCGATAGGTGATTTTAACGGTTGAATGTAGCAAAACTGTTTTGCAGCCGTGTGCCACTCACGACAGATGGAGCACTTGTATTCTCCGCATCGATGTTCTTCTAAATTTCGCTTGGCTCCGATGACGTCCCATTCCTTCTGACATTTTACGCATTTCTTCCACCGATGACATATACTGCCATTGGCTCTGGAACGGGTAGCGAGATGGTTATCGAAGCACTGTCGGCTCACAAACACACGATGACAACAGTAACACGTCTTTGTGTTGGGGTCGGGTAGACAGGGTGGACCCACTTTCTTGCAGCCTTGACACATGACGTGACACGAATGTTTCTCGGCACGATTGTATCCCACTTGACAGGTCTCACAAAAATACGACCTTTCCACAAAGGCGGGCATGGAAGTAATAACGTCATAATGTCTGCTGTGTAAATACAGGTTCAACTGTTTTGGTGTTCCGGTGACGTGTTTTGTTCCTCGATAAATGGCCTTACCAAAGATGGCTTGAGAAAAAATGTTAAGTTGGTATCCTTGTCCTCCCAAATACTTGGCGTACAGTTCCCACGTTTCCATCCCCGTACAAGCTTCCTTGGTTCCACCGGCGGCATCGATGAGTGCTTCTGTTTTCTTCGTCTGCCACGTATGGGGTCCTGTCCTGACTAATCTCTTCCTCTCCCTTTCCCATTCAGGTGTGTCCTGTTTGTTCGCATAGTGACGAGCGACGACAATGGCTCGCTGGAAACACAAGTCATCGGTATTCTTTATAGTGACGAGGCATTTCTTTTTCTTTAAGTACTCATCGAAATTGGCACTGTGTCTCTTCTTGACGTTTGTTCCGCTACCTCTACCATCGGGAGGGGACACGTGACAAATATTCATGGACATGCGTTGATCGAGTCGAAATTCCTCATTGCTCTGTAAGACGGCAGCCACTTTCTGTAAAATATCTTCGGCTTTTAACAGACGATACTCTCGAAACGGTAACCAAATAGGTGTTTTGAGTCCCGGGTGACTGATGGCAATTCGTACGTAGTCACTTTCACTGGCGTTCAAAGTTCGGCGAATTTCCTCAATGATGGCCTCAACGGTGTTGTGTAGTTGCTGAGGCACATCAGCGGCTGGAACGTGGGACCAATCTTCCAAAAAGTCTATGTCTACACATAGCGACTCGGTTCTAAATAAGCGACTGTATCTTCTATCGACGGGGCGTAATGTAAAACTCATCTTTCTTCGTTCGGTGATAGCGTGAAAATGCCAGAACCGCTCCCGTCGCTCGCTTTTATTCCTGTCGTGACGACGAGTCCATTCATGGACTCGTCCGACACCCCGCGTGATATAACGTTGCACATACGTTGTATAACGTTGCATTACATCTCTATTTAGTCTCCAACGTACACCCTACGTTGCATAACGTTGCATCACATCTATATTTAGCCTTCAACGTACACCCTACGATGCATAACGTTGCATAACGTTATCCTAAGCACTGTAACACCACTCTATAAATGGACTCGTCCGTGACGTCATATAAAATGGATTCGTCCTAACGGTTATAAAACGACACAACATTCATCTCTCTTTGTCACAATGGCAAACGGTGCCCCGATCATTCGCCTCGGTGAAAACCCCAATGCGGACACCTTGATGTATCTCAGGGGTGATACTCTTGCCATCATTACTCCAGACAATATCTTTGTCTTACCTGACGAGGTATTAAAAACACCTCCCAGGAAAAGACCTCCTCCCGAATTAGTGGAGGCCATTAGACGCAACCGGCATAAAGTACGGCGTACTCTGGCATTCTAGTCTGACCAAACGGCCCTTTTCAGGGCCAACTTAATCAATGGAAAAGAGTTCTTCCCCCTTCTCCCCTCTTCTTCCCTCCTCTCCCTCTCTCTCTCTCTTCTCTCTCTCTCTCTCTCTCTTTCTTCCGCGCGCGCGCCCTCTCTTTCTGCATGTGCAAGGGGTCATGCACGTGCAAGGTCACGTGCAAGGGCTCATCAAGGGGTCAAACACGTGCAAGGGGTCACACACGTGCAAGGGTTCATCAAGGTCAAACACGTGCAAGGTCATGTGCATGCACGTGCATGCGTCTGCGCATGCACGCACGAGCGTAGCGGAACAGGCATCCCTACTACTATCAGCAATCAACTAAATCGCTTCCTTTTGGTATACATCTCTACAATGATACATGAATACTTTGATGTCACCAGTCGTTTGAATATTTAACCCATCCCCTTCCATTTTCCGATCAATTTTAATGTTATAAAATAACACTTCAAAATAACAATTGATTTTCTTTATCCGAATTTATTTATATCCCATTATTTCATAATATCAACATAGCTGATCTGTTTATAATATATTATTCGTTGTAAGAGCAGAGGGTTGATAAAGGCTATGCTTGTTCATCCATTTAAAATGAATTATTGTTTAGACACAAAAAAATAATTAAAGACATGATTTACATGCCCTCTCGCAAACAATATGTACACGGGCTCTCCGTCCTGCATCATTGGCAAGGGCGAATCACGCCGGAAAATCTGGATGAAGTTTCTCGACCAATGCAGGTATCGAACACCCGACATCCAGGCTAGCGAGCCATTGTCTTGATGCAATTGGAAACGTTTATTTAGTCTGTGTGTTTATTAGAATGTGTGTGTTTGTCCTCTAATGCACCTAAAACAAAAACAGAACACCTTTTTTATTAAGTAAGAAACATATTCACAGAGAATGAGAATGAGATGGAATCAAAGAAAGCTTTGGATAGAAACAACAACACAGGCATCTCGATACAAGTTATGATATATATTAAATCAATAATTCGCTTATACATGTACATGAGGAACTTTGGATCACTTGAAATGGCATCTTTGATTTCTATGAAAATGGGGGCGGGATGGGTGGCCGAATGGTTAGCACGTGCGCGCTCTATCGTACAGCCTGTCATTGAGTCAACTGGCGTGGTTTAGGATTCCCGGTTGTACGTGACAAGGATTAGGGTCGCCTGTCCAACATCGAAGGTTTTATTCTAGGTCCTCCGGTTGCCTCCCATTGCTCAAAACCCCTACGCCCAAGCGAGTTATTGAAATAAATTAAACCACATGTTAGTCCCAAAATGAACTCGCCTGTGTCTAGTTGACGTTAAACCCCATCTCCCCCCTCTCTCTCTCTCTCTCTCTCTCTCTCTCTCTATCTCTCGGCATTTTGGACCACTTGAAAATGGCATCTTTGATTTCTATGAATATAAAGATATCTCCTGAACCCCTTATCTATCAATTTTAATAACATCGGATCAATATTTTCCATCGAACACACCTTTAATCCCCGATTAAAATCTCATCAAAATCCTACAATTAGTGATTTTGATCCCGGTGTGTAATATAAATGATCTGATTTTATTTAGTAAATATCGTAATATTGTACCACATAAAAGGAAATGATTTTTAAAATAAATGTATATAAACCTACCATTCATAGATAGTCTTCATCATTTTCAGATTTCACATCCACAAACACCATCGTAAGTATATATTACCTTTGACTGGATTTGGTTTTACAGTTATATGGGACAAGACAAATAAGATTGTATGTAGAATTTGAAACAAATCTCTTAAGTTTTCCTTAGGGTTTTTAGGTTTTACCTGGTGAAACGTCGACCTTAAATGTTTTAAGCATTTTTACGACATGTACTATGTGAGTAAGAAACAAATGTCCTTCGAGAGGAAGAGTGCATACCTGTTTCTAAAACGTCTGAATTTACTTCTCGTTTGAAGGATTCGCATAGTTAACAATCTGGTTTTGTATTCTTGTATTTGAACTGCGAGACTGTTGTTCATTTTTACCTACCGACGATAACACTACTCTGTTGCTATTTCACCGAGCGTAATTTTATATCCTGGCGTGATATATATTCGCAACCAAAGATGCCCGTCTAGTTTGTGTCACATTTATTGTATGTTGGGCCTTTATATTATGATGAATTAGAACCGTGGGAATAATATAACGGAGTTTCCATGTTTTAACCTTTCAGATGATGAAACTTGTTGTTGTTGTTTTCGCTTGTCTGGCTGCCGTCTCTATGGCTGTTCCTATGGGAGGTCTTGGTATGGGCATGTATGGTGCTGGTCTTGGAGGAATGGGCATGTACGGTGGTCTTGGAATGTATGGAGGCCTAGGAGCAATGGGAATGTATGGTGGTATGGGAGGTCTTGGTATGTACGGTGGTATGGGAGGACTAGGAATGTACGGTGGTATGGGAGGACTAGGAATGTACGGTGGTATGGGTGGACTTGGCATGTACGGTGGTATGGGAGGACTTGGCATGTATGGAGCTAGTATGGGAGGACTTGGTATGTACGGAGCTGGATTAGGAGGACTTGGTATGTACGGCGGAGCTGGTTTAGCTGGTCTTGGTATGCACGGAGGTGCTGGTTTGGGAGCTCTTGGTATGCACGGAGCTGGTGCTTTTGGAAGTGAAATAAACCAAAATTTGCAAGGTAGATTAACCTGTATTGTTCTTTGTGTTCGTTGTTTGTTATTGTTTTCTTAACAAACGCGTTACAATTAAAAAAAAACACTGACAAAAACACAGTTATTAATATTCTATTTTTATAAAAAAGAAAAAACCAACAAAAAACCCCAAAGAAACGTTACAACCAAAAAGAAATTCATTTCTGAAATATTTGAATCGAATAATATAGTACTTGGCATATTTGAACAGGCACCGTCTTTGAATAGGTCTACAGTCGAGTTCTGTAATGATCCACGCAATCACCCCTCCCCCTCCTAAACTGTAATGATCCACGCAATTTCTTGTCCACCCCACCTAAACTATAGTAATATATGTAGCATACATAATGGTAAATTTAACTTTGTTGTATATCATCATCACATTTCATTTTACTTTTTTTCAGATCCAAACAATGGAATGTTTTAAGCATCATATCAGTTTTGATATCGGCAAGCGATGCATTTATTTATTTTTTAAATTAATTTATTATTTTTTAAATTTTCGATGTAAAAATTGTAGTGCTATACTGATTTTCAGAACGAAATTAATGCAATAAATTAAACATACCAAAATATCGTTTTTCTTTTGAAAACAACTTTATAAACTTCCCTTGTCATTGAAAACCAACACACGGGGTATTTAGCTAGCTATCACGTAAATACACGGGGTATTTAGCTCGCTTTTACCTAAATGCACAGGGTATTTACTATTTAGTTAGCTATCACGTAAATAAACGGGATTTTAGCTCGCTATCAGTTTTAAATGTATAGACATGTTTTGTTAGTTAACATTGTTTGAAAAGGATGGTAAGCTGGCACTGCCAGGCAAGATACGCCCCCATTTTCGAGAGATGGATAGAGAAGAAGCAATACCGAAAATGATTTTTCCTACAATCAAAGGCCATAATTCATTAAGTTACAATTTGATATGCACAAATATCGAAAAGAATCAAGATCTTTAGGTTATAAACATGCATTTCAAGTTTCATCAAAAGCAATACCGAAAGTGATTTTTCCTACAATCAAAGGCCATGATTCATTAAGTTACAATTTAATACGCGCAAATATCGAAAGGAAACAAGATATTCAGATAATAACCATGCATTTCAAGTTTCATCAAAATCGAATTAAAATTATGAGCTTTACACAACTTTTATATACCATTTTGTAACAGTATTCGCGTCCAAACGGTGGCCATTTTGTCTAGCAATTATTGTCCGATTTTCTATAAGGTGTAATGTTGATATAATCAAACGTGTTTTTTTTAAATCGGATAATAATTGTAACCTCCAAAGGGACCAGAAGTTAACAACACGTGATTTGGCGTACAATCAGAGGCCATAATTCAGGAAGTTACGATCCGATATGGTCTACAACCATGATATACTATTTTTTTAAATAGTATTCGCATACTAGCGGCGGCCATTTGGTATGGCAATTTTGGTCCGAATTACCCGAAATTCGAACTCAACCTCCCCTACGGTGTAACATTAATATAATCAAACGGGTTTTTGTTAAATCGGATAATAATTGTGACCTCCAGAGGGACCACAAGCTAAAAGAAGGGGATTTTGCGTATAATCAGGGGCCATAAATATCGAAAGGAACCAAGATCTTTGGGTTATAACTATGAATATCAAATTTCATCAAAATCGAATTAAAATTGTGACCTATACCACAACCTTTATATACTATTTTTTAACAGTATTTGCGTACAAACGGCGGCCAATTTGTATGGCAAAGTTGGTCCGATTTTTCCGAAATTCGAACTTAACCGTTCTTATGGTGTAACTGTGATATAATCAAACGGTATTTCAAATCGGATAATAATTGTGACCTCAAGAGTGATCGCAAGATCAAAAAGATGATTTTTCGGACAATCAGGGGCCATAATTAAATGCAGTGAATTACGTTCCGATAGGCGCAAATATCGAAAGGAACCAAGATTGTTGGGTTTGCATGTCAAATTTCATCAAAATCGGTACAAAATTGTGACCTCTATAGGGTCCACAGGCTAAAAACGTGATTTTTCGTACAATCAGGGGCCATAATCCATGAAGTTTTGATCCGAATAAATTGATGGCTAGCAGATGACTGCTCACGCAAATATAGGTTTGGGCGAGCAAGGCGAGCACAAAATATTGCTCACGCAAAATGTTGTGTGCGTGAGCACACATTTTGTAACATTGTTTCAATTTAAAATCAATTTCTTGCCAGGATACTTAACTTTTGTTTAGTTAAATAAATAATGACAAAGCTGTTTGTAGTTTGTAATATATTTTGTTTCAATTCTTTATTTACATAGTGATAGTACTAATAGTTGGCACTAGACTAGTATAACAAAACAACAAAATAAATGATTGAGCAACAATTCAACAATAATATATGACAGATATCCTATCAATCATTAATTGATTTCTTAAGTTAGATACTAAGAGTTGGCACTATAACAAAACATAATCAAAAACAAATATTATAAAGCAAAAAAAAAAGAATGACTAGAATCATATATTGAGCAGGACAAAATAGTAATACATGTATCTAATACAGGACGGGTATTCTAATTCTATTAATAACATAATGTACAGGACGGATATAATATCTAAGTGTAAACTAAATAAATTTTCTTAAAATGTTGCGAGATTTTAATTTGATTCTAAATCAGAATCAGAAACGTCGGAAGAACTACAACTTGAAGGGTCAGAGTCGACATCTAAATTTATTATGTCTTTATCAAGGGGCGGATATGTAACATGTTTTTGTCGAGTTGTGCGTTTCCGGAAAGAAGCATGAAAATTTGGCCTAGGGGGTTTTGGGGTATGCTAATTTCAAAAATCGCGGGAACCACGACGGCACTCCAGCCGTTCCCGCCAAAAATGGAGATATTCAAAATGTCATCCATTAAATGATGATCTTGATGTCTATACCTATGTTCTGAAGGTCTAGGAAACTATTAAGATACATATCAAGACTAATAACGTACACCTTAATTTTACAAATGGTAAAAAAGGCCCAAAAATGTCATTACCTCAAAATGTCAAATTGTTGCATATGGGAAGACTGATTACCATCTTAGTATCATTATTGTTGAGGAACAACTATTAAAACTATAAAAGGCTTTAATTATAATAATAATAATAACTTTATTTAATGGGGCAACTTATTTAGTTTGCAAACAAACAAATCTTCCATAAGTCCCTCCAAAGCTACAAGGACATATATACATGTACATATAAATTATAATAATAATAATAACTTTATTTAATGAGGCAACTTATTTAGTTTGCAAACAAACTTATCTTCCATAAGTCCCTCCAAAGCTACAAGGACATATATACATGTACATATAAAATCATTCGAAAAGCAATAGCATTTTAAAGTGAGAACTTTGGGAAGTCACTCCTAAACTACAAAACATATACGTTGAGCAAATAGAATATATGAAGAACACTATTATTACACACAAAATAAGATAGAAAAATAGAAAAATAATAAGTACGTCATCAGTTGCACATTATGGTATCACCATCATCTAATCGGGAAATGTTGATATGTAAGGGCACTTTGTTCATTTCGCGAGAGGCAGATAAATTAGTGGCAAGAGACGAGTAACTTGTTGCTGGTGGGTTTATGAGTGTTCCACCATGTTCTTGACAAGAACACAAATGTCCCAGTTGGTCGACTGAACATATGTAGTTGTAGCCCATGCCCTAGGAGCGAGTTTAGGTATTATGGTTTCTTCATATCTCCTGCTGATAATTTTGCAAACACCTTTGTGTCTTGGAGTTCTGTAGCGATTTTTCTGACACGGGCATCAAAGGACATCGTTTCTGCTTTGTGAAAATCTCCTGTGGTTCCATCACAGAAAAGACAAGCTGGCTGATTTAGCTCGTCTGTATCCATGGGACATCCTGAAGTGGTTGAACTACGAAGGTGTTTTTTATAATAATAATAATAATATATCTAAATTTATGTTCGCGCAACAATACTAATTAAAGTTTCTATTGCGCTAGGCAAATTTTTCAATACTGGTCTTGGAAAGCAGTTGTAAAAAGGAGAGTCTTTATCTGTTGTTTAAACACACTCAGTGATGATATTATTCGAATACGGAGGGGGAGGGAGTTCCACAAGTAGGGTGCTGCAAACCAAAAAGATCGTTTTGTTGTTTCGAGATGTGTCAGCGGTATTGTCAATAGGTTTTTGTCTGACGACCTCAATGTTCTGTTGCATGCGTACGGTATCAACAAATCTGTAAGATATTTTGGTGACGAACCATTTAGAGCTTTGAAAGTGAGCAGGAGTATTTATATGATGATTTGGTCGCGTTCATACAAGTTTTTTCTTGCAACTTCCTGGCTCTCTCCACTTTTGCTGCATTAAACAGGACGTAACAAATTTTATGCCATCTACTTTTATGCCGTAACATTGTTTTTTCTATGGTATCACCATCATCTAATCGGGAAATGTTGATATGTAAGGGCACTTTGTTCATTTCGCGAGAGGCAGATAAATTAGTGGCAAGAGACGAGTAACTTGTTGCTGGTGGGTTTATGAGTGTTCCACCATGTTCTTGACAAGAACACAAATGTCCCAGTTGGTCGACTGAACATATGTAGTTGTAGCCCATGCCCTAGGAGCGAGTTTAAGTCTTTTGGACATGGTAGGTGAATGATACTCATACCTTGTTAAATGTATTTGCTGATTACTCTATTGTGCCAGATTACACTATTTCTTAGCTATTCGAATTTTGTTTAATGGTTTGGAATGTTCGTACTTGGTTTTATTTCATTTCACTGAATACATCGACGAAGGAAGCTCAGACGTTTGTTCAATATTTTTATAACACTATCGTGCTCATATATAAGATGGTGATTTACATGAAATGTGGACTGTTTTTGTTCGATGGGTAATAGCTAGTTTACACTGACATGGAACATGGTGAATTCTTGATATCCGTTTAGCAAAGGAGGAGGTGATAATTTATAGAAAACGCTATGAATTAGAACATTTATGAGTCTTCGTGTGTGTGCTTACTAGATTACTAAGATGGTAATCAGTCTGCCCCTATGCAACAATTTGACATTTATGGGTAGTGACATTTTTGGGGCCATTTTACCATTTTTAAAATTGATATGTATCTGTATGGGTTCCCAGACCCCCATAAAATAGACATCAAGACCATTGAAATCGGGGCACTTGCAGACATTTTATGAACGAGAACGTGTTTTATGGATGCCATGTTGAATTTCTCCATTTTCGGCGGAAACAGCTGTAGTGACCTCGTGGTTCCCGTGATTTTTGAAATCAGCATACTCCAAAACCCCTATGCCCCAATTTTCATGCTTCTTTCCGGAAGTGCACGTCCATGTCACATATCCGCCCCACTATTTGGGACTACTACATTCTACTACAGAAGACCTATTGTCCAAAACACACACTCGTCTTTTCCTTGACAAATACTTACTAACAGCTTTTTTTAGTATTTCCTTTCTTTCACTTTCAGTAAATGAAAAGTGATTATTCCTTACTATAATGTATGCTCTTAAATTAGTATGATTGATCGTCAATCTCCTATATGTAAGAGTGTGCGTTAAAAAACTAAAACCTCTCTCTACAGTACAATTACTCACAGACACAGTTAAAATAATTTCTGCTAATAAACACAAATTTGGGAATGACTCTTTTTTATACAGAAAAACATATTGCCATAGATCTATACACTTTTTACCCAAATATTTAGCTTTAACCTCAACTTTAAAACATTTCCATTCAGATAAACATTTTTGTACATTATACCCTTGAATTGTCAGTGTTTTGTCAAAGTGTTTACTTAACAATTATATTTCATTTATCCCATAACTTTTGAATTCATCCTTTTCGGACATATTCCAGCGTGCTGGATCTATAAACCCCATTGCAGCGAAAATATCACTATCAAAAGATTCAAACCTCTTAATATATGCTTCATTCAGTTTTGTAATTACAGTATGCTTAATTTTATTATTAACATTTAAAGCCTTATCTACATTTACTATGTTTTGTATTTCTAATTGTTTATATGTCTTGTTTGTTTCATTTTTCCTATTATCCCCAGAAATGCAAAATTCCTTAACTATTTTATAATTAACTAAACTACTACTGTCTGTGTTTTCAGAAATACAAACTAATTGACAATACTTTGAGTTTAACTCTAACAAAGTTGGGTTGTCATCTAAAAGTTCATTTAATGATTCTTTAGTAATGTTAATGTTAGACATCACATCAAAAGCTAAAATATGTTCCTTCTCGAAACATTTACACAGAAAAGATAAACTTTCTAATATGTCTAAGTTTATGCAAACTGCAGTAAAGAAATCATATTTGTGGAGTTTTTTTCAAAAATCCTGTTAACTTGGCTCTGGTCTCTGCATGCAGTGTGACCTTTTAAGTTCACAGTTGCATTTTCGTAACAGGTTATCAAAGGGAACCACATTTTGATTAGCTTTTTGAAACCTTCCCTGCGATGGTGTTGAAACCTGGTTCCGTGAATTTTGCTCCATTCATAATAGGGAATGTCACTTGCTATTCATGCTGCTTTGAGCTCTCCTTTTAATTTACCAGAGTTTTTCAAAAGTTTATAGTTAGCTAAATAAAACTCGTCCACGGCCTTGAGTTCTGCACTTTTCAAAAAGGCATCTTTAGCAGCTAGTTCAGCACGATGGGCAACACAGTGTATTGTCAATAGCCATGGCCTGTCATTGGTGAATCGTGTAAAAACACCATTGTATTTTCCTGTATTCACTGATGCCCCGTCAGCTGTAATGCTGATACACTTATCCTGATATGTCGAGCCATCTAATTTTATTTTTTGAAGAAATGTCATCGATGGTAGTTTTAATAGATTCAGCGTCTCCTCCACCACGCGCTGCCAATTCCTCAAGACCAACACAGTATTAGCAAGGAAGGCCTTCACTCCCTAGTACTCTTATATATATAAATTCCAAATCACCTCCTGTATTTTTTGGCTGGCTACCATCATTTAAAATGCTGAATGCGCATGCACTAAGCCTGACAATTTCAGAAACTTTGTCTTGAATACTTTAAGCTATAAATTGTGTCATAACAGCACATAGTTTATTGTTTTGCTTATCCTTCAATAGTTGAACACCATTTTAATGTTGTATGTTGACAATGTATGTAAAGTCAACAAAAGGTTTTCCATTCACAACTATGTTATATGCTGTATTAAAAAGTTTTGAATAGGCTTCCACAGAAGAAGATTTTATTGTTGCATCTATTCTGGGTTGGTCACTTGTTGTTGGCTTGGCACTATCACTTGTTGAATTATTTTGCATTTTATCATAATTAGATGCCAGTTTATGTGCTTTACCCGAAAGATGCCTTTTTAAATTGAATTTTTTAATGTAACTGGTTCCTATTACATAGTTCATGATATCATTCGACACTTGTCCTTTTGTTGCCATTGTTTTGAGAAAATTGCTATTCCTGGCACAGATTTTGCAGTTAACATGTGTGACCATCGCTTTCTGTTTTTGACAGTCATACTCTTCTTTAAAACCAATTTCCGTATGGATTTCTTCACCCCACGACAAAAATGTGGACAGGGCAATCGGGTTTTCTTTGGCCATTATTACGTTTAGAATAAAAATTATACGACCGCACAGAAGAATAATAACCGAAGTTGTGATAAAAAAAAGAAATACCGATACATATTAGTTTGAAACGTGTTCATTTCACTTCACTGATCTATATAATATAGATCAGTGTTTCATTTAGCGTGAAATGTCAACCTGCCGGAAGTAAACAAATTCTTTACTTTAGACTCGATGATCACGCATTTATTACGGGTGTTCGTAGGAAAACCAGTCATGATGTTTAGGTCTACAGTGACTTGTGGTGACGAGTAATTCAATAGCCAATCAAATTTAAGGAGGCAATGCCGCATGAAGCTGGATGAATCTCCGTTTGACAGACGAATTTATAACGTTGTTGTCATTGCTGGGTTAGTTTACGCAATAAACTTGTTTTGGTCTACAGTGACTTGTTGTGGCGAGTAATTCAATAGCCAACGCCCAATCAAATTTAAGGAGGTAATGTCGCGTGAAGCTGGATGAATCTCAGTTTGACAGACGAATTTATAACGTTATTATATTATTGTCGACATTGCTGGGTTAGTTTACGCAATAAACTTGTCAATATTTTAAATAATCTTACAGATTTTTCTTAAAATTTTGCGTAAGCAACAAACTGCCCCCGCAAATGTAGATTTGCGTGAGCCCAGCGCGAGCCCGAGCAGCTGCTCGCGTCTCGTGGCAAGCCCTCGTAGAGAGTCCATAAACAATTGTGGACGGACGTCCGGTCGGACAGGGGCGACGACATAATACGTCCACGTGAAAATGTGGGCGTATAAATGACAATGAATAGTGTATGCAGTCGTGTTTTATTGGATAATAATGAAACCTGTACAAAGTGTGTTGAATTTCCCACCTGGAACAAGTTATGTTGTCTCCCAACCCACCCCGCCGCCCACAAACTTCAACTAGGTAGACAAACCAATGATTACATAACTAAACCTGATGCCACACAAGTGGGAAAAGAGCAATTATGTTTATTGCATGTAATTAAAAACATAACCTACAGTTACTGTTAAATTACAGACTTGTGGAGATGAATCATCTCTTTTAATTAGGCCAACTCTTTAAAACAAAGAATGTTACTTTAATGTTGAAAGATCGATGTCCGTAGCCGTATTACATATATAACGGGAAACGGACCACGTCAGCGCACAGTCAAACCCCAAACTGTACACATCTGTGTTTAAAATGGAAGAGTTTATTCTCGAGAAAGTTATCTGTGTGGGCAGTCATTCTAAAATAGATTTAGATTGAGTCGAAGTCCGAATACCAAGAATGAGGCATCAAAATGCATGTCAAAGTCTATCAGCACCACGACGGAGAAAATCATATTCATGGAGGAATTATTCACGTGAAACAGTTGCTAATCCTGCAAAAAGGCTGTTCATACCATAAAAATGCTGCTAATAGCTTTTGGACAATTTCTATAATTGCCTTCAATTGAAAACGTACGATGATCACAGAGAACAGGCAAGGACATTATTTTTAATAATATAATAGTTATAGGAATTGTATGACATCCCGCGATCCCGAACAGTGAATAGTGGTCCGGTATTGGCAACATGTTAATAAAACAATAATTTCAATTTAACAGCCCTTTTTATTGTATACATGATTATAATACAGTTTCTGTCTAATAGCATTTACTTTACTACTAACAGGAATTAGGTTTTCAACTACAGCACTTTATTTACCATATAATGTACCTGAAAATAATAAATACCAATATACAATCAAGAGATTCATTTACTGTAGCTTAAAGTGGATAAAATACAACTTTTTCTATGTTTATGGTAATAGATTAACCAGTTTTAAAGTAGATAAAGGACAAATAGAAATAGAAATACGCCAACTTTTACTGTTGTATGATTTATTCTATTGTAAAAACTAAAATAAAATGTCTTTATGTAAATCCTAATTTAAATATCTATGATATACTCTCATTTTAATTTGTACATTTTCCACTTATACTCAAATTCTCTGATGATAGATCAAAATTTATTGTTTTTATTTTATTTGAAACATAGTTTGCTAGATTGGCATACCTGCTCCTAATCCTCCATACATTCCAAGTCCTCCCAAACCACCGTACATGCCCATACCTCTTAGTCCGTACATGCCCATGCCTCCTAGTCCGTACATGCCCATACCTCCGAGTCCTCCGTACATACCAAGACCTCCGAGTCCTCCGTACATACCGAGTCCTCCTAAACCTCCGTACATACCAAGGCCTCCCATACCTCCGTACATGCCAAGTCCACCCATACCGTACATTCCAAGACCTCCCATTGGGACTGCCATGGAGACGGCTACTAAACAGGCAACAGCAATAATTAGTTTCATCATCTGAAAATAGAGAGATCTGATTTAAATAACTGAAGTGTGCCATCAGTTTTTTTAACTAATCTAAAACCAGGTTTATTTTTTTGCAACTTTTTAGATTGTTCAATAGGAATGGTGCATTTTAATTTTGACAGGTTCCAGTAGCGGAAACGGAAATTACAGCCCGAAGAAACACTCATATTACACGTACCTTGTTTTCGTACTTTAGTTTGGTACTAGGCGTCCTAGTCAGTGCCTATTAGCATTTTGATTTTAAATATAAATGTTTCGTTTGTAAGTTTTAGTTTTACTGGTATTTTCAAAGAATTGTTCATCCTCCGTTAACATTTGAACTTACCTTGTTATTGTACAGGAGTTTAAGTTGAACTGAAGATGTTTAACATTTTCTCTATTTATATATGTTAAGATTCCCTGCTTACTTCCTGGTGTATGAACATTCAATATCATATATTACGTCACGTAATTAATTATCATATAATTATTACAGGTTATTATAATATTATAAACCGACCCGTCCAATAATTCCTTGCTCATCTAGTCATTTATATTACGTCACTTAATTAATAAACAAGTAATTATTAAATTAAAATTACATATTAAAGTTAATAGATCACGATAAGATAAGTACACAGATTTTATACCACTACATCAGCAATCAACTAAATCGCTTCCTTTTGGTATACATCTCTACAATGATACATGAATACTTTGATGTCACCAGTCGTTTGAATATTTAACCCATCCCCTTCCATTTTCCGATCAATTTTAATGTTATAAAATAACACTTCAAAATAACAATTGATTTTCTTTATCCGAATTTATTTATATCCCATTATTTCATAATATCAACATAGCTGATCTGTTTATAATATATTATTCGTTGTAAGAGCAGAGGGTTGATAAAGGCTATGCTTGTTCATCCATTTAAAATGAATTATTGTTTAGACACAAAAAAATAATTAAAGACATGATTTACATGCCCTCTCGCAAACAATATGTACACGGGCTCTCCGTCCTGCATCATTGGCAAGGGCGAATCACGCCGGAAAATCTGGATGAAGTTTCTCGACCAATGCAGGTATCGAACACCCGACATCCAGGCTAGCGAGCCATTGTCTTGATGCAATTGGAAACGTTTATTTAGTCTGTGTGTTTATTAGAATGTGTGTGTTTGTCCTCTAATGCACCTAAAACAAAAACAGAACACCTTTTTTATTAAGTAAGAAACATATTCACAGAGAATGAGATGGAATCAAAGAAAGCTTTGGATAGAAACAACAACACAGGCATCTCGATACAAGTTATGATATATATTAAATCAATAATTCGCTTATACATGTACATGAGGAACTTTGGATCACTTGAAATGGCATCTTTGATTTCTATGAAAATGGGGGCGGGATGGGTGGCCGAATGGTTAGCACGTGCGCGCTCTATCGTACAGCCTGTCATTGAGTCAACTGGCGTGGTTTAGGATTCCCGGTTGTACGTGACAAGGATTAGGGTCGCCTGTCCAACATCGAAGGTTTTATTCTAGGTCCTCCGGTTGCCTCCCATTGCTCAAAACCCCTACGCCCAAGCGAGTTATTGAAATAAATTAAACCACATGTTAGTCCCAAAATGAACTCGCCTGTGTCTAGTTGACGTTAAACCCCATCTCCTCTCTCTCTGTCTCTCTCTCTCTCTATCTCTCGGCATTTTGGACCACTTGAAAATGGCATCTTTGATTTCTATGAATATAAAGATATCTCCTGAACCCCTTATCTATCAATTTTAATAACATCGGATCAATATTTTCCATCGAACACACCTTTAATCCCCGATTAAAATCTCATCAAAATCCTACAATTAGTGATTTTGATCCCGGTGTGTAATATAAATGATCTGATTTTATTTAGTAAATATCGTAATATTGTACCACATAAAAGGAAATGATTTTTAAAATAAATGTATATAAACCTACCATTCATAGATAGTCTTCATCATTTTCAGATTTCACATCCACAAACACCATCGTAAGTATATATTACCTTTGACTGGATTTGGTTTTACAGTTATATGGGACAAGACAAATAAGATTGTATGTAGAATTTGAAACAAATCTCTTAAGTTTTCCTTAGGGTTTTTAGGTTTTACCTGGTGAAACGTCGACCTTAAATGTTTTAAGCATTTTTACGACATGTACTATGTGAGTAAGAAACAAATGTCCTTCGAGAGGAAGAGTGCATACCTGTTTCTAAAACGTCTGAATTTACTTCTCGTTTGAAGGATTCGCATAGTTAACAATCTGGTTTTGTATTCTTGTATTTGAACTGCGAGACTGTTGCTCATTTTTACCTACCGACGATAACACTACCCTGTTGCTATTTCACCGAGCGTAATTTTACATCCTGGCATGATATATATTCGCAACCAAAGATGCCCGTCTAGTTTGTGTCACATTTATTGTATGTTGGGCCTTTATATTATGATGAATTGGAACCGTGGGAATAATATAACGGAGTTTCCATGTTTTAACCTTTCAGATGATGAAACTTGTTGTTGTTGTTTTCGCTTGTCTGGCTGCCGTCTCTATGGCTGTTCCTATGGGAGGTCTTGGTATGGGCATGTATGGTGCTGGTCTTGGAGGAATGGGCATGTACGGTGGTCTTGGAATGTATGGAGGCCTAGGAGCAATGGGAATGTATGGTGGTATGGGAGGTCTTGGTATGTACGGTGGTATGGGAGGACTAGGAATGTACGGTGGTATGGGAGGACTAGGAATGTACGGTGGTATAGGAGGACTTGGCATGTACGGTGGTATAGGAGGACTTGGCATGTATGGAGCTGGTATGGGAGGACTTGGTATGTACGGAGCTGGATTAGGAGGACTTGGTATGTACGGCGGAGCTGGTTTAGCTGGTCTTGGTATGCACGGAGGTGCTGGTTTGGGAGCTCTTGGTATGCACGGAGCTGGTGCTTTTGGAAGTGAAATGAACCAAAATTTGCAAGGTAGGTTAACCTGTATTGTTCTTTGTGTTCGTTGTTTGTTATTGTTTTCTTAACAAATGCGTTACAATTAAAAAAAACACTGACAAAAACACAGTAATTAATATTCTATTTTTATCAAAAAGAAAAAACCAACAAAAAAAACAAAGAAACGTTACAACCAAAAAGAAATTCATTTCTGAAATATTTGAATCGAATAATATAGTACTCGGCATATTTGAACAAGCACCGTCTTTGAATAGGTCTACAGTCGAGTTCTGTAATGATCCACGCAATCACCCCCTCCCCCTCCTAAACTGTAATGATCCACTGAATTTCTTGTCCACCCCCACCGAAACTATAGTAATATATGTAGCATACATAATGGTAAATTTAACTTTGTTGTATATCATCATCACATTTCATTTTACTTTTTTTCAGATCCAAACAATGGAATGTTTTAAGCATCATATCAGTTTTGATATCGGCAAGCGATGCATTTATTTATTTTTTAAATTAATTTATTATTTTTTAAATTTTCCATGTAAAAATTGTAGTGCTATACTGATTTTCAGAACGAAAATTAATGCAATAAATTAAACATACCAAAATATCGTGTTTGTTTTGAAAACAACTTTATAAACTTATATTGTTTGTAAGGCATTCAGTGATAGGACTAACATTAAAAAACACAAACACAATTTATGGATAACAATCACTAGCAACTTTAATAGTGCAACGTTTCAACAAGTATCCTCTTGTCGTTATCAAGCACAAGGTAAACGGTAATATGATACAATAAATCTGGGAGTGAACATTTAAGTATAAAAATTAAAAGAAGCCACAAAGACAAGAAATAATATCCTTTTAAAATATATAAAAAGATCAAAGAAGAAAAGGGGGTTGTGATTACAAACTAAACATTAATCAGCAATATACTAAGATAATTAGGAAGCCATTACACGTAGTAAAAATATTCTGTTTATATATATAAAAATGATCGAAGACTGATAAGAGTTGTGATTACTGGCATGACATTGGCAAAAATAACTATCATACTTATATAATCACCATGAACTTCAATCAAAATAATCACTAACAAGGATGTAATAAATATGACCAGTAAATATCCAAATCCCCCCCCCCCTTTTTCGAACAAGCACAGCAATGTTATAGGTTAACTTAGGCACAGTTAATGAATTAAAATGTCATATGCTCTATGAATATAAAGTCCATCATCGCGGTTTAATTTGGGCTGGTGTCTTTTGATGTGCACTGCTTCTGAAAGTTTACGTACTTTTTTGTTGTGTATGTTACATTCTAAGATTTTAACATTATTCCAGTTAACTTTATGACGCGGGTTCTCTCTAAGGTGTTGAGCCACAGCAGATGTATTGTTGGGTGACTCAGCTTGGTGTTCTTTAATGCGTTGTTCTAAAGGTCTTTTGCTTTCTCCAATATATGTCGATAAACACGAGCAGGTAATTTGGTAGATGCATCCTTTTGTTTGGTTTGGGTTTGTTGCAGCTGATTTTCCGTTAGCCTTTAATATTCCCTTCAGTGTTTGTCCATATTTAGCTTTGGGTTTAGTTGGGTGAAGAACTGACTGGATTACTCTTTTAACTAGCGACTCTGGGTATTTATTAAGGATACACAAGGATTCTTGAATTTGGTTAATTTCTTTATCTAAGTAAGCTGGGTGACAGATTTTGGTAGCGCGGGTTACTAATGTAGAAATGATGGCTGTTTTAATATTAAGGCTGTGGTTTGAGTTAAAATGAATATACTGGTTGGTGTGTGTTGGCTTCCTATAAACTGATGTTTCAAGCTTGTTGTTGTTTTTCTTTATATCGATATCTAAGAATGGTATCCCTAGGTCTGTTTCTGTTTCCATAGTGAATTTAATATGGGGGTGTTGACTGTTTAGGTACTTTAGGAGGACTGTAGGATCTTCTTCCGGCTTGAGGATAACCAATGTGTCGTCCACTTTTCTATACCAATTAGAAGGTGTTATAGGGGCTGTAGCTAGGACTCTTTCTTCAAAATCTGTCATGTAAATTTCACTCATTAGAGGTGATAAAGGACTACCCATTGGAAGACCTCGTACTTGTTCATATGTGTCTAATTCCCAAGTAAAATAGGTAGAGTTAAGGCATTCTGCCACTAGTTTGGTAATACTTTCTGTAGTAAGTCCAGTGTCAAGTGGCGTGTCTCGTTGATCCAACCGGGTTTTTAGTACCTTTATAGCTTCATCTCTCGGAATATTAGTGAAAAGGTCAACAATATCATAAACTTTCAGAAGCAGTGCACAATATCATAAACTTTCAGAAGCAGTGCACATCAAAAGACACCAGCCCAAATTAAACCGCGATGATGGACTTTATATTCATAGAGCATATGACATTTTAATTCATTAACTGTGCCTAAGTTAACCTATAACATTGCTGTGCTTGTTCGAAAAAGGGGGGGGGGGAGATTTGGATTTTTACTGGTCATATTTATTACATCCTTGTTAGTGATTATTTTGATTGAAGTTCATGGTGATTATATAAGTATGATAGTTATTTTTGCCAATGTCATGCCAGTAATCACAACTCTTATCAGTCTTCGATCATTTTTATATATATAAACAGAATATTTTTACTACGTGTAATGGCTTCCTAATTATCTTAGTATATTGCTGATTAATGTTTAGTTTGTAATCACAACCCCCTTTTCTTCTTTGATCTTTTTATATATTTTAAAAGGATATTATTTCTTGTCTTTGTGGCTTCTTTTAATTTTTATACTTAAATGTTCACTCCCAGATTTATTGTATCATATTACCGTTTACCTTGTGCTTGATAACGACAAGAGGATACTTGTTGAAACGTTGCACTATTAAAGTTGCTAGTGATTGTTATCCATAAATCGTGTTTGTGTTTTTTATAAACTTACCTTGTCATTGAAAACCAACACACAGGGTATTTAGCTAGCTATCACGTAAATACACGGGGTATTTAGCTCGCTTTTACCTAAATGCACAGGGTATTTAGTTAGCTAGTAATGTAAATGCACGGGATATTTAGTTAGCTATCACGTAAATGCACGGGGTTTTAGCTCGCTATCAGTTTTAAATGTATAGACATGTTTTGTTAGTTAACATTGTTTGAAAAGAATAGAAAGCTGGCACTGCCAGGCAGGATACCCCCACATATTTGAGAGATTGATAGAGAACAAGCGATACCGCAAGTGATTTTTCCTGCGATCAGAGGTCATAATTCATTAAGTTACAATTTGATATGCGCAAATATCGAAAAGATCTTTAGGTTATAAACATGCATTTCAAGTTTCATCAAAAGCAATACCAACAGTGATTTTTCCTACAATCAAAGGCCATAATTCATTAAGTTACAATTTGATATGCGCATACATCGAAAAGAATCAAGATCGTTAGGTTATAAACATGCATTTTAAGTTTCATAAAAATCGAATTAAAATTGTGACCTCTACAGGGTCGACAAATTTGATATACCGTTTTGTAACAGTATTCGCGTACAAACGGCGGCCATTTTGTCTAGCAATTATGGCCCGATTTTCTAGAAGGTGTAATGGTGATATAATCAAACGCTTTTTTTGTAAATCGGATAATAATTTTGACCATAATTCAGAAAGTTACGATCCAATATGCGTAAAAATAGAAAGGAACCAAGACCTTTGGGTTATAACCATGCATTTCAAGTTTCTTCAAAATCAAATTAAATTTGTGACATCTTCAGTGTCCACAACCTTGATATATCATTTTTTTAACAGTATTCGCGTCAAACGGCGGACATTTTGTATAGCACTGTTGGTCCGATTTTACTGAAATTCGAAACGGTGTAACGGTGATTTAATCAAACAGAGGGACCACAAGCTAAACACGGCGATTTTGCGTATAAACAGGGGCCATAATTCAGGAAGTTACGATCCGAGATGCGCAAATATCGAAAGGGATCGAGATCTTTGGGTTATAACAATGCATTTCAAGTTTTTCATCAAAATCGAATTAAATTGTAACCTCTACAGGGTCCACAACCTTGATATACTATTTTTTAACAGTATTCTCGTACGAACTCAACCTTCTTTAGGGTGTAACTGTGATATAATCAAACGGTTTTTCAAATCGGATAATAATTGTGACCTCCAGAGGAACCATAAGTTAAACAAAGGCGATTTTGTGTATAATCAGGGGCCATAATTCAGAAAGTGACGATCCGATATGCGCAAATATCGTAAGGAACCAAGATCTTTGGGTTATAACCATGCAGTTCAAGTTTCATCAAAATCAAATTATAATTGGGACCTCAACAGGGTCCACAACCTTGATATACAATTTTTTAACAGTATTCGCGTACAAACGGCGGCCATTTGGTATGACAATTTTTGTTCGATTTTTCAGAAATTCGAACCCAACCTTTCTTAGGGTGTAACGGTGATATAATCAAACGGTTTTTCAAATCGGATAATAATTGTGACCTAAAGAGGGGCCACGAGCTAAAAAGGGGGCCATGATTCAGGAAATTACGTTCCGATAGGCGCAAATATCGAAAGGAACCAAGATCTTTGGGTTAAACATGCATGTCAAGTTTCATCAAAATCGGTTCAAAATTGTGACCTCTATAGGGTCCAGAAGCTAAAAACGTGATTTTCCGTACAAAAAGGGGTCATAATTCATGAAGTTTTGATCCGATACATGACTATATCGAAAGCAGCCGGGGTCTTTTGGGGATAAACCTATATTTCAAGTTTCGTCGAAATCGCGTAAGAATTGGGACCTGTAGAGAGCCCACAGGCAACTGTGGATGGTGGATGGACGTCCGGACGGACAGGGCCACGACATAATACGTCAACATGAAATGTGGGCGTATAAAAACAATGCATAGTGTATGTAGTCGTATTTGATAGGATAATAAAGAAACTTGTATAAAGTGCGTTGAGTTTCCTACCCGGAACAAGTGACGTCCCCCCCCCCCCCGCTCACACACATCAACTAGGTAGACACACCATTGATTACATTAATTAACTTGATTTTTACTTTAAACTTTATGATGGCCCACAAGTAAAAGAGAATCCAATTATGTTTATTGCATGTAAATTTAAATGTAATTTTCTAATTATGTATCTCTTTAACTGTGTACAGCGCATATGGGCACTTAAAAGTGGAAGCTATGCGCTTTATAAATTTTTCAATAATAATAAATAATAATAATAATTAACAAAATAGCCTACATTTAGTGTTAAATTACAAACCCGTGAAGATGGATCGTCTCTTTAAATTTACCCAACTCTTTAAAACACTTTAATGTTACTTTAATGTTGAAAGATCGATGTCCGTAGCCATATTTCATATATTACATGAAACGGACCATATCAGCGCATAGTCAAACCCCAAACTGTACACATTTGTGTTTAAAATGGAAGAGTTTATACTAGAGAAAGTTATCTGTGTGGGCAGTTATTCTAAAATAGATATAGATAGAGTCGAAGTCCGAATACCGAGAATGAGGCATCAAAATGCATGTCGAAGTCTTTCAGCACCACAACGGAGAAAATCATATCCATGGAGAAATTACTCATATGAAACAGTTGCTAATCCTGCAAAAAGGCTGCCAATCCCGTATAAAGACTGCTAATCATGTAAAAAGGCAAGAAACACAGCTTTTATACAAATCCTATAACCGGCTTCCATTGAAAACGTACGATAATAATAATAATCTCGTCATTTTACAAGGGTAGCAAATTAGGCCTGAGGCCTGTTTCCATGATCACAGAGAACAGTGGACAGCATTATTTTTAATAATATAATAGTTATAGGCATTGTATAATATCCCGGGATCCCGAACAGTGAATAGTGGTCCGGTATTAGCAGCATGTTAATAAAACAATAATTTAAATTTTGACAGCCCTTTTTATTGTATACATGATATAAATACAGTTTCTGTCTAATAGCATTTACTTTACTACTAACAGGAACTAGGTCTTCGTCTACAGCACTTTATTTACCATATAATGTACCTAAAAATAATAAATACCAATATATAATCAAGGGATTCATTTACAACTATTTCTATGTTTACGGAGATGAACTAATTTTAAAGTAAATAAAGGACAAATAGAGACACGCCAACTTTTACTGTTATATGATTTATTCTAGTTGAATCTAGGATAAGATGTGCATAGTGTACAAACTAAAAAAAAACCTGTCTTTATCCTGGTTTAAATATCTATGATATACTCTCATTTTAATTTGCACATTTGCTCTCAAAGTCTCTGATGGTAGATCAAAATTTATTTAACAATGTCTTCATAGGATTGTTTTTATTTTATTTGAAACATATTTTGCTAGATTGACATACCTGCTCCTAATCCTCCATACATTCCAAGTCCTCCCAAACCTCCGTACATGCCCATACCTCCTAGTCCGTACATGCCCATGCCTCCTAGTCCACCGTACATGCCCATACCTCCGAGTCCTCCGTACATACCAAGTCCTCCAAGTCCTCCGTACATGCCGAGTCCTCCCATACCTCCGTACATACCAAGTCCTCCCATACCTCCGTACATGCCAAGTCCACCCATACCGTACATTCCAAGTCCTCCTAATCCAGCACCGTACATTCCAAGACCTCCCATTGGGACTGCCATGGAGACGGCTACCAAACAGGCAACAGCAACAATTAATTTCATCATCTGAAAATAGAGAGGTCCGATATAAATAACTGAAGTGTGCCATCAGTTGTTTTAAACAAATCCAAAATCAGGTTTATGTTTTTGCAATTTTTCTGATTGTTCAATATAAATGATTCGTTTTTATTTTGACAGGTTCCATTAGCGTTAAAATAAAAATACAGCCCGAAGAAACACTTTAATTACCTTGTTTTCGTATTTTAGTTTAGTACTGGGCGTCTAATTAGCATCTATTAGCATTTTGATTTTAAATATACATTTTAATTTGTAAGTTTTAGATTCTGCGTGGTATTTACAAGGAATTGTTCATCCTCCGTTAATATTTGAACTTACCTTGTTATTGTACAGGAGTTTAAGTTGAACTGAAGATGTTTAACGTTTTCTCTATTTATACATGTTAAGATTCCCTGCTTACTTCCTGGTGTATGAACATTCAATATTATATATTACGTCACGTAATTAATTATCATATAATTATTACAGGTTATTATAATATTATAAACCGACCCGTCCAACAATTCCGTGATTTACTTCCTGCTATTCACCCATTCTAGTCATTTATTTTACGTCACTTAATTTATGAATAAATATAGCGACATTCCATTAGCCCAGGTTAGGTTCATAACAGTAGGATGTTAAACCCCTATTCATTTCATTTCATTTTATAAAGCGACATGGCAGGACTCAGCTTGCATCATACAAAATCAATTTCTATGTATAGTAGAAAGATAGATTTTTTTGGAACAAATATATAAAGCATTATACAATTAGGGGTTGGGGTAAACAAACCGAGGGAATGAGAATGTTTAACGCTCACTTAATAATGTAACATATATTCTTAGGATACCTGCCTAATTGTCAGACATTGTGGTTTAAATTACTCGTCATACAAAACTTACTCTGCCGGCAATAAAACATATTTTCTTCTTTAAAACTCGGGGGATTAGATTGCCGAATGGTTGGCACGTGCGTGCTGTATCATAAAGCCTGTCATTGAGTCAACTGACGTGGTTTCGAATCCTCGTTTGTAGGGTCGCCTGTCCAACCTCTAAGGTTTTCTCTGGGTCCTTCGGTTTCCCCCCCCACCTCCACCTTACTAAAGACCCCTACGCGCAAACGAACATTGAAATAAAATTAAACCATATGTAAGTCCCAAAATGACCTAGTTTGTGTTAAGTGGACGCTAACCCCCATCTCTCTCTATATCTCTCTCCCTATCCCTCTCTCTCTCTAAAACTTATACGAGTGCCAGACAACTCTAAATAAGCTAAATAACACGATCAACCAAAACTTACACTGTCTATAAACAATCAACTCATCTACTCATTTTAATCCTCATTTCGGCGATTTAACTCGTAAACTGTAATTAGTATACTTTTGAGATTTTTAGAAGTATTTAATCCGCTTCCATTTTAGATGTAATAAAATTGAAAATTGTTATTTAGTCTGTGTGTTCAGGTCCGGCGGAGTAGGGGCCAAGGGGGTTGGGGCAGCCACAAATTTGCCGCAAGTACTCTTTTCTTAAGGTTATTTCGGCCCATAGACCCTCGCCTATAGGTTGGGAGCCCCCCCCCCCATGAAGAATTGCTTCCACCGGCCCTGGTGTGTATTAAACAGATAAGAATATGTGTGTTTTCCCCCTAATGCACCTAAAACAAAAAACAAAAAACATTATTCATTATTCATTACGATTAACAAAGACATCAAAGTCAGATATGGCATGTTTACAGAGAGTGTGTTTTAGCAGCTGAATGAAAACAAAGAATGCCCAAGGATCGAAACCACATCACAGGCATCTCAAGGGGTGAGAGAGAAATAAGGTTTAACTACGTCCACTCGACACAAACTTATGGTTCAATTTTATTTCAATAACTCGCTTGCACGTTGGGGTTTCAACAGTAGAAGGAAACGGGGGACCCGGAGAAACCTAAGGGCCGGCCAGGCGATCCCCCTGCTTGTCACGTACAACCCGGGGAATCGAAACTACGCCAGTCGACTCAATGACAGATCTTACGTTACGGCGCATACGTGCTTGCCATTCGCCGCCCCCCCCCCCCATTAGCTGTGGGAGAAACACGGAGAACCCAGCGAAACCCATGCAGTACTTTTGACCACTTCAAAATGACATCTTTGATTATACCTAAGGGCCTCCAGGTGATCCCCCTGCTTGTCACGTACAACCCGGGGAATCGAAACTACGCCAGTCGACTCAATGACAGATCTTACGTTACGGCGCATACGTGCTTGCCATTCGCCCCCCCCCCCCATTAGCTGTGGGAGAAACACGGAGAACCCGGCGAAACCCATGCAGTACTTTTGACCACTTCAAAATGACATCTTTGATTATATGGATATAAAGAAATGTGGCCTCTCGTATCTAAAAACAAAACTTGTGGAAACACGTTCATGTATAAACATTCGCACCCTGGCTTTTATTATTACGATGTAATGAATAACACAACGTTAATATTTTCTATCGAACACACCTTTAAACCCCGATTAAAATCTCATCAGAAGCTAACAATAAGTGATTTTGATCCCGGTGTGTAATATAAATGATCTGATTATAATTAGTAAAGATCGTAATATTGTACCACATAAAACGAAATAGTTTTTAAAATAAATGTATATAAACCTACCATACATAGATAGTCCTCATCATTTTCAGATTCCACATCCACAAACACCATCGTAAGTATATGTTCATAGATTTAATTATATTACATTTGACTGGATTTGGTTTTACAGTTATATGGGACAAGACAAATAAGATTGTATGTAGAATTTAAAACAAATCTCTTAAGTTTTCCTTAGGGTTTTCAGGTTTTACCTGGTGAAACGTCGACCTTAAATGTACTATGTGAGTAAGGAATGTCCTTCGAGAGGAAGAGTGCACACCTTATTCTAGAGATCTGAATTTACTTCTCGTTTGAAAGATTCGCATAGTGAGCAATCTGGTTTTGTATTCTTGTATTTGAACTGCGAGACTGTTGTTCATTTTTACCTACCGACGATAACACTACTCTGTTGCTATTTTACCGAGCGTAATTTTACATCCTGGCATGATATATATTCGCAACCAAAGATGCCCGTCTAGTTTGTGTCACATTTATTGTATGTTGGGCCTTTATATTATGATGAATTAGAACCGTGGGAATAATATAACGGAGTTTCCATGTTTTTACCTTCCAGATGATGAAACTTGTTGTTGTTGTTTTCGCTTGTCTGGTTGCTGTCTCTATGGCTGTTCCTATGGGAGGTCTTGGTATGGGCATGTATGGTGCTGGTCTTGGAGGAATGGGCATGTACGGTGGTCTTGGAATGTATGGAGGCCTAGGAGCAATGGGAATGTATGGTGGTATGGGAGGTCTTGGTATGTACGGTGGTATGGGAGGACTAGGAATGTACGGTGGTATGGGAGGACTTGGCATGTACGGTGGTATGGGAGGACTTGGCATGTATGGAGCTGGCATGGGAGGACTTGGTATGTACGGAGCTGGATTAGGAGGACTTGGTATGTACGGCGGAGCTGGTTTAGCTGGCCTTGGTATGCACGGAGGTGCTGGTTTAGGAGCTCTTGGTATGCACGGAGCTGGTGCTTTTGCTAGTGAAATAAACCAAAATATGCAAGGTAGGTTAACATGTATTGTTCTTTGTGTTTGTTGTTTGTAATTGTTTCTTAACAAACGCGTTACAATTAAAAAACACAGACAAAAACACAGTTATTAATGTTCTATTTTTATAACAAAAAAACAACAAAAAACCCTAAAGAAACGTCACAACCAAAACGAAATTCATTTCTGAAATATTGGAATCGCATAATATAGTACTTGGCATATTTGAACAGGCACCGTCTTTGAATAGGTCTACAGTCGTGTTCTGTGATGATCCACACAATGTCTTGTCCACCCCCACCTAAACTATAATAATATATGTAGCATACATAATGGTAAATTTAACTTTGTTGTATATCATCATCACATTTCTTTTTACTTTTTTTTCAGATCCAAACAATGGAATGTTTTAAGCATCATATCAGTTTTGATATCGGCAAGGGAAGCATTTATTTATTTTTTAAATTAATTTTATTATTTTTTAAATTTTCGATGTAAAAATTGTAGTGCTATACTGATTTTCAGAACGAAAATTAATGCAATAAATTAAACATACCAAAATATCGTTTTTGTTTTGGAAACAACTTTATAAACTTACCTTGTCATTGAAAACCAACACACAGGGTATTTAGCTAGCTATCACGTAAATACACGGGGTATTTAGCTCGCTTTTACCTAAATGCACAGGGTATTTAGTTAGCTATCACGTAAATGCACGGGATATTTAGTTAGCTATCACGTAAATGCACGGGGTTTTAGCTCGCTATCAGTTTTAAATGTATAGACCTGTTTTGTTAGTTAACATTGTTTGAAAAGGATAGTAAGCTGGCACTGCCAGGCAGGATTCGCCCACATATTTGAGAGATGGATATAGAAGAAGTAATACCGAAAGTGATTTTTCCTGCAATCAGAGGCCATAATTCATTAAGTTACAATTTGATATGCGCAAATATCGAAAAGAATCAAGACCTTAAGGTTATAAACATGCATTTCAAGTTTCATCAAAAGCAATACCGAAAGTGATTTTTCCTACAATCAAAGGCTATAATTCATTAAGTTACAATTTGATATGCGCATATATCGAAAAGAATCAAGATCGTTAGGTTATAAACATGCACTTCAAGTTTCATCAAAATCGAATTAAAATTGTGACCTCTACAGGGTCGACAACTTTGATATACCGTTTTGTAACAGTATTCGCGTACAAACGGCGGCCATTTTGTCTAGCAATTATCGCCCGATTTTCTAGACGGTGTAATGGTGATATAATCAAACTTTTTTTTTTGGAAATCGGATAATAATTGTGACATCGAAAGGGATCACAAGTTAAAAACCGGAGATTTTGCGTACAGTCAGGGACCATAATTCAGGAAGTTACGATCCGATATGCGTAAAAATAGAAAGGAACCAAGACCTTTGGGTTTTAACCATGCATTTCAAGTTTCTTCAAAATCAAATTAAATTTGTGACCTCTTCAAGGTCCACAATCTTGATATATCATTTTTTTAACAGTATTCGCGTCAAACGGCGGACATTTTGTATAGCACTGTTGGTCCCATTTTCCAGAAATTCGAAATCAACCTTCCTTAGGGTGTAACGGTGATTTAATCAAACAGAGGGACCACAAGCTAAACACGGCGATTTGGCGTATAAACAGGGGCCATAATTCAGGAAGTTACGATCCGAGATGCGCAAATATCGAAAGGAATCGAGATCTTTGGGTTATAACCATGCATTTCAAGTTTCATCAAAATCGAATTAAATTGTGACCTCTACAGGGTCCACAACCTTGATATACCATTTTTAACAGTATTCGCGTACGAACTTAACCTTCTTTGGGGTGTAACTGTGATATAATCAAACGTTTTTTCAAATCGGATAATAATTGTGACCTCCAGAGGAACCATAAGTTAAACAAAGGCGATTTCGTGTATAATCAGGGGCCATTATTCAGAAAGTGAAGATCCGATATGCGCAAATATCGAAAGGTCCCAAGATCTTTGGGTTATAACCATGCAGTTCAAGTTTCATCAAAATCAAATTATTATTGGGACCTCAACAGGGTCCACAACCTTGACATACATTTTGTTAACAGTATTCGCGTACAAACGGCGGCCACTTTGTGTGGCAATTTTGGTCCGATTTTTCAGAAATTCGAACTCAACCTCCCTTAGGGTGTAACGGTGATATAATCAAACGGTTTTTTAAATCGGATAATATTTGTGACCTCCAGAGGGACCACGAGCTAAAAAAAAGGGGGGGGGGGCAATAATTCGGGAAATTACGCTCCGATAGGCGCAAATATCGAAAGGAACCAAGATCTTTGGGTTAAACATGCATGTCAAGTTTCATCAAAATCTGTTCAAAATTATCACTAGCTAAAAACGTGATTTCCCGTACAACCAGGGGCCATAATCCATGAAGTTTTGATCCGATACAAGACTATATCGAAAGCAGTCGGGGTCTTTTGGGGTAAACCTATATTTCAAGTTTCGTCGAAATCGTGTAAGAATTGTGACCTGTAGAGAGTCCACAGACAACTGTGGATGGACGTCCGGACGGACAGGGCGACGACATAATACGTCAACATGAAAATGTGGGCGTATAAAAACAATGCATAGTGTATGTAGTCGTGTTTGATTGGATAATAATGAAACTTGTATAAAGTGCGTTGAATTTCCTACCTGGATCAAGTTACGTCGCCCCCCCCACCCTGCTCACACACTTCAACTAGGTAGACACACCATTGATTACATTAATTAACTTGATTTCTACTTTAAACTTTATGATGGCACACAAGTAAAAGAGAATCCAATTATGTTCATTGCATGTAATTAAAAAATATAGCCTACATTTAGTGTTAAATTACAAACCCGTGAAGATGGATCGTCTCTTTAAATTTACCCAACTCTTTAAAACACTTTAATGTTACTTTAATAATGAAAGATCGATGTCCGTAGCCATATTTCATATATAACGGGAAACGGATCACATCAGCGCACAGTCCATCCCCAAACTGTACACATCTGCGTTTAAAATGGAAGAGTTTATTCTAGTTATCTGTGTGGGCAGTCATTCTAAAATAGATTTAGATAGAGTCGAAGTCCGAATACCGAGAATGAGGCATCAAAATGCATGTCAAAGTCTATCAGCACCACAACGGAGAAAATCATATCCATGGAGAAATTACTCATGTGAAACAGTTGCTAATCCTGCAAAAAGGCTGCTAATTCCGTATAAAGACTGCTAATCATGTAAAAAGGCAAGAAACACAGCTTTTATACAATTCCTATAACCGCCTTCCATTGAAAACGTACGATAATAATAATAATCTCGTCATTTTACAAGGGTAGCAAATTAGGCCTGAGGCCTGTTTCAATTTCACAGAGAACAATGAACAGCATTATTTTTAATAATATAATAGTTATAGGCATTGTATAACATCCCGGGATCCCGAACAGTGAATAGTGGTCCGGTATTGGCAACATGTTAATAAAACAATAATTTAAATTTTGACAGCCCTTTTTATTGTATACATGATTATAATACAGTTTCTGTCTAATAGCATTTACTTTACTTCTAACAGGAACTAGGTCTTCCTCTACAGCACTTTATTTACCATATAATGTACCTGAAAATAATAAATACCAATATATTATAACCATTTACAACTATTTCTATGTGTACGGAGATGAACTATTTTAAAGTAAATAAAGGACAAATAGAAATACGCCAACTTTTATTGTTATATATTTTATTCTAGTTGAATCTAGGATAAGATGTGCATAGTGTACAAACTAAAAAAATAACCTGTCTTTATCCTGATTTAAATATCTATCATAAACTCTCATTTTAATTTTCACATTTTCCACTTAATCTTAAATTCTCTGATGGTAGATCAAAATGTATTTAACAATGTCTTCATAGGATTGTTTTTATTTTTTTTGAAACATATTTTGTTAGATTGACATACCTGCTCCTAATCCTCCAAACATTCCAAGTCCTCCCAAACCTCCGTACATGCCCATACCTCCTAGTCCGTACATGCCCATGCCTCCTAGTCCACCGTACATGCCCATACCTCCGAGTCCTCCGTACATACCAAGTCCTCCGTACATGCCGAGTCCTCCCATACCTCCGTACATACCAAGTCCTCCCATACCTCCGTACATGCCAAGTCCACCCATACCGTACATTCCAAGTCCTCCTAATCCAGCACCGTACATTCCAAGACCTCCCATTGGGACTGCCATGGAGACGGCTACCAAACAGGCAACAGCAACAATTAATTTCATCATCTGAAAATAGAGAAGTCCGATATAAATAACTGAAGTGTGCCATCAGTTGTTTTAAACAAACCCAAAATCAGGTTTATGTTTTGCAACTCTTCAGATTTTTCAATATGAATGATGCGTTTTAATTTTGACAGGTTCCAGTAGCGGACAGATAAAATACAGCTGAAGAAACACTTATATTACATTGTTTTCGTACTTTAGTTTGGTACTAGGCGTTTTACTCAGTACCTATTAGCATTTTGATTTTAAATATAAATGTTTCATATGTAAGTTTTAGTTTTTCGTGGTATATACACTGTACAACGAATTGTTCATCCTCCGTTAACATTTGAACTTACCTTGTTATTGTACAGGAGTTTAAGTTGAACTGAAGATGTTTAACGTTTTCTCTATTTATATACAGTGTACTCTGTAACTTCCAGCACCAAGCAGGACCAAATAGAAATGACGGATGTCGGCGAGTGGCGGTTTATCCAATAACAGGAAGTGAATGTGAATGGAATATTTGTCGGATCGCACCTCGTTATATATTTCATGTTTAAAACGCGTTCGGTATTCAAAGTTATGTCAATAATATTCCTACAGTACATGTACAAAATTACATGACATCAAACTCCCCAAAAATGACCGTATTTTTTGTATCCTACGTCGGTACATTTTTCAGCAATGTCCGACATTCATCTGATACTGCGTTTCGATTTATATACAGAAAGTAAAAAAAATGACATGTAATCGTAGTTTACTAGTTAACGTCGCTCTAATACAACGAACGAGTGACACCGACTGCTAAATAATTGCACTCGACTATAGCACGTGCTATCATCTAAAACAATTAACTTACGTCATTCCAATCGAAATATACGTCAACATTTCTTAGCGTGTTCATTTACTTATTTAAAAACATAAATCCCATTCAAAATATGATAATAAATCCGACAATGTGCCATCAAAATACACAGATGTATAATCTTTTCTCGGACATCAGGCTATCGGCGATTATCAATGCTCAATGGAGTTCACTGAATGTATTGTTATTGTACGACACTCATGGTCTATTTTTAGCGCGAAATATTGCTCGACATAGGTGCTATAGTGTTAACGTTAGTTATTGAAAATGGTTGACAATCAATGAACTCTTAAAAGATTTGTCGAGTACTGTTTGTTTATACTTTAATTATTAGTGTCTGATAAACTGTGGTGTTTTTGTGATTGGGGAGTTAACAGTGGCGGATTATAGGATTAAATAACAATGGATGATCACTCATCGGACCTCGAGTCGATGGCGAAAGGCGGAAGTGACAAAATGGCGGTTAGAACAAAACATTTTAAAAGCAATCAAGAAGGAAATAAATCGGGACCAGAGGTTTTGGGCGGATCTAGGCGAGTGGCGGATTGATCAAAAGCTGGAAGTTGCAGAGTACACTGTATGTTAAGATTCCCTGCTTACTTCCTGGTGTATGAACATTCAATATCATATATTACGTCACGTAATTAATAATCATATAATCATTACAGGTTATTATAATATTATAAACCAAACCGTCCAACAATTCCGTGATTTACTTCCTACTATTCACCCATTCTAGTCATTTATATTACGTCACTTAATTAATGAATAAGTATAGCGACATTCCATTAGCCAAGGTTAGGTTCATAACAGTAGGATGTTAAACCCCAATTCATTTCATTTCATATCATAAAGCGACATGGCAGGACTCAGTTTGCATCATGCAAAATCAATTTGTATGTCAGTGTAGTAGAAAGATATATTTTTTTGGAACAAATATATAAAGCATTATACAATTAGGGGTTGGGGTAAACAAACCGAGGGAATGAGAATGTTTAACGCTCACTTAATAATGTAACATATATTCTTAGGATACCTGCCTAATTGTCAGACATTGTGGTTTAAATACTCGTCATACAAAACTTACTCTGCCGGCAATAAAACATATATTCTTCTTTAAAACTTGGGGGATTAGATGGCCGAATGGTTGGCACGTGCGTGCTGTATCATAAAGCCTGTCATTGAGTCAACTGGCGTTGTTTTGAATCCTCGGTTGTAGGGTCGCCTGTCCAACCTCGTATGTTTTCTCTGGGCCCTTTGCCCCCCCCCCACTGCTAAAGACCCCTACGCGCAAACGAACATTGAAATAAAATTAAACCATAAGTTAGTCCCAAGATGACCTAGTTTGTGTTAAGTGGACGTTAACCCCCATCTCTCTCTCTATCTCTCTCCCTATCCCCCTCTCTCTCTCTTAAACTTATACGAGTGCCAGACAATATGCTCTAAAAAAGCTAAATAACACGATCAACCAAAACTTACACTGTCTATAAACAATCAACTCATCTACTCATTTTAATTCTCATTTCGGCGATTTAACTCGTAAAATGTAATTAGTATACTTTTGAGATTTTAGAAGTATTTAATCCGCTTCCATTTTACATGTAATAAAATTGAAATTTTTTATTTAGTCTGTGTGTTCAGGTCCGGTGGAGTAGGGGCTAAGGGGGTTGGAGCGGTCTATAAATTGGCCGCAAGTACTCGCCTATAGGATGGAACCCCCCCCCCCCCCTCCCGATAAAGAATTGCTTCCACCGGCCCTGGTGTGTATTAAACAGAAATGAATATGTGTGTTTCCCTCCTAATGTACCTAAAAACAAAAACAAAATACATTATTCATTAATATTGACAAAGACATCAAAGTCAGATATGACATGTTCACAGAGAGTGTGTTTTAGCAGCTGAATGAAAACAAAGAATGCCCAAGGATCGAAACCACATCACAGGCATCTCAAGGGGTGAGAGAGAAATAAGGTTTAACATCCACTCGACACAACCTTATGGTTCAATTTTATTTCAATTTTGGTTTCAGCACTAGAAGGAAACGGGAGGACCCGGAGAAACCCAAGGGCCGGCCAGGCGATCCCCCCTGCTTGTCACGTACAACCCGGGGAATCGAAACTACGCCAGTCGACACAATGACAGATCTTACGTTACAGCGCACACGTGTTAACCATTCGCCGACCCCCCCCCCATTAGCTGTGGGAGAAACACGGAGAACCCGGCGAAACCCAATCAGTACTTTTGACCACTTCAAAATGACATCTTTGATTATATGGATATAAAGAAATGTGGCCTCTCGTATCTAAAAACAAAACTTGTGGAAACACGTTCATGTATAAACATTCGCACCCTGGCTTTTAATATTACGATGTAATGAATAACACCACATCAATATTTTCGAACACACCTTTAAACCCCGATTAAAATCTCATCAGAATCCTACAATTAGTAATTTTGATCCCGGTGTGTAATATAAATGATCTGATTATAATTAGTAAAGATCGTAATATTGTACCACATAAAAGGAAATGGTTTTTAAAATAAATGTATATAAACCTACAATACATAGATAGTCTTCATCATTTTCAGATTCCACATCCACAAACACCATCGTAAGTATATGTTCATAGATTTAATTCCATTACACTTGGCGTTATTTGTAGAATTTGAAACAAATCTCCTAAGCCTTCCTTTGGGGTTTAGGTTTTTACCTGGTTGGTGAAACGTCGACCTTAAATATTTTTAGCATTTTTACGACATGTACTATGTGAGTAAGGAATGTCCTTCCAGAGGAAGAGTGCATACCTCTTTCAAGAAAGTCAGAATTTACTTCTCGTTTGAAGGATTCGCATAGTGAACAATCTGGTTTTGTATTTGAACAGCTGGACTGTTGTCCATTTTTACCTACCGACGATAACACTACTCTGTTTCTATTTCGCCGAGAGTAGTTTTAGATCCTGTGTCCCTTTTATAGTATGTTGGGCCTTTATATTATAACGAATTATATGAATTAGAACAGTGGAAGAATATAGCGGAGTTTCCATGTTTTTACCTTTCAGATGATGAAACTTGTTGTTATTGTTTTCGCTTGTCTGGCTGCCGTTTCTATGGCTGTTCCTATGGGAGGTCTTGGTATGGGCATGTATGGTGCTGGTCTTGGAGGAATGGGCATGTACGGTGGTCTGGGAATGTATGGAGGCCTGGGAGCAATGGGAATGTACGGTGGTATGGGAGGTCTTGGTATGTACGGAGGACTAGGAATGTACGGTGGCATGGGAGGACTAGGAATGTACGGCGGTATGGGAGGACTTGGCATGTACGGGGGTATGGGAGGACTTGGCATGTATGGAGCTGGCATGGGAGGACTTGGTATGTACGGAGCTGGATTAGGAGGACTTGGTATGTACGGCGGAGCTGGGTTAGCTGGTCTTGGTATGCACGGAGGTGCGGGTTTGGGAGCTCTTGGTATGCCCGGAGCTGGTGCTGTTGGTGGTGAAATGAATCAAAATATGGCAGGTAGGTTAACCCATATTGTTGTTTGTAATTGTTTTCTTAACAAACGTGTTACAATTTATAATAAAAACGAACAAAAACACAGTTATTATTGTTTTATTTTCTTATTAAAAAAACAAACAAAACAAACAGTTACAATTGCTTTCTAAAGAAATTCATGCATGTGTATGGAATATTGGAATAGCATATAGTACTTGTCATATTTGAACAGGCACCGTCTTAGAATGGGTCTACAGTCGAGTTTAATCATCCACGCAATCATCACCCCCTCCCCCTCCTAAACTGTAATAATATATGTAGCATACATAATGGTAAATTTAACTTTGTTGTATATCATCATCACATTTCTTTTTACTTTATTTTTCAGATCGAAACAATGGAATGTTTTAAGCATCATATCAGTTTTGATGCCGGCAAGCGATGTATTTATTAATTTATTAAATTAATTTATTATTTTTTTAAATTTTGATGTAAAAATTGTAGTGTTATACTGGTTTTCAGAAAGAAAATTAATGCAATAAATTAAACATACCAAAATATCGTTTTTCTTTTCAAAATAACTTTATATACTTACCTTGTCACCGAAAATCAATACACGGGGTATTGAGTTACCTATATCACGTAAATGCATGGGTATGTAGTTAGCTATCACGTAAAGGCACAGGGTATTTAGTTAGCTATCACGTAAATGCACGGGGTATTTAGCTCGCTGTCACCTGAATGCTCGAAACCCATTACAACATTAACAATAAAATAAGCACTCTAATCTTTAGTATAGCTAGCACAGGCTAGCACAGATTTAATAAGCATGTCAAGTACACAAGTTTTGAGGCCTTGAATTAGAAGATATGTGATCTTGACACCTAGTCAGGTCAAAATACAGTTTACCCCCCCCCCCCCCAAAAAAAAGGGTTTCCCAACTGATTCTGGCAGGGTTTGGTATAATTTATAACATAATAAACGTTTGCTAAAGTAGGACCTCCGGAAAAGTGTGGGGGGGGGGGGTCAAGATGACGTCAAATATGGCCACCTAAACGTCTTAAAGATGCCTTCTCGTGTACGAACCAGGTGATTTGGTGATATAATTGGACTAAAAACATACTCAAACTAATTAATCACAATTTTGCTCTAACTGCTGTCCATAGGAAACACTAGAAGCTGTAAAGAAATCTATTTCAAGATTCCATGTTTGTGTAGTGATTGAACGTCACGGAAGGGAAGCAAGCCGAGGGAGAATACATAAATCACCCATATCGAAAACAATGTACATTGTTGGAGATCTGTGAGTAAACTTACGAGGAGGCGACCATTGCTTTGGATGGGATTTCTCTGACCAAATTCAAAAAACGCCGATTTTACGTTAATTTTAGTGATGTGGGATATTTAATATGATGTGATAGAGACACTAAAATTAACGTAAAATCCGCGTTTTTCGAAACTTGGTCCGAGAAATCCCATGCATGTATATATAAACGACGATGTATCGCTGCATACATACCTGGACTGTTACATTGAGCACTCCCTCTTACAATGACCTCATACAACCTGCGCGCGCATCCCTTGACGTCACGTACGGGCGTTTCACTAATCGTCGGGTTGTCAATTTGGGATACCCTGACGTGTTTGCCAAGTGTTTTCCAGGGGATCCAGTACTTTTCTCGTAAGATTGGATGTTTCTACTTTCCATATATACCAAAATTGACATAATTTTATTGGAAATAACCAACCGATGAATATTTATCTGAGAACCCATCTTTAATGATCATAATTATGTATTGATCAACTCAAATGTAATGATCTTGGGGTCTATTTCTACGGGGGGGGGGGGACTTATTAAGATCATTAATAATGATGTTGGCCCTATAAGTAAAAAAAAGGCCGCCAACACCCCCAAATGACCGCAAGTCCATAATTATTGACCCTAATTTGATGATCGTGATTCCTATCACCATGTTTGTTGGGGCAAGGAACATATTAAGACAACTTTGGATGTAACTGAGCTGTTCAATCATTACGAAATTGAATTCATGACCTTCAGCTGTCCACTTTCACCTAATGCACAAACAAACACTCATGTCCATAGAATGCGTTTCAAAGCGCTCAGTTTTGAGTGTCTTCTTCCACTTCAGCAACGACCTATTGTTTGAATTGTCACAATTTTCAGTTTGACAGGGGCTATATACAGCAGTGTAGGGAAGTCCAAAGCAGGGTCTGCAGCTGCATCAAGAGAATTCCCCCCTCCCCTTTCCCCGCGCGAACAGTTGTAATTAAACATTTTCAAGGGTTCGCCAGGCATAGCATTGTTTTGGGTCATAATTGAAATTAACTGATCATTTCCCTGTTACTATCGACCATCCCTATTCAGTTAGGTCACTTCCATTTGTCTCATCCACGTCTATACAAGGATTTGAAAGTACACACGTTAGCTATGCAATCTTGTAGGTGATGTTGGGGAGCCGCTTAGAAATGACAGATGTTTCAGCAGTTGCCACTTTCTTGGTGAAAATGATATGGCACAGTGGGAATAGCGTATCATTCGATGTGCCAGCAAATAGATCAACCATCAGGTCTTTGCTAAGATCTGGTATGTCCTCTTAGATTTGTTTTGAAGGGTGAATGCACTAGCAGGATCAGATTTCACCATTTCCCGGTAGGCGAACCTTTTTCCGATACCTAAAATCCTTGAAGTTGAATCACAGCCTGAGTAGAAATGTTCAAAGAGCAGCTCGTTGCACGCATTGTCTCCTTATGTTTCTTTCAACAGATTAATGTTATACACTTTATGTTCCTTTGACTGCTTGTTTGAAAGAAAGTAGATGATCTCATTAATTTGTTTGTTCTGGAGTAATGAAGAAGCAAGATCAGCAAATCTGTGACAATTCAAACATCACTCAATAGGTCGATACCGAGGATTACATTCAAAACTGAATTATCTGAAACTTATTCTATGATAGTGGACAGCTGACGGTCGTGAATTCAATTTCATAATGATTCAACAGCTCAGTATTATCCAAAGTTCTCTTAATGTGTTCCTTGCCCCCCAAAACCTGAGGATAGATATCAAGATCATCAAATTCGAGTCAATAATTATGGACTTGTGGTCATTTGGAGGTGATGGCGGCCATTTTTGACATAATAGGCCCACATCATTTTTAATGATCTTAATGTGTTATGTACCCCCCCCCCCTCCCCACCCAAAAAAATCTTGGGAAAGGCATCAAGATCATCAAATTTGAGATGATAGTTCCATTAAGACGTTTCGGTGGCCATGTCTCTACTAAACGCACACTACATTATGTAGCGTCATAGTTCAGGCATTTTAACTCAATTTTGCATCATCCTGGACACTTGCTGCAGTAGAAATGCCGACAACGATTTATGGTCAGTCTAGACGTAATAAGTCTCTGTCCAAAATTGGTATCCAAATGGGTCAAATTAGCCTTAACCAAATATGACTGCCAGATTTGGCTGGAAAATGACAGTTTGGTATATATTTTAAAATATATTCATTTATTCAGCAGCTGTAGGCTCTGTGGGGGAAAATTAATATCGATCGCTGTACGTTTTCTCCTTAGCTATGATTATCTCCCTTGTGATGCTGCTAATAGACTTTGGTCTGCATTTTGATGTCCCATTCTGTGCATTAGTGATATCGTGATCACTACTCTCTGGTGTAGCTCAATTGCAATTCGGGCTTTGATTTTATTTGTGTCTATTTTAGAATGACTGCCAACACAGATAACTTTCTCGAGAATAAACACTTCCATTATAAGCGTAGGTATGTACAGTTTGGGGATTAACTGTACGCCGATGTGGTCCATTTCCCGTTATATCTGTAATTTAACACTAAATGCAGGCTATGTTTTTAATTACAAGCAATAAACATAATTGCATTTTCTTCTACACGTGTGGCATCATAGAGTTTAAAGTAGAAATCAGGTTAATTAATGTAATCATTGAAGTGTGTGGTTTGGGGAAGGAGAAAGGGGGCATAACTAATTCCAGGTAGGAAGTTCAACACACTATATACAGTTTTCATTTTTATCCAATAAAACCCGACTACATACACTTTTCATTGGGTTTTTTTACCCCGTGTATTGATTTTCGATGACAAGGTAAGTAAATAAAGTTATTTTCAAAACAAAAACGATATAATAGTATGTTTAATTTATTGCATTATTTTCTTTCTGAAAATCAGTATAACACTACAATGTTTACATCGAAATTTTAAAAAAAATAATAAATTAATTTAATAAATAAATGAATCGCTTGCAGGTATCAAAACTGATACGATATTTAAAAAATAATAAATTAATTTAATAAATAAATGAATCGCTTGCCGGTATCAAAACTGATACGATATTTAAAACATTCCATTGTTTGGGTCTGAAAAATAAAGTAAAAAGAAATATGATGATGATATAAAACAAAGTTAAATTTACCATTATGTATGCTACATATTATTACAGTTTAGGTGGGTGGAGAGAACAAGAATTGCGTGGATGATTAAAGAACTCGACTGTAGACCTATTCAAGGACGGTGCCTGTTCATATATAACAATTGATATGCGGTAATATTACAGAAACTCATTTCGTTTCGGTTGTAACGTTTCTTTAGAAAACAATAATTGTAACTAGGTTTTTTTATATTTATATATAAATGGAACAATAATAACTGTGTTTTTGTACGGTTTTTTTAAAATTTGTAACGCGTTTGTTAAGAAAACAATTACAAACAACAATATGGGTTAACCTACCTGCGAAATTTTGACTCATTTCACCACCTAAAGCAACATTGTTCAGTCCTAAACCAGCACCTCCGTGCATACCAAGACCAGCTAAACCAGCTCCGCCGTACATACCAAGTCCTCCTAATCCAGCTCCGTACATACCAAGTCCTCCCATGCCAGCTCCATACATGCCAAGTCCTCCCATACCACCGTACATGCCAAGTCCTCCCATACCACCGTACATGCCAAGTCCTCCCATACCACCGTACATGCCAAGTCCTCCCATACCTCCGTACATTCCTAGGCCTCCCATGCCACCGTACATTCCCATTGCTCCTAGGCCTCCATACATTCCAAGACCACCGTACATGCCCATTCCTCCAAGACCAGCACCATACATGCCCATACCAAGACCTCCCATAGGAACAGCCATAGAGACGGCAGCCAGACAAGCGAAAACAACAACAATTAGTTTCATCATCTGAAAGGTAAAAACATGGTAACTTTGTTACATTCTTTCCATTGTTCTAATTCCTGTAATTCATCATAATATAAAGGCACAATAAATAAATGTGACACAAAATAGACGGGCATCATTGATTGCGAATATATATCACGCCAGGATCTAAAGCTACTCTCCGTGAAATAGTAGTGTTATCGTCGTTAGGTAAATATGGACAACAACCCATTTACGTACTTCAAATACAAGAATACAAAACCATATTGTTCACTATGCGAATCCTTCAAACAAGAAGTAAATTCTGACTTTCTAGAAAGAGGTATGCACTCTACTTCCCCTCGAAGGACATTCCTTACTCACAGAGTACATGTCGTAAAAATGCTAAAAACCATTTAAGTTAGAAGTTTCACCAACCAGGTAAAACCTAAAACCCAAAAGGAACACTTAAGAGATTTGTTTCAAATTCTACAAATCGCGTCAAATGTAATAGAATTAAATCTATGAACATATACTTACGATGGTGTTTGTGGATGTGGAATCTGAAAATGATGAAGACTATCTATGTATGGTAGGTTTATATACATTTATTTTAAAAACCATTCCCTTTTATGTGGTACAATATTACGATCTTTACTAATTATAATCAGATCATTTATATTACACACCCGGGCGAACACCTGTAATTGTTGACTTCTGATGAGATTGTAATCAAGTTTAAAGGTATGTTCGATGGAAAATATTAATGTGGTGTAATTAATTACATCGTAATATTATAACTCAGAGTGCGAATGTTATACATGAACGTATTTCCACAAGTTTAGTTTTTAGGTATGAGGGGCCACATTTCTTTTTATTCAAATAATCAAAGATGCCATTTTGAAGTGTTCAAAAGTACTGCATGCGTTTCGCCGGGTTCTCCGTGTTTCTCCCACAGCTAATGTGGAGGGGGCGGCCAATGGTTAACACGTGTGCGCTGTAACGTAAGATCTGTCATTAAATCGACTGGCGCAGTTTCGATTCCCCGGGTCGTACGTGACAAACGGGGGAATCGCTTGTCCAGCCTCGTGGGTTTCTCCGGGTCCCCCCGTTTCCTTCTACTGTTAAAAACCCCAACGTGCAAACGAGTTATTGAAATAAAGTTGAACCATAATTATAGTCCCTAGATAACTTAGTTTGTGTCGAGTGGACGTTAAACCTTATTTCTCTCTCACCCCGTGAGATGTCTGTGATGTGGTTTCGATCCATGGACATTCTTTGTTTTCATTCCATTGATAAAACACACTCCCTGTGAACATGTCTTATCTGATTTTGATGTCTGTGTCAATCTTAATGAATAATGAATAATGTGTTTTGTTTTTGTTTCCACCCCATTCTCATTCTCTGTCAATATGTATCTCACTTAATGAATAATGTGTTTTGTTTTTGTTTTTAGGTGCATTAAAGGGCAACAGACATATTCTCATCTGTTTAATAAACACACACACTAAATAAAACATTTTACATTTTATTACATATAAAATGGAAGCGGATTAAATACTTCTTGAAATCTCAAAAGTATGCAAATTACAGTTTTCGACCAAAATTGCCAAAATGGGGATTAAAATGTCGATCAATGAGTTGATTGTATATAGACAGCGTGGGTTTTGTATGATCATGTGATTTAGAGAGAGAGAGGGACAGAGAGGGTGAGAGAGAGTGAGAGATTTGGGGTATAACTTCCACTCGACACAAACTATGGTTTAATTTTATTTCTTTAGCAGTGGGAGGAAACCGGAGCACCCGGAGAAAACCTACGAAGTTGGACAGGCGACCCTACCATCGATTCGAAACCACGCCAGCTGACTCAATGACAGGCTTTATGATACAGCACGCACGTGCTAACCATTCGGCCATCCAATCTCCCATGTTTTAAAGAAGAATATATGTTTTATTGAAGACAGAGTAAATTTTGTATGACGAGTAATTTAAACCATAATGTCTGACAATTGTTTACCCCTCCCCCTAATTGTATAATGCTGTATATTTTTGTGGCAAAAAAATCTATCTTTCTACTACACTGACATACAAATTGATTGTGCATGATGCAAGCTGAATCCGGCCATGTCGCTTTATGATATGAAATGAAATGAAATGGGGTTTAACGTCCTACTGTTCTGCGCCTAACCTGGGCTAATGGAATGTCGCTATTTTTATCCATTAATTAAGTGACGTAATTTAAATGACTAGAATGAGTTAATAGCAGGAAGTAAATCACGGAATCGTTGGACCGGTCGGTTAAAAATATTAAAATAATCTGTAATAATTATATGATAATTAATTACGTGACGTAATATATGATACTGAATGGTCATACACCAGGAAGTAAGCAGGGAATCTTAACATATATAAATAGAGAAAATGTTAAACATCTTCAGTTCAACTTAAACTCCTGTACAATAACAAGGTAAGTTCAAATATTAACAGAGGATGAACAATTCGTTGTATATACCACCAAAAACTAAAACTTACAAATTTTAATGAAACATTTATATTTAAAATCAAAATGTTAATAGGCGCTAACTAGAACGCCTAGTACAAAATAAAAGTACGAAAACAATATCAGAGTTTCTTCGGGCTGTATTTACCTTTTACGCTACTGGAACCTAGCAAAATGAAAACGCATCATTTATTTTGAACAATCTGAAGAGTTGCAAAACATAAACCTGGTTTTGGATTTGTTTAAAACAATTGATGGCACACTTCGGTTATTTAAATCGGACTTCTCTATTTTCAGATGATGAAACTAATTGTTGCTGTTGCCTGTTTGGTAGCCGTCTCCATGGCAGTCCCAATGGGAGGTCTTGGAATGTACGGTGCTGGTTTAGGAGGACTTGGAATGTACGGTATGGGTGGACTTGGCATGTACGGAGGTATGGGAGGCCTTGGTATGTATGGAGGTTTGGGAGGACTCGGCATGTACGGAGGACTTGGAGGTCTTGGTATGTACGGAGGACTCGGAGGTATGGGCATGTACGGTGGACTAGGAGGTATGGGCATGTACGGACTAGGAGGTATGGGCATGTACGGACTAGGTGGTATGGGCATGTACGGAGGTTTGGGAGGACTTGGAATGTATGGAGGATTAGGAGCAGGTATGTCAATCTAGCAAAAAATGTTTCAAATAAAAAAAAAAACGATCCTATGAAGACATTGTTAAATAAATTTTGATCTATCATCAGAGAATTTGAGAATAAGTGGAAAATGTTAAAAATTAAAATGAGAGGATATGATAGATATATAAATTAGGATAAAGGCAGGGTTTTTGTAGTTTGTCACTGTGTACATCTTATCTTAGATTGAACTAGAATAAATCATGTAACAGTAAAAGTTGGCGTATTTCTTTTTTTATTGTCCTTTATTCACTTTAAAACTGTGAACCGTAAACATAGAAGTAGGTGTTTTAGTTTGTACACTAAAAAAAATCATATAACAGTAAAAGTTGGCGTATTTTTATTTCTATTTGTAGTTTATCTACTTTAAAACTGGTTAATCTATTACCGTAAACATAGAAATAGTTGTATTGTATCCACTTTTAGCTACAGTAAATTAATCTCTTGATTATATATTGGTATTTATTATTTTCAGGTACATTATATGGTAAATAAAGTGCTGTATTCCTGTTAGTAGTAAATTAAATGGTTATCAGACAAAAACTGTATTATAATCATGTATACAATAAAAAGGGCTGTCAAAATTGAAATTATTGTTTTATTAACATGCTGCCAATTCCGGACCACTACTCCCTGTCCGGGATCCCGGGATGTTATACAATGTCTTTAGATATTATATTATTTAAAATAACGTGCTTGCCTGTTCTCTGTGATCATCGTACGTTTTCAATGGAGGCAGTTATTAGGGATTATATAAAAGCTGTGTGTTTTGCCTTTTGACAGGATAAGCAGCTTTTTTACGGGATTAGCAGCCCTTTTGCAGGATTATCAGCCTTTTTACAGGATTAGCAACTCTTTCACATAAGTAATTTCTCCTTGGATATGATTTTCTCCGTTGTGGTGCTGATAGACTTTGACCTGCATTTTGATGCCTCGTTCTCGGTATTCGGACTTCAACTTTATCTATATCTATTTTATGGGCCATACTATATAACAATTTTATACGGAATACCGGAAAACACCGGAAAAACACTAAATACCGGAAAACACTCTAAATACCGGAAAACACCCTAAATAACCTTAGACACTGTATTTTGACAGACCCTTTGTCCTGTACTAACGACAGAGAAACCACACTGCAAAATTTAGTATAGGGGAAGTTTCTTGACCAACCCAAGGATCAGGGTATATAATCATAGTATTGGGAGGAATTTGGCCGATAACCCGACATCACGAGACCACGACATATCTTTAGGGTGTGTTCCGGTATTTAGTGTTTTCCGGTATTTAGTGGTTTTCCGGTGTTCAGTATAAAATGATGTTTCCGGTTGTTTTCATGTGTTTTCAGGTATACAGTATTGTCGTATTTTAGAATGACTGCCCAAACAGATAACCTTCTCAAGAATAAACTCTTCCATTTTAAACGCAGATGTGTACAGTTTGGGGGTTCACTGTGCGCTGATGTGGTTCATTTCCCGTTATATCTGTAATATGGCTACGGATATCGATATTTCAACATTAAAGTAACATGCGGTGTAAAGAGACGATCTATCTTCACGGGTCTGTAATTTAACACTAAATGTAGGCTATCTTTTTAATTACACGCGATTAACATAATATAAAAGGCCAACTCTGGCTTGCGGCTGTGGTTTCGAGCCCTGGTGTGTGCGTATGTGGCATGGGGATAGGGGCACCTTTTCAACCTCGTGGGTTTCCTCCGGGCACTCCGGTTTCCTCCCACTGCTAAAGACCCCTACGCGCAAGCGAATTATTGAAATAAAATTAAAACCATATTTAAGTCCCGAAATGACCTAGTTGTGTTGAGTGGACATTAAACCCCATTTCTCTCTCTCTCCCTCTCTATCTCTCTCTCAAAATATAACACTATAGGCTCATTTTAAGTCTATGCAAATTGTTCTGGTAAATATAGAAATCTTTACCTACATGACGTGGAACGAAAACTAGGGTAATGGAGTAGCTTGCATGATTCTTCTTCTTCTATTTAAGTCTAACATGTAGTTACCGACAGCTATGTCAGTATTCATTGTTAAACGTAGGATACTATCGTCCAGCCATCTTGTGCACGGATTAGTAGTATAATTATCTAGAATAGTGTTGACGTAAACCGGTGCCTTTACGAAACACATACCCAAAAATGATAATTGCCCCGCCCTAGTAGATGTCGCAGCTGTGCCGGACTGGGCCCACTTGCCAATGGCAAGTGTAATGATTATACCAATTGCCTTCTATGTCATCCTCAATTCCATATTTGTTGTTATTTCGTTATTATATCCTGTTGCATTTTCTCCGCTTCCAATGTTTACTATTTGTTAATATGGGCTATGCGCAGCTATGCGCAGTTATCGTGCGCAATAGCCATCTTCGTTTGTCAAATTTCACGCTCACGTAAATCACACTTCGCCATTTAATAACCAATAAACTATGCATTGTCCTGGGCCATCCCGAATGTGATTTACTCCCGAATACCCTATGAGTAAACTACAACATAATTAGCTGTTGTCGAGCTCGCATAACTTTGTAATTTGTATTTTTCCTCCAGCAAAGCTGTTTACTTTCGCTTGTCAACGGCATGGCGAACTGTAGCGCGAGACGTCACTGGGCATGCGCAGCCAAGATGACGTCTTCTGATTGGCTAGTTATTCTCGAGGATTTATATAAATAGGGGGTCAGACGGCTAGTTTGACATTTTGCATTTTCACAGCGACTCAGCCCTTTTCACGGCGAATTCGCCCATTCATGGCGAATCTCTGTTAACCAATTTCCATTTCAATATGGTAAGGATTGCTTAACGGTTATGACCGTAACAAAACAAGTTGTTATTTTCACAAACAACTTGTTACAAGTTTGTGCTGTAACATAGTTCTATTCAATTACTACGAGTGCATGTTACAAACATAACATGTTGTAATCTGAACATAGCCCATGTTGCATTCATAACAAACTTGTTGCATCCATGACATACCTATTGTATCACAAGGATTGGTCCTTCAGACATTCGCTGCTGTACTTAATTTAACTAGCATAATATTATTATAACTATAGGCTTATTATAGCTTTATTATTACTATTATTGTAGACTGTTCCATTCATAACAGTTCCACTTACTACTAGTGCATGTTACAAACATAACATGTTGTAATTGGAACACAGTGCATGTTACAAACATAACATGTTGTAATTGGAACACAGTGCATGTTACAAACATAACATGTTGTAATTGGAACACAGTCCTGTTGCATTCATAACAGTTCCACTTACTACCAGTGCATGTTACAAATATAACATGTTGTAATTGGAACACAGTCCTGTTGCATTTCATAACAAACTTGTTGCTATTCAATTACTACGAGTGCATGTTACAAATATAACATGTTGTAATCTGAACATAGCTCATGTTGCATTCATAACAGTTCCACTTATAACGTGACTTGCCCGATTTGCTTATTAGCAATTAATCATTTATTACTATATAGTATAGTAATCTATAGCCTGTGAAATATAAGTTATTGCATCTTGTTATTATTTATAAATATCACTTTATATAATAATATTGTCATAGCTTACAAGCTTAATTGTTGAATATATAACAGCATATATTGCATCGTATTTACTTATTAACTGTTGAATAAATTGTTATTGAGATTTTAAACTTGGCTTGTGTCAATCTTTCGATCGATCGTAGTGCTAGGCTGGGAACGAACGATCCACATATTTGTGTAGCACGTTTGCCTGGAAGCCTGTGGGGAAAGGGCGCTTTACAACATTAAGGGTCTGGGGGTCTAATCGCTACACAAGTGGGCCTAAGCCGAAAAGAAAATATGGGCCTAAGCCTCAAAGACAAAAAGAAAAAAGTAAAAAAAAGAAAAAGAAAGGCAGTAAAAGAGGGGCGGAGATCAAAGTGCTCGCAGGTGACCATATATCTCCATCCGCTGCTCTGGCCTGAGGTGCTTGGCAAATGGGTTGCGGCTGTCTATTTTTCAAAATTTTCTGGGGGAAGAACCTCACCGGACCCTCCTCGAGCCTTCGCGCCTTCGGCGCTCGCGCATCGCATTTGCAGCGCTCGTAGGCGGGCTTCACCCGCCATTTGCTCGTGGGCCTTGTCACAGGTATGGCAAGTGGGCCTTCGGCCCGCCAGTCCGGCACTATGTGGCAGTATATTTCTATATAGCATAGAGTGGGTTTCGGTTTACCTCATACAATTATTCGGAGCTCAAGAGGGTCACAAGACCTATAGCCTCTCTGGCTAGAGGCTAGGTTGGGCACATCATCCTAGCGCGAACGATATGTAGAACTATCAAGAAGCATGTGGCTCTTACACTTGGGCCTTGTATGTTTTAAGAACTTGAAAAGTATTATCATAGATGCTGTAGCTTTCGAGGATTTAACCTTGTTGTTTATTGTATTCGATATATAAACCTAGTTAACAACGTAAATGGTGTTTTAGACGTTGTAATTGAAGATGGATGGCCATAGTTTATATCACAACGTGGAGTCTGGAAGACCGGCCTAAAAGAAAGTGTCACATCTGACACCGTAGTGTCACAGATAGCGATTTGGAGTCCGTGACCAGGATAGTCACACCTCTCACACCGTAGTGTCACACTAATTGCATTCTCTTCTACTTGTGTGGCATCATAAAGTTTAAAGTAGAGACTAGGTTTAGTGGTGTAATCATTGGTTTGTCTACCCAGTTGAAGTATGTGGATGGGGGGGGGGCGTAACTTATTCTTGGCAGAAAGTCAACGCACTATATTTACAGTTTTGCATAATATTCCAATAATACACAACAACATACACTTTTTATTGTTTTTTTAAAACAGTATCAACCAACAAAACATATAAATACATTTCAAATTGGGCTCTAAAGAGTAATTATTACGGTGTAGATGTTGTAATGAGTTTCGGGCATTTGGGTGATAGCGAGCTAAATACCCGTGCATTTACGGGATAGCTGACTAAATACCCCGTGCATTTACGTGATAGCGAGCTAAATACCCGTGCATTTACGGGATAGCTGACTAAATACCCCGTGCATTTACGTGATAGCTAACTAAATACCCTGTGTTTCGATGGCAAAGTAAGTATATAAAGTTATTTTCAAAACAGAAACGATATTTTGGTATGTTTAATTTATTGCATTAATTTTCTTTCTCAAAATCAGTATAACACTTCGATTTTTAGATCGAAATTTTTAAAAATAATAAATTAATTTAATAAATAAATAAATGCATCGCTTGCCGGTATCAAAACTGATATGATGCTTAAAACAGTCCATTGTTTGGATCTGAAAAATAAAGTAAAAAGAAATGTGATGATAATATAAAACAAAGTTAAATTTACTATTATGTATGCCACATATATTATAAAGAGTTTAGGTGGGTGGAGAGAACAAGAATTGCGTGGATGATTAAAGAACTCGACTGTAGACCTATTCAAGGACGATGCCTGTTCATATATAACAATTGTTATATGCGGTTTCAATATTACAGAAATGAATATCGTTTTGGTTGTAACGTTTCTTTAGAAAACAACAATATTTGTAACTGGGGGGTTTTGTTGTTTTTTTATTGTAAAAATGAAACATTAAAAGTGTGATTTTGTCTGTATTTTTTAAATTGAAACGCGTTTGTTAAGAAAACAATTACAAACAACAAACACAATGACCGGGTTAACCTACCTTGCATATTTTGGTTCATTTCACTACCAAAAGCACCAGCTCCGTGCATACCAAGAGCTCCCAAACCAGCACCTCCGTGCATACCAAGGCCAGCTAAACCAGCTCCGCCGTACATACCAAGTCCTCCTAATCCAGCTCCGTACATACCAAGTCCTCCCATGCCAGCTCCATACATGCCAAGTCCTCCCATACCACCGTACATGCCAAGTCCTCCCATACCACCGTACATTCCTAGTCCTCCGTACATACCAAGACCTCCCATACCACCGTACATTCCCATTCCTCCTAGGCCTCCATACATTCCAAGTCCACTGTACATGCCCATTCCTCCAAGACCAGCACCATACATGCCCATACCAAGACCTCCCATAGGAACAGCCATAGAGACGGCAGCCAGACAAGCGAAAACAACAACAACAAGTTTCATCATCTGAAAGGTAAAAGCATGGAAACTCCTTTATATTCTTCCAACTGTTCTAATTCATTACAATATAAAGGCCCAACATACAATTATATAAATGTGGCACAAATTAAACGGGCATCATTGATTGCGAATATATATTACGCCAGGGTGTAAAACTACTCTCGGTGAAATAGCAACAGAGTAGTGTTATCATCGGTAGGTAAAAATGGACAACAGTCCAGTAGTTCGAATATACGAATACAAAACCAGATTGCTCACTATGTGAATCCTTTAAACGAGAAGTAAATTCAGAATTGCACATGTCGCAAAAATACTAAAAACAGTTAAGGTCGACGTTTCATCAACCAGGTAAAACTTAAAACCCGAAAGGAAGATTTAAGAGATGTGTTTCAAATTCTACATACAATCTAATTTGTCTTGTCCCATATAACTGTACAGCCAAATCCCGTCAAATGTAATAGAATTAAATCTATGAACATATACTTACGATGGTGTTTGTGGATGTGAAATTTGAAAATGATGAAGACCATCTATGTATTGTAGGTTTATATACATTTATTTTAAAAACCATTTCCTTTTATGTGGTACAATATTACGATTTTTACTAATTATAACCAGATCATTTATATTACACACCAGGATCAAAATCACTAATTGTTAACTTCTGATGAGATTTTAATCGACCGTAGGAGGTGTGTTCGCCAATCGTACTTTACTGTACAATATGGCTATGGTGTAATTAATTACATCATAATATTACAGCTGAATAATTAGCGTGCGCGCGCTGTATCATAAAGCCTGTCATTGAGTCAACTGGCGTGGTTTCGAATCCCCGGCTGTACGTGACAAGAAGTAGGGTCGCCTATCCAATCTCCTGGGATTTATCCGGGTCCCCCGGTTTCCTCCCACTGCTAAAGACCCCTACGTGCAAGCGAACTATTGAAATAAAATTAAACCATATATTAGTCCCGAAATGACCTAGATCATATTCATAGAAATCAAAGGTATCATTTTCAAGTTGTTCAAAGTACCGCATGTACATGTATAAGCGAATTATTGATTTAATATATTATATCATAACTTGGGTTGTGATTTCGATCCAACGCTTTCTTTGTTTACATCCCATCTTCATTCTCTGTGAATATGTGTCTCACTTAATAAATAATGTGTTCTGTTTCTGTTTTAAGGTGCATCAGAGGGCAAACACATAAATAAACACATAGACTAAATAAACTTTTTTCAATTTCATTGCGGGGATCACGATGACTAATGTCGGTGGGTGTTCGACCCCTGCATTGGTCGAGAGAGTTCATCCAGATTACAAATTGCAAGAAAGGGTTTTTTGATGGTTCTGGTTGTGTTTGGTGTACTGAATGACATCCTAAATGTTTACCAAAATGGGACTTCCGGAAAATTCTGAATTTTTAGATTAATTGTTAGGTCTTTTCGTACATCAGTCAATTTATGAAAAAAGGGAGACCAACCCCCAAACAATTACAAGAAAACGGTTTTGATGGTCTCTGGGTATCGGTGTACTTTAATCACACCCTAAAAGTTTACCAAAATCGGAGTACCGGAAAGTGGCAAATTTTGAGGGTAAATACTGAATTCTTTTAATTTTTTCCTGTAAAAAGGAAAACTTCAGACAAGCATAAAGTAGTCGATTTTTAAGTGAAACAAATGAAACTGACAATTGGCCTCCGGGTGTCAGGACCAATCTTTCATAGGAAATGGTTTTCATACCATTTTCAGGGTACTTCAGCGCGTACTGGCATTTGGTATGTATATTTTTAAGGTGTTACCCATACTCTCAAAAAATCAGGAGTGGAAAATAGGTAAAGCAAGACAAACAAATATATACGAAAGGAATCATTTACCAATTTACTCTACATAGAATGAAGAGCGCTGTCAGCTAAATGATTTTAAGACACATGAGGGAGTTTTCATTAAAGTGCAACTTTTTTTCAAAATACGCCTAAATATCCGATTGCTGGGCTACGCAATATTAACTGTTATACATCCGTAAAAACTATAGGTTTGTCTCAAGAGATCTCTCTAGGGTATGTTTCCAACTCCTGATTTTTTACACGTTCGGTGAGTGTGATAGCACATCCAGGATTTGTAGCATTGGCCAACACTTGCTGTTCCAAAGGCTTATCAAAGAAGATCCTCCAGCAATAACAGAATTTGCAATATAGACCGTTTATTTCGAACTATTATGTAATGTCTGTGGTCGTCAATTTGTAGTTGAGAGTGATAATGCTGCGCTAAGAGCACCTCCCTCTCGTCCCGAAAGGAACTATGCTCACGAATTATCGTGATAGTATTTCCATGGCAATTTACAATTGCTTTAAGATGACAACCACATTAATTTCCCATGCTGCGTCATTGTAATGTCAGATGTAATTTTTGTGGTCTAAAGACACTTTAGTGTCGTGTTCTGGTAACCTCTACGTAGATGTATCTGGAATAAAGCCAAGTTTAAATGTTTGATTGTAAATTCACATGATATTCAAACACAAGTTTCTCTTTGCGATTCTGCTCCGAGCAAACTTTTCAACGATCATACACCTTTAAAATCAAAAACTCTGGCTATTCGACCAAATAAGAAGTGGTTTACCACTGAGATATTGATTTCAAAACTGGATAAAACGAACTGCTGAAAAACAATGGAGGAAAACCAACTTGGAAATCCACAGGGAGATATATAACCACCAAAGGGCTGAAACAAACAAACTGATAAAACAGGCTAAAATTTCTTATGTTAAAAATAAAATCGAGACGAACAAGGGAAATCCGAAGCATATCTTTAAAATTATTGACAGTATTTCCAGATCAAAAGAAAAGTGTCTCCTACCCCAAAATGATGACTTTGAGGCCCTAGCAAAACAATTTTCGTCGTTCTTTTGTGAAAAGGTAGCTAATATTAGATTGCAGCTTGAGGATTCAGACACAGCAACTCCCCATGACAGTGAAATCTACACAGGATCTGTGTTAACTGAGTTTAAGTCAACATCAGACACTGAAATCTTTAAAATTATTGGAAAATCGGCAAATAAATCTTGTGAACTTGACCCACTCCCTACATGGTTATTAAAATCATGCTCGTCGTCAATTTCTCCTACTATTACCTTCATTGTTAATAGTTTATTAAAATGTGGAAAGGTGTGCCAATCACTGAAAAGGGCCCTGGTTACACCATTACTAAAAAAGGCGAATTTAGATACAGAATTACTTAAAAACTATCGCCCCGTCTCTAATCTGTCGTTTTTATCTAAAATCATAGAAAATGTTGTAGCTTCCAGATTTAAGTATCATATTGCACAGAACAACTTAGATGAGCCATTTCAGTCTGCCTACAAGAAGTGTCACAGCACTGAGAGTGCCCCTGTACGAGTCCATAATGACATCATCAGTCGGATGGACAACAGGGACTGTGTTTTCTTGGTTATGCTTGACCTCAGTGCGACTTTCGACACCATAGACATTTCGATATTGTTATTCAGGCTAAAACATCGTTTTGGGATCGAAGACATTGCATTATCATGGTTCGCCAGTTATTTGGATTGTCGGGAGCAAGTAGTACATATCAATAACAGTAAATCTACTCCACAAAGGCTGAAATATGGTGTACCGCAAGGTTCGGTCCTTGGACCACTCTTGTTTACAGCATACACCTCTCCTTTAGGAGATATCATTAGAAAACACCAAATTGACTACCAACTTTACGCCGACGATATACAAATGTATATCGCGCTGAATAAGAGCAAAGAGACCGAGAACATAACAAAGTTGGAGGCCTGCAATGCGGATGTACGATCCTGGATGAAACTAAATCTTTTAAAATTGAACGATGATAAAACGGAAGTGATACAACTTTTGAAACCTAAATGTAATACAAATCCAAAGTTAACACATAATTCTGTCAAAATTGGAGATGCCAGTATTTCTTTGTCAACGTATGTACGAAATCTTTGTGTAAATTTCGACTCTGCGCTGGATATGGAATCCCATATCTCATCTATCTGTAAATCGTGTAATTTTCACTTGTATAACATTGGTAGAATCCGTCCCTATATTAATTTTGAAACTTGTAAACTACTTGTCAATTCCTTTATTACATCCAGACTCGATTATTGTAACTCACTGCTTGTTGGCCTTCCCGCAAACAGTTTATACCCTCTTAAACTCATTCAGAATAAAGCTGCCCGTATCGTTTCACTAACACCCTTAAACAACACCCTTAAATTTTGTGTCTTACATATCTGTCAATCAACTGTCCGGAATCCCCCGTTTATCTCAAAGATCTTCTTAACCATTATAAACCCTTACGCCAACTTCGTTCTTCTAAATTTCACCTCCTTGGGATGCCAAAAAGTAAAACACTCTTCGCCCAACACTCTTTTTCGGTAGCAGCACCGAAACTTTGGAACGAGATATCCTTTAAAACTAGGACCAGTTCAAGTTTCAACATCTTTAAAAAGAACCTAAAGACAGAATTGTTCCAAAAAGCCTTTATTTAATTATATATTTAACAAATACTTCAATGTTTTATATTTTTATCTGTACACTGCCATTTAATTGTTTTACCAAATAGTTTATTTTTAATTTGTTGTGATTTTCTATCTATATTTTATCTATATTTTACCACAGTTTTATTTTTATTTGTATACGACTCTCTATCTATATTGTTTTACATTGTGTACTCATAATCATATATTTTGTATCTGTACAAGCGCCACCGCGCAGCTGTACATGCTGGATTTTGGCGCTATACAAGTTCAATAAATTATTATTATTATTATTACATAGATATGCCGGTCGTCATAGTGTGTCATTATATGGCTATATGACGTTATGTTACTTTTTGGGGGTCATTTGATAATTCTATATCATAATCTTATGTTCATTATACATATAGCTTCTAAAGCCAACCATTTAGGACTTTCTTTAACATAGTGCAGTCGATCTGGGATCTTACCAATTTTTACCACTTTCCAGTTCGCTGAATTTGGTCAACTTTTGGGATGTTATAAAGAACACCTAAATAAACGCAAAAATGCATTAAAATCCTTTCGAGCAATTTGTTGGGGGTAAAATCAAGAAATTTTAGCAGAGCATTAAATACTCTCATCGATATCCTTTCATAATATGTAGACAGACTGAGTAAGTTTTGTATGACTTTAGACGATAATGTCTGAAACTTGTGCAAGTGTCGTTAAAGAAGAATATGTTACATTATTAAGTGAGCGTTAAACACTCCCATTTTCTCGGTTTGTTTACCCCACCCCCTAATTGTATAATAATGTATATGTTTGTGCCCAAATATTTATCTTTCTACTACACTGACATAATAATGTATATGTTTGTGCCCCAAAAAAAATTCTCTTTCTACGACACTGACATTCAAATTACTTTTGCATGATGCAATCGGATTCCGACCATAATAATGGTTGGGTTAAAATTCATGAGGGGCTGATAAGTCAAATTCCGGTCTACATAACTCCGTTTGGTTTGGTGCAATGTGTCTAGCCTCATTCCTCGAGTCTCTCAATACAACTTGGGCTGAAGCGCATTATGGTACACGATTCGTGTACCAATGTTAAAAAAAAATATTATTATATCTTGCAATGTGTCTAGCCTCGTCCCTCGAGTCTCTCAATACAACCGGGACTGAAGCGCATTATGGTACACGATTCGTGTACCAATGTTAACAAAATTATTATATCTTAAATATCGGATATCAGAAGCTCATCTTTTCATGGTAAGTTTACATCATCAATGTTGATTTAAATTAACCAATAATTCATGTTTTTGATGTCGAAGATTTTGGAGGATTTTTAGTGACGGACGTAGGTCCTTTCAGGGATGTCTAATATATATCGTCGAGTTTTGATGTCTAATTAACAACATATTTAATGATTAGGTGTTCATTAATTAAGTGACGTAATATAAATGACTAGTATTAGTTTATATCAAGAAGTAAAGTAGGGAATTGTTGGACAGATCAGTTCAAAATATTATAATAACCTGTAATAATTATATGCTAATTAATAACGTGACGTAATATATAATATTGAATGTTCATACACCAGGAATTAAGCAGGGAATCTTAACATATATAAACAGAGAAAACGTTAAACATCTTCAGTTCAACTTAAACTCCTGTACAATAACAAGGTAAGCTTAAATTCTTTGAAAATATCAGTAAAACTAAAACTTACAAACGAAACATTTATATTTAAAATCAAAATGTTAATAGGCGCTGAATAGAACTCCTAGTACCAAACTAAAGTACCAAACAAGGTAACATAAGTGTTTCTTCGGGCTGTACTTTCTTTTTGCGCTTCTGGAACCTGTAAAAATTAAAACGCATCATTTATACCGAACAATCTCAAAAGTTGCAAAAACATAAACCTGGTTTTGGATTTGTTTAAAACAACTGATGGCACACTTCAGTTATTTAAATCGGACTTCTCTATTTTCAGATGATGAAACTAATTGTTGTTGTTGCCTGTTTGGTAGCCGCCTCCATGGCAGTCCCAATGGGAGGTCTTGGAATGTACGGTGCTGGATTAGGAGGACTTGGAATGTACGGTATGGGTGGACTTGGCATGTACGGAGGTATGGGAGGCCTTGGTATGTATGGAGGTTTGGGCGGACTCGGCATGTACGGAGGACTTGGAGGTCTTGGTATGTACGGAGGACTCGGAGGGATGGGCATGTACGGTGGACTAGGAGGTATGGGCATGTACGGACTAGGAGGTATGGGCATGTACGGAGGTTTGGGAGGACTTGGAATGTATGGAGGATTAGGAGCAGGTATGTCATTCTAGCAAAATATGTTTCAAATAAAATAAAAACAATCCTATGAAGACATTGTTAAATAAATTTTGATCTATCATCAGAGAATTTGAGTGGAAAATGTCCAAATTAAAATGAGAGTATAGATATTTAAATTAGGATTTACATAAAGACATTTTGTTTTGGTTTTTACAATAGAATAAATTATACAACAGTAAAAGTTGGCGTATTTCTATTTCTTTTTGTCCTTTATCTACTTTAAAACTGGTTAATTTATTACCGTAAGCATAGAAATAGTTGTATTGTATCCACTTTAAGCTACAGTAAACGGCTACAGTGAACGAATCCCTTGATTATATATTGGTATATATTATTTGTACACTATGTACATCTTATCCTAGATTCAACTAAAATAAATCATATAACAGTAAAAGTTGGCGTGTCTCTATTTTTATTGTCCTTTAAAACATAGAAATAGTTGTATTGTATCCACTTTAAGCTACTTTAAAACATAGTTGTATTGTGTCCACTTTGAGCTACAGTAAATGAATCCCTTGATTATATATTGGTATTTATTATTTTCAGGTACATTATATGGTAAATAAAGTGCTGTAGATGAAACCCTAATTCCTGTAGTAGTAAAGTAAATGCTATTAGACAGAAACTGTATTAATATCATGTATACAATAAAAAGGGCTGTCAAAATTGAAATTATTGTTTTATTAACTTGCTGCCAATACCGGGCCACTATTCACTGTTCGGGATCCCGGGATGTTATACAATGCCTATAACTATTATATTAATAGAAATAATGCTGTTCACTGTTCTCTGTGATCATCGTACGTTTTCAATGGAAGGTAGTTATAGGAATTGTATAAAAGCTGCGTTTCTTGCCTTTTTACAGGATTAGCAGCCTTTTTTGGCGGGATTGGCAGCCTTTTGCAGGATTAGCAACTGTTTCACATGAGTAATTTCTCCATGGATATGTTTTTATCCGTTGTGGTGCTAATAGACTTTGACCTGCATTTTGATGCCCCATTCTCGGTATTAGGACTTCGACTCTATCTATAACTATGTTAGAATGACCCAAGACTCAAGAATAAACTCTTCCATTTTAAACGCAGATGTGTACAGATGTTTGTGGTGATGTGGTCCGTTCCCCGCTATATATTTAATATGGCTACGGACATCGATCTTTCAACATTAAAGTAACATTAAAGTGTTTTAAAGAGTTGGGTAAATTTAAAGGGACGATCCATCTTCACGGGTCTGTAATTTATCACTAAATGTAGGCTATGTTTTAAATTACACACAATTAACATAATATAACAGGCCACCTCTGACTTGCGGCTGTGGTTTCGAGCCCTGGTGTGAGCGTATGTGACATGGAGATAGGGGCACCTTCTCAACCTCGTGGGTTTCCTCCGGGCACTCCAGTTTCCTCCCACTTCTAAAGACCCCATACGCGCAAGGGAAATAAAATTAAACCATATGTTAGTCCCGAAATGACCTAGTTGTGTTGAGTGGACGTCAAACCCCATTTTTCTCTCTCTCTCTCATAATATAACACTATAGGCTCATTTTAGGTCTATGAAAATTGTTCTGGTTAATATAGAAATCTTTACCTACATGACGTTGGACGAAAACTAGGGTAATGGAGTAGCTTGCATGATTCTTACATGTAGTGAGTATTCATTTTTAAACGTAGGACACTATCGTCCAGCCATCTCGTGCACGGATTAGTATAATTATCTAGAATAGTGTTGACGTAAACCAGTGCCTTTACGAAACACTTACCCAAAAATGGTAATTGTCCCGCCCCAGTAGATGTGGCAGTCTATTTCTATATAGCACAGAGTGGGTTTCGGTTTACCTCAGACAATCATTCAGAGATCAAGGGGGTCACAACACCTATAGCCTTTCCGACTAGAGGCTAGGGTGGGCACATCATTCTAGCGCGAACGATAATATGTAGAACTATCATTTCAAGAAGCATGTGGCTCTTGCCACGTTTAAGCAGTTAAGTCTGAGTTAGAAAGGATATTGCACTCAGGCCTTGGGTGTATTAAGAACTTCCGGGATTTAACCTTGTAGTTTATTGTATTTGATATATAAACCTAGTTAACAACACAAACGGTGTTAGTAATGATATTAAAGACAATGTGAAAATAGATGCACTACCGTACATTTATTCGATACCCAAATTTCATAAAAACACAGTAAAATTTAGATATATAATATCCTGCAGTGTTTGCCAGACAAAACCGCTTGCACAGACAATCACCAAAGGCCTTAAATTATGCCAAACCCAACATGCAATTTGGTGCAAAACACTTCGAAATTACACTGGTATTAATAGTTTTTTCATTATTGATAAAAATAAACCTATAGTACAGACTATAGATAAAATCAATAATAAAGATAATGCAAAAACAATAGAAACGTTGGATTTTTCTACTTTGTATACTATGCTCCAACATGCAGATCTTAAAAATAATTTGGATTGGTTTGTAGATAAAGCCTTTAATGGAGCTTTCGGAAAAGGCAGACACTTGATGGCCATTTACTCTCAAGATGCTAGATGGATCATAAAACCTCGCAATGCCGAAACTGTAATTTTTGATAAAGAAAAATTTCAAAACATAATACATTTTCTCATTGACAAAGCCATATTTGAGGTTGGGGATCAGATAATACAGCAAACTATTGGTTTACCAATGGGAACTGACCCCGCCCCATTTATGACAAATGCACATTTACATAAATATGAATTCTACTTTCAGGACCATAAAAGAAAAACAGATTACAAAGTAGCTAAAAGTCTCAACTACACCTTCCGTTACATTGATGACATAACACCCATCAATGATAATGGAAATTTCAATAAATATAACAGTGAAATATATCCCCCTGAACTAACATTAAATAAAGAAAATTCCGGCACCCAAATTGCATCTGTTCTTGACCTGGACATCAATATCATTAACAATAAATTTAATGTTGGTATTTTCGACAAAACGGACAAATTCGGTTTTGAAGTAGTAAAATATCCGTCAATTTATAATAACATACCAGATACAACACTATATAATGTTTTCTATTCACAAGCATTACGATTTTTGACCGTATGTAACAATAAAGAACTATTTCTTTCCCAAATAAAATCCATGTTTTTGAAATGCACTGCCAAAGGAGGTACACAGTTACGCATATTTAAAGAAATTTCGAAACTTCCGTTTCATCAATATAACAAGTTTAACTAGTCTTATACGTATATAACCGAGTACATATTGGATAATTATCCAATTTAATTTAGTTTAATTTGTATAGTTACGCAACCCTGTTTGGATTATCGCCCTTATTGTTATTATTTTATGACTTCATAAATACACTTACTTATAGCTTTTAGCATTATTCAATCTTGATTATCGCCCTTTTTGTTAAGATAGTCTATTGACGTCATTGATAACATTACGACGTATTTACATCACACCATTCAGTTAGCAGACAACTGTCTCCTGAGGCGGTCTACATTTTCTTTGCTTCTTTGTGTTCGGTTGTTTGTGCGTTTTCTTGTACGAGTGAAATATGTTCAATTTTGAGTGAAGTCTGTGTTGCTTTAGACCCGGGACTGTACAGCGCAGTGGACGCTTACGGCTAGCCCCCGTATCCATTCACTCTTTTTTGAATTGTTTTTTTGTTTGTTTTGTTTGCTGTTTCGGAGTATGATGTCTTGTCGTTATATTTGTCTTTTATGTAAATCATGTGTGGCGCAGTCCCCCTGCACTAACTATTAGACGTTATAATTGAAGATGGATTGACATAGTTTATATCACAACATCTGACACCGTAGTGTCACAGACAGCGATTTGGAGTCAGTAACCAGAATAGTAACACCCCTGACACCGTAGTGTCACAATAATTGCATTCTCTTCTACTTGTGTGGCATCATAAAGTTTAAAGTGGAGACAAGGTTTAGTGATGTAATCATTGTTTTTTCTACTCAGTTGAAGTATGTGGAGGGGGGCGTAACTTGTTCTTGGTAGGAAGTCAACGCACAATATACAGTTTTGCATAATATTCCAATAAAACACGACTAAATACACTTTTTATTGTTTTTTCAAACAGTATTAACCAACAAAACATATCAATACATTTCAGATCGGGCTCTAAAGAGTAATTATGATAGTGTAGATGTTGTAATGAGTTTCGAGAATTTAGGTGATAGCGAGCTAAATATCCGTGCATTTACGGGATAGCTAACTACATACCCCGTGCATTTACGTGATAGCTAACTAAATACCCTGTGTATTGATATTCAATGACAAGGTAAGTATATATAGTTGTTTTCAAAACAAAAAAAACGATATTTTGGTATGTTTAATTTATTGCATTAATTTCTTTATGAACATCACTATCACTTCAATTTTTACATATTTAAAAATAAAAAATTATATTAATAAATAAATACATCGCTTGCCGGTATCAAATCTGATATGATGCTTAAAACATTCCATTGTTTGGATCTGAAAAATAAAGTAAAAAGAAATATGATGATGATATAAAACAAAGTTAAATTTACCATTATCTATACATGTACTATATATATTACAGTTCAGGTGGGTGGAGAAAACAAGAATTGCGTGGATGATTAAAGAACTCGACTGTAGACCTATTCAAAGACGGTGCATGTTCAAATATAACAACTGTCATATTATGCGGTTCCAATATTACAGAAATGAATATCGTTTTGGTTGTAACGTTTCTTTAGAAAACAATTGTAACTGGGTTTTTTAGTTGTTTTTTTTTATTATAAAAATGAAACATTAATAACTGTGTTTTTGTCTGTATTTTTTAAATTGTAACGCGTTTGCCAAGAAAACAATTACACACAATAAACACAAAGAACCGGTTAACCTACCTTGCATATTTTGGTTCATTTCACTACTAAAAGCACCAGCTCCGTGCATACCAAGACCAGCTAAACCAGCTCCTCCGTACATACCAAGTCCTCCTAATCCAGCTCCGTACATACCAAGTCCTCCCATGCCAGCTCCATACATGCCAAGTCCTCCCATACCACCGTACATGCCAAGTCCTCCCATACCACCGTACATTCCTAGTCCTCCCATACCACCGTACATTCCTAGTCCTCCGTACATACCAAGACCTCCCATACCACCGTACATTCCCATTCCTCCTAGGCCTCCATACATTCCAAGACCACTGTGCATGCCCATTCCCCCAAGACCAGCACCATACATGCCCATACCAAGACCTCCCATAGGAACAGCCATAGAGACGGCAGCCAGACAAGCGAAAACAACAACAACAAGTTTCATCATCTGAAAGGTAAAAACATGGAAACTCCTTTATATTGTTCCAACTGTTCTAATTCATTACAATATAAAGGCCCAACATACAATAAATGTGACACAAATAAAACGGGCATCATTGATTGCGAATAGATATCACGCCAGGATCTAAAACTACTCTCGGTGAAATAGCAACAGAGTAGTGTTATCATCGGTAGGTAAAAATGGACAACAGTCCAGTAGTTCGAATATACGAATACAAAACCAGATTGTTCACGATGCGAATCCTTCAAACGAGAAGTAAATTCAGAAGTGCACATGTCGTAAAAATACTAAAAACAGTTAAGGTCAACGTTTCACCAACCAGGGCCCGGTTCCTAGAAAATTCTTAAAGTAAGCACAAAGTCATACTTCACTTTTACTTACGTAAGAATCTTATAAAAATACCGTCCCTAGAAAATTCTCAAGACCATTCTTACGTAAGCACAAGTCAAGTACAAGTCTAAGCACATTGTGACTGGTAAAGCTTACCATACACTGAGACTACGATGCTCTTTAACGTCATAAAATAACTTTGGTATGCGAATTACGTCATAAATTTGTCGTCTGCTTCATTGTGGTTGATTTTGATTGACATGTCCCCTGTATAGGCCTACATAATTATACAATGTGCCAAAATATATTTTAAAAAAACGCAAACACATAGGCCTACAAACTATCTGAATAATTGTGAGAGCGCCTGATCAGCCTGTGTGTTTGTAGCCTATTGTTTACTAATTGGCAAATACATAAATTGGTTTCAGGGTAGGCCTATAAGGCCCAAGATGCAAAATTTTCTATAGCATTCTTAATTTCTTTTTGAGAAGAATTTTCCCTGTCTTGTAATTGTCTCTTTGGTATCAAAAGGTGTCGGAAATGCTGTCGAATAACTCTACGGTCAGCCATCTTTTTGAAGCAGAAACAGACTTAAGGTTGGTAAGCAAGCCCTATACCTTGCTTGGGACTTGTGCTAAGACTGGCTATGTTTAAGAACGATGTTGTGCTTACGTTTTTTCTTGGAACGCATAATAACGTTCTTGTGCTTACAATGAAGTCTACTTAAAATCGAAGCACAAGGCCGTTCTTAAGAATTTTCTGGGAACACAAAATAAGGAAAGTTTACTTAAATGCAAAGTCGACTAAAATCTAAGCATAAGAACGTGCTTAAGAATTTTCTAGGAATCGGGCCCAGGTAAAACCTAAAACCCGAAAGGAAGACTTAAGGGATTTGTTTCAAATTCCACATACAATCTTATGTGTCTTGTCCCATATAACTGTACAGCCAGATCCTGTCAAATGTAACAGAATTGAATCTATGAACATATACTTACGATGGTGTTTGTGGATGTGAAATCTGAAAATGATGAAGACTATCTATGTATTGTAGGTTTATATACATTTATTTTAAAAACCATTTCCTTTTATGTGGTACAATATTACGATCTTTACTAATTATAATCAGATCATTTTTATTACACACCCGGATCAAAATCACTAATTGTTAGCTTCTGATGAGATTTTAATCGACCGTAGGAGGTGTGTTCGCCAATCGTACTTTACTGTACAATATGGCTATGGTGTAATTAATTACATCATAATATTACAGCTGAATAATTAGCGTGCGCACGCTGTATCATAAAGCCTATCATTGAGTCAACTGGCGTGGTTTCGAATCTCCGGCTGTACGTGACAAGAAGTAGGGTCGCCTATCCAACCTCCTGGGTTTTATACGGGTCCCCCGGTTTCCTCCCACTGCTAAAGACCCCTACGTGCAAGCGAACTATTGAAATAAAATTAAACCATATGTTAGTCCTGAAATGACCTAGTTCATATTCATAGAAATCAAAGGTACCATTTCCAAGTGGTCCAAAGTACCGCATGTACATGTATAAGCGAATTATTGATTTAATACATATCAGAACTTGTGTTGAGATGCCTGTGTTGTGGTTTCGATCCAACGCTTTCTTGGTTTCCATCCCATCTTCATTCTCTGTGAATATGTGTCTCACTTAATAAATAATGTGTTCTGTTTTTGTTTTAAGGTGCATCAGAGGGCAAACACATAAATAAACACATAGACTAAATAAACTTTTTCAATTTCATTGCGGGGATCACGATGACTAATGTCGGTGGGTGTTCGACCCCTGCATCGGTCGAGAGAGTTCATCCAGATTACAAATTGCAAGAAAGGTTTTTTTTAATGGTTGTTGGTTGTGTTTGGTGTACTGAATGACATCCTAAATGTTACCAAAATGGGACTTCCGGAGTATTCCGAATTTTTAGATTAATTGTTAGGTCTTTTCGTACATCAGTCAATTTATGAAAAAAGGGAGACCCGACCCCCAAACAATTGCAGGAAAACGGTTTTGATGGTCTCTGGGTAGAGTTCGGTGTATTGAATCACACCCTAAAAGTTTACCAAAATCGGAGTACCGGAAAGTGGCAAATTTTGAGGGTAAATGCTGAAGTCTTTTAATTTTTTCCTGTAAAAAGGAAAACTTCAGACAAGCATAAAGTAGTCGATTTTAAAGTGAAACAAATGAAACTGACAATTGGCCTCCGGGTGTCAGGACCACTCTTTCATATGAAATGGTTTTCATATAATATGTCCGATGGCCCCTTGTGCCATTTTCGGGTACAGCGCTACCCTAGAAACCCATGACCGAGAAACCACATGAATGGGCATAACTTTGCACTGTTGCGTCATAGAATAGCAAAATTGGTAAGTCTCTCAATTGTAGATGCACCTAGTGATGTTAACCATTTTCCATATGAACCCCAACGCCACAACCAACCTACGACCGAAACACCACAACCGAAATTTCAAATTTACGAAAAGGCAAAATTCTACACTGCCTCGTCATAAAATAGTCAATTTGGTGTCTGACCTAATGTTTTTGGAATCAGTATTTCATTTGAAGATATGCCCAGTGGCTGACGTACCCCTTATACGCCACAACCTACGACCGAAACACCACAACCAAAATTTCAAATTTACGAATAGTCAAAACTCTGCACTGCTATGTCATAAAATAGTCAATTTGGTGTCTGAACTACTGTTTTTGGAATCAGTATTTCATTTGAAAATATGCAGTGGTGTGGACGGACCCCTTATACCATTTTTGGGGTACTTTAGCGCATACTGGCATATTTGGTGTGTAATTTTTTTGAGGGGTTACCCAGACAAGCAAATATATACGTAAGGAATCATTTACCAATTTACTCTACATAGAATGAAGAGCGCTGTCATCTAAATGATTTTTAAGACACATGGGGTAGTTTTCATTAAATGTGCAACTTTTGTTAAAATACGCCTTAATATCCGATTGCTGGGCTACACAATATTAAAAAACTATAGGTAAGGAAAAAGTCCAATACATGTTACTGCTGCTTTATGAGATGAATTTAAGTTAAGTGGGGGTTGAAATGCTGTACAGACATCTGCAGATGCTTATGTCGACATGGTAAAGGTAGCTAGCTATTGAATTACATTTCGGTCAGACAAAAAGTGCGAAAAATCTGTATGTGATATAGTTTGTCCCAAGAGATTTCTCTAGGGTATGTTTCCAAGTCCTGATTTTTCACATGTTCAGTGAGTGTGATAGCCCATCCAGGATCCTATAACAATCACAGAATGTGCAATATAGACCGTTTATTTCGAACTATTACGTAATGTCTGTGGTCGTCAATTTGTAGTTGAGTGATAATGCTGCGCTACAAGCACCTTCGTCTCGTCTCGAAAGGAATTATGCTCACGAATTATCGTGATAGTATTTCTATGGCAATTTACAATAGCTTTAAGATGGCAACCACATAAAGACATTGTAATGCCAGATGTCTAAAGACACTTCAGTGTCATTTTCTGGTAACCTCTACGTAGATGTATCTGGAATAAAACCAAGTTTAAATGTTTTGGTACATAGATATGCCGGTCGTCACAGTGTGTCATTATATGGCTATATATGTTACTTTTTAGGGGTCATTTGATAATTCTATATCATATTCTTATATGTTCATTATACATATAGCTTCTAAAGCCAAACATTTAGGACTTTCTTTAACATGGAGTAGTCGATCTTGGATCTTACCGATCTTTACCACTTTGGTCAACTTTTGGGATGTTATAAAGAACACCTAAATAAACGCAAATTTGCATTAAACTAATTTCTTGCAATCATAAATTGACTGGCCGAATAATCATTAGAAAAGACATTTTAGCAGAGCATTTAATACTCTCATCGATATCCTTTCATAATATGTAGACAGACAGAGTAAGTTTTGTATAACTCCTGTAATTTAGACGAAGTCTGACACTTTTGCAAGTGTCGTTAAAGAAGAATATGTTACATTATTCAGTGAGCGTTAAACACTCACATTCTCCCCATTTGTTTACCCCACCCCCTAATGGTATAATAATGTATATGTTTGTGCCCCCCCCCCCCAAAAAAAATTATCTTTCTACCACACTGACATTCAAATTACTTTTGCATGATGCAATTTGAATCCGACCATAATAACTAGTTGGGTTAAAATTCATGAGGGGCTGATAAGTGAAATTTCGGTACCGCATGGGGCCTGATAAGCGATGTGTTGCCTAGCTGTTCGGGTGTAGTGGAAAAAAAACGCCTTTTTTTTAAAAGCATTGGCGGTCATAACACCCCTTTAAATTTGATAAAGAGTCGATGAACACGCTGCTTTCCGGGTAGAATCAACTTCCATGTGGTAGTATGCTTGTGAAAGTAAGTTTTTAAAAAAAATCTTGTCCCTCCCCGATCGAATGTGACGAAGATGTGTAAAAATGTGGCGAATTAAAGGGGATTTCCGGGGTTTGCCACTTGACAAGTTTTAACACTAAATCAATGAACACATTCTCAAATAATTGTTTGGGAGAGGGGATGACATGTAAAGGGCATGTAAATCATTTTTTAATTAATTTTTATGTGTAAACGCTAATTCATTCCAAATGGATGAAAAGGGAACAAGCATGGCCTACATCAACCATCTGCTCATACATGCGAGGACCTGGAGGTTGGACAGGCGACCCTACCACTTGTCACGTACAACCGGGGATTCGAAACCACGCTAGTTGACTCAATGACAGCCTTAATGATACAGCGCGTACGTGCTAACTATTCGGCCATCCAACCCAACACATGCTATAAAATAATGGGAAAAAAATAAAACAAAGGAAAAAGAAGTGTTATTCTATACCATTAAAATTGATCTGAAAAGAGAAGGGGTGGCTTTAATATTCAAACGACTGGTGACATCAAAGTATTCATGCATCATTGTAGAGATGCGATTTGTTTAAAGGAGCTAAATCGCGAACATTTGGGGCCTTGAAATTCACAAAAGTGGGTCGCAGCGCATACAATACTGTAATATGAATGTATATAAATTGATTTACATTCAATGGTTTCCGTTTTTAATTTAAAATCAGTTATGTTAGGCGAAATAAGCCACAATCTCAATCGAATGAACTTTATTTAGCGTCTAGTTATTCCAGTCTACATAACTCCGTTTGGTTTGGTGCAATGTGTCTAGCCTCATCCCTTGAGTCTCTCAATACAACTGGGGCTGAAGCGCATTATGGTACACGATTCGTATACCAATGTTAAAAAAATTATTATTATATCTTGCAATGTGTCTACTAGCCTCGTCCCTCGAGTCTCCCAATACAACCAGGACTGAAGCGCATTATGATACATGATTCGTGTACCAATGTTAAAATAATTATTATATCTTAAATATCGGATATCAGAAGCTCATCTTTTCCCGGTAAGTTTACATCATCAATGTTGATTTAAATTGACCAATAATTCATGTTTTTGATGTCGAAGATTTTCGAGGATTTTTAGTGACGGACGTAGGTCAAATATATATCGTCGAGTTTTGATGTCTAATTAACAACATATTTAATAATTAGGTGTTCATTAATTAAGTGACGTAATATAAATGACTAGTATTAGTTTATATCAAGAAGCAAGGTAGGGAATTGTTGCATGGACCGGTTTAAAATATTATAATAACCTGTAATAATTATATGATAATTAATTACGTGACGTATATGATACTGAATGTTCATACACCAGGATGTAAGCAGGGAATCTTAACATATATAAATAGAGAAAACGTTAAACATCTTCAGTTCAACTTAAACTCCTGTACAATAACAAGGTAAGCTCAAATTCTTTGAAAATATCAGTAAAACTAAAACTTACAAACGAAACATTTATATTTAAAATCAAAATGTAAATAGGCACTGACTAGAACGCCTAGTACCAAACTAAAGTACGAAACAAGGTAACATAAGTGTTTCTTCGGGCTGTAATTCCTCTTTGCGCTACTGGAACCTGTTAAAATTAAAACGCATCATTTATATTGTATATTGAACGATCTGAAGAGTTGCAAAAACATAAACCTGGTTTTGGATTTGTTTAAGACAACTGATGGCACACTTCAGTTATTTATATCGGACCTCTCTATTTTCAGATGATGAAACTAATTGTTGCTGTTGCCTGTTTGTTAGCCGTCTCTATGGCAGTCCCAATGGGAGGTCTTGGAATGTACGGTGCTGGATTATGAATGTACGGTATGGGTGGGCTTGGCATGTACGGAGGTATGGGAGGCCTTGGTATGTATGGAGGTTTGGGAGGACTCGGCATGTACGGAGGACTTGGAGGTCTTGGTATGTACGGAGGACTCGGAGGTATGGGCATGTACGGTGGACTAGGAGGTATGGGCATGTACGGACTAGGAGGTATGGGCATGTACGGAGGTTTGGGAGGACTTGGAATGTATGGAGGATTAGGAGCAGGTATGTCAATCTGGCAAAATATGTTTCAAATAAAATAAAAACAATCCTATGAAGACATTGGTAAATAGATTTTGATCTATCATCAGAGAATTTGAGTATAAGTGGAAAATGTACAAATTAAAATGAGAGTATATCATAGTTTTTTTTAGTTTGTACACTATGTACATCTTAGAAACAACTAGAATAAATCATATAACAGTAAAAATTGGCGTATTTCTATTTCTATTTGTCCTTTATCTACTTTAAAACTGGTTAATCTCCGTAAACATAGAAATAGTTGTATTGTTTCCACTTTAAGCTACAGTAAATGAATCCCTTGATTATATATTGGTATTTATTATTTTCAGGTACATTATATGGTAAATAAAGTGCTGTAGAGGAAGACCTAGTTCCTGTTAGTAGTAAAGTAAATGCTATTAGACAGAAACTGTATTATAATCATGTATACAATAAAAAGGGCTGTCAAAATTTAAATTATTGTTTTATTAACATGCTGCTAATACCGGACCACTATTCACTGTTCGGTATCCCGGGATGTTATACAATGCGTATAACTATTATATTATTAAAAAACGACATTTAGTTAAAAGAGAAAAATTAATGGGATTTATGGTGAGCGGGAGATAACTCTGTTTTACGATGAACGGGAGTTAACTCTGTTTACTGTTCACAGGGGGCGCTTCACCTCTGTAGTTCGCATGTTGGCATAAGTTTTACAGGAAAACGTTAGAGGTGACTGTAAGGGACAAATTTCAAATTATTCATGATGTAATTAATGATGGCAATGTGATGTCGTGATTACTTCTGTTACGCCTTTTAACTGTGAACTTCACACGGTTTCCACAATTCAAGTACTACCGCGGATAATAGCCGTTATCCAGTCACTCTACGCGGGGTTCCCTTTTTTCCCACCTTTTCAAGTCTGTTTGCGGGCCTGTGTGTCATGTCTAAGGTATTGATTTTGGGTTCTTCTCATGTGTATTGGCTCCATCGATATATGGACACGGGCTATAATGATGTTCGCTATCGAAATTTTAACCTCCGTTCTTCGGAGGGCGCAATTCAAACTCGGCTTTTTGGCATCCGAGGGGGTCGAGTGTCCAATAGTGCTCACTGTCGTGAGTGGGAGGAGGCAATCGCACGTGTACGACCTGCCTATTTAGTGATTCAACTCGGAAGCAATGATATAGATCAAACTGGTATGAACTGGTATTTTTCGGTTTGTCTCTTTCGGGGCATTCCTATGTCTTCCCCGCCTCCAGCTTTATTTTACAAGTCCATTACTGGCATTATGGATGGTGTTAACCTTAGTGACCGGGGGGGGGGACAAAAGTTACTATCGTAATATCCGAGGTGCCATCATTCCTTTGTTCCGACACTAACAGAGTAGGTAAGAATTTGACTTGTGCCTATCCGGCATATGTGCCAATACCTGTTAATCGGTGTATGTGCTAATACCTGTTAATCGGCGTATGTGCCACTACTATTTAATCGGCATAATATGTACCACTACTATTTAATCGGCATATGTGCCACTACCTATATCCGGCATATGTGCCACTAACTTCTATCCGACAAACGTGCCACTAACTTCCATCCGGCATATGTGCCACTAACTTCTATCCGGCATATGTGCAACTAACTTCTATCCGGCATATGTGCAACTAACTTCTATCCGGCATATGTGCCACTACCTTCTATTCGGCATATGTGCATTTGCATATGACTACTTTATATTCGACATATGTGCCTATACATTTGTTTGGGGATAATTGCCAATATTTTATAGACCGAGACATGTCAACTAATATTATGGCCAATGCAGTAGCGTTTAACACTTACAGACAGGGCTGGGGTAATGGTAATGGGTAATGGTAATGGAATGTAATCATTACATTTTTTACGTAATGGCCATGTAATGAGTAATGGAAGATTTCAAAAGTAATGAGTAATGGAAATGTAATTAATAACATTCCAAAATCATGTAATGGTCAATTAAATTTCAATTACTTTTCAATTACATTTTATGGTACATTTAAATCTGTCCAATAACTAGCCTCAAATTTTAAGCACCAAAGAAGTAAATTAAGTCTATCTGACACAAACCCAAGTCCAATTTTTTTTTAAAACACAGGTTTAAATTAGTTTTAATAAATTATAATAGGAATAAGAAAGTATTAAACATTTTCTTGTATTACTTTTTTTATATAAGATCCTTTTTAGACATGTAACCTGAAAAATTGATTTCTGAAAAGATGTATATATTGGAATTACAGATTAGTGCTAATTTACAGTCAATCATTCAGTCAATCAATCAATCAGTTAGATTAAAAGACAATAGTCTAACTACACTTTAATCTTAATCGCAAGGTAATTAAATAAGTGACAAATCAAACAAAGGCCATAGGAATCTCATCCTTTATAGTTATTTAATATAAAATAAATATAGGTATCCTACCGAACCGTTAAAAACGCGGTTGCTATAATTCGTCAACTTGGCCCGGGTGCCCTGATGTCTAAGACAGATATCGAAAATGCATATAAAATTGTTCCCATTCACCCGCGGGATCGTCCCCTTTTAGGTTTTAGTTTTGAGGGCAAATATTTTTCGATATAACCTTGCCTTTTGGGCTTTGTTTCTCATGTCGACTGTACGGCTATTCGTCAACTTGGCCCGGGTGCCCTGATGTCTAAGACAGATATCGAAAATGCATATAAAATTGTTCCCATTCACCCGCGGGATCGTCCCCTTTTAGGTTTTAGTTTTTAGGGCAAATATTTTTCGATATAACCTTGCCTTTTGGGCTTAGTTTCTCATGTCGACTGTACGGCTATCCACTGGATTATCGAGGCAAAATATAATACAAAAGGCACCGTTCATGTCCTAGACGACTTTTTGTTCATTGGGCCCCCACAGTCCCCCATAATATGTGCTCAATATTTGGAATTCTTCCACTTCTTGTGTTCTGACATTGGCATCCCAATCAAACATGAAAAAACTGTTCACCCGACCACATGTCTATCATTTTTGGCCTAGAATTTGATACAATAGCAATGGAACTTCGTCTCCCACAGGATAAATTAGAAAAACTCAAAAATAATTTGTTCTCTTTTTTAAAATTGAAAACAAATTCCAAGGTCACTCTAAGAGATTTACAGAGTTTGATAGATCTCCTAATAGTAAATGCAGGAGGATTGCACTACACGCAAAACAAAAACTAAAAATCTACAAGATAAACCTGCGGACAAGACAGAAAATAAACATTGCAAAAAGTAAACAATTATCAAATCAAGTGAATGGATCCGGGAGCCAGCCGTAAGCGTCCACTGCGCTGTACAGTCCCGGGCCTGTCTTGGTACAGGCTTCACTAAACTGATTGCCATGTTATATTCCCTGGGAGAGCATTTTTACGGCGTATGATAGACTTGACCGTTGGTTTAAGGCGTCCCCATCATAGACGCCGCTTTACCTCTGAGGCCAAATACGACATGCGAGCGTGGCTTGATTTTTTTTTTAAATTTTAATGGTAGTGCCTTCATATTGCCTGAAATGTGGCAAACCTCCCTATCGCTTCGCTTCTATACCGACTCTAGTAATTTAGGTTTTGGGGAGATATGTGGGCATAAATGGTTTTGGGGTACTTGGCATCCATCTCAGTTGCATCATCATATTAACATCCGTGAGTCCCAATCGTCCTGGCAGTAGAATTGTATGCTTCTCTTTTGAAAAACTCCTGTGTCAATATTTTTCTGATAATTTGTTAGTGGTTTACATTTTGAATAAACAAACATCAAAAGACAAAGTAATTATGCGATTAGTTCGTCGGTTCATGATTTCAATTCTTAAATATGATATAATGTTCCGTTTGTCCCATATACCAGGCAAACTCAACCAGGCTGCTGATCTTCTTTCTCGTACACAGGTCAAGTTGTTTCAAACATTGTATCCGACCATGAACCCTAGCGCTACACCAGTACCTCATCCAGTATCCCACAGTCTGTCGAGTATCTAAAGCTAAGGCAACTGCAATCGCGTATATTCAATTCTGCACTCGCTCCCTCCTCTCAAAATTTATATCGTCGTTCTAAAGAGATTTATGAGGGATTCGTGACTCGGTACTTCCCTGGCACTGCAGCCTTCCCTGTCAATATAGAACATCTCATGCTTTTTATAACCAGTTCCATTACAAATGAGTGAGCTTCTGCCATATCATATTACCAGCAAATCCTTCACTATCCGGATCCACTTAATAATTTTTAATTAAACCGCAATGTGATCAACGACTTCCTATTACGCCATCCATACTATCTTCCTTGGTAGAGTCATTTTCTTTTTGTAATTATTCAGCATTTCTCAGAACCATGATAAAGGCCATGTTTCTGATCGCCTTTCATGCTTTACTGCGCATCGGTGAATTTACTTCTACTAATAAAGCGGGTACTCATAATTTATCATAAGTTACAATTTGATGATATCCATTTTGTCGACAACCCTACAACGCAAAGCCCATCCATGGAAATTTCTTTAAAACATTGTAAGCATAGTGCCGGTTAACTGTGTCCCGTTCTTTTGGTGTTGCCTAATGTAACAAAAATAAAATAAAAACCAAGTACGGACAATCCAAACCATAAGACAGAATTCGAAGTCCCAAAAACGTTATAGGCAAAATAGTGTATTCAAGCAAAATAGTGTAATCAAGCAGTGGTAACAGGTGTCCGGAAGAGTAAGCTTACCCTGCCTGGCGCCACACCCGCCATAGCTGCATCCAATCTATAAGGCGAAATGTCGGTCAAACAGCGTGATTGGCTAATGAACTATAGTATGCAAAATGCACGTGATAAACTGTCTTAACTAATAATTTTATGTGTCCGGTCCAGGCAATGCAAGCGTACCTCGTCCTTAGGGGTCACTTCAAAGGGGCCTTATTTTCTTTCCTAAACAAAACTCCGGTATCTCGTCAGTTTTTTACCACGCAACTTCAGACTTGTTTAAAATTGGGTTGCTTTGACGGACAAAATTATAAAGGGCATAGCTTTCGTATTGGTGGTGCCACAACAGCGGCTATGAAGGGGATGGATGATAATAGCATCTCGGCAGATGGCGATCCTCTGCTTTTAAGAAATATTTGCGCATTCCCATTAATTAATAATACATCAAATTGAACCTGTCCCATATAATCTTGCTGGCTCATCATTTTTTTTTATTATTATTCTTTTGGTTTCCTTCCCAGTTGTAAGCAAGAGCAACAACTGTAAGGAATTTTTGTGTTGTTTGTGAGTATATATGTAAATGCATTTATCTGTAGGCAAGAGCAGCAGCTGCATGGTTTATTAAATTTAATTCATGTTTAATATGTGTAATGTTACTCAAATCACTTTTGTATCTTTGTATAGTAAATTTACCCAGCTGTAGGCAAGAGCAGCAGCGGTATTGTTTACCATACTCAGTTTTATATTTAATTCATGATGTTTAATATGTGTAATGTTACTCAAATCGTTTTGTATTACTCAAATCAGTTTTTATTGTTCTATAGTAATTCCTCAAGGCTGTAAGCAAGAGCAGCAGCTTTTTGGTTTGCTGTAATCAGTTATATTTAATTCACATATAAGTAACTCACATGCTGTAACATTTATTGATACCTTTGTTCACGTTGTAAATAAAACTCAATGATGCACTTCTTGAAATGGTGCAATTTATTTTCGATTTAGAATTTTTGCCGTTTTATCCAGAACAGAGCATAACTAATTCCTTTTCATTTATAAAAGTTTAGGTTTGCAATATAATGTAATTCTTCGGTACCTGATGGGGGGATTGTGCCCGTCACAGCAGGTTTAGTCAATCTCCCCAATAATGACCATTATTACCCCATCTTTGGGAAGCCGAATGTTTATTTAATTGATATCAATATGCCTAGTTACATATTACAGTGTTTTAATTTATTACCATTATCTATTGTTTTTATATTACTGTTGTTATTTATATGTAGTACTTATTTGTCATTTATTGATAATAAATGACCTTTCAATTGCAATTTGTTTTGTAGATTTGTATATCAGTTAAGCATAGCTGCTGTCCGCTGCCGTGTCACCGTAAATAATGTTTTTGCCTGTTCGCTGTGAGCATCGTACATTTTCAATGGAAGGCAGTTATATAAATTGTATAAAAGCTGCGTTTCGTGCCTTTTAACAGGATTAGCAGCCTTTTTACGGGATTAGCAGCCTTTTTGTAGTATTAGCAACTGTTTCACATGAGTAATTTCTCCATAGATATAATTTTCTCCGTTGTGGTGCTCATTCTCGGTATTCGGACTTTGACTCTATCTATAACAGGCCACCTCTTGCGGCTGTGGTTTTGAGCCCTGGTGTGAGCGTATGTGGCATGGAGATAGGGGCATCCTCTTAACCTCTTGGGTTTCCTCCGGGCACTCCGGTTTCCTCCCACTGCTAAAGACCCCTACGCACAATCGAATTATTGAAATAAAATTAAACCATATGTTAGTCCCAAAATGACCTAGTTGTGTTGAGTGGACGTTAAACCCCATTTCTCTCTCTCAAAATATAACACTACAGGCTCATTTTAAGTCTAGGAAAAATGTTCTGGTTAATATAGAAATCTTTACCTACATGACGTGGGACTAAAACTAGAGTAGCTTGCATGATTCTCCTTCTATTTTAGTCTTACATGTAGTAAGTATTCGTGCACGGATTAGTACAATTATCTAGAATAGTGTTGACGTAAACCGCCCTAGTAGATGTGGCAGTATATTTCTATATAGCATAGAGTTGGTTTTGGTTTACCTCAGACAATCATTCAGAGCTCAAGGGAATCACAAGACCTATAGCCTCACCGGCTAGAGGCTAGGATGGGCACACCATCCTAGCACGAACGATATGTTGAACTATCATATCAAGAATCATGTGGCGCTTGCCACGTTTAAGCGGTTAGGTCTAAGTTAGAAAGGATATTACACTCAGGCCTTAGATGTTTTAAGAACTTGAAAATTATTATCATAGATGCTGTAGTGTCACACAGACAGCGTTTTAGAGTCAGTTACCACGATAGTCACACCTCTGACACCGTAGTGTCACAATAATTACATTATCTTCTACTTGTGTGGCATCATAAAGTTTAAAGTAGAGACTAGGTTTAGTGGTGTAATCATTGGTTTGTCTTCCCAGTTGAAGTTTGTGGATGGGGGGGGGGCGTAACTTGTTCTTGGTAGGAAGTCAACGCACTATATACAGTTTTGCAACATATTCCAATAAAACACAACAACATAAACTTTTTATCTTTTTTTACAACAGTATTAACCAACAAAACATATCAATACATTTCAAATCGGGCTCTAAAGAGTAATTATTACAGTGTAGATGTTTAATGAGTTTCGAGCATTTAGGTGATAGCTAGCTAAATACCCTGTGTATTGATTTTCGATGACGAAGTAAGTATATAAAGTTGTTTTCAAAACAAAAAACGATATTTTGGTATGTTTAATTTATTGCATTAATTATCTTTCTGAAAATCAGTATAACACTACAATTTTACATCGAAATTTTTAAAAATAATAAATTAATTTAATAAATAAATAAATGCATCGCTTGCCGATATCAAAACTGATATGATGCTTAAAACATTCCATTGTTTGGATCTGAAAAAGAAATGTGATGATGATATACAACAAAGTTAAATTTACCATTATGTATACTATATATATTACAATTTAGGTGGGTTGGGAAAACAAGAAATTGCGGGGATGATTTAAGAACTCGATTGTAGACCTACTCAAAGACGATGACTGTTGTATCGTTTATTTAGAAAACAATTGTAACTGGGTTTATTTTGTTGTTGTTTTTATTATAAAAATGAAACGTTAATAACTGTGGTTTTGTCTGTATTTTTTAAATTATAACGCGTTTGATAAGAAAACAATTACAAACAACAAACACAAAGAACGGGTTAACCTACCTTGCATATTTTGGTTCATTTCACTACCAAAAGCACCAGCTCCTTGCATACCAAGAGCTCCCAAACCAGCACCTCCGTGCATACCAAGACCAGCTAAACCAGCTCCTCCGTACATACCAAGTCCTCCTAAACCAGCTCCGTACATACCAAGTCCTCCCATGCCAGCTCCATACATGCCAAGTCCTCCCATACCACCGTACATGCCAAGTCCTCCCATACCACCGTACATTCCTAGTCCCCCCATACCACCGTACATTCCTAGTCCTCCGTACATACCAAGACCTCCCATACCACCGTACATTCCCATTGCTCCTAGGCCTCCATACATTCCAAGACCCCCATACATGCCCATTCCTCCAAGACCAGCACCATACATGCCCATACCAAGACCTCCCATAGGAACAGCCATAGAGACGGCAGCCAGACAAGCGAATACAACAACAATTAGTTTCATCATCTGAAAGGTAAAAACATGGAAACTCCGTTATATTCTTCCCACTGTTCTAATTCATCTAATCCATTATTATATAAAGGCCCAGCAATAAATAAATAAATGTGACACAAAATAGACGGGCATCGTTGATTGCGAATATACATCACCCTAGGGTCTAAAACTTCTCTCGGTGAAATAGCAACAGAGTAGTTTTATAGTCGGTAGGTAACAATGGACAACATTCCAGTAGTTGAAATAAAAGAAAACAAAACCAGATTGTTCACTACCAGATCCTTCAAACAAGAAGTAAATTCTGACTTTCCAGAAAAGGTTATGCATTCCTCCTAAACCCCGAAAGGAAGACTAAAGAGATTTGTTTCAAATTCTACAAATCACGTCATATGTAATATAATTAAATCTATGAACATATACTTACGATGGTGTTTGTGGATGTGGAATCTGAAAATGATGAAGACTATCTATGTATGGTAGGTTTATATACATTTATTTTAAAAACCATTTTCTTTTATGTGGTACAATATTATGATCTTTACTAATTATAATCAGATCATTTATATTACACCGGGATCCAAATTGTAGTATTTTGATGAGATTTTAATCGGTGTTTAAAGGTGTGTTCGATGGAAAATATTGATGTGTGGTTATTCATTACATCGTAATAACGAAACTCAGGATACGAAGGTTCATACATGAACGTGTTTCTACAAGTTTATTTATAGATGGGGGGGGGGGGGCAGATTACTTCATATTCAAATAAATCAAAGATGCCATTTTCAACTGGCCACAAGTACCGAGAGAGAGAGAGATGGGGGTTTAACGTCAACTCGACACAGACTGGGTCATTTCGGGACTAACATATAGTTTAATTTATTTCAATAATTCTCTTGTGCGCAGGGGTTTTGCGCAATGGGGGGAACTGGAGGACCCGGTGAAAACCTACGATGTTGGACAGGCGTACCTACTCCTTGTCACGTACAACCGGGGATCTGAAACGCCAGTTGACTCAATGACAAGCTGTTTGATACAGCGCGCAAACACTAACCATTCAGCCATCCGACCCCCCGCATGTACATGTATAAGCAAATTATTGATTTAAAATATATCATAACTTGTGTTGTGATTTCGATCCAACGCTTTCTTTGTTTCAATGCCATTCTCATTCTCTGTGAATATGTGTCTCACTTGCGGGGATCACGATGACTAAGACGATGGCTCGCTAGCGTGGATGTCGGGTGTTCGATCCCTGCATTGGTCGAGAAAGTTAATCCAGATTTCCCGGCGTTGTTCCCCCTTGTCAGTGATGCAGGACGGAGGGCCTGACGAGGACAGAAGGGACGAGAAACCGAGGTCCCGTGTACACATTGGCTTGCACCTAAAAGATCCCTTGGCAGTTGGAATTCGATATAAGAGTATACCGTAGTACCGCTGTCCGAGCAAAATTTCCCTCATAGCACAATATCTGGCGCATGTCCGTCTTCATTAGCCCCAGTTCAGAGCATTGGTCGAGAAAGTTAATCCAGATTTTGAGGCGTTGTTCCCCCTTGTCAGTGATGCAGGACGGCGGGCCTGACAAGGACAGCTGTATAGTCGTTCAGAGGGGACGAGAAACCGAGGTCCCGTGTACACATTGGCATGCACCTAAAAGATCCCTTGGCAGTTGGAATTAGATATAAGAGTATACCGTAGTACCGCTGTCCTGGCAAAATTTCCCTCATGGCACAATATCTGGCATATGTCCGTCTTCATTAGCCCAATTCAGAGCAGATACGTAGGACGTTAAACCCCATTCATTTTAATTTAATTATATATATAACAATGGAAGCAGAAAAATACTTTTCAAACTACTCGATTGACACTTCACGTTTTCGACTAAAATAAGTCACGTAATATCCTACATTTTTTGTGTGTGAAAGGATAATTCATTTCAAATGGATGAAAAGGGACCATGGAACAAGCATAGCCTATATCTATCCTTTGCTCATATAACGACTGTATTATTAACAGATCGGCTTTGTACATATAATGGGAAAGAAATACAATCGGATGAAGAAAATCAATTGTTTTTACTATTTATAACAAAGGAAAAAGAAGTGTTATTTTATAACATTAAAATTGATCGGAAAAGAGAAGGGGAATGACTTAAATATTCAAACGACTGGTGACATCAAAGTATTCATGTATCATTGTAGAGATGTATACCAAAAGGAAGCGATTTAGTTGATTGCTGATGAAGTGGTATACAATTTGTGTAATTATCTTATAGGTGATCTATTAACTTTAATATGTAATTTTAATTTAATAATTACTTGTTTATTAATTAAGTGACGTAATATAAATGAGTAGAATGAGTTTATAGTAGGAAATAAAGCAAGGAAGAACATTATATGATAATTAATTACGTGACGTAATATATGATATTGAATGTTCATACACCAGGAAGTAAGCAGGGAATCTTAACATATATAAATAGAGAAAATGTTAAACATCTTCAGTTCAACTTAAACTCCTGTACAATAACAAGGTAAGTTCAAATATTAACGGAGGATGAACAATTCGTTGTATATACCACGAAAAACTAAAACTTACATAAGAAACATTTATATTTAAAATCAAAATGCTAATATAGGTACTGAGTAGAACGCCTAGTACCAAACTCAAGTACGAAAACAGGGTAATATAAGTGTATTTTATCTGTCCGCTACTGGAACCTGTCAAAATTAAAACGCATCATTCATATTGAACAATCTGAAGAGTTGCAAAATTAAAACGCATCATTTATATTTAACAATCTGAAAAATTGCAAAAACCCAAACCTGGTTTTGGATTTGTTTAAAACAACTGATGGCCCACTTCGGTTATTTAAATCGGACTTCTCTATTTTCAGATGATGAAACTAATTGTTGCTGTTGCCTGTTTGGTAGCCATCTCCATGGCAGTTCCCATGGGAGGTCTTGGGATGTACGGTGCTGGATTAGGAATGTACGGTATGGGTGGGCTTGGCATGTATGGAGGTATGGGAGGCCTTGGTATGTACGGAGGTTTGGGAGGACTCGGCATGTACGGAGGACTTGGAGGTCTTGGTATGTACGGAGGTATGGGCATGTACGGTGGACTAGGAGGCATGGGCATGTACGGACTAGGAGGTATGGGCATGTACGGAGGTTTGGGAGGACTTGGAATGTATGGAGGATTAGGAGCAGGTATGTCAATCTGGCAAAATATGTTTCAAATAATTTGAGAGCAAGTGGAAAATGTGCAAATTAAAATGAGAGTATATCATAGATATATAAATCAGGATAAAGACAGGTTTTTTTTAGTTTGTACACTATGCACATCTTATCCTAGATTCAACTAGAATAAATCATATAACAGTAAACGTTGGCGTATTTCTATTTGTCCTTTATTTACTTTAAAATTCATCTCCGTAAACATAGAAATAGTTGTAAATGAATCCCTTGATTATATATTGGTATTTATTATTTTCAGGTACATTATATGGTAAATAAAGTGCTATAGAGGAAAACCTAATTCCTGTTAGTAGTAAAGTAAATGTCTATTAGACAGAAACTGTATTAATATCATGTAAACAATAAAAAGGGCTGTCAAAATTGAAATTATTGTTTTATTAACATGCTGCCAATACCGGACCACTATTCACTGTTCGGGATCCCGGGATGTTATACAATGCCTATAACTATTATATTATTAAAAATGTTCTCTGTGATCATGGAAACAGGCATCAGGCCTAATTTGCTACCCTTGTAAAATGACGAGATTATTATTATTATTATCGTACGTTATCAATGGAAGGCGGTTATAGGAATTACATAAAAGCTGTGTTTCTAGCCATTTTACATGATTAGCAGTCTTTATACGGGATTAGCATCCTTTTTGCAAGATTAGCAACTGTTTCACATGAGTAATTTCTCCATGGATATGATTTTCTCCGTTGTGGTGCTGATAGACCTTGACATGCATTTTGATGCCTCATTCTCGGTATTAGGACTTCGACTCTATCTAAATCTATTTTAGAATGACTGCCCACACAGATAACTTTCTCTAGAATAAACACTTCCATTATAAACGCAGATGTGTACAGTTTGGGGTTTGACTGTGCGCTGATGTGGTCCGTTTCCCGTTATATATGAAATATGGCTACGGACATCAATCTTTCAACATTAAAGTAACATGCGGTGTTTTAAAGAGTTGGGTAAATTTAAAGAGACGATCCATCTTCACGGGTTTGTAATTTAACACTAAATGTAGGCTATATTTTTTAATTACATGCAATAAACATAATTGGATTCTCTTTTACTTGTGTGCCATCATAAAGTTTAAAGTAGAAATCAAGTTAATTAATGTAATCAATGGTGTGTCTACCTAGTTCAAGTGTGTGAGCGGGGGGGGACGTAACTTGTTCCAGGTAGGAAATTCAACGCACTTTATACAAGTTTCATTATTATCCGATCTAACACGACTACATACACTATGCATTGTTTTTATACGCCCACATTTTCATGTTGACGTATTATGTCTTCGCCCTGTTCGTCCGGACGTCCATCCACAGTTGCCTGTGGACTCTCTACAGGTCACAATTCTTACACGATTTCGACGAAACTTGAAATATAGGTTTATCCCCAAAAGACCCCGGCTGCTTTCGATATTGGCATGTATCGGATCAAAACTTCATAAAATATGGCCCCTGGTTGAACGAAAAATCACGTTTTTAGCTTGTGGATCCTATAGAGGTGACAATTTTGACCGATTTTGATGAAACTTGACAATTATTATCCGATTTGACAAATCGTTTGATTATATCACCGTTACATCCTAAGGAAGGTTGAGTTCGAATTTCTGAAAAATCGGACCAAAATTGCCATACAAAATGGCCGCCGTCTGTACGCAAATACCGCTAAAAATTGTATATCAAGGTTGTGGACCCTGTTAATTTGATTTTGATGAAACTTGAACTGCATGGTTATAACCCAAAGATCTTGGTTCCTTTCGATATTTGCGCATATCGGATCGTCACTTTCTGAATTATGGCCCCTGATTATACGCAAAATCGCCTGTGTTTAACTTGTGGTTCCTCTGGAGGTCACAATTATTATTCGATTTGAAAAAAACATTTGATTATATCATAGTTACACCCTAAAGAAGGTTGAGTTCGAATTTCGGTAAAATGGAACCAAAGTTGCCATACAAAATGTCCGCCGTTTGTACGCGAATACTGTTTAAAAAAATGATATATCAAGGTTGTGGACCCTGAAGAGGTCACAAATTTAATTTGATTTTGAAGAAACTTGAAATGCATGCTTATAACCCAAAGATCTCGGTTCCGTTCGATATTTGCGCATCTCGGATCTTAACTTCATGAATTATGGCCCCTGTTTATACGCAAAATCGCCGAGTTTAGCTTGTGGTCCCTCTGGAGGTCACAATTATTCTCCGATTTTAAAAATGTTTGATTAAATCACCGTTACACCCTAAGGAAGGTTGATTTCGAATTTCGGGAAAATCGGACCAACAGTGCTATACAAAATGTCCGCCGTTTGACGCGAATACTGTTTAAAAAAATGATATATCAAGGTTGTGGACCCTGAAGAGGTCACAAATTTAATTTGATTTTGAAGAAACTTGAAATGCATGCTTATAACCTAAAGGTCTTGGTTCCTTTCTATTTTTATGCGTATCGGATCGTAACTTCCTGAATTTTGGTCCCTGGCTGTACGCAAAATCACCTGTTTCTAACTTGTGATCCCTTTCGAGGTCACAATTATTATCCGATTTACAAAAAACGTTTGATTATATCACAATTACACCTTCTAGAAAATCGGGCCATAATTGCTAGACAAAATGGCCGCCGTTTGTACGCGAATACTGTTACAAAACGGTATATCAAAGTTGTCGACCCTGTAGAGGTCACAATTTTAATTCGATTTTGATGAAACTTGAAATGCATGTTTATAACCTAGCGATCTTGATTCTTTTCGATATATGCGCATATCAAATTGTAACTTAATGAATTATAGCCTTTGATTGTATGAAAAAGCACTTTTTATATCCATCTCTCAAAAATGTAGGCATATCCTGCAAGGCAGTGTCAGCTTACTATCTTTATAAAACAATATCAACTAACAAAACATTTAGGTGATAGCGAGCTAAATACCCCGCGCATTTACGCGATAGCCAACTAAATACCCCGTGCAATTACGTGATAGCTAACTAAATACCCCGTGCATTTACGTGATAGCTAACTAAATACCCCGTGCATTTACGTGATAGCCAACTAAATACCCCGTGCAATTACGTGATAGCTAACTAAATACCCCGTGCAATTACGTGATAGCTAACTAAATACCCCATGCATTTACGTGATAGCTAACTAAATACCCCGTGCATTTACGTGATAGCCAACTAAATACCCCGTGCATTTACGTGATAGCTAACTAAATACCCCGTGCATTTACGTGATAGCCAACTAAATACTCCATGCATTTACATGATAGCTAACTAAATACCCCGTGTACTGATGTTCGGCGACAAGGTAAGTATATAAAGTTGTTTTCAAAACAAAAACAATATTTTAGTATGTTTAATTTATTGCATTAATTTTCTTTCTGAAAATCAGTATAACAATGCAATTTCTACATCGAAATTTTTTAAAAATAATAAATTAATTTAATAAATAAATAAATATATCAATCGCTTGCCGATATCAAAACTGATATGACGCTTAAAACATTCCATTGTTTGGATCTGAAAAATAAAGTAAAAAGAAATGTGATGATGATATACAACAACGTTAAATTTACCATTATGTATGCTACATAAATTACAGTTTACATTGGGGTGGACAAGAAATGGCGTGGATGATTAAAGAACTCGACTGTAGACCTAATCAAAGACTGTGTCTGTTCATATATGACAAGTACTATATTATGCGGTTCCAATCTTACAGAAATGAATTTCGTTTTGGTTGTAACGTTTCTTTTTGGGTCTTTTGTTGTTTTGTTTTTTTATAAAAAAAAATAGAACATTAATAACTGTGTTTTTGTCTGGGTTTTTAAAAAAAAAATTGTAACTCGTTTGTTAAGAAAACAATTACAAACAACAAACACGAAGAACAAAACAGGTTAACCTACTTTCGATATTTTGGTTCATGTCACTACCAAAAGCACCAGCTCCGTGCATACCAAGAGCTCCCAAACCAGCACCTCCGTGCATACCAAGACCAGCTAAACCAGCTCCTCCGTACATACCAAGTCCTCCTAATCCAGCTCCGTACATACCAAGTCCTCCAATGCCAGCTCCATACATGCCAAGTCCTCCCATACCACCGTACATGCCAAGTCCTCCCATACCTCCGTACATTCCTAGTCCTCCCATACCACCGTACATTCCTAGTCCTCCGTACATACCGAGACCTCCCATACCACCGTACATTCCCATTGCTCCAAGGCCTCCATACATTCCAAGACCCCCATACATGCCCATTCCTCCAAGACCAGCACCATACATGCCCATACCAAGACCTCCCATAGGAACAGCCATAGAAACGGCAACCAGACAAGCGAAAACAACAACAACAAGTTTCATCATCTGAAAGGTAAAAACATATCAACTCATTTACATCCTTTCCAACATACAATAAATGGACATCATTGACTGCGATTAGTATTACGCCAGGATCTAAAATTACTCTCGGTGAAATAGCAACAGAGTAGAGTTATCGTCGGTAGGTAAAAATGGACAACAGCCCAGTACTTCAAATAAAGAATACAAAACCAGATTGTTCACTATGCGAATCCTTCAAACGAGAAGTAAATTCTGACGTTCTAGTACTAGGTATGCACTCTTCCTCTCGAAGGACATTCCTTAATCAAATAGTACATGTCGTAAAAATGAAAAAAAAAAAACATTGAAGGTCGACGTTTCACCAACCACGTAAAACCCAAAAGAGATGTGTTTCAAATTCTACATACAGTCTAACTTGCCTTGTCCCTTATATAACTGTACAGTCAAATCCCGTCAAATGTAGTATAAATAAATCTATGAACATATACTTACGATGGTGTTTGTGGATGTGGAATCTGAAAATGATGAAGACTATCTATGTATGGAAGGTTTATATACATTTATTTTAAAAATCATTTCCTTTAATGTGGTACAATATTACGATCTTTACTAATTATAATCAGATCACTTATATTACACACCGGGATCAAAATCACTAATTGTTGACTTCTGATTTAAGGTGTGTTCGATGGAAAATATTAATGTTGTGTTATTCATTACATCGTAATATTAAAAGTCAGGAAGCGAATGTTTATAGATGAATGTGTTCCTACAAGTTGATTTATAGATAGGAGGGTCAGATATCTTCATATAAGTCAAAGTTGCAATCTTCAAGTGGTTCAAAGTACCGGGGGGGGGGGGGGGTACCGAATGGTTAGCACGTGCGTGCTGTATCATAAAGCCTGTCATTGAGTCAGCTGGTGTGGTTTCGAATCTTCGGTTATATGTGACAAGTAGTAGGGTCGCGAGTCCAACCTCGTGGGTTTTCACCGGGACTTCCGGTTTCCTCCCTCGGCTAAAGATATCTACGTGCAAGCGAATCATTGAAATAAAACTAAACCATATGTTAGTCCCGAGATGACCTAGTTTCTGTTCAGTGGACGTTAAACCCCATCTCTCTCTCATATATATACATGTATAAGCGAATTATTAATACATACCATAACTTTGTTGAGATGCCTGTGTTGTTGATACGATCCAGCGCTTTCTTTGTTGCCATCCCTGTTCTCTCGCAATATGTGTCTCACTTAATAAATAATGTGTTTTGGTTTTGTTTTTGGGTGCATTAGAGGGCAAACACACAAATTCTAATATTATGTTTAAACACACAGACTAAATAAACTTTTTGAATTCCTATTGGTCGAGAAAGTTCGTCCAGATTAACCGGCGTGATTCCCCCTTGTCAATGATGCAGGACGGAGAGCTGTATAGTCGTTCGGATGAGAAGAAACCCCAGTTCCCGTGTACACATTGGCGTGCACCTTAGCAATCCCTTGACAGTTGGAATTCGATATAAGAGTAGGCCGTAGTACCGATGTCCTTGCAAAAATTCCCTCATAGCACAATGTATAGCTCATGGTCGTCTTCATTAGCCCAAATAGGAGCAGAACCGTAGAACGTTTAACAACATTTCATTTCAATTTCCCCGTCTTCCATTAGCCCAGGTTAGGTGCATAATAGTAGGACGTTAAACCCCATTTTATTCATTCATTCATTTCAATTTCATTAATATATAAAAATGGAAGTAGAAACAAATACTTTTCAAACTGTCGAAACACTTCGCGTTTTCGACTTCAATTAGTTATGTGATATCCTACATTTGCATATCAAAGTTAGTGCTGTGCGTAAAGAACAAATGGGATGTGAAATTTAATGAGAGAAATGTAAAATGTAGACGCGTTAAAAAAAAAAACATTTTTCAATAAAACATTTGTCATTTGACGTTTTACATTTAACTTTGACCGTTGAGGTACTTTGACTTGATCATTACCGTTATATTAGAATCCTGTACTTTTCACATATAATATAATCAATAGAAAAGACATTTTAGCAGAGCATTAATTAATATTTCTTTTAGCGATATCCTTCCATACTTCATGGACAGACAGAGTAAGTTGTGTATGACTCATGTAATTAAGACGATATCTGCCCTAGTGTCGTTATAAGAAACATATGTTACATATTGTCTAATGCTGTATTTGCTTGTGCAAAAAAAGCTATCTTTCTACTACCTTGCCCCCCCCCCCCACTGGATCCGCACGAGGGGCTGACAAGTGAAGTTTGGAAAAGTTCGGTTCCGCATGGGGCCTGAAAAGCGAAGTGTTGTCTGGCTGTCCGGGTGTAGTGAAAAAACCCGCCCCTTTTTGAAAGCATTGTCTTTCCAGCCATACCACCCCGTAAAATTGGATAAAGATTCGACGAACACGCTGTTTTCCGGGTAGAATCAAATGTGGTAGTATGCTTGTGATATCCATTTCCATTTTGTTAGACGGTAAAGAAAGTTTCGAAAAAAAAATGTGTCCCTCTCCGCTCAAATCTGACGAAGGTGTGTGAAATTGGGGCGAAATAGGGGGTTTCCGGTATATGAACACATATGCAAATTATTGTTTGGGAGAGGGGCGGGACATGACATGTAAAGGGCATGTAAATCATTTTTTAGTTATGTGTTTATGTAAACAATATAATGCAGTTCAATGGATAAAAGGGGATCAGGGAAAAAGCATATCCTAAATCGGTTCATTCTCACCCAGCTCAAAACTTAAATAAACATGTTAGCGTGACTAAGGTGTTAATTGGAATTCTAAAGAAGGATTAGATGTAGTCTGTTTCACATTGGGCACTGTTTATTTCATTAGGTTAAACCTAATATTAAAACAAATTCACTTGATAATGTATTATTCAATATTTATTATATAAAACATGTTTATTTTAATACTTTTAATGTAAATGAACAAATTTAATATAAGAAATAAATAAATAGCACTATGAAATGAGCATCAACATTAAAAATATATATTTCATTATGGGCAAGTCAACAACATTTTCATAACATTAATATTAATAACATTAACAATATCCATCAACATTTCATTCTTTTTAGTCTAAATGGACAAGATGGGATACCGCATCTAAATAAAGCATGATGTCTCTTTGACCATTTCGGAACTGATCTGTTAATGCTTGAAGTCTCTCTTCTAGTTGACGATAGGCTTTCTTCTTTGGCCTGGAAATGCCGTTAGCACTGTGCTGTAAAATTCTTATTTCAGCCAGCATCTGCTCTCTTTTCAGCACAGTAACTAGTTTATAGATATCCGGATGGGGATGGCCAACAAGCTTATTTAATTTACTGTGCCAGCCCTCTACAGTTCACATGAGACTTATTAAACACAGTTCACAGTTATTGAACCAAATGGATTCATTACTTTGTAAATATATCACCCATACAACAGTTCACATGAGACTTATTAAACACAGTTCACATGACACTTATTAAACGGTTAATCCATATCTTATTAGGTGAACACATTTCAGATACAGACCATAATCCCCCAGCCCTAAACCCTTAATCACCCTAATCAATATTTTGAGCTGGATGAGAACACCCCCCTAAATCAACCCTCTGCTCATACAACGAATGTATTATAAACAGATCAGTTATGTACACATTACGAAATAATGGGAAAGTAATAAAATCGAGTAAAGAAAATCAATTGTTTTTACTATTTATAACAAAGGAAAAAGAAGTGTTATTTTAAAAAGAAGGGGGTGGCTTAAATATTCATGTATCATTGTAGAGATGTGATTGGTTTGATTGCTGATGTCGTAGTAAACAATTTATGTAAATATTTTAATGGTGGTCTACTAATATCGTTGAACTTTGATGTCTAATTAACAACATATTTAATAATTACGTGTTCATTAGATAAATGACGTTATAAACATGACGAGAATGAGTTAATAGTAGGAAGTAAATCACGGAATTGTTGGACGGGTCGGTTTATAATATTATAATAACCTGTAATAATTATATGATAATTAATTACGTGACGTAATATATGATATTGATTGTTCATACACCAGGAAGTAAGCAGGGAATCTTAACATATATAAATAGAGAAAACGTTCAACATCTTCAGTTCAACTTAAACTCCTGTACAATAACAAGGTAAGTTCAAATATTAACGGAGGTAAGCTCAAATTCTTAAAAAATACCAGTAAAACTAAAACTTACAAATGAAACATTTATATTTAAAATCAAAATGCTAATAGGCACTGACTAGAACGCCTAGTACCAAACTAAAGTACGAAAACAAGGTATGTGTAATATGAGTGTTTCTTCGGGCTGTAATTTCCTTTTCCACTACTAGAACCTGTCAAAATTAAAACGTATCATTTATATTGAACAATCTAAAAAAATGGAAAAAACTTACCCTGGTGTTGGATTTGTTTAAAACAACTGATGACACACTTCGGTTTTTTTATATCGGACTTCTCTATTTTCAGATGATGAAACTAATTGTTGCTGTTGCCTGCTTAGTAGCCGTCTCCATGGCAGTCCCAATGGGAGGTCTTGGAATGTACGGTGCTGGATTAGGAGGACTTGGAATGTACGGTATGGGTGGACTTGGCATGTACGGAGGTATGGGAGGCCTTGGTATGTACGGAGGTTTGGGAGGACTCGGCATGTACGGAGGTCTTGGTATGTACGGAGGACTCGGAGGTATGGGCATGTACGGTGGACTAGGAGGCATGGGCATGTACGGACTAGGAGGTATGGGCATGTACGGAGGTTTGGGAGGACTTGGAATGTATGGAGGATTAGGAGCAGGTATGTCAATCTAGCAAAATATGTTTCAAATAAAATAAAAACAATCCTATGAAGACATTGTTATTTTGATCTACCATCAGAGAATTTGAGAACAAGTGGAAAATGTGCAAATTAAAATGAGAGTATATCATAGATATATAAATCAGGATAAAGACAGGTTTTTTTTTCTAAAATTCAACTAGAATAAATCATATAACAGTAAAAGTTGGCGTATTTCTATTTGTCCTTTATTTACTTTAAAACTAGTTCATCTCCGTAAACATAGAAATAGTTGTAAATGAATCCCTTGATTTTATATTGGTATTTATTTTTTTCAGGTACATTATATGGTAAATAAAGTGCTGTAGAGGAAAACCTAATTCCTGTTAGTAGTAAAGTAAATGTCTATTAGACAGAAACTGTATTAATATCATGTAAACAATAAAAAGGGCTGTCAAAATTTAAATTATTGTTTTATTAACATGTTGCCAATACATGACCACTATTCACTGTTCGGGATCCCGGGATGTTATACAATGCCTATAACTATTATATTATTAAAATTAATGCTGTTCACTGTTCTCTGTGATAATGGAAACATGCCTCAGGCCTAATTTGCTACCCTTGTAAAATGACGAGATTATTATTATTATCGTACGTTTTTAATGGAGGGCGGTTATAGGAATTGTATAAAAGCTGTGTTTCTTGCCTTTTTACATGAGTAGCAGTCTTTAAGCAGCCTTTTTGCAGGATTAGCAACTGTTTCACATGAGTAATTTCTCCATGGATATGATTTTCTCCGTTGTGGTGCTGATAGACTTTGACATGCATTTTGATGCCTCATTCTCGGTATTCGGACTTGACTCTATCTAAATCTATTTTAGAATGACTGCCCACACAGATAACTTTCTCTAGAATAAACACTTCCATTATAAACGCAGATGTGTACAGTTTGGGGTTTGACTGTGCGCTGATGTGGTCCGTTTCCCGTTATATATGAAATATGTCTACGGACATCAATCTTTCAACATTAAAGTAACATGCGGTGTTTTAAAGAGTTGGGTAAATTTAAAGAGACGATCCATCTTCACGGGTTTGTAATTTAACACTAAATGTAGGCAATTTTTTTTAATTACATGCAATAAACATAATTGGATTCTCTTATACTTGTGTGCCATCATAAAGTTTAAAGTAGAGATCAAGTTAATTAATGTAATCAATGGTGTGTCTACCTAGTTGAAGTGTGTGAGCGGGGGGGGGGGCGACGTCACTTGTCCCAGGTAGGAAATTCAACGCACTTTATACAAGTTTCATTATTATCCAATCAAACACGACTACATACACTATGCATTGTTTTTATACGCCCACATTTTCATGTTGACGTATTATGTCGTCGCCCTGTCCGTCCGGACGTCCATCCACAGTTGCATGTGGACTCTCTACAGGTCACAATTCTTACACGATTTCGACGAAACTTGAAATATAGGTTTATCCCCAAATGACCCCGGCTGCTTTCGATATTGGCATGTATCTTGTAAAATGACGCGATTATTATTATTATTATTATTATTATTATTACTATCGGATCAAAACTTCATAAATTATGGCCCCTGGTTGAACGGAAAATCACGTTTTTAGCTTGTGGACCCTATAGAGGTGACAATTTTGAACCGATTTTGATGAAACTTGACAATTATTATCCGATTTGACAAACCGTTTGATTATATCACCGTTACACTCTAGGGAAGGTTGAGTTCGAATTTCTGAAAAAATCAGACCAAAATTGCCATACAAAATGGCCGCCGTTTGTACGCGAATACCGTTGAAAAATTGTATATCAAGGTTGTGGACCCTGTTGAGGTCCCAATTTTAATTTGATTTTGATGAAACTTGAACCGCGTGGTTAACCAAAAGATCTTGGTTCCTTTCGATATTTGTCACTTTCTGAATTATGGCCCCTGATTACACGCAAAATCGCCTTTGTTTAACTTGTGGTCCCTCTGGAGGTCACATTCGATTTGAAAAAAACATTTGATTATATCATAGTTACACCCTAAAGAAGGTTGAGTTCGAATTTCGGTAAAATGGAACCAAAGTTGCCATACAAAATGTCCGCCGTTTGTACGCGAATACTGTTTAAAAAAATGATATATCAAGGTTGTGGACCCTGAAGAGGTCACAAATTTAATTTGATTTTGAAGAAACTTGAAATGCATGCTTATAACCCAAAGATCTCGGTTCCGTTCGATATTTGCGCATCTCGGATCTTAACTTCATGAATTATGGCCCCTGTTTATACGCAAAATCGCCGAGTTTAGCTTGTGGTCCCTCTGGAGGTCACAATTATTCTCCGATTTTAAAAATGTTTGATTAAATCACCGTTACACCCTAAGGAAGGTTGATTTCGAATTTCGGGAAAATCGGACCAACAGTGCTATACAAAATGTCCGCCGTTTGACGCGAATACTGTTAAAAAAAATGATATATCAAGGTTGTGGACCCTGAAGAGGTCACAAATTTAATTTGATTTTGAAGAAACTTGAAATGCATGCTTATAACCTGAAGGTCTTGGTTCCTTTCTATTTTTATGCATATCGGATCGTAACTTCCTGAATTTTGGTCCCTGGCTGTACGCAAAATCACCTGTTTCTAACTTGTGATCCCTTTCGAGGTCACAATTATTATCCGATTTACAAAAAAACGTTTGATTATATCACCATTACACCTTCTAGAAAATCGGGCCATAATTGCTAGACAAAATGGCCGCCGTTTGTACGCGAATACTGTTACAAAACGGTATATCAAAGTTGTCGACCCTGTAGAGGTCACAATTTTAATTCGATTTTGATGAACTTGAAATGCATGTTCATAACCTATCGATCTTGATTCTTATCGATATATGCGCATATCAAATTGTAACTTAATGAATTATGGCCTTTGATTGTAGGAAAAAGCACTTTCGGTATTGCTTCTTCTCTATCCATCTCTCAAAAATGTAGGCGTATCCTGCAAGGCAGTGCCAGCTTACTATCTTTATGAAACAATATCAACTAACAAAACATTTAGGTGATAGCGAGCTAAATACCCCGCGCATTTACGCGATAGCTAACTAAATACCCCGTGTAGTTACGTGATAGCTAACTAAATACCCCGTGCATTTACGTGATAGCTAACTAAATACCCCGTGCATTTACGTGATAGCCAACTACATACCCCGTGCATTTACGTGATAGCTAACTAAATACCCCGTGCATTTACGTGATAGCCAACTTAATACCCCGTGCAGTTACGTGATAGCTAACTAAATACCCCGTGCACTTACGTGATAGCTAACTAAATACCCCGTGCATTTACGTGATAGCTAACTAAATATCCCGTGCATTTACGTGATAGCCAACTAAATACCCGTGCATTTACGTGATAGCTAACTAAATACCCCGTGCATTTACGTGATAGCCAACTAAATACTCCGTGCATTTACATGATAGCTAACTAAATACCCTGTGTATACTGATATTCGGCGACAAGGTAAGTATATAAAGTTATTTTCAAAACAAAAACAATATTTTGGTATGTTTAATTTATTGCATTAATTTTCTTTCTGAAAATCAGTATAACAATGCAATTTCTACCTCGAAATTTTTTTAAAATAATAAATCAATTTAATAAATAAATAAATGTATCTCTTGCCGATATCAAAACTGATATGACGCTTAAAACATTCCATTGTTTGGATCTGAAAAATAAAGTAAAAAGAAATGAGATGATGATATAAAACAAAGTTAAATTTACCATTATGTATGCTACATATATTACAGTTTACGTGGGGGTGGACAAGAAATGGATGATTAAAGAACTCGACTGTTGACCTAATCAAAGACTGTGCCTGTTCATATATGACAAGTACTATATTATGCGGTTCCAATCCTACAGAAATGAAATCTCGTTTTGGTTGTAACGTTTCTTTTGTGGTCTTTTGTTGTTTTGTTTTTTTATAAAAAAAAAATAGAACATTAACACAAAGAACAAAACAGGTTAACCTACTTTGAACATTTTGGTTCGTTTCACTACCAAAAGCACCAGCTCCGTGCATACCAAGAGCTCCCAAACCAGCACCTCCATGCATACCAAGACCAGCTAAACCAGCTCCTCCGTACATACCAAGTCCTCCTAATCCAGCTCCGTACATACCAAGTCCTCCCATGCCAGCTCCATACATGCCAAGTCCTCCCATACCACCGTACATGCCAAGTCCTCCCATACCTCCGTACATTCCTAGTCCTCCCATACCACCGTACATGCCAAGTCCTCCCATACCTCCGTACATTCCTAGTCCTCCCATACCACCGTACATTCCTAGTCCTCCGTACATACCAAGACCTCCCATACCACCATACATTCCCATTGCTCCAAGGCCTCCATACATTCCAAGACCCCCATACATGCCCATTCCTCCAAGACCAGCACCATACATGCCCATACCAAGACCTCCCATAGGAACAGCCATAGAAACGGCAACCAGACAAGCGAAAACAACAACAACAAGTTTCATCATCTGAAAGAAAAAAACATATGAACTCTTTTACATCCTTTCCAACATACAATAAATATGATACAGAATAGACGGGCATCATTGATTGCGATTAGTATTACGCCAGGATCTAAAATTACTCTCGGTGAAATAGCAACAGGGTAGTTTTATCGTCGGTAGGTAAAAATGGACAACATCCCAGTACTTCAAATACAAAACTAGATTGTTCACTATGCGAATCTTTTAAACGAGAAGTAAATTCAGACGTTCTAGAATAAGGTATGCACTCTTCCTCTCGAAGGACATTCCTTACTCACATAGTACATGTCGGAAAAATGATAAAAACATTTAAGGTCGACGTTTCACCAACCAGGTAAAACCTTAAAGAGATGTGTTTCAAATTCTACATACAATCGAACTTGTCTTGTCCCATATAACTGTAAAGTCAAATCCCGTCAAATGTAGTATAAATAAATCTATGAACATATACTTACGATGGTGTTTGTGGATGTGGAAAATGATGAAGACTATCTATGTATGGAAGGTTTATATACATTTATTTTAAAAACCGTTTCCTTTTATGTGGTACAATATTACGATCTTTACTAATTATAATCAGATCATTTATATTACACACCCGGATCAAAATCACTAATTGTGACTTCTGATTTAAGGTGTGTTCGATGGAAAATATTAATGTGGTGTTATTTATTGCATCGTAATATTAAAACTCGGGAAGCGAAGGTTTATAGATGGATGTGTTTCTACAAGTTTATTTATAGAATAGGAGGGTCAGATATCTTCATATAAATCAAAGATGCAATTTTCAAGTGGCTCAAAGTACCCGGGGGTTACCGAATGGTTAGCACATGCGTGCTGTATCATAAAGCCTGTCATTGAGTCAACTGGTGTGGCTTCGAATCATCGGTTGTATGTGACAAGGAGTAGGGTCGCGAGTCCAAACTCGTGGGTTTTCTCCGGGACCTCCACTTTCCTCCCTCGGCTAAAGACACTACGCGCAAGCGAATCGTTGAAATAAAATTAAACCATGTGTTAGTCCCGGGATGACCTAGTTTCTTTCGAGTGGACGTTAAACCCCATCTCTCTCATATTTATAGAAATAAAGATTCCATTTTCATGTGAACATGTATTGATTTAATACCTATCATAACTTGTGTTGAGATGCCTGTGTTGTGGTTGTGATCCAGTGCTTTCTTTGTTTCCATCCCTGGGAGCAATCCCATTCTCTCGGAATATGTGTCTCACTTAATAAATAATGTGTTCTGGTTTTGTTTATAGGTGCATTAGAGGGCAAACACACAAATTGTAATTAAATGTTTAGACACACAGACTAAAAAAAACTTTTTGAATTCCATTGCGGGGATCACGATGATTAGGAAGATTGCTCGCTAGCCTGGATGTCAGGTGTTCGATACCTGCATTGGTCGTGAAAGTTCATCAAGATTTACCGGCGTGATTCCGCTTTGTCAATGATGCAGGACGCAGGGCTGTATAGTCGTTCGAATGGGAATAAAAACCCAGTTCCTGGGTACACATTGGCGTGCACCTAAACGATCCTTTGACAGTTGGAATTCGATATAAGAGTAGGCCGTAGTGCCGATGTCTTGGCAAAAATTCCCTCATAGCACAATGCATAGCGTATGTCCGTCTTCATTAGCCCAGTTCGGAGCAGAACCGTGGGACGTTAAACACCATTTCATTTCAATTTGATTATATATAAAAATGGAAGCAAAGAAAATAATTTTCAAACTACTCGAAGTACACTTCGCGTTTTCGACTTAAATAAGTCATGTGATATCCTACATTTGCATATCAAAGTTAGTGCTGTGCGTAAAGAACAAATGAGGTGAAAAATTTAATGAGAGAAATGTAAAATGTAGACGCGTTAAAAAACAACATTTTCCAATAAAACATTTGTCATTTGACGTTTTACATTTAACTTTGACCGTTGAGGTACTTTGACTTGATCATTACCGTTATATTAGGATCTTGTACTTTTCACATATAATATAATCAATGGAAAAGACATTTTAGCAGAGCATTAATTAATACTCTCAGCGATATCCTTCCATACTTTATGGACAGACAGAGTAAGTTGTGTATGACTCATGTAATTAAGACGATATCTGCCCTAGTGTCGTTAATAAGAAGAATATGTAACATTATTAGATGAGCGTTAAACACTCTCATCCTCTCGGTTTGTCTATCCCACCCCCACCTCCTAATTGTCTAATGCTGTATTTGCTTGTGCAAAAAAACTATCTTTCTACTACCTTGCCCCCCCCCCGCCGCTGGATCCGCACGAGGGGCTGACAAGTGAAGTTTGGAAAAGTTCGTTCGGTTCCGCATGGGGCCTGATAAGCGAAGTGTTGCCTGGCTGTTCGGGTGTAGTGAAAAAAAACGCCCCTTTTTGAAAGCATTGTCTTTCCAGCCATACCACTCCGTAAAATTGGATAAAGATTCGACGAACACGCTGTTTTCCGGGTAGAATCAACTTCCACGTGGTAGTATGCTTGTGATATCCATTTCCATTTTGTTAGACGGCAAAGAAAGTTTTGAAAAAAAATGTGTTCCTCTCCGCTCAAACCTGACGAAGGTGTGTGAAATTGGGGCGAAATAGGGGGTTTCCGGTATATGCCACGTGACAAGTTTTAACACTAAATCAATGAACACATTTGCAAATTATTGTTTGGGAGAGGGGCGGGGCATGACATGTAAAGGGCATGTAAATCATTTTTTAGTTATGTGTTTATGTAAACAATATAATGCAGTTCAATGGATGAAAGGGGATCAGGGAAAAAGCATATCCTATATCAACCCTCTGCTCATACAACGAATGTATTATAAACAGATCAGTTTTGTACACATTACGAAATAATGGGAAAGTAATAAAATCGAATAAAGAAAATCAATTGTTTTTTACTATGTATAACAAAGGAAAAAGAAGTGTTATTTAAAAAAAAATTGGTCGGATAAGAAAAGGGGTAATGGCTTAAATATTCATACGACTGGTGACATCAAAGTATTCATGTATCATTGGATAAGTGACGTTATATACATGACGAGAATGAGTTAATAGTAGGAAGTAAATCACGGAATTGTTGGACGGGTCGGTTTATAATATTATAATAACACGTAATAATTATATGATAATTAATTACGTGACGTAATATATGATATTGAATGTTCATACACCAGGAAGTAAGCAGGGAATATATAAATAGAGAAAACGTTAAACATCTTCAGTTCAACTTAAACTCCTGTACAATAACAAGGTAAGTTCAAATTCTTAAAAAATACCAGTAAAACTAAAACTTACATATTTAAAATCAAAATGTTAATAGGCACTGACTAGAACGCCTAGTACCAAACTAAAGTACGAAAACAAGGTACGTGTAATATGAGTGTTTCTTCGGGCTGTAATTTCCTTTTCCGCTACTGGAACCTGTCGAAATTAAAACGTATCATTTATATTGAACAATCTAAAAAAATGGAAAAAACATACCCTGGTGTTGGATTTGTTTAAAACAACTGATGGCACGCTTCGGTTATTTATATCGGACTTCTCTATTTTCAGATGATGAAACTAATTGTTGCTGTTGCCTGTTTGGTAGCCGTCTCCATGGCAGTCCCAATGGGAGGTCTTGGAATGTACGGTGCTGGATTAGGAGGACTTGGGATGTACGGTATGGGTGGACTTGGCATGTACGGAGGTATGGGAGGACTTGGTATGTATGGAGGTTTGGGAGGACTCGGCATGTACGGAGGACTTGGAGGTCTTGGTATGTACGGAGGACTCGGAGGTATGGGCATGTACGGTGGACTAGGAGGTATGGGCATGTACGGACTAGGAGGTATGGGCATGTACGGAGGTTTGGGAGGACTTGGAATGTATGGAGGATTAGGAGCAGGTATGTCAATCTAGCAAAATATGTTTCAAATAAAATAAAAACAATCCTATGAAGACATTGTTAAATAAATTTTGATCTATCATCAGAGAATTTGAGTATAAGTGGAAAATGTACAAATTAAAATGAGAGTATATCATAGATATTTAAATTTGGATTTACATAAAGACATTTTGTTTTAGTTTGTACACTATGTACATCTTATCCTAGAATCAACTAGAATAAATCATACAACAGTAAAAGTTTGCGTATTTCTTTTCGTCCTTTATCTACTTTAAAACTGGTTAATATATTACCGTAAACATAGAAATATTTGTATTGTATCCACTTTAAGCTACAGTAAATGAATCCCTTGATTATATATTGGTATTTATTATTTTCAGGTACATTATATGGTAAATAAAGTGCTGTAGTGGAAACCCCAATTCCTGTTAGTAATAAAGTAAATGTCTATTAGACAGAAACAGTATTATAATCATGTATATAATAAAAAGGGCTGTCAAAATTGAAATTATTGTTTTATTGTAAATGTTAGATTCATGTGTCAAATTCTCTAGACAACTAAATGTTACTAAACAAAAGGTTTCGCAAAGTAAGTGGAAGGTCCATAAAATATGAAGTTGCAGTTTTCTGGAAAGGAAATGAAATGGGGTTTAACGCCCTACTGTTCTGCTCCAATACTGGGCTAATGAAGACGGGTATACGCAATAAAATGCAGGGATCGAACGCCCGACCTCCAGACTAGCGAGCCAGCGTCTTACCCACTTAGCCATGTGATAATGGAATCGTAATTAATAACATCCGTGTTTGGACCATTGAAAACAAATTATTGAATAACACACAGAAGTATCACTTTGCGGTTTGGCTGTTACAAAGTCGAATTTAAGCGCATTATTATAATGGGCTCTGATGAAAATCTTGACCGGACAACGGCGCTACGGCCTATTCTTTTATCGGATTATAACTGTCAAAGGCCCGAAAAGTATGTACCCGGTTGAATAACAGGCGAATGGAACATAGATGAGGGCAAAACATGGTCGTTAAAAACACCACGTCCCCCCAAATTTGACTATTTTAAGGGGATCTTGGGATGGAAGTGACAGTGTTCAACATGGCGTTCATTGCAAGAAAACACCAGGATGGAGACTTACAGCGACGTCACAAAAGAAGGAGGTGGGCTATTGGTTTCACGAATGCGCTTTAGATCATATGTTATGGCATTGCGTCAAGTGGTATGGTTTCGATTTTCAGCGTGTACATGACAAGGAGAGAGTTCCGCGCTAGTGAATTATTGAAATCAATTTAACCATATACCAGTCCTGATATGACCGGCCTGATATGACATTTGAATCCCATTTTTCACCAAACCCCACACAAAGACCACACTCTTCCGGATACTATTCCCATATTTTATTCAATGTAAAACGTAAACAAATAAATAATATATATATGTATACAATCAATAAATAGCACTACATTGACAACAGGATTTCTATCGACACTGTGAAAACATGTAAGGATATGCATATGGCGAAAAGGGAGGAAACTGTGCAGGATATAACGCAACATTAGTTGGTTTATGTAAAGAGGATGTCTCTGACGTACGTGTTGAATTATTATCTACATTAACACTTGCGTTTGGTGGTAAAAAGGGTGACATTAGTCCTGGTGGGGGCATCATAGGTGTAGCAGGATGTGAGACATTGGTGGTCGGGTAACATGGATAGACTTGGGGATACGTTGGATAGTTGTTCTGTGCTCGTTTCCGGGATCTTGCTCTTTTATTTTGGAACCAGATCTGAAAAATACAAGATAAAACCATAAAAAATAAGTACGAACAATACAACCCATTAGACAAAATAAAAAAGGTATGGTCAAATAGTGCAATAATCAAATGGACTGTTCACTGTGTCGAAAACAATGCGAATGATTCAAGAGTAAATCGAACACAGCGAGTCGATTTTCCAAATGGAGAAAGAATAAATCAACGCAATGACAAAAATTAAAGCTTCAAAAAGCAGAAATAGATGGGCTTGGTTCATCGTGCCATTCAAACGACGAAACATGTAGTATCCGATACATTTTTTTGCAGTGGGTCAGTCTTAAGGAATAGCTAAACAGTCAAGCGAATTCATTACCATTGACAGTTGGAATTCGATTAGGAATATGCAAAAACGCCACTGTCTGTGTCACATTTCCATCACCACCCACTGTGTGGCGTATGTACGTTTTCATTTTCCATTTTTAAAAATTCATCTTATTCTTCACGTATAAAGAGAATTGTAAGATATGAAATGAAACTGGGTTAATGAAAACGGGATATTGTAAGAAACAAATCGAAACTTACCTTTATATTTTTCTCAGGAATACTGAGATCATGGGATATCTTTTCCATCATATCTAAGTCAGGATAAGGTGTCTCTATAAATATCCTCTCTAAACTTTTCACTTGTTGTGGAGTGTAGTTGGTTCTGTTATTCTTCTTGGGTTGCTTTTGTGTCGATATAGGTGGAGAGACAGGTTTGGATACACGTGAACTAACGCCCGTATGAACATGCAACGGAATGATGCTGCTGGGATGTTCAGGACTGGAGCTGCGATTTGAAGCTGGAGATGGGTCTGGGGAAAGGTCTGAATGAGAAGAGATACCTGGTGAGTTGTCAATATCAACTTGAGAGTAGATTTTCCTATGGATTTGGTAGGGAACACAGCTAATACTTGAAGTAGTATCTGGTGATGTGCGGGAAGGGCTTGAAATAGAATTAGAAGAGAGATCTGATGTGTTGCCGCTATCATCTCGGCTTGTATCTTCATTACTTGGCGTTGTCTGTCGGTCTTTATAGTTGGAGATGCTGATATTAGTAGGTGAAAGATCTGGTGTTTGCAAATTGGATGGTGGGTGCACCAATGATTCGGTCTGGGACGATGGTTGTTGGGTTGGTGCTGGAGCCATTGAGAGTGGTTCGCTGATAGTTTTACTTGCAGGCACCATACTGGGATTCCATGGCTGATGAAATGATAAATAATTGGTTGGCGATACAAAGGGATAATGATAAAACATACCTCCTGGAATTCTATTTTGCTCCTGAAATTAATATATAAAATTTGATTATTCAAATGAATAGCAATAGTGGTCATATAATTCAATTAATTGAACTTTTATTTCTTACTAAATGTGTGAAATATCCATAATGCTGTGTTAATTTTTGAAAAAAAATTTAAAACGATTCTACTTACCATAATGCTAAACGGGAAAGGTGGAGTTCAGCGAATCTTCAAGTAATTTAACAATTAATGCGACAATTAACTAGTAGTTGCTGGTGGTTTAACGTCTGTATCCACAGTAATGATATCGCAGCTTAGCCAATATTATTTATACTGAGTTAATGATACGAGCTCAGTGTGTCAAACACTGGATTATAATATTTGATTAAGTTATCACCTGTTTGATGACCAGCGGAATAACTGAAACCTTTGATTAACAAGAATCACTAATCAGTTAAATAAACCAGTAAATAGCGAAAGAAAGGGGGCCTAATCAGTTAAATAAGTTGGTATGTACAGAAATGGAATCACTAATCAGTTAACAAAACTGGTAAATACAGAGAGTGAATCGAATCAGTTACATAAACTGTCAGTGGTCACTAATCAGTTCATAAATAAATGTATGGACAAAGGAAATCATTCTGGTATGATAAGCTATCATCAAGATTAGGAAAAGATAATTGTATGAGTGAGATTAATTAATTAATCACCCCAAGCTAGATCACAATTCGGCGTTGTTGTAAAAGAAAAACAAGTCAAATAATGGTGAGAAGAATGTTTTTTCCTCACTATTCCCCTAAACAGTATTCGCGAATTTAATAAATATTTATTTATTTGTCGCCTACAATTTGAAATTTGTTCACTCAATTGTCAATATGTCATACCGATAATTAACAATCGCTCACTACAATTATAATTCAATATATCATACTGATAATTACCAGTCACTCACAACAGTTATAATAACAGCGTTTTTGATAAGTGTGTTTTAAATTTACTTTTTAATATACAAGGACTTTTTATATTGTGTGTTAACCAAATTTGAGGAGTATTTTGATATATACGGACGTTTGTATTGTATGTTTTTACCAATAAATAACTTAATAAATCAACCTGTCCATAATATCATATCTGATGTATTGGACGTTAAATCTTTTATACACAACAACAGCTCGACCACCAGAGCACGTATTCCATCTTTCACTAAAAAAAAATTTTAATTAGGGGCAGGTATAATATAAAATAAGGTTCTCTAGTGTGGTGCAGAATAACAACCATCAGAACCCGTCATGCGTATATTATAAGAATTATATTCCTTAATAATTTAAACATGCATTATGTCAGATTTAAATAAAGAGTTGGCCGTTCTTCTTGGAAATTGTATGAAAATGAACATTGAATAATATTATTGTGAATTGAATAATATATTATTGTGAATTGAATAAAATATTATTGTGAATTGAATAAAATATTCTTGGAAATTGAATAATATATTCTTGGAAATTGAATAATATATTCTTGGAATATGAATAAAATATTCTTGGAATATGAATAAAATATTCTTGGAATATGAATAAAATATTCTTGGAATATGAATAAAATATTCTTGGAATATGAATAAAATATTCTTGGAATATGAATAAAATATTCTTGGAATATGAATAAAATATTCTTGGAATATGAATAAAATATTCTTGGAATATGAATAAAATATTCTTGGAATATGAATAAAATATTCTTGGAATATGAATAAAATATTCTTGGAATATGAATAAAATATTCTTGGAATATGAATAAAATATTCTTGGAATATGAATAAAATATTCTTGGAAATTGAATAATATATTCTTGGAAATTGAATAATATATTCTTATTAAATAATATATTCTTGGAAATTGAATAATATATTCTTGGAAATTGAATAATATATTCTTGTGGAAATTGAATAATATATTCTTATTAAATAATATATTCTTATTGAAAAATATAATCTTGGAAATTGAATAATATATTCTTGGAAATTGAATTATATATTCTTGAAGATTTCAGTCAAATTACTTTATTCTGAGCGAAGTAGTGACTGTTTCAAGTTTTTGATAAAATCATTTGCTTTGTTCGTGGAAAATTAAAAGTTTTATACATAAGCTAAGTCCACACACACACAAGTTTGTCGTTATCTAGTCTTTTGAGGCCAACTTAAAACGCTGGCTCGTTAACCAGGTGAATCCGGGTTCGTTGGGTTCCCAGAATCGCTATTCTTAGGGCAAAATATATACTGTGCGGTATAAGGGACATTTTGCCCGGACAGTGGCGCCATGGCCTACTCTTATATCGAATTCAAACCGCCCAGAGATCATTTACGATCACGCCAATGGGAACACGGGGGTCTCAGTATTTTCGCACCACCCGAACAACTAGATAGTCATCCACCCTGCTCCATGCTGGAAAAAATCCAGATGAACTTTCTCGGTCAACAGCGGGAACAAACCCGCGACCACCATCAAATTAAAAGTACATAATAAACTGATGTTGATTGAACAAAAGTATTGTTAAAAATAACATATATTTATAAAATGAGATAGATAATTAATCATAATTAAGATTTATTATAGTAATGAGTTTCAAGACATAAATATCCCGAATTCGTATTCCCTGAAGTGACAGTTCTTATAGATATCGTATTTAATATGTCTGCTAACGGGCATAAGTATTGTTTTATCATGACAAACAGTCGACCTAATTAATATTATACATAAAAATAACTTCTAAATATGGGTGAATGAAAGAATATTATGTCATCTGTGCAGTGCCAAAGGCGAATTTAGGGAGGGTTGCGAAATCTTTAACCTTCAAATTCTAGAGCAAACATACCGTACAGAATGAGGAATCCAACCTTGGGATCTTACTGTCGTGCGATGTGTTAGAACTGTAACTATCGAGTCAGCAATCTGCTACGTGCATCCACCTTCGGATACGTTTCGATAGATCAACCCGATTGGTACGACTGAACTCAATATGTGAAGGACCTGGTAGGATCCCCACGATTACTCCACGATTAAAACCACGATTTCAGTCATAGCACGAATCTTGATGGTGGGAACCCAGCATTTCAAAAAAGGGACAAACTAAAATACTTAAATATCTTATAAAAAGGGGTTTGTTTTCATTGTCTATTGTGGAAATGAAATTAAATGGGGTTTAACGACCTGCTTTTTTTTCTCCTAAACTGGGCATACGACATACAGTGTGCTATGAGGGAACTTTTGCCCGGGCAGCGGCGCCACGGCCTACTCGTTTTTCGAATTCCAACTTACAATTAAGGTATCTTTACGTGCACGCCAATGTGTACACGGGGCCTCGGTCTTTCGTCCCATCCGAAAGAAGCCGGAAAATCTGGATGGACTTTCTCTACCAATGCAGGGATCGAACACCCGACCGCCAGACTAGCGACCCAGCGTCTTATCCACTTAGCCACGTGACCTCCCTCCCCCGTCTATTTGTGGAATTTTCTTAAGTTTTGGATAGCGTAATGCATCACTGCAGTAACTGTTCTTAAAGTCCTAACATCAATGTTCTCATATCTTACATATCAATAACAAGTTTATATTAAATTATTTTGATTGTACAGTAGGTATGCGACAAGACTGGTTCTAAGTCCGATATTGTCTTTATGTTTCCTCGACGACTTGAAGGGACTGGTAAATAATAACAAACATAACGGAACTTGTTTTTTTCGTTTGCATATAATATTGTATCCGTAGTGTATGCTGGCTAGTCACGGTGGCTCAGTGGAAAAAGGCGCTTGCTCGCTAACCCAGAATCGGCCCCGATCTTGATTTAGAAAGTTCTCCGGGATTTTCTATGGTAGTTTCCATATGTCAGGGATTTCGGAACGGATGGCTAGGCACAGTGTCTAGTCGTTCGGATTGAACAAAAAATCGAGGCCCCGTTTACACGTTGGTACGCACGCAAAAGAACCCATGACAGCTGGAATTCGACATTAACTTCCTAAAGGCACGGCTAGAGCAGTATACTAGGACGTTAAACCCCATTTTATTTCACTTTTGTAAAATACTAAATAAATGTGTAACTGGAGCTGTTGCCGAGAAATAGCAAATTTTGCACGTGCCAAAGTTATTTAACTAGAAAGGCCTCTTCAGGGCAAACTGTTCCTCATCCATTTAGAACATCACATGGTCGTCGTCGTCACTAGATAAATTGGTGCAGAAATGAGGACGCTAAACCCCACTTTATCTGCTGGGGCAAAAGTGGCCTTGTTGCACGCTGTATGCCCGTCTCTATCAGTTTGATTAAACACACATTTCAATTTTTTCTGAGATTCTGTAATACATTACAAACAGATGTGAGTGTTTTAACACAAATTGTTCGTTCCTGGAGGCTAACGCCCGTTTCAACATGGGGTGATATCACAGACAATTCCAGCGCAAGGAATCTGTCTTCATTAACCCAGTCGGAGCAGAACAGCACGACGATAAACCTCATTTCATTGTATTTCATTTCTAGTGTAAAAATAGAAATGAAATGAGGTTTAACATCCATTTGTTTTGCTCCGACTGGGCTAATGAAGACATACATGCCCCATACAGTGTGCTATGAGGGACATTATGACCGGACAGCGGTGCTACGTCTTACTCTCATATCGAATTCCAATTACCAAGGGATCTTTTACGTGCACTCTAATGTGTACACGGGACTTCTGATTTCAATCCCATCCGAACATCTAGACAATTGTCCATGTCAGACCAATTATCCTGCACCGGTGACAAGGAGAAACCTAACGGCCAACACCGTGAGCGATCCCGCGACCTCCAGACTTGCGAGACAGCGTCTGACCCACTAAGCCACCGTGACTCCCTGTAAAAAAGGGAATATCACATAAATTATATGTATCCCTAGGGCAATTAGGAGTTAAAAGTACAGGCAATAATACAGGGGATATGTAATTAGAATATTTGAAGGCAGCCATCTGTAATAATAGTCTAATACATTAACCAATTAATCACCAAGGATAATAACAAACACCATAAATGTACGGTCTATATTATATCGACATGATAAGACTGGGACATACCGGGCTGAGGAACTACGAATGAAAATGGTCATCACCACGATGAAACTTTCTTTCATTTTAGTTCTTGGATTTATCAGTTTTAGCCGATCTTATGAACGGAATGAAAGTAGGTTTATGATTTTTTATAAATTTAGTTCTATTAAATTAGTTTTTGTAGGATTTATCAGTTTTTAGTTGTATGCAAGAAAGGAATTTGAAAGAATTGAATTTTGAAAGGAACAAAAGTACCAGTGTTTAAGTTTTTGAAAGAAAAAAAAGTAAGTTTATGATTTTTGAAAGGAATGAAAGTAAGTTTAGGATTTTAAAAGGAATGAAAGTAAGCTTATGATTTTGAAAGGAATGAAAGTTAGTTTATGATTCTGAAAGGAATGAAAGTAGTTTATGATTTTTATAGGAATGAAAGTAGTTTATGATTCTTAAGGGAATGAAAGTAGTTTATGATTTTGAAAGGGGTGAAAGTAAGCTTATGATTTTGAAAGGGGTGAAAGTAAGCTTATGATTTTGATAGGAATGAAAGATGTTATGGTTCTGAAAGGAATGAAAGTAGTTTATGATTTTAAAAGGAATGAAAGCAAGTTGAAAGTCTTTGATTTTGAAAGGAATGAAAGTAAGTTGGAAGGGCGACGTGACGTTAGCTTGTTGTTCGTTGTTTGGTATTCGCGAATAACGAACAGCGAGCTGGTTTGTTGTTCGGTATTCACCAGATATTGAATTATTAATGTAATGAAAGATCCTTGCAGGGAAAACGCCGCAGGTGGGGTTTTATGTGCCTAACTGGTTTATAAAACTTCAAACGTCTGGGAAATAGATTCTATCAACTTCTCTTTCTATCCGAAGAAAGAGCTGTTACATATTGGCGAAAAACGAACAACGAGCCAGTTTGTTGTTCGGTATTCGCAAATAACGAAGAACGAGCTGGTTTGTTGTTGGTTATTCACTAGATATTGAATTAGTAATATAATAAAGTTGGCTTTATATAAGCCCAATTGGATTATAAAACTTCAAAGTCTTGGAGAAAAGGCTCAAACAACCCCTCTTTCTATCCAAAGAAAGAGTTGTTACATATTGGCGAATAACGAACAACGAGCTGGTTTGTTGCTTGTTATTCGCCAGATATGGAATTAGCAATATAATAAAGGTAATTTTGTATGGAATACGCGGCAGGTGGCTTTTTATGAGTCTTGGGGAAACGTTTCTAACAACTTCTCTTTCTATTGGAAGAAAGCTGTTACATATTAGCGAATAACGAACAATGAGCCAGTTTGTTGTTCGGTATTCGAGAATGACAAACAACGAGCTGGTTTGTTGTTCGTTATTCACCAGATATTCAAGTAGTAATATAATAAAGAAACATTTATAAGGAATACGCCGGGATTTGGTTTTTAAGCCCAATTGGTTTTTAAAACTTCGAAGTCTTTTTCTATCCGAAGAAAGAGCTGTTTCATATTGGCGAATAACGAACAATGAGCCAGTTAGCTGTTCGGTTATCTCGCGAATAACGAACAACGGGCTGAATTGTTGTGCGTTATTCACCAGATATGGAATTAGTAATATAAAAAAACATATGTAAGAAATACGCCGAGAGTTGGTTTTTAAGCCCAATTGGGTTCTAAAACTCCAAAGTCTTTGGAAAAAGAATTTAACTATATCTTTTTCTATCCGAAGAAAGATCTGTTTCAAATTTGGCGAAAAACGAGCAACGAAATAATAACATCTCCCCTTTCTATTCGAAGAAAGAGCTGTTTAATATTGGTGAACAACGAGCCAGTTTGTTGTTCGGTATTCGCGTCAAAAAACCCCACCTGAGACGTATCCCTTTATCATATTACTATTTCCATATCTGGTGAATACCCAACCAACTCGTTGTTCGTTATTGGCGAATACCGAACAACTAACTTGCTCGTTGTTCGTTATTCGCGAATACCGAACAACAAGCTAACTTTACGCCGCTAGTTGAAAGATTATGATTTTGAAAGACATAAAATTTCAGTGTAAGATTGTGAAAGAAATGAAATTAAAAGTATGATTTTGAAAGAAATGAAAATAAATCTTGGTATAGTTTTGATAGCTTTCTATTATAAAACTTCACTCTCTAACCATTCCTTGTCGTTTCAGCTGATAATATTAGAGAAAAACGCCGTGCGATACCCAACAGTCTGCATTCCTGTCCTAAAATAGAATGTGGTCGTTTTGAGAGATATCGTCGTTCTAATGGCGTGTGTAACAACCTGAAGACGCCTATTTGGGGATCCTCTATAACACAGCTAAAAAGATTACTGCCAAATTTTTACGATGACGGTAAGCCCTAACATTATTCCCTGCTTAATATTTCTATAGTACCTGTTTAAGATAAAAGTATTGTGAATAAATTCATGGTCCGTCAAAGGTCAGCAGATATTTTCTATTTGTTTTTAGTTTTTTGGGGGTCTTTATGGGCTCCTATTCTATGAAACAAACTTCCCTGCTATATACGTGCATGAGAGATTATTGCTATTTTTGAATTTGTTATATTATTTCGTTTTTCATTTTCTTTTATTTCGAACAGGATATAATTCCCCAAGAATGAATGGGATAGATGGATGGCCACTTCCTAGTGCTAGACGTATTAGTAATGTCGTACTATTCAGTGATATTCATGAATCCATGTCGACTATTTACACCAATCTGTTTCAAGTATTCGGCCAATTTCTTATTTTGGATTTAGATTCATCTCCTACCATGAAAGGTAAAATGTTTTCATATTATTTTTTAAAACGCAGTAAAATATCAATATTCCATTTATTGGACTCGGAACTGGGTCCCAAAGGTTATTCATCTTGTTCTTCTTGAGGGGGTGACCCGGGTGGGTTGTGGTGGGAGCGACGATCTTCGAAATAATCCCAAAGCTCCGCCAATTCAAGAAAGATCGGGGTGATTTTTTGTATGCTTGTTTCCTGTACAGTTTGCATAGAAGGGCTGTAAGCATCTACAGTTTCAATATGGCGACGATTACGCCATGCTCGGCGACTGGTCCATAGGTCCCTCGCACTTGTTTTATTTACTTGTGTTTCTCGAAATATTTCTTCCTCTACGTATCAAGCTCAATCTTGCCGTCCTCTTTGCTGTCTGTTGTAGTGACAAATCTCCCGGTGTCTGCTTAATCTGTGTAATATTATGTATTCATTTTCTTTTGCCGTTATGATTCGGATACTACACTGTTTGTCTGCAATTAGCTTCGCTTGGGAACAAACACGAAGCTAATTGACCAACATATAATTTCTACATGGAAGGTTTGAGTCGAAGTATGAAGTATATTTCGAGAAATGTTAGAAATATTGTGGTTGCTTCCATTTTAGTATTTAAAGGGCTAATCCCCATAATATTTTGGGGAATAAAACTGTTTAATTTTGTGTTAAAATCCCTTAAAATCCTCTACGTTAGGGCCAAGCAACTAACTCAACATGTAATTCGCTTTCAAACAACTTAAACCCGTCAGTCTTCACCTGGAAATGGAGACCGGTGGCCAAAGCTGTATTATGCGTTGTATGGATAAATCAAGCCTTTTATTTTATAAAAATAATGTGTAGGGGAAATGTATCTTCTCGTTAAGTACAGCACATGGGTCCTGTAATGTATAGACCTCTAAAGAAACGGGAATCAATTATCCGCTCACCCAACGCAAACATTGACCCGAAATTTTCAAAGGGTTACGTGTCCGGATAAGCAATTTTTACGTTCACGTCAAAACAACTCAATATTTTGCGCTGAAATTTTGAGACAAAGTAATTTATACACCAGTAACACCACTCCTCTAAATGTTGGCGCTTAAATTTCGTACGTACTCAGACGTTTATTTTTGAGACTTAGTTCAAATCGGGATCGTCCCTTTAATGAATTAGGAATATCTATTTAGTCACTGTCTGTAAAACGGACTTAAAACGCATAACACAATAGTACACTACTTTTTTAACATGGCGACCACTCGGGACAGAGATCTTTTCTCAAAGTATACATTGATAGCCCTCTATTTGCCGATATTCTGCACTGCATAAGATCTCTGTCATGTACTGAATTGAAGATATTTTTATTAAATAGTTTTATTTAACATCTGCTTCCACCGAAGTAATATCCGCGACTTTGTTGACGATGTCTTGGGGGTGACTGGAAAAGTTGCTTTTTCATTGGTTGTTAAAAATACACAAGTAAAACACAAATTAATCATGTCAATCACTATCAACTTATATTCCACTACCTCTATATTCAGTCTCTACCCCGACTAATAGTCAGGTCAATATATGGAAAATACCTCCTCACCCCTCAAAAATTTGAAACAAAAGGTTTCTCAACTGATTCTGGTAAGGTTTAGTGTACTTTATAACGTACTAAAGTTTACCAAAGTAGGACCCCAGGAAAAGTGGGGGGGTTGTCAAGATGGCGTCAAAAATGGCCACCGAAACGCCTTAAAATGATCATAACTATGGAAATATCAACTCAAATTTGATGATCTTGGTGTCTTTCCCTAGGTTTTGGGGGGTTAAGAACACATTAAGATCATTATAAATGACGTTTGCCTATTATGTCAAAAATGGCCGTCAAAACATGTCAAAATGACCGCAAGTTTATAATTATTGACTCAAATTTGACGATCTTGATTTCTATCCCATGGTTTCAGGGGACAAGGATATCACTGAGCTGTTGAATCATTATGAAATTGAATTCATGACCTTCAGCTGTCCACTATCATATAATAAGTTTCAGAACGGTCAGATTTTGAGTGTCCTCCTCCTCCTCAGTATCGACCTCTTGAGTGATGTTTGAATTGTCACAGATTTCCTGATCGTCCTTCTTCATTACTCCAGAACAGACAATGAGATCATCTACTTCCGTTCAAACAAACAGTCAAAAGAACACACAGTGTATAACATTAATATGTTGAAAGAAACATGAGAAGACGATGTGTGCAACAATTTGCTTTTTGTACATGTCTACTCTGTGATACAACTTCAAGGATTTTAGGCATCGGAAAAATAGTCCGCCTTCCGGAAATTAGTGAAGTCTGTTCCTGTCACGAAGTCCTGTGCTGGTGCATTCACCCTTCAAAACAAGAGGACATACCAGATCTTGTCAAAGACCCGAGGGTTGATTTATTTGGTGGTAATCCAATGACTATCATCACTATGTCATATCATTTTCACAAAGAAAGTGGCATCTGCTGAAGCATCTGTCATTCTGAAGCGGCTTTCCCCCAACATCACCTGCAGCAAGATTTCATAGTCAACGTGTGTACTTTCAAATTATGGTATAGGCGGGGATGGCACATGACAGTGGCCTAACTGAAAGGATTGGAAACAAGGAAATGATCAGTTAATTAAAATTATGACCCAAAACAATGTGCTCTGTCTGGCGAACTCGTGAAAATTATTCATTGCAACTGTTCGGGGGGGGGGGGGGGGGGGTACAAGAAAATCTCGATGCAGCTGGACTCCCCCTACACTGCTGTATGCGGCCCCTGTCAAACTGCAAATTGTGACAATTCAAACAACACTCATTAGGTCGGTACTGAGGTGTAACATGACAGTCAAAACTGAACGCGCTGAAACTTATTCTATGGACAGGGGTGTTTGTGCATTAGGTGATAGTGGACAGGTGAACGTCATGAATTCAATTTCGAAATGATAAAAACAGCTCAGTGACCCCCATTGTCTTAATATGTTCCTTGCCCAGAAAAACCTGGGGATAGGCATCAAGATGAACAAATTTGGTTCAATAGTTATGGACTTGCGGTCATTTTGAGGTGTTGGTCAATAGAAGGCCAAAATCATTTTTAATGATCTTAATGAGTTATTTGTCCCCCAAAACATAGGAATAGACCCAAGATCATAAAATTTAAGTTGATAGATACATGATTATGATCACTAAGACGTTTCGGTGGCCGTCTTTGACGCCATCTTGAAAAAACACCTTTCCGAGGGTCCTTCTTTGGTAAACTTTTAGTATATTATAAAGTACACTAAAACCTGTCAGAATCAGTTGAAAAACCTTTTGTTGCAATCTGGGGGGGGGGGGTTAAACTGTATTTTGACCTGACTATTAAGCAAGCCATGGGTAAAAATGGTCGACATTGATGACATGTTTACTAATTTTTGTGACTGTTGTTCGTCTGTCTGTCTGTCTGTCTGTGCAGAGTTGGCGGCTACAATGGAACTGCCTCGAGGCTGAAACTAGCTATATATGGGTAGCTCGGACCTGTCAATAACATAGGCAAGATGGCGTTGGCCCATTGCGTCCGGTGTCGGGGTTACGGGCACAACCAGTACAGCAAAGGGGCCGTCCGCTAGTGTTAAATAAAATTGAAACCGGAAAAAATATTTTTAAAAACCACGGAATTGCAAACGAAAGTAATCGTAAAATTAATTAAAAACAAATCCGATTTGTTTTTCTGTGATTGGATTATCATGGCCTTTTTGAATTACATAGGATTCAGCAGAAGCGGAAGAATTTAATGTAAATGATACTATTGGGGGTAATTACTACTATAAATTGATTTTTTTTTTATTTCAAGATGATGCTGGTAAGAGTATTAAATGTTGTACGGAAGAGTTAAATGAAATGTGGGATAGTTCAGCCATCGAGTAAGATGTTCTTTACTTCCTTTCTTAAAAAAATAAGGCCTTTACTTTAGGTAACAAGAATTATAATTAAATTAGAGTAAACAGTAATTAGAATTAAATTTGGGTAAAGAGTAATAAGAATTAATTTAGATAAGTAATAATTTATAGATTAAACGAGACTTACCTGTAAGTTGAAGTTTGATTGTAATTCTATGTTGCTAGCGACAGATTTAAGAGATTACGTGAGATGTCACGCGCCCGCCAACAGCTCATTCTTGAAAGAGTGAATGATAGCAGAAGAGACCACTATGGCACCGTCAGAAACAGGGAGGGGAAAAAAACCACAACATGTACAGCAATTGACGGTGGGCACGTAATCTCTAAGCCTGTCGCTAGCAACATAGAATTACAATCAAACTTCAACTTACAGGTAAGTCTCGTTTAATCTATAAATTCTATTGTTGCTAAGCGACTACGACTTAAAGATCACGTGAGATCTTCAAAGTGCTATCATGAACAAAAAGAGTATCAATAACAACCCACAATTAATATCTCATGAGTTAAATTTTTATTTATCAATAGGAACAACAACACAAGTTTAGTTCCCTTCAGTTGAACCAACACTGTCCAATATTTTCTCTCCGTAAACACCTTCTTTACGTAAAGGTTTATCATAAAACCGACGAAAAGTTGAGTCTTTTGACCAACCAGCAGTTTTTAAAATTGTCCTAATTGGTACATTAACCCTTTGAGCAGCACTAGTTGATGCAGCGCGTACTGAATAAGGAACACATATTCCCATATCAACTCCTGGAAGTTTTAAAATAGATTTTAACCAACGAGATAATGTGTCCTTGAAGATATGTGTATGAGGCTTAATAAAACTCAAAAATAAAGCAGTTGAGTCTGTCCTTAAGTTTGCCGTTTGCTTCATATATTCATTAAAAACAGTCAACACACATAGTCGCCTGTCTGGTGGATAACCTTTTATAACTATTTCACTTTGTTGGTATCCAAGTCTTGTTTGTTTAATGATATCACCAATTCGAACTCTCAATGCACTTTTAGTCACTGTTCTGTTTCTAATATCTAAAACATGAAGAGTTTGAATTTTTTGGCCTGACAAAATGGCTATTAAACCCAACAACTTTAATGTTAACATTTTTAAAGACAAAGTTCTCACTGGTGAAAGTTTCTTCACATAATCCAAAACTAAATGAACACCCCATGTCACCCCTGTCCTCGGAAGACTAGGCCTTAGGTTGAACACACCTTTTAAAAATCGAACAACCACTGGTAGAGTTCCAACAGGTTTTCCAAATCGATAAAAATAAACGTTGAAAGGGCGCTCCTGGTCGTATTTATAGAACTATATTTCAATCCTTTATAAAACAACAATGTTAGAAACTCGATAACTTCTACGACAGAGGGCGAAAATAAATCACTTTTCCTTTCAGCACAGTACTCAAACCAGGTCTTGATATGTGTATTATACTGTCTAGTTGTGGACTGTTTCCATGAAGACATGATAATTTTCCTCGATTTTTCAGAAAATCCCCTGTCTTGCTTGTATCGCCCGAAACCAAGGTAGCTATCAGTCTCAGTTTGGGTAGATGATATTTCACCTTCTTGAGTGGATGTGTCAGCAAATCTACTTTTCTAGGCAAAATAAAAGGCACGTCAATTAACATTCTTAATAGTTTTGTATACCAATACTGAGTAACCCAATAAGGGAGAATTAGATACCCTGTAGCTTTGTCATGGTCAATCTTGCTAAGAACTCTACCAGCCAAACAGAATGGCGGAAAAGCAGGAAAGAAACTATCTCGCAAAGAAACTGAAAATGCATCTATAACAGTAGCATAAGGATCAGGCTCAAACGAGTAATAAGTGGTAACTTTCTTGTTTAGTCTTGTGGCGAATAAGTCTACTGATGGTTCACCCCAGTATGAACATATCTTGTTAAATACACGGGAGCTTAATTCCCACTCACTGTGATCATGATTAACTCTACTCTGATAATCAACTGTAACGTTATTAATACCAGCTATATGTGAGGTTGTTACAGTATTCTTATTCGATACAGCAAATAAAACAATATCCCTTGCTATTTCGTTACATTTATTTGTTTTACCCCCTTTTGAGTTGATATATGCTACTGCTGTAGTGTTATCAGTTTGAATCTGTATTATGTTTATGTGACATATCTTTACTGAAGGTCATAAATACGTATTTTGCAGCCAATAACATTAATTCTAAAACATTAATGTGTAAAGAAATTTCATCCTCAGACCAGTGTCCTCCAGTGACATGTCCATTAAAGCTGCCTCCCCACCCGGTTTTGGAGGCGTCCGACTATAAAACTTCCGAGAAATTATGCTGACTAAAGGATTTCTCTTGGGTCTCAACATTACTCACCCACCATTCTAAATCCACTTTACAATCTCTTGGGATTCCCACAGTCTTATCAAAATTCCCTTTAAACTGTTTTAAAACCTGGGTTTTATAATTGTTTAATCACCTATAGTACAAGGGAGCTAAATCTATTCCAGGAAAGGAGGCGACCATGAGACCAATCACTTCAGCCAAATTCCTGATGGTTACTTTTTTATGATTAAAAAGTAATTTAGAACACCTTGTCTTAATTTTAATTGATTTTTCTGCAGTAAGTTTTACTGTCATATTGACTGAATTTATAATAAATCCCAAATATACAATACTACGAGTCGGCGCAAAAACAGATGTATCTAGATGTACGGTAAACCCAGCTTTGAGAGAACATTTAACAGTATCAATGACATTTTGTTTACAATCCTCAGCGTTATCGCCTATTAGTATACAGTCGTCAATAAAAGATGTATTTAAGTGTCCCATTTTTCTTAGATGAGAAAACAGAACCTTTGTCAATTAAGTGAACAATCTTGGCGCGGAGCCAAGATCATCAGGTAAACAGGTAAATTGAAAGAAACTATTATTCCATTCAAACTTTTTGAAGTTTAATGTCCTTTGACCTTGTGGAGGGCTTAAGTGTTGCCCAGATTTCAGCATTTACTTTAGCCAAATGGATATCAATGTTTCCAGGCCTATTATATTTCTGAAGCATCTCACTTTTTCATCCGCCATATTATCATTAAAGAGCTTATTTACTATACCAGCTATTTTGTTGTTTATGTCATTGTCCACTTTATCAGATGTGACATACTGAAGTTCTAATGCATTTTCAAAATCAACATCAGTCACAGTGGCATAACTGGTGTCGTGTCTTAGATTTTCTATGCTGTCGGCTTTTTCAGCTAGCAAATCATCAATGCCATCTTCCACATTCATTTCCGGAGACGTCTTTACCAATTTTGGTATTTTAAAGCGCTTCTGGGTGAGATAAGCTTTATCTAGACCATCTGTATCTTCGGAATAGTCGGAATAAATAGGTTTAAACTCACTGTCACTGCTTGTTGATATTCGTCTTTTTCTGCTTCTGGTTTTACGACTATCACCGAAACTATCTTTCAAGGTCGTAACAATCAAATTTTTGACATCTGACCTCATTCTTTCTAATTCAGAATCTAAGTTTTCTTTTGAAATTCCTGTAGGTAAATACGTAGCCTTATTAAGCAGCACATCTTTGCTATCGCCGTCACATTGATGAATAATGGCGACCGTGTCTCTGTCTCTACTTTCAATTTTGTTAAGTTCATCCTTTTTGTGGCGAGAAGGAGAGTCTGGTGATATTTGTTCTATCTTGTGAGTGTCGGATTTACCTTTACCACCCGAACTAGGGATTTGAGAGGGGCTCCTTTTTCGTTTTACAACGGAGCAGGGTCAATCATCGATTTCTCCGCCATTTTGCCGAGAGTCCACCGAGAATATTCTCGAATTCTAACAACACCAATTTAATGTTGAATCAAAAGGTTTGGTAATGGAAGTTACCTTTAAAAAAACTTGTTTATAGGCTACTATAAAAAGCGGTAAAATGGACCAATTTTGGTCCTTACAGTGTAGGACTCAAATTTATTTGAGTGACCGCTAAATATTATTAGAGCTGAGCATGCAGCGTGTTAACATCACTGAGGCAAGCGTGCTAATGAGCTGTTGGCGGGCGCGTGACATCTCACGTGATCTCTAAGTCGTAGTCGCTTAGCAACAATAGAATTAGATTTAATTTTGGGTAAAACATATTTAGATTTTATTTTGGGTAAAAAAATATTTAGATTTATTTCGGGTAAAAAAATATTTAGATTTTATTTCGGGTAAAATAATATTTAGATTTTATTTTGGGTGAAAAAATATTTAGATTTTATTTTGGGTAAAATATATTCAGATTTTATTCTGGTTAAACAACATTTAGTTTTTATTTTAGGTAAACAACATTAAGTTTTTATTTTGGGTAAACAACATTTAGTTTTTATTTTGGGTAAACAACATTCAGTTTTTATTTTGGGTCAACAACATTTAGTTTTTATTTTGGGTAAACAACATTTAGTTTTTATTTTGGGAAACAATATTTAGATTTAATTTGGGTAAACAATAAATATATTCAATTAATTGAGTTTTGATGTGTTGAGCTGCTTTTTTTTTAGTGTGTATCTTTTGAAATTAAAGCACCAGTGATAGAGTCAGTGTTGCGATATAGCTGATTTTGTGTTCTACTGTCGATATTCTAATCACAAAATTGACAACTATTTAATATTTCAAAACTAGAATTCAATGTGGCGGGGAAATGTTGTTTGGGGTTCATATTAATTGGGCATATTTAGATTACTTTAACTCCTCTGGGCTTATAGAAAATATGTGAAATCCTTCAACAGATGTCTAAAATATGTGAAACCCTTCAACTGATGTCTGATAGAACTTCTGGACGCATTTGATAAATCGTATCTCTACTCCCCCACCCCTGATTAAATACCAGCCCTTTTCATAAAGCAAATAACTATTGGGATTTGTTTTCCGTAATTAATTAGAGCCAATATAAATTAAAAATATGGCTACAGTTCTATTCATTTTAATAGTGTATGCACTAATCGATTATCGGCCCTTTCATAACAGCCCATTTGTTTTACAGTGGACCATGTTTCCCTGTCGAGATACCCGTAAATGATAAGTTTTTTAAATCAAGACGTTGTATGAACTTTGTCAGATCTATTGAAGTCGAAGATCCGGATTTAAAGTGCCAGTCTCGTGAGTTATTTTATTTTTTGGTCGAATCATCTTTACCGTAACCCATTGATACTCAACCAGTGTGTCGCGGCACACTATGCCGCAAGATCTTTCTGAGTGTGCTGCGAAATTTTGAACGGCACACTCAGAAATTTTTGAACAAAGAAGCAAGCTGTTGAACTGGTGAACTTCGAAACGCTGCAATAAAGTAAGTTCAAAGCTGTGTTCCCTTTATTTAGTTTAGTTTAAGTCATTCTAGTATGTGTCCATGGCTGTCTGCCGTCTGTGACTTGTTATGTTTTATTTTCCAAAATTCGACCATTTTTCATTGCGTGTTCTTCTCCGTTTGACAGACGATATCATTAGTTAAAGTTTTGAGAATAAGACATTCGCTCATCAGCCATGAGCTATTTCATATCTGTCCACATAACCAACCAGTTAATTTGTTGTTTTCGAAGGATTTATACCGCCACTGAAAGACAAATAAGTTGTGAAGGCGCTTTGAGAAACACTAAAATAAATTGACATAGTGAGGTGTTGGCTCAATAACAATGGTTTGAGGTTTACTCCCTGTTTTGGCCGAGAAAGTTTCTCGGGATTTTCCAGTGCCGTTTCCAATTGCCAGTTATGTATAACGGAAGAATGGCGTCTAAAAAAAAAGTCCCTCGTACAGATTGACGTCCACCTAAAAGAACACGTGACAGTTGGAGTTCGATAAATAAAAAAGCGGATTATTCGGATATACACCGCAGCATGGGCAAAATGTTCCTTAAAGTTAAAACTTGGCTCATAGTCACAATTTTGCTAATAGTCAAAATGTTCCTCTAGTCAAAATTTTGCTCATAGTCAAACTGTTTCTCATAGTCAAAAGTTTTCTCATAGTCGAAATTTTCCTCATATGTCATTAGCCCAGTCGGTGCAGAAAAGTAGAACGTTTAACAACATAATTTCAAGCTGACTAAATGATATGCATTTTTAACTTTATTTATTTAGCTGTTCGAGAACAAAAGAATATTCAGACATCGTTTTTGGATGCTAGCAATGTTTATGGTGTTACTGGTGAAAGGTTGGACAAGCTTCGGATGTTTAGAAACGGTGAGACACATATGTATTTATTTCAATTATACTTTCAACTTGCAAGGCTACAGTAGCTCGGTGAGTAAGGCACAGGCTCACTTAACTACCACGGGGGTCCTAAACGGGGGAGGGGGTCTAGTTGGACTGGTGGGGGGGGGCTTTGTGGGGGCTGGACATACAACATATAAACAGTCTATGTGTACTCGTTGGTGTACAAGTAAAAGAATCCCACACAGTTGGAATTCTACGGAGAGTAGGCAGAAGCGCGGATTCCCGGGCAATATTACCGTCATAGCCTATGCTACTTCAATAGCCCGATTGTGGTAGAACATTAGGACATTCAACCTCATTTCATTGTCATCCTCTCATTCAACTTGAATTTTTGACTAAGGTTTCTTGACGACAAGCTAACTATTTACTTGTATTTCAAAACACCTACCAAAAAGGAAAACAGTATCGAAGTCAGAGTAAACAATCTATCAAAAAGAATAACATTTTAGAAGTATGAGTAAAAGGAATAATAATATACAAATTTCGAGTTATGAGTAGAAAACTAACAAAACGAATAACAGTTTTCAAGTGCGAGTCGAAAATCTAATTTTAAAAAATAATAATATTAATGTTGGAATATAAAATCTCATAAAAACAATAAAAAAAATTTAACTCCGTATTAAGACTCTTATAAAAAAAAACATATTAATATATATTGATGTCCAAATATGAAAATCACTACAACATAAGACAAAATAATATCAAATCCATATATGACTTCGAGAGTTCGAGTATACAATCCACCAAAGACTAAAAAACTAAAACAAAATAACACTTTTGAAGTACAAGTACATGTATCGAATTCAATAAAACAATACTAATAGTGAAGTTCAAGTAAAATCCACCAAAAGGAATTATATTTTGGGGTTTAAAACAAAAATCAAATTGAATGGCATATACTCATAATGCCTTTAAGGCCCAATAACTCTCTTGTTGTAACTTAATAATATGTCCCAATCATTATTCTGGTCAACAAATTGTACTATGATACAAATTTTATCCTAACACACCGAATTTAAAAAAAAATGAAAAATTCAACTGCATGGTTTGAAAAGCTTTACGTAAACCTTTTCAAATGTAACTCGGGTTTAAAAATATTTTCGAACCCTCTGGACAAGTAATATAGGATGTAATGGATAATTAACACAACAGGTAGGACAAGTAAACATCTAGTAGTTAGAATAAGGCTATTTTTCCTGGACATGTAAAGCCACCAAGAGTGTTATTGTCCCTTTAACTGACACAGCCATTTGACATTGCGGTAAAATTGAACAATTTGTTGTACTTATTGAACGGTAGTTTTGTCTTAAATGTTTCTTTTATTGGAATAGTGACAGATGAACCGTATCAGAGCCAAGTTCTGCCTAAAGCACTGCCGAGGGCAGTGTTTTACACAGATTAAGTAGAATACTTGCCATCTTGAATGGCCGACAAAAACATAAATCAACATGCCTCGGGCAGAAATATTTTCAATGATAATTGGTGTTAGTCCCAAGAGTTTGAAAACGATAAACCGTTTGTGTTACACTCAAGCGTTTGCTACGATGGTATGACATGTGTGTTAAGTAAATAATTCACTTACGCGTAGAGGTCTTGAGCAGTGGGAGGAAATCGGAGGTCCCGGAGAAAACCCACGAGGTGGGACAGGCGACCCTACTCCGGGTAATCGAAACCACACCAGTTGACTCAATGACAGACCTTATGATCGAGCGCGCACGAACTAACCATTCGGCCATCCACCCACTCCCCCTTCATCATTAATGTTAGACTAACAAGTCAGGAAGGGCTTGTGTTGGTTAACATGGTTAACGTTAAATCATCGAGTCATTTGAAACTTGTTTTTCTTGGAAAGAGTTACTTTATTTTACATCGTACATAACATCCTTCCCTCCTTAGAGTTATTTGCAATTGGAATTCAGAATCCAATTTTATTTTATTTTTTATAAACAATATTTTATTCAGGATGTCTGAATGGGATTGGGGAACAGGCTTAGCCTATGTAAAACCCCTCTCCCTTAATAGTAAACATATATAATGGTTAAAACAAATATTCGTAACCGCGGGATATAAGGAGGGTCATCAGCTAATGCGTGCCATGTATATCATTTTTAAAAATTAAAAACATTAACAATAATTTCACTACTTTTAAAGGTTTGATGAAAGTGAGTAAGTATAACATGTTACCACCGGATGTAGATGGCGTTTGTATTAAAAGAACCAGTGCAGACTTTTGTACACTGACTGGTAAGTTGCTAGTTTAAAGGGCCAATCCCGATAATATTTTAGAGAATAAAACTGTTTAATTTTGTATTAAATCCCTTAAAATCCTCAACAAATACGCTTTCAAACAACTTAAACCCGCCAGTCTTCATCTGGAAACGGAGACCGGTGTCCTCAGCTGTATTGTGCGGTGTATGGACAAAACCAGCTATTTATTTTATAAAAATAATGTGTAGGGGAAATGTATCTTCGTTATCAAGTACACTATAGCACATTCATTGTATAGACCTCTAAAGGAACGGGAATCGATTATCAGGTCACCCAAAGCAAAAATCGACCTGAAATCTTTAAAAGGGTTGCGTGTATATGCACTTTTGACGTTCAATTCAAAACAATTCAATATTTTGAGCTGAAATTTTGAGACAAAGTAAAAACACCATTACTTCATATTTTTGGCGCTTAAATTTCGTACCTACTCAGACTTTTATTTTTAAGACTTAGTTCAAATCGGAATAGTCCCTTAAAGACGTAGTTCAAATCGGAATAGTCCCTTAAAGACTTAGTTCAAATCGGGATAGTCCTTTTAAGACTTAGTTCAAATCGGGATAGTCCCTTTAAGATTTAGTTCTCCTGGAAATTATTTAATGACAATTGGGACTTGCCTGTTCTTTGGACAAATGTGCACCAATAGACGAACATAGATTTTTGATATGATCCCACAATTCCAAGATGGTTGCGATTAGGCCAACCTCATTTCCTGATGCATCTACTTGTTAGTAAAAGTATTATTGAAATTGATTAAGATTTGCCTGGCTCAGTTTTCTATGATAAATGTAATAGCTATTTACATTAACCGCCATAAAGAAATTCTGGAATCACTTGAAAACCCGATTGTCTTTTACAGGTGACTCAAGATCTGATTTACACCCGGGCACTACCGCGTACAGCACAATATTTGTTCGAATGCACAACCGAATAACCAGACGGCTCCGACGAATAAATCCAAGATGGAATGACGAGACGTTATTTCAGGAAACGAGGAAAATAGTAACGGCTATTTTACAGCACATAACTTACAATGAATGGCTACCGTTGGTTGTTGGAACAGAAACGACCAGGAAATTTAGGTCTGGGCCCTGTTTCACGAAATCTTTACTAAAGATAAAATTCCAAATTTTTATTTATACTTCAAGTTTGATTGGCCAAGTACTAAAATCAATCTGATATTATCCAAACAAATTACTAAAATTTTGATTTAAATTAGTTAAAATTTCATGAAACAGCGCCCCGGTCATTAGATTTTGATTTTATTGTATTTTAAAGTGATTAAGGCACCCCTACTGTCCAAATTGCCAGGAAGTATTCGTCATTGGACACGGGTAAGGTGTTGTACTAATTGAGTGTTAAATAATCACACACTGATTAATTGGTGATTTAATGATAAAATATATTTTATGTAAGAGCTAAAGCTGACTATTGCAGGTCTTACTTTTAGCTTCAAGTGTTATATGAATTATTTTTTAGACATTAATTCCCATGGCGTGCATTCAACCCCCTAGATGATCGGATGGCAGAGATATGAGTGAATTTAAACACCCGCGACATTTTAAATTTTAACGATAAAATGGATAATCGAAAATTATCATCGGTTACCACGATAACAAACGTCCTGCGCTACATCTTACAAATTGGCCTGGGATAAAGTAATTTGAATAATATTTCAGTCTATTCAATTTTCATTCTCAATATTTGAACTATTATAGCAAGATCGACCAATTCTTTATCTATATTTTATTTTGTGCATCATGTACACAAACTGGTTATCTCAATGTGATTTCGGAGTGGGGCTGTGTCAAGTCAGCGCCTGGACCTTGTGTCTTCTAACTTCTGATAATGCGTTAGGCTATAATCGACATCGGCAGTTGGACACTATCATCATACTGTCAGCCACACCCCTCAACTCATATCCTTATGCATCAGGCATCTTTAAATCAACGTGCGGGTGATGACACATAGAGAGAGAGAAATGGGGTTTAAAGTCAACTCGATACATACTAGGTCATTTCGGGACTAACATAATTATGGTTAATTTTACTTCAATAATTTAATTGTGCGCAGGGGTCTTTGGCAGTGGAGAGGGGGGGACGCGGAGAAAATGCACGAGGTTGGACACGTACAACCCGGGATTCGAAACCACGCCAGTTGACGTAATGGCAGACTCACCCTATCATGTACTATAGCCTCCCAATACTAATGCGCTGCATCCTAGACCACTTGGTTGTATAAGCCACTGAATGTCGAATCTTTTGCAGGTTACGGTCAGATACCAACTCACAACATCAGTACAGCCCAAATATAGATCCACGAATCATCAATGCCTTTTCTACGGCCGCCTTTCGATATGGTCATTCTTCCATACCCAATACATGGATGTATGGTAACACAAAGATACCAGTAATAGACATGACATTCAGACCATATTTTGTCTATGAATTAAAAGGTAAGCACATCTTTGGAATTTCGTAATTACAGAATTAGATATAAAGAGCTGTTCGAATGACAAGATAGTCTAGATTACCAAGAGTTAAGCATATTTTGGCTATAACCGGCATGAAAATTCTAGTAACAACTACATGTAAATGGCCACAGGTCACTAATTCTTTCCTCATTGACTTTAATGTTAATTCACGTTTGGTAGAACGCTTTCTTCCACAGATGGAGCAACATGTAGCAAACTCTTTCCCAAGAGCATGTATGAGGTTGACCATGCAAAAAATTGAGATACACCAGCTGGAAGTAGAGACAAGTAAACATGCAATTTCCAGCCCTACATTTCAACGTAACCAACCTCACAACTCTTGTATCCTTCCGCCTCAAACCATTTTTTTTTAATCTACACCAAAAGTCAACAAAAATCGCCATGCAAAAGGGGGAAACAGGGGCGGGTCCAGAGGGGGGGGGGGTGAAACTCCCCCCTTGCTCAGCCACAATTTTTTTTTAAAATTGAATACTTTTTATGAGAAAAAATTCACGTCCGTCCAGGCTTGACAATATGAAGGGGCCGAGAAACTTAAATCTAAAAGCCTGAATCTGACCCCAAAATTGCGAGTTTGTATGCATTGAGTTGAGTCATGACTTTCATTCCATTGTGGACAAAAACAAATGTCACCGCGAAACAGTGGAAGGTGGGCCTACACACAGCGATCAAGTGCAGGTAAAATACTTTCGACAGGTCGTCATTCGTAAGACTTTTTTTATACGCGCATTTAAAACAATTGCTGCGTGAGACGTAACACCTGGTGTGTTTAAAATCGGGTAATAAGAGATTGACAATAACCTAAATTCATCATCAATCGATTTTTTTAACTAGCCTAATTGTCGAATTCCCTTCCTTTCGTTTCTCCTTTTTCTTGCACACCAAGTAAGGCATCAAGTTTGGAATAAAACACATAATGTCGCAAGGAGGGTAAGTTCGATTATTGGTTTTTGCTCTTCATATTGTAAAATGTTAAGAACAACCATAATATGTGAAGGGAGCATTCCCCATCAAGATTTTATGGACATATTTTATGCGATATTATTGGCGATTTTTAGACTTTTAGTTTAGAAATTTAGCTTCCGGAAATACGTCAGAATGCACCAAATTGAATATAAATTACCAATTTTTTTCTGGGGGAGGGCCCCATACCCCCATTACAACATTTAGCGCTTTCGGCAATTAGTTAAGCAATTATCCAACCTAGCCCCCCCCCCCCCCGCAAAAAATTCCTGGATCCGCCCCTGGGAAAAGGGAAAGGGTGAGAGATACTAATAAAAAGGAATATTTGGGGACCTGTGTCCTATATAGTAAGTGCAGGAAGACTGCACTACACGCAAAACAAAAATATACAAGATAAACCTGCGGACAAGACAGAAAATAGACATTGCAAAAAATAAACAATTATCAAATCAAGTGAATGGATCCGGGGGCCAGCCGTAAGCGTCCACTGCGCTGTACAGTCCCGGGCCTGTCTTGGTCACGTATAAAAATAGCGGTGTTAAAAATGAGAGTTATTTCCCCTATACTTACCCACATTCGTACCGTAAGCTGAAATTATTATTGCTTTTCATATTCCCTTAATGCGTATCTAATTAGAAAGAAAAGTACTAAAGCCTTCGAACTTAAAAATAAGTTCTGCAAAATTACTATAAGGACATAGTAAATTAATCTGTTCTAAGACGTACGTGTTAGAAGGGCTAACTCTATTTGATAAGGATAGCTCATTTTTTGTCAATGTCACTGAGATGTAAATAAGATTAGGACACGTGATTGTAGGCGAGATTGTGAGTTATGTGTAGGTTATGTATTAGATCAAGGTCCAGGGTTAGGGTTGGGGCTCGCACTAGCCATCTTTACATCTTGTGACCTTTGCCCAAACCTGAGTTGACCTTATCAAATAGATTTAACCTGTTAGAAGACAAAGGCCTTGATTCGAAGCCACACATCACCGGGCAACACCATTCGGCAAACCTCGACAGATTCTGGTACTCTCCGTAACCTACATCTAGACTCGGATGTATGATAGTCATTGATATGTACCTACGACCATACATTTGCGATGCGGCTATCGACTACCGATTTACTCTAACAGGAAAACGTTCCGCTTTTACAAAAAAGTCCCAAAATCTGGTTAAGCTGTATTTGTAAATAGTATAGTTTTTCTGCGTGGTCACCCTTTCTATCGGTAAATAAACAACAAAGGAAATAATTTCTGGATATTGTAATACGTTTTTTGGAGTCGTCCACACGATGAATTTTTAATTAGTATAGTTTTTTTCTGTGTGGTCACCCTTTCTCCCGGCAAATAAACAACAAAGTAAATCATTTTATTCCATAAATAACAAATTCATTAACAAATTCATAAACATATTTAGTTGTGGACGACATCACTAATAGTTGTTGATGACATCACCAATGCCTCGTGGACGACTCCACCAACGGTTGTGGACGACTTCGCTTGTGGACGACTTGACTGGCACCCATCTCCTGGGGGCAACCTTGTTTATCCGGGTCCTTAAAAATAGTTCCAAAATGGCTGACTTCATCATACAGCCGAGTCTAGATGTAGGGCACCGGAATCTGTCGAGGTTTGCCGAATGCGAGCAACACATATTTTGCTGGCAAATAACCGGTAAAGCTGTAATTGTTCTTCGGAATATGCAATGATCCCTTTTGCTAAACAAAACGAAGTTCAAGAAATGTGTTAAGATTCCGGCGACAATACGTCAGTTTAATTCTTAGATTGAAAAATTGTTATTTACTATTCTGGGACATACTTCTTACTTATTTATAGGCAGAAATATTGCACTTTAAGCCAATGTGGCTATGATATTTGTGTTACAGACAGCAGCTTGAGTCCACTGCAGTTATTTAGACATTGAGATCCAAGTCCAACTTTGTGGCGTATTGCCTTGTCTGTTGCGTGTCGTCTGCTCACTTGGTTTCCATGTGCTGCTAGCGCCATCATCATTGTTGTTTTACAACTGAACTTTAAGTTTAATCCCTTTTTGTTGATTTATGCTGTAGGCTAACCTCTTTTGTTTTCTTCCAATGAAAGTTTTATTCACGAAACACCAAGACTTATTCAACAGGTTTAGGCCTAACAAGCACAATAAACTGAGGTGAATTTAACAAAATTGAACTGATTGAGTAAACTATGAACATGGCTGCTGAATTAAAACCGTAAACGTTTCCATTTTCGTTTACGTCGGTTCGCGTTTTCTTTGTAACATTGAATAATTTGACCCTATTAACCCTTCATAAAACCCTATTAAATTGCAAAAATGTTCAAAAGGAACTAGGAAGCAATGGAGCACGACAAATTCTTCCTATTTTGTTGATTGGTTTCAATCATCACAATTTTAAAGGGACAATCCCGAATTAAACCTTGGCTCAAAAATAAAAGTCTGAGAATGTATAAAAATAAAACGCCAAAATATAGGGGAATGGTGTATTTACCTTGTCTCAAAATTTCAACTCAAAATACTGAGTCGTTTGGTCGTTACCCTTTTAAGATTTCGGGTCAATTGTTTCGTTGGATGACCTTATAACCGATTACGGTTAATTGAGAGGGTTATGCAGCGAATAACCCATGGTCCGTACTTGATAGAGAAAGGCAAATTTCAACTACACATAATTTTTATTAAAAGAAAATGTTTGGTTTAATCCAGATACCACAAAATACACCTTGGGGGACCGGTCTCAAATTCCAGATGAAGACTAACGGATTTATGTCGTTTGAAAACGTATCATTAATACTAAAGTAGTTGCTCGGCCCTTGACTCGAATATTTTAAGGGATTTAACACAAAATAAGGCAGTTGTTTTGCCAAAACAAATATCGGGATTAGCCCTTTAAGTGAATCGGCCACAATTACATAAAATATTTAATTTAATGCCTTTTTGCCAAACTGACGTGGCTCTGGAAATTAGGAAAATTTTCAATGAAACCTATGCCACCAAACTGTTTGTTAAAAGCTAGTTGATACCTACAGGCTTATGGCAATTACACAGGCGAATATAGAAATAATTCTGAAGGCGATGTAATAAGAAAATAGGAATGTACTTTTTAAAACAATAGGTAATATTATTGCCGTCTTTTGGCTTAGATAAATTTAAAAACGATATTCTGCTCGGAAGCGACGCAATTAAAAGCGATAATATAACTGAAGGCAAATTCACCTTTAAAAAAATATAATGCCTAATTCTTTGATATAGATAACTCAACACCTGATATCGATATTCGGCGACAGTTGCCTTTCGCCAAATCTGAGTAAGACACAGATCCAATTTCTTTTCGTTTTTTAGAGTTCAAAATTTCGTTTTTACTTGTCTTTACTACTCTTGGATCTGGAAGACTTGCTATTTAACTAGTGTTCTGCGTGAAATGAGGGGTCAGCCAACCAAATGGTTTGTCGAATCGACCGTTTGACCTTTTCATGCGCGAAACTGTGGGTAGACATTACAAGCCAATGACGTCTATACTAACACAAACAAAAATAGATTTTAAAAAGCATGGCGGTCGCTAATTGGTTAATCGAACGACTGGCGTTATCGGGTCAAATGTCGCGTACTAGATACCTGACGTCATAGAACGTGAGCTCCCATTGTAACTTGTCAGATCTACATGTAGAGTAGGCCATCGAAGTATTTAAAAAAAGAAACGAAATATAGATCTATATTCGCCCGAGTACAAAATGGTCTTGACATGCGATGCCGTCTTTCGCAGACTTTCCTGGAAACGGATTAAAATTATAAAATTACCAGATTCAGTCATCTTGATCTGCTAAATGTTTCGGGTATTTTGAATTTGGACGAGTATCATTTTCATGAAAACAGACAGCCATATTAAGGAAGCAAACAGCAAGCATTGACTATAGAATGATACACGCTATGTTGTTTTTTAAAAATAAATCACATCGTGCCTTATTATAAGGGGTTAGTTTATTACGAAAAATTTGAAATGAAATGAAATGGGGTTTAACGTCCTACTGTTATGCACCTAACCTGGGCTAATGGAAGACGGGCATACCCCATACATTGTGCTATGAGGGAACTTTTGCCCGGGCAGCGGCGCTACGCCCCACTCTTGTATCGAATTCCAACTGCCAGGGGATCTTTTACGTGCTCGCCAATGTGTACATGGGACCTCGGGTTTTCGTCCCATCCGAACGACTAGACAGCTGAACAGGGGGAAACCACGCCGGAAATCGAGATAAACTTTCTCGGCCAATGCAGGGATCGAGCACTCGACCTTGAGGCTAGCGAGCCAGCGCATTACCAACTTAGCAACGTGACCCCCCCGAAAAATTTGAAGGATTAATTCGAATTCAAAAGAAGTTATGAGTTTTCAAAACTGAAATGAATCAATACAATCATGTTCTAGGAAAGGTTCACTAAAAGTACAGTCAATTGTCCAGGGGTCATCCTATATTCACTAGTGATATTTTGAATTTTATGCGACAGCGTGATTTCCATAAAAAGTAGGAAAAATGACACCGAATATAAAAAGTGTCGAAATCGTTTAAAAACAATGATTCCTCAGTCTAAATCAAAATACCTCCAGAACATGATCGGGGATAACTAAAAGTTCAAACAGATATGGAATGCATTAAATTCTGCAACTAACAAAAGTAACAGCAGTCCCCATATACCACTTGATAACAATATAGTTAATGATTTCTTCTCTTACATAGCCGAAAAAATTCTCAATGACAATACAGATAATACCCCTTGTAACGTAAGGCTTGGTGACATTCATTTAAAAACATACGTAAACTCTAAAGTACCCGATGGAGTATTTTTCAAAATTCCGTTTATGAAAACAACTGATGTAGTTAAATCTCTACAAACTTTAGATGTTTCAAAGGTAGTCGGTCTTGATTCATTAAATCCACTATTTCTCCGCTTAGGTGCTGTTCAATTTTTTGCCCCTCTCACTCACATTTTTAACCTGTCAATCAATCAAAACACGTACCATTCTGTATTTAAACAAGCTAAAGTTATTCCACTTCATAAAGGAGGTACCAAAGATGACCCCAATAAATCCATTCTTCCAAATATATCAAAAAATCCTGAAAGACATGTTCAAAAACATCTCAACAGTTATTTAAACAAATGTCAACTTTCAAATAGTGGTCAGTCAGGTTTCCGTTCATCTAGCTCTTGTCTAACATTTATGATTATATTAACAACCATCTCCTTTGTGGAGCAATACTCTTTGACTTTAAAAAGCGTTCGACTTAATAAATCATAATAGTCTTATTGACAAATGCAAACATTTAAAATTTTCTAGAAAAGCAATTCTCTTTCTAGAATCATACTTAAAGAACCGGAGTCAGTGCAAGACTGTTAACGGCATATTATCCGTTAATAAATCTATCTATCACGGTGTGCCCCAGGGATCAATATTGGGGCCCATATTATTATAAAAAATTTATAAATGATTTACCGTTATACCTTTCCTCCAAAATTGACCCATTTGCGGATGACACTGCAGTTTACACTTCTGGGTCTACTGTCAAAGAATAAGAACAAAAACTTTAACAAGATGACAATATAGTATTAGCCTTGTCCCAAGTTCACAAAGCATTCTCAGACTTAAGTTAAAAAATTTGCTCAACTTTCAATCACTGTTTATGAAAAACACCTTTGATCCAGAAACACAAAACTTTGCACATAGTATCTTATTGATGTATTTATATTAAAACAACAAACTACTTATTAAGGGCTTTATTTTAGTTAAAATAAGGCGAACAATTTTTAGTAATTTCTCAACTTAAGACTGGGAATGCTTTGTGAACTCGGGGCCTGGTGTGATAAATAACACATGAGATTAAATATATCAAAAACTAAAGTTATGCTAATCACGACGCAAAAAAAAGAAATACCCTCCCTGCTACTTTGAATATTAAATGACGTAATGAACCATAAGAAGTCGTCTTCACGGTAAAATTATTGGGTGTTGTTCTCAATCACAATATTTAGCTTGGAAAGATCATATCTAGTATATTTCCCAAAAAAATTAAGCCAGAAACTTTTTCAACTCCGTCAAGCGCTTAGAGCATTTCCCTATTGTGATGTGGATATTAGCGCTTTATAAGACTCCTTATTACTATTATTTTAAGTTAGAAAATATCTTCAAGCTCCATTACGTATCATTTTCTACAATGCTAACTTTCAATCACATATAGACTATTGTTCCCCAATATGGGACCGTTGTGATTTGTGATGCTCAGTGCCAGATCTAGGGAGGCAAAGTTGGACAAATGTCCCGGGACCCCCACATTTACCCCCCCCCCCCCACAAAACTCTGTCATACTAATATTTTATCCCGGGTGGAGCTATCTAGTACGTGGGCTTAGGGGCGAGGATTGTGGCCCTGAGCAGTAAGGGATATTGGGGGTCGCGGGACTGGTAGGTACCAACAGATTTTCGGGGGGGGGGGCAGAGATCGGTTTGGCCCTACAATTAACTAAATTACATAATTTAGAGGTTCTACCAATCAATAGGACTCCATCCCGCGATGTGATTGCTGGGGCCCAAGCAGTCCCAGGAAATTAGTATAGTAAATCAGTCAAGGGAGTTTAATGCTATATGTCACCTGAAATAATTTCACTACATTCCTGGAAGGAAAACACCCCAGGCACTCAAGGGGGCTGAGTACCTACTAGTACGATCCGCGGTCAGTACGAACAGCTGGTATGTCCCGGGCCCCCCACAAGGTTAATCCGGCCCTGGTGGTGCTATATCTCTTGACCGTCTTTCTCGACAGCAAAAATGGCCTTAAAATTAATTTTAGATGTTAAACATACCGCCGGGGTTTACCCTCTACTAGACAAATTGAAAATCCTTTCAATAGTAAATTGACATATCTCTAATCAATATATATTTATTTATAAAATTCTTTTAAAACAATGCCCTGATTACTTATTTGATCTTTTACCTTATTATCAAACTCCTTACAATCATCTGAACAACAAACTTACTACTCTCAATCCAAATATTAATGTAGATAAAGGTAGTATACGCTTTAAAGGTCCCAAACTCTGGAATTCGTTGCCAGCTTCTGAAAAAACTTTTTCTTTACCTTAAATTTTCTTCAAATATCTTATCTTAACATCTCTATATTATAAGCATGTAAAACATAATAATATTGTATATTTGTTAATGCATGTTAAATCTATGGGCATTAGAATTTTCTATTATTTGACCAGCATATACGTATACTTAAATTAACCTTTTACCTGATTTGTTTTTTATACGCCCACATTTTCATGTGGACGTATTATGTCGTCTCCCCTGTCCGTCCGTCCACAATTTATCCCCAAAAGATCTCGGCTGCTTTCGATATTGGCATGTATCGGATCAAAACTTCATGGATTATGGCCCCTGATTGTACGAAAAATCACGTTTTTAGCTTGTGGACCCTATAGAGGTCACAATTTTGAACCGATTTTGATGAAACTTGACATGCATGTTTATAACCCAAAGATCTTGGTTTCTTTCGATATTTGCGCCTATCGGAGCGTCATTTCCTGAATTATGGCCCCTGATTGTCCGAAAAATCACCTATTTTAGCTCGTGGTATTTCTGAAGGTCACAATTATTATCCGATTTCAAAAACCGTTCGATTATATCACCGTTACAACCTAAAGAGGGTTGAGTTCAAATTTCGGAAAAATCGGACCAAAATTACCATACAAAATGGCCGCCGTTCGTACGCGAATACTGTTAAAAAATGGTATATCAAGGTTGTGGACCCTGTAGAGATCACAATTTTAATTCGATGTAAGATGAAACTTGAAATGCATGGTTATAACCCAAAGATCTTGGTTCCTTTCGATATTTACGCATATCGGATCGTAACTTTCTGAATTATGGCCCCTGATTATACGCAAAATCGCCTTTGTTTAGCTTGTGGTCCCTCTGGAGGTCACAATTATTATCTGATGAAAAAAATCGTTTGATTATATCACCGTTACAAGCTAAGGAAGGTTGAGTTCGAATTTCGGAAAAATTGGACCAAAATTGCCATACAAAATGGCCGCCATTCGTACGGGAATACTGTTTAAAAAATGGTATATCAAGGTTGTGGACCCAGTAGAGGTCACAATTTTAATTTTCGATTTTGATGAAACTTGAAATGCATGGTTATAACCCAAATATCTTTGTTCCTTTCGATATTTGCGCATATCGGATTGTAACTTCCTGAATTATGGCCCCTGATTATACGCAAAATCGTCTTTGTTTAGCTTGTGGTCCCTCTGGAGGTCACAATTATTATCTGATTTAAAAAATCGTTTGATTAGATCACCGTTACACCCTAAGGAAGGTTGAGTTCGAATTTCGGTAAAATTCGGAACAAAATGGCCGCCGCGTGTACGCGAATACTGTTATAAAATGGTATATCAAGGTTGTGGACCCAGTATAGATCACAATTTTGATTCAATTTTGATGAAACTTAAAATGCATGGTTATAACCCAAAGATCTTGGTTCCTTTCGTTATTTGCACATATCAGATCATAACTTCCTGAATTATAGCCCCTGGTTGTCTGAAAAATCGCCTATGGTCCCTCTGGAGGTCACGATTATTATCCGATTTAAAAAAAAACCGCTTGACTCTATCACCATTACACCATACGGGAGGTTGAGTTTGAATTGCAAGGAAATCGGACCATAATTGCAAGACAAAATTGCCGCCGTTTGTACGCTAATAGTGTAAAAATATGGTATATCAAGGTTGTGGACCCAGTATAGGTCACAATTTTGATTCGATTTTGTTGAAAGTTGAAATTCATGTTTATAACCTAAAGATCTTGATTCTTTTCGATATTTGCGCATATCAAATTGTAATTTAATGAATTATAGCCTTTGATTGTAGGAAATATCACTTTTGGTTTTGCTTGTTCTCTATCCATGTCTCGAAAATGTGGGCGTATCCTGCCTGGCAGTGCCAGCTTACTATCTTTTAGATTAAGATGATTTCAATTTTAAATCATTAAGTTATCACCGCTGTAAGTTTCCAATACATTTTATTTCTGTTCACATTTTTACGTTTAAAGTTTGTGGATGTTATATTTTACATAGAATTTTCTATGCAGCTTTAAATCATTTTTATAGGCCCACATTTTTATGTGGACGTAAATTGGCGTTACCGCAAAGTATGTAGATCTCTCTAGGGGTCACAATTTTGATCAGATTTTGATATTTGCGTATGTCAGACCATAACTTTCAGGATTATAGTCCCTGATTGTACAAAAACTAGTTTTTGTGTTTAGCTTGTTCTCTATCCATCCCTTGAAAAATGTGGGCGTATCCTGCCTGGCAGCCGCTGGTTTTATTTCTTCTCCGCTATTGTAAATTATAGTGTTGTTGTTTTAATTTAATTTATTAGCTATATATTTTGTATTATATTTTCTAGGAAGGGCAGGATGTTAGAAAGGCTATTATAGCCTATTCTTCAACCCTTCTTTAAAAAAAAGTCATTATAATTATTATACCCATCGCAGTGTTTCGTTTAGGGGGTCACGTGGCTAGGCGGGTAAGATGTTCGATCCATGCAAGTTCATTCAGATTTTCCGGCGTGGTTTCTCCTTGTCAGTGATGCAGATGGAGGGCCTGACAAGGACAGCTGTCTATTCGTCCGGATGGGACGAAAAACCTAGGTCCCCTGTACACATTGGTGTGGACGTATAAGATCCCTTGACAGTTGAAATTCGATATAATAGTAGGCCCTAGTGCCGCTGTATAACGTGTCTGCTCAGTTTGGAGCAGGACATTAGGACGTCCATTTCATTTCGCTAACCTGGAAGTTCTTTATTCGTTCTTGATGTTGCCCAATAAACACCCTTGGCATTTTGAATTCGAAACAAAAATACAAAAGAGAGAGAGAGAGAAATGGGGTTTAACGTCCACTCAACACAACTAGGTCTTTTCGGGACTTAAATACAACAGAAATCATCATTAATAAATTGCACATTTATCACTTTCAGAAGTATCGAGTAATCAAACTGATTGTCTAGGCTTAGTCTAAGCATAAAATGTTCACTATCAAACTCAGGGTTTGAAGTGCTGGTAGTGAGTGAAACTCACTCTCCGTCAGTTAGAATCAAAGTTATCTTGTCCAGAAGCATCGACCAAAGACATCTACTATACCTGGGCTAAAAATGCCCGGTATCGAACTTTGTTAAAGGACCTAAGTCTGTAACTCACAATTATCTAACATCTTCGACATCGAAAACATGAATTATTGGTCAATTTAAGGAGGATGGATGGCTAAATCGTTAGCGTGCGCGCGCTGTATTACAAAGCCTGTCATTGAGTCAACTGGAGGGGTTTCGAATCCCTCGAAGGAGTAGGGTCGCCTGTCCAACCTGGTAGGTTTTTCTCCGGGTCCTCCGGTTTCCTCCCACTGCTAAAGACCCCTACGCGCAAGCGAATTATTGAAATAAAATTAAACCATGTTAGTCCAGAAATGACATAGTTTGTGTCGAGTGGACGTTAAACCCAATTTCTCTCTCTAACTGTTTATTCGTAATTACAGGTAGGGGATTAGATCTTCTTGTGGAAGGTATGTTGACAGATTCAAGTCAAGACGCTGATCAGATATTTGGAGACGGAGTTAAAAATAGGTTATTTGAAACACTTTTAAAAGCTGGTATGGATTTGCCGGCCATTAATATACAGAGAGGTAGAGACCACGGTTTGGCACCTTACAATGAATACAGAAAATTATGTGGATTGTCACCTATCAGGTTTGATGGAAGTACTGCACAAGTTCGAACTTTGGTCAGGGTTTATGGGTAATTAATTTAATATATAACGCTTTAGAACCAATTAGTAGCTGGATATAGAGAGAGGGTGATAGAGAGAGAGGGGGGAGGGGTTAACGTCCACTCGACACACACTAGGTCATTTCAGGTCTAATATCATAGTTTAATTTTATTTCAATAATTCTCTCGTGTGCAGGTTTTTTTAGCAGTGGTAGGAAAACGGAGCACCCGGGGAAAGCCCACGAAGTTGGACTTGCGACCACACTCCTTGTAACGTACAACCGACACCACGCCAGTTGACTTAAAAACAGGCATTATGACACAGCGCGTACGTGCTAACCATACGGCCATCCCCCCCCCTTGCTGGATAGAACAATAAAGTATAACATAATATAATTATGTAAGAACACTTACTAGTTATTGGAGAGAATACTCTTCTAAACGTCACCGACATAAATAAATAAGTAACCGTTCCTCGATAATGCGCTTCAGTCCAGTTGTAATGAGAGACCCGAGGGACGAGGCTAGACACATTGCACCAAATCAGACGGCATATGTAGACTGGAATAACCAGACATACCTGATTTGAAATTGAAACACGGAAACCATTGAATGTAAATCTGTTTATATACATTCATATTACAGTATTATATGCGTTGCGACCGTCTATTGTCAATTTCTAGGTCCCAAATATTAGCGATTTAGCTCCTTTATTATAAGTGGATGGTGAATTTCGTTTTAGTTTTATTCGAATTAATGCCGAAAACAATTTATTTGAATCATTAATTCTCCCAGTTTGTGTGATAAAATCAACTTTGTATTAACAGACAGATGTTATTTGGAGGGTTTCCCAAACAAAATATTGCACTAATTTTACATTAGCAGAATATATTCTTATGGGGTTATTATTGTTATTAATATCGGAGTTGTTACCCAAGGCTATTTTAATATAGTGTTATAATCCATGTTATTAATATAGTGTTATAATCCATGTTATAAATATAGTGTTATAATCCATGTTATTAATATAGTGTTATAATCCATGTTATTAATATAGTATTATAATCCATGTTATAAATATTGTGTTATAATTCATGTTATTAATATAGTGTTATAATCCATGTTATAAATATAGTGTTATAATCTATGTTATAAATATTGTGTTATAATCTATGTTATTAATATAGTGTTATTAATACCGTGTTATAATCCATGTTATTAATATAGTGTTATAATTCATGTTATTAATATAGTGTTATTATCCATGTTATTAATATAGTGTTATAATTAATGTTATTAATACAGTGTTATAATTCATGTTATTATTGTCTCATGTTATTAAAATATAGTGTTATAATCCATGTTATTAATATAGATTTATAATTCATGTTATATATATTGGGTTATTATCAAGTTATCAATCTGACCTTACAGTGACCCGGATGATGTGGATTTATATATCGGTGGCTTGACAGAACGTCATGTGCGTGATGGTGTTGTTGGTCCTACATTCGCCTGTATCATAGCTCATCAATTCTACAACATAAAATATGGCGACCGATATTGGTTTGAGAACCTTCAGCCGCGATCTTATCATAACTATCATCTTAACAATCCATCTGCTTTAACTAAAGGTACGTACACAGGATCCATTCACTTGATTTGATAATTGTTTGTTTTTGCAATGTCTATTTTCTGTCTTGTCCGCAGGTTTATCTTGTTGATTTTTGTTTTGCGTGTGGTGCGGTCCTCCTGCACTTACCAATAGAGTTTAGTATTACTACTGGGGGTCCACAGCCAAATGCATCCGTTTGGAACTCATTTAATTCGAATTTTTTGAATGTCAGGGGATCTTTTCATGATGTTCTGGCATTGTAACACGCATGGCTACGTGTGTCGTCCTTAGGCGTGGAGCAACTAGGTATAAAATTGTTCAGGATTTTTTTCGCCCAGCATCATATACACCACGCCACTTTAGATCACCTCTTTCAGAAAAGTCTGAGCTGCAACTTACTACACAAAAAGTACCATGTTTGTTAATGAAGAGAGAGTACTATTTGTTAACTTTAACTTTAAAATATATTAAAGATACATTAGTTAAGAGCTAAATCTGCCTATAGCAGGTCTTCTTTCGGCCTGAAATCTTTTCTAAAGTAATAATTAGACATTAATTAACTAATCCAGGCCTTAATCAACTCTGAGTGACACCAGATTTGTCCGATATTAAACAGATTAAAACGTTTCAGCGATACTCTGATTTAATAAATATGGCGAATTCAAGACGTTTCGAGACTTAGCTTCGATTAACCAGGACCATGGCTAAAAAATTGCACACGTCTGCCAAACTTTCAAATGTCAATTTCTTCGCTTACAATAGAGCAATTTGAATGCAATTTTCACATTATTAATTTTACATTATCTACTTTCGAACTATTATAGCAAGAATGGCTAGTTCTTTATCTATATCTTGAATAATGTAACTTTAATTTTTAAATATAATTCTTTATCAGATCAAGTAAGGGCAATTAAAGTTATGAGTGTTGGGAGAGTATTATGTGACAATACTAATTTACGCCGCGTACCAAGACAGGCTTTCCTACATCCTAATAGGTAATAATCACGTTTTATCATTAATTCCTGGGTGGTCGGGTGGCCGTAATGTCTGTCATTGAGTCCAGCGGTGTTGCTGTGATCCTATTCGTTCTGCACCACTGTTTTAGCTTTAGACTTTTAGTTACTTTAAAGATGGGGTTCAATGTATGATCACGGCTATACAAATCAACAATTAGTAGGCGCGTCCCCCCTGCTCCCTCAGCCCCAGTGAGACTGGTCATCACTGGTCAGAATAGTATTTGCAGCCAGGAACGTATACAATTGTATGCACCCCCCCCCCCCTCGACAAAATCATGGATCCGGGCCTGATTAGCACATTGTAGATGGTCGTACATAATTATTGATCCTAGATACCAGGTAGTATTATTTAATTCAAAAACATCCATATTTTTTTGTACTGGTTTGGTTTCCCCTTGTCAGTTATGCTGGACGGAGGGCCTGTCAAGGACAGTTGTCTAATCGTTTGGATGGAACGAAAAAACGAGGTCCTGTGACCCGTGTACACATTGGCGTGCATCTAAAAGATCCCGTGGCAATTGGAATTTGATATAAGAGTAGGCAAAATTTCCCGCATAGCACACTGTATGGCGTATGCCCGTCTTCGTTAGCCCAGTTCGTAGCAGAACAGTAGGACGTTAAACCCGATTTCATTTCATTTCATTTGTACTGGTTTTAAAATAAAACGTGTTTGTTCACTTCAGCTATAAAACCAAGGCAGTATTATGTGACGATTACTACTCACTTCCGGGACTGGACCTCTCGAAATGGAAAGATGTTTCCAACTATGGTTAAATAAAAGACGAGATAACCCACTACTCTAACGAGTCAAAGATTAACGGCAGCCATTATGTTATTACATGTATTAATACAATTAAGTATCCACCATTTTGTTAATAAATTATATATTATAACCAGCACAATCAACATTGGCCAATTAATTTGTTAATAAATTGTATGTCTACTTTTTAACCAGCACAATCAAACATCAGCCATTTTGTTAAGGAATTATTGTCCCACTTTACAACCAGCAAATAAAATATCGGTCATTTTGTTAATCAATTCTAGGCCTCCTTTTAACTAGCACAATCAAACATCGACCATTCTGTTAATAAATTGTATGTCTACTTTATAATGAGTTATAGGCCCACTTTACAACCAGCAAATACAAGATCAGCCATTTTGTTAATCAATGCTAGGCCTACTTTATAACTACATGTAGCACAATCAACGCCCCCAAGCCGTCATACTTGTTTCTAATTTGTGAAGTTAATATTGCGGATATGGAGGCTTATGCCCTAGAAAGGTTAGCCGACTTCACTTCCAGTTTGTTTCTTGTCGGGCAGCTGTACACTTCCGGTTTTATTCTCTACACACGCTTCACTGGCTGTTCTATTTTTATACCAAATTATTGAAGATTGCAAAATGTCTGATCAGGAAAGGATGTAATAATAATAATAATATGAACTGCGTCTACTACAATATAGCCTAAGTTTTACTCTAAAACAACGAGATGTAAAAAGATGGCTTACTCCAACCTGAAATGTTCAACCAAAACAAAACACCTACACAAACTGGTGTCTTCTTCATTTTATTATTATTATTATTGCCACGTTTTCTTGTGAATATCTTACACATATATGTAAATCACCCAAAAAGTTATCGCAACATAATGCCCAGTGTAATTATAACTAATACTATGCAATAAATACATAGTTTAGAGTAGATTTTCCAAAGTCGTCCAATATTGTTTACAAAAAACGATCAAGGGACATAACTAATATTTTTAGGGTGGCTCTCATCAAACATGGCTACTTGTGAAAATCTAATCTAGTGCCTGTATTCCTTAACCCAGTTTAGGAGCAGAACAGTATGACGTTAAACCCCATTTCATTTCATTTTTAAAATGTATCCTACAGAAATATTCTCGCAACTACAAATTCTATCGGCCGCCCAGTAGATAGCCATTGAAAAGTTAATAATGACGCCTCATTAACTTTGTACTATGTTCACCATCTAAAAAAACAACAATTCATATAAAAACAATTACTGGTTTGGACATATTAATTTAAATCATAGACATAAGAACTGCAACTGTGGTGTTATTGTTGTCTTCGTACTAGACCATATTGTGAACCTATCCATTGAAACCACCAAAATGGACAAAATTGGTTATAGGGCAGTCACCAAGTACCTGCAACTGAATAGACTAACCCCGACGCGGATACATGCCGAACTGGTCCCCTCTTTAGGGGGTGATGCCTCTCCTTTTCTACAGTAAAGAAGTGGGCTGCGGAATTTAAAGGGGAATGCTAAAGTAAATGTTTAATTTAATGATTTACTTAGATCATTATGTAACACATTTTAGATTTTTAAAAAAATTTTTTAAAGTTTAAGTAACAAATAACGTTAAAAAACACTCTCGGATTTACGTAATTACGGAAACACCCGACAATTAATGAGCTGAAGCTATATCACGTGACATGACGTAATATTCGACCTACGTTTAGCAGTCGATGTATATTTCAATGGGGTAACAGCAGAAAGTGACAGCTTGTCAGACATTGATTTCGCCCGGAGTGTTCTTCCCTATCAGTACTGGCGAAAAAGAAACGCGAGTAACAACGGTGACGATGATGGTTCGGAACATTCTAGTTACAATAATGATAAATAAATAGGCACTAGAAATTAAAAACAGCGTAGACACCTTCACTTGTCTTATCCTCCCCATCACTATCAGTCACTAGCCTATCAAGCAGTCCTTCGATTCGCGACGACTCTCGGCTTTATTGTGGCCCTATTGGTGTTCACGCTTCATCGGAAAAAAATATATCAGATAATTGTGGTATTATATGCCCTATACTAGATACGAGAACGTCGCTAAAATGGGTCACATCGTCATCATACAGTGATAGTACTGATATGACCATGGTCCAGTAGGGCCTACGCTCACGCTGAACAAAAAGTAGCATCACGCTCATTTACCAAGTTACATCGGACAAACTTCTTACATGATTTAGTACTATTTATGATCGACTACAAAATCATCGAAATAGGCCTACGGAAGATGCCTCGAAAGGGGGATAGTAATTAACAATAGTGTATTTAGGCTACCACTCTAGCGGTGTTTACATTTCGTTGCTATGGTTACATCAGAGGTATCTATTGATAGATTTTGAAAGCTTGCCGGTTTCGCCATAGAATAAACAGAGTTTTAACAGAAAGATAAAATAACTGTTATATCTTTATCGACACAATAAAATTATTCAAATTGCACTGGTCACGTTCATAAGCAGATATAACTCGAAATTCTCCGAACAAGATTGAAGAATTTGTGTTTTGTTGACATCGCCTCGTTGATCGCTGTTTTCCGAGTGTTGTCTCGCTTGGAAATTTTAAAAAGAAATGACACACGCTTCCCGATTTATTGTTGGTGCTATTAGTATATCCTAAAGCAACGCAATTGTCTTTCTTTATGCATCTAGTTAGTCAAATTGACGGCATGTCGTGCTCAGTATCAAAAGCCTTCTAATCCTATGGGGAAATTTACAAAGTCGATCGACTATTACGTCATTCACGGAAAAAATCAAAACGAGGCTGCAGATATGCATAACGTCAATTGAGTGTTTTTTGGTATATTTTTCCGTTGTAAAAATATTTAGAGTGACTTTTAAAATTTCGCAGGGTCAAAAATATTCTAATATTAACGTTATTTTTCAGATTAAAATAGCTTTGCGTTAGTATTCTCCTTTAAGCGTGTTAGAGGAAGCCTCGACGACTTACATCCTGGAAGGTCATCAACAGGAACTATTCAAGAAAACAAGACTCGGGTGCATGACTTAGTGACGACTGATCGACGATTGATCACTCGACATACTGCCAGTGTTGTGGGCATCTCTCATGAAAAGGATTGAACACATTATTGCCAGTTTCTGCAAGATGGGTGCCAAATATCTAGGTTATATAGATTTAGGAAATTTTCGAAGAAACTTTACACGACTTTCCAGACCCTTCCAGTTTTTCTCGATTCCTGAAGTTCTTATGGTTTATAGAAGTTACCAAATGACGATTCGTGAAAGTACGATCCCTTAAAATGGTGATAAACGATAGATTTCGATGTATTATCATGACCGAATCACAGCCGGAACGACTTTTGTTAGGGTGGCTGAAAGAAAATTCTGCCTAGCCGGATACCAGAGCTTGCAAAATCATTGCAGACGTGTATACACCTGAAAGTGGACTATAGAAAATAAATGGAAAATATCACGTTTAACAAGTCTCTCACAGATGAGCTAAGAAACTTCCTGTCAGCTCTCGCAACGCGACGTTTCAACAAGCGTTCTCTTATCGTTTTCAAACCAGTGATCAATCGCAAAATGCCACTCATAGGTCATGGCTCCCAGTGATTGTATAGTTTGATAAATTTTAGCTCAGATTATTAGCGAAGGATATGCTCCGTTGTGTAAAAATGGTTGCTTTTACGCGATTCTTTTATGTACACATGCACCTAACTTATAATTTTCTATCTATATTGTTTTACATTGTGTTCTCATAATCATATATTTTTTTTTGTACAAGCCCCACAGAAGCCTTAAAAGCTTGATTTTGGTGCTGCTCAAGTTTAGTAAATCAAAATTACCTGAGCATTAATTTATAAAACTAAAAGATATAATAAAACATTCCTAATCACTTCGATGCATATGTATGGGATACGATTAATGAAAGCTTCGCACGTTTATTTTATTTTTTTCGACATTATAGTTCGGTTCGGTGAATTTACAAGAATAAATTATTCCCGGGGCGCCTAAAACCCCTCCCAGGGAGTATGTAATCTGGCGTTCAAATCTAAGTAGAACTGCGTATATTCCCTTAATGTCATAGTACTTTTATTACCTGGTACGTGGCGAATACCCATGGCTGATGCGTCTTCGCTATTCTGTTAAAGCCCGAGTCAATGCCGGAAGGTCAATGATCGTTTGATTTGTTTAAATTTATCTAATATAATCCTAAAGGCACTTAAAATAAAAATTTATTTATTTACTTAAGGCAATGTATTTGTTAGCGTTGTTCAAGTGAACCTAATATCGATCATGGCTCATGAACCTTATATAGGTCATCGCTAATGAACCTAATATCATGAACACTAAGTATAAACTAAAATTCAATTTTGTTTTACTTAATACCATTCATGTTTATGTATTAACCAGCATTTCGAAAACAAATAGCTTACCGCAGACAATTAGTTCGCAAATTCGATTGGCTTCTAGTTTTCTCTAATATTTGTTATACAAAACATGAACCGGTAAGTTTCATGTGAAGAATATGGTTGTTTAAGTTATCAGGGGAACCAGTTATCGATCATCGCTCATGAACATTGAGTACAAATTAAAATTCAATCAGACGAATATATATATATATAACTTTGCACAACTTCCAAAATGACACCCCATAAATGTCTGTCCAACTGGAGGCCAAAACTAGGTTTGCGGGGGTGGGGGTAGTGACGTTATTTCGGTGAATTTAGAAGAATAGAATGTGCTCGGCGCGCCTGAAACCCTTATCCACGGACTGTGTAAATTAGTCTGTCGTGAACTGAAATTAAATGAAGTTTTCCAGACCTGCTCTGTTGCTCCGACTAAGCTAAGGAAGACTGGCTATGAGAACCAGTGGCGCTACAGCCTACGAATACCAACTACCAAGGGATGCTTTACATGCACGTGAAAGTGTACACATGACCTTTGGTTTCCGTCCTATCCGAATGATGTCCCTTATGCTGCATACCTGGCGGTGGTATGTGTGTCTTGGGGGGGGGGGGGGCAGAGTCCAACTCAACGAGCCGCCACGACTCCTCCCTTGATGTGCTAGTACTAGATTACAAAGTAGCTAAAAGTCTCAACTCTTCCGTTACATTGATGACATAACACCCATCAATGATAATGGAAATTTCAATAAATATAAAAGTGAAATATATCCCCCTGAACTAATGTTAAATAAAGAAAATTCCGGCACCCAAAATGCATCTGTTCTTGAACTGGACATTAATATCATTAACAATACATTTAATGTTGGTATTTTCGACAAAACGGACAAATTCGGTTTTGAAGTATTAAAATATCCGTCAATTTATAGTAACATACCAGAAACAACACTATATATATAATGTTTTCTATTCACAAGCATTACGATTTTTGACCGTAACAATAAGGAACTATTTCTTTCCCGAATAAAATCCCTGTTTTTGAAATGCACTGCCAAAGGAGGTACACAGTTACGCATATTTAAAGAAATTTCGAAACAAGTTTAACATTTCTTATAAGTATATAACCGAGTACATATTGGATAATTATCCAATTTAATTTAGTTTAATTTGTATAGTTACGTAACCCTGTTTGGATTATCGCCATTATTGTTATTATTTTATGACTTCATAAACACACTTACATTGTATGCTTTCTTCTACATTCCTGTTTTGCATTGCTTGTATGGGGTATTTAGTATTATGTTTTGTGCAATTATACAACTTTTAAATTCTGATTGGTTGTTTAAACTTATAGCTTTTAGCATTACACAATCTTGATTATCGCCCTTTTTGTTAAAATATTCTATTGACGTCATTGATAACATTACGACGTATTTACGCCACACCATTTAGCAGACAACTGCCTCGTGAGGCAGTCTATATTTTCTTTGCTTCTTTGTATTCGGTTGTTAGTGCGTTTTCTTGTACGAGTGAAATATGTTCCTTCAATATATTCACTATACATCTATTTAAATGAATATTTTACATTTCACCGATGGTTACTTGTAGGCCTATAGGGTTTTTTTTTTGGGGGGGGGGGGGGTTACTACAGTATGCTTACATTCGTATTGCTTGTAGCATATGGCAGACCATGACTCATGCAGACATCACATAATGTTTTTCCTGATCATTTGTAATTTTGAGTGAAGTCTGTGTTACTTCAGACCCGGGACTGTACAGCGCAGTGGACGCTTACGGCTAGCCCCCGGATCCATTAACTCTTTTTGTAATTGTTTTTTTTTTGTTTGCTGTTTCGGAGTATGATGTCTTGTCGTTATATTTGTCCTTTATGTAAATCATATGTGGCACAGTCCCCCTGCACTAACTATTAATACTTGCAAAATATCTAGGTCGGTTTGCAATTGTCTCCTGCGGGTGCAATAACACCTAATTATGCCTGAAGTGCAATAATCATTTGTATGTAGTTTATATACAGATTATATAATATTATTATTTTTAGCGCATGTCGAGTGATCAATCGTCGATCAGTCGTCACCAGGTCGTGCACCCGAGTCTTGTTTTCTTGAATAGTTGCTGTTGATGACCTTCCAGATTTTTAGGATGCAAGTCGTCGAGGCTCCCTCTGACACGCTTAAATTCCGCAGCCCACTTCTTTACTGTAGAAAAGGAGGGGCATCATCCCCTAAAGAGGGGACCAGGTCGGCATGTATCCGCGTCGGGGTTAGTCTATTCAGTTGCAGGTACTTGGTGACTGCCCTATAACCAGTTTTGTCCATTTTGGTGGTTTCAATGGATAGGTTCACAATATGGTCTAGTACGAAGACAACAATAACACTACAGTTGCAGTTCTTATATCTATGATTTATTTGATGTTGACCTGTCCTTTTAAGGCTAAGGTAGCCCTCCTATATGTGTCCAAACCAGTAATTGTTTTTATATAATTTGTGGGTTTTTTTTAGAGAGTTGACATAGTACAAAGTTAATGAGGCAGCCGATATAATTTGTAGTTGCGAGAACATTTCGGTAAGCAACTTTTTAGAATAGAATAGTATAGAATAAGTTTATTGTAGTAATATAGGTCAAAGACCAAACGCTAGAAGTTTGATCCAATTAGAAAATGATATGTACAATTATATCTTAAAGGTGCGATTCATTAGAAAACTATTATAGTTGACAATTGAAGGTTTATATACAATTCTGATGTATTTAATATATAATACTATTAGCAAGACTGATGATAAATTTATTAAATTTATTAAAACGTGTGTTTATGTTATTACATTTTAGTCTATTCTATATTTTAGATACGTTATGTGTCCATGCAAAGGCATCAGAGCAGAATGTATGATATGACCATCTGGCCATGATGTGTTCCCAGAATATTTCAATTTACAAAATATTTCCATTTATTTACACGGGGCATCGATCTTGTATTCCACCCGAACGACAAGACGTTTTTCACTTGCCGGCCCCACCGAGAACCCACAAAAATCTGAAGTAGAATAAATGGGTAAATTATGAACCACTGATTCAAAAGAATTCACGGAAGACGAAGTAAAGGTACTGTTATAGCAAGAACGATCAGCTTTTTATCTATAGTTTACATAGTTCATCTTTAAACTTTAAGCGATTTAGCTCCTTCAATGCATTATCTAATTATTTTATTGATATCCGTTATAAGTGGTAGCCACCGACTACCCCTTGAAAGTCAGCCATTTCAGTTAATATCTGGGGGTTGTTCGCGTATGCGCGTAATTATACATTATATTATAATACTCTGTGTTATCTGTTACTATAGTTTATATGAATAATGTTCATTCAAGTGAAGAAAATACACTACAACACGTAGACGTAATAAAATAAAAGTTATTTAAATATTAAATAAGATAAAAACGTCTCCATGCTGATTCGTCAATTTCACCCAATCATAATATCCAGAAATCTGAAAACAGTTGTTTCCTTGATGACTCGTCAATCGGTTACCTTTTTTAATCACTTATACAGCATATATATAAATACCGATCTAATAAGACCCGGAGAGAGTTTGTCTACGATATCACTCTTGGTGGACGAAGTGGACGTAAAACTCCAAGGACGAACGAACGAGGGAATCAGGGACACTGTGTGGTCACGGTTAATCAATCACAATGGTTGGCAAAACTATGAAATTTGCCATGATTTTATTTCTTCTAGAATTTATCAGTTTTAGTCGAACTTATGAACGGAATGAAAGTAAGTTTATTATTTTGACCTTTTTAACACCTTTTTTTGTTTTGTTTTTTTGAAAGAGATAAATCCAGGAATATAATTTTAAATTACTTTTGAAGAAATTGTAAAAAAAAAAAAAAATTCTTTAGAGATTAAATTTATTACATTATCTGTTTATCGAAGAAATATAATTTCACTATTACATTTAAATGATTGTAGAATGTGCGAAAAAAAACAAAAAAAATTTTTGTTCATTTAAAGATCAAATTTATTTTATTAATTGTTTATCTTTTTTGAAAGGGATGGAATTAAAAATATAATTTCAATATTACATTTAAAGGTTTGGAGAAATTGCAATTAGTTTTTTTTTAAATTTTAGTTCATTTAAAGACATAATTTGGTTTTAATATTGATGACGAAACAGAAACACTGATACATTTAGTAAAAAGGCGCCACGCTATATATCTTCTTAGACAATGTAACTTTTTAAAAGGTTAATGTTGGATAAGTTTTTAAAAAAATATATTAGTAAAAAAAAATCAAAAATTTTGGGACCGTTGTACAATCTTTAGTCAATGTAAAGTTTTAGTTAATTGATTTCGGAGCTTTTTGGGGCGGTTCTGTCTAACTTCTTTTTCTTTTAATTTAGTTCGTCTAAAGATGTTATTTAGTTTATCATTTTGGAAGCCACGCTGGTTCAGCAAGTAGGGCGTTGGCCTTCAGGTCCCGTTTTCGGTCCGGATTTTTGTCAAAGTGCATCTATAATATACTTAGTGGCACCCCCTTGTCAGTTGTACACAACGGAGGATGAATCCAAACACCGAAGTACCATTAATACATTCGCGTGCACGTAAAAGATCTTTGAACAGGTGAATTTGATGTAGGCCGTAGCGCCGCGGTCCAGGCGTACGATCGTCTCCATTAGCTCAGTCGGGACAGAAGAGTAGGACGTTAAACCCCATTTCATTTCAGTTATTCATATTTTATTTTGATTTACGTTAATTCCTTGTCATTTCAGCTGATAATAATAACGACGAGACGCCGGTTTCTAGAGAAAAACGCCATGTGATATCTAGTCCATGTTCTTATCCTAAAATAAAATGCAGTCGTTTCGAGAGATATCGCCGTCTTGATGGTACTTGTAACAACTTGAAGACGCCAATTTGGGGGTCTTCTTTGTCACAAACAATAAGAATTTTACCTAACCACTACGATGACGGTAAGCCTTCATTTTACTTAACATCTTTACACTTATTTAAATAGATTGTGAATTACAAACACTTTAAAGTTGCAGTTGCGTATTTACTAATAAAATGATAACATAAGCATATATACATGTATCTATCACGTAATATGTTGTCAAATCACTATCAAAATTCGTTCGCAGAGGCAGCCGCGGGGCCGGAGGCCTCTGGTTTTTTTACCGGCAATTTTTTCCACTTTTTTTTCCACACCTAAGCCCCGCCCATTCTGACCTCTGATTGGACAATCTTTTTGGGTCGATGTCCCGAAAATCAGAGGTAGGATCGTCGTTTCGTTTATTTAAAATGATCTTTGAGTCAAAGTCAACTCGCTGACATAAAAAAAATTCCTAAATGTATAAATTCAAGTTGTTGTAATGATCTATTTTTCTACGCGTGTGGGTATATTTTTAAGTGATTCGGTCATGCAGACACGCAAAATAAACACATGTCACGTGACAGTCATGGCTACCTCGAGAAATTTCTCCAAAATATTTTCTGGTTTCGAGTTTGATCACTATCATACAATCATAGGATAAAATCTACAACATAAAATTTGAAATATTGTGTACTCAGCCAGGGCACATGTATCTGTTTTTGCACTGGAAAACTAAGTCTACATAATAATAGTGGTGAGTTGCCTCGTTGTCTGTAGTTAAACAGACAGACAAAGGATAATGATGACTGCTTGTCCGAGATTTTCCTAGAAACATTAGTCGAGAACATCCCCAGGGTATCTCCAGCAAGGTTTCCCTTTATACGGTGTCCAGGAAGGGGGTGGGGGCACAAGGAACGAAATATCCCCGCAGGCTCTCCATTCATTTTTTGTTTAATCTACAAGATGTACATTGTACATGTACTAGTGTTTTACACCGAAATAGAATAGTTTTATGAAAGGGATAAGGGCGAGGGCCACGAGAGACGGGGTCATTCCAACAAATACAATATTTATATTCCTGTAAAATTTTATTTCATGTGGCTTTCTATTATCATTTTTCCCGAACAGGATTTGATTTAGCGAGAATGACTGAAGAGGTATATGGTCGATACGGTGTGAGTGGGGGGGGATTTTGACAAACCGAATGTTTTCATTTTTCCTTTAAAGTAAAGGTTTTTGTCTAACTCTTCGTAATATACGACCAAAAACGAAAAGGGACAGGTATCTGCATTCTCTCAAATAAAATGTTTATTTTTTAAATCTCCTTGTTTTTCAAACAGGACTTAATTCCCCCAGAACAAAAGGGGTAGGAGGATTGCCACTACCAAGCACAAGGAGTGTTACCAATGCAGTACTTTCCAATGAATTCAATACACCCATGAAAACTATTTTCACCAATCTATTTCAAACCTATGGCCAATTTCTGGATCATGATTTAGATTTTTCTCCGACCATACCAGGTAAAACGACACACTAGCCTAAACAGTAATAGCAAGTTCAGTTCTAAATTCCTTGTGATTGACCCCTGCGAGTTCCAATCGTGTATATATTGGCATGCCTTAAACGAACTCCTGGCAGTTCTAATTTGAAGAAAAGTTGTAGAACCACCGCTTTCCCTCACATTACTGTTAGTCTACAAATGACCAATGTATTGTTTTGACGAGTTAAACTAACAATCCATTTCGAAATGACCAATGCGTTTCGGCTCCTGAGGTTTCGAATTTAAAGGTTAAATAGGAGCTAACAGGTGCTAATAAGAGCTATCTGTTTAATGGCCTAAACGTCTCCCGTACGATCACCCAGTTAACTCTAGGAGTTAGGAGCTAAAGCCCGGCGCAGACGGGCAACTTTTTCTAGCGAGCGCTCTACTGTCATGTGATACTTCAAGATGGAACAGCTAACATGTTGTTGTTGTTTGTACGGCGCCATTTTGCATGATCACGTGATATCGGCATTCCGGATACATCCGGGGAAAAATTGCTTTTCGTTGCCAGTCAGCACACACGGGAGACCTCGACTTGCCAATTGCTCGGAGTTGCCTATTGCAGCAACAAACGACGAAAAGTTGACCGTCTACGCCTGGCTTTACTGTCCGTTGTACATTCTAATCCGGGAAGTTAAACCCATTTTCAGCTCATTTTTAGGTGTTTGCTTGCTATGTTAAACAAACAACGTAACTGCATTTTAATGAATGATTACCCCATAGTTTGCTATTATTCATATAAGACTTTTTTTGTGTCATGTGTTGCGGGTATGGACTTTATCTTCGTTCTGTTACTGGATGATATTGGTCTAATACTCTACTACAGGGGTCTAATACTCGACTTAGGGTTTCAAATTATTCAGTGTGCCAATATAAATATTTTTATTACAAGGGTTAGAGTTAACCCTAACCCGTGAATTGAATGCGACTTTCACTGTTGGTTGTTATGGCGGAGGCGATGACGCTACGCGCTCGCTTTTAATTGGCCGACTTCGTTGGCGCACGCCGAGTTGCAGATGATTGTCGATCCAGTGTTGTTGGGCGGCGAAAGATGACTGTAACCGACAAAGTGGAAAAAAATCAAAAGAAATGATCTGTTGATTTCAGTGACCATAACAAACTTGGGAGCTCGGTGTGCCATCGAAATTGCTTGGCGCTCCGTAGGTTGCCGACACCTGCTCTACTAGATTTAGCTGGGTTAATTAGGAGATAATCTCTTCCTGTTTCAAATTTAGAGGGTGTTTGTTTTCCATTTACCCATGCTTTTTTCATTAAAACATATTTTTCAATAAAGATTTGAATCGAGAAAGATCATTGAGCACAAAAACAACAAAAGTACAGTAGAACCTGTACGAGGAGACACAACTGTTCAGCGAAATCTCCTTATCAGCGGTCACAACGAAGTCCCCCGTAGAAATTCTTTTGTTTCATCTCTTTAATAAATGTTCAGTTCTCTAACGAAGCTAGCGATGACTAATTTAGTTATAAATTCAACAAAACATCACCAATTCAAAGGCCATTGTTGATACCATCTCCTCTAAAATATTTATACCCAGTTATTTGCCTTGCTAATCATGTGGAGGTTAATGTCCATTTGACCAGAGTTTTTGAACAATTAGAATCGAGGACCTTTCTGATTTGTGCAACGTTTGGTAGTAAATGTAGTTTATTTGTGTTTGTTGTACGTTAAGGTCCTGATGGAAAGGCTATCCAGTGTTGCACAGAGGAGTTGAACGAGAACTTTGATGTTTCGGCTATTAGGTAATATGTTGTTTATTTCCTTGTTGTTAACATGAAATGGAAAAAAAATGAGATCGGGTTTTACGTCCTACTTTCTGTACATCGGATGGACAAATGAAGACAGGAATACGCCATGATATACGTGTGCTATTTTTATCCAGACAGCGGTGCTACGACCTATTCTTATTCTAATTCCAACTGTCAAGGGTTATTTTGCGTGAGCACATATTTGTACATTGTAACCTATGGTTTTCGTCGACTAGACACTTCTCCTTTCAGCCTCCCTGCAACACCGACAAACCCCAGGAATCATCCCCGACTAACACCAGGGGCAAACCCAGGAAATCCTGGTTATGGATTTACCATCGTACCATCGCGGTTTCCCAGACTTCATTTTTACTTTGTTTTACAGTGGGCCATGCTTTCCTATCGAGATACCTGTAAATGATCCAACTTTAAAACCAAGACGTTGTATGAACGTTGTCAGATCTATGGAAGTCGAAGATCCGGATTTAAAATGTCAATCACGTGAGTTATTTTATTATTGGTTCTATCGCTTTAATCCATCTCTTCCTTGTTTCCTGACTGACTTCAGCTTTTCAGCTTTCATCGACTATATTATACTCATTTTACTATCGTATCCGTGACGGGATGCTGGTGAGAGAGAGAGGGGGGGGGGCAAGGGCGCGGTGACCAATGATTTTTCATGAGGAACAAGATACCGTCAGGGGCCAAAAACAAAACAATATTTATATGTGTGTACGGGGCAGGGGCGGATTGGGCCATCGGCCAAACGGACAAAAAATGAAAAAAATAATTTTGTCCAATCCGTCTAATGAGATATGCCACTAATTTGCATATTTGGCATTCATTTTGTCCAATCCGTCTAATGAGATAAGCCACCAATTCGCATATTTGGCATTCATTTTTCACACTTTTCGAGTGTTGGAGCCCGCGGAACCCCTCCCCACCTCCGGGCTCAGCGGTCAGTAAAAGGGGCCGCTCCGACACGGAAGACCGGGAAGGTTCCTGACCCCAATCCGCCCCTGGTGCGGGGGTGGGATAATATTAGGCTGTGTGGAACATGCTAGAGTCTGACCCACGTTACATGTTTGACAATGGTTTTACTTTACCATTTTATTCTTCTAGCTGTTCGTGAACAAAAGAATACTCTGACATCGTATGTAGACGGTAGCAATGTTTACGGTAACAATGATGAAAGGTTGAACATGATTAGACTGTTTAAAAATGGTAAGAAACATGTATAACTTTAACCAATTCTAACCCTTGTTTTGTTTAAATTCTTTGTCAAATATTTGATCTATATTACCTGAAATATTAATCAAGAAAGTCTGTGGTGTTCACATATTCAACTGGAATTTGAAATGGAATTTGGTTTAACGTCCTTTGGTATAGTTCAACATCGTTTTTTTCTTGCCTTGACTACACTGGGATCAGGAAGAGATGTTATGTAACTCGCGTTCTGGTTGATGTCAATGATTAGCCAATGAAGCGCCCTGTTGTGAGGAGTTCTTGGTGGGCGGTGTCCGGAACTGTGGGTAGACATTTGCAGCGAAGACAACGCAATCGTTGCGTTTTCAAATACCCACTTGGAACATCAACGCTGAGGAGTTAATCAAATGTCTGGCGCCATAAGGTCAAAATCCGCTCGTATAAACCCTCAAACGCGACATCTTATTACAACTGATCAGATCTATAATTGTAGTGGAGGCCATTGAAATTATATTTTAAAATACTAAACGAAATATAAATGAAAGGGCCCGATGTAAAGAACTTGGAAAATTAAATGGAGGGCCTCGGAGGGACCACCTCTGGCACTAGCAGGTGTTGTCCTCGGTCGGACCATGCTCACACCGTTTTTCTCGCAACTGAGATTTTTGTGTCCCCCCCCCCAACCCCCGATTTCGGAGGCCCTAAGGCCAGGGCCCCACCGTGCGCCGTTGTTAAACCGGCCGTGAAAGGCCTGACTGACAGTTTACAAGAATCGAAACAACAACCACTAGTTGGTTAATTTTAGACTATTGTACAAGGTGTTTTTGAAAATATGAAGAGTTGCAATTAAGACGATGTGTGTGTGGGGGGGGGCTAGTGGTCTAGAGTGCCACTGGTCACCTCTGGCTTGCGGCTGTGGTTTCGAGCCCTGTGACATGGAGTTAGGGGCGCCTTCTCAACCTCGTTGGTTTTCTCCGGGCACTCCGGTTTACTCCCAATGCTAAAGACCCCTACCGCGAATGCGAATTATTAAAATAAAAATTGAAAACCATACGTTAGTCCTAAAATGACCAATTTTGTGTCGAGTGGACGTCAAACGCCATCTCTCTCTCTGAGACGATATGACTGTAATAATCGCCCCTGTATTAATCGCCCTATCTAGCTATGAAGGGTGACGGTCTGGTCATTTGGGTGGGACGAGAAAACCGAGGCCCCTTTGATACGATGGCATGTAGCTAAAAGGCCTTTGGCACAGAACACACTGCATAAGGTTTGCCAGTCTTTTGTCAGTTGTCCATACAGTATGTATTCAATGCAGGGTTAAATGACAGAAAAAATATCCAAAGCTAGACAGATTTGACCCTTTAAGGTTCATATTGTCTATAAAATATATTAACGTTCATAATGTATATAACACATATTATTGTGTTAATATAAAGTTTATATTGTACATATATAACATATCTTATTGTGTTATCATAATGTATATAACATATATACCATGGTCTTATTATAGCGTTTATAACACATATAAAATTGTGCTATTATAATGTCTTAAACATATGTTGTTGTGTTATTATTTTATATGACACATATATTATTGTGTTACCGTAATGTCTACAACATAAATGTCACTGTGTTATTATAATGTCTACAGTATATTACTGTGTTATTATAATGTCTATAACATAATATACTCTTCAAAAAAAGAAACACAAAGCCAATTTTTCATCATTTTTTTATTTAAACGAGGGTGTTATTTCCATAAATGTTCCTTTGTTTTAATGTCATTATGTAAGAATAAAGAAATTCATTATTGGTTTTAAATTTAGAGTCACTAAGTGTGACTGGTCAATTTGTTTTCGCTTGATTGCATCAAGACACATGAATTTAACAACTTTGCGAGCTCTTCGCATGGAACCTAAATCTAAGGCCTTTAAAATCCCGGGGTTCTCGATTTCCACATCAGTTGCACGTGTACACATTCAACGAACTAAGTGATGCCATATCTGCACAACAACGTTATTGGTCGATTACAAGCAGGCGAATCTCAGACAGGTGTAACGAGGCTGCTGAATGTTTCCCTGAGTTCCATTTCTCGCCTTTGGGATAGGTACCGACAGCGAAATTTAATACGTGACCGCACATGCTCAAGCAAAACAAGAGTGACCCCACTCCTGTCCTGGATCGTCACTTCCGGTTACGTCATTGGCGTAAACAATTCTCAACAATGACCTCTACTGCAACAGCATTTGCCGAACGACGTAGAATCTCAGATTAGGCTGTCGGTAAACGTCTACGTGAAACCGGATTACGAGCCAGACGTCCCCGAGAGAGCTGCTGTTTTGAAATACACCGACACCGTGAATATCAACTACAGTAACACTGGAGAGCAGTTTGGTTCAGCGCCGTGTCGCGGTTCCTGTTGCGACAAGGCGATGGTAGAACGAGCGTAAACCGTCGCCGAAATGTCCCGTTGGGTATCTTTTTGGGAGATTATATTATTATGCTATTATAGTATATTTTCGAAAAATTATGTATAATTGTGTTATTAAGGTTTGATGAAAGTAAGTAAATATAAGATGTTACCACCAAATCCAGATGGTGTTTGTAATAAAAGAACCGATGCTGATCGCTGTTCACTGGCTGGTAAGTTTATGTGTGGGATCTTCTATTCACTTCTATAATTATCGGGAATTAATATGATAGGAGTATTAGGGAGATTTTATTATAAACATAATTGGCTACATGCATAGTGTTCGAAACTACTGACTAGTTATCTTACGGATGCTGCCTTCAAAAACCTATTTTATAGCTAAGTAGAATAATGACGACCCGATGTTTCACTAATTTGTCGTAAAATAAAAAAAAGGCCACTGTGAGATGCTAACGTAAATTCCTTTCAGGTGACCCAAGAGCGGACGAACATCCGGGTCTCACCGCTTATCACACAATATTTCTTAGAATGCACAACCGGATAGCGAAGCAGCTCCGCCGAATAAATCCAAGATGGAATGACGAGACGTTATTTCAGGAAACGAGGACAATATTAGCTGCTATTTTACAGCACATAACTTACAATGAATGGCTACCGTTGGTTGTTGGAACAGAAGCGACCAGAAAATTTCGGTAAAGTCATTACACATAATATCTTGAGCTTGATTTTGTATATATGCTGCCTTCTGTCCGATAGGGTGCGTGCGGATCCGGTGTGGTGGTGAGGTGGGGTGGAGTGGGGTGAGGGCGCATGGGGATGGATTGGTTCCACACTTTGCGTGCTTGGTACGCTATTGTAGAGTAGTGTAAATGGGTCAGTTTCTTGAAATTTACGGGGGCCAGGTACCGTTCCGAGAACGACACGCTTATTGTAGAGTACTCACAAGAAATTGACGGGTCGAGTGGCCGAAAGGTTAGCGCAAACTTTAGATCACGAGGCTAAATGGCGTGGCTTCGATACCACAATTGTACGTGACAAGGATTAGGGTCGCCTGTCTAACGTATTTATTTTTATCCGGGTCCTCCCGATGACATAAAGCCCTTCGGCATGCAGTGTGTTATGGGAGAAATTTGGCCAGGGAACTGACGCCACGGCCTTCACTTATTTTTATTTCGAGGGGATATTTTACGTCTGACCCTTGCCACTACACCGAAAATACCCCTGTAATCGTTTTCGGCCAACATAGGAATAAAAAACGGGACCCAACGAGCCATCATCTTACTTACTGCTGGTCAGTGGACAGAAGTCACTTTTTAACAGATACAGCCAACGCCGGACTTACCAAAAGGGACTCAATACCTAGTACGGTCTCTGGCCAACCCAACACGTACAATAATATTGACAATATAAACCCCCTTCTAGCATCGAACATACGCCGTCATCGGCTTGCTCAATTGTGTTTGAAAACACACTTCCATTTTCCTAGCACACTTGATACAGCTATTGCATTCTGTAACGTTAAAGGGGCCAGCCCGAATTTCAAAGAATCTGAAAATTGCACGTTCATGAACGTTTAAAATTTAAACGCCACAATATAGAGGAATAGTGTATTTACCTTGTCTGAAAATTTCAGTTCAAAATATTGAGTAGTTTGGACGTGAATGCAAAAAAAGCTTAACTGGACACTAGCTCTTTTAAGTTTTTCTTTTAAATTGTTATGGTCGTTTTACTTGATAAGCACGACTATATTTGATACCAATTTTAACTTAATCAATAGAGAGCTTTAAAAGTGAGTCAATAGGGTTAGATTGAAATCTGCACATATATAGACTCGTTTTGTCCAGACACTTCTGTGTAATACAAACAGAACACAAGTCTTCGGCCAGCGAGCCATACCGGCGATTGGGAGTTGTTTGAAAACGTATCACATAGCTGGAAGAAGTTGCCCGGATCTAAGTTATAGGCTATTAAGGGCTTTTCATACAAAATTAAGAAGTTTTAACACCCAAAATGTTATCGGGATGGCCCCTTTAAATAAAATACAAATCGTTTCCAGGTTAAAGTCGGATACCAACTCACGGCATCAGTACAACCCAAATATAGATCCAAGGATCATCAATGCCTTTTCTACAGCCGCCTTTCGATATGGTCATTCTTCCATACCCAACATGTGGACGTATGGAAGCAAACAATTTGGCATAGTAGACATGTTCATGAGACCATTCTTTATTTACGATTTTAAAGGTAAGTAAACACCCAATACTTGGTGGATTTGTCATAAATTTGGTTTTATTACCAAACCAAAATAATAATTCCGAACAGATTACAAGTATTTTTTCGATGGAAGGTGTAACTAGGGGTAATATGATGACAATATGGAAAAAAAAAATGACTACCTACAATTAAGGAGAAAGATATCGTGAAGATCAATTACTGTCATTTAGCCTTCAGAACGGGACATTCATGTGAATATAAACCTGAAAATCTGTCCTTGCGATCAAAATCATGGGTTGGGGGGACAGAGACATATTCGTCCCTCCACGCCCATGATTCATCTAACACCATTTTATTTTCTTAATGGTGTCATTGGTTCTTTAAAAGTAGAACGGTGTAAATTTACAGAGTATGGATTCATTAGCACCAAAAGAACAAGTATTCGTTTTAAGGGTCGAGGATCAGTTTAGGATTTTTCAAAATCATAATATCCCCCGCAATCAATTAAAAAATCTTGTCACTTATTGTTTGGAATAAGACAACTGATTTGTTTTTTGTACAATTTGGAAATTTGTTTTCTGTAAGAGCTAACAGATGCAAGTAAAATCTACATAAATAAAGGATGGTGTTTCTATTTTTAGCAAAATATTCGGCCATCCCCCCCCCCCGCTTCGTCTGATTAATCGGAAGCTAGACATAACTTACAATATTTAAACCTCCAGGAGTTTCTAATTACAGGTAGGGGATTAGATCTTCTTGTGGAAGGCATGTTGCTAGATTCAAGTCAAGACGCTGATAAGCTATTTGGAGACGGAGTTAAAAATAGGTTATTTGAAACACTTTTAAAAGCTGGTATGGATTTGCCGGCCATTAATACACAGAGGGGTAGAGACCACGGTTTGGCGCCTTACAATGAATACCGAAAATTCTGTGGTTTGAGACCGATCAGGTTTGATGGCAGTACGCCACAAGTTCGTCATTTGGCGAAAGCTTACAGGTAATGAATAATGAAAACAAGTTATATTATTTTTTTTCTCGAAGTCTCTTTGATAAAATCTACATTAATTTGTAAGATTTTAATTTTAAAATATTGAACTGATTTTCATAAGCTGAATACAGGACCGTGTATCCATACGATTAATATTGAGTTGTTATCCACGGCATTAACATAGAGTAATTATCCATGGTATTAACATACAGTAAGTATCCATGGTATTGATATTATGTTATTATCCATGGTATTAACATAGAGTAAGTATCCATGGTATTAATATTATGTTATTATCCACGGTATTAACATAGAGTAATTATCCATGGCTATTAATATTATAGAATTTTGTATCCATGTTATTAATATAGGGTTATTACCGATGGCTGTTATTATAGAGTTATTGTCCATGTTATTGGTTATAATCCGTGGATGTTAATATAGTTATTATCTATGGATATTAGTGTAGGGTTATTAGTTATCCTATTTATTTATCAGAGATATTAATATAGGGTTTCTATCAGAGATATTAATATAGGGTTATTGTCCACGTTATGAATATAGGGTTATTATCCATGCTATATTAATAACATGGATAATGATACTTTATTAAAATATAGTACTATTATTCATGCTATCAATATAGGGTTATTATCCATGCTATATTAATAACATGGATAGTGATACTTTATTAAAATATAGTACTATTATCCATGCTATCAATATAGGGTTATTATCCATGTTATTGACATAAAGTTATTATCCATGTTGTCAATATATGGTTATTATCCGAGTTATTAAAATAAAGTTATTATCCATTTTATCAATATAGGGTTATTATCCATGCTATTAATATAGTGTTATAATCCATGTTATTAATATAGGGTTATTATCCATGTTATTTATATAAAGTTATTATCCATGTTATCAATATAGGGTTATTATCCATGCTATTAATATAGTGTTATAATCCATGTTATTAATATAGGGTTATTATCCATGTTATTTATATAAAGTTATTATCCATGTTATTAATATAGGGTTAGTATCCATGTTATTAATATAGAGTTATTATCCATTTTCTTAATATAGCCTTGTTATTATTCTGACCTTACAGACACCCGGATGACGTGGATCTATTCATCGGTGGTGTGATAGAAAATCCAGTGCGTGATGGTGTTGTTGGCCCAACCTTTGCTTGTCTCATTGGTCAACAATTTTTTAACATAAAATTTGGCGACCGATATTGGTTTGAGAACCTTCAGCCGCCATCTTATTATAACTACCATCTTTATAATCCATCTGCTTTAACTAGATGTACGTATACATAGAGTTTAGTATTACTAATGGGGGTTTACGCCTACTTCCATCTAAGGGGATATCGCAAACAAATGAACAAGTCAAAGCAAATTGACCCGCACCAGCATAAGAAAATAACAGTTGTCAATGGAGGAGGCTTTATATAGGAAGAATAAAACCTTTGACAAGGGGTGCGCACATAGCAGCCTTAGTTTTGAAAAAAAACCTGTGCAGAGGGACGTACGTGGAGTTGTCACCGGAAACTTTTCTAAAGCCCAACCCCTTTGAAGACCGATTGTTAGGTTCACGTAACTGACAGCTACATCCAAGCTTCTTGGTTATTTTGGCACTTAATGGGAGGGGGGGGGGTAAGAATTCGGCCAGGGCTTTTAAGCTCTTTTTGTCGTTGAATTTTATGAGTATTATCGAGAGTAAATATTTATTGTAATTTAAGAGGAACAACAAGATGTATGCTTACCTGTGGTTTCTAATAATCCCCACCCCCACCCCACACACACCTCCCCGGGTCGTGTATATCTGATTACATTATACAGTACAATCTGTACTAGCAGTAACTGCTATTTAGCGACTCCTTGTAGGCGGCCGAATATATCAACACATGTTTGATTCGGGCTAATGACACTGGGCACACACCCCTCGTATATATGGACTGGTCGTATTACTCTAATAACTTGTTGTTTACTTTACAAGGTCGTTCCATTTACCCTAATACATCATTTCTAAATGATTTTTTTTATCAGCCCAAGTAAAGGCAATTAAAGATATGAGCATGGCCAGAGTATTATGTTATACTACCGAAGTACACAACGTACCAAGGCAGGCTTTCCTGCATCCTAAAAGGTAATAGTCACTTTCAGTGCTAGATTTAGTTGGATTAGAATAAAACCAAGTACGAACAATCCAAACCATTAGACAAAATTCGAAGTGCTAAAAAACGGTATAGGCAAAATAGTGTAATCAGGCAAAATAAATAGTGTAATCAGGCAAAATAGTGTAATCAGCATATGGCCTGTTCATTGTGTACAAAATACACGACAAACAGTCCCAATCCCCCACCCTCACGATTAGAGGAAGGAGCTAATATTTATACCCCTTGGCCGGAGGCCCCTAGATCTTGGGGTTCTATGCTTCAGTCTGTGCCTTTAGAACCTGTCTGTGAGTGGACGAAGTCCACTGACAGTTTCTATCCGGCCTTATATACATGTAGCTGCAATATGAAAATATCGCTCTTCCCCATCTCTGTTTATTTCATCGCTAAATTCTACTTGAAAATGGTGTTAAATTATTACAATTTGTGCCAAATATAGTGCGAAATGATTTCTTTTGGCGGAAAATAAATAATGGTGGTGGAAAATAGAAGGTTGGGGTTTTAAAACAGCGGTGGGGAAGAGCGGTATTTTACCGTATTTTCATACTGCAACTATGTAAAGGCGGGATGGAACAGTCAGTGGACATCGTCCGCCCAAAAAAGTTCCAGAACGAACTAGGTTCCAGTCTGCAAAGTCTATCGGTAAATCCGGCATAGCTTTTAGCAGATGTTAGAGTTTTGTGCACGATATTTCGCATCATATTGTATAATTGTTTGTTTGCAAGAGCTAAATCAGCCTATTGCAGGTCTTTCTTTTTGCCTGGAATTTTTCTATCAATTAGACATTAATGAACAAATCCAGGCCATAATCAACTTTCGATGGCATCGGATTTCTCCGATATTAAATAGATAAGAACTGTTCAATACGGTGGTTGAAATTATTGAACACCTCTTGTCAAACCTTCAAAGACTAATATCTTCGATCACAATAGAGTAATTTGAATGAAATTTTCAAATTATTCATTTTACATTATCTATTTTCGAACTATTGTAGCAGGAATGGCTAGCTATTTATCTAAATCTTACATAATGCATCTTTGATTCATTTTAAAGATGCTTTGTGCTCGGGTTCGATCGAGGCTTTTGTCGAGATTAATTGGTTTGGTCAATGCATACGTGGATAATTCTTGGTTTTAGACACCTATCCTTGCCAGGGCTCTTGTCCTGCAATACTATAAGGTAAAATCCTGAGTGGAAAATCCGTGGAACTTTTTCCGGAAAATCCCCGAAAAACAGCATTGTAACTTCTCTATCCTTAACTGGAAGCATATCTTAAAATATTCTGTATAAGTTGTAAAATAAAACGTTCTTGTTTACTTCAGTTATAAAACGAAGGTGGTATCATGTAATGATCATTACGCACTTCCGTTACTGGACCTGACGAAATGGAAGGAGTGGCCAAAATATGGTTAAATAAAGGAAGATTTCGTTAATGCAGATCGAACATCAGCCATTTGAAGTTGTAAAATAAAACGTTCTTTTTCACTTCAATTATAAAATATATGTGATTTTTTTCCCCGGACAGTGCCGTTGCTCACAACTGAAATAATGTATCACCAAATGGGGGTTTAACCGTCGAAATTTATGCACAAACTTAATTAGCTAACGAAGACATGTGCCATGCAGTGTGACATGAGAAATTTTGTTCACCCACTCTTTTTCGAATTCTAAATGTTAAGGTTTTTCTATGTAAACGGTTTTTCGTCCCATCCCAGGGGCGGATCCAGAGGGGGGGGGGTGAAAAGCCACAAAAAAAAACATTCAACACTTATTATGAGAAAAAATTCACGGCCGCTCAGGCTTGAAAATATGGAGGGTGCGAGTTTGTATACATTGAGTTGAGTCATGACTTTCATTCCATTGTGGACAAAAACAAATATTCACATACAACTCTGGGGTTGCTCAAAACTAAGTTATTTTAACGATCCGTTAAACTCTAACGGACCTATATCTTGGTAACGGGTTGTTTGATAAATTTACTACAGAAAACACTATAGAATAATTTATTTTTTCCTTTAGAAATATTAGCATAAACCTGTACGAAAAATTTATTGAGGCCTTTATTTCCAGCAACAACCTTTCTCTCTATTAAAGTTAACGGATAGTTAAAAGATGACGGAGGTTTGAACAACCGGCCCCGGGCAATTATCCAAAATCGTCGACAGCATAAATTGCCGTCGGGACCAATTGACCCCACGTCGAATCGCCTATTGACGACGGCAATTTTTTTAAATACCGTACAGTAACATAAAAATATAAGTTTATTGAAATTTAAATAGTTTTATTAAAGCCCCAATAACACTCTTGTTGTAACTGAATAATATGTCCCAATCTTTATTCTGGTCAACAAATTGTACTATTTTACAATATTCCAATTAATAAATGACACAAATTTCATCTTAACACAGCTAATTTTAAAAATTGGAAAAATTTAACTACGTGCCGTTACATGGTTTGAAAACACTTACGTAAGCACTTTCAAATGCAACTTGGATTTAAACATATTTTCGAACCATCTGGACAAGTATGATAGGTTGTAATGGATAATTTACACAACAGGTAGGACACTTAAACATCTAGTAGTTAGAATAAGGCTAATTTATTTTTTCGGAACCCGTCAAGCCAGCAAGAGTGTTATTGTCCCTTTAACGCTGTTCGACTGGTGACGTTGAATATTGTTGTGTTAGCTTTATAATTTTATCGACAGCGTTGATAACTAGCCTAATTGTCGAATTCACTTCCTTTCGTTTCTCCTTTTTCTCGCACACCAAGTAACGCACCAAGTTTGGAATAAAACACATACCGGTAATGACGTCAGTAGGGTATATCCGATCATTGATTTTTGCTCTTCATATGGTATCTGGAGATATTTTGTTCCCCATCAACATTTTATCGACATTTTATGCGATTTTATTGTCGATTTTTAGACCTGTAGTCTTGGAATTTGGCTACCGGAAATACGTCAGAATGCAACAAATTGAATCTATTTTACCCATTACAACGTTTAGCGCCTTCGGCAATTAGTTTAGCAGTTATCCAACCTACCCCCCCCCCCCCCCCCCCTGCAAAAAATCCTGGATCCGCCCCTGTCATCCGAATGACAAGATAACGTTGGGAATTTCTTGGGAACATTGGGATCGACCCCGTTCCTGTAAAGGAAGTCGACCCCATGACTAAATACATGTACATACACTGTTTCGGGGTGCATGGTCCAACTGTTAGCGCTTGCTGATTGTATCATAAGGTCCACCATTGAGTCAACTGGCGTGGTTTCACTTCCCCAGTTGTACGTGACAAGGAGAAGGCTCGTCTGGTCTGTTTTTTCCTGCATTCCCCTACTGATCAAGATCCCTACTGAAATAATTATCTCCAAAACATATACAAAACTTACCTGAAGACGGCCCCACCGGCCAAATACATTACTTGACCTGTTTGTGTACCGTAAGACATACAACGCATAACTGAAGACGCCCCATCGGCAAAATACATAAATTATAGGGGTATAATGGGTCACTAGTCCAAAGACCTAAATTTAAAGGTGGTAGTCGACCTATTTCTTCTTTTAAACTAAGGCGACTTTTGTGCCCCAGGGTACTACCGACTTAAGCATTGGGGACCTCGGGTTGTAATGGTTGTCGAACACTGTGCTCGGGAAGCTCTCCGAACAATAGGTCTGAGCATTTTTTTGGTTTTATTAACATATCATGTACATATTAATCGATTATTTAATGCCCATGTGTTTAACAACATCAGAATGGTGGCGTTTGATATGATGTATAAGGCGTCCCTTTCTAGGGAAGGCTTTGCCACAAAGACTACACGTATGTCCCGTTGATATGTTGAGATGTATGTTTTTAAAATGTTCTGTGAGTCCACACTGGGTTTGATAAGTTTTGCCACATGCGGAACAGGTAAGGACACCAACCTGAAATAGAAAATAAAAGAAAAATATGAATTTATGAAACAAAGCGTTCAAAGCAAATATCATGCAATATGACATTTTGATTTAGGCCTACCTGCGCTCCTACATTGAAATTTCGCTGAAACGACTAAAATTAGGACAAATAATAAGAAAGGAATTTTTCATTTTAATACACCTTTATTGAAGACAGATAACTTCCAAATGTCTGTTCTTCGACCGGTCTGACCGTCCGTAGTCCACAGTTTCTTGTGTGGGAGAGAGAGAGAGGGATAAATGCTATTTAACGTCCACTCAACACAGACTATGTCATTTCGGGACTAATATAATATGATTCAATTATATTTCAACAATTGGCTTGCGCGTAGAGGTCATTAGCAGTGGAGGGAAACCCACGAGGCTGGATAGGCGACCCTAATCCTTATTACGTCGATTGACTCAATGACTGACCCTATGATACAACGAACATGCGCTAACCATTCGGCCACCCAACCCGTATATTTTTATGAACACCCTTCAGACTATATTGATTGTGTAATTGTATGGTCCGTGAATTTTAAAATTTATCAAATGTTCAAATTGTATTGAAGACGAATAAATAATTTCTAATAATCACTTCTTTCACAGTAATTGTCATTGATTCCTTTGTCAATTTTGTGAACGCCGTGGCGATATATGTTATCACCCGATCTGCATTGTTCAGATTGGTAACCCAAATAGAAACTATTCATTTCTCCTAGAATTATGTCCCTTGGTCACTTTATAATATTTACCCTCTAGCAACAAGTGTTGTTATCTTGATTCGTTTGTGTTTTTGATGTCATTGGTGACAAATGATACGAGCAAATTTCAACTATCTGTTTTTCCTATTTCTGGAGTATCAAAATAATATACCAATTCACCTGCAGTAAGTGTATATCTTTTTTGAAAATAAGTTAATAGAAGAATCTTATCGAATTTCAACAATTTCTGTTAATTTATGTTTTAGCTCATGTCATTGTCCAATCTTATAAACGCTTTAACAACAAGTAAAATCACCCGCTCTGCTTTATATGGACTGCTCTGATTAATGAAGCTTTGACTCATCTTGTATCTAGCGACAGAAGTTGAAATGAAATGAAAGGTACTAGTAATGAAATGAAATTGGGTTAAACGTTCAACTGTTTTGCTCCTAAACTGAGCTAATGAAGACGGACATACGCCATACAGTGTGCTATGAGCGAAATGTTTGCCCGGGCAGCGTCGCTACGGCCTTCTCTTACATCGAATTCCAACTGCCAAGGGTTCTTTTACATGTACGCCAATGTGTACACGGGACCTCGGTGTTTTATCCCACCCGAATGACTTGACAGCTTTCCTTGTTTGTTAGGCCCTCCGTCCTGTATCACTGACAAGGGGAAAATAGGCCAGAAAATCTGGATGAACTTTCTCGGACAATCCAGGGATCGACCTCCAAGCTAGCGTCTTACCCACTTACCCACGTGATCCCCGCGACAGAAGTTGTTGTCGCAATTCCATTTACTATATATGATAAAATGAAATATTTAAAAAAACTTCACCAATGTTCTTTAATAACCTCTAGGGTTACAGCCATGCTCTATTTGTAGAATCATGTAAAACGGTGTAACAGCAAAACGTATCATTTACTTTAAATTGATGTTCTTTTTGTCAAATATTTTTGAGAATAAGTCAAATTACAATAGTTTACAACAAAAACTTATAGATTTACTGCCCTTGTTTGTGTAACAGAATTTTACCAATGCTCATTTACAGTAAAAAATAATATAGATACAAGTTATGAAACTTTTAATTTGGAATAAACATTGCCCATTTAGTATGTTTGGTGTTTCCTGTATAAGAGTGAGGGGCGTGGGTGCAAACTCAAGAACCAGCAGACACAACTCTTACTTTCCCAATGCATCTGGACTCAAATAACAGTATCTTCACAAATAACAGCACCGCCCACATATTTCACCAGGACTACAGATAGAAGGTGTCTTTCGGCGAGTTTTAGCCTGTATAGATATCAATGGCTTGCATTTCAATAACAAATGAAATGGGGATGACGGACATAGTTCCATATTCCCGAAGCAACGGCCCGAGAAATCCCTCTCTTGCCATTGCTGGATTGGCTTCGGATTCTTGATTTTTTAAGTAAGTGTGTCTATTCTTCTCGTTCAATCAAATCTACCACTTACGTACAGTAACATGACAGTCCGTCGTTTAATCTTGGGTCTTCCTTAATATTTTGGACAAAGATTTAAGGTACTAAAAACGTTGAAAGTGTGTTCTTTACCATACAGTAGTGTTTACTTTACGTCAATACCGATAGACTCGTTTGTCACGCAATTAGTTTTGCTGCAATATCCTGCTATGCGCTGGTTAATATAGCATAAAAAAACGTACAGCCATGACGTAACGTTATGAAAACACAGTTGCCCTAATTAAACGTCCTGTAATACCTTTGTAACGAAGTCAGTGATTGGTCAGTAATAGGACCACTGACCAGTCATAATTAGCGACAATAATGCCCACTCAGTCCAGCAGGGAGTAGTAGGGTTAGCTCTAATCAAACGGAACACTGCGAGGAGGATGACATAATGCTAGTAGAGAAATTATCCACGGAAGGTGTCTCTACGGCCTACTTTGAATCTTAAAGCCCCAATATCACTCTTGTTGTAACTGAATAATATGCCCCAATCATTATTCTTGTCAACAAATTGTACTTTTTTACAATATTCCAATTAATTGATGATACAAATTTCATCTTAACAACATGGTTTGAAAAGCTTTACGTAAACACTTTTAAATGCAACTTGGATTTAAACATATTTTCGAACCCTCTGGACAAGTAAAATATGATTTAAAGGATAATTTACACAACAGAGTGAGAGAGAGAGAAAAATTGGGTTTATTGTCCACTCAACACAACTAGGTCATTTCGGGACTAACATATGGTTTAATTTTATTTCAATAATTCGCTTGCGCGTAGGGGTCTTTAGCAGTGAGAGGAAACCGGAGTGCCCGGAGGAAACCCACAAGGTTGAGAGGGCGCCCCTATCTCCATGCCACATACCCTCACACCAGGGCTCGAAACCACAGCCGCACAGCCAGAGGTGGACGGTCAGCTAGAGGTAGAAGCGTGGCACTCTAGACCACTAGGCCACCCCAACCCCCATTTACACAACAGATAGGACACTTAAACATCTAGTAGTCAGAATAAGGCTAAAAAAAAATTCTGGACCTGTCATTCCAGCAAGAGTGGTATTGTCTCTTTAAATGTCAAGGGTTCTTTTAAACTGGCAAGCTAATGAGTAGACGGGGCATCATTTTTCGTCCCATTGGAAAGATTAGAAATCGTTAAAAATCAATTTGATTTCTTCGCATGAATGGGTGTACATATGGGCCACAAAGGTGTCAACAGTATACTACCAAGTTTCAACCAGGGTATATAAAAATGACCAAGATATGAATAAACCTTTAAGGCTTTAATATTTATAATGCATATAACCAACCATCTCAAAAGAATCGATCTTGTAACTCTGTTAAAGTTGTAAAATGCAATGAAATTAAATAAAATTAGGTGTGACGTCTTATTTCTGTGTGGCCATACTAATTAGGATACGCATACGTCACAAAAAGGAAAATGCATAGGCGTTGGAGCCGGTCAACGTCAGAAATAATCTGGATGGCTAAATTTCCAATAGAAATAATAGTCTTGCCAAGAAATAGGGTCAGTCGATCCCCAACATTATCGACGCTTCCTGAATTATTCCGGCATATTAATACCAACACTAAATAAGTCGCTAAATAAAAATAAGTCTCGGCTTCTAAGACGTGGGTCTAGTTATATTTTCATTTTCATTTGTCGCTTTGCGATCAAGGCAGTTGCAACAATCTAATTGATTGGTTACAATATGGAATTCAGTGAAATGGGATGAAAAGGGGTTTAACGTCCTACAGTGTGCTATGAGGGAAAAATCACCCGCTCTGCTTTATATGGACTGCTCTGATTAATGAAGCTTTGACTCATCTTGTATCTAGCGACAGAAGTTGAAATGAAATGAAAGGTACTAGTAATGAAATGAAATTGGGTTAAACGTTCAACTGTTTTGCTCCTAAACTGAGCTAATGAAGACGGACATACGCCATACAGTGTGCTATGAGCGAAATGTTTGCCCGGGCAGCGTCGCTACGGCCTTCTCTTACATCGAATTCCAACTGCCAAGGGTTCTTTTACATGTACGCCAATGTGTACACGGGACCTCGGTGTTTTATCCCACCCGAATGACTTGACAGCTTTCCTTGTTTGTTAGGCCCTCCGTCCTGTATCACTGACAAGGGGAAAATAGGCCAGAAAATCTGGATGAACTTTCTCGGACAATCCAGGGATCGACCTCCAAGCTAGCGTCTTACCCACTTACCCACGTGATCCCCGCGACAGAAGTTGTTGTCGCAATTCCATTTACTATATATGATAAAATGAAATATTTAAAAAAACTTCACCAATGTTCTTTAATAACCTCTAGGGTTACAGCCATGCTCTATTTGTAGAATCATGTAAAACGGTGTAACAGCAAAACGTATCATTTACTTTAAATTGATGTTCTTTTTGTCAAATATTTTTGAGAATAAGTCAAATTACAATAGTTTACAACAAAAACTTATAGATTTACTGCCCTTGTTTGTGTAACAGAATTTTACCAATGCTCATTTACAGTAAAAAATAATATAGATACAAGTTATGAAACTTTTAATTTGGAATAAACATTGCCCATTTAGTATGTTTGGTGTTTCCTGTATAAGAGTGAGGGGCGTGGGTGCAAACTCAAGAACCAGCAGACACAACTCTTACTTTCCCAATGCATCTGGACTCAAATAACAGTATCTTCACAAATAACAGCACCGCCCACATATTTCACCAGGACTACAGATAGAAGGTGTCTTTCGGCGAGTTTTAGCCTGTATAGATATCAATGGCTTGCATTTCAATAACAAATGAAATGGGGATGACGGACATAGTTCCATATTCCCGAAGCAACGGCCCGAGAAATCCCTCTCTTGCCATTGCTGGATTGGCTTCGGATTCTTGATTTTTAAAGTAAGTGTGTCTATTCTTCTCGTTCAATCAAATCTACCACTTACGTACAGTAACATGACAGTCCGTCGTTTAATCTTGGGTCTTCCTTAATATTTTGGACAAAGATTTAAGGTACTAAAAACGTTGAAAGTGTGTTCTTTACCATACAGTAGTGTTTACTTTACGTCAATACCGATAGACTCGTTTGTCACGCAATTAGTTTTGCTGCAATATCCTGCTATGCGCTGGTTAATATAGCATAAAAAAACGTACAGCCATGACGTAACGTTATGAAAACACAGTTGCCCTAATTAAACGTCCTGTAATACCTTTGTAACGAAGTCAGTGATTGGTCAGTAATAGGACCACTGACCAGTCATAATTAGCGACAATAATGCCCACTCAGTCCAGCAGGGAGTAGTAGGGTTAGCTCTAATCAAACGGAACACTGCGAGGAGGATGACATAATGCTAGTAGAGAAATTATCCACGGAAGGTGTCTCTACGGCCTACTTTGAATCTTAAAGCCCCAATATCACTCTTGTTGTAACTGAATAATATGCCCCAATCATTATTCTTGTCAACAAATTGTACTTTTTTACAATATTCCAATTAATTGATGATACAAATTTCATCTTAACAACATGGTTTGAAAAGCTTTACGTAAACACTTTTAAATGCAACTTGGATTTAAACATATTTTCGAACCCTCTGGACAAGTAAAATATGATTTAAAGGATAATTTACACAACAGAGTGAGAGAGAGAGAAAAATTGGGTTTATTGTCCACTCAACACAACTAGGTCATTTCGGGACTAACATATGGTTTAATTTTATTTCAATAATTCGCTTGCGCGTAGGGGTCTTTAGCAGTGAGAGGAAACCGGAGTGCCCGGAGGAAACCCACAAGGTTGAGAGGGCGCCCCTATCTCCATGCCACATACCCTCACACCAGGGCTCGAAACCACAGCCGCACAGCCAGAGGTGGACGGTCAGCTAGAGGTAGAAGCGTGGCACTCTAGACCACTAGGCCACCCCAACCCCCATTTACACAACAGATAGGACACTTAAACATCTAGTAGTCAGAATAAGGCTAAAAAAAAATTCTGGACCTGTCATTCCAGCAAGAGTGGTATTGTCTCTTTAAATGTCAAGGGTTCTTTTAAACTGGCAAGCTAATGAGTAGACGGGGCATCATTTTTCGTCCCATTGGAAAGATTAGAAATCGTTAAAAATCAATTTGATTTCTTCGCATGAATGGGTGTACATATGGGCCACAAAGGTGTCAACAGTATACTACCAAGTTTCAACCAGGGTATATAAAAATGACCAAGATATGAATAAACCTTTAAGGCTTTAATATTTATAATGCATATAACCAACCATCTCAAAAGAATCGATCTTGTAACTCTGTTAAAGTTGTAAAATGCAATGAAATTAAATAAAATTAGGTGTGACGTCTTATTTCTGTGTGGCCATACTAATTAGGATACGCATACGTCACAAAAAGGAAAATGCATAGGCGTTGGAGCCGGTCAACGTCAGAAATAATCTGGATGGCTAAATTTCCAATAGAAATAATAGTCTTGCCAAGAAATAGGGTCAGTCGATCCCCAACATTATCGACGCTTCCTGAATTATTCCGGCATATTAATACCAACACTAAATAAGTCGCTAAATAAAAATAAGTCTCGGCTTCTAAGACGTGGGTCTAGTTATATTTTCATTTTCATTTGTCGCTTTGCGATCAAGGCAGTTGCAACAATCTAATTGATTGGTTACAATATGGAATTCAGTGAAATGGGATGAAAAGGGGTTTAACGTCCTACAGTGTGCTATGAGGGATATTTTGCCTAGACACCGGCACTACGGTCTACTCTTTATCGAATTTCCACTGTCAAGGGATCTTTAACAGGCACGCCAATGTGTACCAGGACCGTAGCCAGGGGTGGCACGGGGGGGGGGGGGCAACTGCCCTCCCAATACTGAGTCTTGCCCCCCAATATCACAAGAAAATTGGCCTTTACCGCAAAATTCATGCAGATGCCCATGCTAGTTGGCCCTCCCGAAAACATCTTTGCCCCCCCCCCCCCCAAAAAAAAAACCAACTTCCTGGCTACACTGGACCTCTGTTGTCCTGCCCCTCCGTCCTTCATCACTGACAAGGGGGAATCACGACAAACAATCGGGCTGGAATTCAGATTGGCTGGAGTGGGATTTCGGCTGGACTATTTTAAGTTGGTGTACTCACAGGCCGGAACATTCGTAAAACGCGTTTGTGGCCAATTAATTTTAAAAAACCAGTCAGCTTCTATGTGGGTAATTTTCTAAATCTTTTGTTTCGCACCCACCCTCTCCAAAAAAGAAAAGTTAATTGGACTCCTACGCCTATGCATTGATGCTCAAGTTGTCTATGATTGGTAAAAGGATTGGTGATATTTCTTAATGTGAACATGCAGATTTAATTTTCTGGTAAACTGTTTATCGCAATAATCGCAGAGAAATCGTCTTTGAAGATGAACTGCCTGAAAATGGCGTCTTAAGCTTTCTTTGCTGGATTGTGACGCCCCACAAAGGTCACATACGAATTTTCCATCTATAATTGTCGCCATCTGAAAAACAAACAAGTTTACATTAAACACCTCGGCTTTGTAACTGTATATTGAGAATTGAACCGGGACAACAGAGTCAATAATTAAATTGTATATCAATGACACAGGCACTAAATTAAAACCATGACTGCCCATCATCATTACGTTGTTGGACCGGAAGCCATATTGCGAATAAAACATAAGGAAATATAGGAACGTATATGTCGAACATGGCTTACGGTCCACCGAGGGTTTTAAAACAAAATGGCGGGTGATATAGATATTACATAATAGACTATGGTGATAAGAGGTCTCTGATTAATCATTCAAGTAACTGTGTTGTTTATCGATAATAATCCAACTTGCCTCTTTGTGGATTTAAATAAGGGAGTTTCAGATTTGTGACAATACTCGTTATATAAATGGTGATCACGTGATGTTTTAACTTGTCCGCGATATCATCGTAACTGTAAGCGGACGTTAATCCCGGCGATTAAACGTCTAAATGTCAACACAAATGACAGAAGATTGTCTAAAAGGAGATTCCCGGAAGTGTATTAAACCTTCAGAGTAAAACCAGTGTCTTAGTTCATTCATATACGGTGATGGGTCGGACAGTATGTCGTGTGGTTGTTGTGTGTAATATACAGTAGCAGTGCCGGACTGGGCCCACTTGCCCACTTGCCAAGTGGGCCTAAGCCGAACAAAAAATATGGGCCTAAGCCTCAAAGAAAAAAAGAAAAAAGTAAAAAAAAGAAAAAGAAAAGGTAGTAAAAGAGGGGAGGAGAGGAAACAGGGAAAGGAAAGGAAAGAAAAGCAGAATTCTTGACTATGACAAATTTGATTTCTCTATTCGTATTCGAGTATGTGTGATTAAAGTGCTCGCAGGTCACCATATATCTCCATCCGCTGCTCTGGCCTGAGGTGCTTGGAAAATGTGTTTGCGGCTGTCTTTTTTTCAAAATTTTCTGGGGGGAGACCTCCCTCGAGCGCCTCGCACCTGCATTTGCTCGTGGGCCTTGTCACCGGTATGGCAAGTGGGCCTTCGGCCCACCAGTCCGGCACTGTACAGTAGTGGGTATTTTGCCCGAATACCTTAATTGTTATCCTCACCGAACTCTATAGGTACATTCGCCTTATTATCCATCCACGGACAAATGAAACCCCGACTTGAAAAATACGTGTATATTAAAATCCCTGGATGCTCTAGTTCAGTGCCCTGACCACTAGACTACCACGGCCCCGATTTCTATTCACGAGAAAAGGTGTCTCTGACAACCTATTGTAGGCCTAATTAAAATACCTTTTATTTATGAATTATGGAATGCTTTATTACAAAATAACAAGATACAAAAGCATCACAATACAAATATGTACACATTTCTAAAAGAAGACAACTAAAACTTAATCAATGGCTATCAGACCATCGACACATAGATGCAAAATTTACATACATGAACAATAAAATATTTTTTATATACTAAGTGTATTGACATTAAAGAAGCTTTTCGTTATTTGCGTTTTTTACAGCTCAATGTTAAAAGGTACCCCAAAGGATTATCCACCCTTTAATTAAGAACAAAAAACAAAAATACCAACGATAGATAATCTCACGACTTGGATTCAATCGGATTAAAAAAGGAGCACTGTCACAGATGGTGCTGGTTTTGTTTTGACTATATATAGTGGATGCCGGATGTTGACAAATTCATATCTGTAGTGGTATGCTCCCTTTAAATACCTTAAGGCCTGGTCTAGACGTCCATTCGGCAAACCTCGACAGATTCTACGCATCTTAATCTCGGCTGTATGACCATTTCCGCCATATTTGATCTATTTTAATGGTTCTGGATGCAAAAAATGGCTCCCCCCATGGAGATTTTTTTGTGGGGAGTGTATTATATCACGTTTGGCATTGGGTTTGTGGAATTACCAGGAAGTTTTATCAAACCAGCAGCCTTGAGACAATATTTGGGACTATTTGTAAAAGAGACACATTTTATTGTTTAAAGTTAATCGGTAGTTAATCGGTAGCCGCATCGCCAATATATGGGCGTAGATATTCGAGTCTAGATGTGGGGTAGCGGAATCTGTCGAGATTTGCCTAATGTCTAGACGTCATGAGTATAACTGGTGTACGCGCACATCCGGGTACTTGATGCCGGATGGTCGTCGCATGGTATTTTTGGTATGAAGCTACATAAACGTCTAGATTGTCGTGTCATCTATCGGTACACATCATGGGCAGCACTTAACGCAACAATATATTATAGTCAACCCTTTAAGCAGGAAATAAACAACCAGAATAAACAATACTTATAAAACATTCACAAACGGCTGTAAAAATATAAAAAATGCAAGTTTATTGCAAAATATGTTGCAAACTTTTAAACACAATAATATAATAAAAGCAAGGTCCTATTAAGACTCTTAGGTTCTCTAAGCATTGGAAAAATTATGATGTATGTGCAATTAAAAAAAAACGATACTAAACAGTACAATATATTCTCATCTTTCAAAATGAATCAAAACTTACACATCCACGATCAGTATAGTAGCCAAAAGAAATGGACAATACCCAGTTCCGGATCGGGGGGGGGGGAAGTGGGACACATTCGACTGGATAATGTGTCTTGCTATCAATTTATTTATAGTTATTGGTGTAAATCTAATGATAATTATTGGTGTAAATCTATTGATAATTTATTGGTGTAAATCTAATGATAGTAATTGGTGTAAATCTTATGATAATTATTGGTGTAAATCTAATGATAGTTATTTGTGTAAATCTGATGATAGTTATTGGTGTAAATCTAATGATAGTAATCGGCTTGGTAATGTTTCTTGGTATAAATTTAATAGCAGTGATTGGCATTCAACTGGATAATGTTTCTTGGTATGTATCTAATGATATTAATTAACTGGGTAAAGTTTCTTGATATAAATTTAATAATAGTTATTGACTGGGTGATGTTTCTTGATATAAATTTAATAAAAGTAATTGACTGGGTGATGTTTCTTGATATAAATTTAATACTAGTAATTAGCTGGATGATGTTTCTTGATATGAATCTGTAGGCTAAATTTTCTGGTAAACTGCTTACTACAGAACCGACAGGGATATTTTGTTTGTAGATGTTTTTCGTTAAAATGGCGCCGTAAGCTAACTTTACTGGAATGTGTTGAACCACATGTAGCACAATAGAATTTACCATCAACAACAGCCACCATCTGTAAACATACAAAGGTTAGATAGATCATGCAAAGGGTATATGGGAATTATAAAATACCAAACACTAAAAGCTACAAGCTAGTAATCTGCAAATATGGGCTAGGCTTATACAATAAACTACAAGCTACTACATAGTAATATACAACTTTTGTAGAATACCACAGGCTACTAGATATTTTATTAAAATCTACAATTCTTATTAACAAAGTACAAGCTACTACATGTAGATAGTAACCTACAATTTTAACAAAATTCTACAAGCTAGTAGATGGTGATTTATAATTCTCAATTTACAATGCTACATCCTGCTAGGTAGTAATCTACAGTTCGTATAAAATGCTACAAGCTAGTACTAATAGGTAGTAATCTACAAATCTACCTACTGTTGTAACATGCTTAATAGTGAACCTCGCGTTTTGATTGGTCAATTAGACACAGTCTATTGGACAAAAACATCCCACTGTTTTAGTAATTTCTTTTAAAATCCTAAATAACATGTTGCAATGTCGTTCAACACTTCCTGTTTGACATTTAGAGGGGTGTTATTGTCCAATTTGTGTAAACTACTACAAGCTATAGTAGATAGTAATCTATATGCTACGGTAGACAGCAATCTACAAGAATACAAGCTACTATGCAGTAATCGACAATTCATTTACACACTAAATAATTAGCTACAAACGCATAATCCTAAAGCCTGACATCTTTGGATTTTACAAGGATAGGTCAAGCAATGTTTTGTTTCGTGGTGCGTTTAGATTTTTCTAGTTAGTGCCACCCCAACTAAGATCGGACTCTAATGATTCAGTGGAATAATTACCAAAGGCAATTCTAGTGAATAGACAAGCAACCACGGTGCCCTGTTAAACTTTGGACAGCGGGAGGCTGCATTTCAGTGGTACATGAGCCAGCATGGCACTGGATATTAACTTTAAAAAAACCTTAGAGAGAGAAATGGGGTTTAACTTCTACTCGACACAAACTATGTCAGTTCGGACCTAACATATCCCCCCCCCCCCCGAAGGTCGAAACTATAGAATGGATAAATCAAGACAGTTGCAGTTTTCATGCCCTATAAACCCCTGATATATCTTACACAAGAGATCAGAGGTTTTATATTTCAGTGGTCTGTGGTCCCTTATGACAACCGCTTAACATTAGACAACAATGCTTCAACAGATCATTATTAAAAGGCAAATCTAGACATGCAACAATCACAGATATACATGTATCGTATCTGGGCAGCTGGGATGTTAATTCGCGGCGGGTTTCAGCGCCGCCACGAGATCGACTTAAGATCAAACCTTATACACGTACTAACAAAAAACTCCAGAATTTAACCATACGAGATATCTTACGTTTTGGTGGTTCCAGTTCTTCACCTGTGAACTGTTTGCAAATGCCGTGCTAAAGAAGCCTTTCTAGTGAATTTTTTCCCACAATATCGACATGGTTCCGTAGTATCCCCAGCATGTTTCTCGCGCATATGAAGCTTAACGTTACCCTTAGATGAGTATTCCTTGAAACATAACGGACATCTGGCGGCTTTACCATCAGTTAAAATCTCTAACCGTTTGTCCTACAAACAAATAAACAAACCATCCATTAGATAATGCAACTTTTTTATTCATGCAAAATTTCAATCTAAATTCCATATTCAATTCAGAAAAAAAAATATACCTTTAAATTTTTTGTAAATTTATATAATACAATAACAGTCCTAATTAATATAGAGTAAAACTTGTCAATGAAAGCTTCTAACGCTTACTGTCATTAGTTATTCACTATAGGCTATCTTTATGTGTGGTTAATGACTGGGCTGAAAGATGTTGAATTCCGGATAAACAATGGTAGTTTACCAGTGGCCAATACCATAAACATTTATTTACTTAAAAAAATGTCTGCAGTTTCATCTCGAACCATGTGTGCAGTCGGTTAAATACAGACAACTTTGCCGTTATTTATAATTAGCTATATGAATATATGCCCATCCCTCTATTCTTTTAGATGGTCATTGCAATTGATTGCACTACATAATGTATCTTCAATAGAAGGTTTAATCTCGCTTTCACTGCGTTCATCTTATCAAGGCCTTTGCGTAATAACCTGCATATTTCGGCACTAATTTCGATTGGGTATTTATCCAGCTTGTGAACTTATCAAATTCCCCGATCATCGTGAACACCAGGTCTCGAGCTTTTTAGCTAAAATGTTTACCTGTGATAATCGAGTTGGGAAGTTCATGGTTCGTATAAAGTCAGGGTTTCCATTGGGGTCGCTGTCACAACCCTTGATTGGAAGCCACTGTTCATTTGTCTGAAGATAACGTAGCTATAGCCTAAGTTCGGGAATTGTAGAAAGAGATAGAAAAATGGGGTTTAAGTCCACTCGACACAAACTATGTCATTTGGGGACTAACATATGGTTTAATTTTATTTTATAATTGTAAAGTAATCTAGCAACGTTCAGATGTTGTAAAACTCACAGTCGTTGGTTAAGTAACATGCATATAATGTAATGATTGTCACTGGTTACAAGAAGTGCCCCCCCCCCCCCAATACCACTGTTGTTGTAACTGAATAATATGTCCCAATCTTTATTCTGGTCAACGAATTGTACTATTTTACAATATTCCAATTAATAAATGATACAAATTTCATCTTAACACACCTAATTTTAAAAATTGGAAAAATTCAACTGTATGCCGTAACATGGTTTGAAAAGCTTTACGTAAACACTTTCAAATGCAACTTGGATTTAAACATATTTTCGAACCCTCTAGACAAGTAAGATGGGTTGTAATGGATAGTTTACACAACAGGTAGGACACTTAAATATCTAATAGTTAAAATTTAAATGTTCACAGAAGTTGATTACACAACAACAATAAGGTTTTTTTTTTATTTCTGGGTCACAAAACGGATATGATTGTCACTGGTTGTAAAATCTCGGGTGACTCTTATTGACGTGTCGTTGTAGAAGATCCTTTCTAGCAAATTCCTTATTACAAATAGAACATAGGGATTTCTCTCCGAGATGGACACTACGGATATGACGTTGTAGAGTATAGTTTGTCGTGGTTGATTTGCCACAAAGTGGACAGATACGTGGAGAGATCTTACTCGTTTCTAATACATCTTCCTACAAAACATAAAACAACACCAAAAATTGATTAGTCAGATTTTATTTGCTCAAACCTAATTTATAATAAAAAATTCACGAAGACAAACATTTTTGATACACTCTACAAATAAGGCATACATGAATATACAAATGATATTTTATCAATTAATTATTTTTGAAATCATAGATATGTGAAGCAACGTTGGCACGGTAAGTTGGTTGCAGCTGACAAACCAGAGGGAGAGTCCTTGGGATTTTCCAGCCTGGTCTCCCATTGTCAGTAGTTCTTTCATTACTAAAACTACAGCCAGGGTCTTACTATTTTTTTATTCAAAATGTGAGGCAATAGTTAGTCAAACTCCCCCGTTCCCAATAGTAATATCTGGTTTCATATAGCGGTTATGACAGTCTGCGTTAGTTCTACCAAATTACATCCCGCCGGGGCCGTAGCCAGCCCATAAAATTTGGTGGGGCTGCGGATCTTTCTGGAGGGGCTGAGGATGTGGCGGGCTTCCCTAATTGCTAATTGCTTTACCGTACGTTTTCAGTGGGTGGGTGTGGTTAACTCTCGAAAGGTCGTGGAACCCCGAATGTCGATTGGATTCGTCCTCTCATGACCCCAATACTTATGTGCTTTTACATGCTCACCAACGTGTAGGCGTACACAGGAGTCGACAGGACCTTGTTTTTTTTTCACCACACGTTCAAATTTACTGGCAGTGTACACACGGTCTATGCCATCTACTGTCGTGCGATACGTTACGAGAGCGACGTTTGGCCATTCTTATGCCATTGCACCGTTTTTGTTGCCGCAAGGCGTCGTGGCATTCGGTGCTAGTCGTGGTCGCGCCCTGTTCGCGCATTGTACACGTATAAGCTACGCAATGAGAGTACTTATTCAGGCATAGGCATAGGCTAAGTTTAAAGAACTGGTAAGCTGGGTATTATTCACGCAGCATTGATACGCAGAGGTGTCCAATGAATAAATAGTCCATATGGGAGGTTTGATTTTGAAAGACTGTGCGAAAAGGAGATATACCCGATTCAGATTTAAAAAGGAAGACTTTCCACGATTACAGAAGTTGCTGAATATTCTTGACAGGATAATTTGTCTGGATAGAACAGCTGCTGATAAAGAGGAAGCACTCTACATCTTCCTGCAAAGGATCGCTTATCACAATCGTGTGTGCGAGATGGAGGAAGACTTTGTGAGGTCACCGTCTTCTTTATCCCTTCTCGAAAATATATAACACAAGAAATGATGGATGCCCATGGATATTTGCTCTCTGCTATACAACAACCTTGGATGCAGATAACTTACAAGTGTTTACAAACATTTGGGGCTTCACTGGTGGAACTGTACTTACTACCCATATTAATATGTAAACCTGCCTACGATCAGAGACACTTGTATAACGGCTACAATGGGACTTATTCTCCCAATTACCAATCGTTGGTCAACGCTGGTCTCTAAGCAACCATGTATGCTTCGTGAAAGTGGATTACTACCACTAAAAGAGAGGTTTGAGCAGAAGCAGAACGGTGGGCCTATGGCACTCTTCGACCACAGCTCTTTGCTTCTTACATGGATGGTCTTACAGCTGAGCGACATGCTTTTAATCGAGTATCAATTGAATGCTTTTGGGAAAGTTGCAGCCTATTTAATTGTATTGCTTGATGTGTGCCTTCTTGCAAACCTTAACACTTCTTTATATGATAATAAAGATTTTTTGTTTTGATCTGCAGCCACCTACAATAGAAGATTACGTCCAGGGCAACGAGTTCCAAATTCGCTGTAGAAAATGCTATTTGGAAAAATCAAAACTCCCAATAATAAAAGAAAATCATTTAGTAGATAAATGCTGTTCTATCAGCCATTGTCAGTGGGACAGCGCATAAACGTTCAGATGGGACGAAAAACTGGGGTCTCGTGTATACCTTTGCGTGAACGTAAAAGATCCCTAGACAGTTGTAATTTTAGATTGTTTATAAAACTTAGTATCATCCAAAGTCTTGAACACAAATTATTTGTCAATTTAAATCAACATTGATGATATTACAGGGAAAAGATGGGTTTCTGATATCCGATATCTAAGACAAAATAAACATGTTACCGTGTACCATAAGAGTAAAACGTTTCAGAGCCATGAGTAACAAGGAAAATCAAATGAAATGGGGTTTAACTACTGTGTAACAAGAGACTCGAAGAACGAGGATACACCATATTCTTATCTGGAAAGCATGCGCAATAAATACTATCGATGTAGACTGGCATAACCAGACGCTAGAGATTGCCATTCTATTGAGACTTCTGTCGTATTCCTCCGAACATAGCTGATTCATAAAATTAGAGTAAAAACGAAACGATTGAATGTAAATCAGTTTATATACATTATATGCCTTGCGACCAATTTCTAGCTCCCAAATATTAGCAATTTAGCTCCTTTAAGTGAAACAAAATATCCAGAATTTATTCTTTTTTCTGTTTCATGACATAAGATAGTAATTGGTCCTGAAATTCTTCATTTTTCTCTCGCTCTTTTTCCAGTCGTTTCTCACGTGCCTCATCTAAATCGAGTTTTCGCGCCATCAGTTCTAGAAATGGATCAGTGGTTGTTTCTTTCTTTTGCATTTCCTTCTCAGCGGCACTGATATCTTTAGCTTTCGGAGTTTTCGGTCTATTGATAATATCATATCCAGTTAATTCCAATGTTTCATCAGGTATAACAGTCTCCCACTCTACTTCAGCATGATGTGGAGGGTGCTCAGCTTTCTCATCTTCATTAAGTAGAAATTTGTCTATTTCAGGAATTTGAATGTTCTGGATTCGTGTTCCATATTCCGGTTGATTCTTTAATGCTGTAATGCCAATCATCAATGATTCCCACTCAGTATAGGACTCGTTTTCTCCAGACTTGGTTTTAGAAGCATTTCCACTCTTCTTCCAGTTTCCCAACAACAATTCTACTCTATCAGCGACGGTCCTTCTTGTGCATGGTTTGGCAAGCTCATACCTTTGGGTGATTTTTTCAGCGATTTCATCCCAGGACTTGGCGTTTTGAAATGGGTTGACCATGATTACTTCTCTGCATAAGAAGGTGTCCTTCTGGCGGTTAAATACAATACTTTTCTTCCTGGGAATCATCTTCTTCTGAAAAGTACAATTAAACATTTTTTGAACAGAGGGTTGGCTATTACAGGTCGAGAGGGGGGACGGGATAAGGGATAACTTAACTTCCTCTGCCAGCGAAATTTTGGTTCATTTTAAAATGGCCGCCGAACCAGACTAATGCCTTGTCACTCGAAAATAAAGAAAAAATGTTTGGTAAGATAAGAATATGATTTCAGTGTTCCACTCTTCACTATTTGTAACATAATTACTCACTTTCGTGCAAACTGTGATGATATGCAGGGGCGCCGGAACGTCACGAGGGCCGGGGTACCGAAAGATAGAGGGGAGGGGGGTCCTGCCTCTAGAAACTATTGAAATTTGTCAATTCCGAGAACGCTGTTTAGAGAGACTCTAGCATTCCAAATCCCCACATAAAACCCTTTAAAATACATTTAAAGCCTGATTAAACACAATTTACGTATCATGAGCAATTCATCTCATTATTTTTAATTTGACAATCACTACACTAATCTTTATCAAGAAAATAGAATAAGCTTTTTGAACGAGACAGTAGATTAAGATACACGATTCTAAAGCTTTAGGGCTTGGGTAAACATGTATACCCCAGAAAAGGGCAAGGTACCATTTGGATACCCTGGTACCCGGGTTCCAGCGCCCCTGATGATATGTGTTGAAAATTTTGCAATTGAACCTAATTTTAGTGTATCAATTGCACTCGTAGATAAAACGGCTTAAAATTGCAGTAGTTCTATTACAGCACGATGGCTGTATCACTGATAAGCGGGAACCACGCCAGAAAATCTAGATTAACTTTCTCGGCGAACACCCGACCTCCTGGCTAGCGAGTCAGCGTTTAACCCACGCGATACCACCCGAATATTAAAGCGAATAAATTAGCAGATGATGGATACCTGTCTATTCGTCAAAACGGGTTACCAGTCAAAGTAAAAGCAGATCACCGAACGCACAGGATTGATAAGTCCGTTCGAGTCCCGCCATGACAAATTTAATAAACCCGACCACTTAAGAATGGGGAAGCATTAACTATTCCAAATTAAAAATGTCATGAACATACGGAGCCTTCCCTGTTGTGGGAGAAAAATAACTACTTTGGCCGGACCTATACTGGATACGCTTGTGGTCCCGATGTCTTTCACAATCGGTATCGAGAGTGATCACCATTTGAGCTACGATTAGGCTCCTGACTTTTTACAGAGATCCCAAAGCATCTTAATAGGGCGTGGTGTTTGTCTTGTCCAGGGCTGATACGGATACCGATCACCACGACTAGGAAGCACAATTAAATGCGATCTGTCACACTTCGTTTCGATCTAATACGATCTGAAGCGATGCTCAGGATTGATGAAGAAATGTTTGAACCGTTCAAAACTTTCCTACGATCAACACGATTCCTACGCCTGACCTTAACGATTACTCCAAGATTAAAACAACGGTTTCACTAGTAGTGCAAATCGTGATGGTTGAAACTTAGTGTAAGATGCATCTGCTCGTTATCACACCCAGTTCTACCGGTTCCCTAATATAATAGTCAAATAATGCAAAATTGTTTAAGTCAGGTTTATACAAATGCAACAATTGCAAAAGTCATTTAATGGCGGGCAAAATGCATGCATTACAAAAATAATACCTTAAGCCACTAAAGATCATATTAATAACACCCAACACAAAATTCCATCTTAATAAGATCACAATTTTGTTTAATTTAAAACCGTTTTTTGTGTCCTGTAACATTCTGTAAAAATAGCTGGGGCAGATTTGCTTTAGCGTGACGATATGGAAACAGTCATGCCCCATACCTTGTCTACCGGCAGGGACTATTGAAGAAAACGGTTTCAAAATATATTTTCTGTCAAGCTTTGGTGAATATTCGTAATTTTGAGGCTGGAGGATACAAGAGTCGAGAGGTAGGTTAGATTGAGTTGTGTATCTCAAGTTTTTCATGAAGAACCTCGTACGTGCTTTTGGGCAAGAGGTTGCCACACGTTGCTCCATCTGTGGTAGAAGGCGTTAGAGCAGATCTAAGGGACGAGAATTAACAGTAAAGTAAATAGGGAAATATTTAGTGATCTATGGCCAATTGCTTGGTGTATTTGTTGTTAATGAATTTGGAAACAATATAAGGCCGAGTCCATAATATAACAACAGTAGGCTGTAACACCTCGGCCATTGGTCATTTCACATGTTTAGTGCAAACGTTATATATGTACTTTATAAACGATTAATACAGTAGTAGGATAGCATATAAATATAAATATAAATAGTAAGTAGACAAACTTAAAACTGTACAACTATACTTTATAAACGATTAATACAGCATATTTAGCAATGGGACAAATTTAAAACTGAACATCAGTGAAGAGTGGAGATTATTACTAATAATAAGCAGTGCGTTTTGAGTCTTGATGTTTCACTTTCTGGCAGCAGTTTTTGATTAGAAATTATAGAGCTCTGGGTTAACATTTCAGTGTTCCTAGTAAATCTTCCATAACAATTGCACCTGGTAACTTGAACTCATTATGCAAAACCTTGAAAAGATGAACTAAACAAACTGGATTCAATTTGTTGCGAAATATATATAACCATATTAACGTCAAATTTCCTCATTCAAGTCCTATATAAATGAATTGTAGAAATGATTTTTAACTCCATCATTGATCGATGTTCAACAGGGTTTTTAAAAGTCAAATTCCAAAGAAAATGGTTTACGTTATCAAAATACCTCGTATATGTATATAATATATTCCGTTGTTATATATGGCCTAATATTTTAGCCTGCAACTTAGAGGGCTCCGAAAATATCTCAGAAAGTTACCAGCAACGACCTAACTGAATTTTGGTATTTTCGGTAAGCCCTTTCACTGCCTATTTGAATCTAAAAACAAACATTTAATACTCATAGCAATATAAAACTATTTGACTTGTGGCCCAGATAGTATTTTTTGTCGACAATAGCAAGTCCTGTCACAAATGCTTTAGTTCGAAATATACAACAAGAGACACATTCTTCATGTCGGATTCTTGCTATGTCTTATTTTTCTGGTGAACATTATTAATGTGAACACGGAGAATGTCATTTCTTGAAAAGGTCCTATTACAAACAGGACATACGGGTCTGGTGTCCAATAAATGACTACTGCGAATATGACGATTTAAATTAAAGACTTCTTTGTAGGTCTTTGAACAAAGCGGACACTGGCGTCTTGATTCTTCACCAGATTTAACCTACAATAAATAAACAGAATAAATAAAAAAAAAACAGCTTCACTTGTTGGACTATGGTCTTTGGACCAGAAACCTTCTTCACGTTGTGTAAATTAAAGTCGGAAAGCATAACAATGTAGCTAGGTTTATGTAACAGTGTCTACAAAACGGCAAAAAATCTATCATAAAACTATTTAAGCCCTAGTCACACCATATATCTTCGGAAACCATGACAATGTAGGTTTGTGTAATAATGTCTACAAAACGACACAGAATCTATCATAAAACTATTTGAGCCCTAATCACACTATATATCTTATATGATCCCACTGAGTGGTCATACAAACGGCACAAAAAAACAATGGTCTTTGAATCAGCAACTATCTTCAACACCTTATGTTAACAAAAGGCCGAATCCACAATAAACTATGGTTATAAAAAACGGTACCAAATCTATCATAAAAGTATTTAATCACAAGAAGTCTACAAAACGGTACAAAAAGTCTGAAACCACAAGAAACTATGGTTATATAACATTGTATAAAACAACTAGAAATTTATGAACAAAATTAAAAAGTCAATCTCAGTTATTTTGCTTACTATCTTCACTGAAAGCAGAAATATAAAATTTTCCAAGAGTATTACTGGTGTTATAATTAATACACTTGATTCCAGGTAGCACAAATATTTTATCAAAATATTGCAAGACACAAATCAAAAGAAAATACTTTGGCCTCAACAAAGCCAAATCAACCATCTCTAATATATAATTTGAACGGAGGGGCTGGTCACTTTGTTGAGCAGTTGCGGTGTAGCGGTATTCGAGCCACAGGGAACAGGTCAGTTGACAAAGATTTCCTGTGTCGTTACCCCGAGAAGATCCTATGGGATTTTCTTATTTGTCATAGATAGCACCAGCAGGACCGACGCGAAAGAACACTAGGCAGTTGGAATCGGTAAACGGTCTGAAACGCCGTTGGACAGGAAAATCCCCCCTCCTGGTTTTGCCCACGTGAGCCTAGCAAAATATAATCTTGTGTTAGTCTCAAATTACCAGAAGCACTGTGGTCACTAGATGGTAAACTGAATACCTATCCTTCCCAATCCCGGTTTTATTTTATCACGCAATGTTTGTACTTGATTTGGGTGATGCATTCGGCTGGCTACCAAACACAATGTGTCCCCGGTCTGTGACAACGCTTGCTTAAGTGTAATTGAAGAAACTGGTGAAAACGATCTATAATGTGTTTTAGATGTCCAAATTTACACAAAACATGGCAATCATTTCTGGTGTACGAGCTCGTCTGTTTGATGAGAACATTTGAGAAAAAACCCTCACACCTTAGAGCAGGCCCGGCGGAGTAGGGGGGGGGGCTAGAAGTACTCTTTTCTCCAGGTTATTGCGCCCCCTGGACCCTCGCCTATAGGGGTCTAGAGTGGAAGCCCCCCCCCCCCATCAAGAATTGCTTCCGCAAGCCCTGCCTTGGAGAATCCACTGATTTTCACTCTTTGTGCCCAGGACAGTTCCAGGGTGTAAAATATTTGATCTTACAGTAGCACCCATTGATTTGACATAACATGGATATTAAAATTAAGTGTTTATAATGAAATACAATGGGGTTTAACGTCCTACTCCTAAACTGGGCTAATGAAGACGGGTAACTGTTAATAATAAATGTTACACCACGGACTGTTCAACTGTATAAAATATTTAAAAATCAAATTTATTTAAAATTGTTCTGTTTACAAAAAGTAAAATCATACAAATAGGTCCACTCTAAATAATTCTAGAGCATCAAAAATAAGAATCTAAGTTACATTATAATTATCAGCTTTGGAGAGTTTTAATCATTATTATAGTGAAGCACATTGTACATGTCTATGGAAGCCAATACACTAAAACGTGTAAATTACACTGTGTTTATTGACCTTGCACATATATATTTTTTAAATTGATATGTTTATGTTTAAAGAAGACGGTTAAAGCCCAATACCACTACTGTTGTAACTGAATAATATGCCCCAATCATTATTCTGGTCAACAAAGCGTGCTATTTTACAATATTCCAATTAATTGATGATACAAATTTCATCTTGACACACCGAATTTAAAAAATTGGTAAAATTCAACTACATGGTTTGAAAAGCTTTACGTAAACACTATCAAATGCAACTTGGATTTAAAAACATTTTTTAGAACCCGCTGGACAAGTAAAATAGGATGTAATGGATAATTTACACAACAGGTAGGACACTTAAACATCTAATAGTTAGAATACAGCTTATCTCCTTTTTTGCACCTGTCAAGTCAGCAAGAGTGTTATTGTCCCTTTAAATAGACCATGTCTGTTCTCCAATCCCATTCTTGAATGACAAAAAACATAGGTTGCCAGGCAACGAAACATACGCCCACAGCAGCTAAATCGTCCGGGCAGTCAACAAGAGTTGTCGCATATTTTACTTTTTTCGGTAATGAAACATTTATAATACACTAAAATCTGATTAAAAGTAACTACTCATTATGTAATTATCAGAAAATCATTGGAATTTGTTTGGCTTTGATAAAGTTCTCCTCCATGCTGTTCAAGTTATCTAAATTCATTGAAACTCAATATACTTGTTCGTCTCATGACCTTTAACAATTTATATAAATTTAAAGTCAATCGGTTATTAACTTTAGCCTCTAGAGCGTCCACAAAATTTTGAAAGTGATCAAGGGCCATAACTCAGTCAGTAATTATCTGAAATTGCTGAAAATCAATAGGCTTCTTCGTCTCATGACCTTAAACACTGTGTATAAATTTAAAGTCAATCGGTTATTAACTTTAGCCTCTAGAGCGTCCACAAGATTTTTATAAGCGATAAAGGGCCATAACTCTGACAGTAATTATCAGAAATTGCAGAAAATCAATAGGCTTCTTCATTTAATGACCTTAAACACTGTGTATAAATTTAAAGTCAATCGAATTTTAACTTTGGCCTCATGACCTTAAACACTGTGTATAAATTTAAAGTCAATCGGTAATTAACTTTAGCCTCTAGAGCGTCCACAAGATTTTTTGAAGTGATCAAGGGCCATAACTCTGACAGTTATTATCGGAAATTGCTGAAAATCAATAGGCTTCTTCATTTTATGACCTTAAACACTGTGTATAAATTTAAAGTCAATCGGTTATTAACTTTAGCCTCTAGAGCGTCCACAAGATTTTTTGAAGTGATCAAGGGCCATAACTCTGACAGTTATTATCGGAAATTGCTGAAAATCAATAGGCTTCTTCGTCTCATGACCTTAAACACTATGTATAAATCTAAAGTCAATCGGATATTAACAAGATTTTTTGAAGTGTTCAAGGGCCATAACTCTGACAGTTATTATCGGAAATCGCTGAAAATCAATAGGCTTCTTCGTCTCATGGCCTTTAACACTATGTATAAATCTAAAGTCAATCGGATATTAATTTTGGTCTCTAGAGCGTCCACAAGATTTTTTTAAGGGATCAAGGGCCATAACTCTGACAGTTATTATCGGAAATCGACAGTTATTATCGGAAATCGCTGAAAATCAATAGGCTTCTTCGTCTCATGGCCTTTAACACTATGTATAAATCTAAAGTCAATCGGATATTAATTTTGGCCTCTAGAGCGTCCACAAGATTTTTTTAAGTGATCAAGTGCCATAACTCTGACAGTTATTATCGGAAATCGCTGAAAATCAATAGGCTTCTTCGTCTCATGACCTTTAACACTGTGTATAAATTTAAAGTCAATCGAATATTAACTTTAGCCTCTAGAGCGTCCACAAGATTTTTTGAAGTGATCAAGGGCCATAATGACAGTTATTATCGGGAATTGCTGAAAATCAATAGGCTTCTTCGTCTCATGACCTTAAACACTATGTATAAATCTAAAGTCAATCGGATATTAACTTTAGCCTCTAGAGCGTCCACAAGATTTTTTGAAGTGTTCAAGGGCCATAACTCTGACAGTTATTATCGGAAATCGCTGAAAATCAATAGGCTTCTTCGTCTCATGGCCTTTAACACTATGTATAAATCTAAAGTCAATCGGATATTAATTTTGGCCTCTAGAGCGTCCACAAGATTTTTTTAAGTGATCAAGTGCCATAACTCTGACAGTTATTATCGGAAATCGCTGAAAATCAATAGGCTTCTTCGTCTCATGACCTTTAACACTGTGTATAAATTTAAAGTCAATCGAATATTAACTTTAGCCTCTAGAGCGTCCACAAGATTTTTTGAAGTGATCAAGGGCCATAATGACAGTTATTATCGGGAATTGCTGAAAATCAATAGGCTTCTTCGTCTCATGACCTTAAACACTATGTATAAATCTAAAGTCAATCGGATATTAACTTTAGCCTCTAGAGCGTCCACAAGATTTTTTGAAGTGTTCAAGGGCCATAACTCTGACAGTTATTATCGGAAATCGCTGAAAATCAATAGGCTTCTTCGTCTCATGGCCTTTAACACTATGTATAAATCTAAAGTCAATCGGATATTAATTTTGGCCTCTAGAGCGTCCACAAGATTTTTTTAAGTGATCAAGGGACATAACTCTGACAGTTATTATCGGAAATCGCTGAAAATCAATAGGCTTCTTCGTCTCATGACCTTAAACACTGTGTATAAATTTAAAGTCAATCGAATTTTAACTTTGGCCTCTAGAGCGTCCACAAGCAATTGTGGACGCCGGACCGACGGACGGACGGACGGACCGACGGACGGACCGACGGACGGACGGACGGACGGGGGCGACGGCAATATACGACCACATTTCAATGTGGGCGTATAAAAACTATTTATATCTACTGGGGATCGAAAAGGTAAGATATATTTATAAGAAGGTATTTGATAACCTATCACTAGTCATGCGAGTTCTATGAAGCGCTTGATCTCTCTTAAACTCCCGAGTTTTTTGGCTCCCTCTCAAATGGACCCGGTCATGTGGACCAAATGCAATTGTCAACCATATCGGCAGATTTCTAATCATTACTTCATAATTAAATTTTTTAAAACCAATATTGGGGTTTAGTGTGAATTTTGGATCTTGTCACTCGTGTCAATAAGCGGCCACCACGCCCCAGGAATGATCAGGTACGTCTCCGTGTACCGCCATATCAACGGCGGGAACGGCGTATAATATCGAAGTGCACAGTATTAATGTGTTGATGAAGGCCTTCCGCTCTGGTAAATGGTTTGTTACAAACTGGACAAACATGTCTATGGTTTAAATGCGAGCTCTTAATGTGTCGATTTAAATGAAATTTCCACTGATAGGATTTCGGACAGCTAGGACAGGCAAATCTTGACTCATCTATTACGTGCACCTAAAAGTAAAGAATGAAATACTAATAAAAAGTTGATCGATAAGAAACACCATAGGTACACAGTCAGGACATTTTTAAGTATAATAAGTATAACTCGGCAAATGTCTCACTGTTGCAAAAATTTGCCCCACTCCTTTGTTATAAATTAAAGCAGTAAGACGTTACCAACGACATTGTCTAGTGAATATCACGCGCTTCTAGTAATATTTGAGAGACGCAAAGCAGTGGTGCGGAAGTATATTTCGAGTGGGTTGGGAAATGTTGATCATATATTGCTGTATCCTAGAGTCAGGTTCTTGTTATTTGTAGGCTTCAGTCGACATCTTACCTCTGAATAGTGGGGATGCAAGTGGACAATTATGGCTGGAGGTAATTACCGCCGTTTGCAAACTTTCTATTGTGAGTCTACAAGTGTCAAATCACCAATGAATGAGAACATACGTCAAAAAGATCACTCGAAAAATGTGAGTTGGCCAAATATAACCCGTAAGACTTGGTCTAAAGCCAACCCAGCCTAGCCGGATCCCGTGCCACCAAGACAAAGTATCATCACAAAACAATGGATATCAATTAGAATCAGAATAAGGTTACAGCAGTTCTTAGAAGAGTTCCGGTCTCAAATCCTTGAGCAATACCGTTATCTGTTTACAGGTTTTCTAAGAAGCAGTATCTGTTATGTCAAATAATTGAATGAAATGGAATATAATTACTGTTCATTGCTAAGACAAGTATCGGCAAGGCTTCCTCTCTAGTGTTTACTTAATTAGCTACTAGTATGTACAAGAACAGTTGAGTAAAAGTGCAACACAGGCCACAATTCCATGGAATAGAATCACTGTGTATTACTAGACTTTAGGCAAATGAATACAATTATCAACAATTACTGAACATTATGTACATGGCCTAAATCAAAGTTGATTACCATACACAATACAAACTTTACAAGTGTTGAAATACTAATAATAAAATAATAATATCCAATCTAATACAAAGGGCAACAGTATGTAGTACGTTAGTCACAGGTTCTAGTAACTGAGACTGAGTATTATATTTAAAGGGTCAATACCACTCTTGCTGGTTTGACAGGTCAGAAAAAATAGCCTTATTCTAACTACTTAATGTTTTAGTGTTCTACCTGTTGTGTAAATTATCCATTACATCCTATTTTACTTGTCCGGGGGCGTTCGAAAATGTTTAAATCCAGGTTGCATTTGAAAGGGTAAAGCTTTGCCAACCATGTTATTACCATGTAGTTGAATTTTTCCAATTTTTTAAATTCGGTGTGTTAAGATGAAATTTGTATCATCAATGAATTGGAATATTGTAAAATAGTACAATTTGTTGACCAGAATAAAGATTGGAACATATTATTCAGTTACAACTAGAGTGGAATTGGGGCTTTAAAATATATAATGGTCATGTTTGTAACCAAGATTATCAAACCAAGGGGCATATAACTTGCCCCACACCGACTCTCTTTCAGTAGATTTTATAGAAGGTGAGAAACAGACCCTGGTTTAATGACTTTTATCAATTTAATCTTAGTTAATTAGTTGTATATATTATGTTAAATGAAATGAAATGAAATATGGTTTTATGGCACGTCAGCACCAACCGGGCCATATTGTGCCAAATATATATTGATTGTTTTGAGACAGGCTAAATTATATCACATCAAAAAATTATATGCATAAATAAAAACAATATCACAGTAGTAATATTGTTTTTATTTATGCATATAATTTTTTGATGTTAAATACTTTTGTATGTTGCTAAAATTTTATCTACCTAATCAATAAAGGATGAAATGAGTTAAAACCAAGTACGAATAATCATCAAAACGATTAGAGAAAAAAAACTTATAGGCAAAATAGTGTAATAAAACATCCGTTCTTTTGGTTTTCTTTTTGGTGTTGAGGATATGGTTCTAGTATAGAATGGAAAAATTATTAGAAACACAAAAATAGAAAAGGACATTGTAGTCATTGACATTGTACATATAGAATATTATATGTCCTTTCATTAAAACTAGATGAAAGGTTATTGGAAACGCAACAATGCAACAGGACATTGTACATATAGAATATGTCTTTAATTAAAACTAGATGAATTAACCCAATATAGAGATACACTATACGATCGATCACCAGCATAATTCCTAAACACAACAGGGTAGGTAGTCTTATATTCTAATGCATGCACTTTAGATCGCAAGGTTTGTAATGCTTTTAGTCGCAGCAAGGTACGTGACAACTACTGAACTAAAAGTGTCGCCTGTCTAACCACTGTGCATTAGTTTGTATTGGTGAAATTCACTCTCCATTTCTTTCCTTACTACATTAACAATACATTCTTCAAGAAATCCACTGTCTCGCAATGCACAAAGTCTTCAAATGGAAAGTGAGTTTTTCTTTTCTGGTAAAATTTTTACCACATGATGGACATGTATATTTGATATGAAGGTGGCTGGATTCGACATGTCTTTGTAAATGAGTTTTTCTCGAATATCCCTTCCCACAGATATCACAATAGAACCTAACCAGCTCACCAACCTAAAAATACAAGAAAACCACGTTAGAGTTCAAATTTAGTCAATTTGGAAAATGATAATCTGATGTTGTGGATGACATGCATGATGATCCGCTACTAGAACAGAATTCCGAAGAGTAAAATATTGTTCTGTCACTGTTAATATATCGCATTGCAGCAGGCATTTATATAGATTAAAAGTCATGCAATACAAACTCCTTCAAAAGGTCGATTCATTGTAAATTATCGACTGAAAAAGTTTATTATTATTAAATTAATCAACAGAAGCAACAGAAAGAAAAGTTTTATGTTTTAAAGGATAACATAGAATTGATGGTAGATTCTTTACAGTTCTTTTAAGTTTATTGATAGTCGTTTTAATTTTTCACTAAACCTTACCCCCTTTACAAATTTTTTAGCATATCAGGCAAGGTACCCAGGCACGACACGGTTATATTTTTTGTAGTGGAATAGCAGTAAAACGTGTTTGCGGCCCTCAAATAATCTAAAATTTTCATACAAGGCCACCCCCGCTTCTTCGCCTCTCAAAGAAAACAGCCGCTGCTGTCTATAAACCTGAATTTTTGGGGGCATTTCTAGTTTTGATTTCCCAACTGCCATCGAGCCCTAACAAAACACTTATTTTACTTTTCTTGTAATTGAATATCGTGAATTTGTACTATGTTGACTATGGATTAAAACAGTCTGGTTGGATACTTTTTGAGTTGCTTACATGGGATAGAATAGCAGAAAATGCATTTGCTCCCATACCGCGCGACGATTGATTGGTAGTTGCTGCATTCACAGACTGGTTTAGCAGGAAAAAAGTGTTTGTGTCTTCGTGGACTGTAAACAATAGATTGGAATTCGAGTCAGCCACCTTAATTAGGCTCTATTAGGCCACTTTGAAGCTGCTTTGTTCATCGGCTGAAATAGCAGGAAAACGTGTTTGCAGCCGTCAAATATTCAACAAATTTCGCTTCTTCTCCATTCGGGTTCTATCCCCTTAGTCCTCATCGAGCCCGTACGCTTATGGTAGTTCTATCCCTAGCTATCCGTAAGACAAATCTTTTCGGTTTACGAAGCGAAATATGCCGAAAAAATTGCTTATGTTTGATGTCAAAATTGTTTACAGTTCTATCCCTAGCTATCAGTAAGAGTTTTTTGGGGGATGACGGAGCGAAATATGCCGACAAGATCGTCATTAAATGTAAATCGTGAAAGGTTCTTTGAACTACATGTCAATGTGTTTGCAGTTAGGGATCGTTTTTGTCCATACTAGCAAAGGCATCATCTTCTTTTTCACTCCCATGAGTGCTTCTCATGGAAAGTAGGAACCATGCTTGTCAAGAGTTGAGTTTTCTAAGCAATGGAGTATCTGAACTGGACAATCGTGGCCCTTTCAAATGTTCTCCACAATTACAACAAAACATAAACAGAAATATATTGAAACATTTATTATTCATTAAGAAATAAATAATATTTAACCCTTTCCAAAGCCCAATTAAATCACATCCCACACATCCAAATAACTCCATTGACTGCCAATCAATGAGTTGAGTGTTCTAAGGGCTGGAGTAGCTGTGCTACCATGGCCATTTCCAATGTTCCCCACAATTACTCTAAAATACAAACATAAGTATATTGAAACATTTGTTTTCATTAAAAAATAAATAATATTTAACCCATTCCAAAGCCCAATCACTTCATTGGCTGCCAATCAATGAAAGAATCCTGTTCAAAATTCTGTCTCTGACTCATCAGTGTATGAATGGATAAGCACCAAAATAATTATCTTATGCAAATACTTTGCTTCGCATAATCTACGGGTCTAGTAAAACTTCACCAGTTGTATTGCCCAAGAAAGAATTTATATTTATTTGGGTACAGATTTTTTTCTCAGTGAAGAATTATCCAAATTCATGTTTTAAATGTTTGAGAACTGTCCTATATATTTGGCCTTTGATCATGGAGTATTAGCGCCATATAAATGTACATACTATCTAATCATTATTATCATTATGAAATATACAAAAACAAACAGGAAAGAACAGCATTAATGTTGAGCGATTTAAAAATACATTTCATCCGGATGCAACTTATGCATGTGAGATTTCAGTTGGTCTTTTCTTGAGAATTGTTTCTGACAAATATTACATTTAACCTTAAACTGCAAATGAACACCACGGACATGCCTCTGAAGAGCCCATTTGTATTTTATGCTTTTTTGACAGAATGGACACTGGTAAACCTACAAAGAGAAAAGAGAATAGATTGGCATCTGTTTTAACGGAGGAGGTCCAAATATAATCCATGTACATTAACAAACAAAATATTGGCGCAACAGATAGAGAGCAGAACAGTTCCAGATTTTAGACTTGAATTGTGCATCAGAGTTCTTGAGTCTTAGATTAAGATACTGCATCTCTCTAATCCAATCTACCCTCCTATAAATGGGCACCGACAGGGTGGTGTATGCAATTACAAAAACAATCTAAGGCTTTAGAAGTTGATGGGTAAAGGAAAGGAATCAGACAATACCTGTGTCCTATACAACCCTTTTGGATAAGCACAATTTAAATATACACATTATTGTTAAAATTATTTATTATACTTAATACACCACTTCATTTAATACCTCATATTATACAATGATTACAAAGAGATAAGGCAAACACGCAAATCGATGAGTTTTCATCTTAGATTGGATCTGTGAAACTTAATTACAACGAATATTACAAAAAATATTACTCGTAAAGCTCCAAATACATTCATTTTAAAGAAAGATAATCATGTTTTTTCTAGCATTCGCAACTTTTCAACACATTTGTTTCCTGGGTTTGTAACTTATTCACTACTCAATCAGAAAGACACATTCATTTAAATCCTACAACTGGCCTCAAAAGAGGAATTTCAATTTAACTCAATAACTGTATCAATGAAGAAATATTCCAAAACGCTTTGGCTTTAACCCTTAGAACCAGAAATGCAAAACCGGCTTGACGTTGTATCACATATACTCGAAATGTCGGTTTTGCGGCTTGGGGAATGTCAAGCTCCAATTACTTTGACGTCATAATTAATATGACGCCCTGTAAATCCAGGCAGGGACGTGCAACACCCCATGTATAGTCAGGGTTCAAAGGGTTAAGGTTTAAACCTCTTCAAATTTAATCAAGTCCTGAAGTTGGCCTACAAAAAAGATCATAATACTGTTTTCATTGTAAGGTAGTAAGAGTATCAACTGACATACATTTAAACCTATTCTCCTTTCCAAGAATAAAATGTCCTGTAACATAAATTTCTAGCCTTGCAAATTTATATTTGCTGTCACCATACAAAACACACTGTGAGATTATGAATATTAAAAATATCTTATGTCATGAATATTGACAAGCGTCTCGAAACTGCACATTTGTGCATGGCTCTAACCCTGTACAGTTGAGCAAAATTGTAGACGATTTTATCATGTGACACGATGTACCTTTTAATCAAACATGTAACACGGTGTTTGTTTAATCAACTCGTAACACAATGTACATTTTATCAAATCCGTAACACAATACACAACAGTCAATTCGGAAAAGTGGGACACCAAACCCCATTTCTTTTCAAATAACACAAAGTACATTTAATAATCAAACTTTAATCCATATATTTATGCACACCACGCATGTGACTTTTCAGATTAGCTTCTTGGTTAAATGATTTATGGCAAATTGGACACGAGACGCTAAAATTCAGGTGAATGCTTTGAACATGACGCTTCAAATGCGACTTCCTCTTAAAGCTGGCTGTACAACCTGGGCAGAAAAAACGTCTACCATGAACTTCTACCTATAAATATAGAAAACGTAAAAATGATTGATATGCAGGTACTGGAATAGGTGAATAAAGTTTGTAGAGGCTGTAGTGTATAATGCTAGGTTCCAACTATCACGATTCACGCTACGATTTTAGTCGTGGAGTAATCATGAGCATCCTATCGTGTCTTATTATACAATAAAGGTCTGTTGTAGCAATCGTGTTGATCGTATCAAAACGTATCCGCACCTATCTTCACGTACCAGATCACACAACAGTGGGAACCTAGCATAAGTTTAAACTAATCAATTGGTATAGAATGAAAAGGGATGTGAAGTAGGAGAAATTGCCAGGAATATCTAGAGACAATGAAATTTTTATTTATCAGATCAGAACAAACTTGAGTTGAACTTTAAGAGGAGTCTCCATTTTTAAACTGTTGTCAAAACAAACTTAAGTTGAACTTTAAGAGGAGTCTCCTAAACTGTTGTCTTTAAGAGGAGTCTCCATTTTTAAACTGTTGTCAAAACAAACTTAGTTGAATTTTAAGAGGAGTCTCCATGTATAAACTCTTATCAAAAAAACTTAAGTCGAAGAGGAGTCTCTGTGTTCAAACTTTTAATAGAACAAAATTAAGTTGAAATTTAAGCAGTTCCTGTGGATAAACTTTCAACGCTGAAGTGGAACTGTAGGAGTCCCCATCTATTAAACTCTTATCAGAACAAATGTTTATATCTAAAATATACTTAAGTTTAACCTTTACAAATAAAAACTCAAGCAGAAAGAAATATTCTATTGCAGCACACCCAAATATTCACAAGATAAAGTCACTAATTATAAGTAGTCCTATCACAGCAGTCATCTGGGATATTTGAACGGCACATCAAAATTAAGCAAATAAAACAAGTTAGAAGAAACCCAAATAAATTTTGAAGTGAATAAACTCTGAAAAAATCTAGCTACATTTTGAAGTGAACAGAACAAGAACAAGCCTAGATACATTTTGAAGTGAACATAAATAGAACAAACCTAGATATACATTTGAAAGTGAAAAGAGTCTGAACAACTAACACTAGATACATTTGAAAGTGAACAGAGTCTGAACAACAAACACTAGATACATTTGAAAGTGAACAGAGCAAGAACAACCCTAGATACATATAAAAATGAACAGAACACGTAAACAACCCTAGATACATATTAAAATGAACAGAACACGAAAACAACCCTAGATACATATTAAAATGAACAGAACACGAAAACAACCCTAGATACATATTAAAATGAACAGAACACAGACAAACCTAAATACATGTATCATAATAATCTTGACACTGATCTCTATGGCGACGTTTTACGTGATCCCTTAAATGGGCTCGCTGGGTGCAAGTCTTTTCACAAAAGGGGCATTGGGAAAGGATATTAAGATGTTTTCCATCGATATGTCTTTTTAAACAGTTCTTCCTGCTGAACATCTTTCCACACCAATTACAAGTTAGTTCTGCTATCTTGGAATACATCTGCAACTACAAAACGTAAATAATACTAAGAAAATATTTCTGATTTAATAACATCCCTAGACATCGTTTCTATAGTGGATTAAGAATCTGGACTTCTTCTATTAATAGCCCCGAGACTCTGGTTATATTGTGGAAAAACAATCGATCTGGGTTTTATCAACAAGTTACACTAGACAGTTTATATTGTGGGTCTAGAATCTGGGTTTTAATAGGAGTCCTATTCCTAGACACTGTTTACATTGTGGATAGATCATCTGGAGTTTAAAATCAACCCTAGACAGTTTATATTGTGGGTCTAGAATCTGGGTTTTAATGGGAGTCCTATTCCTAGACACTGTTTACATTGTGGATAGATCATCTGGAGTTTAAAATCAACCCTAGACAGTTTATATTGTGGGTCTAGAATCTGGGTTTTAATAGGAGTCCTATTCCTAGACACTGTTTACATTGTGGATAGATCAACTGGAGTTTAAAATCAACCCTAGACAGTTTATATTGTGGATATAGAATATTGGTTTTATTAATAACCCTAGACCAGTTTACATTGTGGATAAAACATCTGGCGTTTTAATTACAGCCCTAGATAGTGTTTGTATTGTGGATATATTAATAGTCCCAGACAATGTTTACACGGTTACATCTGGGGGTTTCACAACAGCCCTAGATAGTGTATATATTGTGGATATAAAATCCTGATTTTATTAATAACCCTAGACCAGTTTCCATTGTGGATAAAACATCTGGGGCCGGTTGCTCAAAGCTCCGTTATCTTTTAATGATCCGTTAACTTTAACAGAGAGAAAGATTGTTGCAGGAAATAAAGGCCCTGAAAATTCTGTGGTGCAAATTTGTCCTACAGATTTATTCTAATATAAAAAAATAAAGTATTCTATAGTGTTTTCTGTAGCAAATTTAACAGAAAGTTAACAAATAACACGTTACCAAGATATGTCCGTTAGAGTTTAACGGATCATTTAAATAATTTTGTTTTGAGCAACCGACCCCAGGAGTTTTAATAACAACCCTAGATAGTGTTTACATTGTGGATATAGAATCTTGATTTTATTAATATCCCTAGACACTGTTTACATTGTGGATACATCTGGGGTTTCACAACAGCCCTAGATAGTGTATATATTATGGATATAGAATCCTGATTTTATTAATAAACCTAGACCAGTTTACATTGTGGATAAAACATCTGGAGTTTTAATAACAGCCCAAGCTAGTGTTTATATTGTGGATATAGAATATTGATTTTTATTAATAGCCCAAGATATGTTTATATTGTGGTTACATCTGGGGTTTCACAACACACCTAGATACTCTCTATATTGTAGATATAGAATCCTCGTTTTATAAATATCCATAGGCACTGCTTACATGGTGGATAGAGGATCTGCGGTTTCATAACAGCCCTAGATAGTGTATATATTATGGATATAGAATCTGGGGTTTAATAACAGCCCAAGACACTGTTATATCCTAGATATAGAATCTGAGATTTTATTAACAGCCCAAGACACTGTTTAAATTGTAGATATAAATAGGTTCAGGCTTTTAATAAAAGCCCTTGACACTGTTTCTATTATGGATAAAGAATCTATGTCATGTTTCTCAAAATCTTAACTGAAGATAAAATCCAAATTTTAGTAGATACTTCTAATTTGATTGGCTAATCACTAAAATCAATCGATTATTATCCAATTAAATTACTAAAATTTGAATTTTATCTTAGCTAAAATTTTGTGAAAAAGGCCCCCGGGGATGAGTCATAGACATTCTTTCTATTGATGATAAAGAATCAGGCGTTTTAATGACAGCCCTAGGCACTGTTTATATATAGGCACTGTTTATGTGTGGACTTTGTGTGCTAGCTAGATACTGTTTAAAATTAAGATTCTGTAGTCCCCTGTGATATATAGGTAAAGTGACAGTTATGTTATGAATCCAGGATATTTTTTATTTTTACCCATCCCTAGTATACAGTTCTGTGTTTCCTTTTGCTGTAGTATGTTTTATAAACCATATGCGTCCAATCACTATACCACCCAACCCCACTTTCAAAATGATAGAACCCATCCATAGTGGTTTAATATTTGGTACAGTGCGGTTTTGTTCAGTTGAGAGAGTTTTGTCGCCTAGTCTACAAGTAAGTCAAATTTAACTGGAACTACAAGACGATACAAAGAATTGAACAAATGAGTATAGATGTTGCCTTCAGACAATCAGTGCAGAGAGAAATGGGTTTTATTGTCCAGTCGACAAAAACTTAGTTCATTTTGGGACTAACATATGGTTCAATTTTATTTTTTGGCGTAGCAGTGGGAGGAAATCGGAGGACTGGGAAAAATCACTAGATTGAACAGATGACCATACTCCTTGTCACATACTCAATAATAGACCCTAAGATTGAACATGCACATGATGATTCATTAAGCGCTACATGCCCCTACAATCAGTAGGCCTACAAAAAGCTGATGGGAGCAGTTCCAACAACTTTGTTATCAATCCATATAATTTGCCGAGTATAAAAATACTATGGGCATTTAAAAACTGACTTTATCCAAATATCTCCCACATTTTCTCAGATACACAAATGAAAACCCCTCTTACTAAATCAATTGGTGCCCAAAACAGTGTGCCGTTACATTTGAAATCAAGTCTGGTGAATAACAAAAGAAATTTATTTAAAAATGAAATTCTATAAAAACTACAAAAATGTCACAAACTGAATAATAACATATCTCCTTATTGAAGACTTCTTAAGTATCAAGCCAGTGGAACTTTTCACAGAGTTTATGCACACGCATTAACTATTCATAGAGTTTATGTACACGCATCATATGGAGTCGGAGGTTAGATTTTTGGGCTGAACTTTTGCCACATATTGGGCAGACGTGTGTACGAAGCTGAAGATGCTGTCCTCGAATGTGTCTGGTGAGGTGACCTTTTTGTGTAAAGTGTTTTCCACATACTTGACAAGTTCGTCCATCGACATCATCATCCTAGAAGCAAAAAAATAAACCAGACAATAGAAATAAGGAAAATTCCAGGAATTGTTTAATAAATAAATTCACATTAACAAGTGTTGCAAGCAAAATGTTCGATATCTAAAATATTACGGAGAGGGGTCTGTAGCAGTCGGAGGAAACCAGAGGACCAGAGAGAAAACCCATGAGGTTAGTCAGGCAACCCTTCTCCTCGTTACATACAAGTGTGGGATCGAAACCACGTCACTTGACTTCATGACAGGCCATATGATCTTAAATGTATTTGTTTGACCATTCGGACACCCAATAGACGCCAATAGTCCTCATTGACAAACAACATACAAAATATCCATCAATCATTGATATAAGTTTTCATTTTGTGGAAATGAGAAATTCAGTAAATAAAGAAATATTTTTCTTATTAAACATGGCCACAGGTTTTGGCTACTTAAAGTCTCTGATTGTGTTTTTTTTTTAATATCTTGCATATTACAATATGGTGAAAATTGAATCTTTAAAAGGAATAGCAGTCTAATAATGGTTCAATTCCAGTCAGTATTTACAAAGATATAATGAATATAAACACGGTTAACATTCTGTAATCTTTCCATATGATATATAATGTATGTACATGTATTATGCTGTTAGGGAAATCTTGCCCTTACAATGGCATTTCCGCCTACTCTTCAATGGTCATTTAATATGTGCATGTCAACTTGCCATGAAGCACTGTCACTGTGATGGCTGAAAACTATTAGCGGATATTATGAGTTTCTTCAACAATATTTTACCTTGGAATATGTTTGTTTACAAATCGTCTGACTTGTAGTTGTACAGAAACAGATACAATTTGTTTTGAAATGAAAGGGGGGGTTTAACATCCAGTATGTTTTACTTCGACTGGGTAATTTGTTTTGAATTCAAATGAAATGAGGGTTTCACATCCTACTGGACTGCTCTGAATGGGCAAATTGTTTTAGTTTTGTCTTGAATTCAAATGAAATGGGGGTTCAACTAGTACTGTCCTTCTCCGACTGGGCAAATTATTTTAGTTTTGTTGATGATGAAGGTGGTTCATAGACTGAAATTTGACAAAATCCTGCATAGAATCACTAACCGTTGTAATTATTATAAGTAATTATAAGCTCATTGATAGTGGCTCTTCACATCCTTCTTTTTCCATTTAGAACAAGTTCCTAATCGAGTGTGTCTAGTCAGTGCATCAACTCGATTAAAAATAAACCCACAGACATTGCACGTATAGGCAGATTTCATGTGTACAGACTTAACATGACGATTCAAAGTACGGCTCAATGTAAACATTTTATCACAATACTGACAGCTATACAAACTTCCTGAAACCTACAATCAAAAAAAAAATAATTAAGAAGCAAATTTATTCCATATTGGTAGATCATATACTAAATTCAACCATGCCTTATACGTGTACTCGAAACACTTTTTCAGCAATCAAAAGGTTAAATTATACCCATAAAAGGATTTAGTTTTGATTATATGAAAAATATTGATTTGGGAAAATCACTTAAGATGCTTTGTCACTTTAGGTGTCAGAAATGTTCACAATAACCATCTTTATTTGTTTGTAAAAGTCTACACTTCAAACAATTACACAGCCATCAAAAGGTTTATTGACATTATATTATACCAGTAGCGTTTTATCATTGAGGCGCTGGAGGCGCCAGCCTCCTCGCGAAAAAAATCAAAGAAGTTGAAAAAAAAAACCGGGAGAAAAATGCTAAAACCGATGAGAAAAATGAAATGTACCCTAGTCAGGGAGGGCCCTAAAGGCAGACAAAAGGGCCCCACGTTGGAAAAAAGGGCCCCACGTCTGACAAAAGGGCCCCCCTGACCATGGGAAAGGGCCCTGAGTCCGAGTCACTCGTTTTATACACTGTTACTGTTGAATCCACTACTGAATGAGAATGCAGTCATTGCATTGGCATGCAAATCATCAATCAACAAATCACCTTTTCTGAAAACCTACTAATAAGCTATTCAGGAGATGGCTAGGTCGCCCAGTGTGGCCTGGGGCCTGTTTCACGAAATTTTAACTTAAGATAAAATCCAAATTTTAGTACATACTTAAATCTGATTGGCTAAGCGCTAAAATCAATCTAATACTATCCAATCGAATTACTAAAATCGGATTTTATCTTAGTTAAAATTTCGTGAAACAGGCCCCAGGCCTTTTAACTAAAACATATTTTAATTCAAAAATATTCTTTACAAAGGGATAATAACAGATTATGAATCTTCTCTGAACATATCAATCAAATTTTTATACAAAAATAGTATGGCGAACTTATTTTTTATTCAACAAACATAAACATACGTACATCTATTTACAAAACTTCCTTGTAAATTATATTAGCTAATGAATACGCATACGTTTACTTATTGTTACATTATTATAGTATTTGTTTATAATTATATGTAAAAGTTTCGAGTCTTTGATATACCTTTGAAAACTAACATTGTATTTAATGTTTTTGGTAGTAGCGACGAACAATGTAGAAATATTTCGTGTAATTCAGTGAAAGGAATATTTCCCAGCAATGTCAATTTACTGAAAAGGGCATTCAAAAAAATAGTGATACGAATTTTCGACAGATATAGCATTACAACTACAGCATCGATTTTCAATTATATGTGAACGAAATAGATCAAAATGTAAACTACTACATCCACGTCGAATACGATTGTGGTATATAGAGAATGGCCTAGAACCAATACTTCTGAATTAGGTTTTAGAGATTGTTTAAATTCTTTAACGTTTGCAATGCCTTTCAAATCTTTTGATAAATTATTATATTCACGAATAGTTTTCGGAAAGAATGATTTTGTCTGATACTAACAAGACAACGGGATTCCCGAATATTGGAGTTTCGTAAATTGTAAGGTGCTTGGGATTCGTTTACAAAATGTATAGTATTAGTAAAATACACAGGCCAGATTCCATGGATTATTTTATGTATCTGATTCAAACGTCTAATCTTTCTTCTTTCACGTAATTTTGACCATGCAGTTTCAAAATATAAAGATTGTCTGGAGGTGTAAATTGTAACTGTAACAAGGCGAGCTGCTTTCATCTGAAAAATTTATAATTTATCTGAATTATAACTACTAGTTATCTGACAAAACGGCAAAATGCTTATTCAGTTCTAAGCCAAAGGTTTGGATTTCTCGGTAAAATCGGTAATCTAAACCGTGATGAACTGACGGAACCAGCATCTACATTGTTGGCCATTTCCACAGAAGATCTAGACGAACATTTCGAGAACGAACTGCAGCAATTCGTAAATGTCATCAAGGACAAAATTTTCATTAAGGATAGAATTTACGAGCTCCAGATTCTTGAAATGTTCGATTCAGAGACAAATGCTGGAACAGCGTTAATTTCCGAACATCCTTGAACTTTGGTCAAATATTATTTGAAATCCAACATATACCATTAATTATTTTTTGATTGAATTCCCAGTACGGTACGAACAAGGGATTTGTTTCGCATTCAGGCTTCAGACAAGTATCAGATTAGGCACTGGACCTCAGAATAAACAGGCCTCGAGGCTATGTAAGAATGCACCAAAATGTTCCTCAACCTCCGATGCCTGGGGGCAGACCCCCCCCCCCCCCCCGCGAAAGAGGGCCCTCAAAATAGTATAGCCTCCGCCATGATAAACCTTAAAACGCCCCTGTATTATACCCATGAAAGGATTGTTTAGTTTTGATTATATAAAAAATAAATCGATTAGGACAAACACTTAAAGAGTTACATTAAGTCTCCCTTGATTTTTTCCATACTTCGGAACTGTCACTTTAGATAAAATAATCACTTATCCAGAAATTTTCACAATAACCATCTTTATTCGTTTAAAAAAATATGTAACACAAATTCTCCACCGATGAAACATTTTCAATTACCTTGAAATCCAGTCCTGCTTGGATGAAATAGTAAGCTGGACAAAGTTCAGAGCAATACTTTAGTCACTTGTTTTACATTCTGTATAACAGGGACACAATGGTCATTAAATCAAGTACAATCTTAAGTCAAAAATTTAGAGGTAAAACTTCAAAAATTGTTATCTATGCCATGTTTCCGTACAGTATACAGACGGCCAGAAGCGTATGTGACCAGTCCACTCAGTACCCCGAACCACAATATTCATGTGACTGGAACTGTCTAGGCAGTTATGAAATTCGGGCAATTATTGCACTTCTGATTATTCCATGCAACATTTGGGTTGAAACTTTAAACAAGAATCATCCAGATTAAAATCAATATTCATAACCTTCGAAAAAAAAACAGTCACATTTTAGTTCAATCAACTAACAAAGTGTCAAGGGATATTCAGGCAAAAAAACAGTGAAATTCAGCTTTGGAACCGGTGTCCCTCCCTCGAAAAACTCCCATACGGCAATGAACATTACAGATTGTTTGATATATTCGCTGATCTCGGTTTCCTTCTGTCTTCAGGTATACAACGTCCCATTTTCCTGTGTCTCTTCAATGCATCCACTCTGTTAAAAACAAACCCACAGCCGTCACAAATAAAGGCAGATTTCATATGTACAGATCGGACGTGTCGATTCAAGGAGGAGCTTATAGTGAATGATTTGTCACAATACTGGCAGCTATGCATGCTTCCTGGAACCTACAATCAGAGAAATAAAACAATGGATGAGCCCTACAAAGATTTAATTATTTAATTCAAAGAAAATCTGCACCTCATAGCATACAGGACAGCACAGAATTCTAAATCAGCATCACATTTCAGGCATGCATGTCTGTTGGGGTTCGGGGTGGGACCTTCCATACACTACTCAGTTGAGGGGGCGGCACTTTCACAGCTGTTTTTTTCACTGAAGTGAAAATATTGTTTTATGTTTAAGTATGGTCGATGAGTAATTTGTTTTGGGGTTGGTTGCCCTGGGTGGCAATGTCAAGTACTCCACTGCTCCAAACTATGCAAAATAAAACTAAAAGTCTTCCTAATATTTACTGCCAGAATTTGTGAAGTCAAACTAATAACTTTATAAATTCTTCTTTAATAAGATAAAATTTATATAATGCATAATGATATGAAATAAGCTTTAACCTAGAGCTAGACTCATTAAGATGGGCATACACCATGCAGTGTTTTAGGACAGAATTTTTTGCATGACAGTGGCACTGCAGCCTATCCTTATTTGAATTCCCACTCTCAAGAGGTCTTTTACATGTACTTGACTACTAGGTGTATGCCGGTGTATATGGGACTTCTGTTTTTCATATGATCCAGACAACTAGACGCTGTCCCTTGCCAGTACCTCCTTCCTGCACCACTGGCAATGGAAAACCGCACAGGAATATCCCAAAGAAATTTCTTAGCTGACATTTGGATCGAACACAAGACCTCAAGGTAACAAAGCCAGCACCTTAATCTCTGAGCCACCATGGCTTGCAACCTCAAAGAAGATTATATAAATAACTTGGTTTAATGACTCTAGTTTTATTCACAGATTACAGTTTATAAAACAGAACAAAATAAAGCAAAGCTGTAAATATATTTGAATAAGTAGCCCTTCTCTATTTTTTTAAATTTAAACTAAGACCAATGGGTTGATATCAAATGATCCCCAACAAGTTAAACTTTCCAATTTACTATGACCATATAAACACAAACATATTCATATAATATCCAAACAGACATAGTGATCATGTCACATTAAATACTGTTACAGTATCCTAACAGGAATAGTACCGAGGAGGTTGGGGGATCACTCCTGGAATGGTGATCCAGGCCCAGATCAAGAATTTTGTCGAAGGGGAGGGCGGGGGCATACATTGGAGCAAAGGGTAATCATAAGAGTGTCGCATGCATTACTGCTTTGATGTAGTCCCCATAGTCTTCGTCACACAGAAACTAAAAATCTGGGAAATCCCATTGCTCGCTGCAGGTACTGTTCTGAACAGTGATGATCAGTCTCACTCCCCCCCCCCCCTGGATCAGCGCCTCGGTGATCATACCACTTTAAATCAAACAAGTGAAAAGTTATATCATCACAATCACTATTTATTATAATACAACCTTTGTATCCTTCTGTCAAAGGTAAAAGAATTAAAAATCCACAAAAAAGTTAATAAACAATTATCAAATGACCTAATGCTTCAACATACAATATACAAGATCTAAATCTAAATAGATATTATTATGGTAAACAATGACTTTTAACTTTTGGTCACATATAGAGGACATACTATTAATTAGATAGTATCAAATATAGTTAAATGTTTGCTTCCAAGGGTTATCAGTTGATGGCATATAACATAGATAGTCCTTCTAGCTGACTGAATTTGACAAAAACCTGGCTTGTGTGTAGAACTGATGAATGTATCATTTCTAACATTAATCATCTATCCAAATACGTTAAAAACATATCAACATATGAAAATGCTGTAATTATTTGCATTTCTGGTAACATATCAAAGTTTTTTTCATTCCATATATACATATCTATGCCTTTTGTTTGCACTTGAGCAATTTCCTCTTCTTGTGTGTTTTGTCAGTGAATCTGCACGATTAAAATTAAAACCGCAGACGTCACAAGTATAGGTAGATTTCAAGTGTGCTGACTTAACATGACGCTTTAATGAGCAGCGTAACGTATACTTTTTATCACAGTACTGGCAGCAAAAAGATAATCCAGTAACCTAAAATCAAAAGAAAAAAAATAGTGAATTATTTTGAAAATTTATATCCGTTTCCTTACGGGTTAGCAAGAAGTCAACAAATAAGCAGTTGCAAGGGGGTTGCCAGGCTGTAACATTAACAGGGAGTGAGCATAAGACAATGGCACCATGACATGTATCGATTACAGCAATTTCAAATTCATTATACATACACATTGTTGGTTAACTAGACACCGTTAAATATCAGAGGTGTACAGCCAGTTTCTATAGTAAGGTTTGGTGCAGAAAGGTGGGACGTTAAACCCTATTTCATTTCTAATTTGGGAGACAAGCACAAAATAAGTTCCATGACATGTACAAAATACTTTTAAATTCACTATATATTTTTATTTTGTTTTTAAATTCATAACACAAGGATGTTTGTCGAAAAAAAACAAATAGGTCCAGAAGATCTTCCAAGGTCATTGGGTTAAAAATAACTCTTGAATTCCAACTGCTAAGAGTTCTTTTATGTGCACGAGCTTGGTTTGTCATACCATCTGAACTCTTATAGAAATATTTCCTTAGCAGGCTCTTCGCCCTGTACTTCTTACAAGGGCAATGAAATAAAATCGGGTTTAACATTCTACTGTTCTAAGAATACTGAGGAACTTGCCAGGCCAAAACCAGGATCAAACCTGGTCAGTGAGCCATTGCTTTACCACTGAGGCTCCGTTATAGACACATCAGTTTATCATCTTAGTTAAAGCATTATTAAGAAAATATCAAACTTTGATAAGACAATTCTCAACATGTTTTACCACATTTCATGGCAGAGGTACATGTATAAGGACATTTCATTTCAGAGACATAAGGGCATTTTATTTTAGGGGTACATGTATGAGGATATTTGCCATCAGAGATATGATGGGATGGAATTACCATAATTAATGTTTCAGTTGATATAATCATGTTTTTTCATGTGTCTTTGTAGAGATCGTTTCCAACCAAACGTCTGTCCACAAATCGGACATGCAAAACCATATCTGGCATGAACAGAAGTACAATGAATCCTGAGGACATCTTTCCTGGAGAAGGATTTCCCACATATGTCACAAGGGAATCGACTTCCGACCTAAAAGCAGAAATTTTCAGATTTAATCAATTTCATTTGATTGTTCACTGTCAATTAGAATAATCTGATCTATGACCTTTTGTTTATGATGCCTTGCTAAAGAAACTTCATCTTGTATGACACAGGTTTTAAAAGAGCACAATGCCGTATTTGACAAATCAATTTAAACGCTGGAAGTTGATTTACTTTCTGGGATGTACATCTACCTGGATTCAAGGTAACACAGTTCTACATTTTATTACTTTGACCAGAGAGACTGTGTTGATCACGGGCAACTATAGTTTAGACAGCCCCACCCCCTCCCATGATGTCATCTATGTACATATATATCTATATCTGTCTTCAAGGTAACACAGTTCTACATTTCATTACATTGACCAGAGAGACCGTATTGATCACGGGCAACTGTAGTTTAGACACCCCCACCACCTCCCATGATGTCATCTATGTACATATATATCTATATACGTCTTCAAGGTAACATAGTTCTACATTTCTTTAATTAAAATATTGACTTAAAAGTCTGTGTCAATCAAAGGTAACTGTACTTTAGACACATCCCCATGATGTCATCCATGTACATCTACTATATCAATAAACTTCTTCCCATACATGTAGTCAAGGTAACAAGGTTCTATATTTCATGTCAAGACGTTGACCAAGGGTCAGTGTCAATCAAGGACATCTGTAGTTTAGACACGCCTCTGTCTATTCAAATCATCCAATGAAAATGTCAGTTCTTTCATATTTTAAAGCAATAATTTACATTAAACCAACAGACATCCTTGTCAACTGAACTAGGTTGCGATTGGTAAAAAATTCACATGGTCTCAATTTAAAGGAGTCAACAATTTGTCCTCAAATTAATAATTGTATTATAATTTCCTTGATTGAATTCCATTGGATTATTTTATTAAAAAGGCCCATCAACCCATTAGTTCAGTCATTTTGAGGTTAACACAGTTATTTTCTTCTACCTATGGTCACGTATGCAATGGTTGAGACAGTGTCAATATTTTGCCTACTCTACATCTTATTTGAAATGTCAAGCACTGTTCCCTCTAAGCTGTGTTGGGGGTTGGATGGCTGAATGGTTAGCGTGCGCGCTGTATCATCATACAGCCTGTCATTGAGTCAATTGGCGTGGTTTCGAATCCCTGGTTGTATGTGGCAAGGAGTAGGGTCGCATGTCCAACCTCGTGGGTTTATTCCGGGGTCCTCCTGTTTCCTCCCACTGCTAAAGACCACTATGCACAAGCGAATCATTGAAATAAAATTAAAAACCATATGTTAGTCCCAAAATGAACTAGTTTGTGGCGAGTGAATGTTAAACCACATTCCTCTTTCTCTCTCTTAAACAATTAGGAACCGGACTCGAGGAATGTTAAGTCTCTTCTCTGAATTTTTATTACAGATGGCCCTTTATTCTCTTTGCACCTTATTTAGATAGATTTTTATGCTTATCCAGTTTATATCATTGCTTCAACTGGAATAAGATTCTGTCATATAAATTTCAATTACCCTAAACCCACTTCAAATTAACTCACACAGCATGCTACTTAAATTCAACAAAACACATTTACGATGTAAAAATATATTTTATGATAATATGAAATAATTTGTACTAAACAAGATAATATCATAAGCTCTTAATTGAAATATCACACAGCACCAGACTTATATATATGTACCCTACATACATGTCCCCACATCAAATGGACTCCATAAAAAACGCAATGAGTGACTACTATCTACTATTTCTGCTTTTTAATATATATATATATATACCGGTATTGTATATATATTTTATGGTGACACTAAATGTTATCAGTTTTCATTTTTATATCTCACTGTCCCTTGACAAAATCACGTCTCTAAAACAAAATAACTTGTCTTTAACCCAATCACATCATTACCCATTTTTATAACTATCCCCAAAATATATCAAGATCACTTTTGTTCTATTATAAATTTTATATCTCACAGTGTCCCAGACACATTATGATCTATTATCAATTTTTATATCCCATCCCACTGTCCCCAACACATTATGATCTATTACCAATTTTTAAATCCCACTGCCCCGACACATTATGATCTATTATCAATTTTTATATCTCACTGTCCCCGACATGTTATGATCTATTATCAATTTTTATATCCCACTGTCCCCCGACATATATCAAGATCGCTTCTGATCATGTACCACATCAACATGTCTCTTTACGGAATCCTCTCTTGTAAATATCTTATGACAAATTGGGCAACTCCATTTCATTTGCGCGTGAATGCCTTTAATATGACGCTTCAAACTGTTGCTATTTGTGAATACCTTATCACATTCATTACAACTGAAGCCATATCTCACAAATATCTGAAAACATAAATAAATATTGTTATTAAACTTCTAGTCAGCAATGCAGGAGGTCGGGGAATTGTGCTTTTACTTTAAAAACATATCAATTTAATGATGTTTATTGTGTTTGCAGTTAAATTGTATGAAATTCTAATTTCAGGGCATGTTCTCGATTCAGTTTTCAATCATGACTCTAAAATCTGATTGAAACTTGAGTCCTTAAGGGGAAGAAGTAAAGGAATTGAGATCAACAATGGCTTGATACAAAAAAATTATTCAATACTAAAGCTTACCAAGATACAACCAGGGAACAAATCTCTTTTTCTCAGAAAACCAGATTTCAAAGATGATCTTGAAAAAACCCATAATATGAAAATTGAGAATTCAACTTTTGACTAATAAACCATTTATGTCCCACCATTTTCACAGAAGACAAGAAAAAAGCCCTAAACTATTCAACTTAAACATATTCATAAACATGAAACGAAATGTAATGAATAAAAATTCTGCAGCAACCTGGCAGCATACACTAGGTGGAGTTCTAAGGGGGAATTTAGTACAGACATGAGTGCTATAGGCTACTCTTACTTCGATTTCAAACTGCCAAGAGATCTTTTCATGTTGCTAACGGTATACATGGGATTCAGGATGCCATTTTTAGGTCCAAACATCTAGATACTTACTCTTGCTTGTGTAAAGGGTATCATTATTAGTCCCAAAATGATTAACTTTGTGTTGAGCAGGCATTAAACCATATTTCTCTTCTCAATTATCAAGCGAATTTAAAAGAATACTACTGATAATATAATCTTAAAATACAGCACTTTTGCGGACATTCTGTCTTAAAATACAGCACTATTGACAAGTTATGTTTTAAAATATTGCACAATTTATGATATTCTTTATGATTTTGTCTGAAGCCCTTTGGATTTCTTAGGCTTACATCTTGATTTTTTTAAGTCTCCTGTCATACTGTCCATTTAAGCTTACACATGCTTCTAGCTAGAATCACTAGACACACAAACATCTAATGAAATTGTTGGTGCAACATGGCTATGTGTCTCTTTAAAGAGTCATCGCGTGCGAATGTTTTATAACAAATGGGACAAGTCCATTTAATTTTTATATGGATTGCTCGTATGTGACGTCTTAAATTGCTTTTATCTTTGAAAGTTTGGTTACAATCAGTACAAGGACAGCTGTAATAGTGTCTCACTGGGGAAATCTGAAACATAAAATAACCGTTTGTTACTAATACTATATAGACAGTCTATCTATATCCACTAGAGGAATCAAAATACGTCTGAAAGTAACCATCAGTATTGTGTTCATAAAGGTGTCAGTACCAGAAATGCCAACCAAAAAGCCTCAACTCAGACCTTATAAGCCATTGGAGAGATAAGAGAAAGGGGATTTAATATCCAACCTAAAAAATGCCAACAAATTCCCCCAAGTGAAAGATATTTATATCTCTAAATTTCTCTTAACCTGTTCATCACTAAGTATCTTTTGAGACAAATAAAGAGCTTTGGCAATACAATATGTTAGATGATGGTAATTTGTCAACTACTCTATCTATTTGAACATTGTTACTTTAAGTGTTATCTTGACATTAGTGTAGTTTTGTTTCTTGAACCTTTGTTGATTCTGTATTTTGTTTTACAGTACTTAATCCAGCAATGTTTGTTAAAACTACTAACTTCTTTATAGAATGATTATATTGGAGAGAGAGAGAAATGGGGTTTAACGTCCACTCTACACAACTAGGTCATTTTGGGACTAACATGTGATTTTTAATTTTATTTCAATAATTCGCTTGCACGTAGGGGTCTTTAGCAGTGGGAGGAAACCCACGAGGTTGAGTAGGCGCCCCTATCTCCATGTCACATGCGCCCCCTATCTCCATGTCACATTCACTCACACCAGGGGGCGAAACCACAGTCGCAAGCCAGAGGTGGCTGGCCAGTTAGAGGTCGAAGCGCGGCACTCTAGACCACCAGGCCATCTCACCACCCCACCCCCTGATTATATTGGAATGGATTTTAATGTCACATCATCTTTAGCCTAATATGGTCGTATGTGCAATAGTAGGAAGGTTAATTTTTTCCTAATGGATAGGTGTGCCTCTTTTTGTACCAACTGGAAAACTAAGCATCACTTTTATTCTTGTCAGTTCTGCAGATGCCACTTGTAAAAGGTGGGCAACCCGGAATAAAAATGCTTAAGTTCTTCACGACACACGATTATTTCGATAAATCAGTAAATAAATGACTTTACAAAAAAAAAAAAGCAAAAAGATAAATGATTTCATTTTATTAATAATTTTTAAGCTGTTGGCCTGACATTTCACACAAAAACCTAAGATTGTAAATACAATTCATATCTTTAGAAATCGTTATTAAAGATCCATACAAATGATATGGCCATAGTAATTTCAATTGTTTGTTCTTCGGGAACACCTGTTCAAATTTTGTTTAATATACATTTTGGAGAGAAATATTAATTTAAAGTACTTTCAAAATCTTGTAGTTCAAATTTTTAAATTTTAAAAAGATTATTTAATTTATTTATCAAGCCCCTTAAGAACTAATAAAACAATTGCTTTGGCCTGAAAATGATGAATAAAATATCAATTAAAATTCTCTCATAAAACAAATGGTTTTCTGTACCAACTGTTTTCAAATATTATTAAAAGTTTATAAAAAACATTCTCTATACAATCTTTGCATGGTGTTAAAACATACTGTGAGCTACAAACTTATAACTCAAAAAAAACTCTAATTTTCTTAAATTAGTTGGCTACCCAAATAATGTCTATGAGCCACAATGAGCATTATTCAAGAAAATTTCTAGTACCAGAAATTAGCTGTTAAAATGTCTAAATTAACATTCACATTCAACATTTAGTATATATGATAAAACATTGACTGACGAATAAAAAATTCTGGCTTGCATAGACTCATTACAACTTAAAACAATTTGCTTTCAGTTACAAAAAAGATGCATAATCAACTGGACTGATTGCATACCCAATATAAACATATAAAGTTTTTTTCTAAATTTTAAAAAACATCTGGGGGCATACATTCGAAATCAGTCATGTATGTCGGTCATGAACACTCAAGTTAAAAAATGACTGATATATCTTTGGACTGTGGACTCATCAATCAAATTCACACATTGTAAACCTAGCTATGTGACAATAAAACTCAACATTGTGTACAGAATATTGCACATCTATAGAACCAATATCAGTTCTTGATTGGTATTACAGAATAGATTCTAGGGTGGTTTGAGAGTAAGAATCGACCTGCATCAACCAGTTATTTTCAATATAGATGATTCTATGATTAATTCATTTTTGCCACTATTCAAATTTTGCTTCCTATATTTTGGGGCAGAGACATAAATTTCTATTTATTAAACAGTAAAAATTAAATTGGTTTGGCCTTAGCCTTGATACAAATTCAATTATAACCAGGGCAATCAACACCCACATGCCTCTAAATAAGGATCAATTATAATCCTTCATTTCAAAACTTTGCAAGCAGGTAAACTTTTAACCTATTCTGCTTACCGGTCCTTTGAATTAGCAAAATATGACCATGTTCAGCATTAACTCAATTCTATAATACATTGATAAAAAGCAATTCAAAAATATTATTTAACTTTATTTTGTTTTAAGGTTAAGCTATTTGAAAGTTTAATCTTATGTTATGTAAATTGATTGACAGGTCGACAGGTTTATTCTTCTTCCCGTCAATTTCACTGCCAGTCAGTTATCAAGACTGGCAAATGTAACTAAAAGAAAGCCCTGATACAGTAAACTTTGTATGATCCTAATATCGTTCTAGCCAAGACTGATATGAATGAAATGATAACCCTGGTTATACTGTTGGTGGTATCTCTTTTCTATGTACACGTTTTATGTGGTCCTTTAAGTGACCTTTCTGGGATGTGAATTTGCCACAAATTGGACATTCAAAGCCTTCATTTAAATGAGTAGTTTTAATATGTCTTCTTAAATTTCCCTTATGGCTAAAACCTTTCCCACACATGACACATTTCCATTCAGTGTGACAGCCAATCTAAAATAGACAAGAAAATAATCAAATTTAGTTTTTGTTGTGTTTTGTCTATTCACAATCGAAGAAACTCAAGAAATCCATTTTAGATCCAAAAATATCTATTTCACATATCTACATGTATTACAATGAACACCAAAGCATAATATGGAACAGAATTACGATTTTAATTAAAGTGTGGTTTCCTTGCGGAGTCTCTCAACATTGCTGTAATTAAAATAGTAATCGTGTTCCATATTATGTTTTTGTGTTTATTACGTGTGTTAATTAGTAAATAGCGTTGAAGATACATGTATCATATTGTCCTGAATAAGAAAGAACAACAAACGCTCTTCTTAGTATAAATCAAATAAAAGAAGTTAACTAATTGTTGCTGGTGTTGTATTAACATGAACTTAAAGCCAATGTGCGAATTAAATATTGAAAATAGCAAGCCGGTGTGCCTATTGTATGGCATTTTTTGTTGTAAACATAGATATTAATCAGAATAATTACTACACTTGAGAAATATTGAGAAGCTGTACTCATTTTTTGTATTTTTGTTCTAAGTAATATAAATTATAATTCAGAACACGATATACAATGTAACAAACTATCAAGAAATACCATATGCTACATGAGGTAAATAATGAAACGCTCTACTCATTTTTTTAATTGTAATTGGGAACACAATATACTTTGTAACAAATTATCAATTGAAGCCAGTTAATATTAAGGGGATCAAAGCTCATGATCATGTGTACCTTTCTTTTCATTATCACTATTTTTGTGGTAATCATAAATTTTATTCACACTAAAATAATACTGCTACATAACAAACCATCAAGAATTAAACAGAATGGAAGCTTTTTGACACTACTTCCTGTAATTGGCGACAAACTATCATCAAGCATTTCTTGACTTTTTACTTTTTGTTTTAAAACGAACTACAAACTGTGCAACAGATTCTTACAACTTTAAAACTATAACACTGTATCATTTAGTATGATGTCGTCTCATGTGTGTGTATAAATTAAACTTATAGGAACATTGTTTCCCACACTCTGGACATTCATAGCTTTCGTTCAGATGATAACTTTTATAATGGCGATGAAGACTTCTCTTGTGGCTGAACGTTCTCCCACATAAGTTGCAAGTACATGCCTCACGATTTTTACCCTTTACCTACAATACAAGAACAGAGATATAAGAACTTAACCTTAAGGTGCACATGTTAATAAAACTTGAAAGACCACATTTTTAAATCTATTTCTACTTCAACAGGCTACATTCTATAGATTTCAATAAATAAAAAAAAAACACAACAAAAATCAGTTAGCTGTACGAACTGCCCATATGAGAGAGCGATTTTCAAAAAGATCAGGGAAAACAATAGACTGATAAACATAGATTTTTCATAGTGATCTGGAGCATTGATTCTGAAATCAGTGGCACACAACACAAGAAGTCTTTTTCTTAAAAAAACTAATAATAGTAATGTCTCAAACTACATTTAAGGTTATATTTTACGCGAACAGTAGGACGTTAAACCCAATTTCATTTATGTCTGTATGCAAGAGATTTAAATAGTTCATTGATTCACAGAATGACATTGTGTCATGTGAAGTGTAAAATTGTATGAGCACAATTTTCCGCAAATAGGACATTGAAATCTTTCTTGGAGATGAGCTGTTTTAAAATGGCGCCTTAAACTTCTTTTATAAAGGAAGGATTTGCCACACAGTGTACAAGGAAAACTGCCAGACTTGTTGACCTACAACATAAAGAAACAACTATTTACTACATCTTTATATCATGACACCCAACATATTCAAGACAAAATAATCTGATATGCCTTCAGCTAGTATACATTTATCATGGCTTCTTCTTGCAGTGGAGCAGAACGAAGGGCCTGACAAAGTTAAAATTGGATAGTAAAGCGAAACCTGGTTTCCCCTTGTTAGCAAAGCAAAAGTAGATTGTTAAGAACCATTGCATTTTATTTATCACAATCAGGTACATGTCTGGTTTCTTGTCTTTTGTGCAGGATAAAAGGTAGAGTGGGACATTAAACCCCCATTTCATTTCATTTATCAGTCAAGTTTTTGCTAAGTTGCTCCTTGTCAGTGGTGCAGGACAAAGGTGTTGGCAGCAAACAAGTAGGATGTTGCACCCAATATTATTTCCGAATTTGTAACTTACAAAATGACAGGGACTAATGAACTTGTACCGGACATTTGTTTTCTCTAAAATTGTTTCAGACAAATATAAATTATTACCAGTAATAAAAACCAATAAACAATACAAATGATTATGTAATGCAAGGTTTAGCATCCTGGCCCGAATGAACTAAAATAGATGGGAACAAAAGATAAAAGATATGCCAGATGAGATAACTCTCAACCAGTGCCAGATTTAGATGAAATGCAGCCCATGGTTGTTTTAATAATGACATCCTTTGTAATCCCTTGTGACTAGAGAGAGTGTGTTTTAAACACAACTCGGTGAAGCCAGAATGATAATGTTATACAAGTTGAGAGAGAAAAAGAGAAATGGGGTTTTAACGTCCACTCAATACAAAGTAGGAGGGGTCTTTAGTAGTAAGAGGAAACCGGAAGACCTGGAGAAAACCCATGAGGTTGGACAGGCAACCCTACTCCTTATCATGTACAACCAGAGATTCGAATCGACGCCAGTGCACGCTAACTATTTAGCTATCCACCCTCCCCCCACCCCATAAACTTCAGCCTGCCAAGTCTACAGGTAAATCCAGCACTGCTCTCACCAGAGGATGTGTGCCTGACAAAGCCTGAATGTGAGTCTGATGCTGTTAGACAAGTTGCTTGCAACCAGGCTCAATCAAAGTCCAAAGAGTAACATATAAAGGAGACAAGAGTTAATACAGATGTACACACAACTTTATTCACCAAAATAGAAGAAAAAACCTATTCACCAAAACAAAACAAAAAGCTGTAGTGAGATTGAACTGACCTCTTTTTTTCTATTGCATTACGAGTTCAATTCTTTATGGAATGACAAAAGTACATATTTTTTTATGATGATTAACTGAAAGATGTTCTTGTTATTTTACAAATGTATTTAATTACTGTTTTTCTCTGAAAATGTCTGTAATTATAAGTTTATGAATTAATATTTGGACAAAAGTTAATCTGTCTCAAACCATGTCCTAGCCAAACTCATGAAAACTCACAGTAATGGTCAAACTCATTTCAAATTTCTGAAAATATCATTATAAAACTAATTAAAACATTATATATACATGTGCAGCTAGTTATCTGCTATAACCTAAAATCATAATTCTTTGAAAAAAAAATATGACAACTTGACCCAATTTTCTGGAAGGAGTAATGAATTATTTTCTGAAAAAAATATGGTCTAAAGGGAAATCACTACATTTACAGATAAAGTTCAAGATATTTGTGAATGTAATACAACAATAATCACCTTGTCGTATCAGCATAACAGAACAAAATCGTGTATTTAACAATCAGCTATTTTGTGAATTCTGAGTAAATGTGTCTTTAAATTACACTTATAAGTAAAAATATTAGAACAAATATGACATCGAAATCTTTTCTGAAGATGTGAACTGGTAAAATGACGTTTTAAATTTCTCCTATAAGTAAAACATCTTCCACAGATTGGACAAGTGCCATCTTCTAGAGACAACGACACCTACAAAATACGAAAATCTACGATTAATGCTACACTATTCAATTAATAAAATGTGGTACCAATATTACAATAAGAAATACAGTCACGCCCACATATTAATCTTGATAAAACTATTATAAATATAAATAGATAAGCTTTCTTAACACATAAAAACTAGTAATGTAACTGCATCTATTGTCTTTTCAGAGTTAAATTCTATTCTATGGTATGTAAGACATGTTATCTAATCAGTCAAAATCGGTGCCAGGATGGGCAATTATGACTAAACAAAAGGTCCTAATTAAGGAAACTATTGATGTTTTTACTTCTTGTAAAGGATTTCACATGATTTGTTGCAAATTTATAACATTGTTTTTTTTTTAAAACATTAGAAAGACTGGCAATTTGTTATAAGAGCTTCTTATGTTTATTGTGATATGTTAATTTAGTAGAATATATAACAATGCCTTTATTTGAATATTTATGACCAAAACACTTTACGAGCAACACCTTAAATATTACGAAACTGTGGTAAGTTAATAAATGTAAACAAATCATACACAAATAATATTATGCCTGTCAATTTTTGATCATACATTATTCTGGCAACTTGTATTGGTATTGGCGGTGAAGTCGTTTTACATGGTCAAGCAAATTACTTTTATATGTACATGTCTTGGGACAAAAGGGGCACTTGAATGTTTCTTTAAGATGGTATCCTTTAATATGACGCTTTAGACTTCCGTGGGTACTGAACTCCTTTCTACATATTTGGCATATGACCTACAAAGAAAAGAAAATTGCCTAATTAAGAAAAATTTGCTTTATTTTGCTTAAGAGGCTTTTTTTAACAGACTCAGAACAAAACTGGACGTAATTATATGGATTACATGCTATTTAAATAATCACTTCCTGATATAATATAAGCCCTGATTGTTTAGTGCATGTTAAAATCTTTAAAAAGAATAATATTTCACTTTCAAAACAATTTATTTCCCTTTATCTGTTTATTTTTTAATATTAATAGATTTCCCTCAATTAATAGCAGTGCCAGTAAATAGAACAGCTGAAAAAAACAAGATCTAATTCCATAGGTTTGAATTCAATAACAGTATCAAATAATGCAGACTTTAATAGCAATGAAAAACCTCGAATATTTTGCCCGAGCACTAACAACCTTCTGAAAAAATAATCTAAGAATAATTAAAGGTACTAACGACCGACTGTGATATTTGTAAACATGAAAATTGAAAAGAGGGTAATCTCTGCTAAACACAATTAGATTAGACTTTGTTTGAATTAAAACCGTCCATAATATTTCAGGTGTTATTACCCTTTATTAAAAAAATTTGTAATGTTCCGTAATAAACTCCAGTTGTACAGGCATACTTCTGTTTATCAAGTACTACCACCATTTACTGTTTTTCACCCTGTCTGCTTCATTAGCCATTTATTTGGTATTTTGTTATGCATAACCAAAGTTTTTTAGACTAACACATGAGTTCATTTTTCATTCTTTGAATGAATATTTTGTTAAATACTTTTGTACATGTAAACAGCTATGTCCATCATCATTAGCCCAGTCTGAGCAGACCAGCAGGACATTAAACCCCATTTCATTTTATCTACAGCTATGGTCATATTTCATCTTTCTAGTCATAATTATTCAAGAATGTTTTAGTCTTGCATATCATGCATTATGAATCATGAGCAAGTGTTCACGCAAGTCACTCTTTTGGGTGTAACTTTTTTCACAATATGGACAATTTATTCTGATTTTAAGATGTGTGCCTTGTATGTGTCTTTTCACGCTTGATTTTTTAGTGAAGACTTTCCCGCAAATGGAACAGGTGTTATCAGCTGCATCCTAAAAAAGAAACAATCACAAATAAGGGTGTATGTTTTCTGCAGTATCCTAAAACGAAAGTCCTCAATCAATTAAAATCAAAACAAGAGTAGGCCTACTATATAAAACAGGAACCTAGCGGGATGTCATCGCAGCCATCTTGGAATTGTGATGTCATATTAAAATCGCAATCTGTCAATTGATGCATATTTCTCAATAGAACAAGAGTGCCAAATTTCATGTTGATGGTAGTGGAAGATTTATTTTTTCCAAGCGCAGAACTATAAGATTAAGTATGCAACCATGCTCTAATTCTTGTGTATCATTGGTACAATGTCATCAACATTGATGTCAACATCACTTTTGTTAATTGATAAGATTCCAGCTATTTAGACAATTAAAAAGAAATGGAACGTGGTTTAGTGCTAAACTTTTCTGCACCAAATGGGCTAATGAAGAAAGGTACACACTATCAAGTGTGCTTTAGTGTGGCTTTTAGGGTAATTGTGCCTAGACAGCAGTGTTTGTGCCTACTCTATTTCCAATTCCAAATGTCAAGGGTTCTTTAATGCCCATTGTTTATTTCTCAAAAATGTACTTTACTGGGCAGTGCCGGACTAACCTTGTGGGGGTCACGGGAGTGACGGGACATACCAACTGTGCGGGGCCCCCATTGTTGTTTGTTCAAATTGTTCCCTTGAGTGCCTGGTGTGTTTTCCTCCAGGAATTTTTTTTTTGAATTAGGATTAAATTTCAGTGCATCTGAGACAAGTAAGCCAGCGATTTCATTGACGTTAAGAATTTGTTGACAATTTGAGTATTTTAAACAGACTCTTTCTCTTATGATGTTTTTATTTACTTTATTTACAATATCACTACCCCAAAAACAGAATATATAACTTTATTTTATTTTTTTAAAAAATAAAAAATATCTAATACAATTTTTATATATTTTAAACATAAAAATACTAGTAGTAAGTAGTATAACACAGAGGCAACCTTTTAAAACAATTTCAAACCTATCCAGTGCCACAGCATAACTTTCACTGTGAAACCGATACTGTTCATTTATGAACCGATGTCTTTTACTAATGAACACTTTTGCCACAGTCTTTAATATGTATGGAGAGCGTTCAGAAATAATTATAAGACGCATTATCTTGTGTGAAAGGCGACCCCCGATCAAAACTGTCCTGATCTTCACCGATACACCGAGGAAAGGTGCTAATAAGTCACTTACATCACATTTCTATGGAGTATTGTGAAGCGATATGTGAAAAATAGTATTCATTATAGAGTCGTGTCAAGCAAATGACAAATACTTTCTGCTCTATCGTTTATCCCTTTCTGTGCCTCATGTTACATTTCATGGTATAATGATTTCGCAGCGTGAAAGAGCCATGTGTTGTTTAGACACCACTGATAGATGACGTGAACATAGAGCCAACCACATCGTAAAACAAGCCTGTTGCGTCGAGGATTGCAATTACAATAAACTGTGGTCTCTGCTTTAAATACAATATACATCTCATTCAATAGTCGGTTCTACTTCTTGTAACATACAAGTATGGAATAAAATTATCTAGATAGTTATGATAATGAATGTTTGTGTTTACTCTTTTTGGGGTCAATAGGGGGTGGGGGGGGAGCCTGTGACAATAAAATTGCAAAACAAAATTCAATATGACACTGAGTATTCAGAGAACAAATTTCAGATACACAGGCCAAAATTCTTTGGAATATAATTACAAATTTCAGAAGCTGATAGCGTCACATCTATAGGAGAGAGAGAGAGATGGGTTTAATGTCCACTCGACACAAACTAGGTCATTTTGTGAGTAACATATGATTTAATTTTATTTCAATAATTGCTTGCGCGTAGGGTTCTTTATCAGTGGGAGAAAACCGGAGGACCCGGAGAAAACCCACAAGGGTGGACAGGGGACCCTACTCCTGGTCACGTACAACCGGGATTCAAAACCACACCAGTTGCACAATGACAGGCTTTATGATACAGCATACACATGCTAACCATTCGGACATCCAACCCTCCCACATCAATAGGAATCACGATCATATTGCTATGGGTTGATGTACATGTAGTTGTACCATGTTCTTGATCAGGTTTCTATGCAATTCCTAGCACCCCTAATTTTGGAAACCTGACTTGAACAGAGTCAATACATATGTGCAGTACTCAGGGACTAATTGACATTCCTTCAAGGGTCACACTACTCATAGACCAAAATAAAAACCAGAGGCTATCTTTCCTCTAGTAAGGATTATCCAAGAAAGTTTTGATCTTGCTTATCATGAATCATGAGAAAATGTTCTTGCAAGTCACTCTTTCGAGTATAACTTTTTTCACAATATGGACAATTTATTCGAATTTTAAGATGTTTGCCTTGTATGTGTCTTTTCACGCTTGATTTTTTAGTGAAGACTTTACCGCAAATGGAACAGGTGTTTTCAGCTGCATCCTAAAAAAGAAACAATCACAAATAAGGGTGTATGTTTTCTGCAGTATCCTAAAACGAAAGTCCTCGATCAATTAAAATCAAAACAAGAGTGGGCCTACTATATAAAACAGGAACCAAGTGGGATGTCATCGCAGCCATCTTGGAATTGTGATGTCATATTAAAATCGCAATCTGTCAATCGATGCATAATTCTCAAAAGAACAAGCATGCCAAATTTTCTTGTTCACGGTAGTGGAATTAGTTAAGCCTTGAGACTAGCTCACAACCAGCCACACTTGCTACTATGGAGGAAATTTGAATAAACCTGTGCGCGAGACTTACAGATCACATGCGTGTGTTCGACACCTAAGAAGATCAAAAACTTCACCTGGTTTCTTGCTGCTGGACTATAAGCAACAAAACCCTACAGGTTGTGAGATAGTCTTTAGGTATTTTTTTTCGAAGATTAACAATGAACCAGTCAAAATGTGTATTGTACTTGATATAAAATGTTCTCCTATCTCTACTGTTTGGATGTCCAAATGTATACATTTGGGTGTATCTTGATGTCACGAACATGGATGGATGCCAATATCACTTATGTTAATTGATAGATTCCAGCTATGTGGACAATTAAAAAGAAATGGAATGTGGTTCAATGCTTAACTTTTCTGCACCAAATGGGCTAATAAAGAAAGATACACACCAAGTGTGCTTTTCTTGACAGCAGTGTTTGTGCCTACTCTGTGTCCAATTCCAAATGTCAAGGATTCTTTTAGTTACATGTATGCCAAATAGCGAAGGGCTGGATCTCAATTTTCCGTCTCATTCAAACGTCTAGAAACTAGAGACAGTACTTCAGATTAGTGAACCCGCAACCTACATATGCACTGGCCACTGGCTGTCACAAAGCAATATTTCTATGAAAAAGAGAATAATCTGCCCCAATTAATCAGCTTTTACTTATATCATTATCAATTGTTGATTATGCATAATATATTATGCAATGTTTTAAAATAATGTTCATTTTTATTTCTCAATATAATATCTTTTACTGGGGTAGCCAGCCAACCAATTTCAAAACTAGAGTTTTCATGCGATGTATTTGAGTAATGTGGAGGTTGTTAACATTCAATAAGTTTGTTGATGACCATTATATTTTAACTCAATGCAAAGACACTGATTTTCATAAATGAACAACAATATCACTACTTTTAAATCAGAGAATAACTTTATTTTAAATTTTTTAAAAATACAAATATGAAATACAACTTTTATACACTTTAAACATAAATATACTAGTGGTAAGTAGTATAACCCTCTGTAAAACTGAGGCAACCTTTTAAAACAATTTCAAAATTTTCCAGTGCCACAGCATCACTTTCACTTTGAAACGGATACTGTTCACTTACGAACTGAGGTCCTTTACTAATAAACACTTTTGCCATAGTCTTAAATATGTATGGAAAGCGGTCCGAAACAGCATGTGTGTAATTATAAGATACACCATCTCGTGTTAAAGCATGACTATTTGTAATAATACCCACAACTATTGAATACACAAACAAACCAATAGTGTGCGTGGTACATGTATGATCAACATATTAGTGAAATAACGTCTACTTAATGGCTACCAATGGTGGTGTTTATCATTGGGATGTAACACCTACATACTTTCTAATTTTTAACTACATTCTGATTACAAACTATTTTAACATGCTGGTAAACAAATGATGATTTAGATCTGTTTGTGGCCGATTTTTCAATTGGTAAAAAGTAAGTTGTATATTCATAAATGAACGATATCAGTTTTACAGTGTCTAGTGGATTTGAAAGTGAAAAACAAAAGGCAAGACCCATTTTCAAAATCATTTTGTAGTTTGACCATGCTTTGCTATTAAATGCCTTCTGAGATTTCCTTTTTGAGTAAAACCTTTATAACAAAATGGGCAGACAGCCGATAGCATCATGTGTTTGGCTTTAATATGTACATTTAAATTTCCCTGACCGTTATATATATTACCACACCACTGACACTCAAATGGACCTCGACGTTCCTTCCTTCCCTGCAAAATAGTAAAAATTGACAATAACTAGAAGAGAGATGAACTCATTGACTCATTCTCAAGCATTCAAATGTATCTCCCCTATACGTTTATTCTCACAAAGAACGAATCACTCTCAGACATGCAACTGTATCTCACTTTCCTACCGGTATACTATTAACCTATGAGGGATCGAGGCTTTTTTTAGTATGAATACTAAGTATGTGCGAATCCATGTTTCCTTTCTGTGTAAACGTACGATCACAATGAGGACATTTCATGCGAATGTTCAGATGCTGTCCCTGTATGTGTCTCTTTAGACTACCTCTAACTGTAAAGCCACTTCCACAAATACCACAGAAAAATCTCGAGCCATCCTAAAACACAGATAAATAGGTATTTATTAGAAACTTGCTTAAGAGTATTTAAGGAAAGAGTACAACAATAACAAAGGCTGTATATTGCAGCCAGAAATAGTACTACAATTTCAATATGTTGTGAAATCCATTTCCTGACTGAAAATATTATTTTCATAATATCAACAATCAGTAGATTGTCCATATTTCTAACCTTTTTAAACAAAAACTTTGAATTATAAATCTTGAAAACTTATACTATAGTAAAACTAGATCATGTACAAAATTCATTGTATTATTATGCCAACTACTTACAATAATTAAAATAAAGGGGCTGAAAATCAAACCATCTATTTGAAAACAAAGTTACAATACTGATACACCAGATTTTGATTTTCTACTATGATACATATTGGGGAAAACTCTCATTGCATTATAAAATGGTTTTGATGGCCCTAACAATAACATGACTTGTAAAAGTAATCCATTCATTCTAATCTATCTTTAAAGTTTCAACTGATAAGTCTCTTTTCAGTTTAAAGAACATTGATCACTTTTCATCTTTAAAATTCTGTATATGAAATATTCGTATATGTTGAGTTAAGTGGCCCCTTTGGGTGTAGGATTTATTACAGAACGGGCAATTAATTCTTAATTTGAGATGTGTTCCTCTGATGTGTCTGGTCAAGCTTCCTCTTGTCGCAAAACTTTTCTGACAGACATGGCAAGAAGAAAGATCAGTTTCGAAGAGTATCTAAAAGATAAAAAAATACAAAAAAACTTAAAGATTGACAATTTTAACTTTTATTCTATTTGGGAGAGAAAAAACCTTAAAGTTTTGACAAATATAGTACGCTGTATATCAAAATAGCAATTCATAAACAAACCAAACTGTGTATTATAATCAGCATTTACAGTAATTTTAAAATGGAAATATTATTATTTACAGAGTTCTTATGAAGATCCCATATTTTCATCGTAAGATAACATCTGTATTGATTAAACTGGACCAAAATTAAATTCTAATTCATGTTTTTAGTTTTGAATATTATTAGGGATATTGAGTAAGAGGTTTGGCTCCTTTAAAATGGATGTGTATAGTTATTATTGTACTCGAGTACTAATGAAAGTGGGTTATGTTATGTATCTCATTGGTTTCCATCCAGATTCACTTTAATATTTAATGTTGGCACTCTTGTTTTGATTTATTTGTATTGTCACAGCTAGTTAATATATTTATCTCAGATTTGTCTCAAATTTTATTTCAAAGATTTTCATCAACATTCAAGTCTTTTTATGCATAAACTATAAATTTATTGACATAATGGTTAAATTCTTAGGAATTCTAATTTCAATGCATGTAACTTGACTGACAGTTAAATTCTCCAGCCAGACAATTTCAATACAATTCAATGGAGAGTGACTAAACTCCTAAATGTTTTCTTTTCATGTGAACTCTTAAATTCTCTGGTTTCAGAACAGCTTTACAAATCGGACACTCAGCTCTGTGATTTAAATGAGTTCCTCTGATATGACGAACCAAAGCACTTTTCCACAGAAAGGTTTTAGCACATAGTTTACAATCAAATTGTTCTTGATCTCCAGACTTTGAAACCTACAAATATAAATGGACAAACAGTAAAGAAAGCAGGCTAACCCCAGAAAAATGGCATTTTGATTGTAATGGGTGGGTTTCAGATGTTAACAGTCCTACTATTCAATATTCAGAAAAATTACTCAAGGTGATTTTCAGAAAGATCTCCACCCAATCAGAAACAGATCCTAGTTACTGTAGCTCTTATTAATGTATATAACACATGATCACACTCCCATTTCAAAATCAGACTTCATTTTATACGATCACAAAGTTGAAATTTTTGTAAACAAGCGAGGGTAAATGATGATATAAAAAATTATTGGTAAACAGGTGTTCAAGATAATACAGAGTAGATAGTCCTTCTATTGCTGGATTTTGTCCAAACCTGGGTTGGATGTGAATGCTCTACAACACAATTTTTTTCTTTCCGCACCGCAGACCTCTGCTAGACTAGACACCCAGATTAGTTTCCTCTTGTAAAAATTTAGTTATAGCACCACTACAATGTACATATCCTAGACACCTAGATTAGCATGCTTTCTCTTCATATGAACTCTTAAACACTCTGGTTTTAGAATGGCGTTACAGATATGGCAAGCTACCCTCTGGTTCAAATGAGTTCCTCTAACATGACGGACTAAGGCACTTTTCCACAGAAATGTTTTTTCACAAAACCTACAATCAAATTGTACTTGCTGACCAGGCTTTGACACATGTACCTACAAATATAAATGGACAGATGTGAATAAAAGAGCTAATTTTGTTTTTTGTTTTTTTGGGGGGATGGGGGATTTCACTCCCAACGTTAAACTCCTAAACAAACAAGTATTGGGTTTATGGCACGATATTATGCACAGATTTCATATGACGCCTTAGATATTCCTTTCTGGAAAGCTGTCTGTAACATAATGGACAGGTAAGGCTATATCGTTTGTGGAAAACTCTTATGTGCCTTGACAAACTGCTTTTATAGCAGAAAGTTTTACCACATTCACTGCAAGTACAATCATCCTCAACCTAAAACGAAAATAGGACACAATTCACAACTCTAAAATAAACTTTATTCAAATAATGAAGTCATATAGCATACAATATAAAAATGAATATTTTACTTTTTTTTTAAAAATGTTTTATGCAGTTAGGTAAGCTTATACACAATATTTGGTACATAAAATCAATTTTAAAATATTTACAAGGAAGCCCTAATTATTTCAAACAAAACTTAGCCCGTGTATTTTCCTATTTCAATTTAACAAATTTGTATTACATTATACAATACCCTTACATGCATGTAAGCAACAAATTGTAGCAAAGATTTCTATGTTAAAATTATATTATAAATTTGTTTAACTAATTCTTTCATATATGTAAACTTGGTGGGCAAAAATTGACCTTTAAGTTCTGTAACTACTGTTTATAATCATTTAAATTTCACTCAGCTTCCTCTAGAAAGGAAAAGGCAAATTCTTGAATAAATCATCAAGGACACAAACATTATCCTTTAAAGCCCAATACCACTCTTGTTGTAACTGAATAATATGTCCCAATCATTATTCTGGTCAACAAATTGTACTATTTTACAATATTCCAATTAATTGATGATACAAATTTCACCTTAACGCGCCTAATTTAAAAAATTGAAAAAATTCAACTACGTGGTTTGAAAAGCTTTACGTAACCACTTTTAAATGTAACTTAGATTTAAACATATTTTTGAACCCTCTGGACAAGTAAAATATGATGTAATAGATTATTCACACAACAGCAAGCAAGAGTGTTATTGTCCCTTTAAGTAACTACTGCTAATAAGTCATTTAAATTTAATTCAGCTTTCAATAGAAAGCATACAAACATTTGAACCAAAATCTAAAGATACCAAGATTGTTATCCTTTAAATAACTAAGTACTGCGAATAAGTAATTTAAATTTCAGAAAAGAAAACAAACAGCTCTTAAAATCAAAATCTTCAAAGATACTGACACTGCTATTTAAGAGAACCAACACTGCCCTTCAAGCAAACACAGCTTAAAAGTCATTTAATACTCTTTCAGATTTCTAACAGAGAGCAAATAAACATTTCTTGAAATTTATAACAGATACACCTTCATCTTCATTTAAGAGCACAGTATTAACATTGTCCTTTAAAGATAAACAAACACAAAATGAAGTTAAGTATTTCACATTTAAATACACAGAAATCTTTAATAAAACAAATTCATGATGTGCAATTAAATATCTCCTGACCAAATTAACTGACTGGTTGACTGATGAGATTTATTGTAAACTTGCCATTTTCAACTTTAAAATTATATCTTGCAACAAAATTAACTGACCAGTTTTAATGTAAACTTACTATTTCAAAATTCAAAATAACACTTCGTAATAGTAAAGAAAGTATAGAACAGCACCACACATAAACTATCATACAATACTACCGACAGACAGGACAGGTCACAATATGCAAACTAGCGATTTTAATCTTCAAATTCATGTTGAATAAACATATAAAGTTATGGTGGTTTACCCGCCTGTCTGTTGAAGTGACTTTAATATATTTAAAGATTATAAATGCATATAAATAAGTATAAATATAGGTGGGGAATAATGTGTTGGTACAATTAAACCTTTATAGAATTGGTCAATCAATGTACGATGCCAAAAAACCTTGTAAGTGACTTATGGAATGACCAAACAATTCTGTCAAATGGGGCATTTCAACCCAGCAACAATCACACTAAACTGGCTTTTACATAAATATTGTTAGTGTCTTTAAAGTGACTAGAGAATTTGGAAAGTATTGAAGAAATATCAAAATGGGATTTAGGTCTGAAAATTGGTGTCTAGGAGTACCTCAGACCGGGGAGTAACATAGGCCAAGTTGGGATGGACCACCACTTCCGGAGTTATGCTACTTCCAGTTCATGTTGGGCCAACTGCTAGTTAATTATACAAATTGGGTTTTTTAGAACTGACTCTTTCAGGTTCCCCCAACGCATGTTTTGTATAGGATGATGATAAATCAATAGAAAGTTGACTTATCCTGCCTAACTGAAGTGTTCAAAAAAGCAGAATTAAATTTTTTATCATAATTACTAGATTACTTTTTGTAATAGGGAAAGAAACGTTTTATGCGAGATTTTATCAGGTATAACTCATCATATGACACCTGTTTAGTGTCCAGGGTACACATGGGAATTTTAGTAAGAAAATTTAGTCAGTGGCTGTTAACTCACATTTACTGAAAACCAACTTTACATATTGTGACCAATGGGCCACACCAAACAAATACCCTGTTTGTCCTAATCACAATCGTAATAACACCACACTGAATTCTTGTTAATATACATAAACAATGAGTGAGAATCTAACTCCCTCCAGCTAAAAAATTCTGTACAAAACACTGTACAAAAACTAATTGTTTTCAGGATCCGGTTCAGGGTTTGATTCTGGTGGCATGGTAGAATTTTGGAGATTCTGAAATTTAACTAACTGTAGAATTTCCTTAGGGTTATCTATTTTGTGCATTCTCCTCATGTGATCGTGCAAACTGTCCGTTCTCGTATAGAACTTTAAACAAACGGGGCACTGAAATTTGATATTTAGATGAGTTGCGTCAATATGCCGAGCCAGATGTCTTTTCCATTTAAAAACCTTTCCACACCACTCACACGTTAAAGCAGACATATCATCAAAGTGAACCTACAAATGGAAAATAAAACGTTTGAAGTAAAGAGTATAATGTTTCATATCATGCTAAAAGGGCAGGGTTTAGGGGTATAAAAGCAATGTTCATAAAATGGATGCTTGCTGCCTTTGATTCCTTCCCTGCGAAGTCTTCCCAAACAATGAAAACACCGCAGTAAACACACACACAAGACAAGATTAACTGATCTCTTTCATGATTTCCTTAGGATTTTCTATAAGATGAATTTTCCGTAAATGATCTTGCAAGCTGTAGCTTCGTGTAAAGAGTTTTAAACAAATCGGACACTGAACCCGACGATTCAGATGGGTCACTTCAATATGCCTGATCAGATGATTTTTCCATTTGAAAACTTTTCCACACCACTGACAAGACAAATCAGACATAACATCAATCTGAACCTATAAATGGAAAATAAAATTGGTGATGTTAAGTCAAATTATCTAGATATCATGCTTTAGGTTAGGGAGGGGTTTTTGTTCACAAAATATGTTTACTTATTCATTTCACAAAACAGTTGTCACTCAGTATCTAAATGACCTTATAAAGCAGTCCACACGAAAAAGTCTAAAGGATTTCTTTCGGATTATATATTGCATGAATTCTCCTAATATGGTCTTGTAGACTGTCAGTTCGAGTATAAATTTTTTTACAAATAGGACACTGAACTCGGTGATTTAGATGAGCGATTTCAATATGTCTGACAAGATGACCTTTCCATTTAAAAACTTTTCCACACCACTGACAAGACAAATCAGATAATACCCCAATTTGAACCTACAATGAAAAATAAAATTTTACATAACTAGAAAATATAACCAAATAATAATCATGCTAAAAAAGGGATGGCTAACCTATGGTACAAATGTCCCCATTGGACCATTTTAAGTGACACAATGATAAGAATTAATATAATTTTTTAAAAAATAATTTGACTCCAAATATCAACTGCTTTGTTAAATCAAAATAGAATAAAAACTCTCAGGTAACATTCTTTCTTCTAATTAAATCTCCTTAAAGGCATATGGTACATCAAAGTTACACATGGATCGTAAAAGATTGGAAAAGAAACAAAATCAAGCAAAGGCAACATACACAATAGAACCTACAATAGAATATAGAACTACGCTAATTTAACATTTGATTGCCATTATCATCTTGAAAACTCGTTACACTATCCACTTAAAATTTTTATTGGTTTTCATCAAGGGTCCAAATTTGAATTTTTCAGACAATATCCAAATTCTTTTGTGAACAACCTAACTACCCATCTAGACAACTTTATCAATAAATACACACTAAAAAAACACAACATAATTTGTATGGAAAACAATCACAGGTTTATACACATAGCAGGACGTCTCCACAAGTATTCTCTTATCATTCTCTTATCGTTATTAAGTACAAATGATACATTAATAAACTAAAAAGTTGATATTTTTAGGACTATACATGCACACGGGACCTCAGTTTTCTGTACCATCTGAACAACTCGACACTGTTCCTTGCTAGGCTCTGATGTACAACTGACAATAAGGAAACGCATATACCCTAACCCCGAGGAACAATGGGATTAACCTGTTTAATAATAATATAATAATAACACTATTACTATTGGTATGTACAACAGGTAACATTTTACTTGCTTATTTATTGGTTATTAAAATTTTTATGAAACACAGTACAGCATAACAATACAAACAAAATGTCTTGTACCCTGTCAGAGGTTCTCAGGACCTGACAAAGATAAAATAATTTAACTGAATTTATATCCTGAACGCAGTGAACATCACTTGAATTTACAACTGTTTCCTGACTTGGAAAATTTATTAGCACAATCCTGATTTTTTCTATTGCTACCCCTCGCACTGGTTTTCAACGTTTTTTGATAATCAACAGGATTTAAAACATTTCTCAACTTGTCTTATTTGTAGACAAATTGTTGATTCTTTCAATTTTTATCTGTAGAATCAGAATTTCACATGTATCGCAAATTAACAGGGTCACAATACCAATCCTGCTTTTAATATCTGAGAACATCACTGGGATTTTCTTTGTGTACTCGTCGAATATGATCTTTTAGGCTGTCATTTCTAGTAAAAAGTCTTAAACAAATTGGACACTGAACTTTGATATTTAGATGTTTTTCATCAATATGTCGGACAAGGTGTTTTTTCCATTTAAAAACTTTTCCACAATACTGACAACAAGAATCGAACAAACCATCAGAATGGACCTAAAAATGGAGAAAATAAAAAGTGTAACACACAATGGTTAAGTCTGGTATATGGCAGCTGTTGCATGCTTTTTCAGGCAATTTGGTACCGGTCATTTGTCCTGCACAGATGTATTTATTTCTGTGTTTTAAGGAGATATTTAATAAATGTTTGGCACATAGTTGAAAAGATAAGGTCAATCATGTCTCTTATCTGTGTTTTCAATGATATTGTTACACTTACAACAAGAAATCAGCAGTAACCTTTGTCAGGTTCAACAAAGACGGTTCTTCCGGTTAGATAATATGGCACAAAGGGATTAATGTTTTCTGTGGAAAATGACAATGTGTATGTTTTAGTCCCTCTTTTAAAGAACACACAAGAAAATGATCATCTTCTGTTGACAAAAACACAGCACATTTTCATAAACTATTTTTGCTACAGGTCTCATAGTCTTCCATCTCTATGGAACTTAAATATATGGTCTTTAAGGTAATCCTTTCTTTTCAAAATTTTTCCACAAAATGGACAAGAATAACGATTGTTTGTGTGAACCACTTGATGATGTCTTTTGAGATTCTGTACCCATCTGAAACTTTTCCCACACACTTCACAAAAGACACATCCTCTCACAGCCTACAAGCAAAAAGAGGCAGTTTTATTTTAAAATGATTAACTAATTCATTGTTGAAGGACATCTTCAGGTCTGACAGCTTTGTGCATTTTCCGAATATGATCTCGCAAGTTGTCAGTACGTGTGTACAATTTAAAACAAACCGGACATTGAACTTTGATATTTAAATGTTTTCCATCAATGTGTCGGGCCAGGTCCTTTTTCCATTTAAAAACCCTTCCACACCACTGACAACAAGAACCTGATAAAACATCAAAGTGCACCTACAATTGGAAAACAAAAAGTCGTAGCAGTTAGCAATAAAACAGAAGTTTATTATCAAGATGGAGGCAAAGAACATGCATCATTCAGTTTTATTGAAATATTTAAGTATTTTGTTAGTCACCCTAGGTCAGATCTTTCTCTTAAAATTTTAACAAAACTTCAACTGTAGACATCTTTTATATACCTCAGATTTGCAGGAGCTTTTTTAAAGAATATGAAAGGCTTTAGCATTTACAGATAAAAACTAGTCAAATGGACCAACAGTAAAGTGCTTTAGCCAGTCACTGCCAGCCAGAGAGGTATATCTTAACAAGATACCTGCCCAAGGACCAGACATTTTCTGTGTCAAACTTAAAATTTTTTTACTGACTGATACAAATGTAATAATGTGTATTTTTACAATGCACATCATAAACACCACTACAATGACTACCCTGGTCTCGTGGTTCACAGGTAAAACATGGTTACCTCCCTTTTACCCCTGATTATCTCCCTTAACATATTTAACCATACAGGGACTCAACTTCCAGTACATGAAATGTCCAAATAATACAACAGTTTGGAGTGGTTTTTTGTTTGTGAAACTGCATACATACGGATACCCAGTTACAGCAGAGCAGACTATAATACTGGGATAAACTGTTTTCAGGACATGAGAAATCAACATGCAATTTGAGTCTCGAACCTGCTACTATTTGGGACACAAATCCTACCATACAACCATTACGTCATATCCCTCCCTAGTCGCGATACCAAATGTTTTGGTTTGCACTCTCAAATGACCATGATGTACAAAATGATCAGTATTTTTCAAAAAAAAAAAAAATTTTATTCAGTAATTTTTTTACAGCAATAATTAAACCTGGACCACAATTAAACAATTGTTTATGTGTAAATACACTTTATAAAACAATTACAAATGCTATAAGTCTCTAGCTTGCTGTAACATATTCAATATGCTTCTTTTTTAAATGAGTCATTAAATCTCCTTTTTGGGTAAAACTTTTCTCACAAAATGGACAGGTGAATCGCTGGTGTAGATGTAAACCTTTCACATGACGATTCAAATTGAAACTTGTTCCAAAACATTTACCGCACCAAGCACACGGGTAACTTCTGGATCTATTGCTAACCTAAAAGCAGACAACATACACGACCATTAGTTCAAAGACCATTTCTCAATATTTCTGATTTAACTATTATCAGTTAACTATTATTTTATCACAAATTCTTGCACAGTAAATAATTGGTTAGTTATTGTAATAAAATAAAAAAATCCAAAAAACCATAGAAACAACTTTTGCCAACTTTCTGAAGGATTTTAACTATTAAGGATGGATTAATATGTTTCCATAACAAAAGTAAGAGTTCTGTGCTCAAAAATTAAAACTGATTTAAAACTTATAATTTAGGGAAATATAATGTAGTCACCGAATAGTTCATAAGCCATATTTCACGCAGATTCTACTCAAAATTTCAAGAGATACCATTCTTTTGTCCCCCAAATATCTAGTTTCATATATGTAGCCGACATTGTGGACAGTACTAACTCCAGCAGTTCTACACTATATAATATTCTCGGCTAACAAGCCCAGTCATAACAATTTAATCACAGTGTCACTGTAGCTCCAAAGGATATCACATTTGTTGAATGAACGGGTAAGCATTGACGATCTTAATAAAGGTTTCCCCCGAGAAGATTATTGCAGTACTAAGTAAAGTATTCTTTAATTAACCTCCAGAAATTATTGGGAGGAAGTAGGTAAATGAAATCTTCTAAAATGCTGTTTAAGATTTGTCTTAAAGTTAAAGGTTTGTCCACAGACAGGACAAGTAACTCGACAATTGAGATGGACACCTCTCACATGTTGATTCAAATTTGATTTGGTAGTAAATGTTTTTTGACACCATGAACATTTTAACCTTTGGTCTCCAACCTACAAAAAATATAAAAGTTCTTAGTTTTCCAAATGTTTATTTTATTCTCAATAATTCAACAGTTAAATAATTTAAAAGTATGTCCATCAAATCAACAAATTATTGCAGCAAAAATTTACATAAGAATACATAAAGAGCTTTTATCAGTCATCGATGCTATTATCAGCCTACTTGCTATACATGTACATCAATGCACCGAAACGAAAAACAAAACACATTTAATATTTCATTAAAAATCTGACCACCGAAATAAAAAAAATATTTTGGTATAACAAGTAAATTCTGACCTAATCCGAATTGGCATACAAGTTTTTTTACAACCATCAAATGAAATATGTACTTTCTTATCCCCTGAAAGTCACTGGAAAATATTTTTTCTTCACAAAAAGGTATACATGTATGAATATGATATTAAAGGGAAGGCACTAGTATATCTCGGTACTTATATGACCCATTTACATAATGATAATGTGTCTGCGATATCATTTGTTTTCAATACATTGATAGATAAAACTGATCAGCTCTGCATATACTATACATGTATGTATAAATATATATGTATTAAAATTTAAAACCAAATGCAGTCATATATTTTAAACAAGAGAACAAAGACAATGAACAATTAAACTTCATTTGCAACAAATATTTCTAATAAGTGTAGGATAAACTTATATCATACATGTTTAACTGTACTGTAGCGTAAACAAATCAACACAATACAAAGCCGAGAAAAAAATAAAACAAACTAGTATTAGTTTAGTCGTATCCATCTCAAAATAATTTTTCTGTTGTAATATACGACTTGTGTTCTTTTTTAAAATGGTTTTTCAAATGCATTTTTCGTGTGTATGACTTATCACATAATGGACACTGTACACGGAAGTTCATATGAATAATCTGAATATGTTCTTTAATGTTCCCTTTTGATGAACATATCTGTGTACAATGTGGACACTTAAAATTAGGCTTGGATGATTTGCCATCGAATATTCCATGCATCAAAGACTCATGTTTTGTTAGTTCTGTTGCCACAGCAAAAATTTCATGACACCATAGACACTGATTTTTTGCCAGACTCAGTACTCCCTACAATTAAAAAAAAGTAAAGGAATACTTCAATACAGGTCATTGTTAAAGTTTTAAAAGAAAATTCAATATCATCAAAGATGTTTACCATAATAATATATGTAATTCAGTAATTTTTTTACAGTTTGCTGTATTAAGATTTTAGCACGTGTGAGAGAAATAAAGTTTAACGCAGAAATGAAGTTTAACGACGATTCAACACACACCTAGTTATTTCAGGACTAACAAAATTACGTGCATCCACGAGACCATTCTGTAATTCAACCTTCCTAAAAACTTAAAAGCAACTACATGTTAACAGCAAAATATTAAATCACTCAAACTCTTTTCAAACACTACCAATACATAAGATATTCAACAGAGAGATCAAAATGGTGAATCTAGCAGATAAATATGTCAACATGTCAAATTATTTGTTCGTTTTCTGCTATAAGAAAATTACTAATTATCTTAGGACCATGTCAATTCTGCCATTAACTATACTGGTGCCATTGACCAAAGTCCCAGAACAGCAAAATTACCGGGGTCATCTAAAATGTATCTTCTTACAAAATTTCAAAAAGCAAAACAGAACAGAACGGGCATCAATGTTGATTTACAGCTTCAAATGGAGACGTATATCATTTTTCTCAACTGAAGTAGCAGAACTCAGTGAGGATAGCGGCCATGTTCTTTTTCATAATGACTTCTCATGTGAAATTTTTTGGTATAGTTCTTTTTACAAACAGGGCATGGTATTCTTAGGTTCATATGTTTAACTTTAATATGTTCCTTTATATTTCCCTTCGATTTGCAAAGCTGTGTACAATGTGGACATTGAAATACAGTTGTTGATGTCTGGCTGTCGTAAATTCCATGCACATTGAGTTCATGTCGAATTAAATCAGAGGTTGCTGGATAAACATGCGGACACCACAGGCACTGATTTTTTACAAATCCAGTCAACTCCTAGAAGTAAAACAAAGACTAGATGATAAATTTATTTTAAATCTATTTTTTTTTCTTACAAGTCTATCACAAACACTGGTTGAACAAAACCAGGCAACTCCTACGAGTAAATCAAAGGCTATATCAGAAAGTAATATTAAAAGCACTGATTTTTAAAAAATCCATTTTTATCCTACAAGTAGAAACAATCGACGGACACATGAAGGTATGCATTACTGGTTCAGAATAGGTGTTGCTGTAAATGTATATGTTCTCTTTCTAAATGTTTCCTCATATGAGTTTTCTTAGTATATCCCTTATGACATATCGGACAGTTAATTTTCACATTTAGATGTTTGATTCTGATATGTTCTTTAGTTGATCCTTTAGATGAACAGATCTGTGTACAATATGGACACTTAAAGTGTATTTTGTTTGAATTTTCAACGTTAAATCCATGGTTTTCAAACTCGTGTCGAACAACATCAGAGAGAACAGGAAAGGGCTCTTTACACCACAAACAGCAATATTTGTCTATTGAATTTCCTCCTAAAATATCCTATAAAGGAAAACAAAACAATTTGTAAGAATTTGCAATGAATTTCAAATCCCAGAGATATTTGTGACCAATGATAACCACTTTTCAATTACATGTAACTTTAAAACACTTATATCGACAGATTCTCAACTTGTAGATTACCGCTTATTCAAGTGTCGCATCAGACTCGTGTTCTCTCTCAAAATGTTTCTTCATGTGTGTTTTCTTAGTATATCCCTTAAAACATATCGGACAGTTAATTTTCACATTTAGATGTTTTATTCTGATATGTTCTTTAATGGATCCCTTAGTTGAACAGATCTGTGGACAATATGGACACCTAAAGTGTATCTTATTTGAATTTTCCACATTAATCCCATGGTTTTCAAACTCGTGTTGCACGACATCACACAGACCAGGAAATGGCTTTTGACACCACAAACAGCAATGTTTGCTAAACACTGGTTGTCCTAAGTTATCCTATAAAGGAAAACAAAACAATTATAATTTTTTGAGTTTCTGAAAGTGTTGGTTGGGAGGAGGCATGAGAGGTTTTATGTCAGTCATTCACAGTCAATGATGACCATCAATCTTTGACTTTTCTGTATAAACATGTAGTTATGGATTACTGGTTGTTCCGCCAAATTTTGTTATGGATTACTGGTTGTGGATTATTGGTTGTTTTACCAATACATATTGTTATGGATTACGTGTGGTTATGGATTACAGGTTGTTTTTGCAATACATGCAGTTATTGATTACTGGTTATAGACATGTGTAGCAGAACCATGTTCTCTCTCAAAATGTTTCCTCATGTCAGTTTTCTTAGTATATCCCTTATTACATACAGGACAGTTAATCTTCAGATTTAGATGTTTGATTTTAATATGTTCTTTAATGGATCCCTTAGTTGAACAGATCTGTGGACAAAATGGACACCTAAAGTGTATTTTATTTGAATTTTCAACATTAAATCCATGTTTTTCGAACTCGTGTCGAACAACATCAGATAGACTTGGAAATGGCTCTTGACACCACAAACAGCAATTTTTACTCAATGGTCGTGCTCTTAAGTTATCCTATAAAGGAAAATATAAAAAAATTATAATTCAAATTTGAAGGTTTTAGATCTTATACCTATTAGATACAATCATGACTTGTCATATTACAGAATAGTTCACATGGTTTTAATTTTATTTCCTTTCAAAGCATTCTCAATTTTCCGGTTTGGTGATAATAAATCTTTTTAATCAACTCAACTTTGGACTTTTTCCTGTTCATTCAATGTACAGATGATTATATAACTGTGCAAGCAGTTTAAACTATGTGCAGTATGTTTCCAAAACACCATTCAACTTAAGATTATCTCGAATTTGCCTTTCAGTTCATGTTTCTTTTGTCGTTTTTCCCTAGTATTTATTACATAGTCTGTATCTTATCAATCTTACATTCCTGTAACAGTCTGCTTTACCTTCCTGTAACAGTTTGTAAAATGAAAATGATGTCTTTAATTTTGAAATAAACTGAAATTTTATGACATCATTTAAACTTAACTATAAACTAAAATTGTATTACACAGATTATTCGACCATAACCATTATTGCTATGTTATTCTGTTCCTAAATTTATATATTTGCTGGCTAGCAGAATTCTACAGTTATGTCTGATGACTTGTCTTCTTCAGACTCACACCCACTTTTCCAATGTTGTAAACCTGAAGCTAAAAGTGCCCCCAGCTTCCTCAACCCACACGCTACTGGGCATGTTTTACATCTATGTATTTGGAGGATGTTAAATGAGATTTATAATTATCAATGATCTTCATTTTATTAATACTGTCACTCCAATCAATTATATGTACCGTACACAATCAAAAAAAACCTGAGCTAACAAAAAATAACCAGTTTTTACAATATTCCGCAAAACAAAGGTACAAGTTGTATTTGAAAGAATATGTACAGCATTCATCATATGAACTCTAAGATAGTTTTCTTAATGAATAGTTTTTTTTATCGCACAGCATTTTTACAATGTTTCACAAAACAAAAGACAACAAGTTCAAGATGTATTTTAAAAAATATTATGCACAGTTTTGATATGTTCTCTGAGATTGTCTTCTTGTGAATAGTTTTTACCACACAGATTACAAACAACTCTTTGTCTAAGATGTATTCCATTGACGTGTCTATTCAACTTGTAAGGTGTAGTGAACGATTTACCGCACCATTTACAACTATGATTAACTCGAACAACCTAGAACAACAAACAAAACTACTGGTTTAAAAAACCTTCTCTGTACATATCTTTTCAAGGAAATTAGGCGTTTCAGTAGTTAGAACTTTTGTCTAATCCTTTTGTATTATATACACTACTAAATATAAGTTCTGGCTTTAAATAATGTACGAAAGTAAAACCATGAAATCTTGTTAAAATTTGACTTAAAGCATATGATGAATCATTATAAAGACTATGTCTTCTGTAAACCATTACATTATAGCTGATAGGCCTTTTAATGTTTCATTAGTAGAATATTTAACGTCACAAGTCTATAAATTCAGTTTAAATATATTCACATTTCATTTCAAATTGTCAACATAACGATATATGGTACCTCACTGTGAATAATAAACTATAACTATCTATGAATAAGAAAACTGTGTCTCATATAGTTAAACTAAATGACCTGGAACAAGACAGTGTTGGACTGTGATGGATTGGTGGACAAATTAATACAAGTGCAACAATTTATAACAATCTGAACAGCAAGAAACAGATGATTTACGAGAGCAACAATTTATAACAATCTGAACAGCAAGAAACAGATGATTTTCAAGAATGAATACAACTTTTAACTTAATGCCCTAAACTTGCAAGCTAACATACATGTAATGAATTAGTTGTTAGTTTAAACACTTAAGAACATAATAACTGTGTTCACTTTATATAGTGTGTTTAATTGTATGTTAAAAATGTAAGGGAAGTATCATTTTATTCATAAAATCAAGCTGGATCATTACACAGTCCATTAGGCGGTCAGTTACAAAGTTTAGTAATGATATATCACCAAAATAGGATGCCCCGTGCTCTACAAAAAGTTGGTCTCGACACGGCCACGTGCACGCTTGGGTGGCTGTGTCTCGAACTATGATAATAGGTCAGCGCCGGAGTGTATGAGACTATAAATAGCCACGGCACGTGCATTTCTATACAAATATTTCAGCTATTAGAGCCCTAAAAAATCTGTTGTTGACGATTTCGAATAGCAGTAAAATTAGCTTCTTTGTTATTACAGAAGCTTTAGAAATTACGTTCGTTTTATTTTTTAAATTGCTTTATTATTAACTGTACCGTTAGGAGTGCTATCGTTTGGTTTAGTAGAAATAATATCTCTGAAACACTTGGTTTAGGCCGGAACATGATACTAGCAGCAGTTTCGATTTACTTTTACAAGTTTCTTAAAACAGGTGTTGAGTTGACAGACGTGCTAATTTCTAAATTCAATTTTTTGTTCCAGCTTTATTTAACGTTTCGTAAGAATTATAGTCTTGATTATCCCGACATGCCAATCAAACGTAGAATGATTGGTAGACTTGTTAAGCAAGACTAAGGTCAAAACAAGGGCAAGTAACCTGTCTTTTACTCAAAACGTGCTGGATGTAATGGACAACACTTGGAACCAGTTTTCAGTCTAGTATTTATATGATTAAATGATCATTAGCTTATTAAGTACAGCATGCTCGTTTATTTAGTGACTATAATTGTTTGGAACTGATTTAAGGCTTGGTATATATATAAATATTGTGGAGTAATTGTCGAGATATTTGGAGATATTTATTTATGGTGGGGCACCCTAACCAAAAGTAAGTTACAGAAAGCTGGATCATTACACAGTCCATTAGGTAGTCAGTTATAAAGTTTAGTAATGATATATCACCATAAGTAAGTTACAGAAATGTATTTAGCGAAGTATATTCTACACGTACCACTAAATCATTCACACTGTCCATAATACGCAGACTAAGGATTCCAGATTTAATATTTTCAACCAGTTATTTTAAACTCTCTATTCATTATATCATAGTTCAACAATCTACGATCGGCATGTGAGCCTTCAGTTTAAGGGTATGATTTCATTGGGTGGGCAAACATCGTTTTCTTCATAAAAAATTTCATTAAATGAAGAGCATTTGAAGAAAAAAATGAATGTTCTGAAAACAATATTGAAGTTAAATTCTTAAGTAAGAAATCTAGAAAAGAAGTCAGTTCTTTAGTTTGGGTTAGTTTCTTTTATTTAACACCTCATTGACTGACAGAACATCAAGATTTTCTTCTTAGGTCCTCTTATAAAACAAGTGCATGCATACCGGTATATGATTATGGTTCAAGATACAGGCACATATAGATGTACCTGAACCATAATCATATAATATTCTGAAGAATACCATATACATTTAGAAATATTGAAACATTTAGAAATATTGAAGCATTTTGTTCAGCTTTTATGGAAGATTATTTGTTAACTATATCCAATAATCTGTTTCATGGATAAATATTTCTTAATGCCAAACAAGTAACATGGGGGAGTGGTGATAAATACTGATAAATAAATTCTCACACATTTTAATATCTTTGATCTAGCTAAACAAAGTTCCATAATATTTCATAAATGTTCAATAAAAGGTACAGTATATTTTCTTAAAAGGTGTTAGCATCGTGTTTTGCATCAGACTACAATAATTTTTAAATTATCATTATCAACATTAAATTTAATTTTTAAAAAACATACAAACATACACCTTTCAAAAAAATATACACATATAATATAAACAAAAAGCTCCACTGACAATCAAGGTTAATTCATTGATTTTCTGCTTCCAAATATTTTGAATGCATTTAAAATGACGGTTATGACTTTTGAAAACAACTCATTTCAAAATATACTAGAACCTTTTCACGAAAGTCAAGGTAGAAAACAATTCTGAATAAGCTGAATCCAATAACCAAGGGGACAGGGCAAAAGGACTTGGTGGGGTTCATAATTTCTCCTGTTACACAAGTGCACCAATATTTTTAGACATTGTAACAGCTTTGCAATGTCTATTTTCTGTCTATTATCTTGTTGTTTTTTGTTTTGCGTTTGGTGCAGTGCTCCTGCACTTACTATTAAAAGTAGCCATGATATAAATCTTTTTGCATGTTTAACAAAGTGCATGTGGAAATGAATCTATTAATAATTTGAAGTCATTAATTGGCCTTTTAAAATATTTTGACTTGGGCCATATACTTAGAAGACTTCCAGTTTTAATGTAGTGTATGTAATATTTGGTGCACCTGTATTACATGAGTAGTCAATGTTGTATACAGTGAAATAAACAACACTGGCTTACATAATCCTCCTCGTTCACAGAATTTATAATAAAGGTAATGACATCCAAATCTGAATTGTTTGTAAATGAAATGGGGCTTAACATCTTACTTTTCTGCAGCAACTTGGCTTATGAAGAGAGTAATGTCTTTAACAAAATTATTCTATGTACTAAATCTAAATCGAAACACGTGGGGATTATTGAGCCAATCTTGTTTATAAATCAATAATTCAATTTTTCAAGCCTGTGCAGTAACTTTGGAATTAATTAAAGTATGTTTTATCATTAATGGAAATGAAAGCTAGACCATATAAAATAAATACACAGTAGGTAACTGAAGCACTGCGAAGATGTGTAATAAATGTATATTGTATTTTGGTTTTCTGATACAAGTTTATTATAGGGTAAACTGGGTAGTATTTAATTATTAGTCTATCTTTATAAGACGTTAACAGGCGTGATACAGTTAACTGCACATCAAACCCTACCGGCCAACATAGAAGCAAATATATGTAATGTCAGTGTCCGTTACAATCGTCAGTGGCTTATGTGTATGTCATATTTTCTTTTGTTGTTTAGGCCAAACAAATTAAAATTTTGCTTCTCACATTTTAGTTTGTACCTTCCATATTTTCTTTGAAATTTGAAACAAAAAGCATTTTTCATGGGACATCATTTGTTTGCTTTTCTCAAAGGTATTTTTAAGTTTTATAAGCTTAAACAGATACAATGTTCACAGGTGAAGAATATAAAATTAATTTGGTTTGGCCTTAACCACGACTTATTTGCAAATTGTTCTTTAGGGGCCAAAGAGCAATCAAACTGCATTAAATTAATGTTGTCATCATCCAGGATTGGAATGTAGCTCCCTTAACACAGGTCTTGTATCAAAATGTGTGTTGCTCAGTTTTAGTAAGTTCATGACACATGATGAGTTATCAAGATCTTCTTTGGACTGAAGTCTAGTTTTAAAAAGAAAAGGACAAGTTATCGTGTCAGTCTGAAGTGAAAATATTGATCCATTATGTTATGAACTTAATGCCTGAAATATTGAAAGAAATTCAACGAAACTTACCTTCTGTCAATAGATTATTAAGTTGAGTGCATCATTGAAGAAGACCTACCATTAGCCCAAGATACATATACATGTACCATAAACATGTATCAATTTTGAAATTTTAAAACTATAAAATTAAGAATGCAGCCTCTTTATTTGACAAGACTAAAATCTGTGCAATGACTTTAGTTCTCAGTCAATCTAAATTCTTAAATTATTTCAGTTCAAGTCTTCAAAAAGAGAAACAGAAAGAAATCTGTTCGAAATTTTAGGTTTTGTTTGCTTTTTCAAATCATTTTCTGAGTTATTCTCAACTTAATAATCTATATCAGCCCTACAAACATCTATAAAGTAATATTCAGGCTCCTTTTCAACAACATGTTAAAGTTTCCAACACCACAAGTTCTCTCAGTGAATATAATCCCTCATTACTTCTTGTAATTAACGGTTTACAAGTTATTATAAATAATCATAAACTTGTTGTATTGATACAGCTTGAAACATGTTGTAATAAGAGAGCCTGATCAATGAAAATGGACATGGGGAGATGGCAGGGGGTGGACATCAATAAAATATAACCTTGAATTTACGAAGATAATCCATTAATAAAATCTATAACAAAATCAAAACTATAAATTCAAGCTGTAAAACTAACAATCTTTATTTCAAAAAGTGTTCTATCTATCATAGCGTTTCACACTTTTTTCCATTAGACTAGACAAATCAATTTTAAGTTCTTCAGTCCTTTCAAATTTCAAAACTTATAAAATGGGAACTACAAGTCTTTGAAAAGAGCCACAAGTAGTAGTACTTTTTTTTAAAATTCATTTTCACCATCAAGAAAAAAGCAAACTTAATATATGTAGGTGTGGCTTTATTCATGAGCCTAGCTTGATGCATGAGCCATTCCTCTCCTCTTTTTAAACCGGTCTATCCATGAACTACTGGCATTGAATGAGGCAAAACCCAAATTTTGAGCAATTTCGTTAGCCTTACGGATCATTATTGGTCCATTAATAAAAATATTTTCACTAAGAGCCCATTCAATCCATTTACATAACGCATCTTCAACAGATATGTAAACACAAGAACGAACTTTTTTTCTGGTCTTGGAAAGTGTAGAACAACGAAGGCTCTCGACAGCATTTCTATTGTTAATAATCGTACTTAATGTACTGAATGGTAAACCAAACTTAGCGGCTATATCTTTTCTCCTAAGGTGACCTGCGTCAACATCCTGTAAAATTTGGAACTTGGTCTCTAAATCTATTGACCTTCTCTTCTGTACCATCTTCTTAAACTGAAGTGGTAATAGAAATCAAATGATGTTCAAACCATCAACAATTTACATACGTCCGTCTGGAGATCATTTTCACGATTAAGATGGAGAAATGGGGTTTAATGTCCACTCGACACAAACTAGGTCATTTTGGGACAAACATATGGTTTAATTTTATTTCAATAATTCGCTTGCACGTAGGGGTATTTTAGCAGTGGGAGGAAAAAGGAGGACCCGGAAAAAACCCACAAGGTTGGACAGGTGACCCTACTCCTTGCCACGTACAACAGAGGATTTGAAACCACGCCAGTTGACTCAATGACATGCATTATGATACAGCGCGCGCGCATACTAACCATCCGGCCATCCAACCCACTATTTCATGATAAACAAATAATTGTTATCTTGTAAATTAAGGGATGAAGTGGGAAACTGAATTAGAGATAGAAATCAAATGATCTACTCTCAATATTTTATATTTTACAACATCTGGATCATGGTGGAAAATTAATAGTTTTCTTCTAAAATGGAGACAGTGAAAGACATTCTACCCTCAAAAAGGAGTCAGGGAGAAAAAAAAAACCACCAACAACAAAACTCTTCAAACACCAATTATTTTGATTATGAAACTTTACTTCTTTACGGAAATCTTTGGTATACCTAAAGTTCTAGTTTTGTCTACTACAAAATAACAAACCCAAAACATCTTCAATGACCTACATGATGTTATCATCCAAGAACATTTATACAATTTAAAGAGTGTGTCCTAACTTTGCATTACATATCATCTGTTGACATTATCACTGAAAATCTCATGGCGCTTTTGAATCTCAAAATCCATTGACGAGTGGCAATAAATGACAAATCCCCCAGATTCCTAGCAATTTCATTGGCTTTTCTGATCAAAACTGGTCGACTCACAGCATGTTTGATTTCTCTAGCTGTTATCATCCACTTAACCAATTCATCCTCAATATTCTTATTGGCATTAACCTGAACACTTTTCATTGAAAGTGATATTGTGGAATTTTTATACAAATCTTCAAAGTGTTCCCTATTCAAAATTATTGTTCTAAGAGTACTTTCATGCAATTGATATTTTCTAGCAAGTTCTACTTTTGTTCCATTTTCTTCATCAAGTTCTTTCAAGATTTGAATTTTAGTGCCTAAATCAACAGCTTTTCTCTTCCAAGCTTTGTTAGATTGAGGAATATCATTTCTACTATCCATTTCCTTTCTTTCCTTTAAATTCATTTCCAATATTGGTACCCGCTCCTTGAACTGAAGTGGTAATAACAATAGGAAAATTTGGTAGAGAAAATTACCACTTTTACTATAAATAACCAGTATCCTCTATGACCATCATCAGAAAAACACAAAACAAATTGTGTTAAAGGGAACCAACCACTGTACTGTTTTCAAAACAAATACATCAATTTCCCCACACCATCAATCAACTTAGATAAACTCTTGAACAAAAACAACTTAAAAATTTTCAGAATAAATCATTTTGAAATTACTCGCATTAACAAATAGACCATTCTCCAAAAACTACAAGTATGTATGCTTTTAACATGTAGATCTCAACTAAACAAATCGGCACACAAAAATCATTCTTCAATTAACTCATTTTCATTGCATTACAGTTATTTATTATCAATGGATTATCTTCATGTCAGTGGAGCTTTTAACATTGTCTTTTTACATAACAATAAATAAATATACATTATCCTTAATTACTTATCCTCTCTTATCAATTACATTAAAACAAAGATCCTACTTTATTTCATTCTTAGAGCATAAATTTTGTTTTATTTGCATGGTTATCTGTTCTGTATGACATGGAGGATGCTAAAACACATATCTTTTCGTTTTTATAGTCCAATTTTGTTTTATTTGCCAGACACAGTTAGGTTATTTGCCTTTAAGAAAATGTTATCTGGGACAGTTATTAAATACACTGCTGTCTGTATATGGGGCATGAGCTATTGAAATGGTCTCTGTAGTAAAACTGATTTCTTCAGATCAGTTAAAGTCTCCTTATCATTTGCATTTTTTGGAAAACATCAAAGTGTCAACGGCTAAAGCTACGATAAAATGCACTTTAGATGATTAACATTTACTTACAAATAGCAACAGGAGATAATGTCCATGATGTTGCAAAGACATTTTTAATGCATTGTATCTACATGTAAGAAAATACTTAACAGAATTGGATCATTTTTAACTGATATTTCTTTTAGAGATTCAACTTTCAAAATTTTGTAGTATGTACAGTGTATGCAAGGGATTTAAAAATATTCAAATGATGATCAGAGACTTCAACTTCCTCGAAAACTATCAGTGTGAAAAAGGTTCTGAGGCATGAAATCAAGGGGCTCAAAATTTCATATCAATGTGTTAATTTAGAGAATTGAGATTATGTAAGATCTTTTGTTAACAAAGTGAGGTAGGTTTGAAAACACGTACAAGTACATGTATATTATCTGATAATGTATCTTTTTTTTATTATATGTAATAAGACAATGTTCAGATTGTATAAAAAATTTGAACCTACCGGTTGATTTGATGGTGATGAGGTGCTGGTACCAGCAACTGAAATAAAACATTATCCATAACATGTAATCAATACATTTCTTTTATTAAAACAACTGAATTAAGGATTGTGTGATTAATAGGCCCATATAGAAAGAAAAAAATCATAAAAATATTATATTTCTCACTGTCAAAGAGAAGCAACACCTTTAAATATTTCTTGTTAAGGTTTAAAACGGGTACACTTCTAGTTGATAGTCCAGTGTCTTTGCCACAGAACTGCCCCCCCCCCCCCCGAAAGCTGTTGAATTGGGAAGAAATCATACCTGGTAAGTAGCCAGCACCATGTTGAGTACCGGGTAAGTTAGGAATGTCAGAACTGCTGAAATTTTGACCAGGATTGTTCGATTCATTGGCATGTAAACCAACAGGATAAAGTCCTAAACTTTGTTCACGTAAACTAGCAAAAAATTCATCATCATTTGATTCACCGCCATAACTAGAAAGACTATTATCACCTTGACCTGAAAGATAAATGTTTGGACTTACTAAAACCTTCAGTTAAACAAAAATACATAACATTGGTGTAAAACGCTGATCTATATTTATTTACATGTAGCTCAGTGGATAGACTCATTTTATGTATAGCTCAGCAGTGGATACCTTTGTTTTAACTCAGTAGTCCTGAAAACAAGTCTGCCCACATGTTACCAGGTCCCGATAAACGATGTGTACACTGCTGTTCATTTGAATGATTGATATGTGCATTCTAGGTATTAGAAGAGCACAGTCATCCAGCCTTCAAGATCAATTTATGCAATGGCAATGCATGATTATAAGCTGCTGACCAGGTGTACCATGTAATAAAAGGGTTAATACATTTTATCAATTATATGTACCTGATGAGAACCTGTTTCCCCCTTGATCATCATACATGTAACTTGTATCTGATTCCATTGTACTATCAATTTCATCTTTCACTCTAGTTAAATCTATTTCTATGACTTCAGGTTCACTTGATTTTGGGGGACTTTTTTTGGGTGTACTTGGTTCCGCTGTTTCCATTATTTCTGTTGAAGGAGTTTCTGGAGGAGGATCTGATGCTGGTTTATCAGAGTCACTAGTTTCACTATTTTTACTTTCACTGTCTTTGTCTTTTTCAGGTTCAGGCACAAATGATAAATCATGACTAGTCACAGATTCTATTCTAAGTTCTTTTTCTTCTCCTTCACTTGTTGCATCTTTATTACTAGCTACAACACTACCATTTTCTACTTTTATCACTTCAAATTTAATGTCAGGTTTTTCCGCTGATTTTTCTCCAACTTTTTCCTTATCACCGGATTCAGTTTCTGGTTTATCAGCACCAGGAAGAGAGTGAGCTGGAGTTGCTGAAACTGATTCAGGTGGAATGGATGAAGAAGATGAATTTGTTTCACTAGATATGGACGGTATTGTTGATGACGATGGAGCTGGTAATCTTGAAGATAAATTTGGCATTCTACGGGGTGATGTTGATGGCAAGTTCATTGGGTGACGCTGTGGGGATGATAAACGAGGCATTTTAGCCATTTGTTGGGGAGACATTCTCTGATCAAATGGTCTTCTTCTCATTTGTGGTGTTCTTACAGGAAAGCCACCAGGCCTAGAAAATTGACCACGCTGTTGTCCCATTTGATAACGCCCTCCACCCATTGCACCAGGTGGATGGTCATCTGTTAAATCAACACTGATATCATATCGAGTTTTCCCCAACACATTTGGAGTGGGAGGAGGAAGAGGTCTATCTACATTTTTCTTTGGTGTTTTTTGTTGGGGATCAGTGGCATAAAAACTTTTACTGATAAATGTTGTTGAAGATTCGTCACTTTTTGAAACTTTTTCATTGACGATATAATTAAATTCTGAGTTACTGTCAACAGTTAAATATAAATGGCCCACAACTTTCACATTTTTATCAAAATCAACATTGCCATGACACACAGCTTGTAAGTTCTTCACAAGGGCAGAAATAAACTGGTTAGCCGATTTCTCATCTGTAGACATTATGCTTTTTTTGTTGATATTCTGAAATGAAAACGAAAATCAGATACAAAGAACAAAGATATTACAAATACATGTAAGGAGGTTACATTCGGATTCAATAAAATAAAATTATTAATTAAATGGGATCAAGTTTAGCACTAAACCTTGATTTTAATTTTATTTTTGGGTACCGTAACAAAAGAAAATAATAATAATATAGGCCTATGTATATAGACAATAAACACCTACAAAAACCAAGATCATACAATTCATAAACTATTTTGACTAAAAATGTGACGATGAGAAAATTTAATAAAATGATTATGTATGACATTCTTCTAAATCATCATTTTGACGCAAAATTATTTCACCACAATAAAAATAAACCAATCATGTCTTTCATCAGCCTTACTGTTATTTAAAAATTATTCAGAGAAAACTTGAAAGTATTGTTTGATTTTACCATTTCATTCAACATCAGAAAGATTACAAATTTCTAAGATCTGAAATCATTTTTAGTTACTGTGATATCGTTATTTTCCATTCCATTCAAAAATCAGACTGATTTAAATTTAATATCTTATCAGGATTAAAAATTATAAACTTAGTAAATATGTATCACAATTTAACAACTGGTAGACCTGCCTAAACGGGACATACTGATTTAATCTTATCAGGATTAAATATTATAAACTTAGTAAATATGTATCCCAATTTAACAACTAGTAGACCTGCCTAAACGGGACATGTCTTTGTTACGATTCTTTTCTTTTTTAAAGTTCCTTATTTTATTTAATATTTCATAAAAGTTTGATTTTATTATTATATATTTTCGTTCGAAATGATCCTCCATTGTGAAACTCACTCCATGGCAGACAGGAAGGCACAGGTTGATGGTTGTGCAGTCAATATTCAAAATTTTAAGAAATGGGGGTTTAACTAGCTCATTACAGGATTAAGATATAGTTCAATTTTATTTCAATAATTCATTTGTGTGTAGGTTTTTTTAGTAATGGTCCATGCAATCCCCTTTTAGGAATGGAATGTTACCGTAAATGAAAATTCTTGCTGTACTTCAAGTACATGTAATGGACAAAACTCAATATGATACCAGTCAAGTTATGTATTCAACATACATTTACAATCATTACATAAAATCGATTAAAGGGAATATCCCGATTTGAATAGAGTCTCAAAAATAACAATCTGAATGGTATAAAATTTTTAAAGCGCCAAAATATTGACGAGGTGTGTATTTACACGTAGCTCGTCTTTAAATTTCAGCTCAAAATATTGAGTGGTTTGAACGTAACCCTTTTAAGATTTAAGGTCATTTTGGAGTTTTCTGATGACCTACATAAATGTATATAAAAAAATTGAACATGTGGTGAGTAAATGGCTCCACCAAACGATAAAACATTAGTTGTACTTGTGGTTCTTCGATAATCATCGTTTCGCGAAAGTTTTATAAATTTATTTAAAACGAATAATATGCTGATGAATTTATTTGATAATGACCTATATGTACACAAAAACAAAAGTAAATATTTACACACCATGCTCTCTTTTTTTCTCTCCAAGCCCTTAGAAATTGTTAACGTTAACGATAATCCGTAAGCTGAACGTTAACATGCATTCTCCGTAGATGGCAATACAAATCGATAAATTAGTGCATACAAAGCAAAGGATTTATTTTGTGGAAAATATAAGAAATTGCAATGAATGATCAAAGCAGGATAATTAAAGCTAATTAACCGATAATCCTGATGTTATTGTACTTAGTATGTGTAAATAAACCTAACGGTTCTTAACTTTGGTGGATTAGGAAAAATTGGTTGCAATTATTCCGTTTCACGAGAAAACATTAGCAGTGATCTGTCAATCAAGCTCCTTTAATATTTGATAAAAGAAAAACAATGAAGTTTTACCAACTATATAAACAAATTTTCAACCATATTTTATTGTCAAATAAAACAAAAGGAGAACTAGCTGTGTCAATCGTGGTCTCAACAATCGCGAATAAATTATATAAAACAAGAGAAAACTATCAGTCTTGCATACAACGAAAAAACAAACAGCGTTACTACTAGGCCTATATATCTCGTAAATTTTCAAGTCTTTTAATTATTTATCAGATTCAGAGTCTGAAACATCGCCAGACTGAGTCGAAAAGTGGTAAAAGTAAGTTTGAAGTGTCGTCCTACTTAGTCCGAAACGTTGTCTATGTTGAGTCCGAAATGACGTGCTACCCTTCAAATAATGCCAACAAGTCGATATATATGCGCCTTCGTGGGAAGGATTAATTTTGTCATGCTCTGTGCTGTCATGGGATTACACCAAAGTAACTGTATCTAGCACATGTTTGTACAACAATTTGTCGGATTCGAGCAGGCTCCAAACTATGTTATTCAGTCAGTCAAAATATCAAGTTATTATTTTTTCCCCATTTTTTAAATTTTTTCACAGAATTTGGCAAGTAATATAAGCTGACGATCTACCAGCCATAAGTTTATAAAAAGATCTGGACACATTTTAAAAATTTAAACAGATATATTGAATTTTGGTTGGCACATTTTTTTACGCCGTCTTCTACATGTATTTCTATATAAATATATTATAATATAATAATTGCTCAATGTCTGAACAGTGAAATTGCTGGCTTTTGTTTGTTTTCTCTTTTCGTCTCTTCCTTGATCTCGTAATTAGCAATAGGCTACGGATAAAACCTCTGGAGTTCCTTTGATATAAAATTCCCCTTGTAATTAATTTTTTTTATCTAATAAGAAGAGTCCGAAACACCTACATGTATGTCACTATCAGTCTGTTCCCCTTGTTTCAAGGCCATGATAGCGTCAGGAAATGCGCCATTTTGATTTTTCTGGAGAAGGCAAGGTGCGCGTTTTGGAATTTTAGTTGTGTCTTTAAGTCTATTAGCAAATGCTTTTAAAAAAATAAATAAATAAACGCGCAACGTTAAAAAGTGCAGTTTTTGATTAAAATACTTACTATTCAACTGTACTTAAATATGGGTTATTTCATTTTAACACCACTCCTCTTTTTCCTTTCTTCTCGACGCGTTCACCACTCTTGCATAAATTATAGTTCGGGATCTTCCGACTATTTTTCCGGCCTTTGAAATTTGACGGATTGGATTTGGACTACAGATTCTTCCAAATTAAAATTTATCATCTTCTCGAATTCGATATGATCTTGTCTTCATTTTGCAGACAATACTTGCACTATTATAGAAGCACATAAATCTACAACATTATGTCTGTTGAGATTAACGTGTTTAGATTTCGTGCAGAATGGCATTCATTGTTGTTATTTATTAAATAAATATTCATAACCGTATCTTATATTAAAAAGCAGGGCCGGAAGAATCAATTCTTGATTTGAAGGGCTTCCATCCTGAATCTAGGAAAAAAAGTCACAGGAAAAAAAGTCACAGTAAAAAAGTCACCGGAAAAAAAGTCACAGGTAAAAAGAGTCACAATTTATATTGTTGATAAGTGTGAAGAACTTGGTCATGAGATGTTTGTAGACAGGGGCCGCGGAGCCGGGGGGGCTAGGGGGGCTTTAGCCCCGGCAATAATTTTTAATAGTGAAAATAAAATGTCGCCAAAAGCTCAAAAAAGCGAAAAAAGGTTATTCGGGGGCGGGGGGTATGGTCAGTAGCCCCCCCGAAATCGGGCCCGCTCCGCGGCCCCTGTTTGTAGAAACGATCGTGACTGATTTCAAAGACAGTATTTTGCGCTCTTTGCTTGTCGTGTTTGGTAGAGACGTGGCAGCCAAAGGATGCTTCTACCACCTGACACAGTGAACCTGGCAGGGGCCGCGGAACCCGGGGGGGGGGGGGCTAAGAGGGCTTTAGCCCCGGCAATAATTTTTAAAATTTTTAATAGTAAAAAATAAAATGTCGCCAAAAGCTAAAAAAAAGTTATGAGGGGTGGGGGGTATGGGTGTGATGCTTAGTCACAGTGGGGGCGGTCACATTGCGTGAGTTATTGTTAGTAGCCCTCCCCCCCCCCCCAACATGTCCAGACACTAGGACTAGTAGGCCTACACGGCCACTACAAGGAAGACAGCGAGTTCCGACTGTTCTGTGGAAAACTTGACGGTCTGGCGTTTCTACCCGTAGCTGATGTGCAAGAAGGTTTGGAACATCTCTATTCCATCAAACCTGATGGTCCTCCTGCAGTCGATGACCTCCTTGCCTACTTCGTTCGAACCTATGTGAATGGTCCCTATCGATAACGTCATGGTCAAGGCCTTACCCTCTCCATGAGAAGAATCCCCCCCCCCCCCCCATGTTCCCTCCTGAAGTTTGGAACGTACATGACACAACCATGAACAGTGCCCCCTGTACCAACAACATCTGCGGAGGATGGAACAACAAGTTCTACAATCTTGTCGGCCAACACCATCCATCCATCTGGAGAGTGGTGGAGTGGTTCCAGAAGGAATCAGCCACAGTCCAGACTGTCGTCGCCCAGGATGCCATCGGCAATCGACCCGTCAGAAAGGTCAAAAAGAAATTTGTAAAGATGCAGCTACGAAATCTGTGCAGAGATCGTGTCGGCGGTGCCAAATCCATCCCATTTTTCCTGTGTTTTTTTTATCTAAGCAAATTTGTGACTGTTTTTCCTGTGACTTTTTTACCTTGGCAAATTTGTGACTTTTTTACTGTGACTTTTTTTCCGCGCACCTCCATCCTAGGTCCTTCTAGGCGAGGGTCTAGTCTGGTCCAGTCTCTTCTATTTATTTTACATTTCGATTTATATAAAAGTATTAATTTTTAGTAAACCAACACTTTCGCTTCCATTTGTATAAAAAATCTTTGAGTAAACTTGTAACCAGCACCAGAGACTGAACAATTTGCGAACTTCACAATAAAATGGGTGTTCTTGCCATGTTTTTCGTCCTACCTTATTTGGAATGGTGCCAGTCAGTTTACATTCATACATTGGCAGGAAGAATGATATGTGTAGGCTTAAGTTGACTTAAATCGTAAGTTTTAGCCATTTAATCCTTGCCCCGTTTCCCGTTTTCTCGTCCTTAACCGACAGAAAAGGGGATTTCGGGTTCAGAAGTTAGTGTTATGTTCGCAAAAGTCGATTAAATCGTCATTTTGTTCATTTCACCCCCCCCCCCTTTTTGTCGTTTTTATCCGGAATGGAAGGGGATCTCGCGATCCTAATTTTGTGATATGTTCTAGCGAATCAATAATGAAACTTAACCCAAAAAATATTGTTGTACGCGGAAGTCGAATTAACCCCTCTCCCCGGGAGGTAAAGGGGATCATCTTAAGCAGTGTTTTTAACGACATCTAATCTGAAGTTGGCTGATTTATGCAAGAAAGTTGATTGTTGAACGTAATAGTCGAATTAAACTAAAAAATTTGACACCCCTCGAATAATTTATATTCAGATTTCATATCTAGTTAAATAAATGTTGCTTCTTCTTTTTGTAGGGGTTAAACGTCCACTTCCACCTAGGGTGATATCGTAGACAAGCTTAAACGCCAATCAACTATAATAATACGAGACTACTTGATTACACGTTCCTCCTAGAGTGATGTCTTTGGCCTGGCCTGTGTAAAAAAGATTATTACCTTATCAAAATTCTTAATCCCACTAACAAACACTCCTAAAACCGCGATGTAAATTAATTTACGACCCTTAACTAAATCGGTATAACTTTATATAGTATTATCAATACACAAAGATAGTAAGATGACCCTTCTCAATGATCAGTTATTCCATTTAGATGGTTACCAACAAAATTACCTAATCAACATTCTTAATCCAACTAACATTCACTGCTAACATCGAGATTTTACGACCCTAACTAAGTCGGTATAACTTTAGTATTATCAATACACAAAGATAGTAAGATGACCCTTCTCAATCAGTTATTCTATTTAGATGGTTACCAACAAAATTTATTTGTACTATTATTCTAACGTATATTGATATATTTTTTCGTATTTCATTTTTACGGTCTATTTCAGAGTAATGGAGTCAAATCCGCATGCAAAAACAAAAACGCCGTACCATGATAACGGATCGTCATTTACAATTCGTTTTTCAGTCATGTTTGACCTTTATGATACATTTTGCGTGCCGAATCTTTTTATTCATGTACTCTTTTTACTCGCGGAAATTAGAACAACAATACTCTTTTGACGAAAATGTACATCGCATCGTTTTGACTGCAAACAATGGCAGAGTGTATTAAAATCGCTTTCGTGATAAATAAGAGCGAACAAACATTCCGTAGTCAATCGTTTTATTTAATTAGGGGGATTTTAAAGGAATCAGTCAGGTGTTAATGAATACACACGCCGGCTGTAAATAGGTAATTAAAGCCCCAATACCACCCTTGTTGTAACTGAATAATATGTTCCAATTTTTATTCTGGTCAAAAATGTGTACTATTTTACAATATTTCAATTGAAAAATGATACAAATTTTATCTTAACACACCTAATTTTAAAAATTGGAAAAATTCAACTACATGCCGTAACATGGTTTGAAAAGCCTTACGTAAGCACTTTCAAATGCAACTTGGATTTAAACATATTTTCGAACCCTCTGAACAAGTAAGATAGGTTGTAATGGAAAATTTACACAACAGGTAGGACACTTAAACATCTTGTTGTTAGAATAAGGCTATTTTTTTTCTGGACCTGTCAAGTCAGCAAGAGTGTTATTGTCCCTTTAAGGAATAAACATTCTGAATATGCATTCGGGCACTGTGACGTCACTGGCGTCTGAGGGGATTAAGAGTATTTTCGATAATTGGCAAAGTCGTTTTTACGGGAGGTCTATTTTTCAACTGTGATCGAAGATAACTGAATTAATTTCAATCGGATTGCCGTGAACTTGCGGTAAAATTGATATAGTAACCATTGGCTACATGCATAGAAAAATTCCCACGCCCCTTTCATGTGCACTTAAAGAATCAAGGTTCAGAGTATCGGACACAACTCATCTAGCATAATAGAAATTGTGTACGCGGCTTTCGAAACAACCTGAACCTAGCTCCCTAACTAATAGGGTTCCTACTTATGAGTTGTCAAACAATCTTAATAACTCTGACTGACTTGTATAAATTTTGTATGTATATGTTGACAGGGGCAATAAGTTTCCTCAGAATCTATACAATCCCTCTTAAAGAAAATCCCAACATATTGAAAATAAAATCTTATCTTTAGAGCATTTACATGCATTGTGAAGTGTGAACGCAGGGCCAGATTAACCATTGGGCACAGGCCCCATGGCCCCCCACATTAGAGGGCCCCCACAAAAATCTTAGTTGCGTCCAGTCCCCTCCCCTAGAAATACCATCATTTCACAGCACTCGCATGGATTGGTCCACTGAAATAACGCTAGAATGCACCAATGTTGTTGCAGAATTTTTTTTGGGGGGGAGGTATTTCTAACTGGCTCCACACAAGTGCTTGAAATGCCAGGAAATCACGTTTCCGGCCTCCAATTTCTGAAAATTGCCAGGAGAGAGAACAACCCCAGACTAGGGGCGTATCTAGCGTGGGTGCAGGGAGAACATTTGCACCCTTCAGAGAAATAAGGCAAAAAAATACACTTAATTGTGATCACACAGTGATACTCAGAAGGTGCCGATGAGTCGGTCGGTTTTAATGGCGCCTACACCTGATCTAAACTTTCTTATATCTCTTATGAGGCTATCGGGCGCCACCACGGGCACAGATCCAAGGTGCAGGCACCGGAAGCAAATGCCTCTCTCAAATAATCTGCCGCCATATAAAGTACAAAATTGCCACTCAGATATCACCCAAGTGGCAGAAAAGCGTGTCCTGCACCCTTACTTTTCAAAATTTTCTGAGGGAGGACCCCAGACATGGGTGCCGCCCACATAGACGAAAGGCACCTCCTATTGCGTCCTTCTGGGTCGGCGCCTGACCCAACACATTACATTAAAGGGTTCGTTTTGACAGGGCCTTGTCTTTCTTTGGAGGAGTCGCGACAAAATGCCATGATTCTAGTTCTGGTCGCCCTATCCCCATGGCCTTATGGTGTTTCGGAGTAGTTTTAGTTTTAGAGGATAAGGAGCTTCTCATTTTGGTGGGCTTAACATTAATTAAGATTAATTAAGTGATCAGGGGCCCCCAACATGTTCCAAGCCCCAGGGCCCCCACCATGGTTAATCCGGCGTTGTGTGAACATACGGATGGACTGCTGGACAGAGGTTGCAACAACATATCCCAAGAATCAGGGCGTATGGGCGTATAAAAACTAAAACAAAATCATTTGTGACAATTTTTTTTTTGAAATCAGTAAAACACAGAGATCGTTTTAATGCCACTTACTAACAGAACTGAACATACACAGGATATAATTCTATGGAGTACAATTACTGTTCATTACTAAGATACATTTTGACTAGGCTTCTATACTGAACCACACACTTAATTAATCTTTTCAAGCAACAGAATTGTCTAAAAATCATTTACTTTTGGTTTCTGATGTGGGAGAGAGAGAGAGAAATTGGGTTTAACATCCACTCAACACAACTAGGTCATTTCGGGACTAACATATGGTTTAATTTTATTTCAATAATTAGCTTGCATGTAGGGGCTCTTAGCAGTGGGAGGAAACCAGAGTGCCTGGAGGAAACCCACGAGGTTTAGAAGGCGCCCCTATCTCCACGCCACATACGCTCACACCAGGAATCGAAACCATGGCCAGCTAGGGGTCGAAGCATGGCACTCTAGTCTACTAGGCCATCCAAGCCCCCGGTTACTGATGTGGACAGTGTGGTCGACAAGGCATACACTGGATGTAAGCGTGGCTTGTCTCTGTTTTCGTACGCCGTACAATCGCCATGCTTGTTCAATAAATCGAAATCAAGTATGGCGGTTATTATTTTTATTTAATTATTTCTGTAGTTTTGTAATCAGAGTTCAGCTTTAACAAATTGTTCACAAGAAGAGTAAAAGAAAAATGAACTTGAGTGGCAATGAAACCATGCACTTAGGCTAACAACCATCTCTAAACTCACAGCTACCTAAACTCTCCATCTCCCAGAATCCAAGGACAATATTTGTTAAATTCTGTTTTTTATGGTAGTATCTGTTTCCTACTCATTATCAGTGGAAATTCCTTATGAACCTGCTTCATATGATATCTCAAATTGTCAGTTCTTTTAAAAGTTCTTCCGCACAAAGTGCAACTATGGCATTCATCTGTATGAGCCACACGACAATGGCGTTTTAGGTTCTGCATCCAGGTAAAGCCCTTCCCACAAATACTACATCGAAATATATCAGACATGAACTGACCACCCTGCAAATAGAAAATAAAACAATCCTTGGATTATTAATCTAGAAACAATATAATAGTGAGTATATATATTTTAATTCCACAAAATTGTTTTGTATACAAGGGCCATAACTGTGGCAGTAATAATCGGAAAATTTGAAATATAAATAGGCTTCTTATACTCATGATCTTAAAACATTGTGAGGCCCAAAGTTACTGCTTGTTGAGTTTAAAATTTTTGGCTATCAAGAGCCATAACTCCAGCAATAATAATCGGAAATGATTAAAAATCAATAGGCTTCTTCGTCTCATGACCTTTAACACTGTAGGCAGGGCCTCGATTTCGGGGGGGGGGGGGCTACTGACAATAACTCACACAATGTTGCCGCCCCCACTAAGCACCACCCCCACCCAACCCCGATAACCTTTTTTCGCTTTCTTGAGCTTTTGACGACATTTTATTTTCACTATTAAAAATTATTGCCGGGGCTAAAGCCCCCTTAACCACCCCCGTCCACCACCCCCCCCCCCCCCCGGCTCCTGACTGTAGGCCTATAGATGTCACTACCATTGGCTTTCATCATGTATCAATCTGGTCTGAAGTCTGATACTTTCTTTAGCCTTCCTAATAACTTTTGGGGGGCAGGGAGGAAACCATGTTCCTGAAGCAACGGCTGCGAGTTTTCCAACATCTAACCGTTGCTTCAATACTCTGCAATTCACAAACTTTTTGTTTGTTGTGTTTACACTTGACTAATAAGCATTGTCCAATCATGTAGGTTGTGGCACATAACACACTGTAAACAAATATGGCAGCCTCCACAGAAAAAGAAATAGACAAGTTTACAGGTTGTTTTTTTTCAATTGAGAAACTCACAGAAAACCAAATAAGGCAATTGAAGCAGAAGGAAACTCTTTGTTGATCAGCCATGATTTCCAACAACCTTGACATTGATCCGACCTTGAACTCGATTGTCACATGTAGACTTAAATTTTTGGGCTATCAAGCGCCATAACTCCAGCAGTAATAATCGGGAGCTTTTCATGCACACCAATGTGTTTTCCGTCCCATGCAGTCAATGCAGGGATCAAACACATGACCTCTAGGCTAGCTAGCCAGATTTTTACCCACTTAGCCACGTGTCCCCCAGGTACGCAAAATAGATTTGGGCTAGGCATTCAAGACAAGGTATAAAAAATATATCCATTGTATTTATTAACTAAACACATACATAATTATGTACGGTAAGCTAAAAATGAACACCAAGACTAAAGAACACATTATATAATAATAATTAATTACTTTCAAGATGCATTATTTAAGACTAAAGCTTCCTAATGCAGATATTTTGTTTGGCCTCGAATGTTACATAAATCATTAATTCGACATTTATTTACATTGAGTCAACTGGCGTGGTTTTGATTCCCCGATTGTATGTGACAAGGAGTAGGGACACCTCAGGTTTCCTGCCCCAGCTTAAGACCACTATGTGCAAGCGAATCATGGAAATACAATTGAACCATATATAAGTCCAAAAATGACCTAGTTTGTGTCGAGTGGACATTAAACCCCATTATGATTTACATTCACTTCTACATATAAAATAATATATGTATTAGCACTAGGGCTCTAGCTTTAGGCCAAAAAATGCCAGTCTTGACTGACCAGTAAAGAAATTGACCAGCCAGTGAAACAAATTACTGATCATTCAAATTACGTGGCATAGAATTTGAGTTTTAAAGATTTTAACCATAAAACAAAATACAGGTAGAAATTAACTGTCAGTTGATTTGCATGGCACAAACGTAATTTGTTGAATTTATTTACTTAAAACAAAATAAATACATCTAAATCGATACCGATAGTTTAATGTGTAAAATTATTAAAAAAATATATAGGTACATGTATATAAATTGGTGTATTGTTAAATATTGTCACATTCTTAGGAAAAAATCTTTCTAAATTCTATACTGAGGTAAATGAAATACTACAAAAATTGAGCAGCTGCCCAAGTTTGAAGAGAAAGGCCAGATATGTACACATATATCAGGGCTTGTAAATCCAATAAAATTCAAACAATAATGCAATACCGGTAACTTTACTAAATTAATACCATTTTTTAAAATAAAATTACACATTTTTTAAAAAATAAAATTTGCAGTGAAAGAACAATGTACCATACTTATATTTGTCAGAATTATAAAATAATTTAAAGCCCCATGAGGCATTTTGAATCTAGGCCATCCCGACCCCCTGGCATAATCTGCAGACGATATGAAAAAGCCACTGCTGTCTGCTAGTGTTGGGTAAAATCTCTTGATGAGTGTCTCCAAGCTGGGAGATTATCTACCATTGATATTACACACAAGCAAATTATGTTAGTCCTGAACTGGCCTATATAAACCGTCTCATTTTAACCAAAAGTGAAATTTTTCATCAACTCAAAAAATACACAAAAAGAAAGTAGATTTTTGTTTGCAATGGATACGCCACATAAATCACAGTGGTTATGATTTAAATATTACACGTTGAAATCAATATTCACAAACATTTCTGTGAAATCTCAACTATCAGGTTGACGTATATTTGTCTTTCATCTCAATCCTGGCTTGATTATTCCTAAAGATAGCGAACGTTATCTCATAATGTGATATCCAAGCTCATCAATTTTTCTCGTGTATACGATTTGTCACACTTTGGAAATTTTACCCGTTTTTGAGACTGCAATCATATTCACACAAATTTTACCCGTTTATGAGACTGCAATGCAATCATATTCACACAGATTTCTGTGACATCTCAACTGTCAGAATGATGTAAATTAGTCAGTGGTCTGAATCCTGTCTTGATTATTCCTAATGATGGCGAATGTTGTCTCTTAATGTGATATCTGAGATCAATTTTTCTTGTGTACGACTTGTCACAGAGTGGGCAATTTACACGGAAGTTCATATGTATTATACTAATATGCTCTTTTATACTGCCTTTAGACGAGCAAACTTGTGTGCAGTAAGGACACTGATAATTCAGCCTCCTTGACGTAGGGTTGTATATACCATGATTGCTGAGTTCATGTTTAGTTAGTTCAGTAGAAACCTTGAAGATCTGGCCACACCACAGACATTGGAGTTTGTTGTTCAATCCAAAAAAGTCCTACAAAAAAGAAATGGAAAATTCAAATCTTAAGAGATTCTGCTATTTGTGTTCTTTCACTACTTTTCTACAGTCTTCTAAATGTTAAAGTTTCGGATCATCATTTGAGCAATTGCTAATCCATTTCAAACAACAATACGGTGCAAGTTAAATCTCTAAATAATCCAATTCCTTTCAGTATTTACAAAGATATGATCGACTGAAAATCTGTCAACAATTTGCAGATGATACAAAGAATAGTCAACACCTAGATGAGTTCCATTAAATCATTTGGTCACTCTCTTTTTAAATTGATTGAATCCAAGCTAGGATATTTTGTTAATAAAATGTTAAATAATCTATGTAAGTACATTTTAGTAAGGAGTCAGAAGAAGCATGGTAAAAAAACAGAACACAAGGTATGTATGGATAGAGAGAGAGAGAGATTGGGTTTAACGTCCACTTGTCACAAACTAGGTCATTTCAGGGCTTTAGCAGTGGGAAGAAACCGGAGGACCCCGAGAAAAACCATGAGGTTGGACAGGTGACCCTACTCCTTGTCACGTACAACCATGGAATCAAAACCACGCCAGTTGACTCAATGACAGGCTTTATGATACAGCACGCACATTCGGCCATCCATACCCCAGGTATGTATGGCAATATAACTACTTCTTAGTGAAATGTGACCTGCATTGTGTTTTGAAACGTTGTTATTGAAAAACTGATCAGTAGTTATATCTATACATACCTTGTGGTGTGTTTTGTTATGAAATCAGATATTGTACAAAAAACTGTAAATGACGCTCAGTGACTTAAAATAACATTTCATGAAAAAGGTTTCTTTTATGTTTGTCATTTATATGTAGGCTGTTGTCCCCAAAATGATGTTCATGTACAATGAGGACAATGACTGTAACCGAGTTTAAAATATTCCATATTCTACTGAATTCTCACTGAAATTAACCATCTTCATTGCAAAATACAGGAAGTAATTGACCAAAACAGCACTTGAAACTTGTATATGACATTTCCTGTCAACCATACCTAACTTGAATAATAACATCTTATAATGATTTTTATTAATCCACCCCCAGCCCTTAATACCTGTGTTTACAGTTACCAGATCGACCCTGATCTTTTTCTCATTTCCGAGGTCCTAAAAGATAGATTGCCAGGCAAATAAACATATGCCCACATCAGCTAAATCGTCAGGGCAGTCAACAAGAGTTGTCGCATATTTTTACTTTTGTCAGTAATGAAACATTTATGATTTATAATACACGAAAAAAATCTGTTTAAGAGTAAAATCTCATTAAGTAATTATCAGAAAATCATGAGAATTATTTGGTCCATGCTAATCTTTAGTATAAAAACATTTCATATCATGGATTATGCTGTTCAAGTTATCAAAAATCATTGAAACTCAATATACTTGTTCATCTCAAGAAATTAAACTCTGTGTGTATCAGTATTCAAAATGACATGAAGACTTTAAAACACAAGTATTCATGTAGCAAACGAATAAAATAAAAACGCAAAACGAATTTTCGACCGACAGACCCTATTTTTTGGGAGCCAAATAACCATAAACACAGTTATTATTTTTTTGGCCTCAACACAAACCTCAGTTAATGACAGGGTTTATAAGATTTTGATCCGTTTTTCTCAACCATTTGTGCTTGTCATGCAAAATATCACAAATTGTAGATATGCCTATTTTTAAATTCCACCTTTCTCCAAAATATTCGGCCATTTCTTTTAACGTGGCTTTAGGTCTCTCTGTCTTATAAAAACATATATCCTTCTTTTGTTGGACTGTCAGTCTTGTCCGAACTTTTGAACAGAACTTTATTAATTCAAAACTGCTACTATCCATGGAAAAATCTGCAAGAAACTGAGAAAAAATTATTTTTTAGATATAAATGTATTTAAATATTGATCTGGTGATCTGATCATAGGAAGATTTTCTCAATTTCCTTAACTGGGATCCTAACTGTGATCCTAACTATTTAAAGTTCCTATAGAGAAATTGGCCAAATTTTTAATTTTGATTTTTTCCATGGATTTTGCAAACAGAAATTGAAAATTGATATTTAACGCATAAAAAAAATAATATTTAATCCATATTGCTTAGATGTTTTTTTCTGGTGATGTCACAAAAAATATAAATAAACATCAAAGTACTGGTAATTTGTATTCCTGTTGTTATTAGCCCAGTTGGGACCGAATCATTCAAATCTTATTTAATGTGAGCGTGTAAAAGAGACAGTCACACAGAACATCTTCAAAATATAATTCTAATTAGATTTTAATTAAGTTAGAAAACTGTTAATGGAAGTCAAAGTAATGTGTTGTCAGCCATACGAAAAAGTTATATCACATATTACATACTTCAGATCACAATTAATGAAGATACACAATAGGGAATAAATTAGTTTTTAATCCACTGTTTAAAGTCGGAATTCTTGAAAAAATAATACCCCATCAAACACTTAAAATAAAGATACACAATAGGAAACAAATTAGTTTTTAATCCACTGTTTAAAGTTGCAATTCCGGAAAAATAAAAACCCATCAAGCACTAAAAAATATTCCTCTTCTTTGTTTAAATCTGGTTAACCATCCACTTGTAGGATTGAAATTAATAATGCCGAGTTCTCCAGCCATATGTGTAGCCTTTGCTAATAACAGAGCTCCACTAATGTAAATCTTATGTTTTCGCGCATGTTCGACCCACTCGCACAAAGCATCTTCTAACTTAGGATGTTTGGCCAAACGGAATTTTTTTCTATTAGGAGAAAATGAATTTGATTCAAAAACATTAATAAGTTTTTGTCGATTCTTCAATATTGTACTTAATGTATTGTGTGGTATTCCAAATCTAGCAGCAATACATGATTTGGGAGCCTGGCCTTCATCTACTTCCTTCAAGATTTGAATTTTGGTTTTTAAATCTAGAATCTTCAGTTTTCTTTTTGGTGGTTTGGGGTTGTGAGAAGAATTCTTCACAATATCTTTCAATGCATTCTGAAGAATAGTAATCGAAAACAGAATAAGAAATCAGATTTCAAAAGTAATGCCAAATTTTGATTGTTGAAATGTTAAGGAAAGTAGAAGGCTGCCAGACAAAAGATCAAGATATGAAAAGGGATTTATTTCATGGTGTTTCATAATGAAACACCATGAAATAAATATTTAGTTAAAACATAATAAAAGGGTATTTATTAGCCACTTATATTGTCACTTGCATTTTCCTGAACTGCTTAACCCACACTAATATGTACTCAAATGGATAATTCATAGAATTTGTATTCTAATTCTTTGGATTATTCAACATTTATATAAGATTTAGGGGTCGAAGAAGCAAATTTAGTCACTTTTAGTTCTTCTGAGGTGGCATACTTTATGAAAACATTGGGTTCACTGGCTAAGAACTGAACTTTAAAGACCCAGGACTTTTGAATTAAGTTCCCATTGAAATGGATGAGTCTAAGGTTTTGAATTGAGATTTTATTCTTTCTTCAGTCATGGAACAATTTGTCAATTTCATTAAAGAATATAACAGTAGTCCCCAAGACCTCTTTAAAGGACATAGGAAAGTTTCGAAGTGGATACTACACTATGACTGGGTGTCTTGGTAATATCTCAGGTAGCTAGACTGGGTGAGTGTAGGGTTTTGTTTTAATTTTGGTAATGAAACAACCCCACTGACAATGAAAACAGTATCTACCCAGTAAACGGATAAGAAAGTAAATATATATATATATGAAAGATTACTCTTGAAGATGTTGTTAATAATACCTTTCATGACAAATACACTTTGTTTCACAGACACAGAAAAAAATTGTTTTTGAAAAGTTTTATTAATGAATTTTATTGAAGAGAAACTATTTTGACAGAATGTGAAACGTAAAATTTAAAACCCCGAAAACCAACATAAACAATATAATATACAGAATGAAAAATATAAAACCCCGAAAATCAACAAATAATATCATATATGGTAGCTAGTTCAAAGGTGGATGTGATCGAGAGATCTTAATTGACTGATTGTAGTCCATTACCGCTGGGGGGTTGGGATGGTCTAGTGGTCTAGAGTGCGGCGCTTCGACCTCTAGCTGGCCGGTCACCTCTGGCTTGCGGCTGTGGTTTCGAGCCCTGGTGTGAGCGTATGTGGCATGGAGATATGGGCGCCTTCTTAACCATATGTTAGTCCCAAAATGACCTAGTTTGTGTCAAGTGGACGTTAAACCCCATCTCTCTCTCTCTCTCTCTCCATTACCGCTGTTTGATGTTTGAAAAAGATGACTCATAGAAAACAAACCCGGCCACTGTCCAGTCAATTTATGATTTTAGGCCCAACAAATTGCAAGAAAATGTTTTTAGGTATACTTTATAAAATCCCCAAGGCCCAGTGTTTACCAAATTTTGTGCACCGGAAAGCAGTAAAATTCAAGATGGCCGACATTTGCCTGATCAATGTACAAGAAAACCCTTAAAGAGCACATAAGATCATAATTTTCTATTACATATTATAATAAACAATGATTACTAAATCCATAATACGGAAAGTTCAAATCAATCTGATTAAAATTAACTGAGCTATTTACGTTTTAGTATGGGACAGCCAAAAACGGTTTTCAAATTTTCATGAACGACCTTAATCCGGTTGATTGGCTGATGACGTCACAGGCACTACACATACTATACACATTATCTATCCAATATATCACTGCCTGTATAATATATCACTGTATCAACATACCAACAGTTAACAAGTGTGTATTGTCGGTAATCATTAGCTCGTAATTATGTAAGCTACACATCACTATATAATTCAAAGCATTTTCAAACGCAGACCTTTCTCATCTTGAATTGTAATAGATTTTATTTGTTACTATAATATTTCCGAGTGTATTTCAAGATGCCGAATTATCATTGTATTATTGAGAGCTGTGGAAATTCCAGCAGAGAAAAGGGGAATAATATACCGACGTTTCATAAATTTCCCAAAGACGAAATATTACGGAAAGAGTGGATTGCGTTTGTCAACAATTTAATTACGGATTGGCGGATGCGGGTCGTTTCATCCCACGACCGGTTCACCCCGGGCTGTTTCATCCCACACCTGATTTTCTATCGGGCTGTTTCATCCCACTTGTTATTATAGAAGCAGTTAATTAACCGAGTTGTACTTATTGTCGAATAAACTTCATTGTTTATTATTAAATAAACACAACATTAATTGTTATGGAGTAGTAAAAAAAAAACATGACGCGAGAGTTGATATCTGTCGTTTGGGTCTCGGATATACGAAGTTTGGGACTCTGGTATACGACGTTTAGGAAATATATATATATTCAAAACACGAAAGAAAAAATCAAGAACCACGTGGTTAGTAAAAGGCTCAACCAAACGATAAAACATTAGTTGCACTTACGGTTCTTTGATAATCATCGTTTCTCATGAAATTATATAATATTTATTTAAAACGAATAATATGCTGATGACCTACACAAAAACAAAATAAATATTTACACGACATGCAATCTTTTTTTTTACAAGCCCCTACAAATTGTTAATAATCAGTGAGCTGCACCTTGACGACATGCTTGTCGTAGATGTCAATACCAATCGATAAATTGGTGCGAACAAGCCACTGGTAAGTGGTAGGTCAATCAAGTTCGTTAACTATTTGATAAAAGAAAAACAACAAAGTATTACTAAATATGCACAAATTTTCAACAATACATTTTGGCAAGTTTTATACTCGCAGATAAAACAAAACAAAGGAGAACTAGCAGTGTTAATCGCGGTCTCAACAACCGCCAATCACCTAATTAAATAAATGCCAATTAAATTCTCAATTGAAATAATAAACGATAACCTGCCTTTTTTTAAATCTGGTGTTGATTATCGAACCCATTCTGCTCAGCGAGTTAAGATTATTGACGACAATTGATTGGTGAATCTGATTGTTAAAGCGCTTAAAAACATTGAATTAATTTAGAATTGCAAAATGCAAAACGTAATTTATTATTCGTTACATATAAAAAAATCGTTAGTCATTTATTATTATTCGTGCACATTTTCTGATATGGTCTGGTTATTTGAGCCTAAAAATAGAACACATCAAGTCTCCAATTGGGGCATGCACGCTTCCCTTTGATGACAGTTATATCATGGCATCTCATGGGTCGTATATACGATTATTTCACCGTGAAAGGTGCAAATGCATGCTTTCTGATATGGTCGGATAATTTGAACCTAAATATAGAACACAGCAAGTCTTCTTTGAGGTGTTGTATCATGGACATATACGATTATATCACGAGGTAATTCTGTTATTGAAACCCAAACTGAACGAAAACGTCTCTCGATTATAACTGATGTAAATTTTGTGAAATGCTGAAGCAATTTTAGTTTAAATATCCTTTGTGTGTGAATTACTACTATAGGGCAGGCTGTGTACATGTAATATCAATTCTTTAATATATAAAAGCTGTAAATAGATAATTTAATGAAATCAATTTATTTACAGCTAAAAAGATAATTTAATGAAATCAATTTATTTATAAAAGCTGTAAATAGATAATTTAATGAAATCTATGAATCTAGTCTCGCAACAATCGGATGGTTTTCATTATTAGATCCGGTATCATCTACATCGCCATCCTCTATGGAGCCACAGTCAGATAGATACGGCTCAAACATAATATATGGCGCTATAGTTATCATTTCTCGCGACGTATCTGTACCCGATACATTGCCAGAGCTAAAAGAACTACTGCTACAGGATAACTCTAAATATTCTGCTTCCATTCTCTCGGTGTATGATAGAATGACCAATAACACGTGTTAATGATTTATTTATATGATTACTACTTAAAACCATTTCGTTTCTTAAATGCCGACAATTAATTATTTCAATTGGCTTCATAGATGTCCGTAGCGCCGGCTACACCAATTCTACACCAATCGTGTTTTAATCAGAAGCCAATTGTTAGTTTACGGTCGGCTTATTCTGATTAAAAAGACAATGCTACTGCAATCGGCTTTATAAAACAAACGCTAAATTAAAAAAACAGATTATTCCGTAGTCAGTTGTTTTATTTAATTAGGGGATTAAGGAACCAGTCAGGCGTTAATGAATACACACGCCGGCTGTATATAGGTAATTAAGGAATAAACATTCCGAATATGCATTTGTACACTGTGACGTCACTAGGGACCGAGGGGATTAAGAGTGTTTTCGATAATTGGCCAAGTCGTTTTTACGGGAGGTCTATATTTGCGACTTTGAGTGAAGATAGCTGATTTATTTTTAATCAAATTGATGTTAACTTTCCGTAATGTGCATATAATAACCACTGTCCATCACTACGCCGAGTTTCAGTTTGTCGTCTTATGAGCACTTTAACTTTTGGTTTATGGCACTATAAATATATTATGAACATATAAATCAATGAGTTAGGGGTCATTGTTTCATTTAAAGATATAGCCAGTACTGGTCCCTAATAACAGGGAAAATTAGTTAAATCCAAGATGGCCAAAATTTTCAAGATCAATGTACAAGAAAATCTTAAATGTTTGGTTTAAGACCCTAAAAGTGAAATATGATCCACCAATGATTAATCGAACATTGACAGAGGATCGAATCTTAAGGTAAAGGTTTCTTTTCCTCATACATCTAGCACAAAAAAAACATAAAGCAGTGATTTTGCCAGTAAAATTCAGAGTTTTTTTAAAATTATGTCTTTGCACATACTAGTACAATTAAAGGATGAAGAATGACTAATCTTCTCCCGATGATCATTCTGATACTACACAGAAATGAAATAAGATTTATCGTCCTATTTTTCTGTACCAACCAGGCCAATGGAGTTATTACAACAGTCACACAAGAAATTAAATCAATTTGAGTTTAACATCCTACTGTTTTTCTCCATTCTGGCTAATGTAGAGGGTAGTCATGGTTACATATATCATTAAGGATCATGGTAGGCTCTAAAACAGATAACGCACAAATTTACCAAACAAATATCACACTGATAATACGATTCTGCACGTTTTCTGAATTTGGCGCACTGTCTACATCTATTTTTTTTTGCCGCTTTCATTGGATAATGGCCACCAATAGGTGCATCAACTCGAGCTTTAACACATGTTCTTCGTCTTCCCTTTATGTGGTTTCTAATCATTTGCTTAAATAAGAAATGAAATGGAGTTGAATGGCATGTCAATACCAACATGGCTATATTGCACAAAACATCCAGTGTAACGAAACCCAGAGCTGCTAATTCATCCAATCAGACCATAATTATTCTTTTGTATGTAATGGGAGTATTCACAAGGCACTAAAAAAAGATCAAGAGGAACAACCCATGAAGTAATAAAAATTTGATTGGCATCTAGAGAAAGCAAGTACCATTAACTGATTGGAACAAGTATTTCTTGATGGTGCACTAGCTTACTGTTTCAGCTGCACAGGATCATTCTATATTCCCCTTTTTAACATCTTTTACATTGTTTTTAGGAGGGTTCTTCATGTTTTCAGAGCTAGTACACTGCTTTTTCAAGCTCACTGAATAAGCGTTAGCTGTTCTAGTATCAGGGTCCTCCCTTTTTCACTTTCCAGTGAATTTAAAATATCCTCCATTAAAAATCCTTCAACCCCTTACTTAGAAATGAAATGAAATGGGATTTAACATCCTATTGTTCTGTTCTGATTGGGTTAATGAAGAAGTGCTATGAGTGAAATTTTGCTGGGACGGCGCTACAGCCTATTCTGATATCCAATTCCAACTGCCAAGGGATCTTTGAAGTGCATCAGATCTTATTGACATCAGTGCAAGTTCTCAATATTGACTCTTTTTTTTCTGTATTCTAAAATAATTTTGTAAATGTGTACATAAAATAGTATGCGAAGGAGTAAAATAAAATGAGTAAAGGGCACTAATTAAGCCCGGACCAGTTTGTGTTATCAACACCTTATGATGTGTCCTCATCTTGTAGAGAGTTAAAAAGCATCACAAATTCAGATAGAGGAGTTTTTATTATTTTACAATACACTGAACTACTTGCCATTATTATGCATCTAATCAAATTATGTACTCTTACACAACAAGAAACAGGTTTGCCTTTTATAAAATCTGATTGACTGAACTCTTTCTAGATATAACTTATATTACCCGCAGTGCAAGAGGACCGCACTACATGCAAAGTAAAACCAACAAGACAAACTACATAGAAATTGCAAGAAATATACTAAAAATATCAAATAAAGTGAAGGGATCCAGGAGCAAGCAATAAATGTCCACTGCTCTGACAGTGTATTTATTGGTTTTTGTTGATCCAGACAACAAAATTGTATTTATTGTATGTTGTTTAACCTACCAAGTAAATGTGTATTTATTGCATGTTGTTAACCTAACGAATGAATGAGTATTTATTGCATGTTGTTAACCTAACGAATGAATGTGTATTTATTGCATGTTGTTAACCTAACGAATGAATGTGTATTTATTGCATGTTGTTAACCTAACGAATGAATGTGTATTTATTGCATGTTGTTAACCTAACGAATGAATGTGTATTTATTGCATGTTGTTAACCTAACGAAAAGAATGTGTATTTATTGCATGTTGTTAACCTAACGAATGAATGTGTATTTACTGCATTCTGTTTACCTACCCAACAAAATTAATATGTATTTATTGTATTTTGTTAACCAACCCAATGAATGTGTATTGATTGCATTTTGTTAATCTACCCAACAAATGTGTATTTTGTTAATCTACCCAACAAATGTGTATTCATAGCATATTTGTTAATAAGCCCACCCCTTTAAGGTTTGTTTACAAAGTTTTTAAATAAAAGTTTATCTGCTGAGTAATCCAACAAAGTATTAATGAATCCCATTAAGAACCTCTTCCTGTATTTCACTCACAGTCACAACCTTTACTACTGTAGTCAAAATTTGAACACCAAGGTTACTCCCGAAAATATGGCTTTTCCTGATACCTAAATGAACAGTTCCATCAAGTCTTAAAATATTACATTAAAAACATTTCCCTGCATCAAGTTTACAAGTTTCCATAAGTTTAATTCTAAATCAGAAGATAACCATAAAATTGCGATCAAAACTAAATGAACAATCCATGCGAATTGGAAATAAATCTGACAAGAAACTCTAGTGAGTATAGAGTTCACAGAAAAATCATGACAATATGAGTTCACATAAAATGTAGCTTTTTAAAATATGGGTTATCACAGAATAAATTTGAAGATTCTTGCTACAATGTGCATGTACAAAAACTGGATTATTGCAGAATAAAACTGAATATTCTAGCTGTAATATGGGTGTACAAATAATGGGGAATGTTGGTATTACAGAATAAAATTAAAGATTCTAGCTATAATAAGAGCATAAGAAACATGGATTATTACAGAATGAATTTGACAATTCTACCTCTCTTTGCGTACAAAACATGGATTATCACAGAATAAAATTGAAGATTCTGGCTCTAATAAGGACATATGAAATATGGATAATTGCAGAATGAATATGACTGAAATGTGAAGATGACTGAAGTGTGTCATTGAGTTTAAGGTTTGCCATTTTGAGTACCTGGCATGATTTCACCCAAACTAACTATAAATTCTAATTTCATAGATTTGTTTTTATGGGATGACTTCGTTAAAAGCTGCTGATCGTCATTTGAGGAATTTTGAAATAAAGTAGCGTTTTAATGGCCTATATATACACCAAGTGGGCTGATGAAGACAGGAGGCATGCAAACTACAATATTGTGACAATTGAATCTTTAAAAGGGATACAAGTCCAACATTGGTTCAATTCTGTTCAGTATATACATGATGGATTGACAAATTGTCAATATTCAGCACCCTATGCAGCTGATGTGAACAAGCCAGCACCAGTTTTGTGTAAAATGTTTTTATCTGCCTCATTTGAATTTGATAGAATCAAACTGGGAGATTACCGAGGTAACTGTTAATATTTTCATAATTAAATGTTAAATACAGATCTATATTTCGTTTTGTTTTTTATACTTTCAATGGCCTCCGCTACTTTAAGATCTGACCAGTTGTAGTGGTCGGTTACGCCAGGGGTCATATGAGCGGCTTTTGAACCTATGATGTCAGATATATGATTAACTAATTAGTGTTGATGTTTTAAGTGGGTAGGGGAGCCGAGGTTGGATAGCCAAATGGTTAGCATGTGCGCACTGTATCATAAAGTCTGTCATTGAGTCAATTGTCGTGGTTTCTAATATTGGTTGTACATGACAAGGAATAGGGTCACCTGTCCACCCTCATGGGTTTTCTCTGGGTCCTCCAGTTTCCTTCCACAGCTAAAGACCCTTACGTGCAAGCGAATTATTGAAATAAAATCGAACAATATGTTAGTCCCTAAATGACCTAGTTTGTGTCGAGTGGGTAGAAGGCAAGTAAAACGAAAATTTGAAGTGTAAAAAACGAAAGGAAATAGGATCTCTGTTTCAATCAGATAGAGTACATTAAGTAACAAACACAAATGACGGTCACCAGCTTTAACAGTATGTTTAAATATATAATATGAACTTACTGGTTGACTTCCAGGAGACGAGCTACTTGGACCAGCTACAAAAAAATAAATAAATACACATTTACATTTTATTAGGTAAATGAAAAAATAAATGAAATATTGGGCTTTAGAATCACTTTTTTCTTCACAAACCAGGCTAATGAAGATGGGTATATGCCATGCTATGTGTCCAGGGTTCTTTTACATACACGCCAACTAAATTCTTTGAGAGTAAGAGTATCCTGGTAGCACCATGCAGAGTAAACCCACAAGCCTGAGCCACAGTGAGCTATGAGAGAAATATTTCATGGACAATGGCACTTCCATCCACCCAACTGTCAGGGCTTCTTTTACATGTACACCTAAACTGGATTCTTTCATGGTGCTCATCTTGTTGTTTATTACAATTTTAATGCTGAATACGTTATAAACCAGTAACACTATATATATAGCTTATGTAACCAATTAGAATACTTTGATTAGTGAATTTGTATTATCTATGGACATGAAAACTGTTCCCAATGAGAGTATGAGTCTCTGTAGCTCTGTGAGTAAGATTGTAGCTCACTGACCAGAGGTTTTGGTTTCGATCCCCGGCAGGTAACAGCCAAGAAAATTCATCTGTATTTTCCTGCGCAGTTTCCCTCATATCAGTGGTGCAGGGCAGAACATTACTAATTAAGTTATGATCCACTGCAGAATTTCATTAAAAAAAAGAGATACTGACTTTCCTACTTCAGTTGAATATTAAAGAAATTTAAGATTAATGAAGCAGGGCATTCAGTGAGCAAACTGAGGATGGTGATGAGGGAGATGAGTAAAAGCAATTAATTGGGCAAAATAACTTTTGTTTGTAGCCACTTCCCTTGACCATTGTTGATCATGTTAAGTGGAGTTTCCACCTTATTAAAGGGAACTTTGACCGCAGAGTCAATCCGGAAAAACAGACTGCCAAAAAGTCTTCTGATATATTTTAATGTTTGGATTTCAAACATAGCTGTAAGGGCTCATCAGAATTGTAATATTTCTTTTAAAATCAGAGCTATAGCTATAGAACTGGCATATTTTTTTTCAGAGGTACGATTAAGCATCCGCCAGACCTATATGCAAAACGAGCATTTCGTTTGTTGTTTAATAAATTGTGATATACGTAAATCATTTTGAACAGTGAACATGTTTTGTCAGTTAGTAACAGCAGATAAGGCTAACACTGAGAGCTGATTTCAATCAAACAATGGGAATCTGGAACGCATTTTATGTAGGAAGGGGTTTCCCATGTCCGTGTCTAGTCGCCTGAATTGAACGTAAAAAACGAGGCCTTGTGTGTATAGGCCTACATGGTGGTGTGCACCATTGACCTTATTGTGTGCACATAATAGAGCCACATAGTGCCGTTATCCAGGCCAAATTTTACTCATACCAGACCGCATGAGGTGTGCCTGTATTAGCCCAATTGGTGATGAACAGCAGGATGTTAAACCCTATTTCAGGTCACTTCATATTTTTACACTATTAAAAGTATACATGTTAATGTTTCTAAATGAGATCAGGGCCCTGTTTCTCGAAATCTGAACTAAAGATAAAATCCCAATTTTAGTAGATACTTCAATTTTGATTATTAACCAATCAAATTATTAAAATTTGGGATTTTACTTAATTAAAATTTCGCGAAACAGGCCCCTGAAAATTTATTAAGTAGGAATGAATGAAATAGGGTTTAACGTCCTAATATTACGCACCTAACCTGGGCTAATGCAACACGGGCATACGCAAACAGTGTGCTATGAGGGAAATTTTTGCCCGGGCAGCGGCGCTACGGCCTACACTTATATCGAATTCCAACTGCCAAGGGATCTTTTACGTGCACTCCAATGTGTACACAGGACCTCAGTTTTTTGTCCCATCCGAACGACTAGGCAGCTGTCTTTGTCAGGCCCTCCTTCTGCATCACTGACAAGGGGAAATCACACCGGAAAATCGGGATGAACTTTCTCGGCCAATGCAGGGATCGAACCCCCGACCTCGAGGCTAACGAACCAGCGCCTTATCCACTTAGCCACCGTGATCCCCCTCAAATGTATTAAGTGTTATACTACAAAACAGAATCAACCTGTATTTATTTGTTCTCAAATTGTGACACAAAACATAAAATAACTAATTTTAAACAATTGTTTATTTAAATTTAATACAGTTTACATAATAGAGAACAAATAAAACACCTACAGTGTAAAACATAGTAAATTAATTATAAAGATCATCTGACAAGGATAACAAACATAGTGAAACTTAAACAAGTAGCTAAATATCTAACCTAATAATATCATCCATAATAATCAAAATGTAAATCTACCTGGGAAAAAGTCTAACTAAAAGGTTTAAGATGTATTATGTAAGATTTAGATCAACAGCTGAAAATTTCTGTCAAATTACTTTATTCTGACCAAAGTTATGAATGTTCAAAGTTTTGACAAGAAATAGCCTAAATTGTCTCAGAAAAGTGCTTATTGATAGTTCAAACACTTGATTGTCAAGTACCATTTGTATTTCTATTGGCAATCTCCAAGAGTGGAAGCCATATTATTAACACTGATTCGGTGGACACTGTATAATCCACTCAATATCTAAGCCATCCAATGGTCTAGAGAGTTGATTATGGGCTTGTCATGTGAATAAATGTCTAAATGATCATTTAAATAACATTTGAAGCCTAAAAAAAGGCCTGCAATAAGCAGATGTAACTCTTGTATAATTCCTCTCAGGGTATTATATTACGGTGATTGTCACTGTAAAACTAATGATTTTGACTCTTCTTGTGTTTGTACAAAGAACTATAATACTTATAGATATTTCCACATTCACAATTAAATTTTCTTTTCAAATGCTGTGATTTTTTATGTCTGTGAAGAGGAGTGCTATTACTAACTGATGTCAAACATTCATCACATTTCAAATCAATTAGACCACTACAGACTTTCTCATGCTTGTTCATCTGTATTGACCACCAAACTTTTTAACACAGGTTTTACATGAATGAATGAATGAAATGGGGTTTAACGTCCTACGCTTAAGCACCTAACCTGGGCTAATTGAAGACGGGCATACTCCACAGTGTGCAATAAGGGAAATTTTGCCCGGGCAGCGGCGCTACGGCCTACTCTTATATCGAATTCCAACTGCCAAGGGATCTTTTACGTGCACTCCAATTTGTACACGGGACCTTGGTTTTTCGTCCCATCCGAACGACTAGGCAGCTGTCCTTGTCAGGCCCTCCTTCTGCATCACTGACAAGGGGAAATCACGCCGGAAAATCGAGATGAACTTTCTCTGCCAATGCAGGGATCGAACACTCAACCTCCAGGCTAGCGAACCAGCGCCTTATCCACTTAGCCACCATGAATAGAACTTAAGAGGGGTGGCTCCAATTAAATGAGAAAATATTTGTTTTTTAAATTGCACGGTCAACTATTAAAGCTAATGCTCTGAAAATTTCAGGACTTTATCGTTATCACACTAGTTTTTGAAAAATTTGTATTTCGGAACCTGGACCACGCCCATTTCCCATATTCCAGGATGGCCACCCCATGCCGTTGAGGAAAAGCGTAAAAAAAAAACTGCTTGATAAAATATAGATTGTTATATATTCTACTACAGCTAAAACACCAAGGAACATAATTATCTATATTTGAATGTCATAAGCTGTAGTAGAAACAAATAATTAAAATAAATGTCAAATTTATTTAATATTTTCTCATTTAATTGGAGCCACCTCCCTTAATGTGGGTGTGGATATTTAAATGGTCCTTGTACTTAGCAAGTCGTGTAAATTTGTGTCTACATTTTTCAAAAGGACACATATAACTCATATGGCGTGTCATTCCCACTATGTAATTTCATGTGTTCATTTAAATCTTTCTTTCTGTTAAATTTCTTCCCACATGATGTACATAGAAATTTGTCTGGATGTTTGTCTTTTTTATGTTTTTCAAGGTCGTCCTCAGACCGAAAATACTGTGTACATGATAAACAAATTAGATTTTTGGGGATAGTATGCCCCTTTAAGTGCCTTCTCAAGGTATGCTTATACTTGAACGCTTTCTGGCAAGTGTCACATTCAAAGGTCTCTGCTTTGGGAGCTGTGTCTTCTAAGGAAAACTCATCTGCTGGAAAAGCCATTTTATCTGCAAATGATTAAATAAAATAAAAGTCAAAGCAATATGTCTTAATTTTGAATAAATATATTTATCACCTAATAATACATTCTATCACTTGTGTGATAAATTTCATAATCTACTGCAATATCTTTTTACATGAATTTGATTGATTGGAGCGCATGATAAATAAGTATGAAATTTTTTTTACAATGCAACAGAACATAACTTATTTTACACAGAATTATGTAAACCAAAACTAACATTTAAAAAGTAAAAGTAACAGTGAACTTGAGTGAACACAGCATAAAGTTTGTAAAACTTAATAAAAGTCTATAGAATAAGTTAGAAACAGATTGAGATGCACAATCAAAGCATCAGATCACATCAATCAATCATAATAGAAATAACAAATTTGTGTCTATTTATAATTGCAATAAAATACATCAGAATTCAGAAACAATATGCTGTTGAAGAGCAGATACATAAATGAGTTTTAACGTCCTACTTTTCTGCACCAACCGGGCAAATAAATATGTGTCTATGCCATTCAATGTACTATTTGGGACATTTTGCCCGAACAGCGAATACAGCCTATTCTTATTTCAAATTCCATCTGTCCAGCTACTAGTCGTTTGGACAAGACAAAAAACCTAGGTCCTGTGTACACAGTGACGTGCATGGTGTATCCCCGTCTTTTTTTGCCCAGTAGGTGCAGAACAGTAGGGCGCTATCCCCATTTCATTTAATTTCTTATCTCTTTCTCAGGCAAACACTTTAATTATAACTAACAAATCTATAAATCAAAACAGTTAGAATCTAACAGATGAATCTGTGTTCAACAAAATAAATGCAATCCCGATAACAACAAAAACTACTACACGTATATTAATAGATGGAGCAGTTTAGTGAGAACTTAAATAAATGCGTTCTCTTACTTTATTTCCAAGGCACCATGGCCGGTTGCTGGGAATGCATGGCCCAAAATGGGAGGCCGGAAGTTACAGGATATGAATGCATGATAGGAAATGAATAACATTAACTAAACCTATATATATTCATTCATATTTTAAAAGACCAACTGGTAGATTGCCTTGAAAATTTTAAAGTTGGTAAGCAGCAGGGCACCTTTCTAGTACGGTACCCGCCCAATTTAGGAAATTGGTTTAATGTGCCAAAAATCGTCCCTGCCAGACTCATTAAAATACAGATGTGATGTCATCTTTTGATATTGGCGTACCATTATCTCAAATAATGGTAGGGCAATTTTCCAAACATACATTATTTATATTAGTTGAAATATAGGACCTGTGTGACGTATTTCATAAAAATACACATGCTGGATAGTGTCTGTATTTTAAGTTGATTAATGGTCTCGTGCAAGACATTGTGTAATATATAGATATAGCCCTCGTGTTAACGCATTGTGCAATATCAATATATAACTTAATGTCTCACACTTAACTATTTAACTACACACAAACTATATGCTGACTTAATAGAAACTTGCATGAAAAATCCTGGTCCATGTTTGGTTGCAATTTTTTTTATTAGGCTGTTGCCTAGAGATCTTTTTCCTCTTACAAAAACTACTGACTTTATTAACATATTTAAATTTCTTTAAACAGTCTGTCTTATATAGCATTAGACGCAGTTTTCTGATGAATGATTAAATCCTTTGCTATTTTTCTTTGACTAAGCCTAACATCAATTTTCTTTAACATGCTGTCTTGTACCGTTATCAGATTTATCATGTAATTCATATTTCTTCATAAAATTTTCAACTACTAATGCTCTAGGCTAGTCTTTTGATCTTTGGGCAAATACCTTTTTGCCTCACTAGTAATATCTGCATTTACAATGCATTTTGGCGATTTACACCATTTTTTTATAAGCAATATTTTATTCCTATTTGTATCTGAATAGGGATTGGGGAACAGGCATAGCCTATATTAAACCCCTCTCCCTAAATACCAAGTTACTATCATCATCAATGACAGGATTACCAATCATCAGTCAAAGGTTCTTCTTTTTCTTTGGCGATTTTTCTCTTTAATTTGTCTTCTTATTTGTGGTCCTATTTTACCTGATATTCCTTCGTATAATTCCTCCATTTTTCTCTCCTTTCAGTCACAGCACTTTTATTGTTTATATTCGTTGTTTTTTTTCAGTTTTTCGTTTGTCCCTAAATTTTTGAACTCTTAATCTCGTTTTTTCCTTTAATATCTGAAGTTTATTTTTGTCCTCACTTTCTTTCATTTTATTTCTATAGGTGCGTGCACATTCCCTATTCTTTCGCATAAATTCAGCATATTTTGCAGGATCGTTCTTTAAATTCTGCTTATATTTTGAACTTTTTGATTGAGTTATAGTATCTGAAAATATACAAAGAATATCAGTACTATATTCAAAAGTAGGCCATTTAAATCTATATCAAATTTGTATGGCTTATGGCTTCTTTCCTGATCGAAGAAGAACTGAATCTGAATTTTTCCCAAAAAATTATTTCGTCCAATGTGGACAAATATTATGTAGTGAACGAGTTATGGGCTTCCTTTTCTGCACCAAAATCGACACAGCATTTATGTCCAGAACGTTTTTTTCAACACCATAATCACTGACCATCCCGAGAAAAAAACCCAGTTGCATTGAATATGGAGTAATATTCATAGAATAAGACATGCATCAATAAAAAGAAAATTGACAAAAGAAAGAAAATTTTAAAATTTGAACTTACCAAGCGACTGTGGTAGGTTGTAAAATAGACGTTTATTTATTATTATCCCCCGTTTGACACATCGAATGACTTTGATGTTAAGCCAAGAAAGTCAGACAAGTCCGATCATTTTTTCTCAGAAGACAGGAAAAAGTCACGGATCGATTTTAATATCATTATAATGAAAAGAGAATTTTGTAATTTGAAAAAAATTGCAACCCAGAGATAACCGATGACTAGCAGTTTCATGACCATGATAGGGTCTGTTGGTGAAATGAAATAGTGGAGATAACTCTGCTTGATTCTTAATTTTCAAAAATCGACTACAAGAATAATCAGACCAATGAGACTATCAGTCCAAAATGGTTCAGTATTTACAAAGATATGTGGATCTGAAAATCATATGTCCACAAATGTGATCCCCTACAGACAATATAGACAGGATATAACATATATGGCTAGGGGTGGGCAAATGGAGGTCGAATTTTGGATACGAGTGTTTTCTAAGGCGATTTTGGCTGCTGAATCCGAATCTGGTGAAATATTTGTTCTGTGATGTCATTTTGAGCTGGAATGAATGAATGAAATGGGGTTTAACGTCCTACGCTTAAGCACCTAACCTGGGCTAATTGAGGACGGGCATACGCCACAGTGTGCAATGAGGGAAATTTTGCCCGGGCAGCGGCGCTACGGCCTACTCTTATATCGAATTCCAACTGCCAAGGGATCTTTTACGTGCACTCCAATTTGTACACGGGACCTCGGTTTTTCGTCCCATCCGAACGACTAGGCAGCTGTCCTTGTCAGGCCCTCCTTCTGCATCACTGACAAGGGGAAATCACGCCGGAAAATCGAGATGAACTTTCTCGGCCAATGCAGGGATCGAACACTCAACCTCCAGGCTAGCGAACCAGCGCCTTATCCACTTAGCCACCGTGATCCCCGTCATTTTGAGCTGGTTCCGTGGCCATTTTCAAAATGACTTTTTTTCAGTTATTACCCTCATATCGACATAGGATGTTTTCAAATCATAAATGGGAGTGCAATTTTAGAATCCACATTCTTGAAAACATATATTTTAACATATAAGACAACTTGTTCCAATATTGTCTTGCTTTTATGAGAAAAAAGGCCATTTTTGGGCCGCCATTTTAAAAACCACGGAACCAGCTCAAAATGACATCACTGAACAAAAAGTTCACCAGATTCGGCTTCAGCAGCCAAAATCGCCTTAGAAAACACTCGTTCCCAAAAGTCGACCCCCATTTGCCCACCCCTAATATGGCACCCTATGATTTTTGCCAAATCTTTTGATAGGCCTCTTTTTAATTCGACTGAATCCAAGCAAAGAGATTATCTTCCAGTTATAAGTTGATTTGTTAGTTAAAAGTTTTAGTCATTTTTGGACATTTTAGCTTGAATTAAGCTGTTAGAAATTATATTTAGTCTGAAAAACGTTAATGACCATCAGTGACTTTATGATTGCTAGTTTGCAGTATTGAAAAGGAAGCATAATACCCAATGCCACAATAGTTCTGTATTCTATCCAAATGAAATGAAAAAAATGGGGTTTAATGTCGTACTGTTCTGCACCAACTGAGATAATGAAGACAGGCATGCAGTGAATTATGAGAAAAACTCTGCCTGGATAGAAGCCTCTTCTGAGATCTGTTTGTTTAAATGCAATATTAATGATAGTAAATAGTCATTATATATACCAAAGAATTATGTGTATTTAATTAGTAAATCAACCTGGAAATTACACAGGACAAAATTCTATGGAATACTATTACTGTTTATAATTGAATGACATTTCTCTAGTATTGATCAAGCAAAGCTCATGAGAGAGGGGGACAGAGAGAGAGAGAGAGAGAGAGAGAGAGATTGACCACTTACTCAAACTAGGTCATTTCAGGACTAACATAGGGTTCAATTAAAATTTCATTAATTAACTTGAGCATATAGGGATCTTCTCTTGTGGGAGGAAACCGAATTTATGAGGTAGGTCAGATAATCCTGCTCATTATCACATATAAGTGGAAATCAAAACCCACGCCACTTGACTCAATGACAAGACCTTATGAAGCAACGCACACATCTTAACCATTCAGTCACCAAGCTCAGGTATGAACAGTAATTAGTATTTAGTTAGTGAACTAGAGTTACACAGGACATAATTCTATGAAATATAACTACCCACTGCTTACTCTAACAAAACAGATAATTTTAAGGTCGGCCTCAATTCTATGAAATATATCTACCCACTGTTAAATATTAACAGACCATATCATTAGCTAATCCCTCACATCATTCAGAATGTGGGTTATATAACAACTCTTCTAGATCCTAGTGTAGTAAAGACAAGTAAAACAAAATTTTGAACTATAACGAAATAGGATCTGTGTTGTAATCCGATTGCTACAGAGTTAACAGAGTGAGATTTCAACTGGGGATTGCTTGATAAAAGCTACAGAAACATTCCTCAATAATAAGCAGTACCGGTAACAATATTCCACACAATTTTGTCCTACAGACTAAACATTCACCTGATAAATTTCTCGTCTGATGTAATGAAACACCTGGTAAGTTGGGAATATTAGTGTCTAAATTTGATTCATTAGCGTGTAAACCAAGGGGATAAATTCCTACTGCTTGTTCTTGTAAACGTTTGAAAAACTCATCGTCATCGTTTGTTTCTATTCCTACACCAGAATAACTTGCTTCACCTATAAAATAACAAAATGAAATGGGGTTTAACGTCCTACTGTTATGCACCTAACCTGGGCTAATGGAAGATGGGCATAGGCCATACAGTTCGCTATGAGGGAAATTTTGCAAGGGCAGAGGCGCTACAGCCTTCTCTTATATTGAATTCCAAATGCCAAGGGATCTTTTAGGTGCACGCAAATGCTACACAGGACGACTCCGAACGACTCGACAGCTGTCCTTGTCAGGCCCTCCGTTGAGATAAACTTTCTCGGCCAATGCAAGGATCGAACACTCGACTTCCAGGTAATGTGACAGATTACATTTAAATGACTATCTATTATGAATTTTTGTTTTATGAAAAGCTACTGGTATTTATTTAATTTATCAAATGAATGCTTTCAAAGAAATTCATTACCATGATTAACTGAAGAGTCAAACATTGAGTTTGATTCAGAATCCTCAAAGTCTCTGAATTCTTCTTTCACTTTAGTTAAATCTATTTCTATGACTTCATGTTCGTTTGATTTTGGGGAGCTTCTATTTGGTATGATTAGTTCTATTTTTTCTGTCAGAAGAGTTTCTACAGGAGGAGGATCTGATGCAGGTTTGTCAGAATCACTAGTTTCACTATTTTTACTTTCATTGTCTTTGTCTTTTTCAGTTTCAGGCACAAATGATAAATCAAGACTAGTCACAGATTCTATTCTAAGTTCTTTTTCTTCTCCTTCACTGGTCATTCTATTTTCAATTTTGATAGACTTGGGATCCAACATAGGCCTACCACCAACAGCACTGTCAATGGTTTCTGGTTTGTCTGTACCAGGTAAAGATTCGATTGGTGTAGCTGATGGTGTGGTGATTGGACGGAAAGCTGTATCATTTATTGTTTCAATAGACACTGAGGTTGACGGAATAGTGGATGATGACCTTGAGGGAATTTTACGGGGTAACTGAAAATTAACTGACTTTTGTTCATTTGGTGACAATCGTGGTCTTTTGCCCAGTGGAGGATATTGCACGCTGGTTTGATTTTTATGTCTCTGTGGCCCAAGGGATTGATTTTGTGATATCTCATACGGCACAGATTTTTTTTTGTCTGTTGATGCAAAATCATTGGTTAAATCAAGAGTAATATCGTATCGAGTTTTTCCCAACACATTTGGAGTGGGAGGAGGAAGAGGTCTATCTACATTTTTCTTTGGTGTTTTTTGTTGGGGATCAGTGGCATAGAAACTTTTACTGATAAATGTTGTTGAAGATTCGTCACTTTTGGACACTTTTTCATTGACGATATAATTAAATTCTGAGTTACTGTCAACAGTTAAATATAGATGTCCCACAACTTTCACATTTTTATCAAAATCAACATTGCCATGACACACAGCTTGTAAGTTCTTCACCAGGGCAGAAATAAACTGGTTAGCGGATTTCTCATTGGTAGATGTCATCTTTTCACATGTAAACTACTTGCTGTAAAAATGAAACATTGAATTAAAGATACATTGCTTGGAAAATATTTATTGGGGCCAGGTTATTTCCAATAGAAGTATGGTAAATTTGATACCGTATATCAAAGAATAAAAATATATTTACACAGGAAACTATGGAATACAATAATAGGCTTCTGTTTACTTTAGCTACATTTTGATTAAGACTAAGTTTTGAATCATTGTCCAAACATCACTCAGTAATACACTACACAGTAGGCTAATTGTATTCTATTTAATTTAGTTCTCTGTTCTTTCAGTTTAATTAATAAATACTTTTGAAACAATATTCAATACATCACAATGGAAGATTTCAAGTGATCTAACTTTCAGGATATATCGACGCGTTACTAATTAGTAACTACCGGTACGGTACTTTAAACTTAAAGGCTCAATACCACTATTGTTGTAACTGAATAATATGTCCCAATCTTTAGGCCCTATTCTGGTCAACAAATTGTACTTTTTTACAATATTCCAATTAATTACAAATTTCATCTTAACACAGTACACCTAATTTAAACAAAATTGAAAAAATTAAATTTAAATGGTTTAAAAAGGCTAACCCAAACCTTTTCAAATGTAACTTGGATTTAAAAATATTTTCGAAGCATCTGGACATGTAAAATAGGATGTAATGGATAATTTACACAACAGGTTGGACACTTAAACAACTAGTAGCCTCTTTGAATAAGGCTATTATTTATTTTCTCATGTTCATGTTGCTGTCAAGCCAGCAAGAAGATAGTGTTATTGTCCCTTTAAAATAATAAAAGGTAGAGTAAAGGCTGCATATAACTGTACACAGTTGGAGCTTAATAAATAGGTGCTACCTTACGTGCAAATACTAGTAATAAGAGCTAAATAAATGATAGTATTTTAAAATTTATCAGTAACTGGGCAACTGACGGGGTTGGCCGGGTTGTGACAGAAACAATATCAGCTTTCAGGCGCAGTCTGTGTGGCTGTGTGTGGGGGACAGCAGTGCTGCAGTGGAGGAGTAGTAGACCACATTGCTACTAGTACTATTGTTTTAGTGCTATAACTTATAGATTATCAACAATGCCATTAACTAACCTATATTTTTTTAGAAGGAAATAAGTCAAGATTTCATGGCAATATAATAAATTAAACGGGTTCCCTAAATTAAAACGTTCAGCAAATGTTCGCCGATCGCGACCTCCATTTCCGCAGTCAATTTTTCGGATAGGTTCTGGATTACAGACAGGTCTGAAAATATTGATTGTCACCACAACAACGACCCACCGAAATAAACCGAAGAGCTTCAATTGATTAAAGTTTGGGCATTGGCTGAATTTTACATGTTAAATTCAATGTAGGCCTATTTGTATAGCCATAGGATGGTGTAGGTCCTACGGACTCAATGACAGTTGGGGGGGGGGGGGGGGGGGGGGGGGTCAGAACCCGAAATGCGGGTTTACAAACACCGGCGCTGTTCTCCCCTGTATGGAGATCAGCCCACCCCACCCCCAGTGGCGGCGCCAGCCGCCGGTGGTTAGAGGGGCAAGGCTGTGGCAAAGTCCAAGGTTAAGGGGGCAAAGGCACGAGGTTTAATTAGGGTTAGGGGGGTTTCCTCCAGAAATTTTTGAAAAATAGGCTGTCGTAAATGCAGCGTGGCAGTATTTCGGGCACTGATCGTTGAGCTGGTCGGATAGCCGTGAAGGCGGCTTCTCACTAATGCAACGACAGTTCAATCCCAGCTCAGGGCATGAACTTTATCGTTGTAAGTGAGAGGGGTATTCGGTCTCCCATCCGATCAGGCAGGTTTCCCCCGAGTTCTTCGGTTTCTTCCTGCAGTAATGATCGAAATCATTCGCACGATCTGTGCCAAGGGCCAAATTGGAAAAGGTCCTCAGGCCTAATTTGCTACCCTTGTAAAATGACGTGATTATTATTATTATTATTATTATTAGATAAGGTGTCAAACGAACGGACTTGCGAACCTCGACGAAAGCCACTCACGAGTGCCAAAGTGGCACGGCTGTGGCAAAGTCCAAGGTTAAGGGGGCAAAGGCACGAGGTTTAATTAGGGGTAGGGGGGTTTCCTCCAGAAATTTTTGAAAAATAGGCTGTCGTAAATGCAGCTTGGCAGTATTTCGGGCACTGATTGTTGAGATAAGGTGTCAAACGAACGGACTTGCGAACCTCGACGAAAGCCACTCACGAGTGCCAAAGTAGGGAGTCCTCGTCTAGGGGGTATTGGGACCTCCCAACGAAATTTTAGAAAAATAGACTGTCAGAAATGCTGTCGGAGAGTATTCAGGCGCAGATTGTATAGAGCTGATCAGATACCGTCTGTCACCTGATCACTAGTCTATCCGACCCCAGAGAGGAAAGTGTCAAATGAACGGACTGAAAAGTAGACAGCCCGAAATGCAGTATCTGGCAGTATTTCAGGCACTGATCGTCGAGATTAAACAAGCTTACCCAGTGCCGGGCTGGTGGGCCGAAGGCCCACTTGCCATACCTGTGACAAGACCCACGAGCAAATGGCGGGCCAAAGGCGCGAGCGCTCGAGGGGGGTCTGGGGGTTCTCCCTCCAAAAATTTTGAAAAATAGACAGCCGCAAACCCATTTTCCAAACACCTCAGGCCAGAGCAGCGGATGGAGATATATGGTGACATGCGAGCACTTTAATCACACATTTTTTTAATTTTTTCACAAAATATTCCAGTTTTTGGCCATTTATCAGGTTTTAATGACTTATCAAGAGCTGGGAGTGACTGAAAAAAGATTGTCGGTTTATAATGCTGTCACCATCTTGAGGTTAAACTCGTGAATTTATGCATAGTTTCACCAGGTGGTAGAATTTGTTTCTTCCAACGAAATCTATCTTTCTGCTTTTCTTTCCTTTCCCTGTTTCCTCTCTTTTACTACCTTTTCTTTTTCTTCTTTTTACTTTGTTCTTTTTTCTTTCTTTCTTTGAGGCTTAGGCCCATATTGTTTTTTCGGCTTAGGCCCACTTGCCATTGGCAAGTGGGCCCAGTCCGGCACTGAGCTTACCAGATACCGCCTTTCGCCAAATCACTAGTTTATCCTACCAGAAAGGAAAGTGACAAACCGACGGAGTGAATAAATCAAATTGAATGAATATTTTCGCCACATTATTTTATTTTATTAAATAAACTGCCGGAAATACAGTCTGGCTGTATTTCAGATAGTGGTCGTCGAGATAAATAGAGCTGACCAGATATGCAATGGAGCACGTACAGCACATCGCCTTGAATCCAAAGAACGGGATATTATATAATTTAGATTCCTAAATTCTGAGATACAATTAATCGTTCACATAAATTATCTTTTATGTAACCGTCCTTTGCAAACTCTGATTACCACCTCCCATGTCGCTTAAACAATCTGTCAGCAATAGGGCCTACCTAAATTAGCACATGCTGTAGCACCACCGGAGAGCAAACTGTGTAGTCCATAAGAGGATATGTCATTAACAAAAGGTTTAAAGGCTTCAATGAAAAGTTCTCGCATACGAGTATACGATAGCGGTTTATTACATCCAATTTTGTAATCATGCTTGCACTTTGTTAACTTTCGAAAAATGAAGTCATCGGAATCAACACCAAACCCTGCAAGAATGAAATATTTTTCTGTAATTTTAACTGGACACAGATCCGTCAATGTTCTTGCGATTTGAACCCATGAACCATCTCTATAAATATCTGTTTTGCTCTTTTGAATGAAAATACTCATATGTGTAGGTAAAATACTAAAATCGGATCGTCTTAAATTTAGCAACTCATTTGATCGTAGAAAACCCGCGAAAGCCAGTATACAAGCACAGATAGTTCTTTGATTATAAAGATTATCTACAGAATGTAATTTGTGATACATTTTCGTCAAATGCTCGACTGTGATAGGCTCTTTCTTCCCCACAGGCTTGGACGGTTTACGTTTCCTGGATTCCAACATATTCTTTACAATAGAAGAATTAGTAGGAGACGACAAATCTGCCATATCATGCGCCCATTTGATACTGTAAAATGCTGAAATAACAGGACTCGGAGAGTTAGCGTATTGAATAATGCTAGTTAAATACAGAGCCACATGAAGAGCCTTAGCAGGTAAAATATCTTTACTTGAAATATCGTGAGCGAATGCCAACCGTTTCCATTTTATAAAACCTCTACTATACTTTAAAACTGTATTCTTAGCTTTAGAATCGTCCAGCAGATCAGTTAGCGCACTTATTTTCCCAACTAGACATTCAGGCAGCTCTTGTATTTCCTCCAGATGGCTCTGCATAAATATATGTAAAAGACAAAAAATACAAAATTAGTTTCTTATACAAATGATACACAATTAATAAACTATAAACACATAACAGGCTTACTATATTCTCAAAAATAATTCATAATAAGGATTTCATCTACAGTGACGAACAAATCCATTTTTGTCAACTTTCGTCTACAGTGACGAACAAATCTATTTTTGTCAACTTTCGTCTACAGTGACTAACAAATCAATTTTTGTCAACTTTCGTCTACAGTGACGAAAATAACATTTTTATCAACTTTCGTCTACAGTGACGAAAATAACATTTTTATCAACTTTCGTCTACAGTGACGAACAAATCTATTTTTGTCAACTTTCGTCTATAGTGACGAACAAATCCATTTTTGTCAACTTTCGTCTATAGTGACGAAAATAACATTTTTTGTCGACAGTGACAACAAGGTGTTTTAGCGCCGTATCATTAACAGTGACGAACCATTCGGCAGTGCTCACCAACATATCTCCCCACACCAATTTTGTCATCAGTGACAACAGTTTCAATATTTTCATAGATAAATTCACAAAATTACTTTCTCAAATTGATACAACTGTAAATCATTCTAATCAACCTATTTCACAAATGATACTTTAAGCGCAAGCATACGAAATTTTAAATACGAGTTCCCAAACATGCCTTTACGGAAACGGCCTGGAATATAAAATGATTTTAACACTGGCAAATCTATATAGTCAGTGATAAAACTAGCAAAGATTGTCCCTGATGGACACAATATAGGCCAAAACGGAGCAGATCTCCAATAGGGAACAATAACAGTTCCATGGGCTTTACATTTCTCCATGTGTTTCAGAAAACGACAAATGAGATAAATAGGTGGTACAAATAATCCATTAACACCATGCCAATCAACAGTGAAGGCATCAACACCAGTAGTGACAGGACTCCAAAATCTGGAATAAAAAACAAGACAACTTTGCATTATAATCAGATGCGAACCAGTCACACACATGGGGTCCAAAACCTTTATCAATTATCTTAAATAACTGAACAGAGATTCCCCAATCATCATAATCTATAATTTTTGACAAAAAATCAGCTTTTTCATTTTCAGTACGAGGAATCAAGTCTATATCCACCGTAATAGATGATTTCATGCAAGTTAAGAAAATATCAAAAGCTATATTTTGCAAATCAGTTTTCATAATTCCTTTATTTACAATGGCAACAACCCCTTGGTTATCTGTAAACCATTTTACACGACTCCCGTGCAAAATATGTTCTAAAGAATGTAAAACCCGTTGAACGGCTGGCTACTAGTTCACGCCAAGTTGAGCTATTACAACATTCATTTATATTCACATACCGTGCGCGATCCCGTTAACCGTCGACACCTCGTAACCCGCATAAGCCGAACTGCTTGCATCAGTATACACTATCTTCGAACAGCACGAATTAAAGAACACGTCTCTTTTATTTAAAGAAACAAGGTTATCTTCCCAGAACTTTATCTGTAATCTACTTGTATTAGATAATTTTATGTAAGAATTCCATGACAAAGCGGAATTAATATCTATACTCAAGAATTTTGTCATAATTTGAACAATATTCCCAATAACAACCGACGTTGAAATAAGCTGCGCCACCAAACTAGCCACTTTACGAACATGAACTCGACCATGATGCTTGGATTTAAATATACAATTATTAATATCCAAAACAGTGTCACGTATCTTATCTAAACGTTTTTCAGGTATAACAATTGAGCCAGAAAATGAATTAAATCGTACGCCCAACCATTGTAGTTCTTGAATAGGTAACCATGTTGATTTTTCGACATTGGGAACAAATCCACTATCAATTAGATCTTTTTTAACCTGAGAACTAACTAAAGTGGCGTCTTCTTCATCCTGTGAAGTTCCGAACCCGTCGTCCAAATACATAACTACCAATTTTCCCTCGCCTCTCCATTTTCCTATTAGAGGTCGAGTTATTTTGGTAAAAACGTACGGTGCTGAACTAAGGCCAAATGGTAAGACAAGAAATTTAAAATATTTACAAACACCATTAAATATCCACGAGAACCCCAAAAAACATGTATGAGGCGGATATATGTCAATATGATGATAAGCCGAATGAATGTCGAAATTAAACAACCAAGAATTAGGTTTCAGATATGATAATGCGATACGAACATCCTCAAATTTAACCGATTGTTTCCATATGAATTTATTAACATGCCTCGGATCTAGTATAAGACGTTTTTTACCCGAAGTTTGAATTGATACCGATAACGGGTTAATTACACAGGGTACATTACCATCACTACATTCAAAAATAAGACCTCTAGTATTTAAATCTGAAATAGCTTTGCATACAAATTCTGAATGATTTAAAGCTGAACGATTGTTCTTAAATTGTGCAGGAAATGGTTTAGAATAAAAAGGGATTTTATATCCATTTGATATTACATCTAAGACAAAATCACTAGATTCGAGTTTTCTCCAAAAATGTTCATTTGTTTTTAGACGCCCTTTAACAATGGTGTCACATTAACCTTGCTCATAATCATAAAAATCGTCGGTAAAATACTCATCTTTAATTACGTCAGATGGTTTCACAGATTTATTTTCTGTTTTGAGTTGCAGCTGATGGGTCTTTTGTGTAGGGGCATGATTGGCGAAAATGTCCGAATTCTCCACAGGAATAGCAGCTTCCACCAGATCTTGAGTTGGTTTGGGGACGAAAAGAACGAAACCCCTGCCCGTAATTGTTATTGTTTTTACCACTGTAAGACGTATGTCCACCATATTGATAGGGAGAATAACGACCATTAAAGGAACGATCAGGCCCTTCATTTCTGGATACAAAACTAGAGTTGTTATTAAACTTCGACATGTACGTGGAAGATTTTTGCTTGTTTATCTTCTTACGTTTAACCACCTGTATGGCACGACTCTCTGCCTTTTTTATTTTTGTCTCATCATCAGAATCACTAGCAAGGGGGGTTAGAGGTGTATTGTCTAACGGTTTCCCACCCTCCTTCTGAAGTGTCTGCTAGTTTAATTAGCTTATTGCGTTGTTTTAGTTTATCAGAAATGTCTTCTATTACCTCCTGACAATATTCTGGTTTACCGTTAACTAAACCCCATACTGCCTGTGATAAACCATCGATCAATTCAGAATTAAAAGTGTACTGAATTTTATTACAATCTTTGACCACTTCTGCACTGAATCAAGTTTAAGTTTTTTAACTTCTGACTGAACAGCTAAAGAATTACCTCTTACTTCCTCCTTAAAGCTATTTAGTTTCTCATCTATTTTATTTTCCGAATCATCGACTTTTATTTTCCGAATCATCGACAACTGCTTTCCTGTCTTCTTTCAAATCTTGTAGCTGTGATATAACCAATTTCAGTGTTTCCCCGATGTGATCAGTCGACTGTCGTCGCCCATCATCGTAAACAAACACGTGTAGACAGATCAGAAATTCACGTGCACCCAAGACGATGTCTGTAGCGCTGAATGACCAATTCAATAGACACACCCCCAACATTCAACAGCGCCACCACCTGTCTAGTTTTGTCGCAAACAGGAGAAAATAATTCATGTCTAATTCATAAATTCAAACGACATGAATTTAATATATGTTTTGGTAATCAATACCTTCTACGGTGATTAAATCTCACATACCTATTCAGTCAGATAGTGGTTTCAGGTTTACAGTAAACGGCACCGGGTTTCCCCGAGAGGCGGAGGAGCGGAGCTGACCATGTATGAACGCCCCAAGAAACTTTTGGCATATTTGACGACCGCAAACGCGTTTTACTGTTATTCCAGCCCGTAAAATTGGTGTTTTATTAGATTTCGGGCACTTTATTTTGCCAAGTAGATAAAATAATTTTTGTTTCACTTCACCCGTCTGTCCGAAAAGTCAGCTTGCCCGACGCCCCCCCCCCCCCACCCTGGTCACCTGTTTCCAGAAGTAAGGATTTTAAGTCAATCTTGCCATTTCAAAATGACTGGCATATAGGGATTTGGGTGTTATGTTATCTTGAACATTTTTTTCTTATTATGCCTAGCACACCTATTTTCCCGGCACATTATTTATTTTACAAGTATACGATAGGGAATCGTTTGCTTAGCTTCACTCAATAAATCAATCGAGTCGTTATTGAGCAACACCACAAATTTCCTCAAACAATTTTGAAGAAAGGTTTAAGTACTTCTGCTCTTGGATTCACGTTGGCTCAGTGAGTAAGACGGACGGGGTGTTGGTAAAGGACGAAAAGCTGCAAGGTCCCGTGTATACATAGCGTGCACGTAAAACAACCCTTGGCAGCTGGAATTCGATAGAAAAGTGAATGGCGCGTCTTCATTAGCCTGTTATAGTTGGTGCAAGTAGGACGTTAAAGGGACTAAGTCTCGATCTCAATATTTTCCATAATATTCGAAATTAAAATTACAAATTAGAATTCAATAATATTGGTCATGTCCAATCCATAGCGATGTTGTTATGTTGCCGTGAAAATATGGGATCCTAGTAACCAATATTTAAGACAAAATAATCATGTTAAAATCCGTACACGAGTCGTGTACCCTATCGTTTAGAGTGCAAAAGGAATAAACAAAGTAAAACATATTGGCTGATTCACAAAATGTTAAAATAATATAAAAAAACGTTAAGAATGGGCGTAAACGATTGTCGTTCAGTTTGCGACTGCAGTCTGGGACTGTTCGCGTATTTCATCGAACATAGTTGATTAGAAATTACATTTTTTTTTTTTACAAATTTTAATATAAATAATTTTATATACACTCATATTACATTAATATGTACTTTTAGAACTATTTATGGTTAAAAAATAGAGCCAAACACACTTTAGACCCTCATTCCTTATTTTATTTCCTCATAATATTATTGCACACTCTGCCAAAAAATGAGACGATACACAACATTTAATTTTATTGTGTGTTGTTTGTCGGATGCCCAGTTATTGTGCTTACGAATATATTATATAGGCGCACACATACTAAACGCAAAAACACATTTAATTCTATTGCGTGCCGTACGCTTAATGGTGATGATTAACGAAGATCGAAAGGCTCATGACATTTATCCAGTTCATACCAAAATGCAATACCGTCATACATTTTCACGTTTTTAGACCAAAGTTCGGCTTTTAAACACATTTCACAAACGTATTGTTCCGTTAAGTTATGAGTGTATATCGATGTGACGTCATAATTCCACTTTCTCTCCAAAATCTCTCTGTAAGCCGTATCGTTTTGATCCAGGTAGAGAAGATAACTTGCCAATTCTTTCACTGACTTAAAATCGTTTGTGTCAATATAGTTCTTTTCGGGTGACAATCTTGAGTAATCCGCTCCGCCTCGGACCACAGTCACTACATCTAAGGCTTCGCTACGGTAGAACATTTCGGACACATAGTCTTTACAGAAGGCGCTCTCAAAAGAAAGATAAAACTTGTAGTTTTTTTCTACTAAGTCGAAGCAATTTCTGTCATCATTAGCAACCATACTACACCACATATCTCCACAGCTTCCATAAAAATCCACTGGTATATGGCTTTGTAGTAATTTTACATATTCCATGCGTTTACTGGACACTCCACAATCGCTTGAAATAATGGCGGCAAATTTTGTTTTCCGGTCCATAATATCATCGAAATCTTTCATTGCTGGCTTGGACCTTTTTTCGAAGGTTCCGTAAGGTGTATACAAATCTGAATCTAATCGATAAGACATCGTCCTATTAAACTTTCTTCTCCATGCTGCTCGTCGCCATGTCTTCGCTCTGGTTGAAGAAGGAGGGTCCATTTCATAGAAAACCCAAATTTGATTGGAGTTTGTTTTAGTTCTTCTTTTAAAGGGTGGGTTGCCGGATAAGGAACTTCCCTCAAATATAAGAATATCACTGTTTGTGGCGTTTTTCGTATATTGACAGAGGTTTGAGCAGACAGGCAGACTTTCCAAATCCACGTAGTCGGGAGCATTAAACCAGTGAAATGTAAAGATTTTCGGTTTTTTCTTTATTATAGTTGACATATTCTTATACTGAATGTTAGTTTTAACACTTTCCTCATCATGCACGTCATTTTTATTATTCAATTTATTCTCATACGGATTATCAGTTTGAACACTTTCCTTGGGATGTACGTCATTTTTACTATTCCGCTGATTAGTCAATACATCTACACGGTCACTATATTTATCTGCCTTTGTTACATGTATTAATCGGACCAAGGAGTTCTTTGAAGCTTTCGGAAGTAGGTAATAATATATTATAATGGCTGCCACAAGCATAAAAACACCTTTAAATCTAGATCTTCGCATCATCTGAATTTAAGACAAAAGAGAATGTACAATTTACTAAATAACCATTCATTATCAGCAATGTCTAACTCTTTCCCTGTGGGTTGTGTGCGAATGAATAAAGGTTTGCCATTGTATGTGCACCAAACCTTGAACCATGACCAAACAAACAGGGGTAATGAAGACGGGAATGCGCCATCCAGTGAGATACGATGGAAATTTTCCCCGGACAGCGGCGTTTCCACCTACTCTTCGGCGAAATCCAACTTTCAATGGGTCTTTTGTGTGCACGCCAACGTGGGGCTAGAGTACCAGAATCTTCCGAGGTTTGCTAGTCCTCACAAGGGGACACCAGACGGATTTTTGGACGTCGATCCTAAAGAGTCTATTTCTGAAATGGTCTGGCATCGAGTCGAGTGACGTAATTTCGACCCCACACTTTTACGGTTACCTACCTAACCCATGTATTACCAAATGTAGTATCTTTGAAAAAGTAAATTATTCAGTGTACAATTAATTCAAAGAATGCCAGGTTCGGAATCTGTTTCAGAATTTTCAAAATTGACATAATTGGGACCTTATCCTTCTAAAAAGGCTAGGGGAAAGAATTAGCCAAAGGTATGTGTTGATGTGCCAGGACATGAACCCAGAATATGGGGTGCAGTTATGGGGTGTGGACATGTTCCCCAAATGTTCCGGCAGGGATATAACAGGAGAGGGGCGACCTGCAGTTACTGACAGTTCCGTTAACGCGATTACCCCACTAAAGTTAAACTCTATTGGAAAGTTCGGCGAACAAATATTAACATAAAACACCTGACCTTGTGCCCCATTACTGGAACTGCTTTCTTCTCCTGATAGAGGGGGATATTACATCGCATTACAACAGATATGGTACCATCGATCTGTCAGACGACAAGGCTTCCGAAAAGACTGTTAAATTAGGAACAATTATTTTACCAGCAGTCCAAAAATCAGGTTCTTTCAACAGTATTTGGAGCCTCGGAAAGAAGTCACTTCGGTCATAAACGTTTATGTCCGTTGATATTACTCGAACCCTGAGATGAAATATTGCCTGGTGAAGAAGCTGACGCCACACAGTCTATTAAAGCTGCATAATATGACAATTATATGGGAATAAGTGGGCATTGATCGTTCCAGAATAAAAAAAACGACTGCAGCGAGAGAAATCGTTAGTTTAAAATTGATCGTTTGAAACTATAGACTGCAAAAGCTGAAACTACCAACATGGTGGTCTACCCATAACATTGGAAAACAGCGGAAAAGGCATGGTGATAACCATTTGCAATATCACTGCATACCAACGACTGACTGCTAGTTCACTTACCCCAGTTCTGGATTAACAAAGAAATGTGCATTTCCTAGGGCACCAAGGAGCGTTTGAGACCTATTTTCATTTCAAATATAAAAGTTTAACTTAGTTTCGTCATTCTAGTGTATTATTTTATGATCATTTAAATCTATCGATGTATTGGGATTGTAAGGCGTGTGTAATATTGATCAGGTGATTTGAATATTAGACAGGTTATCGATAGATGTTTATTGCATTTTAGAGCATTGAACAGAAAAAAAGAAATGAAGTGAAATGGTGTTTAACGTCATACTGTTCTGCCCCGACTAGTGTGTTATGAGAGAAATTTTGCCCTGATAGCGGCACTACGGCATAGGCCTACTCTCTTATCGAATTCCAACTACCAAGGGTTTGTTTTACGTGTAGGGCCTACCCAGTGTGTACACAGGATCTTGTTTTTAGTTCCATACGAACGACTATACGTTATCCCCTGCCAAGACCTCTGTACCACTGGGGGGGGGGGACAAAACTTTTTTCAGGGGATGCCCCCCCCCCCGCTTAGTTACGGGCCTGTGCATGGTGCATATGCATGCGTTCAAGGCATACTAAAATCAACTTTAACGTCCATCTTTGCTGAACCGACTGGACTAATGTATTATAATGAGTAATGAAGACGGATTTGAGCTCCTTATCTAACAAAGCGAGAATGAATGAATGGAATGGGGTTTAACGTCCTACGCTTAAGCACCGTACCTGGGCTAATTGAAGACGGGCATACGCCACAGTGTGCAATGAGGGAAATTTTGCCCGGGCAGCGGCGCTACGGCCTACTCTTATATCGAATTCCAACTGCCAAGGGATCTTTTACGTGCACTCCAATTTGTACACGGGACCTCGGTTTTTCGTCCCATCCGAACGACTAGGCAGCTGTCCTTGTCAGGCCCTCCTCCTGCATCACTGACAAGGGGAAATCACGCCGGAAAATCGAGATGAACTTTCTCGGCCAATGCAGGGATCGAACACTCAACCTCCAGGCTAGCGAACCAGCGCCCTATCCACAACAAAGCGAGAACAAAGAGTGGTAATGAGCGTCATGGATGATATCGTGCATGAGAGAACATAGCCAGTAAATGTTTGATATGCGAGTCGCAACATCTTTGATGATGATAACAATGCACTTTTATTCAATTACCCCTTAGTACCACTTAGGGTCGACTCCTTTTATTGCATAGAAACGGTCTATGAAGGCAGCTTGCAACATAGGCCTACAACAGTGAAGAAGCAAAGTGCAAGAATTATACACATGAATATAATATGAATTTATTGAACCATCTTTAACATGTATTGCAGATTGATTTATATATTACAACTTCAGCATAACATTACATGTAACAGCATTTTCGAATTCACCAAAGTTTGTCGCGGAAAACTGCACTGTGAAAAATAATTCTGTAAAAAAAAAAAAAAAATTCTGGCAGCAGATTTACCAGATTTTTCTGTAATTTTTATTCTGTTTTTGAACAGAAAATTTCTGTTAAGTCACAGAAGCTTGTTTCTGTAACATTACAGGAAAAAATCTGGTAAATCTGCTGCCAGGATCTTTCTGGGTTTTTTTTTTTGGCAGCGAAAAACCGGCTCTGTCGACGGCCATAATCCCGAACTAGTTCCGTAGTCAATCCGCAAATAGGAAAAAGTAAGAATTAAAGATGGTGGAAAAAATGTCTCCAGTGGCTGTGGTTGTAAATGTTCTGTAATATTTGAGCTCTTGCAGTTATTACTGAGGTATTTCATCAACTTTGAATGCATTTAGAATTTTATAGAGCATTAGTCTGCTCTCAGACATATTTTCGTCAGCAACTATGTCCAAACGGTGCATAAATTATAAAATTAATCTTGCGCTTAATTTCTTCACTTCCTGTCAGCCTGTGTTACAGTGTGTAGCCTACGTAGTACAATATTACTAATTACTGTCTCAGTCTGTTCCAAGTGATACTCCCTTACTCCGACTCGAAATATGCTTGCCATTTCTTCTTCTTTTTTTTTTTATTAAAATGGCTAAAACTTTTTGACATACCTGGAATTTCTATCCCTTTGATTTCTTCCCGTAGAATAAATGACTAGACAGACTAGATACATCCCATAAAATCCAATAATCTATTGAAAATTTCACATATTTAGACATTGTCACTTCCTCAAAAAATCATAAACATTAAGACAGCGCATGCGTTAAATGGAACACTTGCATATTGAGTTAGTGACTTAGCTACTTTAAACAAGTCACACGTTTACAGAGGATAAGAGGCCTTTCAATAAATGTATCAGCTTATATATTATAAGATAGGTAGATTTTATTATATAAAACATCTTTTTCGGGCAGCATCTAATATATACATACACAGGGCCAGCGGAAGCAATTCTTGATTGGGGGGGGGGGGGGCTTCCATCCTAGGTCGTTATGGGCGAGGGTCAAGGGGCTGCAATAACCTGGAGAAAAAGGTAGCCTACTTGTGGCCCCCCCTCCCCACTCCACTGGGCCTGATACATGTACGTATAATCTATCAAAATTATGGATGGAAAATATATATAGGAAGTAAGTGGGTAATAATTGTATGAAAAGGAGATGGAATGTACATTAATATACATTGAGGAGAGTATGTACGAAGTTGCTCGAACTAAACTGATAATCCTTGGTGAGTAGAAAAGGTGAATCTCTAAACGAGGAAGATCAAACCATAAATGCTTGAATTCCATCATGTTTTTTTACAGGTATTTACATGCATGATGATTTAAAAATTTGTCAACTATTAGTTTAGAATTATAAAACTGTATCAATGCTTGTAACTAACAACGTTATTGTCTTTTAGTTTATCATCCTCTGGTAGTCTGCAGACTATGTGTATAATTGTACTTGTATGTAACTAACGGTATTGTCTTTTTTTTTTTAGGAATGTTGATGATAGCACAATGGATCTCAATGAGAAATCTGCTAACCAGTTTATTTCTGCCCTTGTGAAGAACTTACAAGCTGTGTGTCATGGCCATGTTGATTTTGATAAAAATGTGAAAGTTGTGGGCCATCTATATTTAACTGTTGACAGTAACTCAGAATTTAATTATATCGTCAATGAAAAAGTTTCGAAAAGTGACGAATCTTCAACAACATTTATCAGTAAAAGTTTTTATGCCACTGATCCCCAACAAAAAACACCAAAGAAAAATGTAGATAGACCTCTTCCTCCTCCAACTCCAAATGTGTTGGGAAAAACTCGATTTGATATTAGTGTCGATTTAACAGATGACCATCCACCTGGTGCAATGGGTGGGGGACGATATAATCCACAGATATCACCTCAACGAACTCAGTTTACCAGACCTCAGGGTGGATATCCGATTCATCATAGATCCCCACAGATGAGGAGGAGGCCATTCGATCAGAGAATGTCACCACAGCAAATGGCTAAAATGCCTCGTTTTTCATCCCCTCAGCGTCATCCAATCATATCACCTTCTACATCGCCTCGTAGAATGCCGACGCCTTTATCACAAAGATTACAATCATCACCAAGCATAATTTCAACATCCACAACAAATACTTCATCTCCGTCGTCCATTCCACCAGAATCAGTTTCAGCCACTCCAGCTCACTCTCTTCCTGGTGCTGATAAACCAGAAACGGAATCCGGTGACAAGGAAAAAGTTGGAGAAAAATCAGCGGAAAAACCTGACATTAAATTTGAAGTGATAAAAGTAGAAAATGGTAGTGTTGTAGCTAGTAATAAAGATGCAACAAGTGAAGGAGAAGAAAAAGAACTTAGAATAGAATCTGTGACTAGTCATGATTTATCATTTGTGCCTGAAACTGAAAAAGACAAAGACAGTGAAAGTAAAAATAGTGAAACTAGTGACTCTGATAAACCTGCATCAGATCCTCCTCCTGTAGAAACTCTTCCAACAGAAATAACGGAACTAATTAAAAGTCCAGAAGAACCAGAAGTGATAGAAATTGATATTGATTTGACGAAAGTGAAAGATGAACTTGAAGGAGTTTTAGAAAATAGTGGTAGTTGTATGTTTAATACTGGTAACCAGCAATATCAAACACAGCATGGTGGTGTTACAGATGATATATCTTACACAAGTAGGTTCATCTATATCTATCTACATTAAACTTATATGTAATTAATATTGTATCTGTACATGTACATGTCAAGTTCCCAACAGCCAGAAATCATCATGTATTCATACATTGTAACATGTATAATCTTTTAGAGTTTCATCCGAAGTCACTTGCTAAAAATGCTGCCTTAACAATGCATGATGTGATCTGTTTCTTTAAATCTTGACAGTTTTTAAGTGGGACAAGGTAACGATGTAGAACACCGGAGGAAAATAACCATAAAGTTGATCAAAATATGTTGGTCTGAATAATTGGAAGGTCTAATGAGATTCTGTCTTTCATTAGCCCAGGTTAGGTGCATAACAGTAGTACTTTAAACCCCACTTCATTTAATTTCTAATCAGATTTATAATAAAAATGAACAATTTTCAAGTGGTACACATTTAATATCTGATATATGTACATTACAGGGTCATCATCAGTATAAACAATTAAAGTCTGTTTTTATCTTTCAGGTCAAGGTGATAATAGTCTTTCTAGTTTCGGAGGTGAATCAAATGATGATGAATTTTTCGCTAGTTTACGTGAACAAAGTTTAGGACTTTATCCTGTTGGTTTACATGCTAATGAAACTGGCAATAACTCTGCTCAAAATTTACTTGGTTCTGACATTCCTAATTTACCTGGTTCTCAACATGGTGCTGGCTACTTACCAGGTAAGATTCCTAGAAATTAATGAAGAACAACAACTAGGCCTATACGTTGTGCTAAGGACACCTGCTTCGAATAAGTTGCCAAGAGTCAGACATTTATTATAGGCTACCAAGACTCTAATTACAATTGTATTTGACATTCTTTGAAGGCTTGAAGTAATATTGAATACCTGTTTTAAAGATACCTTCCCATGTACAAATTGTTTGATTTTAAGATATATTTGGACTAAAAAGATATTGAAACTAATTAATCTATTAAAACTTTGCATCAAATCCCTCTCAAATCTTTGTATGCATGAGGAAATACCCTAATTCACAAGCTATAAAAATCTTTTTTTATAAGCTATGTTGTCACCTAACTTTATTGAGGGAGGCCTTAGTAAATTCTTGATTTTTTCTCTGACATTTTTTTTTTCCGGAGTTAAATTGCATACTCTATTTTACGTTTAAACCCCTCAATATTTCCAAAACAGCCTAACCAATTGATCAAGATATAACAATCACTCCCAAAGTCAAACTGACAAACAACATGTTAGGGTAATCCTAATCCAGTATTTTTCTAGTAAGATTGTATACAAAATTTGCCATAACCACCCGATAATTACTTTCGTGAGAATTTATCTTTAGGTTTAAATTCTATGACAGGTACATTCTCCAACTGATCAATTTCACTACCAGTCAGTAAATACTTGTAAATAGGACAAGAATAGGAGCAATGCTTTACAGTCAAAATTTAAAGATGCATTATGCAAGAGCTTAGGCCTCAAATACTATATAAATTATTGATTAGTCATTTATTAACATGACACGACCATAATCAACTCTCTATACCATTGAATGGCTCTGATTTTATGTAGATTAGAACAGTTTGGCCATTTAATGATTTAATTTAAAAATGGAGAAGCGAAGCTTAGTCTTGAATAGCTAGTACTATGGTTACGATAGTAAAAACAATCAATGCACCCATCTGAACTATGATTTAGTAACTGACAATTTAACTTTGTACTGGACATGCATTTAAAAATATCAACAAATACACTTTCAAATGACAGGCACTTGATTGATTGTTCCTAACAAAGTCTAAATAAATTTAAGTCTGACCTTGTTTGTGACATAAATATAAAGTATAAGGGGACCCCAGGACTAAATCTTATAAAATTGCATAGCCGTCCGATGCAAAAGTTCTTAAATGTAAATCCATTTCGATTAAAAATGATTCAAAGATATCCTGCCACGCCCAATTATTTGTTTCGTAACACTTCCTACATATCAGCCTTTTAAATGATTTGATTGGGTTTTTCGGAGGTTGCAGGCACGGCATGGGCTATTTACGAGTGGGATAATATAGATGCCATTGGGAGGGCTTACTTGTCTGTGACTGCAGGTACATTTCTATTTTAACTTATTTATTATGATGTGTTTTTTTTTTAAAATGTTCAATTATTATACTTTTGTTTTCAGTTGCTGGTACCAGCACCACTTCTAGTCAAAATAATCAGCAGGTACGTTAAATTTCATTCTTATATAGAAAGTTAAACATTGTCTTAAATCAAGCAGAATTTTATTTCTAGTAAACTTGTTAAAGATCGCAATTATAATATATAAACATTGATTAAACTAATATATTAAATGGAATTGGGTTTAATGCTGCAACAGCACACTACTCTGATCATTTTGAGACAATCATATTATGGTAATTGTTGTAGCTTGGTTTTGGTTTTCGATTGAAACAGCTGATGGAAAGAATAAATTGTTGCCCAAAATTAGTAATAGCATATTTGATATGCTCTAGGATACATGTATTCCCCTCATCACATGGACTCGGATTTGTGAGGAAAATTGCAAGTCGTAAACGCTGAATATTATTTTATATTTGTTTATCATATTTACCTATTCATGCATCACAATCACTTGCTCGTGAATTTAACAGGATGTAATAGACGGCGTTATTTCTTGTGGGCGGGACACTGTAATTTGACTACTGTAAGATTGCAAGTATTACCATTTAAGTTCTGAAACAATGCAATTGAAATTTAAAAAACTTTTTATATATTTATATAAAGCTTGATTTGGCTAAATATTGGTAATTATTATAACTGTAAACAATAGAGTTTGGCCCAGTTACTTGAGATCGCAGTTGTTTGAGTCATGTATGGTACGGCACATGTTACTCAAACCGCTTGAGAAGGGTGCGTTTAAACCATTCACTTTTATTTTTTCCTGAAACACCTCTGCCAAACTTGCCCTGCGCCTTATCTGTGCATGAGCCTAATACATCGAAAAATATGGTACTTCAATAGTGTGTATCAAAACTCAATCTTTTTGGCATCTATAAATTTAATTTTTAAGAGCTGTGGGTTTAGATAATAAAAGCTAATTTTGAAGGTTGGATTTTCTCACGTGAATAATATGCAAAGGCAATTTTACTTTTAGTTTGTGTTTTATAAGAGAAATTTACGTAAACTCCAGAACTGGAATTCTATTGATTTAAGACAATGTTTATTTTATAATGATTTTCCAGTCCTCTTAAATACAACTTTTCTTGACAAAATATACTCTGTGTTGTGGGCGTATTTATCAGACTAGTCTTATAAATAAACAAAAAGCATTACTTTTTGAAATGAAACTTACATCCTACTGTTCTGCACTAACTGGGTGTAGTGATGACGGGCAGATGCTGGACATTGTGCTGCGATGGTGGAGGGGTTGGATGGCCGAATGGTTAGCACATGCACGCTGTATCATAAAGCCTGTCATTGAGTCAACTGGCATGGTTTCAAATCCCACAATGTACATGACAAGGAGTAGGGCCGCTTGCCCAACCTTGTGGGTTTTCTCCGGGTCCTCCAGTTTCCTCCCACTGCTAAAGACCCCTACGTGCAAGGGAATTATTGAAATAAAATTGAACCATATGTCATATGTTAGTTCCGAAATGACCTAGTTTGTGTCAGGGGACGCTAAACCTCATTTCTCTGTCTCTTGTGCTGTGATGGAAATTTTGCCTACTTTTCATTGAATTAAAACTGCAAAGAGTCCTTTTACGTGCCCCCCCAATGTGTAAAGGACCCCAGTATTCAACCAATCCAGTCGGCTTTTTGCTTTTCCTTGCCAAACTTGCTGTCAAGGGGAAAACGATGCTGAAAAATCTGGAGGAGCCATCCTGGTTGGTGAGACTGCCCTACTTACTGAGCCACTTTGACTCTGACTAACTTTCTATTTGACAATTAAATCACTTGAATTAGGAAATTTAGAAGAAACGAATAGGATTTGTCGTCCTACTTTTCTGTACAAACAGAATATAGAAATGCTACAAGGGAATTTTATTTCTGGTAGTGGTGTTCAACCTACCATAATTTCATTTCCCAACTGTTGGGATTTTTAAAGTGTTTCCAATGGTACACATGAGATCTCAGTTTTTCATCCTATAAAAATGACTTTTAAGGCAAGAAAATTTTAGATAACCCAATAACAGCCCCTTTAAATAAAATCTGTTGTATTTAACTGGTCTGGTATTTCATTACTGTAATGTTAATCTTATTCTTAAGCTTGTAGTAGTAGTAGAAAACTAGGCCTTCACGTTGGGGAAATTCCAGAAGAGGTAAGAACATCTAACAACTGGAGTTTCTCGGCTCGAAAAACAATCTCTCAATAAAAGCTTATTTGATTGCTCCAGTAAAACACTTTAAAAGGCTATTTTATGGTTGATGATGTATCAATCTAAATATTTTGATTCCCTCTCATGCAATTTAGAATGAATAAATCATTGAAGTGTTTCGGTTGATTATTAAAAGCTCACCTCGGAAGGAATCTGTATGAAAGCGAAGACTCTGCTCTCTTTCAACGTGAAGGCCGGGAAAACAATAGAGGGGCTTTATTCATGAAGGGTTAAACTATTATATATTAGGATTTAAGTTTCTAGCCAATGAATGAAAAGACAGTATCTATTCCTAGAATATACAGGTTTCAATTTTTCATGAATAAGACCTCAGAATTATATTCTAACGTGCTTAGTATATTTTGCTGGATGAAATATTTTACATAATACCCAATTTTCCCCCATTTAAAGTACATTGCTGTTCCCAAAACATGTTCAAATTTATTTTCATTGTGTCACCAAAGTAGTTGCCCTGACTAGAATTTGGATCCCCTTGTCACTCATTTATGCAAAAATGGAATTATGATTCTATTATAATGCCCTTGATTCGCATTTTCACATTGTCTATATATTTGCAAATCATTTCATTTTTACATCAACAAGAGGTTAAAAGCCTAGTTAGAGTTTTGATGATGAACTTTTTTTAAAATCCAAGTTCTCCAGCATGTCAAACCAATAGTCTATAAACACTGACTCCCCTAATTAGAATCTCTAGCATTAAACCCATCCAAACAAACATATGTTTTTGAGGTCTTAGTCCCATGAAGCCCCCTCCTAGTTAAGGGAGGCTTGCAGCATCCACCAGTCCCCCAGTCCCCCAGCTGCCTTTTTCTCGTGACCTACAGTTTGGCACTACATGTACCTGGCCAATATCATAGAGGTCACATGTGTCTGAAGAAGCCCCATACAAATAACAAATAAATAAATATAAAATTGAAATCTCTGGCAGCCTGTTGAAACATAAAACAGCTTGCCAAAATTATATCTAATGGTTGTGTTACTTATCGGTTTATAAATGTGCAGGTAAGTTTTATGATAAGCTTAATATTGATACATGTACATACAAGTATACCCCATTTTCTACTGTTTCTATTTATACTATACAAATGATATTATAGAGTCTATCTAATAACTGAATATTCTAGTCTTACTTCAAATGGTTCATTTATGATTTTATCCTTAAAGGCAAGCGTATGTTTTTTCCTTAAGTAAAAGGCAGAAATGGTTTGTCCTTTGACTTTAAGTTAAAGGCACAAATTATGGTTCATCCTTAAAGGCAGAAATGGTTTGTCCATAACAGGCCCGTAGCCAGGAAGTTGTTTTTTGGGGGGGCTAAGATGTTTTTTGGAGGGCCAACTAGCATGGGCATCTGCATGGATTTTGTGGTAAAGGCCAATTTTCTTGTGATATTGGGGGGGGGGCAAGACTCAGTATTGGGAGGGCAGATGCCCCCCTGTGCCACCCCCCGGCTACGGGCCTGGTCCATAATGGCAGATATGTGCCTAATTTAAAGTCATCATGAATAATAAAATTGCATACACTGATAAATGACATTGTTCAGTGACGATGACTGTCTAATTTTAAATTTATGATTCTTGATTTTTCATGTGGAATTTGTCTGACCAACTATTGTCTCAATTATGATTGTGTAATAAAATGTCTATTGGTCAGTCTAATCTTGGTGCTACGTTATTATAGATTCTAACTCTTACACAGTTCCCACTTCTTATCAACTATATCTTATACAGAAAAGTAGACGTTAAATCACATTTCATTTTGTTTTTACAGACTCTCATGTTAGTTTATACTTGTTTGGTTCTGATGTTGATCTATTTTACTGATGATTTGGTTAAGAAAATTCTGACTGCAGTTGGCAATATTCTACATAATTGTTCTCGTAATACCTGTACATGTACTTAGTATTGATTAAAACTTGTCGAGTCATTAATTCACAGATGTTATAATCTTAGTTTTAGAAATTATTATACTTTATATCGATGAGGACACAATTTTTCAGAAGGAAAACTGGGCATTGTTATTAGAAATAACATTGTAAACATACTCACTACTACTGAAGCTGATTAAGTTGTGAACTTTTGACAGGATTTGATTACATGTATTTACATTGCTGTGCACATTCTAGTGCTTCATTGCATTTCACTGATTGGTTTACATTGTTGTTTTTCATTGATTGGATCACAATTTGAATATTGTGCAATACTAATTGGTTAATCATATTGTGCTATATTGATTGGTTTACATTATTGTACTTTACTGATTCCATATGGTTCTTTACTGATGGCTGACATTGTTGTATTGTACTGATTGGTTTACTTACTGTTCTTTACTGGTGACTGACATTGTTGTTCTTTACTTATGGCTGCGTTGTCGTATTTTACTGATAGGTTTACCTACTGTTCTTTACTGGTGGCTGACATTGTTGTTCTTTACTGATGGCTGACATCATTGTTGTGTTTTTTCGATTGTTTAAATTGTTGTAATTTACTGATTTGTTGACATTGTTGTGTTTTAATGATTGGTTTACATTTTTGAAATTAATTGACTGGTTCACATTGTGGTGATTTACCGATTCCTTGACATTGTTGTGTTTTACAGATTGGTTTACATGCTTGTGCTTTAGTGATTGGTTCACATTGTTGTGTTTTACAGATTGGTTTACATGCTTGTGCTTTACTGATTGGTTCACATTGTTGTGTTTTACAGATTGGTTTACATGCTTGTGCTTATACCTATTGGTTTACGGACATGCTTACAGGTACATTCTAGTGCTTCATTGCATTTCACTGATTGGTTTGCATTGTTGTTCTTCACTGATTGGTTGACAATATTGTATTTTACTGATTGGTTTACATCCAGGCCTAATTTGCTACCCTTGTAAAATGACGTGATTATTATTATTATTATTATTATTGTATTTTACTGATGGCTGACATTGTTGTTCTTTACTGATGCCTGATGTTGTTGTTCTTACTGAAGACTGACATTTGTTGTTCTTTACTGATGACTGACATTGTTGTTCTTTACTGGTGATATTGTTGTTCTTTACTGGTGATATTGTTGTTTTTTACTGGTGATATTGTTGTTCTTTACTGATGACTGACATTGCTGTTCTTTACTGATGACTGACATCGTTGTTCTTTACTGGTGATATTGTTGTTCTTTACTATTATTATTGTTGTTCTTTACTGGTGATATTGTTGTTCTTTACTGATGATTGACATTGTTATGTTTTTTGGATTTGTATAAATTGTTGTCATTTACTGATTCATTGCCATTTTTGTGTTTTAACGATTGGTTTACATTTTTGCATTTAATTGACTGGTTCACATTTACTGATTCGTTGACATTGTTGTGTTTTACGGATTGGTTTACATGCTTAATGCTTGTGTTTTACAGATTGGTTTACATGTACATGCTTGTATTTTATTGGTTGTTTCACATTGTTGTGCTTTACTGATTACTTTACCGATTTGGTTTCATTGTTCTTTTTTACCCGTTGGTTCACATTGTTGTGTTTACTGATTGGTTCACATTGTTTTGTATTCAGCAAGTCTATATGAACATATTTTGTATGGTGTTTAATATGTTTGATGAGGTGTTGTAGAACTTTGTATGTAGAGATTAAATGTCGATGGTAGTATTAAAAACGTCCTTAAATTGTCATACAGACTATACATGGTCTAGAGAGATACCGGAAAATATGTGGAAATCCAGTTTCACAGAAACACTTCTTTTTTCTCTCAAATTTTAAGACATTTTTTTTAGGGATTCAGAATTAAAGTTATTTATTATCCAGTTTTGCTAGGTATTTGTAAACAAAGTTTATCCTGCAACATGAGAATAGCTGGTATTAATTAATTCATTACCCAGTTTGGCTAATTATGTGTAAAAAAAAGATAATCAAGATTAGGTGATTTTAGATATTCTTTAATTTTCCTTTGTTATTTGTAGGCACTGGAAGCCAAGGTGTGTTCATTTTGTGGAAAGACATTTAAATTTCAATCTCATCTTGACAGACATATTAATGGTAAACATTTAAAACAGCGAGTTCAGTGTCCAGTTTGTCCAAAGTCTTTTACTCAGAAGGATAACTTAAAAGAACATATTCGACAAAATCATTCACAGTGGATGACAGCTTACAGAGCAGAGCACTTTATGAGTTAAAGCAAATTGTTGGAAGTGTTGCATGCGATGTGTAGAATTCAATAATCTTAAGAGAAATTGTGTTGTGTATTAGGAATAGATCAGAGTTTTAGCATATCCAGGCCAGGAAATAACCTTTTTCGAGTTGTATCGGATTGATGAAGTTCTACCTGAATGTTTTAACTTTGTCCCAGCCTTAAAAAATTAAATCTGAATGGCAGGCACCAGAGGATATTCGTCTGAAAATGTCTGTGACAAGTGGCTTATTTCCAGTCTTTAGCATACCAGATTCCAATTGGCCATGAAATAGAAATTGTACTTTAATTAAAAGTCTCAGATTGTCCTTTAGAGGTATTATGAATCTCTTGCAAATGGCCATACTTTGAATGTCTAAAAGGAATATCATTCGAAAAAATGGTGCAATTCCACTCAGTATTTAAATATGAAGTATAAATTAAATAATATTCAACATCCTCTGCAGACAGTATTAACAAGCCAGTGCCACCTATAAGTATTGGCTAAAATCTTTTGATGGGTCTCTTTTTAATCGGATTGAATTGAACCCAGAAGATCATCTACTAGTTGCCGCTGTGGTTCCCGTGTCTACATTAACCCAGTCAGAATAAGATGTTAAACCCCATACAATTCATTTCATGATCTACTGGTACTGTTAATTGTTGGATTTGTTTTCCTTGTTTTAATGCAGAACAATCAATTTTAGAACATTTTGTGTGTAATTTATTTATAATCTATCTGAAAATTCTTATTGTGATTCATTTCATGATCCTAGTTGTTCTCTGAGGATGCCATATTCATTAGTCCAGTCGCTACAGAAAAGTAGGACATTAAACCCCATTTCATTTCTCTGAGGATGACAATGAAATCTGACAGAATAGAATTTCCCTTTAACTGTAATGAACTATAGAATGAATTGAATGACACTTTCAGGAACCAGATCTCATGACAGACAATTAATCTTCCAGATTGTGAACCGAGTGGAAATCTGGTTTTGTCTTTCACTGATGGAAATTTATTGATTTTTTAGTTTCTCAGTTTCATTGACTAACAATGTTTTTGAAGGTTTTAGTTTTTGAGTTTTATAGAATTTCTGATGTTTGTACAGAAGTCAACTTGGTTATTAAATGATCTTCTGTTTTTATTATTTTGAGAATTTATTTGGGCTTAAATTCCACAAAAGCCATATCTTGACTGTTCTACGATGAGCATTTTCTACTTGGCTAAGCAGAGATTAGCAGTTTGATTTGCCTAGGTTTAAGAACACAATAACTTTGATTCTAAGTGAGACTGATGAAACTTGATTATATTTTCATTATTTATCAATACCGTGACTACATTCACTAATGAACAAAAACAAATATGCAAGTAATTAATGAGTTTTTTCTATTTATATTTGATCTTCTGTACTTGAAAATGATAAGAGAATAGTTATATAAACCAGTGATTGTTTTCCATATAAATTGTGTTGTGTTTTTTATTTATATTGGAATTGAGGTGGAGGACATCAGCCACACTGTTGGCTTGTTATGGCTGTGTTACTTGCTGTTGACCCCTTGTATGCATACATGAGTTTAGTGACACAGGAAGTAGAGGTATCACATTTAAACACTACCAGGTCTATGACACCCTCTGGCTTGAACAGCCACTATTCCCTAAATTTCAGCCTCCTAGCATGCTCTAGTGTAGCTGCAAGCCTCGAACAAACGGCATTCACAAATACATATTCATTATAGACATCATAAAAATATAATTCTTTGAGTAAATTGGAAAATCTTATAGGAGTTTCTGAAACGAGAAGTACAGGCAGAACTCTAGAGAGAGAGAGAGAGAGAAATGGGGTTAAAGTCAACTTGACAAAAACTAGGTCATTTTGGACTAACAGAACTCTGTAAGTGGTAGTGCAACACTAACTGGACTAATACACTCCAATCTCAAGCTGTTCTGATCACTAAATTTCACACAAACCACAGTCAAAAATTTATATCATGCATTATTTTATAGATGTCATAAACATAGAATTCTTCGAGTAGCATGAATTGGATGGTCTTAGATGTTATTTGATTTTCCTTTGTAATTGTAGGCACAGGATGCTAACATGTGTAATTTATGTGGAAAGACTTTTCGATATCCATCCCAACTCCAGAGACATATAAGTGGTAAACATTTGAAACAGCGAGTTCAGTGTCCAGTTTGTCCAAAATCTTTTACTCAGAAGGATAATTTAAAGGGGCATATTCGACAAAATCATTCAGAGTGGATGACAACATATATACCAAATTAATACTCTTGAAAATTGAAAATATAATTTTTCAGTTGTGTCGATAAGGTAAATGTAGGAAAGGCTACTACTCAGAGCTCTTACTTCAAAATATTGTCATTCAACCAATTTTGGACATATTTTGTTTGTTGAGATTAGCAAGATATAGTTTGTCAAAGGATATAACAAATTATATTATTACAATTTTAAAGTTTTTTTTAGACGTAACAGCTGTAAATTTTTCTGTAAGTGTGATTATAGTGTGTTAATGTTAAATTATTTGAAATTCTAATTTTATGACATTATAAGTGATTTAAAAATGTGTTGTTAGTTTTAATGTCATTCCATGCATGACCTTTCTGGTTACCTTTGAGTGAATTGCTTAAATCACACATTTTCAAATCGAGAGGTTAGATTTAAAACTTTCATATTCCTTTATTGGATTAAGTTGGACAGTGGACCTGGCAAGGTGCATTGCCTATAGTTATTGTGATCTGGAGAAAATTCAAAGTGCCATGTAAAATGTGGTGTGCACGTAAAAGAACCTTCGGAAATTGAAATGATTTCTCTCATAGTACTCTGCATCACACATATGCCCACCTTAATTGGTCAGGTTGGTGCAGAAAGTGGAATATTAAAACACCATTTCATTCATTTTCAAAACTCTCATAGTTAATGACAGTTGTGTTAACAATTCTACAGTAATATAAACACAAAATATTGAAAATTGTTAGGTCTATTACAAAAGAATACTTTCTGACAGACAAAAATGTATTGGCTTACGGTATTGAAGCTATTTTGTTTTTGTTTTCCTTTTTAGGCCATGGATGACAGGTCCTGTCACATTTGCGGGAAGAATTTTCAATATCCATATCATCTGGCAAGACACATGAAAGGAAAACATTACAAACAGCGTGTTCAGTGTCCATGGTGTCCAAAATCTTTCAGTCAGACAGATAATTTAAAGATGCACATTCGACAAAAACATGAAATGCTGGCCATCGACTGATGACATACTACTATGCCATTTAGTAATTGGACTGGAAATATACACAGGACAAAATTCTAAGAACTACAATTACTGTTTATAAGTTTACCAAGAACATGCATAATTAGTTTACAGTCAACTAGAATCATAAAGTTACGGTACATGTACATCGTAAGTTTACAGAGAATTTGTGTCATAAATTTATGGCGACCGTGTATCATAAGTTTACAGTGAATTTGTGTCATAAGATTACAGTGAACTTGTCATAAATTTTAGGGTAAATGTGCGTCATAAGATTACAGTAAATGTGTATTTACACATTTAGGGTGAATGTGCTGCATAATTTTATAGTGAACTTATGTCATAAGATTACATTGAATGTATATCATAAATTTAGGGTGAACTTGTCTCAAAACATTACAGTGAATGTGTATAAAGAAGTTTACAGTAAAGTGTGAACATGTACATGTATTATAAATTAAGGGTCAACATAAATCATAAGTTTACAGTGAATGTTGTTTTCATGACTTTAGATTTCATGATCTTATTCTTAGGATGTTAAGTTTTGTACAGTTTTCTTCATAATAAATTAAATGTCGAATACAGTGAATAATGAAATCTTAAAAAACCCTTGTATTCTTGTTTGTAATAATTCTTGTGATTATAGTAAAGGAATGAATGGGGGTTTAATGTCTCAACAATATCATCTTTGTGGTATTTTTATTCCCATGGTAATGTTCGGGATTTTGGGCCAGGCGTTGCTGCCAAATCTTCTTCAGTGAGTTCTACTGATTTCCATAAATTAAGTTGAAATCATAAAGCTACAAGTAGGAAGTTAAACCTAATAATGAGTCTGGAGGTAATAAGTTCCAATGCCACATAAGGCATTGCCGTAATGTTGTGGTTAATTTTTGGTTTGAAAATTGCTCGATCTTTCCGTACCTGAATAACAAACAGCAATACCTGATAATATATGGAAGTCTGCTATGCATGTGTTAATGATGATGGTCAATTAGAAATAGAAACCCTTATCTGAATGTCATTATTTAAAGATTTTGGTCACAGATAGAAAGAAGGGTCTTTGGGTGGAGTCGCAGGAACTAAGGTGCTGACTTACTAACAAGGATGTCCAAAGTTCTATTAAGGTTTTGGTTACATGTTGGCTACATGTAAAACACCTCTTTCCAGGATTTTTTTTCTCATATCACACTGCATGATGTATGCCCATCTTCATTATCGCACTTGGGTGTCAAAATTTAGGATGTTAAAACCCATTTCATTTCTGAAGCGCTATTTGCCTTATATAATTTTACTGAGAGAATTATTTTTTTATTATTTCTAGGTTGTTGAGAGAAAGTACCAGTGTAAATGGTGTAATAAATTATTCCGTACAAAATCCAATTTAACACAACATGAACAGGGCATGCATTTAAATTGTAGTAGAACTTGCCCTGTTTGTGGACAGATATTCAAGTTTAAGAGTAATATGAATAAGCATATGAGAACATTACACAGTGACGCTCTACTTGAATACCCAAATATTTAAAGATGTGATATGTAAGATTTAGATAAAGAGCTGACAGTTCCTCGCTATAATAGTTTAAAAAAAGATAACAAAAAATGGATAATATTTTGAAAATTTCAGTCAAATTACTTCATTAAGGGTTGAGTTATGGCCTTTTAAAGAGCAGTGCAACTCCTTTAAAACAGGCATAATTTAACAGTTTCAATCTGATACCCACACAATCATTGCTACAGTGTTTCCACAAATTCATGTTTATTTATTGGGTTCTAATTAATACAGTACCGGTAGTTGTAATGACTCACAAAAGCATAATATGGCAAATTATAAAGACCAATGCGTGAATGTGACAAATTAGAAATATTAATGAGTGAATATAACAAATTAGAAAGATCATTGAGTGAATATAGCAAATTAGAAAGATCAATCAGTGAATATGGCAAATTAGAAAGTTCAATGAATGAATATGGCAAATTAGAAAGATCAATGAGTGAATTTATGTGTATTTGATGTGTATTGGTAACATTTGCCTTGTGTTTTAGGCTTTGTTTTGTGAATTTTATCTTGGTCCTCTCCACTACTTAATTAGAAAATGATGTGAAATTTACCATGAATGGGAATATATATGTCAACTGATAATGTTGGATATTATGTCAACTGAAAATTTGTACCCCTGTTACTCTGGTGCTGTGTAAAACATTTTAGTGAGATTATATACCATTATATAAAATAGTGGCGGTCTAGGAATTGAAGAAGAAGAATTGATTCTGGTGTTGGTCAAGAACGCTTCTAAGGATTTTCCAGCCATACTAAAGATTCCCTCACAGTTGGAAATCAAAATAAGAGTAGGGAAAAATTTTACTCATCATAGAACATTGAATGTTGTATTCTCATCTTCATTATCCTGGTTAAGAGCATAATACATTTTTAAGTTAAACCACTTTATTAGAATAAAGATTTGTTGCAGTTTTCTGTGTTTTTCTTTTAAGAAGTTGACTGAGAAGTTATCCCCATAAACGGCATAATACATTTTTACATTAAACCACTTTATTAGAATGGATTTGTTGCATTTTTATGTGCTTTTCTTTTGTGAAGTTATCCCTGTCAATGGCATAATAAATTTTTACGTTTAACAACTTTAAATTAGAATAGAGATTTATGGCATTTTTCTGTGTTTTTCTTTTGACAAGTTGACTGAGAAGTGAGAAGTTATCCCAGTTAAAGGCATAATACATTTTTACATTAAACCACTTTATTAGATTAGAGATTTATGGCATTTTTCTGTGTTTTTCTTTTGAGAAGTTGACTGAAAAGATTTTTTTTTATTACTTGTAGGTTGATGAAAAAAAGTTCCAATGTGGATGGTGTCATAAATTATTTCGTACTAAATCTAATTTAAGACAACATGAACAGGGCATGCATTTAAATGGTGGCAAATGTTGTCCTCTGTGTGGAAACAAATTCAAATTCAAAAACAATATAATTAAGCATTTAAAAACAGTACATGCCGAAAGGTTTCAAGAATTTCGAAATTATTTTGACGGAAATTGAAATATTGTTAATTAACATTCTATATTGCTATTGAATTTAAAAACTCGAGAAACAGCCATAACATTGATTTGAGAAAGTGTAACGTTTTAGTGTACTGGCATCCTCCTCGCAGTCTTCCGTTTGATTAAAGCTAATCCTACTACTCCCTGCTGGACTGAGTGGGTATTATTGTCACTAATTATGACTGGTCAGTGGTCCTATTACTGACCAATCACTGGCTTCGTTACAAAGGTATTACCTTTAAAACAGGACGTTTAATTAGGGCAACTGTGTTTACATAACGTTACGTCATGGCTGCACGTTTTTTTAATGCTATATTAACCAGCGCATAGCAGGATATTGCAGCAAAACTAATTGCGTGACAAACGAGGCTATCGGTATTGACGTAAAGTAAACATTACTGTATGGTAATGAACAGACTATCAACGTTTTTAATACCTTAAATCTTTGTCCAAAATATTAAGGAAGACCCAAGATTAAACGACGGACTGTCATGTTGCTGTACTTAAGTGATAGCTTTCATTGAATGGAAAAAATAGACACATTACCGCGTAAGTTCAAGAAACAGACGCCATTCCAGCAATGGCCAGAGAGGAATTTCTCGAGCCGTTGCTTCAGGAATATGGTGTACTGGTAAAGTTTGTACTGTTCTTGAATCGTTAAGATTCACACACAATAAATATCCGATATATACACCAATTAGGACTAGGAGCTGACACGGCTACCGTTAGTGTGTACTATAGTTTTGCTGGGGTTGGGTGACAGAATGGTTAAATACATACACTTTAGATCATACGGTCGTGATTTAGTCAAGTGATGTGGTTTTGATCCCAAGTGAGAAGGTGTAGGTCATTCGGTTTCCTCCCATTGCTAAAGTCCCTGTGGGATTTAAATTATTGAAATAAAATTGAACCATATGTTAATCAAGAAATGACTTAGTGTTTGTTGAGATGACATTAAGGCTGATCGTAGTCATACTTGGAGAATAGGGGACAAATATGCTGGTCTTATGGGCGTGTATAATCACTCGTGGATCAAATTTATTCCACATTAACACAATACAATCTTCTTTCTCATTTGAGGATCTGTTTAATTTCCCTGTCTCTACAATTTAAATCAAAGCAGGGGCCTGTTTATCACAATTTTAACTAAGATAATATCCAAATTTTAGTAAATTGATTGGATAATATTAGATTATTTTTAGTGCTTAGCCAATAAAAAAAAAATTGAAGCATCTACTAAAATTTGGATTTTATTTTGGTTAAAATTTCGTGAAACAGGCCCCTGGAATGTGAACTGTATCATGCAGCATTGTTCTGATATGTTTATCAAGTTGTGTTTAGGCATACATGTTTGACTGGGAGACGTAGAAAGATGCATCTAAACCATAAGATTTCTGTTTTTCCTGGGAACACTTCTGTAAACTCAGCCTACAAAAAATATGACACTGTAAAGATGTATTATTCATTTGCTGGGAATGTTCCTGTCATTTAGTTTGTGTAATGGTTCTTTGATAGACAAATAACAGAAATTGAAAGAACTAGATCATTCAGTGTAAATGTTACTTCAATCTGATGGATGTTCTCAAGTTATACATAATTCTCTGCCATTGAACTTCAAAGTCTTACTCAACTTGTGTGACTGTTCTGCCATTGATCTTCTAAGTCTTAGTCAAATTGTGTGACTTGAGCTTCAAAGTCTTACTCAAGTCGTGTGACTGTTCTGCCATTGAGCTTCAAAGTCTTAGTCAAATTGTGTGACTGTTCTGCCATTGCATGAGCTTCAAAGTCTTGCTCAAATTGTGTTACTTGAGCTTCTAAGTCTTACTCAAGTTATGTGACTGTTCTGCCATAGAGCTTAGAAGTCTTACTCAAGTTGTGTGACTGTTCTGTCATAGAGCTTGGAAGTTTCACTCAAGTTGTGTGACTGTTCTGTCATAGAGCTTGGAAGTTTCACTCAAGTTGTGTGACTGTTCTGTCATAGAGCTTGGAAGTTTCACTCAAGTTGTGTGACTGTTCTGTCATAGAGCTTGGAAGTTTCACTCAAGTTGTGTGACTGTTCTGTCATTGAGCTTAGAAGTTTCACTCAAGTTGTGTGACTGTTCGTTCTGCCATTGATCTTCAAAGTCTTACTCAAACTGTGTGACTGTGTATTTAATTTGCAGGATGTTTAATTTCCCCTTGCAGTTGGAAATCAAAATAAGAGTAATTTTAGAGCTGCTGTTTGTGGAAAAATTAACTAATAGCACACTGTATGCCCATTTGGGGCAGAAAAGACGTTAAACTCGATTTCATTTCACGTATTACACATGAGGTTATTAACGAGCATGTGACCATTGAAATTGTATTTGCCATAAAATAATTTAAGTATTGATGAATACTCTTATTAAATGTAACAGTAAATAAAAATGTTCTGAAACCCTTCTTATTTGTTTTCCTTTCTAGGCTACTTCGATCTACGCCTGTCCTTACTGCAGTATAACAGTGTCCCATCCTAACAGTTTGTCTCGCCATGTGAAAACGAAACATCAAAATAGCAGAGTATCATGTCCAGTTTGTTATAAAATCTTGACACGCAAGGAACATCTACGACGCCATCTTCTCTCTGTACATAAAATTTTAATGGACAACCCGTCTCAGAATTAACCCTTTCGCTACTGTACACTTTGGATCTTGACACACATCCAAGGAACATCTACACAATCATCTTCTCTGTGTACATAAATTTTTAAAAGACAATTCTGTTCAAAATTTACCTTTTCGCTTCTGCTCACTATCAATGATCTATAAGGACGCCAGTTTTATTGGAAAATCCTGCTTAAAATTAACCCTTTTGCTACCCCTTTTCCCATTTCTACATGGGCTAATCCAAACACAAATTAATGAACAAAATCGAAATCTGAAGTGGGACGAAAAAGTTTGGAACCCCCTGATTTAACACCTCATCAAAGAATAAAAGTTGGCTATGGTAAATACAATTAAATCAACTTGCTATTTAAGTTTTACTTGTGACAAAACCGTCACTCTGACATGCAATTGTGAAGTTTAGGCATTAACAGTATGGTGCCTCACTATTGCTTCAGAGACATTAAGTGATTGAACCGAAAATGCACAGGTTCTATGGAATACAATTACTATTTATTGCTGAGTGATAGTATGACTTGATAATAAAAAAAGAACCTTAGTAAAATGTCGTTCAGTAATTGTATTCCATAGAAAAATGTATTTGACGTGTAATTTATAATAAGAATATTTGCTTGTACTTTGAGTTGATTATTTATTGATGCATATCTTTTTCAAAGCGGGGTTAATTTAATAATGAAACTCTAAGCCTCCATTTTGATTAGGGTATTATTAGGATCAGCCTGAAATGGTGCAGTGATCATCCCTAGTATGTGTTATAGTGACAGAACACTATTTATAACAATGTGTTCCAGTGTATACCACATTTTTGAAATGTTGGAGGGAGGGTTCTTAACAATTTCTCGAAAGATAATTAAATGTAATCCATCCTGTTCTTGTACAGTTGATGCGATCATTTATTTTAATCAGGGTTTTCTGTTGTAATCATGATAATATAGCTTTGATTCATAGACACAAGGCAAAATGCATGGTTTGTCTGTTTACCAATCAGCTACTCTTGTCAAGTTTGTTGCTTATAATTTGTTTATATTCTATTCTGATCCCCAACCGTATCACTAAGATCTGATCTTGCCTGCATTGTAAAGGGATTCTTCCTCCCATCAGTTGTACTTATAGTAAGGTGTTAATTCTTCATGATCTAGGAGTTTGTTGAATATTCATTGGACCCCAGCACGGCCAGTACATATACATGTATCTAGAAGCATAAATCATGTAACCATTTTATACCCCGCACCGCATACACTTACTTTGATGATGTCATTTTTGGTTATAAAATTGGACACGTTGGATTAGCCCTATATTATTATTTCTCACTATTAAAACCTTTGATCATCATTTAATAGATTTAAATCATCCCTTGCACATTACAATATATTGTGAATGTTGAATCTCTCAAAAAAATATCAATCCAAAACTGATTTAATTCTGATTAGGAATTAAAAAATTTATCAGTGTTAAGCATTCTCTCTAGATAGACGTTATAAACAAGCATGACGTGCCTTTTTGGTTGAAATCTTTTAATGGGTACATGTATCTGTTCAATCTTTTTGATTCCAACCAAAGTTATCTATCATTTGAAATTCCATTGGGTTTAAAAAACGGTCAACCAATTAGTTTTGGGGTCAATAATGGTTGCGGTAGGCTTGTTTCATAGCAAGCATCATAGGTCTATGGAATTTCATATCATGGTATCTTTGTAAATATTGAATGGAATCGAACCATTTTTGAACTGATATTCATATTAGTGACTTAAATTTCACAATATTGTAGTTTACAAGGGAATCTAATAGAACTAAAATCCCGCTTTGAATCTTTAGGCTGTGTAATAATTAGATACTGTCCGAAAAAGGTAAATAATGTTCAGCATCCACAACCTAATTATGATATGTGACTGGTGCTTAGTTTTTCTGCATCTTCCAAAAGCACTAAAATCACACCCATAGTTGTTCAAAAATAAGATATTGACTTAAAAAGGTAAATAACATTCAACATCCACAACCTAATGGTCCTAAAATTATGATATGTTTGACTGGTGCTTAGTTTTTCTGCATCTTGTATTTTGTAGGTTACTGCTGGTGGTGGAAGTAAAAAAGGACCATTTTTCTGTTATTGGTGTGATAAGAAATTTAATTGGAAAAGTGCTTTAACCCGTCACGCTCGTGGCGCACATCTTAACTACCGTGTTACTTGTGACATTTGTAAAAAAACATTTGTGAGAGCTGATTATTTATCGGAACATAAGAAAAACATGCATCCATTTCATAATACAACCACTCCCAAAAAGTGAACATAATATATTTATTTTTTAGGTCATGCATATTATTAGAGAAACTGTATTAACCATGACTGTTGAAATAAGCATTTATAAAATTAACATACATACATTTGATAATTAGCACACCACGTACAGTAAGTTTATACATGTAGGGGTGTTGGATGGCCGAATGGTAAGCACATGCATGCTGTATCATAAGGTCTGTCATTGAGTCAACTGCCATGGTTTCGATTAACCTGTTGTTTGTGAACACACGTTCAACTTATTGAAATGTGTTGGTCTCAAAATGACCTATCGAGTGGAGGTTAAACCCCATTTCTCTCTCTCTTTCTCTCCTTTTCAACTATAGCACACTTTTACAGCAAAACAATTACTAATTTACCTGAAATAAATTAATGCTTCCATAAGAATGTTTTATATTTTATTACCTCACCAAAACCAAATATGTTGTAAATCAAACTAGATAATTTCAGGTTGGTTAATTATAGAATTTTACATGATTTAAAAATATATTTTAATATAAGTTAGGTGATAAATGTTATATGTATCATTTTTAAGGTGTGTGTTCATGAACTAGGTTTTGGGTTTAATACCGTTTATTTGTGTGGAAAATGTCTGTGACCGAAAGTCATACATTCCAATTTTATTGGTTGTGTATGTAGTTAAAATAATATAAATTTATAATTTGGAATATGAAACAGTCGAGATTTCTCTAATTTGTATTTTTATGTGTAAAGTGTTATTGGTGTTTGTTATTGTTAAAGATATTATTGAATGTCTATATTCGGTTTTCTCGAATGAATTTTACTTTTTAGATGGTTTTGACAATTTTCTTATTAAAGCCACTGATTGTCATTTGAGAGATTTTGAATCCCTTACATACTACAAGGAGCCACGGTGGTTAAGTGGGTAAGAGGCTGGCTCGCTAGCCTGGAGGTCACGGTTGGCCGAGAGAAGTTTCTCAGGATTTTCCAGCGTGATTCCCCTGGGCAGCGGTGCAGGACGGAGGGCCTAACAGACAGCTGTCTAGTCGTTCGAATGGAACGAAAACATCAAGGTTGCACATAAAAGATCTCTTGGCTACAGGACCGACAACTTTTCTTCATAACACACTTCATTGCATACGCCTGATTTCATTACCCCGGTCGGAGCAGAACAGTAGGACGTTAAACAACATTTCGTTGTCGGCAAAATACAAATTACGATGATCAGTGGCTTTAAAGTAAAATAAGATGTTATAGATAAGTTGTTTAAATCACATATTTATAAATTTTTGAAATCCATTGAGTTAATTTAATTATTTTATTAATAAAATTTCTTATGTAGTTTTATTACGGTGTGCGAAATCATAGTGGCTCAGTGAGTGAGGCATAGCTTGCTAGCTACTTGCTCGATATGTTGGCTGAGAAAGTACCTGAGGATTTTCCGACTAGGTTGCCCTTTGTTAGTAGAATAGGACAAAGGACCTGGTAAGGAACAGTATCTAGTTGTTCAGATGGTACGAAAAACCATGCTAGGCAAAATAACCTTCGCTCACAGCAAACTCTATGGTGTATGTGTATTGGTACATAAAACTAGGTTAATCCATTTCATTTTCATACCATGACATTTCCATCTTTATTTACCAAGCTCTTACAGAAATTTGGGATGTTATTGTTAATCATTTAAGTTAGTTTTAGAAGTACACGTATTTATGAGTGTTTTATTTGTTTTAAGGATAGATACATACAGGTCTGGAAATAGTGATTTTATATGTACAGGACAACATGTCGGGCACTATTTGAACTAGTATCTAATAGTAATTGCAGGGGGACTGCACCACAAATAATTTACACAAAAAAACAAATCTATGGACCAGAGGGGGCTAGCAGTAAGCATCCACTGCACTGTACAGTCCCGGGCCTGTAGTGATACAGACTTTTAAACTGTGTGCTGGACATAAATGTATTAATCAAAACCCTGAAAGTAGAGAAATCTGTGTAGGACAAAATGGAGAATAGTGCCAGACAAAGACTGAATTTGTTCCTGACATCTGTGTGACAGATGCCTTATTTCCAGGCTTGATTATACATAGCTGTATTATCCATTTTGTTATGATATAACATAAATTATTAAAGTTGTTATATTAATATCAGTTTTTGTTTCCTTTTATTGTAGGGACCGAGGGTAGTGCAAAGTGGCTGTGTTTCGTGCCCAAACTGTGGCAAACAATTTGCAAAAACCGGAAATCTAAAGAGACATATACTAAGTAGTCATTTAAATGTTCGACATGCCTGTCAGATTTGTAGGAAGCAGTTCTCTCAGAAAGTCACCCTGAAAATACATTATCGAAATGTACATAATGTTGATATTGATGACTTTTTGCAATCTACACAAAGTTGATATAGATGACTTTACACAATCTACATACTATTGATAATGATGACTTTTCACAATTTACGTAACTTGTTGATAATGTGATATAGATGACTTTTCACAATTAATGTTGAGAAAGAGGACTTTTCACAGTTTACATACCGGTAATGTTGATAAAAATGACTTTACACAATTTACATGATGTAAATGACTTACACAATTGACATGATGTAAATGACTTTTCACAATTTACATGATGTAAATGACTTTTCTCACTGTTTATATTGGATTTTCTCGCTGGGGTCCATAACAAATTTCCAATGCTTTATAGTTAATGGGGATGAAAATAAGAGAAAACTTATATACATGTGTGATGCACGACAGACTGATGAAATAAAACATATAAACTCCACTGTCAATATAAACTTTAAATTTTTAATCAATGTGGACAAAAGTTGCTTTTGGGGCCCCTCAGGATTTGCCACTTATGCCTGGGTATACTATTCTAATTTTTTTGAGGGGTGCACATAAAACATTCCTTGGCAGTTGGAATTCAATATAAGTATTATAAGAGTAGGCCGTAGCGCCTGTTTGGGAAAAAATTCCCTCATACGGCACTGTGTGACGTATGTCTGTGTTCATTAGTCGGAGCAGAGCAGTAGGACAATAAACCCCATTTCATATCATTGCTTTGTCGCCTGTCCAACCTCGTGGGTTTTCTCTGGATCATCCGGTGACCTCCCACTGCTAAAGACCCCTACACGCAAGCGAATTATTGAAATAATTATTTTTTTTTAAAAACCCAAAAAACATATGTTAGTCCCGAAATGGCCTTGTTTGTGTTGTGTGGATGTTAAACCCCAGTTCTCTCTCTCTATCTCCATTGCTTATGGCTACATAATATAGGCCTAAATTTCGCCAGAAAGCAAAAAGTAGCAGTTGCAGTGTTTGTTATATTTCATGGAAGATGTGTAGTCTGTATTTAGATGTACCAGGGGATCACAGGTTTTATCAACTGTTTGAATGTATTTGGCGCTAGAGGCTCAAATGCTCATTTGGTATCCAGCCCATTATTCAAGGACACATTTTCAAAGCGTTTCTGCATGCGTTTTAGCATCAAACAAAAGTTGCTTCACCTCATATGACAAGTGATGCATGAATAAATAATTCCTTATAAAACATGCCTTATCCTTTTGCCTTTGTTCTCTATTTCTAGGGACAATTAAAAGATGAAAGGATTGTATGTAGTATTTGTGGATCCAGTTTTACAAAAAAGGCAAATTTGAAGCGGCATGTTCGAAGTGTTCACTTAGATATTCGATCAGAGTGTCAGTATTGTTCTAAGACTTTCAATCGAAAGGAAAACTTGAAAACACATATACAGTCTTTCCATGCACACAATCTAAACTAGCTTTGTAAGTATTGTGTCCGCGTGTTTAAAGTTATCCGGTTTCCACTTGTCAGTGGTATAGGATGGACGGATGGGATGGAAAACTGAGGACCTCTGTGCACATTGGCATGCACGTAAAAGATCCCCTGGCAGTCAGAATTTGATATAAGAGTAGATGACAGCACAGCTGTCTGTACAAAATTTACCTCATAGCACTCTGTATGGTGGAAGCCTGTCTGCATTAGCCCAGTCGGAACTGAACATTTCATTTGAATGCAAACGGCTTGATTATTGTTGTGCATAAAATATACTGCAAATATTTACAGCATCATGAATATTTATTTATTGTCATATTAAAACATGCATCAGTAATAATTAAACATACATTATGCAAGAGCTAAATCTTATCTAAATTATCAATTAGACATTAATTAACTTATCCAGACCATAATCAGCTCTAGATGTTAAGGCTAGCCTTCTATATCGACTGGATTGGGATCCTATATGCTGCTAAAGCTCATTGATAGCTGAGTCAAAACAGTGGATAATAGAGACTATGCTTTTTAACGTACTAATTTTAGTAATGATGAACGAGGCTAGATGGAAATGCACAAAGCTGATATCTCGGTTAATAGTGGACCAATTTGACTGAAATATTCAACAAATTACCTTTACATTATCTAGTTTTTAACTATTATAGTAAGAACTGTGAGCTCTTTATCTAAATCTTACATACTGTATCTTTAATTACCAGAAAAATATATTTTCATAATATAAACATCACTGGAATATATTGAAATATCTAATTATCATTATTTTAAGCATCAATAAATGCAATGTTGTCAAACTTTTTTATAAATTTGTTTTTGTACAATTATCCTATTTGTCTGTTAGTATCTTTTCACCAGTGGTTGTATGTTGTCCAAAAAAGCTCATTAGGATTTTCTTGCCTGGTTATCTCTTATATAGGACAGAGGGCCTGAGCAGGGACAATGTGTATTTGTTCAGATGGAATCATAAATCGAGGTTCCGTGTACACAATGACATGCATTTATAGCACACAGTATGGCGTATGGCCATCTTCATTAGGCCAGTCAGGCAGAAGATAAGGGCATTTACCCAATTCCTTTCATTTCAAACAGGGCTTAGGCTTGTGCTAACTAAGCTGACTTTCAAGGCAAGGGGGGGGGGATGAGTGGTTGAATAGTCTAATGATATGTGCACTTCAGATCATAGGTCTGTGTGGTCTAGCCTAATGGGTTTCCTCAAGTCCTCTGGAAGACCCATGGGATTGAAATAGGATTTACCATGTTAGTCCCAAAATGAAAGTAGTTTGTGTTGAATGGATATTTAACCTCATTTCTCTCCCTTATGATTTCGATTCCTGGCTTGTACGTGACAAGGAATAGGGTCAACTGTCCAACCTTGTGGGTTTTCTCTGGGTCCTCCGGTTTCCTCCTACTGCTAAAGACTCATATGCACTAGCGAATTATTCAAATAAAATTGAACCATAAGTTACTTCTGAAATTACCTACTTTGTGTTGAGTGGACGTTGAACCCTGTTTCTCCCTGTCTCTCTTTTAGTCTCAAACTGACAAAATATTGCATTGGCGACACCTTTAACCTTATTCCCATGCATGTCAGCTGGCCACCAACTCATATACAGATCTTCCAAAAACAACTACCAGATGTTTCTTGTCTTTTGAATGGAATGGAAAACTGAGGTCCCATGTACACATTGGTGTGCACATAAAAGAACCCTTGGCACTACGAATGGCGCGTAGTGGCACAGTCTGGGCAAAAAATTTCCCTAATAGTACACTGTATTGCGTATGCCTGTCTTCATTAGCCCAATCAGAGCAGAACACTAAGACCCATTTCATTTCATTTCATTTTGTGTTTCTGTTTTAGGGCCAATCAGACGAGGGAGGTTATTTGTGTAAATGGTGTAAAAAGATCTTTACCCAACATGGAAGCTTAAACAGACATATTCGAAGCGTTCATTTGAACATTAAACTGACTTGTCCCTTCTGTAAAAAAGGTTTTACTCAAAGAGGAAGTTTACGTGATCATATTCGCAATATTCATTCTGTTCACGATTTGAAACAGTGAAATTACAGGTACATTCATACTTTTCACATATTTCTATATACATGTATAAATGAAATGAAGTGAAATGGGGTTTAATGTCCTGCTGTTCTGCTCCAACCGGGATAATGTAGATGGATTGTATCTTACAGTGTGCTATGAGGGTAATGTTGCTTACTCTTCAGAGAATTCCAATTGTCTTAAGAGTTCTTGAATGATAACATGATTTTTTGTCCCAGGTACATGTATACTCTTCATTTCGCTACTAACATATGGTTCAAATAATTGTCACTTGAATGCAGGGATCTTTAGCAGTGGAATGAATCCATATCGTATTCAATTTAAGATTCCTTTAACTGCTTATAAATGTTTTCATGGCTTAGCCCCATCTTATTTATGTCATCTAATTGAAAAACAAACAAATGCTCAGAGTCTTCGTAGTTCAAATGACATTTATAGTCTCAAACCAAAATCTGTTAGAATGGTTACATACGGTGAAAGATCGTTTTCATTTTTAGGGCCAGACATTTGGAATGATTTAAAACCCTCTGGTTCTGATACTGATATTTGTTCCAGCCCAATAGAACATTTAGCATGTTTAAACTTGGTGTAGATGTTCATTAGGTGAATGCTGTGTTTCAAAATCCACATTTATAGACAGCTGAAGCTGAATATAATTTTTTGAAATTTCTTGTGATTTTATTTGAAAGACTTGTTTTTGTTTTTATTTGAGAGTTTTGTTTTTATTTCGGAGGCTTGTTTTCATTTTGAAGACCTGTTTTTGTTTTTGTTTGAGAGACTTGTTTTTGTTTTTATTTGAGAGACTTGTTTTTTGTTTTTATTTGAGAGACTTGTTTTTGTTTTTATTTTAGGGAAAATCTGACGACAAGAGATATTTATGTAAATGGTGTAGCAAGACCTTTACTCAACCTGGCAGTTTAAACAGACATATACGAGGCGTCCATTTAAACATACGATTAACTTGTCCTATATGTTCTAAATCTTATACGCAGACGACATGTTTAAGAGACCATGTTAGAAGCGCCCATCGAGAGATGTTGTGAATTGTGATGTGTGAAAAGTTTGGGGAACATTCACAACGATTGATTGATACTTATCGCTGGTGATTGTCATTTACATTTTTGTGACAAAATGTCCAATTTTTTACTGCTTACCGAGGTAATCAACGCGAGGATATGGAATTCTCAACTAGAATGTCCAGGCTTCAAGATTTTTCAAGACTCTTTATATTTCATAGGACTTGCCTCTTTTATTTAAAGGATCTAAATGATCAGTAGCCCATATTGTCCCAGTTCGATCATAACTAGGCCAACAATATATGTAGATTTGAATTGAAAAAATAATTTGTGTTTACAATGTCGAAGACTTTGGATGATATTGAGTTTAAACTTAAATATGAAGTTTGAAATATGTTAAAATAAAACCTTAAATTAAACAATTCCTACAACCTAGCAAGTATTCATCCATCTTGACAGATGTAGTAGTTTACAAAAATTGCAGTGATTTGGTGAGTAAAGGCGTTGGCTCAGGAGGTCAAGGGATCAGTCCTGGTGTTGGCAGAGAGAGAGTGCCATGGCAGGATTTTCCAGTGTTCTTGCACTTTGTCAGTTGTGCAGGATAAGGGCCTGGCAAAGAATAGCTCTGTTGGTGAAGAACAGTAGGACGTTAAACCCCCATTTCATTCATTTATTGATTGCAAAATTGGTTTTTAATATTGTTATGATAAGGATTAATATTTTTGGTTGTACCAGTACTTATCATTAATAAAGTTTATATAGTGTGACCTAAGTACTTATATTTCCACAATTAAAAATTACACACCAGCTTCTAAATTTGGAGGGGGTGTTAGAATGGCCGAATGGATAGCATGTGCGTTCTGTATCATAAGGTCTCATTCAGTCAACTGGCATGGTTTCGATTCTCTGGTTGTATGTGACAATGAGTAGGGTCGCCTGTCTAACCTCATGGGTTTTCTCTGCTTTCCTCCCACTTCTAAAGATCCCTATTTGCAAGTGAATTATTAAAATGAAATTGAACCATGTGTTAGTCCCGAATGACCTCGTTTATGTTGAGTAGACATTCAACCCATTTCGCTGTCTTTTCCTAACTTTGGATCAGAGCTTCTAACTAGAAGAATCTTTTGACTAGCCTGGTTGTTTGTAGATCTGTCCACAGCCTGTTACGGTAATCAGAGAGGGTGATTGCTGAAAGACCTCTTAAATGGACGCAGAATCATCAGATTAACAAATATAATTATAAAAAGAACTTTATGTGAGGACCTAGGCTCAATACCTCAGTCGACTGAGAAAGTACCTCAAGTTTAAACAACTTTGTTTCCCCTTAATTTCGTTAGATAACCATTTGGTTAAGTAGCGTGGTTGTATGTGACAAGGACAAGGAGTATAGTTGCCTGTGCAACCCCATGGGTTTTCTCTGGGTCCTCCCACTGCATGTGAATTATTGATATATAATTGAACCATATGTTAGTCCAAAAATGACCTAGTTTGTGTGGAGTAAACATTAAACCCCAGTAAGGGTGCCTATCCAGCCCTGTGGCTTTTCTGTAGGTTCTCCCACTGCAAGCTAATTATTGAAATAAAATTGAACCATTGTATGTTAGTCCCTAAATGGCCTAGTTTGTTTCAAGTAGACATTGAAACCCCATTTCTCTCTCTCTCTCCTTTAGTCACATTTACACTTGGCCGCGATAAGCGCGCCGTAACCGTGCCAGACTGGGATAGATTTCAAGAAATTGACCCGTTTACATTACTCTAAAATCACCGGTCTCAGAACTGTGCCAAGCACGGCAAATGTGAAACTTATCACAGAAAAGTTAATTTCAGTCCCTATACATATTACCCAGATAAAAACAATTATGATGGTTTATTTAGTTTGAGCAGTCATTTTGACTGAACTGATGACAGAACTGTCAAAGTATGAGGGTAAAAAGGTCAAGGTTTGTTTCGCGCATGCGCAGTTATTAGTACTGAACCATGTTCAGACCGGATAGCGTTTACACTACGAAAATTTAAAGAGAGCCGTTTCTGGCACGGTGCTCAGACCACATCACTTCAGTGGGCCAGATTGGCGTGCTTAGGTTTGTCCCGTTTACACTACAAAAAAAAGAAGCGCCTGGTACCGTTCCTGGTACGCTTAAAATTTGTAATGTAAACAGGTTTTTTGACTTATTAAAGGGAGGGGGGTTTTGCCAATTCCCACTAATGAATCTCATGTATTCCATAGAACTGTGTCCCCTGTGTATTTCCAGTTTAAATGCCATTGAAACAATTTAAGAATATATATTTGTTTTTGTTTGTAGATACAGAAGTATATCTGTGCTGATGGAAGAACCTGTAAATGTTGTGGTAAAATATTTACACAGAAAAGTCACCTTACAAGACATATACAGAGCCATTTAAATGTTCGTTATTATTGTCCACTTTGTGAAAATTCCTACACGCAACAACCTAATTTGAAAATTCATTATAAAAAATGTCATATGAAATGATGGTGCTATGTGAAGTGAGCGAAGGTTCGAAACAAATCTCAATTAAACTATAATGACATCCAACTTTTCTACACCATCCAGGCAAATAAAGTCAGGCTTTATACCAATAAGTTGTGATTTCAAAGTTGGAACCTGACAGTGAGACATGAGACAGTAGATCTTTTGTATTTTACTAATCTTGACCTGAAGTGAAAATTTGTTGCGCAATTGGTATGGGTTTGCTCAATAGGACTGGACTAGTGTATTTCGCAAAGCACAATTGTTTTTAATACAGAGGCAATTGTATTAATGGCAAGGTTTGGCAGTATTTCCTGTATAAGAATGTTGTACAGAAATTATACAGCTATGGAGGAGGTCGCAATTTGATATGGCCGTTTAAAAATGAGCTATTGAGTTCTGTTATATGCGTTAAAACATTTCATTCTATGGGTTTAAAACCATCCAATTGTTCGTCCAATGTTGCGTACACTATATCTGTTCTGTGTATTTGTAGAAAAATGAGATATTGTGTTCTTTTGTATTTTGTTATAATAAATCTGTGTTTGTGTACTTTGTGTTAGTTCTGTTTAATTGTGGGAGCCATCAGGATTTTCATATTGGAGTAATTGTAATAGAATCTTTGTATGGTGAAAATGGAAGAAGACTAGGTGGAAACATCAAAACATGTTACTAATTAAATGAACATCCTACTGTTCTGCTCAGACTTGGCTAATAGGCCATCAAATGTGCTATGTGGAAACTTTTGCTCATACAGCCTCACTATGGCTTACTCTTTTATCGGCACGTTGATGTGTACACAGGACCTTAACTTTTCTTGCCAACCCAACGATTTCATGTACATTGTCCTGTGCCGGTCCCTCTGTCCTGAACCACTGACAAGGGGAAACCATGCTGGAAAATCCTGATAAACTTTCTCAGCCATAGCAGAGAGTGAACACGGGACCTCCAAGCTAGCGAACCAACATCTTACTGAGTCACCGTGGCTCCTCTATAGAATCTCAATAAATGTAGACAATCCTCTACCCATCCAAGTCACTTGGATGTGATGTCCCGATTCTACTTAAGTTGGATTGTCTTACTGCTCGGTGGTCAAGAATGCAATCTTTCAACAGTCTCTTGTTGTTCAAGGCCATATATTCTTTCAATTATAAAATGTACTGGTCCTAGGACACAGGAGTCTGGCTGGAAACAATTTTTGTTGACCTCAAGACATAGACAGAGCGCAAAAATTATATCTGAGGTTTGACTGTTTTACCATTCATGTAGATCAGGAAATAGATATACCGGTAATATACCATTATTCTGTGGAGAATGCAATATTCTGATCATCGTCATCTGAAACTACAGTGATATGCATAATTTAAAGAAATAAAGACATCACAACATTTTATGCCCTACTAAATAACCATCAGTAGTTTATATAATTTTGTCTTAAATTACAATCTGAAATTGAAACAAATAGAAAGATGGAGATAAAGGGTGCGGAAATGTAGTTCAAAGTTATTCTCTCTGGCCATTGCTGGATTGAATGATGTTACTTGAGCTTTTGAGGGAGTGTGTTCATTCTTCCCGTTTAATCAAATCTATCCCAAGTACAGCAACATAACTGCCCTTCGTTTAATCTGGTGTCTTCCTTAAAACTTTAGACAGTGATTTAGGTATTGAAAACAGCAAAAGTACATTGTTTGTCTCCAAACAGTACGGTTTACATTGTTACCGTTGAAAGCCTGGTTTGTCATTCAATTAGTTTTTTTTGCAATATTCTGCTATGCACTGTGGAGCTCTGTTTAAACTCGAATGATATTGTTAGGCATTGGTTTTAAGTCATAAATTGGAATAGAAATTTGCTTTCCTTACTGCAGTGCGTGAGTGGGATTAGCTCTAATCAAACGAAACACTGCGAAGTGTATGAGACCCGAGGGAAAATGGAATGTAAAGAAATATTGTTTTTATGAATACTAACAAAATCACGTTCAATATTTTAAAACGAATACGGATTTTATATACAAATTTTTGTTTTAATGAATACTAACAAAATATTTTAAAACGAATACGGATTTGATCAAATTCTGTAATAAAAAGATAATAATTCATGTTTTCAATGTTGAAGACTTTGGTTGATATTGAGTTAGAGACTAAGCTATACTTTAATGAATATAAACAAAATAACGTTACATATTTTAAAACAATTACAGATTTTATAAAATTTTGTAATAAAAAGAGAATAACTTTATATTTGTAGATAGAAACGAGAGGAAGGTACCACTGTGTCATCTGTAACAAAAGCTTCATATGGAAATCTGATCTTAAACGTCACATTCAAGCCCAACATTTACATTTTCGTTTTAAATGTGATATTTGTACGAAGGAATATTCTCGTAAAGATCTGTTAACAAGACATAAGAAATTACACATTTAAAATAACGTAAGGATTTTATTTTAAATTTTAAATTTATTTGTAAAATTAACTGCGGTGCATTTAGCAATTGAGTACATTGCAAGCAGGGGTGGACTGAGCCTAGCGATTGATAATAAATAAATAGAAATTTTTAAAAAAAAATAACCTTTTTTTTTACATTCACTGAAAAATATAATGGCCTTAATGCAAGGAAAAAAAAAAATAGTTCTGTCACGTATTCTTCACTGCAATTGGACCCATAGGGAACCAGTTGACCCAAGGGCCCAGGCCCCAGAGCTACCCAGCTCTAATAATAACCAGTAATTGCATCACATAGTCTTTGTGTTCTCAAAATTTTTAACGGATTACATTATGTGGGACTTCTAGCAATATGGAAGCTACAGTGGCTCTGTGAGTAAGATGTTGGCTCACTAACCGATGTTCGATCAGTGTGTTGGACGAGAAAGTTCATCATGATTTTCTGCAGATGTCCTTCCTTGTTAGTGGTGCAAGACAGAGGGTCTAGCAAGGGACAATGTATAGTCGTTCGGATGGGCTGAAAACCAGAGAGCCTTTGTACACATTGGCGTTCCCTGCGCATGTAAAAAATCCTTGACAGTGGAAATGCAAAACAAAATATGGTAGGCTTTGACAGTTAGTATTTCGAAATAAGATTAGGCTGTAGCGTTGCTGTCTGTTCAAAATCTCTCATGCTTGTGTTAGCCCAGTCAGTGCAGAAAAGTAGGGCGTTATTTGATTTCCTAGAAATATGTATTCTATGATATACATGTATTCTGCTACTATCTGTAGCCCTTTAATTATTCGGCATTCATAAATAATTGGCTCCAATTAAAGATCCTATTACTCTCCCTAAATAAAAAGGAGTCGGATCAACCATGATTGTCAATTATGCATCAAAGAATTACAAACAATAAGTTATCTAGTGAAGATGTTTCCAAACATCATAGTAGTGTCTGGTTAATGATATCTATAATGATATCCTATTCATGTTGTTTGAATAAAATATGTTTATACAAAAAAATATCTATAAGCTTGTAGTAGTTATGTTTATCAGGGCTCTTGTCATCCATTGCTATTTCTGTACATTTTGGTTTGATTTGCATAATTAAACACACTTTTATGAATGGACGGATGCCTACTGAAATCTGGGACTGACACATAAAAACTATACTGTGTTGCAAGGTTGTTTTTTTTAAAAATATGATATGTAAACTGACTAACAGTTAACTTCTCCAGCCAGTCAATTTCACTGCTAGTCAGTCAAAACTTGTAGGAATGGCTGAAATAAGAGCCTCGGTTCAGAGTATTAATACTAGGGTAGGAATATTCATAGTCTTGGTACAGCGAACCCATGAACTTAACACTAGGCTAGGAATTTGTAGAGCCCTCCTCTACCAGAATTCTTAATACCAAGTTAAGTTCAGAGTATTTTTTTACTACATGTAGGTTAGGAAATGTCATAGCTCTGGTTCAAAGTACTAGGTTTGGAATCTTCAGAGTACTTTATACTAGGTTAGAAATTTCCTAGCGATTTACATTTATTATAAAAGCTGTAGAGAATTCGATCATTTTAAAGACTCTGTTTGGTATTTCTGATCTTAAAGTATGGCAATACTGGTCTCATTGCACTGCATGTGCATCGTCATCTGAAACTGCGGTATGTGCACAATTGAAAGAAATAACCATCAGTAGTTTATATAATTTTGTCTCATATTACAATCTGAAAGTATAGCCAGGAAAGATATTCTTATGGTCAATAAAATTAAAGCAAATAGAAAGATGGAGATAAAGGGTGCCAAAATGTAGTTCAAAATTATTCTTAAGTCAATAAAATTTAGAATAATATAATACAATCAGACGTCTATAACTTTGGAATCTTACATCGGTTATATAAAATATGTAGCAATCAAAATAGTTTATCACTGGGCATAACTCATGCATAAAATATCCATTATCAATCTTAGTCAAGGTATTAATGAAATCAAAATAGTTTTTATCACTGGACATAATTAAAGCAAAAAATATCCATTATCAACTTAGTCAAGTAAAGGTATTGATGTAATGAAACCCAAAGTTCTCCCAACAATAAGAAGCAGGCACATTGTGTCCTAAAGTCACCATCAAAGAAATTGCTTATTCGATTCTCTGCTTTGCATCGTCTTAATGAACAACTACACCAAGTTTGAACATTCTAACTCAATTACTGAATTAGAAGTTATTGTCTTCCAAAAGGTGTGACGGACAGACGTACACCCACTTAGCTTCAGCAGAAACTGTTCACCACAAAAAGACCTGCATATTCCTGAAGCAATAACCCGAAAAATCCCTTTCTGGCCATTGCTGGATTGACTTATGTGACTTGAGCTTTTGAGGGAGTGTGTATATTCTTCCCATTCAATAAATTCTATCCCAAGCACAGCAACATGACTGCCCTTCGTTTAATATATTAAAACGAATACAGATTTTATCAAATTTTGTAATAAAAAGAGAATAACTTTATATTTGTAGATAGAAACTAGAGGAAGGTACCAATGTGTCATCTGTAACACAAGCTTCATATGGAAATCACATCTTAAACGTCACATACAAGCTCAACATTTACATTTTCGTTTTAAATGTGATATTTGTACGAAGGAATACTCTCGTAAAGATCTGTTAACAAGACATATGAAATTACACATTTAAAACAAACAACGTAAGGATTTTATTTTAAATTTTAAATTTATTTTTAAAATTAACTGTAATTCTTGCGTGGCATTTAGCAATTGAGTTCATCACAATCAGGGGCGGACTGAGTCTAGCGATTGAAAATAAATAAATTGAAATTTAAAAATTTTTTTTAATCTTCTTCTTTTTTACTTTTACTGAAATATATAATGGTCTAAATGCGATGAGAAAAACTCTGATTTGGATGTCAGTTTTGTTTTTTGGTAATGTCGCGTATTCTTCACCGCAATCGGACCCAGAGCTACCCAGCTCTAATAATAAACCAATAGTAAAAGGTTTTTGTGTTTTCAAAATTAACTGGTTACATTTTGTGAGACTCCTAGAAATATTGGAGCCGTGGTGGTTCTTTGAGCAAGACATTGGCTCACAAACCTATGTTCGATCACTGTGTTGGTCAAAAAAGTTCATCATGGTTTTCTGCCGACATCCTTCCTTGTCAGTGGTGCTTGACAGAGGGTTTGGCAAGGGACAATGTATTCAAAATATGGTAGGCTTTGACAGTTAGTAATTACATCATAGTAGTGCCTGGTTAATAATATCTATAAGCTTATAGTACATGTAGTTATGTTTATCAGGGCACTTGTCATCCATTGCTATTTCTGTACATTTTGGCTTGATTTGCATAACTAATTACTAAACACACTTTTATAGATGGATGCCTACTAAAATCTGAGACAGGTACATATCTTTAAGTGCTTTAAACATAAAAACTATACTGTGTTTCAAGGTTTTTCTTTTTGAAAATAGGGGGTTTGGATGGCCGAATGGTTAGCACGTATGCGCTGTATCATTGAAATAAAATTAAACCATATTTTGTAGAGCCCTCTACCAGAGTTCTTAATACCAAGTTGAGAATTTTCAGAGCCCAAGTTCAGAGTATTTTATTCTACACGAAGGTTAGGAATTAGCATAGCTCTGGTTCAAAGTACTTAATATTAGGTTAGAAATGTTCATAGCCGTGGTTCAGAGTACTTAATACTAGGTTTGGAATCTTCAGAGCCCTGGTTCAGGGCCGGCAGAAGCTATTCTTGATTTGGGGGGCTTCCATCCCAGGTCCTTATAGGTGAGGATACAGGAGCAGCAATAACCTGAAAAAAGAGTACTTGTGGCAAAATAATTGGGTGGGCTAAAGCGCCCCCCCCCCCCTAGCCTCCCTACTCTGCCGGGCCTGGAGTACTTAATACTAGGTTAGAAATTTCTGAGCGATTTACATTTATTATAAAAACTGTTTCAAAGATCTATAATATACTAGTGCATGCAAATTAAGTTACCTCAACTAACTTTTATTTACAGAAAGTTGTTAAAGCAAGGGACAAACAAAATATTTTAATTATTGTTTTTTATTTATCTCTTTGTAGGTTGTTGGAGTAATTGAGTGTCCATATTGTCTGAAAACCTACACAACAAAGAATATATTAAGCCGCCATATACGAGAGATTCACGGCCACACAAAATATAACTGTACAGTTTGTGACAAACAGTTCACTAGACGCATGTCATTAAAAAATCATATACTAAGAAGTCATCAATCTCATTATCCCCAATTTATTGAAAACAGTCAGCTGAACTACGATTTATAATGTAGCCAAGAATAAAAAATACTAGAAACGCGCATATTTGGAAATAATCGGGCCTAGCTTCTAACAAAAGCCACAGTTCCAATTTGAGTACAATCGACATGCAATTTAGCATGCTTAGTGTGTTCTTTGGATAATTGTGCCTCGTTTGACTAACTCTGATTTGTGATATAGTTATAAATCTGTTCTTTAACGAAACTTTGGCTCTTAATGAGAATTTTATTGCTGTTAGTAAATTTTTGTAAAAAAATACAAACTTGTCTTTCTTCATACCGTGTGTTATTTGTTTTTTCATTATGTCATGATATATGTTTTTACGATATAGAGCTAATAAACAGCATAACTATCATTGTCTGTTGTACATTTATTTTCATTGATGTTTATTTTAAAACTGCTGATCGTTGTTTGAGGGAGGGTTTTTAATTCCTTGCGAACAACAATATTGGGGGATCACGGTGGCTATAGGGGTGAGAGACGCAGGCTCGCTAGCTTGGAGGTCGAGTATTAGATCCCTGCATTGGCCGAGAAAGTCTATCCAGATTTTCTGGTGTGGTTCCCCCTTGTCAGTGATGCAGTGTGGATAGCCTGACAAAGACAGCTGTGTAGTCCTTCGGATGATACGAAAATCTGAGGTCCTGTGTACTCATTATCATGCACGCAAAAGATGCCTTGAATTCGATATAAAGAGTAGGTGGATTTTGATATATAAGTTGGCCGTAACGCCGCTATCCGGGAACAATTTTCCTCATAGCACAATGTTTGGTATGGCGTATGCCCATCTTCATTATAGCCCCGTCCAGAGCAAAACAGTAGAAGGTTAAACCCCATTTCATTTCATTTCATTTACTATAATATTGTAAACGGTAAATCTGTAAAAGGTATACCAGCCCTTTTATAAAGATTTCATGAATTGAATGTTTCAAAATATTCGGCACCCTCTACAGACGATATAAATGTTGTAATGACCTCTAATTAATCTGACAGAATCCATGTCAGAAGATGGTCGACGTTAATATTTTGCTTTCATTCCTTAATTAAACATACATTATGCAAGAGCTTTAATTATAATCTTCCTATTGCAAGTCTTTCTTTACACCTGAAATATTATCTAAACTATTAACCAAACATTTATTAACTTATCCAGACCATAATTAACTCTCTGTGTAATTGAAATCCTGCGATATTTATTGGATTGGAATCCGATCTCCTGCTCAACACTCAAAAAAGATTAAATCAAAAATTGGATAATCGAGACTATGTTTTTTATCGTAACAACTTTATTAAAGATACATTATGCAAGAGCTAAATCTGATTATTGCAAGTCTTAATTTAGGCTTCAGATGTTATAGAATTATAAATTAGATCTTTATCTAAACAATAAGCCCGGTAGACCCACGGATGGCTCAGCTAGAACTTGGATTTAAATAGGATTTCACTGATTGATTAAATCAAATATGGCGCTCCGTGGTGAGATTATTACCTGTTATGTTAACGGCATCAGTTAGATCAAGGCTAAATGATAGAGTGTACTTAGCGTGATTCTGCATGCAATTGAAAACATTACTTGATAATCAAGATTCTACCATTTCTAGTCAAATATTACAACGATGACATGACTATGTTCAGAATAAAGTAATTTGACTGAAAATTTCAATATATTCTTCTTACATCATCTACTTTTGAACTGTTATAACAAGGATGACCATCTATACCATAATGAATCTCTTTATTAATGATGATAGAGGCTAGGCCTTAAATGCAATCGCTAAATTCTTGGTTCAACGTGAATCAATTTGATTGAAATTTTTAGCAAATTCCCTTTACCTTATCTTGTACTTAGGCTAACTATTATAGTTAGAACTGCTAGTTCTTTTTCTTATCTCCCATAATGTATCTTCAAATGTTAAACAATCAATTTGTGGATTTAACTCGAAAAAAATTAGATTTTGTCCCAAAAATGGATGATACTAATTATAATGGGCTTCTTCAATTTGTAAAACATCACAGATTTAGTTGATTGACGTATTCCACGTGATGTTTAGCCACATGATTTAACATACGGCATTTCCTTGAGAAGCTTTTATTACAAATTGGGCAGCTTGGTCCCCTTGATTGATTTTGGTGTGCTACTCGATAATGTTCTCCGAAATTACTGGTCCCAGTGTACACCTTTCCACAAACATGACACGTCACCCGTCTTCTTGCTGCAGAGGTTACCTGAAAATAGTGAGTTGACACTTTAATACATGCATATTTCAAAATAGCAACAACAAAATACATAAATACAAGTAGTGCTGAACTTCGTCATTTGTTATCATGTCACAATAAACTTATAATTTATCATGTCAGAACTCTATAATTTATCTTGTCAGAATTCTATAATTTATCATGTCAGAACACTATAATTGATCATGTCAGAACAAACTTATACTTTATTATGTCAAAAGCTACCATTTAAGTTAACATGCCAAACAAACCTATAATTTATATCAAAAGTTACGGTTTATAATCTCACGATACTAGCGTTTATATAGTGCTATTTGCACAGACATTTTTAATGAGGTTTTAAAATAAACGTTAAAAAAACGACATGAAACAAATATTGAAAATAAAAAGTGTTAAAACATGAAAACCTATAATTAACTTATTAATGATAAAAGGATTCTTCTTGAAGACTATTATTTATCATGTTAAAAGCTTATCATTTACCATGTCAGAATAAACCTATAATAAACTTGATAATAAGAGGATACTGCTTGCCTTAAAAGGTCATGCATATTCATAACAAGGCCATGTTTTCCGATAAGAGCAGTTATTTATGGCCATTTTAAGAGATTCCCATATACCACCTATTATTGTAATAGAATAAATATCAAACAATATAAATTTATACAACGATTCCGTTCCCACATATTTATACAACCGTATTCAAGAATGCAATACAATATAAAACCCTTACATTCAAAACTCCAAAGAAAGGTTCTAAAATGTCTTGTATTATATGCCCCCCCCCCAAGTCAAATCAAAACCAGTTCAAATTAAATAACTTTTATAACATGATAAAAATCTGAAATGATGGCTCATATGTGTGGTAGTTTATTGTGTTTATGTAGATTTTGCATTATAAATGTAACATTTCCGTCTTGTGATATCTCCATTTACGAGGGCTCTTAAAGGGACAATAACACTCTTGCTGGCTTGATAGGTCCAAAAAAAAAAATAGCCCTATTCGAACTACAAGATGTTTAAATGTCCTGCCTGTTGTGTAAATTATCCATTACAACCTATCTTACCTGTCCAGAGGGTTCGAAAATATGTTTAGATCCAAGTTGCATTTGAAAGTGCTTACGTAAGGCTTTGAAACCATGATACGGCATGTAGTTGAATTTTTCCAATTTTTAAAATTAGGTGTGAAATTTGTATCATTTTATAATTGAAATACTGTAAATTAGTACAATTTGTTGACGAGAATAAAGATTGGAACATATTATTCAGTTACAACAGGAGTGGTATTGGGGCTTTAAGCAATTTTCCAAACTAAAACTAAAATAATTTTTTCTAGTACACTGACGTTTTACAATATTCAGTATAAGATATCCAACTGCCAATGTATACTGGGAACATTTTCCTTTACAGTCTTCAATTAGCCCAGGTAAGGTGCTTAAGCGTAGGACGTTAAACCCCATTTCATTCATTCTTTACAGCCCTGTAGTCGCCATCTCTGTCTGGTTCCTCCCACGAGGTTGGACAGGCGGGTCGACCCTACTCACAACCGGAGATTCGAAACCACACCAGTCGGCTCAATGACAGGCTTTATGATACAGCACGCGCGTGCTAACCATTCGGCCATCCACCCCCCACCCCCCGTGATTTGATAAAGGAAGTCAATATGGCGTTATCTTTATACTTTGTACTTGGCGAAGAGAACATATTTTTTCTAATCTTTTATTCGGATTTGAAATGAAAATGTTTTCAAAACAAATAAAAACTTTTCAGCACAAACCGAGTTAATGAAGGTGGGCATACACCAGTAACCATCATGCAATCTTCAATTTGCTGTCTATGGCGAACACGGGAAAATGGATTTTTGCATCACACCCTATGCGCGTCTTATTCTTGTCAAAAAAACACAAGAAACAAGTCTAAAAAATCTTAGGAGTACTTCCTCGGTCAACAGAAAGAAAACAACAAAAATGGAAAGAAATCCAAACATGTTTTTATGAAACTGAACTTTATTGCACATTTATTAAAAGGAAAAACAACAACTAGGAAAGAATTTTTTGTTCCTCTCTACATCAAGCCTGAACATTAGAGTACACTTGTCACAGACATGGTCAGACACAAATTATTACACAACATATAAGGTATAATATGAATGCTGTGCAATAATTTGTGTATTACCATATCTGTGACAGGTGCTTTATGTCACCCCTTGTATATATATAGGGGTGGGCAAATGGAGGTCGATTTTTGGTGACAAGTGTTTTCTAAGGCGATTTTGGCTGCTGAATCCGATGAGATTTCTGTTCTGTGACGTCATTTTAGGTTGGTTCAGTGGTTTTCAAAATGGAGGCCGAAAAATAACCTTTTTTCTCATAAAAGCAAGATAATATTGAAACTAGTTGTCCAATATGTTAAAATATATGTTTTCATGGCCGTGGATTCTTAAATTGCACTCCCATTTATGATTTGATAACATCATATATCGATATGAGGGTAATAACTGACAAAAAGTCATTTTGAGAATGGCCACTGAACCAACATAAAATGACGTCACAGAACAAAAATTTCACCAGATTCGGATTCAGCAGCCAAAATCGCCTTAGAAAACAAAATTCGGTTCTCCATTTGCCCACCCCTAATATATATATACATTATGTGATAATTTGTACTTGACAAAGTCTGTGAAATATTCCACATATACAGGCTTGATTTGACACTATACACAAAATAAATGGCGAATGCCCTTTATGTACAGATAATCCATAATATAAGGTGAATTTAGTCTAATATAAAAGTGTCATTCACACACTACATTATCTGTATGATGAACACACAATAAAAGAACAATTCAACACACAACTCAAGTTTAAACAAAATTCAGTCAGATAAGAAATATACTGTCATAATTACTGGAAGCCCCCGTTCTTCTGAGATATTTCATACGATCTTGCCCATTTTTGTTTGAAAGAAATTCAACTTTCAGACTTGTGAGTTGTGAGTATGACCGAGCATGTAAAAATATTAAAGGGACAATACCACTCTTGCTGGCTTGACAGGTCCAGAAAAAAATAGCCTCATTCTAACTACCAGATGTTTCAGTGTCCTACCTGTTGTGTAAAATATCCATTACATCATATTTTACTTGTCCAGAGGGTTCGAAATATGTTTAAATCCAAGTTGCATTTGAAAGTGTTTACATAAAGCTTCTCAAACCATGTTGTTACCATGTAGTTGAATTTTTCCAATTTTTTAAATTCGGAGTGTTCAGATGAAATTTGTATCATCAATTAATTGGAATATTGTAAAATAGTACAATTTGTTGACCAAAATAATGATTGGTGCATATTGTTCAGTTACAACAAGAGTGGTATTGGCTCTTTAAAAAAACCTATCTGGTGGTAGAAACTCAAATTTCAAAATAAATCTAAGTAAACAACATAGATATATGCAATTATCTGTACAGTTAGTTGTTATGAACTTTTTGGATGTGATTTTCAAGTCGACATGGTCTGGAGAACTTCTGACCACAAATCTGACACGTTGGTCCTCTAGGTAACAGCTGATGAACAGAGCGGAAGTGTTCTCTCCAGGACCGTCTATTAGCATAACTTTTACCACACACACAAAAAACTTTCTGTTCAGGATGACCAATCTACAAAAATAAAAGTGAAATTCTTATCAAGACTCATGTAAAAACACAAAGTGATATTAAACCGTAAACAACACATTAGGACTGTGTAATGTTACAAACCGCTTTTATAGACTCCTGTAAAAACACAAAGTGATATTAAATCGTAAATAAAACATTTGGACTGTGTAATGTTACAAACCACTTTTATAGACTCATGTAAAAACACAAAGCAATATTAAATCATAAATAAAACATTTGGACTGTGTAATGGTAGGCTACATAGCACTTTTATAGACCCTGTAAAGCATATGTAAGGCCTCAGTCTGTATACATGTATATGTTTTTTGTTTAAAAAAAAATACAAGTTAGACACTGCTTCGCTTTGAAGTAAAGATTTATGTGCATGTATATGTTTATGTTAACTCATGCTAATTCATTACATTGGGCGACGGAAAGACAAAACATACCACAGACCTTTAAATAGATATTTAGTTCCATGAAGATAGATTTAGATAAGAATATGCTTTTTGGAAAAAAAACCCCAAAACAACAAAACGTTAATCGGTGCAGTCCATGACATCAAGACTACGACAGTGTCATTTTCTTAGTAAACACAGGGCTGGATTAACCATTAAGCAAAATAGGCACATGACTAGGGCACCAAGGAAAGGGGCCCCAAGGGAAGGGGGGGCAAGAGAAGTGGGGCACCTAATAAATTTCCATACCCGGATTTTTAATGGTGCCAGTTGGTCAGACGACTCAGATCTCAATAGTGGCCCGGTTGAAATAAATTTTTGTTTATTTTTCTTTCTCAAGTATCATTTTAAACCTCTCTATAAATGTTTGTAGGTATGAGAACTATTTCCAAAAAAAAATCATGTAAATTAATCATAACTTGCCCCTCAATTTTATATTTTGAAAGACACATATAGGGCACCAAAGTCTTAAGCGCTTATGGCCTCTAAAAGGCATAATCCGGCCCCGAGTAAACATAACTCATTATGTAATTATACGATATTGTGCATGTTGGATAGGCATCTTTGGCTATCTGCTCTTACACGTGAAGTGACGACAATATACGACCACATTGCAATGTTGATAGTTGCCCCTTCAAGGTGTTCCAGCCCCACTTCTTTAAACGCCACTAAAAAGTAATATCTTTTAAGGAAATTGATTATTGAAGTTCTTCTAGGATAAATTTTTTAAAAAGATTTCATAATTTTATGCTATGCAGCTTTCAGCAGGAATTGTGAACAAATTTTGAACCGGAACAACGATAATATACAATAAAATCTCATTGAACAAAATAAAAAGATCCTCGTTCTTACATATTACAACATGTGATGCGCAGTGCGAAGATGTCGAATTAAGGAACCATTTCTCGTAAATCGTCTTCCGCAAAATTGACATGGTGGAGTCTCTTCCCTCATATGAACTTCTTTAATATGTATACGAAGCACACTAGCCTGAACAAAAAACTTATAGCATACGGGACACTGGTGCTTTCCAGAAGTTGGTGGCTTCTTGGACACAAATACCTATAAATTATAAAAAAAATGTTCATTTACTTACATAAATTATGTAATAGAAAATGTTACTACACAGTTTGTGATACGAGAGCTGACCTTGATCACGAGCGGTAGATTTTACATGCGTGGAATCCGGGGATCTGAAATGGGATGCATGTAATACGTGTACGTGTAAGTCTGTATAGTTCGTGATACACGTATTGTACTTGAAGACTAAAGGTATTTTTACCGGCATGTTTTATAGTTCGTGATTCACGTATTGTACTTAAAGGCTCAATACCACTCTTGTTGTAACTGAATAATATGTCCCAATCTTCATTCTGCACTCTAAAAGCTGGACGCGTCCCGGACGCGTCGAGTGCGTTCTGTTTTTTAAAAATGTGTTCTGAAATTCTCTAATGTGTTCTAATATCCATAACTCGAGTGTTCTAAACAGTACGATATGTTTTATGAATGTGTTCTAGGTGTTAGATCTAAATAAATGCCAAATGTTTGGGGCATAATTCAATAATATTTCAAAGATACAAATATATTACCCAAAATTATTAATGAAAAATCACGTGGAAATACAATTAAGTGAGTTTGCTTGTTCTAACTTTATGTTTCATTATGAAATGACTTGCAATGTTTCTCTTCAGAAGGGTCTTTTCAGTAAATGATTTTACCTCCCATATGTTATCTTTTAATTAAACTTCTGCACAATTAATGGAACGAATCTTGTAGTTTTTAATCATTTGGATCATGTATGTCCTTTTCAGAACACTCGTGTTCTAAATTGCACACACGAATCATAGAACACTGTCCGTGAAAGAGAACACTTAATGTTCCACAAAATACGCCCTGGCGTTCTATTGAGTTCATTTTGAACATACAGTGTTCTAATCAGAACACGGGGTGTTTTATTTAGAACATACCATGTTCTGTGCAGATGTCAGTTATCTCCCTTATAATTCAAATGACATCATTCATTCTCATTGACGTCATTTGTGATATTGGACGCCATTTTATAACTGCTCTTTTTAAAGTGTACTGTCACCGACGAAGAAAGTAAGATAGCCACAAAATTCAATGGTAAGTATATCAAAGAATGAATGGAATTGTTTACAAATTGATTGAAATTTAATTTTGACATAAAATAAAATAATACATAGACCTAATTGCAAAGTTCGAACCAGAGGCGTCACTAGGACCCAATTAGATCCGGGGCACAGGCCCAACTCGTACATATTTTCCAGTATTCGTTTTAATAACGACATGACGTTGCCGTGGGTATTCTATTGATGTTTCAAACCGCGGATTATTTTTGTCGATATAATAATAAAGTTATTAAAACGAATACTGGGAAATATGTACGAGTCCTTGTGTGAAGTTGTGAGCTAAATTATCACGAACTAAAATTATTGTGATATTGTTGTCCCGCTAAACATACACGGCGGGTAAACTAGGTCATGCACGATCGTTTCTACACTAATTTCAGTCAAATATTTATTTAGGTATATATAATACTGTATTAAACTGTGCACGTGCAGGCAATTGAGGAAATCTACGGTGGGCCAGAAAGGACAATCCAGAAAAGCTTCGCACTGGAAAGCTTCTCTTCCGTACTCGGGACATTCGAAATAATGATGGGGAAAAGTAGTGAAATTTTTGCAAATTATCGATTGTGTCTGCTCAAAATAGGTCCGGGGCACAGATGAAAAGATCCGGGGCACGTGCCCCCTGTGCCACCCCCTAGTGACGCCACTGGTTCGAACTCAACAGTCAAAGTCTAGGCTTGATCGCTTCCTTATTCATTTTGGTTCTTGTTAGGTCATCTTTACTTTAGTTTGAACCAGACTGATGGCCGCTTACTTGTAAATACCTCCTGCCTATATAATATTGATAATCGTGTGTCTTTTTGGGGGGGATTTTTAAAAAACGTCGCCTTGGTCTGATTCTGATTCTGAAGCCGAAGGTATTGTTGAGACCGCACAGTGGTCTACTAGTCTAATGAACGCACAATATTCTCCGGAGAACACGTGGTGTTCTTCTCCCCATTCTGTGAATAAAATATTCTAATTATTACTTCGTTGTAAATCAACAACATAAATATGTTTGAACTCCGACTGACAGATAATTACTAATTAGGCTAATCACGTTGAATTCCAACTTTTTATTCAGCTTGTGCATCTATATTATTCTGTTAAATGTTGTTGCTTTCAGGAGACATGATTAAATAAGATATCATGAAAATGATCCGAATTTGTATGCATCTTAAAAATAGGACCATATTCCTTCCTCATCTAAAAAGTCGGTAAATTGTCGGGAGCATTTACACAGAAAACAGAAAAATTGCAATGTAGAAAATGAAACGATGATGAGGTTTTAAATTAAAATGATCTCCAAAATATGACCCATTGGGAATGGTAGATTTTAAATTAGTACATCGAAGCACTACATCGAGGGGAAGGAAATCACGAAGAAGAATAGTATTGAGAATAAAAAAAGTAAGTGATGAAGTTCATTAAGCTGATAAATAAACCAGTTATTCGTGGCATTATATGATTGTGATGCAATTAGAGCTGAATATCACTGATCTTATCAATCATTTTCAAGCCTTTTTTCGAATTATCAGAATCTTTGCCGAATAAAAATGTAAAGAAGACGTTTCCTTCAAATTCATGTTTCCGTTATTATTATTTCATATTACTAATTCGTTTCCAAATATGTATTCAGATTTTACATGTCCAAATTCAAACAAATGTTGGAATATATTGTCGGCATCCGTGGCTTGAGGTTACAATTCGTGTTTAGGCCACCGTTTAAAGCTGTGGTTTGGTGAAACTTCGTAAACAAACTAAATTATGGGCAGCGATAAGGGCCTTGTGGACTTTACTCCATCCATATTTTCGATCCTAAGTTGCTGCCTTTGCAGTACGGTCCATTATATTACATACAACATTTTATTGAGATCTAAGGATCTGTGAATATTTTATTGACTACATAAAATATCCGTTTTTCTTTGCAGGATGTACGAATAGATAAAATTTTGACAACCAAGGAAAAAGAGCTCAGCATAATAATGTCGAAACATCAACTGAGGATATGTACATGGAATATATTTATTAGTAGATGCAGTCAAAAAAAAGTATAAATTGAAATTGAAACTGATATGTTGTTAGTTTTTGATTTAGTTTACCCAAGACTGTATTATTGATGAACAAAATACTCGAGGAAGCATTACTAGATACAAGACATTTGTAAAGCCATTGCAGCAGGAATTTGATGAAATATAGACCTTTCAAATCTATGATGCCCGAAAATGATGGTTCAAAAAACAATGCATGGGTGAACATGCACATTATTTTTGCATTTATTTTTTTATCATACCTAATGCATGTTTTTATTCTATAAAATTCTGCTTTAAATCGTTAAAACTTTAAAAATTAAATATTTTTGTAATATTATAATTGATAATAAATCAGATTTATAATTTTCATTTTCATGTATTCTTCTATAGAACACTCTCTTACCTTGAACACGTTTCAAGTGTTCTCAATCTGTTACATTTGAACGCACACTATTTTGGTGTTCTCACGGGCTCTCTCAGAACACTTTGACTATGTTCTAAACTAGAACAGTACGTGTTCAAACCTAAAATGGTATGTGTTCTAACATAGAACAGTACGTGTTCTAACAAAGAACACTATGTGTTCTAACATGAACTCGAAGTGTTCTGCATAGAACACATTGCCAAACGGACGCGTCCCCGGTGTTCTCAATCTGTTACATAACTAGTGTTCTCAGTAACAGTAAAGTATGTTCTGTAATAGAACACATATACTTAGAGTGTGGTCAACAGATATTCCAATTAATTGATGATACGAATTTCATCTTAACACACATCCAGTTACTTAATGCCACTTAAACAATTTAACACACCTAGTTTAAAAAATTGGAAAAATCAATTAAATGATTTGAATAGTCTAACGTAATACTTTTCAAATGTAGCTTGGATTTAAAAATATTTTCGAACCCTCTGGACAAGTAAAATAATTATGATGTAAAGGATAATTTACACAATAGCTAGGACACCTAAACATCTAGCAAGTTTAAGTTTAAGTTTATAAAATTTGGGTTCGATCTGGGTTCTAAGGAAACCAAGATTGAACTTTGGTATAGCGCTCGTTACTGCTGCAAATCAGCATTCAAAGGCGCTTTACAAAACAGATGAAAAGAACATAACAAATATATACATATAGATAGTACACCATATACGACAGTAGCAGTTAAATCACTATTAGTAGGGGTTGATTTATTATTGGAATGTACGCTTATATAGATATGTTTTTAATGATTGTTTATATATTTCTAATGTTAAAGATGACTTTACAGAATCCGGGAGATTATTCCATAGTTTAGGACCAGCCACACTGAAGGCCCTGTCTGCGAAAGTTCGTTTTTTAGTAAATGGAACATGAAGGAGATCAGCAGTAGCTAAACGTGTTGAATGTCTATTTAAATTATGTGAAATTAGGTTTTTTAAGTAGTCCGGAGCCAGATTGTTTAGGCACTTGTAGATCATGACAAGGAGTTTGAATTCGGCTCGAACTTTTACTGGCAGGATGTGGAGTTCTTTAAGTGCAGCAGTTGAGCTCGAGTATTTTGATACACCAAGTATCATTTTGGCGGCCATGTCTTGGACTCTTTGAAGGGGAAGTAAGGCAGAGGCTGTGAGATTGGCATAAAGGGAGTTACAGTAGTCAATATGTGAAAACACTAGAGCATTTACCAGTTTGAGGCAGGTTGACTTGTCAAGAAATGGTCTCAATTTCCTAAGATTAAATAACGTTAGGGCTGCATGTCGTGATTTGAGAGAGATATGGGATTTAAGGGTTAGATTTTGATCAAAAGTAACCCCTAGCACTTTAACACTTTTCGAACGGCTCACCATGATATCACCGACCTTCACGTCGGTTGCGAGGCAATTCAGCAGTAGGCGAGTGCTTCCAAACACGATGAATTCCGATTTGTCATCATTCATCTTTAAGCGATTTTCGTGCATCCAACTTTTGACATTGTCCATAGTCGAAGTAAGACGGGATAGAGTTGCTAGTTCAGCAGATGAGTCGGAAGCTTTCCAACCGGCATACACGTTATGGTCGTCAGCATATCCTATTAGGTTAATACCGTCATCGATAGCGTATTGCAGTGTACTAGCATAGCATGTAAACAGAACGGGACCGTTTATGCTACCCTGCGGTACTGAGAAATTGATGTTAATTGCATCGGAAGAGGAGTCTTGAACATTGACTTCAAAGTTTCTGTCAGTGAGATATGAGGCTATCCATTCTTTGGCCTTACTACAAACGCCAAAGGATGTTTCAAGAACGTCCAGGAGAAGCTGATGATGAACCGTGTCGAATGCAGTGCTTAAATCAACTGCGATAAACGCCGTTAACTGTTGTTGTTCCATACCCCACAGAATATCATTGTACAGCTTTAACGTTAGCGTTTCAGTGCTGAAGTGTTTCCTGTAAGCGCTTTGATATACTGGTAATAGTGATTGTGAGTCAATGTGCTGTGAGAAACTAATTAAAGACGCCTTTTCTACCAGTTTAGAGAGAAAAGAAAGGTTACTTACAGGTCCATAGTTTTTCATTACACGCTCTAAATTTGGTTTTTTGAGCAGCGGTTTTACTATTGCCTTTTTCCAGTCTTTGTGGAACACTCCGGTCTCCAATGAAAGGTTAACAATGTGACAGATTATGGCAGCGAATATGTCAACATGCTGCTTAATTAGGCTAGAGGGTAATGGGTCGAGACTGCAAGCCGTGGCCTTTGCATTGACAATGAGTTTTTTAACCTCATCTATTTACAGAGAGGTAAAAGAATGGAAAGGTTGGATGTTGTCCGGAGTAGAAGGTTTGAATAGTGGATGGTCCTCTAAGTCTTTGCATATTTTATCCACTTTACTGTGGAAAAATGATGCAAAATCCGTAGCGAGTTGCTTATCAGTAACTCCTTCTGGTAGTGGATTAGACTTGTTTGTTCCTGTTAGGTTCGCGACAGTATCGAATAGAAGTTTCGAATTGTTTCCACACGATTCAATTGTATTTCGTATAAATTGTTGTTTTGCTTTTCTTATATGATAGAAGTAGATGTTTCGTTTCTGTTTGAATTCATTCCAATTTTCAGGTGTTTTGTTTTTCATCCAAATTCGCTCGGCTTGGCGAGTAGCTGTTTTCAAACGTTGGGCTTCAGAGTCAAACCATGGATTTTTTTTTGGTCGAACTGTAAACGTTTTAGACCTTAATGGGGCGTGCTTATCTAGGATAGCTTTAAGTGACGTGTTGTAGCCATAGACAATAGTATCGATGTCTTTAAGACACTTGAGATGATCGGTAACTTTGATAACATCTTCTCGGAAAGAATCGTGGTCGATAGATTTTATTTTCCGAAATAGAATCCGTTTCCGGAGCAAGACTGGTCGACACGTTGAGAGATGGCCAGAAATAAAAGCATGATCAGATAGGTAATCTCCTATCGAGATATTGTTAATGGTGAAATCACTATTTTCGCGGATAAGTATTAGGTCTAGGGTATTACCCAAATAATGTGTTGGACCCTCAACTAATTGATTTAGAGAGAATGTGTCGAGAATTTCATAAAAAGCGATTACTTCGGGATCGGACGTGAATATTGAAATCTCCAGCTATTAAACAACGATTGCAGTTTAAAAGTGTATCACTGAGGAAATCAGGGAATTCAGTAAGAAATATCGAGAAGGGCACAAGATGATCAGCCAAAGAGTAATTTTACCGGAGTGCTTTACAGTTCGTTATTCACATACTGTACTTGAAGACTAACTGTAATGTTACCTGCTTGCTTTATAGGAGAATATAAATATTTTCTGGATTCTGGGGATCAGAAACAGGTGCTCTCATCCCAATGGTAGCGTCTTATAAATGAGTTTATACACTATATGTTCTAATGGTTTGACGATGCTATTTTATTCTGTCATGTTTCATCTGAATCTTATCGCTTGTTATCACTTTGCATATCTGATCACCGTTTTTTTTTGAAGACTTGAATATACCATCTGGTCATTGAAACCATAGAAAACACTGTTCTGGAATCAATCATTGCCTGTCTCATCTGTCCCCCAGTCAAGTGCCTTGTCAGTGTTTGAGATGTTTCATTTTATTTTAACTGGATTGTTAGGAGGAAGAAATCGTAATAGATGTTGGGCATATTGTCCTTATCATTAGATTTAGAGTCGTATACACACCACTCATGACCAAATATATGTAAAACCCATGTTTGCAAATCGTATGGGATTGTTCCGCTATTCAATAATTGGAAATGAAATGAAATAGGGTTTAAGTCCTAGTGTTCTGCTCCGACTGAACTAATGAAGACGGGCCATAATTGGAATCCTATCTGAATTGAATGGTTTGTATTATGTTTTGTTACGGTCATCAAAATCCTGTGAAAATTGGCCTATGCCATGCATTTTGCTATAATGGAAAGTTTGACCATACAGCCACACTAATTTTATAGACCCTACTCTTATTTCAATTTCTAATTGTACAAACAGGAACTCAGATTTTCGTCCCATCCAAACGACCAGAGGCCTTTGCTTGAAGGCCCTACTGATGGCTCTGTCACAAATTATACTAAATCAAGATATTAGCCAGAGGTGGATCCAGGAAATCCAGTAAGGGGGACATTTTTGAAATAATCGGGGTGTCAGTGATGTTTTTTTGCGCGTATCTATTTTTTTACAATGTTTTTTTTTACAATGTCAAGGTGATTTTCACGTACACATGTTGACCTCAGTTATTCATGAAATTTAAGACGCCTTTAGCTTGCACCGCTGACGAGGGGGAATTAGACTGGTAAATTGTGAGGAACTTTCTTCGCCAACACCAGACTCAAATCTAGTCTATCCTTCACCACTATTTTGATTAAACAAAGTTTTGCATATGCCATTATATACCCACTCTGAGCATTTCCCATTGTGCTACAAGGGAATTTTTGTCCGGACAGTGACACTTTCACTCACTCTTCATCAAATTCCAGTTGTGGAAGTTTTCAAAATATAAACCCCCCCAATTTATAAACAAACTCAGAAAGATCTACAAGATCAGACTATATATTTTATATATTTCTCTAATATTATAATTCTAAAATACAATCATTAAAAATCTTTGGTAATAAAGCAAACATATAAATTGGCATGGATGAAAACGTAAATACACAAACTCAACTGACCAACTGAATTAAACAATGTAAACACATCCTATGTACATGTTTATACTGGTTACACACATATATACAAGAATTACAAAATATAGAGCACAACAGTTACACATATATAAACAAGAATTACAAAGCAGGCAATAACGACTTCAATTAAGAATTTTTAAGAATGATCACCAATTATGGGAAGCTGATAATTAGCTGACACCTAACATAAAGTAGAAGACCTTGCCAATCTCAAAACATTTGTGCAATGTGTACAGACCTTAGGGTAACGAAAGGCTTAAACCTACAAAACATTTAAGTCTCCGATCGTCAGTTGAGGGTTGTGGAAGTTGGATCTCTAAATGAAATGGTTCAATTTCATTCACATTTACAAAGATACTATGAATTAAAGATTTGTCAACATTCAGCATCCACTGCAGACAATGTATAGGATATAGACAAACAAGCCAGTGCCAATTATACATGTTAGGTGAAATCTTTAGAAAAGACATTTTCCTAATTCCATTGAAACCAAGCCAGGAAAGTATCTATTACTTAATTAAATGTTAAATAATGAATTTAATTACATTTTAGTGTGAACTGAGACTTATATTTCAAAAACTCTTCCAGAGACTTTGATATCAAATACAATGTACAGGGAACAATCAAATCATGGCCGTTTGTTATGAACTTTCTGGATATGATTTTCAAGTCGACATGGTCTGGAGAATCTCTGACCGCAGACTGGACATGTTGGTCCCCGAGGAACATGCTGATGGACGGATCGAAAATGTTCTCTCCAGGATGTTTTGCTGACATAAATCTTTCCACACATACAGATAACTTTCTTTTCAATACCAATCTACAAAAATAAGATAAGGGAAGTCTTATTAAAAATAACACATATTCAGATATTAATGAAACTGGTTACCATATGGGTTGGGTGTATAAGTTAGTCCAAACGGTGCAGAAAAGTAGGATGCTAAACCCCATTGTATTTCATTTTTAAAAATAAAACATATTCAGATATCAATGAAACCTGTTATTCATATGGGTGTATTAGTTAGTCCAAACGGCGCAGAAAAGTAGGATGCTAAACCCTATTGTATTTGATTTATTCACACGTTTAAAAGGCTACATTCACAAAATGACATATGCAAATACATGTAAGATCTATGACAAACAAGAACTTAAAAGAACTGACTACAAAATATAAAAATTTAACCCAAGTCTTTTTCTGGATTAAATTTTTTGTATAAGTCTTGTCAAGTTTGTCGCTAGAGAAACACTACCTATGGAGTCCATAGTATGGACCAATGTGGCAGTTTGTTTTGGTCTGAAAATCAAATTCCAGAATGAAAGAAATATAAACTTTAAGTAAACAATATTAAGCTGTTAAAATATAACCACCAAAACAGTGTTCATTGTTATTTCAGTCTTTGTTTCTCTGTTGAGCGACCTGATAAACAGGACTATTTTCATACCTATCTAATATGGTACTTAAAAAACTGGCCAAATATAGTGACTCAGAGGAACATAGGGAGATAAGATTCCCCTAATCCTCCCAAGAATGGATTAAACAGTATTTTATTTAGAGTAAACAAGACTATTTTCATACCTATCTAATATGGTACTTAAAAAACTGGCCAAATATAGTGACTCAGAGGAACATAGGGAGATAAGATTCCCCTAATCCTCCCAAGAATGGATTAAACAGTATTTTATTTAGAGTATGATATAACAGATTGCAGAAATATGTAATGAGTATGCATGTCATGTGAGCATACTCCTGGCAGTGTTCCGTTTGATTAGAGCTAATCCCTGCAGTGTTCCGCTTGATAAGAGCTGATCCCTGCAGTGCAACGTTTGATTGAAACTAATCCCACTACTCACTGCTGGAAAGAGGGAAGATTCTTGTTCTAAATTATGATTGGTCAATAGTTTGATTAACTTCCAATTGCTAACTGCGTAACAAAGGCATTACCCTTAAAACAATTATGTTTACATAACCTTCCGTTATGGCCCACGTTTTTATTATGCCCAATTAACCAGTGCATAGCAGATGTTGCAGTAAAACTAATTGCGTGACGAACAAGGTTATCAACATTGACATAACATAAACAATACTTTATTGAGACGAACAGACTTTCACTGTTTTTAATACCTTAAATCTTAGTGCAAAGTTTAAGGGAAGATCCCAGATTAAATGAAGAGCTGTCATGTTCATGTATATGGGATATATTTGATTGAACGGGAAGAATAGACACACTACCTGAAAAGTTCAAGTATCAGAAGCCAATCCAGCAATGGCCAGAGAGGGATTTCTCTGGCCATTGCTTCAGGAATATGACATGTGAGCTACAGGTAAGTTAGTTCAGAAAAAAGATGACTACTAGATAAGAAGTACTTAAAAACATTCCACTGAGCTTAGGATGGTTGCTTAAGGACTAGAATAAAGCGGGATACTGGTAAGTGCCTCACATACAATATTAAACAGTTTTATACCCTGAGTTTCATCAACAATAGTATATTTAAGTATTTGCAATAGTATTGCTTCAAATTAACACAATCATTCCAAGGAAGTGTGAAAGAAACAAAAAATCAAACAGAATTTACATCCTACATAATTTGTACGAACCGCGCTAATGAAGATGAGGGAGTATGAGGAAATTTTGGTTCAGACAGCAGCGTTTCCACCTGCTGTAAGTCGATTCCAGCTGTGAAGGGTTCCTTAAACTGGAATCTTCCGGTTAGAGGGACTTGCCTTTATCCCTGAGTCACATACATCAATGATGGTGCACCACAACATTTTGTCAAAATAATTGAAATGAAATGAAATGGGGTTTAATGGACTGTTCGGCTAATGAAGTCGAGCATATGCCATACAGTGTACTATGAGGGAAATTTTTGTCCTGACTGCAGCCCATTCTTATACCGAATTCCAATTGAAATGAAATGAAATGGGGTTTAATGGACTGTTCGGCTAATGAAGTCGAGCATATGCCATACAGTGTACTATGAGGGAAATTTTTGTCCTGACTGCAGCCCATTCTTATACCGAATTCCAACTGCCAAGAAGGGATCTTTCACATGCACACCAATGTCTACATGGGACTTTGGTTTTTTGTCCCAGCTGAACGACTATTCATGGTCTTTGCCAGACCCTCTGTCCTGAACCATTGACAAGGGGGAGGCACGCCAGGAAAGCCCAATGAACTTTGTTTGCCAATGCAGGGATCAAACCGCCAAAGAACAAAAGGATAAACTATTAAAAGATCAAAAATTATATTATTAGAAGTGCAGGGAGTTAATCAGACTAAATTGGAAAAAATCCTTACTTATATTATAGCTGGTTCTGATGTGTGGTTCGTAGATGACGTTTTAATGATCCATTTCTTGTAAATGTTTTGCCGCAAAATTGACATGGTTGAGATACACCACCCATATGAATTTCTCTAAGATGGTTATGAAGGCTATCGCGGTGGAAAAGTTTATAACAAATGGGACATTGGTGTTTGCCAGAAGTTGACTGCTTCACTGATATTGGTACCTACAATGTATAGAAATAAAGAAGAGTTCTCAACTTATATTTTAATAATATTTCGGTGGCATATATTAACTGGATGGAGAAATAAATTATAACACATACTTATGGAACTTTAGTAGTATTCTCTTAAACTTCTCAATATGAATTTTTAGTGAAAATTTTTCCACGTACTGAAGTGAAAATGTCAATAACAGAAAGGTGGACATTTCAGTACAATGGGAAAAAACCAGGTCCATGAGTTCACAAAGCATTCTCAGAATTAAAATTTAGCCCTTATTAAAATTTTTGTTGTTTTAATTTATCAAATACATCAATAAGTAACTATGTGCAAAGTATTGTGTTTCTGGATCAAAGATATTTCTCATTAAAAGTGATTAAAAGTTGAGTAAATTCTTAACTGAAGTCTGAGCATGCTTTGTGAACATTGGGCCTGCTTAAAAAAGTTGAAAAATACTCGCCAAAATAAATTAGTAATTGTTCTTTCATAAGTATGTGTTATAGTTAATTCATCAATTTTAATCAATTAAATTATTTACACAGATATTGTTGTATATTACACATCTTGGTTTAATGCCAACCAAAAAGTGGCATCGTGGGCTTTCAATGGCACAATAGCAGTACATTGAAATAAAAGGAAATGAAATGGGGTTTAATGTCCTACTGTTCTGCTCCAACTGGGCTAATAAACACAGGCATACTCCATGCAGTATGCTATGGGTGGAAATTTTGCCCGGAAAGCTGCGCTACAGCCCACTTACATTTAGAAATCTTTTATGTGTACATGGGACCTCTGTTTTTCGTCCGAACCGAAGCAAACCTGTGACCTCCAGACTAGCGAGCCAGCTTCTTACTCACTGAGCCATTGTGGCTGCTGTATATTGAAACAGAGCATTTAATGCTTGGTCATCTTTTATTCCTGTTACGTTACTGTTTTAGGTGTTTTGTAGAATTACTATATACAATGGGTCATCAACTTTGTTATCCTGCGGCCATGGCCTCACTCATTTAATTTGCAACTGTATCTCTCTTAGCTAAGATTTTTGCAAGGGTATGCCCCCTTTTGTGAAATAACAGTGAAATATCTGCCAGTGTCCCTTTAATTCAAGATCTTGTCTTGATTATTAAATACAATAGATACATGAACATCAGAATTATGTAATTCCCTTACTTAGTTTTTAGTTTCTTGATGAGCTGTTCTTAGATGCCGAATTAAAGAACCATTCCTTGTAAACTGTCTTCCACAATACTGACATGGGCGAGATACAATTCCTCTATGAATTTCTCGCTTGTGATTATTAAGACTACTGATATGCACAAAAAGTTTAAAACAATCGGGACACTGATATTTACCAGACGATAGCTGGGTCATTGAAGCCGGCACACGCACCTATAATATACAGAAAAAAAAATATACAGAAAAAACGTTCTCAAATCCATCTTGAAGTAATTATCGTTTTCAAAAATCTACAGGCCTAATGGTTAAATTGTACCAGACATTTTGAACTTTGCCTTGGACATATATTATAAAAATCAATAAATCTGTAGGCCTTGATATAACCAGTTTAATTGTATCTGACATTTTGATAGCATCTGACATTTTGATAACATTTTGATAGTATCTGACATTTTGATAGTATCTGAATCTGACATTTGAATATCTGACATTTTGATAGTATCTGAAATTTGTGCCAGACATACGTATCAGTCTGTAAAATTAATCAAAACACATAGAGACGAATCTGTGCCATACAAATTGAGAGACATGAGAACGATGGTGACAGGTACAGGTACTTTATTTCCAGGCTTGTTCAATTTATAATGTTTTACAAGAGACAGAGAGAGAGAAATGGGGTTTAACGTCCACTTAACACAAACTAGGTCATTTTGGGACCAACATACGGTTCAATTGTATTTCAATAATTCGCTTGCGCGTAGGGGTCTTTAGCAGTGGGAGGAAACCGGAAGACCTAGAGAAAATCCACAAGGTTGTCACATACAACCAGGGAATCAACACCATGCCAGTTGATCCAATCACAGACCTTGTGATACAACGCACACGATAACCATTCAACCACCAAAAACCCCCCTAATGTTTTATAAAAGACAGAGCAATATCAATAATAAACACCAATATATATCCCTTACTACAATGTCGTCAAAGCTGAAACTCGAAATATTCCAAATATAATTAAATTCCACTCAGTATTTTTAAATATCTGATCAATTAAAAAAAAACACAGACAATAAACAATTGTGTGTTATATTTTTTAAAAATCTTTTGATGGGCCTCTTTTTTAAATCTGATTGAATCTAAGCTGGGAGATTATCTACTTTTTTAATGTTAAATAATAAATATGAATACATTTCTATCTTCCGATGAAAAATTACATACTGTCCTAAAAATGCATGTTTGGGATTTGTAACTTGAATCTAAGTAATAAACATACATTATACCGGAGCTAAATCTGCCTGATGCAGATCTTTCTTAGGGCCTGAAATGTTATCTTAATTAATAATTAGACATCAATCAACTTATCCTGATCATAATTAATCAGCTCTCGGTGTCATTGCTTGCCTGTGATAGTTACTGGATTAGGATCCGATTTGCTGCTCAACTTTCATTCATGATTTAATCATGAAATGGATATTCAAGACTACATTTTTTATTGTACTGACTTTAGTAATGATGATTGAGACTAGACTTAAAATTCAATCACTAAATTGTCTGTATAGAGTGGATCAATTTGACTAAAATTTTCAGCAAATTCCCTTTACATTATCTAGTTTTAACTATTATAATGAGATCTCTCAGCTCTTTCATAATGTCGCTTTAATATTAAACATATGTAAGTATATCCCATACTTAATCTAAGAGCTCATATTAAATCCAGTGATCACCATTTTGAATCCCTTGCAAAGTATAATATATTGAAAGTTGGATCTCAGTCAGTCAAAAAATGGTCCAGGTTCATTCAGTAGCTACATAGATATTACGAATTGAAAATTAATACTAAATACAAGTCCCTTACTTAATTTAAAATTGTTGATGAGCTGTTCGCAGGTGTCGTACTAAAGAACTATTTCTGGTAAATCTCCGTCCACAATATTGACATGGGCGTGAAACAATCCCTCTATGGACTTCTCGATTATGATTATAAAGACTACGAACGTGACCAAAAAATCTAAAACAAACAGGACACTGGTGATTGCCTTGAGTTGATTGCTCCGTGGATACAAATACCTATAATGTACAGAAAAATATGTCAATTTATAAAAACCGAAACAACTGTCATCTGTATCTATGGAAATGAAATAAAATGAAATGGGGTTTAACGTCTTACTTATATACTGGGCTAGTAAAGACTGGCATACGCCATAAAGTTTGCTATGAGAAAATTTTACCCGTGCAGCAGCACTATTATGGCCTACTCTTATATATCGAATTCAAAGTGCTGGCCAATATATACACGGGGCCTCCTGCTTTCTATCCCATCCAAAGAACTAGACAACTGTCCTTGCCAGGCCCTGTATAAATGGCACGCTGCATGTATTAAAATGATGATAAGTCTAGATAAGCTAGTATAATTGGTAGTCATTAATCAGCTTTTAACCGTACTAAATGTTGAATATGTATATCAGTTCTAAGATTCTAGCAGTTTAAGCTCCAGTTCAGTCAGTATTTAAGAATAAAAACAACCAACACCTGTATCAAAGGCACGCTGTATGTATTAAAGTAGTAATAAGTTTAGGTAAGCTAATATAATTTCTCGTATTAATTAGCTTTAAACTATACTAATATGTATATTATTAATTTTAGGTCCAGTGCTTGCAACATTCTCGAATAATGTCCATTATTTACCTCTATAATGTAATTTACTGCCTAACAAATGTTGAATACGGTATGTACATTGATTTATAAATTCTAACAGGTTCAAATATCCTTGAATAATATCCATTCTTTATCACTCTATAATGTCACTTATTGTAAACTGCTTTTTTTGGTAGCTTATTAAGCTAAACAATTAGAGTTTTTCAAACACTGTAATTGAGAATTGTAGAGATTGTGAGTGAGACTAGGTCATTTTGGGACTAACATGTGGTTCAATTTTAATGAAATGTTATCATAGCAATAAATAATATCTTACTTAGGCAGAAAAATCATGATGAGCGTTACGAAGATGCCGTAACAAGGAAGCATTTCTTGTAAATCTTCTTCCACAATGACGGCATGGTTGTGATTCCTGTCTGATATGAATTTCTTTGACATGATTACGAACACTGCCGGACTTGGAAAAAAATTTAAAACAAATGGGACATTGGTATTTAGTAGAGTCTGATAATTCACCTTGTACCTACAAAGAATAAAAATAGATAGTAAAGTGCCTTCTTGTCTATCAATAAAAAGATATGGATTTAAATAGCAAATGATAAATGTGATAGTTTCATGAAATGTTCAATGCTTTGGCTAGAGAGGTTTTTAACCTAACACTAAAGTCCCCATTTCACTGGGCTGTGACTGTTAGTGATAAATTGCAAAAGGCATTAGCAAATAAGGTTCCAAAATGGATTGAAAAATTTGCAGATATTCTCAATTTCCTTACATGAATCACAGGACATTTTGAACAAAATAGTCACAAAGTGGCCGCTGGTGTCTAAAGCCTTTTTCAATTTAGTTTCATTAAGATATGTTAGGCAACTTTGTGAGCGGTTTGCCACCTATGAAACTAACGGGATGGGACAAAAAGAACAAACCCAACAGGGTCCCATTGGCATTTTGAATTCATGCAAATCCCCCCCCTCCCAATAGTAACCTATGCTGTATGGCAGATGCCAGTTTTCATTAGTCAGGGCAGAAGAGGAAAGTAGAATATCAAAAGTAAAATATTAAACCTCTTGTTAATTTCAATATATTGAAAAAAAAGCTTCTACACTTAATAAAATGATAGCTATACAAGACTATGAATTACTGATGATATTTCTGATTCTCACTGCAAGACACAAAATAACAGCAATAGGCCTCAAAAATATGATTTTAGTTGTGCCTAACAAAATGCCAGAAGGCGCTGAATTAACGGGTTATACCCAACAAAATGTCAGCCAAAATAATAAGCTAGTACATGACATTTGAAGTTTTCTGTCAAACAAATATCAATGAAAACACAGAAAAAAACAGAAAAATACAGGATGATGCATTGTGTCTGACAAAGCCTGAAATCGTTTGTGACAATCAGGGACCTTTGGCATATTTCCAGACTTGAATAACAAAAAATAGAATCAAATGAATGCCTTAGATAATTGAACGAAAAGTCCATTTTTAAACGCATCTCAGGGGAAATTCAACTACTCTTGTAATAAATGAACGCCATAGATAAGTGCACGGTTTGTCCATTTTTAAACGCATCTGGGAGAAACTTAAGCAGTTGCCATTTATCTAAACCATTGTACTAATTTAACCATTTTTGTTATTCTTCAACGATTTTTATCAATTTATAAACAAGGTTTTGAAAGTAAACGGTATGAATAGTTACCAACGCTAAAACCCCAGTACTAAACGATCCCATACTTACAGTGTTACTTAGTCTGACATGCTGTGATGAGCAGTTCTTAGATGGCGTAACAAAGAAGCATTTCTTGTAAATCTCCTCCCACAGAATTGGCACGGCTGAGATTGCTCCATGATATGAATTTCTTTAATGTGCAAACGCAGACTACCACCATGAGCAAATAATTTAAAACAAATAGGACATTGTGGTCTTCCATTCACTGAAATCGGCCTCGATTTCATTACCTATAAAGTATAAAAAACACACAAAAAAATCAGTTCAGTGGTCAAAAAACTGCTTTAATGTTTAAAATAAATGATATATATTCGTTTTGGATTTTAAAATTCAAATATTTAGTTGTCTCTGCTACAAAGTCCGAATACATGTTGATGCATATAGTATTTTAGTGAAATAGGGAGAAAATTGGCATTGAGTTCTTTTCATTTACTAATGACAACGATGTGGTTGCTAACACTCACTAGCTAAAACAAATGTAGCTAATGAGAGAGATAACAATATGGGTCTATAGGATGGAAGGGGATTTAATGTCTCATCATTTCTATATTACAACGTACAATGACAATTACAATGAGTCATTCTAACTATTATTCACCATGTCTTGATGTCCGATTGGGCATATTCCCGGTCGGACAATTTTGGGCGTTTTGAAAAAAAATTGGACAATATACTGGCAAAATCCCATCACTGGTTCACTGCCTTATCCATCAAATACCCCAGTCCCTTGTTTTACTCCTGATCTTGAAATTCGTTATTTAGAGAAACTTGCAGTTTTAAACGGATTGCATTTCAGTCCCAGTACATTTCAATGGCTCATTAGTAATTTCTGTATCCTTTACAATGTAAATTACAAATCACTTATATTATCAAACCCCCACCAAATTTGTGTAACCTAGCGCTTTGTATATTTTACAAACAACCACATTACACCATAATGCATTCAGAAACACTGTCCATGAAAAATGAATCAAACTTACTTTGAAGAAAGATTTAAACTATATTTTGAAATCAGCAATATATACAATCCTGGGTAAAAAACTACAACTGCACAATTTCTCATACTGTTGTACTGGTAGAGGGGTAGTGGCTGGTTCCAACAATTATTCTTAACAACAATGCATGCTACCTTGTGTCTGTTATTGACAGAAAGTATTTTATTATTATTATTACAGGAACTATGATTGTAATTAATGATTACTTGTATCACTGAAGCTTTCAATGTATGGTATTACACGTGTTACATAAGCTGCTGGAGAAGGTTGCATCTAAACAATGCACTTTTATTTTTTCCTAAAACACCTTTGCCAAATTTGCCCTGCGCGTTATCTACGCATGCGCCTAATACATCGAAAAATACAGTACAAGACAGATCACTGACATTCCAAACTGATCAGTGCATATTCCAGACTAATCACTGTACATATTGGCAAAACTGCACGCATATTTATTCACAAACTGGGTGCTTTGAAATGTTACAGGCCCCTGACCCAGGCATGGAAAAGAATCAATTAAACACAACATTTAAAAAGATTTAATTAAAAGTGTAAAGCAGGGTGTGATTCCTCTAGTCCAATCACTTTATAGAAAAGTTATGATCGATCAGTTTTACTCAAGTATTTATTAACATCCAATGTATGAAGGGCCGCGATATGTGTTTTTAAGGAGGTTTTGCGAGTGAAGGATCGATCACATATGGGGCAGTGGAAGGTTTGAACAAGATCACTGTGGGCCTCTCTGATATGACGCTGAAGATTATTTCTGGACATATAACTTCTTGGACACGAATGACACACCAACCTCGACTCTTCATTCATCTGAAAATAGGGAAATGATCTAGTGAGCAATTAATCGAAAATATTCTAAACCTCTTTGTTTCAAATAAACTTGGAAATAAATGTGGGTGGATTGGGTAACAAAATTCTAAAATAATATCATTAAAATTTTAAAAAAATATTTGATCCATCTGTAACACTTCTGCTGTAAAAGGAAACGGAATAAGACAGTAATAATACTGTATTTCCTGGTGCTTAAGTGTTGGCACATATAGCTTACCAACATTACAGTTTTACTAGAACTGTTAGATTATGTACTGGTAATCTATTAGGCATGACACAGTGGGATAAAATGGCACATTCTTGAACATTGACAGTCAGCATACTAGGCTGAATACATATATTGCCAGAATCTTGTATAGAGTCTTCTTTGACAGGGGCACTGGAATGTTTTCACATTGGTTTCAAATATTTGCTATCCTTCAGTACTGCTTTGATGCCAACCTTCCAACGATGGCATGGCATCAATAGTAAAATGTGAAATTTGGTTATAAAATATTTTACCATTTAGCTAGTATATGTAGGGGTACAAATTTAAAGGTTCCCCGCTACTTACAAAATACAATTGCCGAACTGGGTCTTGTTAAACAAAAACATCTATTTCTGATATCCTTTTGGTAAGTAATGCTAAATTCAGTGATTAATTAGTGTCCATCTACACAGAAGAGTTGAAGATAAAAGAATCTTCTAAGTGACAAGGCAGAATATATAGTACTTGTATATGTTAGTCCATCCGTCCAAAAGTGAAACTGAAGAGTAAAAGCTGGTTTAACACAGTTTCATCCTCATGGTTATAATACGTCTTCCAGATTATAAAGAATACAGAAATAATTCCCAAATAAGTGTTAAAATCATTCTTTAATTCAAACCAACAAACAAGAAAAACTTTATATACATTATGCGAAAAATATAGAGATTTTCAAAATAGATGTATCAATAAAGTGCAACCTTGATATACACCAGCAAAATATATACAGTGACCCCAGTGTAATGAAATTTAAACAAGCATATGTAGTAATTACTAGCTTGTCATTCACCAAATTTAAATAAGTAAATATAATTACTAGCTTGTCCCTATGAAACTTAAACATGTAAATATAATTACTAGCTTGTCCCTATGAAACTTAAACATGTAAATATAATTACTCGCTTGTTCTATGAAATTTAAACATGTAAATATAATTACTAGCTTGCCTTATGAAATTTAAACATGTAAATATAATTACTAGCTTGTCCCTATGCAATTTAAACATGTAAATATAAATACTAACTTGTCCCTATGAAATTTAAACATGTAAATGTAATTACTAGCTTGTCCCTATGAAACTTAAACATGTAAATATAATTACTAGCTTGTCCCTATGCAATTTAAACATGTAAATATAAGTACTAGCTTGTCCCTATGCAATTTAAACATGTAAATATAAATACTAACTTGTCCCTATGAAATTTAAACATGTAAATGTAATTACTAGCTTGTCCCTATGAAACTTAAACATGTAAATATAATTACTAGCTTGTCCCTATGCAATTTAAACATGTAAATATAAATACTAACTTGTCCCTATGAAATTTAAACATGTAAATATAATTACTAGCTTGTCCCTATGAAACTTAAACATGTAAATATAATTACTAGCTTATCCTATGTAATTCAAACATGTAAAAATAGTTATTTAACATCCTACTGTTCTGCCCTGACTGGGCTAATGAAGACAGACATACGCCATGCAGTGTGCCATGAGCGAATTTTTGCCTAGACAGTGGCGCTACAGCCATATCGAATTCCAACTGCCGAGGGAAGATCTACATGTGTACACAGGACATCCGTTTTCTATCCCATCTGTATGACTAGACAGCTGTCCTTGTTACTGTCAGGCCCTCTGCCCTGCACCACTGACAATGTGAAATGACTACGAAAATCTTCATAAACTTTTCGGCCAACACCGGGAAACAAAGTTTGATAATCTACACACAAATTAACGACAGGGAATTAGAATATAATTATATTGGACAGGAAACAATATTCTCTCTCATAAATATTAACTGAACATACACTAAATGATGAGGTTTTGGATAAAAATCTACTGGACTGCAAATGATAATCTCTCCTGTACATGTTAGCTGAACTTAGAACTAACATTTGGGTGATAAATCTTAATGTGTTCATTTAAAGTATACGTTCTAGTAAAATATTTAGAACAGAACTGACAAGCGACTTTCAATTTTAAATGTTGGGATCTGAAATGTCTTCTTAGATCACCCATATAGCGATAAGTACTCCCACAAATATCACAGCTTAACCTCGGCACTCCATGCACCTATGAATAACAAAAGAAAAAAAATCAATAATAAAAGCACAATGTTGATGGATGTGATGCGAGGTAATATGTTCAGGATAAATCATAATATATATACTAGTATACACAAGATTCTTAATACTCTTTATACTCAATAGCACCAACTGGGCTAATGAAGACAGGTATATGCCATGCAGTGTGCTAAGAGCTAAATTTAGCCTGGTAATCAATCGCCTGCACAATCTGATTAAAATACAGGTCTATATTTCATTTCTTTTTTTTAAACTTTTGATGTCCTACACAACATGAAGATCTGACCGGTTGCTTCGATAAGCCACGTCAGAGGTCAAACAAGCCACTTTTGACCCTACGACGTCAAGCATTTGATTAACCAATAAGCATTGATGTTACCAGTGGATTACACAGTTACGTGCAAAACACGCCTAAAGCTCATTGTAACGGCCATTTCATTGGCTAATACCTTAGTGTAGTAGAGACAAGTAAAAAAAATCTTTTAATTATAATAACAAAACGAAATAGGATCTGTGTTTTAATCAGATTGTCGCCTGGGTATACTGGTAGGTCTACATTGTATAAAGCATGTTTAGTATCAAACTTTTCATCAATTTTGTAATGTAACATACTGGTATAATAATTGCAGTGCCAAATCAACCATGTGAGTACAATATCGATTCTGGGTGACATATTTTCATATGTCCCTTCAATGAATCTTTTCTGGAAAATTCTTTTTCACATAACGGACATTGAGCTCTCTCCTTTAGATGACTTGACCGTATATGGCGTCGCACATCAGCCACACGTCCAAAGCTTTTACCACAGAAAGAACAAATCTTATCCAGTTCTAACACCTACAATCAAAAAACATATATGTAGTTAATTACCTCTTATATTCTTTTGAATGTCGGTAAATGTACATGCAATCAGCATAGAACACTAGGAAGGTTTGAGGGTGGAGAGGTAATAAAATGTTTACAACAAAAGTGATGATGGTGGTATGGTATTAATACTCGTATGCTTCATCGCTTGTTTTATTCTGTCGGATTTGGCATATAACTATTTAAGCATATAACTATTACAAATCTCGATGATTACAAGATATAGAACTCATTATGGTATATTTAACCCTGAATACAATAAATTTTAAAAAAGACTGACATGTTTCAATGATGTTTTTTTTTATTCTAACAACATGCCCATCAATCAATGCACTATATATGTTACTATGACGACTGTACACAATATGGTATATTTTTGATGCATCAAGGTGTAAACTAAGACAATAATGACTAGTTTAATATACAGACACTTAAAGTATGTAATGAACTTCGGACAGTTGTACAAAATCAACAGACCATATCATATCTACCAGATCTTTACGGTAACATCCATTAATGGACAAAAGATACAGTCCTCATTGTGGGATGAGGATTCAAAAAGTCCCATGTATCTTTTATTTTATTTTATGATTAATTGTAAATGAGCTGCAATACATTTGTAAAACAATCAGAGGGCAATCAACGCAAGTGAATCATACATGTACATGACTCGAAACAAAATGAAATTGAGATCATATAAAGATATTTAGACAGGTAGCAGCAGTTTCATCAAATACCAACTGCCAGGGTTTCTTTCATGTTAAAGAAACCTATTTTCTTGGAGGACCCTTTTGATCGACTCTAAGCTGTTCACACTGAAAAGTACTAAGGAACTTTGTCAGTCAACACTGGTTGAGGGGTTAGTGACTTACTTTAGCATCTTTGGCTCCCAGAAAATAAAAATAAAATACTGGCCAAGAGAAAGAGAGCAATGGAATATAATTTTCACTCGACACAAAACTAGGTAATTTGGGGGCTAATATATGATTCAATTTTTATTTCAATAATTCGCATACGCGTGGTGGTCTTTAGCAGTGGGAGGAAACCGGAGAAAACATACAAAGTTGGACAGTCGAACCTACTCCTTGTCAAGTACAAGTGGGAATTGAAACCACGCCACTTGACTCAATGATATGTCTTCTGATCCAACACGCACACGTTAACCATTCAGCCACCCGACCCCCCACAATGGTATTAAACAACAAAAGAAGAGTCATACTTCTTGATAATTCAGCCATATCCCTAACACGAATGATATCCGCCATTAAATTTAACACCTGAACAGTTAATATGAAACCAATGAACAGCTGCTATTGAAAGTCATTCTTTAGGAAAACAGCACTTTTGACAAGCATAAATCAAGCTGAAACTTTTGATCAACTTAGTACAATACCATGAGGAAACATTACACTAAACCTGTTACATAACAAAAACCCAGAACAATATTCCTATCATTTTATTCATATATCATTATTCAACTCTAAATAATGCATAAAAATATTACAACATCTACAACAGCTTGTTTATGTTGTTTTTTTTAAAAACTCTCCATGTACTAAAAGTTTCACTATGGAGTGAAGTTTAACAAGATGTATACCAGTATTCCATTTATGTTTTTTTTTTAAACTCTCCATGTACTAAAAGTTTCACTATGGAGTGAAGTTTAACAAGATGTCTGCCAGTATTCCACAATGGAATGAAGGGTAACCAATGTCTATTCCACTATATAATGAAGTCTATTCCACACTGAAAAGGAGGGCAACAAGGTGTCTAGTTCACACTGGGATTATGGGTAACAAGACATCTATTATACAATGGAAAGAAGAGTAACAACACATCTATTCCACACTGGAAAAAAAAGTAACAAGACATCTATTCCACACTGGAAAGAAGAGTAACAAGATGTCTATTCCAACTGGAATTAAGGGTAACCAAATGTCTAGTCCACTATGGAATGAAGGATATCAAGTTGTCTATTGCACAATCGAATGAAGGGTAACAAGATGTATATTGCACAATGGCATGAAGGGTATCAAAATGTCTTTTTATGGAAAATCAGTAAAGTCTATTGAACAATGGAATGAAGGATAACAAGTTGTCTATTCCACAATCGAATGAAGAGTAGCCAGATGTCTCTTCATATTATCTGATCTCCCGAAAGCTCGGTTACAAATTGGACAAACAAATTTAGCTTCTAAATGACAGTCACGTATATGTCGTCGACATCCTGCTACATCAGCGAAACATTTTCCACACCAGTTACAGCTTCGTTTATCTTTGATAAATTGTGTCTGAAACAAAAACAAAGTTCGTTATATAATACTATTCCGCAGGTGAATAACCACTTTGTTTAATTTACAAGATAATACATTTATTAGACAGTCAAACAATCCTTATTGCAATGTTTTTAGCGGGGTTAATGATTCTTTGAATCCCAGAAACTAGAAAATGTATGATACAGTCAGAGGCGGATCTAGGGGGAGGGCCCTAGGTGCCCGCACCCCCCCTAAATAACAGTATAAAAAAATAGATATGCGCCACAAATCACCACTGACTTCCCTATCTTTTCAAAAAATTTCTCAGGGGCCCCCCCTAACTGGATTTGCTGGATCCAGCTCTGGATACAGTAATTTTTAAATTAATTTAAAAATTCTTTCATTAAATGGGGCCCAGTCACAGGGTGATCACAATCACACGCTATGCAAACTTTCAGTGGGCCTAGTCACCAGCAACATTCTAGGTCTAAAATAGCCTACAATAGCAACAAGCACAGTAATCAGTATACCTCAATGATCGAAGTGAATTGTTATTACATGGGAACAGGTCACCTGGTCATCACACACACTTCTTGAACTTAAAACTCTACATATAGGACCTGGTTACAGTGCCTAATTTCATTATTATATAACAGAATTATGCCCAGTAAGCTAAGTTAAGTAACCTTAGTGACCAGTAACTAAATGAGTTTTTAAGAGATATATTGTACCTGGAACCAAATAAATGCCTAGCATAATGATTTATGATAACTTCCATAATGCTCATGTAAATTTTCTTTTCTTTTGAACTGACGTCCACAAATATGGCAAGCAAACTTAATTTCCAGATGTTCCTCTCTAACATGCCGATTTAAATGGGAACTTTGCTTGAACTGTTTGCCACACCAGTTGCAAGTCTTTCTATTTAAACAAACCTAGAACGAGAAAAGTAAAAGGTTATAAACTTTAAACTTTTAAGAAAGAGGGAGAAATGCGGTTTAATGGCCACTCGACACAAACTAGGTCATTTTGGGGATTCGAAACTACGCCAGTTGACTCAATGACAGGCTTTATGATACAGCGCTCGCACGCTAACCATTCGGCCATCCAAAAACAACACTGTAAAACCACCTGCTTCACCATTTTACTATCTGATGAAAACAACCAATTCACCTCTAGTTTCGATGGCACAGCAACCAAAAATTCCTGGGCCATCACCAACGAAACAAGGGCCAAAGGTCTTTTTAGTCTTCTCCCCCTTTTCTCTTTTACCCTATTTGCATGGCAATCTTTGTTGACTTTTTGGTGTAGAATGGAAGCAAAGGGTTTGAATATACATTTTCTGCCATTATTTTGTTAATATTGATGCTTTTGAGGTGGAAGGATACACGAGTTTAGCGGTTGTAGGTTGAAATGTAAGGTGAAAAATTGCTTGTTTACTTGTCTCTACTTCCACCTTGTGTATCTTATGATTTTCATTTTGAACCTCTTACATGCTTTTGGTCAAGAGGTTGTCACATGTTGCTCCATCTGCTGTAGAAAGCGTTCTGTTCTACCCAACAAAAATTTTGGGAAAAGTTAAAGCAACTCTAATAGACGAGAATTAACATTAAAGTCGATGGGGAAATCAGTGCCTATAACAGTTGTCTGTTGAAAAATATTATGACTTCTGCATACCGATATAGAATCACTTGCTGATTTTACTTAGTCACAGTAATATATATACAGGTCACAATTCTATGGAATACAATTGCTGCTTAGTACTGAGCGACAATTTGACTACTGTCTATGCCATGGTAAATCATAAACGGATTTCTTTGATTATGAACAAACTAGATAACTTTGGTTATTATAAACTTACCTGTGTGTTTGAAATCAACTCCCGTTAAATAAAATTCATTGCACAACTAATTAACACATCCATGAAAACACGTACTCACTTGAAAAATTGAAATCGAACAAACTTTAGGTTAAGAAAAACACAACATGGAAGCTAAGTTATTTAACAAGAGTTGATTTCAAACACACATGTTCTTCTCAATATTCTTGATTACAGTGAATACAAGTAAAATCTTAGTGTCTGTGACTGAAGCGACTCTAGACAGACAGCTATTCAGTTTCTAATCTTCTTTCAGTGGCGCTACACCATCTAGACACTTTGAGTCACACACAAGACAACATATTTGTCTCTTGAAAGGCAAAAAACTAGGCACAATGTGGACAGCTGTCTTTTAAATACTTTGGTATACTGATGTGGGCTATTGCAATAGTCAAATTCACGTCTTCATTAGCCCAATTGGATCAGATCAGTAGGACGTTAAACCCTATTTTAATTCATTGCAATAATCAAATCTAGAAAATAAAATAATCAAGGACCAAACTAGAACTGCAGTTATGTCTTTAGTCCTGACAACATGAATGAAGCCAATCATTATCTGGTAATATAATAATGAAGGTTAATTTGATAACCCATTAATAACTAAGCTTTTTAGTGACTGAATAATATTGTTAAAATAATTTGTTGCATTCTGATTGTGGGATAATATAAAAAAATGTCAATCTTCTTTTGTATAAGTTCATCTATGATTGGAGATTCTGTATGCACAGTGTAATTTTCCATTGTATTTGTCTGATTTATGCCAGGAATAAATAAATCAAGAATGAATATAGACAACAACTGGATAAATAGAAGTTGTTGCTAACTGTAGGAAATATGGTCAATAAGCTTCCATTCTCTTTAACATAACAAGACTTTAACAAAAATAGTTCTTGACAATATCACAGGATGCAATTGTCCTACTTTTGCACTAGCATTGCTACTAAAGACAGGATTAAGAAGTTGCTTTGAGTACATAGTAAATAGCAAGGGACCTGATACAGAGCCTTGGGGTACTGCATTTATTAAGTTGTATTTATTGCAGGAGAAGGTCTCTCAAAATCAAATAACTTGATGAACAGAAAAACTCAAGAAGCTTGATTAACATTAAATGTACTTATTGCTTGGATCCTGAACTGAATAAGACTGTTATGTATTAGCTGACAAGTAGCTAGACTTCCTAATCAATAAGCAATAATTAACTCATTGTAATTGAGCTGTAAGTAGATTCATTTATGATAGTGTAGTGGCTGGTTCATTGCCTGTCTATGATAACACCCTAGGTGGAAGTGGAAGTTAATCCACAGTAACGAACGACTGGTTCATTGTTTATCAACCAACTCTTTCAAACACCTACAGCTAAAAAGATCTCTGTTCTCATCACACATTATTATGAAAATTAATAATCTACAAAAACACAAAAGTTCAATTGAATCTTTATTCATAGTAATCAGTAATATTAAATATCAAACTTCAAATTATGCATCAATCATGTCTGTCACATCAGTTTAAACCAAACAAAATAATACCTGTGTTTAAGATCTGCCGATTTATCTATCTCACCATCATAGAATTGGGTGAAGGTTTGGGGGTTAAATTAAGAAGGGAGATAGAAGTAACACAATTGATAAAACAATCTTTTAAATCTATGCCTTCAACACAGATGTGACAGGAACCGTAACCATAAACATTAACACATGCATTTTTATTTGTTAACCAAGACTAATGAAATTTAGATACAATTGTACAACAAAAATGGTTAACATTACTTTTTAAAAAGTAATGGAAAGCATTACAATTATTTATGAAAATTAAAATATCATTAAATCGGTTTTATTTAACACTTATAAAATTACAAATATTGACAATAATGATTCTTTTAAAATACAATCTAAAATCATAACATATAAAATATTGTATTATCAAAAAAGGATGTGCTTAATGCTAAATACACACTTCCTGGATGATAAAAAAAAGTGATAGTGAGCAAGCGACTGACTTACTCAGCCATCATGGTTCTCTCTCTATGCCTAAAGAAATATGAAACTAATATTAAGCCAAAGTTGGGATAAACAAAGTTATAATGGTTAGTGTGAAATAAATACACATAAAATCATGAACATTTTTATATAAAAGCTTTCTTCCATTTCAAATTTAAATCTCTATGATTATGTATTGCCAGTTTATATTTTTTTCCAATGTCTGTGTTTTCTTGTTACAGTCCTAAACATAGTTTTCATTTCATTTGTATCTGCCAGTCTTGCTAGGAATTGACTGGCTGGAGAACATACATGCCATGATATTTTAATCATATAGAATTTAATCTCAAAACAAAGTTCAATTTATAGTGTAAGTGTAAAAACACACAAAAATTGGGATAACATTAAAATTGCTAACCCTAAAAATATGTCGAAATTTGACTGACAATCTCAGACTTAAATTTAAGAATTTTCTCAAAATTGTTCCCTTTATATTTTAACTAAAATAAAGCCCTTTTTAAAACTTCTGTTGTTTTAACATAACACCTCAATACAAAACTATGTGCAAATTTTTGAGTTTCTCATTAACAGCGATTGATCCAAAGCATCACGTCGATTCTGGAGTAATGCCATGAATACTCCTTAAGTGTTTCTGGAGATGCACCTTTTGAGTACAAGATTTACCACATATTGGACAGAATATACGAATATTAAGATGCTGACCTCGGACATGAGTTCTCAAGTTGGATCTATCACTAAAGACCTTGCCGCACCAAACACACATGGTTGGATTTCGACCCTAAAAACATAAACAAAGATGAATACTTAGAAAGTTATTTGGAACAAAAGTAGATTTTTAGTCCTGTAACATAAAAAGTCTTTGATCAGTTAACAAATAAAGGCCATAAATGTATCAAAATACAAAATCCTTACCCTAAATCGTTTACAAATTTATATCCAATATGTACAAAAATGTGACAGAAACATTCTGTTTGGGATGGTTGACACCTAATTGTTTACCATAACATTAAGAACTAAGGTCATTTAAAATTACAAAAGTCGCACAAGGTTATCCATTCACAAAACATCTGATAAAACTCATGAATCATCTGATATATTTCTAGATATATTCAATATATTTTGAGATATATCCAATATATTTTGAGATATATCTGATATAGTTCGAGATATATTTGATATAGTTCGAGATATATTTCGAGATATATCCGATATATTTCTGATAATTATCCAATATATTTTGAAATATACTTCGAGATATATCTGATACAACTTGAAATTTATCTGATATATCTGGCAATTTATTTATCTAATATATATTGCGGGTTTATCAGGTATAATTAGAGAAGTATGTGATATAACACTATTTAACTGGCATGGGTTTATCTGAAGACAATAGATTATTATATGTACTATGGGTAAACTATATTCTGTCCGATATCAAAGGTTGCATTAATCGCATAGCATACAATTTCATTGGTTTTTACTGCATATCCATCTGAAGCTATAGATTCCTTTGAAATTATGCAGATAGAGTAGATTTGCTATTATACAGAGTCACATGATCCATTCAGTACTACACAGATATATCCAGTATTAAACAGAAGATTTATCTGTGTATATAAAAAAAAATCTATATGAACAAAATCAAGAATATCTGTGTGTATGTAATTTCATTGCCCTGGTGTCAAATTAACCAGCATGACCCTGTAAATGTTGTAGGCTATCAACTTATGGGCCCTGAGCGAATTGGGCCATGGGTGACGAAGCTGTGTATCCTTCTAGTCTTATATTACACTTATTCATAGCATATATTCAAGGTTCATTTTAACTTAGTTTTATGAATTCTTTTAATATGATCAATCAGATGATATCTCTGGGAACATATCTTTCCACAAATAGGACAAGTAAACGACTGATTGAAGTGGGCACTACGAATATGTCTCCTTAGATTCCCCTGATGACTAAATGCCTTGCCACACATCTCACAAGCTGTCCCATCAACCGCTATCTACAACAAACGAAAACACAAAATATAAAGATGGGATTTTAATGGCAAATAAAAAAAAGTTAACTGAAAATATATATGTTCATTAGTTTATCTTGGGTTTGTACCACCCTCCCTGAGTAAATCCTAACGTAACTTATCATACTTAAACTTTTAAAAAAGCAGTGGTGATTTCCTAGTAAAATAAAATTGCGGGAGACGTCTTGTTTCTCCACGCAGAAAAAGAAACGATTTTTCCAATGTAGTAAACCAAACGTGCATCCCAAACATTAGGTGATGAAATGAAGTTTAACGTCCTACTGTTCTGCTCTGACTGATGAAATGAAATAAAGTGGGATTTAACATCCTACTTTCTGCACCAACTGGGCTACTGAAAACGGGGCCATGTTGAAACAGCCTTTTTTGTTCAATGCAGTAAGGCAAAAGGGAATTCAACAACATACCTCCACTCATATTAGTTGCAAAATCACAACTATTTCTCATTATAAGTTTTATTTTCTAAAATATTCATTATTTTTACAAATTTTGTAACTTCCACCCATATTTTATTATCAACATATTCAAAATACATTTTCACATTCCGATTGAGAACTGAAACAAATTATAAACTGTCATCAAAATTTCACACATCAATCTTTATTCAAACATTTCTTCTTTTGTTTGAGGAGGTCTCTTCAGTAGCTATAAATGCAGTCCTGCAAATAAGGCACTTGTCACAGACATTCTAAATTCACAAATTCTGACTTATCAGACACAGTTTCTTATCATGTCTGACACAACACATTTATTGATATTAATAATACATGTCCAGTACAAAGTTCAAAATATCAAGTAGGCCTAGCTAATAGTGCAATATTATAGCCTGACATTTTGTTTGACTTATCATATACACGCAAATAAAGATAATTCACTCTAAACTAGTTTTATGAATTCTCTTAATATGTCCGATGAGATGATATCTCTGGGTACATATCTTTCCACAAATAGGACAAGTAAACGACTGATTGAAGTGGGCACTACGAATATGTCTCCGTAAATTCCCCTGATGACTAAATGCCTTGCCACACATCTCACAAGCTGTCCCTTCAACCGCTATCTACAACAAACGAAAACACAAAATATAAATATACAGCAAACACAATAAGTTCAGAAAAAATTCACAGATATCAAAATAATGTTCAATTAAGTTCAGAAAAAATTCACAGATATCAAAATAATGTTCAATCAGGCCGAACGAGCAACATTCTGATATAAAATGAACAGAATCCAGCGCTGATAATACTGTACTTAAATAGAGGGAGTCCCCAACCAAGAAGAACAATGCCCGATTAAAACCAATATTTCCAGATAATTAAAACTAACCCAACACCAGTTATCAAAGTGATATTATATGTTACTAGAGATTTTGATGTTTTCTCAGTATATGGTGTTTAAGGTTACTCTTCTGTCCAAAAGCCTTGCCACAGAACTGACACTTAAAACTTTCATTCAAATGAGTTCCTCTGATGTGTCGTTTTAGGTTACCATGGTGACTAAAAACCATTCCACACAATGGACATATTGGGGGGCCATTTACATCTATAATCTACAAAAAGAAGATGAAAAAAGTCAGAGTTAGAATTCTGATCTCGAAGAAAACCGAACAAAAGATTAAAACTACTAATTAATTACCTATTTATAGTATAGAATACTGATGCAGCAGAAAAATTAAAAAATAAGTTGCACGTTATTGACACTGTATTCTCTTTGATTTGCGCCTGCTTTGAAACTATCCAAATTGTATGCAATTCCGATCACCAAAAATTGTCCAAATTTTATGCAATTCCGATCACCAATAAGAAAGTTATGGAAATTTATGGGGTTTATATCTGGGGCAAAACCCGACAACCAAATAATAACTTCTATAATGTCTTTGCTTTGAAGCCAAGTCTGGACTGCAATGACACAGGAGGAATGGGTAGCATTTTATCTAATGTAAATATGAAAAAAAAAATGACCAAGACAAAGACCAAAGTCATTAGAAAAACTTTTGATCAATTCAAATGAATTTCACTATCCACTTCACTGTCTACAATGAAATGTTTTCATATGTAACTTAAAATAATTGACTATAATGAGAAAAGGAAAACACTATCAAAGTCAATAAAAAAACTTTTAATTAATTCATATAAATTTCAATGTACACTTGTATCGTCAAGGTCGACGATGAAATTTTTTCATATGTAACATAAAATAACAATCTAATTAAAATACAGAACTATTTCGTTTCGTTTTTTTAAAACCTTTTATGGCCTATACTATTCGAAGATCTGATTGGTTGTAGTGATAGGTCCCGTCAGAGGTCATATGAGAGGCTTTTGATCCTATGGCGTCAGACATTTGATTAACCAATCAGCATTGATGTTACCAGTGGATTACCCACAGTGAGTTCCATGCAAAACATGCCTAAAGCTCGCCGTAACAGACCGCTTCATTGGCTAATCCCTTACATCAGGCAGAAAATTTCAATGATAACAACTCTTCCAGATCCTAGTACGGTAAAGACATGTGAAACAAAATTTTGAACTATAAAAACGAAATTATTAATTAAAATAATTAACAAATAATTTTAAAGCAACCAAGGAACAAAACACTATCAAAGGAAGTAGAAAAAATGTTCATCAATTCATATCAATTTCATCATACACTTGTTCACATATTTACTTTAAATAACTGACAAATGCCCCCGACCTCTCAAAACAAGGAACTAAACCTTAACACTTGAATCATATCGTCACTGTCCAGTATGAAAAGTTTTCATATGTAACTTAAGATAATTGACACGAGAAAATGTGCGGTTGCAAATATAACATTGTGCGCGCTGTTTCAGATGTTTTTCTTTTAAATGCCGATTCAAATTTCCTTTCTGAGTGAATTCCATATCGCATATTGGACAAACCAACCCATAACCTGCACCAATTTCCTACAAAACACACAAACAGAACATAAATTAGACTTTTATACTGTAAAATTCCTTTTAAATTTCCACTATAATTCCACTGCATTGATTACCTCAAGAGAGAATTATAAAAGTACATGCACAAACTAAAGCCTATCTAATTTTAAAGGACAATGCTGTTAACTGTCATACATAAATTATATGATAGAACTGGTTAAATACATTCTAAATATAATATGTTACACATGTAACCATAGATGTGTAACGAGGATTTGATCAAACTGGAAGTGACGTTGGTACAAGGAAAAAGTTATTCTTATAACTGACTAAAGTTGAGTGTGATAATAGATAGATACATGGTCAATTTTCAGCTTACTGATAATCCCTTTGAAGACGAAAATCTGTGGATTACCTTGTGTTTATATTAATTCTCTATAAACAAATTCTAAGGGATAATTATAGTTTATACTAGTAGCCATATAAATAAACTAAAGCATGTGGATCACAAATCATGAGAAAGCGAGAAAAATATAAAATAGGCCTATACATATGGACATACTATAATAATTTTTTTCTTAAAAGCTACGACTATCTTTACTACAAAGAGGACAAATCGCAACACAATGAACTAGTCCAGAGAGAAAACATTATAGGCCTACTGTTTGTTCAGCTTGGCCTATTTACTGATGAATAGTGTGGTACTATACAAGTCATGTGAATTATAATTCTACAGGCTACACAAATTGCAATTCTGTGTTTGACTATATGAACGCAATCTTTAATCCTTCACCAAAAATAATTGCAAACTTTTACCTGCACCACAATATGTACACGAGTGAACCTTCAGTTTTTCATTCTGTCCAAGAGATTAGGCAACACTTTTTTGGTCACAATCCCCAATCCTGCCTCTCTGATAAGGGGGAAACCAGCTACAGGAGTTAGTCAGTACCACACACTGAGCCATCGTGGCTCCAAGAAACAAACATATTTGAATATTTCACAAAGTTTTATTGAGAAATACTGAACTATATATAGTTAACAAGTAATATTCTAATACAGTTTATAAATGTACCTAAGTTTGGTCATTTTGTGCCTAGTATTAGCCCTGTCAATCTGCCACTGTTCTTTTTTTTAAAAATGCTTTGTCAGCACCACTTTTGAAAGTATGTAAAAGGGCAAGGGACATAAATAACTGTTTACCAGTTTAAAAAGTGGTTCAGTAGTTACAAATATATGATGAATTGAAAATTTTGCAACATTTGGCATCCTCTGTATCGAAAATATAAACCTATAAGTCAGGGTTATAATTTTTAGATATGAGATTATTAACTAAACATTAATTAAATGTTACATTATCAATTTGAGCATTTTTTGAGAGATTGGTTTAACGTCCACTCAGGACTAACACATGTTTCAAATTTATTTCAATAATTTGCTTGCCCGTAGGACGTAGGGGTCTTTACCAGCGGAAAAAAACCGGAGAAAACCCACAAGGTTTGACATGCTAACCATTCGATCAACCAACCCACCCACCACCCCCATATTTTGTGAGGATTAAGCCATTAATATCAGATATCATCCTAAATATGTAAATAACATTCATTGGCTGTACCACTTAATTCTAAACGCAAAAGTTTTAATATCATCTGACAAAATTTTAAAACAGCTCTGGGTGATTTTGTTGCTGATGTGTCTTAAGAAAATAATGGCGACTAAATGATTTTAAACAAACGCTACAAGTAAAACGTTCGTTTAAATGCTTCTCTTTAAAATGGCGATTCAAGCTGGCTCTTTGAATGAATTTCTTTTGACAAACTGGGCACACATTTCCATCCAAACAACCCTACAAAATTTCACAAAAAAAACCAAAATTATTTTTTTTTATGAAAATGACAAAAACACAACCTGTTACATGTATTCTACATTTTATTTTTTTATAAACCACAAACAATTTTACAAAATCAATTCTATACTCAATAAATGATGTGAGTTAGGAATTATGCTTTATTGATTCATAATGAAAATAATTTCCTTGTCTAGATCACTCCAACAAAATAAAATAAATTTATTACAAGTGACAATAGGCTGCTGTGATCAATTGCTTATCAGCTAGATAAAGATACATTTACTAAAATGGCTAAATGGAAATGAAAGGGGTTCAATGTCCAATTTTTCTGCTGTTTCAGTTTTAATTAAAGTATTGACTTTGTTATGTTTTTCAACATCAACGAACTGTATTATTAACATATGTAACCAATCAATCACACAGTACAGAGAGATCATTCATAGATATGGTATTGAATAAAATGGTGTTTAAAGTCTCATTAACATGTTAGTTTTGTCGTTTTAAGACAAATATATGGTTATGTTTTTATTTCTATGTGTTCAATTAGAGAGGATAATTTTGTCTAGGCATTACCACCTACTCCTTCTCAATTTCCAACTGCAAAGGGTTCTTAAATTAGCTCGCAAATGTGTACACATGTGGATGCACTGCATTTTCGTGCCATCCAAAGAACTAGACACCTTCCTTGTCAGTTCACAGACGCCACTACTGACAAAGAAGAGTATGGGTAAACCACGATGCCTGGAGAAAGTTTTCCTCATAGCACAATGCAGAATATTAAGACGTTAGGGCTTGTTTTGTTCAATCAGTTCTGGGTGGGATTGATGCATGTGTAGCTTTAGGTTATCCTGTCGACTGAACGATCTGGAACATTTAAAACACTTAAAACGCTCATTCAGGTGTCTTTCTTTAAAATGGCGCTTCAAATTGCCTTTATGTGAGAATTGGTTGAAACATACAGGACAGACTACACCATTCATCAAACCACCCTACAAAATATACAGAAAAGTTTAGCCAATCAAATGACATCTTAACCTTTTAGAAACGATTTGAATTAGAAATCTATTAATTAAAGATGCATTATGTAAGATCTGGTTAAAGAGCTGGTTGTTCTTGCTAAATGTCCAAAATAGGAAAATCAAAATTAATATATTGAAAATTTCATTTAAATCACATTATTATGAGTGATGTTATCATTGTTTGAAGTTTTGACATATATTGTTTATTATCGTAGCAACGTTTCTTGTTAATCCAGACTTTGTCTTGCTTCTCCCTTTTTAAACGAAATAATTAAAGGCGATCATATTTTAATCCATTTACATCTGCACCATCTGATGATCTAAAGAGTTGATACAGGCGTGTTATGGAAAATCTATGTCCAAATAACAATTTATATAACATTTGATGCCCAAAAAATGGTAACAGACAGATTTAGGTCTTACATACATGTAGCTCAATTTAAGCTAAATTCTTTTCATTACATAAAACACTACGATTCCCAACATGGGGCAAATTTGAAAATGATGGAAATGATAAAGAAAACCTGTTTAATATCCTATTTTTTTGCACCTATTGGGATAATGAAGATGGGCATATGCCATGCTTTTCCACCTATTTGTCTTAAGGCCACTTAAGGGTTCTTTTACATGCCTGCCTATGTGTTCACAGAACCATGCCCATGCCAATCTTCATTACCCAGTTGGCCAAGAAAAGTTAAACCCCACTTTATTACAGCCACAGAATCAATAAATACATGACACAATATAAACCATTTTCTTACACAAACTATGAAAGAAGCACATTAGAAGAAAACACATCTAAATCAGTTAAAACCCACTTTATTTCAGCCTCAGAATCAATAAATACATGACACAATATAAACCATTTTCTTACACAAACTATGAAAGAAGCACATTAGAAGAAAACACATCTAAATCAGTTAAACCCCACTTTATTTCAGCCACAGAATCAATAAATACATGACACAATATAAACCATTTTCTTACACAAACTATGAAAGAAGCACATTAGAAGAAATCACATCTAAATCAGTTCTGGATGAAATTGTTTTTGATGAAGCTTAAGGTAACCCGAACGACTAAAAGATTTAATGCATGCGGTACATTGAAAACGCTCTTTCAAATGACTTTGCCTGATGTGACGTTTTAAATTGCCTTTATGTGAGAATTCCTTTTGGCATATAGGGCAGACCACATCGTCCAGACAACCCTGCAAAATATACAGTTTCACATTATTATATGTTCTATGGAACAGAGAGTATCAAATCGAAATCATTTAAAATAAATGTAATAAACAAATGTGATTTTGTAATAAATTAATCTGTGCTACATCAAATGTACATCCCAGGTGACTATCAAATTAAACCCCAAAAATCTACAATTATTTATATATAACAAACATACAAGTTATCACTGTCCCAGTTGACTTATTCATATTTAACAATTGACAGGATATACAAACATTCATGTCATCACTGTCCTAGTTGACTTTTAATGACAGAGCTGTGACAGGTAATTTAAAACAATAGTTATGTATATTTGACAACTGAAATCGATACCAATATACACCAGGCCCGTAGCCAGGAAGTTGTTTTTTGGGGGGCAAAGATGTTTTCGGGAGGGCAAACTAGCATAGGCATCTGCATGAATTTTTTCGCAGCTACTGGTATTTGCGGTAAAGGCCAATTGGAGCGTAGAATATTACATTTAAAACACTAGATATATGAACTTTTAACAAATTAATAGAAATTTTGTTTTAGTTAAAATGTAAAACATCTGGTATTGTTGTATAATAGATATCAAACATTACAAAATACATGAACCGATAGTCAATTGTGATATTGGGGGGGCAAGACTCAGTATTGGGAGGGCAGTTGCCCCCCGTGCCCCCCCCCCCCCCGATATACACATATATGCCCCAGTTGTCTTTACAACTGAGCCTAGATCTTTATTGTGTTTGACACCTTCATGATACAACCATACAGAAAGAGAAAGAAATGGGGTTTAACATCTACTCAACACAAACTAGGTCATTTCGGGACGAACATATGTTTTAATTTTATTTCGCTTGCACGTAGGGGTCTTTAGCAGTGGGAGGAAACTGGAGAAAAACCCACAAGGTTGAACAGGCAAAACCATACAAGTTACTGATGTGTCATCTCTGTTGAAAGCACTTTTACATGTATGTGAAGGACACTTGGCAGGTCTTAAGGTGTTTTGAAACAGATGTTTTGGTAACATTGACATTTGACATGTCATTGACATTTTAGAGAGCCTGTGTTACCTCACTCGTTGCCTAGCAACATCAGCATGCCTGCATTGATTGTCTAGCTGCAAGTGAACTTCAATGAGACTGCTAAGTTAAAATTAGTGAATTGTCAAGAAGTTCCTTTTTATGTATTTCAAAAGACATTTTTGGTAACAAATATATATTCATGATAGTCTGGAATGCAAATGATGGGCTGTGACATCATGAAGAAGGATTTTGTTTATGGTACGATATCAAATGTAAGCGTAGACTTTCAGTCCTACTAAAGGATTTGTTACAGAAATGACATGTTACACGCTCATATCGATGCCGTTCCTTAATATGGCGTGTCAAACTTCCTTTGTAAGAAAACTCCTTGTTACAAACTTGACAGATCCATTCACTCACATTGTCCTACAAAATATACAAAGATAAAATAAAATGCTTCATTATCTCTAAAGTTAACAAAGAGCTTTAATTCAGAATAAAAATCAAACAGGCCTGTAAATATTAATCTTATTTGTACCAGACAAAATGTCAGACAACACGGAACTAGCATTTTGTGCCGGATTTGAACTACAAATATCAATAATATTAATAAAAACATTGAATAAAAGGAGACAATCTGTTTCCGATTGTACCTGACGAAGCCTGAATTTCAGCTAGACTTTGTGACAGGTGCCCCTATTACATGTTTGCAAAGAAAATCAAATTGAATTTATCTTCCTACTTTTCTGCTCCAACAACACGAATGAAGACAGAAAAACAAACAAACACCAGCATAGAAAAGATAAGAGCAGTTTGAATTAGTAGAATTAGGCCTTGAAATACTGTATAACTGGGCCCTGTTTCTCAAAATCTTAAAGTTTGGATTTTTATCTTAGTTAAAATTTCGTCAAACAGGCCCCTGATGATGCATTCAATATCTCACAATATTTCTACATTGTACAAGTATTCCCAAAATTGAAACATGTAAAAATATAATACCATGTTTATTATATTGTTACAATGTTGAGATTGTTATAATATAAAAATGTCAAATATTACAATGTTTAGACTTGTTATGTTGAAATATAAACTACTTCAATATTTCAATTTAATCATATACAATATCAATGTTTTACTTTTTACATTATATTATCTATTTATATGATACAATCTATGTTAGGAATGAAATACAGATGTTTTTGTTCATTTGTGTTGGGATATACACATATTGCCTGGATGAAAATTAATTACAAATTTTCATTTAACCACATGATTTCACATGTGATGTAGATGTTCAGAATTTTCAGATTTTAAGGTGATTTGGGCCTACATAATTTCACATGTGAGAGAGAGAGAGAGAGAGAGAGAGGGAGGGAGAGAGAGAGAAATAGGGTTTAAGAGAGAGAAATAGGGTTTAACATCTACTCAACACAAACTAGGTCATTTCGGGACTAACATACGGTTTAATTTTATTTCAATAATTTGCTTGCGCGTAGGGGTTTTTAGCAATGGGAGGAAACCAGAGTACCTGGAGAAAACCACACGGTTTGACAGGCGACCCTACTCCTTGTTACGTACAATCTGGGATTCGAAACCACGCCAGTTGACTCAATGACAGGCTTTATGATACAGCGCCCGCAGGCTAACCATTCAGCCATCCAACCCCACAATTTCACATGTGACCGTAGACAATCAGAATAAACAAATGGGTGGGCTAATCACATAATTTCACATTTAGACATTCAAATTAAACAGACGATTTAGGCCAATGATATAATTTCATAGGTAAACATTCAAATTAAGCAGATGATTTCGGTCCATCACATGTCATCATAGATATTCAATTTAAACAAATGATTGTGGCTTATGATATAAATTCACATGTGATCGTAGATATTCAGTACGAGTAAAGGATTTGCCACAAAGATGACATTCCACACGTTTATTCCCATGTCTTTCTTTATTATGACGTGTCAGACTTCCTTTATGAGAAAACTCTTTTTGACAAATTTCACAGAACCATCTATTCACATGACCCTACAAAATATATAAATGAAATTAGTTAGTTGGGTAAATCAACATTGTCTAGTAGGGGCAGGTAGATGTATGTTTTCATATTGCCATTTTAAAACACACTTTTGAACAAGTTGGCCTTGATTCTGCAACCTATCTGAATGAATTTGGGGCCTTGGGCCATGAGAAGTGAGATCTGATGAACCTGGGACAATTTTTGTTGGAAAGGCCAACCAATGCACTACCACTCGATTTCTTTATAATTTCCATTTTACATATCCCATCACCCTCTCAATCTCATTAATGTCCATTTTACATATCCCATCACCCTCTCAATCTCATTAATGTCCATTTTTCATGTCCCATCAACGTCTCAATCTCATTAATTACCCATAATGCTAATTTTTCATGTCCCACTGCCTTCTCATTTCCAGTAACTCTCCATAATACTCATTTTTCAAGTCACATCCCCTTTCAATCTCATTAATTCCCCATTAATGATCATTTTTCATGTCCCACTGCCCTCTAAATCTCATTATTTCCTCATAATGTCCCATCTCCCTCACAAATCATTGATTCCTCGTTAATGCACATTTTTCATTTCCCACTACCCTCTATAAAGCATCCATTCCCCATTTATGTTCATTCTTCGCGTCCCACAACCTTCTACAAAACATTAATTCCCCATAAAATGTTAATTTTTCATGCTCTCCAAAGCTTTAATCCTGCATTAATTCCCATTTTTATGTCCCGCCATGATCTCCAAAGCCTTAATTCCCCATTGATGTCATTTTTCCATGTCCCATCACTTTCCCCAAAGCATGGAACCCTGGCAACGCCCACTTTGTCAAATGAATACTGAAATGTACGACTTTTTGGAGACAGAAGATTTTAACTGCAAATAGTCAACTACTATATATTATCACTAGTTCCCGCTGTGATTCGTTTAAAAATAGATTAAGAACCCAAGACTGAACCTTGGACTTCTGACTGAATACAGTCTCTCCTTCCAAAAAAATTAAAAGTAAGAAATGAACATATTTCAATTAACAACAATTTTAATTCTGAAGATAAAAAATACAAGACTTGTGGATAATGCAATAAAGTTTTAAAAGTTTATCCAGTTTATATTAACTGGTTCATAAAATATAAACATTGTGATCCCCACATATATAATGATCAATATGATTAAACTGTTCAAAACAAAACCAGGTATATATGTATATAATTACTTCTCATTAACTTGAAAATGTGACCTGTATGTGTTACAAAACATGAAATAACAGAGAAATAGTTAAATCCATATATACCTTGTGTTGTGTTTTATTATGAATAGTTAAACATGCTTCTAGAAATGATTACACTTCGTTATTTCTCAATATGAAAATTTCAGTTCTATAAATTGTTGACCTGAAGGATTGTAAACATTTGGTTTTAAAACCATAAACTTATATTTGTGATCATTGTCATTTTCCTAGTCATATAAGTAGTTAAACGTGCTTCTATAAATGATTACACTCCTTATTAAGTTATTTCTCAACATGAAAAATTTCAGTACCGGTAATATAGACTGTTGACCTAAAGGATTGTAAACATTTAGTTTTTTAAAACCATAAACTTATATTTGTGATCATTTTCATTTTCATAGTCAAGTAAAAACGTCTGCATTTCTTATAGTCATGAGAGCATAGCTCTAATACATACGATTAGCAAAACCAACATAATCATTCTGCAAATCACTATTAAAGATCATTTCCTACTCGATACCTTGAATTTCAACAAAATGTAATGAATGATATACAAATAACCTAAGCTACTTGAAGCCAGCAATATCAAGCAGAACTGTTCTGTTGACCAAGATAAATCGAAAAGAGGAACGATCGCATGCTATTTTTATAAAATTGATTTGTTTGCCCGACTATTGCGTTCAGATGTCACAGGTTAGCTAGCCTAACCAGTTAGAATTTTGTGTCGGAACATTATGCACCTGCTTAATGTGATCGCGTAAAGTGGATATGCGAGAAAACGTTTTCGGACACGCGGGACAAACATGACGACGTTTTAGATGAACTCCATGAACATGTCGAGTCAAACTGCCAGTCTGAGTAAAAGTTTTTCCACACCAGGAGCAAACCTGTTTCCCCTACAAATAGACATAGAAGAGAAATCAATTATTGTACATAATTACTCATTTCTAAAGCAGAGATTATAAATTGGCAGAGAATGGGTTCAATATTCTTTTTTATTTCAAACCATCACTAAAAATAAAATAAACAATAAAAGTACGAATTTTTCACAGTTTACTCTTTTTTAAAAAATAATTTCTAAAGGGTGGAAATATTCCACTTAAAACAATCAACTACAAATCAAATCACCAAGACAACGATTAATGTGTTTAATAACTAAGATTTATACAGTTCCAGATTATCAGTCATCAAACTACAATAATGCCTATTTCTGTATGCAGGACTGTTACTTTTGCCAGCCAGTTAATGTAGCATTATGGAAGATTGAATAAAGAGCTGACAGTTCTCGCTATAATAATTCAAAAATGGATAATGTAAAAGGAATATGTTGAAAATTTCAGTAAAATTACTTTACTCTGAGTCGAGATATCCGCAATACAATTATAGTGATAGTCTAGCCTCAATTGTCTCGATTATCCATTCTTAAGTTTAAGATAAACTGAAGATCAGATTTAAATCTGATTAAAAAATCTAGACTGGCATCGACAGTTGATTATGGTATTGATAAGCTGTTTAATGTCTAATTAATATGAAATGGGCAGATTTAGCTCTTGCGTAATGTCTGTTTAATTTTTGATATACCAGCATTATTATTACTTCAGATTAGCAGGTTTATAATGACTCTTTGGATTGATACAAATGATTGAATTACATTTTAATTGATTTTACACATAACTACAAATTTAAGTATATTTATTATTGTGCTTTAAGGTTAAATTCTTAAATTCTAATTTCCCGTCATATAAACTGATTGACAAGTAAGTTCTCCAGCCAGTCAATTTCATGACTGATAAACATGACTGAAACTAGAAAGAATCCTAATTATAAAAATAATGGCATTATGGACTGAAAAGTGTTATATAGATCGAAATGTACTGGTAAACGTTTAAATAATAAAGTTAGATAGTCTCATAAACCGTGGAATAAAATCATGCGTATCTCCTCTGAAAGACTAAACACTTTCAGGGCAGTTGATGTTTATGGTAACGTTTAATGTGATCGATCATATGCCCCTTTTGTGTGAACTTTTTATCGCATAATGGGCACTGTAAGCGAACATTAAGATGAACCCCTTGCACGTGCCGTGTCAAACTTCCTCTCTGAGTAAATGATCTATGACACCAAGAACAAACAAAGTCTTTACCAATCGACCCTCCCTAAAAAAGAAACAAAAGAACCTTAATGATATTTATTACGGTAATCAATATTAATAATGCTTAATGAATTTTATAAATGTTCACAATTACATGTTTTTGTGTTATTCAACTGCCCAGTTATAATCTTCACTAGAAAGTCGCTCAGATAGAAATGGAGTTAAATGTTCACTTGAGAAACTCAACAAAATCCCACACAAGGGCACAAATGATACGTTACCTAATACTTTTCGAACAACTAAATAAAACAGTCCTGAACCTAATCCTGATATCATCTTACAAGAAATCATCGAAGAGTGAGGCAAACTCACCAATATTCCCCAAAACACATATAATATGCTCCAACAACAACTGACACAACATAAATTCATAATTATCAAAACAAAGATACCCATATTATGAACATTCTGTAAATAATTCTATTCCAAAGTATTGTAGATTTTATGAACACCCCGCAAGTGGCTAATCAGATTTCCTTTCTGTGAAAAAACTTTCGAGCACATGGGACAATTAAGGCGGATCATTTTATGTATTCCATTGATATGCCTAGTCAAACTTCCACTTTGAGTAAATTTCTTGCCACACCACTTGCACGTCAAACCAACTCTTTGTGTTCCCTATAACAGAGACGAAATCAAATACAGTAAAAAAATAATAATAATAGAATTATCCTGATTGCATAAAAGCGATTAAAAAATATGTCATATTTCTCTACCCTAATCAACACTAAAAATCTATCAAGGAGATTATGTATGTGAAATTATCAACAAAATACAATCATAAAACCCATTAACACATCTTCATTGTAATTTACAAGATAAAAGTAAGAGAGAGAGAGAGAGAGAGAGAGAGAGAGAGAGAGAGAGAGAGAGAGAGAGGGGGGGAGAGAGAGCTCCACACAAACTGGGTCTTTATTTCAATAATTTACTTTGTTAGTTTAGGAGGAAGCCTGTAGGCCTACACCAAAAGCCTTGGAACCAAATCACGACTTTTGATGCAAATTCAATATAAATTAATATCCAGATTTTTGGTATTACCTTAAAGAATGTTTGATTATGTGGTATTATTATAAAGACAGTTAAATATGGTGGTATTGATATTACTTTAAAGAAGTATGTGATATAGCCTAAAACTAAAGTCAAATTATGTGACATAGAAATTCAAATTATATGGTATTACCTTAAAAATAGTTGAATTATGCAGTATTACCTAAAGGAAACTTAAATTATGCTTTATTTTCTTAAAGGAAACATTCTATGTATATGATATGACATCACTATGTGGAACTATGTGACATTGCCTTAAATTTGTCTTAATATTGTGTATAACTTAATAAATGACTGTGTTGAATTATATAGTATCATTTTAAAGGAAACACTACATGTATTCAATATAAGTTAACATCACTGAGTCAAATTTGTCCGAATTCCATGTACAACTTCAATATGTCTCTTTAAATTGCCTTTAAGTGTGAAGATTCTATGACAAACAGGACATTTTATTCGCATCTGAAGGTGTGACACTTGAATATGACGATTTAAACTTCCTTTCTGTGTAAAATGCTTGCCACAACTTGGACAATAAAAGCCTGCCTCAGGACCATGTTCATCCTGAAAAACAGAGGTTTAGGTATTGTTAATGCCATTTACCAGAAAACTGCCAATAGAGCCAAATGCTGAGGCAAGGATCTTACAATAGAAAAGAAAACAAAGCGATAATTTTTATGTTAGGCGGTACCAATTTAAATTGGTAATATTTTGCTTCTTATTTTGAAAAAAGTTTTATGATCATTAACAGGATTGTTTGACTATTTATTGATCCTGACCCTGAAGAATGAAATGTGACCCCCCATGGCATACTGGGTCTCAATGAGGGAATTTTGAAAATTGAGTTATTATCATTTTCATATTCTGCGATTCTATACCTTCAATTTGATGTAAAGTTTGTTTAAATCGGGCATAAATTGACTGAGTTGTGGCGGCTTGAAGCCACCCAACACACCAAAGTAAGTTTTGAGAAAAATCAAGTTAAAGATTTGCTATGTTTCAAAACAAAATACCATAGCAACCAGGCCATTTATTTGCTTTTTTGTCGTGGAATATTGTTTTCTAGGGGTTTTCAGGGGTGCTGAAGACGAAAATTATAGTAAAAATTTCATCCGACAATTTCCGCCATCTTTTTTTTCAAAATGGACGCCAAAATGACAAATTTCCGAGTCTTCATAAGTAACGTGTTTATTAATGTCATTGGTCGGGTTTTGGGGGTTACTGCATTAAAAATTGCAATATAAGAGTCGATCAGATAATACCCGCCATTTTGTTTTTCATAATGGCGGCCTAAATAATAAAATCAAGCCGACAATATCGACCATTTTGTTTTATCAAAATGTCGACCAAAATGACAATTCTGTTTTTGTCACCGTATATTTGTAACCACATGGTGCCATGTCATCTTATATGTGTTATTAGGCACAAGAATGTTGTAGTATTAAAGGGTCGACCGGACTGTATCCTCCATCTTGTTTTTCAAAATGGCCACCAAACCAATTATTAGAGATCTTATACTTGGTACTCGTGTAATATATCATTTTTGGGGTTTTCGGGGTCGCTAAAGACGACAAACATGGTTTTGGGTCGATACAACGAATATTGATCATTTTACATATTCGATGATTTTATAATCACTCATCAGTTATGGTCACACCTTGCAGGTAAGGGTATGCTATCAAGTATAAGAAAGGGGATCATTTTTAAAAGAAAACAACAGTATACTAAAAACTCTCATCAATTTAATAGAACATAATAACACATTATTTTATAATGCAACAGAAATATTACTAGTATTTTTGTAATAAAATATAATAACAAATTGAATAATAATAGCACTCGAAATAGGACGATTTGTAAAAGAAAAATAACTCAAGCACTGGAAATGTGGCCATTTAGATGAGTCACCTCATTTTGATCCGACGGGGTGCGGCATATCTGGTGTTTATTACGATGACATTATATTAACGCCCATGTCGACCACGTTTCGCTGGTGGTGGACAAATGTCATTGTTCGTGCATAGACCACGACCACGACCACGTTTAGCTGGTGGTGGAATGTTCTCCGTGTTATTAGTTTGACCACGACCTCGACCAAGGCCACGTTTCATAAATATATTATTATTTAGACAGCATGCTATTCCGGGCATAGAACATACCCAAAAGATCGAAGAGATTTACCGTTACAGGTTTATAAAAAAAAAAATATCACCCAGCGACCATGCCATTAAATCATTCGTTATTTTGTCGTTTAATATTAATAATTTCTTCTATAAGTTTTCAAGGGTGCTGAAGACGAATATTGTAGTAAAATCCTATTTCCTGTTATAACGTGTAATTTAGAACAATGTATACATTAGTAGTCTAAGTTTGTATATTATAACTTTGGTGAGTTTAACTTCAGTTAATCTCCTTAATTAATTAGCACCTTGGTGTTAGTGGTCGGAAGATTAAGGTTGTTGATTGGGTAATCAAGTTTAGTAGTTTATTTTAATCTTCTAATCATCAAAGAAGCCGCCACAGCTTTACAATTGAAATTAAGATTCTGGGTGTACAAAAAGTCTAAGGTTAATTTAATTTAAACAATATTTTATTCAAATAAGATACATGTTATACGTTTTCAACTGTCAAAAGTTAAGGATTCAAAAACTAACCAAGGGCTTATATTTATTCGTCTCCTTATTTAATAAATATACTAAAATAGACGTATGATATATACACTGCACATACAAATACATTAACAGTGCTGTATTTTGTATTCACTATTAATCATGCATGCAAGTAGTTAGTGACATTTACAGTGCCTTACCATTTCATAATACATTTAGAGTCCGTCAGATGTATAATAACCGAGAATTTAGTTAGTATTCTACGATGGTTATTGTTGTCTTTTAGATAAAATTGTATAAATCTGTGGACTTGATTAAAAATGTACATGCAAGGTAGTATTCCTATCGCCGTTTGAATTCTAACATTGGTAAACTTTGGACAATGTAACACATAATGTTCCGTGTCCTCTATTGTTATTTTCAGCCTTCGGTACCGTAACGGTACCCCAAAAATTATGATTCCCTAATAGAATAGAAATTTAAACTTCATTGGCATGAAATGCTTAGGTTTAATTTCGTGCATTTTGGAAGCGGTGTAATTAAACAATGGCATATATTTCCCACTCGATAATCGTCGGATTTCGACACATTGGTCGTTCTTATTATCCTGATCCATTATGATAATAGAATAATATCCAATATGCATTCTTTACTTTGTATGCGGTATGAAGCGACAGTAAACGGAATTCACCTAAAAAGTTCTCTTCAGAAATAGGTTATTGGCTATTTTGTTTATTTCCATTTAAGGGCTTAAATTATTTTCTAACAGACCAAACGAGATAATTATAAAATCATCACCGCTTTGATTAGTTATTCGGTGTAAATAATGGATTATAGACGGCCTTATCATTGCCAGTTATCAATCAATTAACCCCTAATACCGTACGTGAGAAGTGATTACATAATTAGCATTACTCATGACACGAACAGCGTGTTGATTATTTTACGATGTTTTTGATTAACACTCCATGGCTATCTATATTATACGATCAGAATTATGTTGCTTCATGTAATGTATTGAACGTTTAATCTTTAATAAACAAACAACAAAAATTGCTTCTGCCATTTTTCATAGAAAATCGCATGTAGATAGTCAACATTGCCCAAATCTAATTTCTATCAATCGCTTGAGCCTCGATCCGGCCACGGAACCACAATGCTTTGCACGCGTTGTCTGGGCCAATCAGCAAGCGAGTCGTGTTGGCAGCATAGCAACAAGCCAAGGTTGTTTACAGTTTTAGGGGTATTAAAACCCCTTTGTATTCCTTCAAAATGAATTCATCGGTAATTCTTTGGTCATATTTATAAACTAGAGATTCTCCGCTTTGCAACAATACCAATTAATATGCAAGAGCAACGAGCGATCGCCCGCTGCTAGCGAAGAAACATAACTAATTTTACCGATAATTTTAAGAAATATGACAGACTTATGAATGCGGTACCCGTACAAAACGTTCAAATAAAGGCGTTCTAAAATCTTTTATTGATGTTTTGATCTTTTGTATCGATAGATAGTATATTTATAGACTCATTTTTGTTAAAATCTCAATTTCGATCAAAATCAATTATTTCACTTATTTTGTCTGTAGTCCAAAATTATATTTTCCGTATTCCGACTCAAGATGCCCTGGTGAGTAACAAATATTAATTTGATTTGTCCTAAGGATAATTAATCATTTACAATAGGATAAGTTAAAGCATGTGGTGCAATAAGTCCTTTTATACAAGAAGTGTGTGGTGCAATAAATCCTTTGATACAAGAAGTGTGTGGTGCAATAAGTCCTTTTATACAAGAAGTGTGTTGTTTAAAAAATCACTGGATCTTACTTAATTAACTGTAACCCAGGTATCATTTAATCTTGTGTATCTGGGACTAATCTCTTTCACAATTGTTTAATATCAAATCTTTGTAAAAAATAATTTGAAAAAACGTTTAACATCACCATAAATCGTTAATTCTTACTTGTGTCCAGTTTAAAGCTGACTGTTTTTTTTTGATAATGAGTGTCCAATTAACAAGTTTTTAATTTCTTGACCACTGTTCAAAAATTAAACAATACACATTATTAATCAATCAGGTTTTTTATTTTTTAACAGTGAAATTGGACACTCATTATCAAAATTGAATGGTCAGCTTTTAAATTGAACACAAGTACAAATTCAATGATTTATCGTGATTTTAAACGTTTTTTTTTACAAATTTTTAAACATAGATTTGATATTGAGCAAATACGAAAGAAATTAGTGCCAGATACATAAGATTAAATGACACCTGGGTTACAGTCAGTGAAAAGATGGTCACATTGCATGCAGGAGGACTATTTTTCTTTAAAACACCAAATGTCTATATGAAACAAAAATATTGATACCGAGTTATTTAAAATGGTCAAAGTGATTTGACTTATTTAAAAACTTGTATCTATTTTTGATGAGCAGTACGATAGTGACGTCTTAGATTCCCCGTTTGTGCAAAATGTTTTTCACATCCATTGACTGGACACTTGATCCTGAGATTCTGATGAGTTCCCCTAATGTGTCTTTGACAGCTGCTTCCTCTAGTGAACTGACGCCCGCACCATGGACATATCAAATCCTAAAACACAGATTAAATATGTTGATCAATTTGACAGCCATTAAAGCTTATTTCCATACACACAACACGACAAATACTGGGTAACGTAATTACTTAGTATGTTTTAAGCACAGTTAATTTTGATGTATATGACGTTGTTTAAAGGAACAGGGACTATGTGGAAGGGATGTCAAGGCACGCTTTGTGTCATGGGTCAAAGGTTTCTCTGTTAAATATGTTCAATAATAAATACATTGTGTACTGTATGTATTAAGTAAAGAGTTAAAGACAAACAAATTGTTTTATTTTCTTTTGGAAAGGTGACATTAATTATGAAATATGGTGAACTGTACGAAGATGTCTTCTGAGATTAGATTTCTGAGCAAAAACACTCGGGCATGATTCCACTGGACAATTCAGTCGGACACACTGGTGACTTCCTTTGATATGGCGATGGAGATTTCCTTTCGTAGCAAACTGAGCAGCACATAACGGACATTTATATTCTCCTGTCAGGTTAATTACCTAAAACACAGATAGGAAGATTTGTGAGCCTTAAAATTGTAGGACTTTGGTAGATGACATAAATCCACAACAAACAAAACACAAGGTATATGGATAAAGGTGCTTTTTTGTTATTTAATAACAACATTTTATAAAATAATACACAGGTTCTACTTTGTAGACGACCGCAGGATATAAAATGATGTCCAATATAGATTTGTCTATTTTTGATGTTTTTATTGACATTTTTAAAATATGTCCAGCACAAAATTCCGAATTCAGATACTGCCCAACATTGTCTGTGCCTGGAGTCTTATTTTCGGGTGCCTCATTGGTAATAGAACATAAAGTGAATACTTCTTGATAAATATATACACATAGCTAAATACTGAGATCACATCAATATGAATTCCGTCTTCATTAGACTGTTAAAGAACAGTAGGACGCTAAACCTGTTTCTTTACCCCGGCTCCCCCCTTTAAACAATCATAGTTCACTAGACTTAAGTAGCTATTTGTTTCTAAAGACCCCAAAGGATAAAAAATGTTGTGGATCTCAGGAGAGTTAAGAATTATCAATTATGTAAACTTTGAAAATGATATTTATTTCATAGATAATTATAACCATCATTTGTAACAAAATATTAAACAATTTCACAATACACAAAAATATCAATAAAGAAATGCATGTAGCCCACATATATAGCTTACCATATCCATTTCTTTGTAACAAAATAGATTTAAAATGCACCAAGAGAAACATTAGATTAACTACTTAATGAATATTAACAGCTACAGATGAAAATCAGTCTTCATAAAGTTTAGAAGATATTTCAGTGACATTTATATAGTTATAAACAAGAATATCCGTAAACAAAACAATATAGTAATAATTAAAAACAAATCTTCAACATACAAACATATTAAAACCTCAAAATACAGCAGGAATCTAAAAACGATTTCTTATAGTTGGGAACCACTATGACTCTGGCTCACAAGGCAGGAGATCCAAAAGCCAGTCTGGCTGGTCTTTCCTTCTCAGTGGTGCAGGAAAGGGAATTACCCCCCCCCCCCCCAGGTCCCGTTTATACCACTGGCAGCACAACGGATTTTGACCGACGGTTTGAAATCGAGTAAGCCAGAGACGCTGTCAGGCAAAATTCACCTAACTGTGCATTGCCTGCCATTGGTGCAGAAACAACAGATTATCAACTTCATTTCATTTGCTTCAAAATGATTTAATTTTCTAATTTTTGTTAAGATGAGAATACTTAAGATGTTCTTTTAAGTTTCCTTTCTGTGTAAATGTTTTATTACATAATGGACACTTGATACGAATCTTTAAATGAGTTCCATCAATGTGCCGTTTTAAGTTCCCTCTTTGACTAAACAGTCGGCCACAGTAGTCGCATGAATAATCAACATTACCCTACAATGAAATAAAATAGAAATAAATTGACAAGTATTCCTTAAAGTAGCGTTGAGTATATGTAGAAACATCCTAAACACATTGGTTTCCAGCTTACTCTATTTCTAGTATAGGCTATTCGAAAAATAAAGGACCCTACCGAAGACTAAGGCACATTTTATGGAGATTTGTTTTTAGTCATTGTGGTCTATTATGTACTGTGCTTGTTGCTATTCTAGGCTTTTAATGGGGCCCAGTCATCGGGTACCACAGACAGTTAATGGCTTGTGTGACAACCCAGTGACCAGACCCGCATAATGAAAAGGTTAACGATTAATTCCAGTGAGGTTACCCAATTAGAAATATATTTAATACTGATTCATGAAAAGGAGTTAAAAGTTATGGACTTTACCACATAAAGCCATCCAAACTGTTGTGTTAAATAACTATAAAATATCATACTTTTCGGCACCAACTGGGCTATTCAAAGCAGGTATCATGCAGTGTAATATGTGTACGCCAACAAATACACACAGGACCTCAAATATTTCATAGCCATACAATAACTACACAATGTTAATTGTCAGGCCCTCTGCCCTGCACCACTGACAATGGGGGAAAACATGCTGACCATTCCGAGCAATTTTCTTGGCCAACACCAGTATCATTATCAAATGTCTACATATTGTGGATATGAAACTGTAATAGATGTTCTTTCAAGTTGTTTTTACGAGTAAAGCTTTTTTCACAATAAGGACATTTGTTTTTAATCTTGTAGTGAGTTCCTTCTACATGACGTTTTAGATTTCCTTTTTGACTAAATACTCGGCCACAGTAGTCACATGGAAAATTATCAACATGACCCTACAAAAAAATAAAATACAGTCTATGAATAAAATAAACAAAGAAAAGTTAAATAACAGATTAGAATATAAAGTAAGAAATAATCGTGAACAGTCTATGAAAAGGAATTCTATCGAGATGTAAACTTAAACTGCATGCAATTTTTAAATAAAACACTATCTACACGGTAAGAGAGAAATGAGGGTTAAAGTCCATTTAACACAAACTAGGTCATTTCCGGATTAACATATGGTTCAATTTTATTTCATTTGAATAAAAATGTTAGCATGCAATTTGATCAATGTAACATACTGATGGCTTATAAATACTATTTCATTTCCGTTTTTATTGTTTTGTTCTTATTGATTTAATTCCCAGTTTCATTGTTTTTTTCTTCTCCTTTTCATCGTTTCTTTCTTAATTTTCATTCCCGGTTTCATCTATTTTCTAATTCATGTTATTTATTTAATTCTTTATATACTTTACTCCATGTGGTACATTTTGACATGATCTTTGAGGTGACCCTTTTGAGAAAATGTTCGATCACAAAAAGGACAATTTATTCGGATTTTCAAATGCATTCCCCTGATGTGACGAGCTAAATTTCCTTTCTGAGTGAAAACTTTCCAGCAGTATTTACAAACAAGGCCATCATCAATTGCTGCCTAAAAAATAAACAAAACAATTTGTGAGTCTACGGAAAAATAAAACGACCAAGTGAATGTTTAAAATGTATTTTGCTTTCGACAAGCAGTATGCTCATATCTGGAGTTACCAAGTATGTAAAGATTATGTAATAAGAAAAGTGTGCCAAATAAAACTGAGCTTCACTTGTCTACACATTGGCAGCATGAAAAAGAATTGAAGAAGACCAGCAGAAACGCCTCTATATACAGGTAAAATAATCTTAAACGTAACCATAGATATCAAAACATTTATCATAAAAATTATAACATTATTCATTTTAACTACAGCACTGAACAGTTATAACGATCAAAACAATAATCCAAGTATGTTATTCATTTTGACTAGTTATTATAAGGATTACAACAATAATCCTGGTATGTTATTCATTTTGACTAGCACACTGAACAGTTATAAGAATTAAAAAAATAATCCTGGTATGTTATTCATTTTGACTAGCGCACTGAACAGTTATAAGGATTAAAACAATAATACGGGTATGTTATTTATTTTGACTAGCGCACTGAATAGTTATTATAAGGTTTACAACAATAATTCCGGTATGCTATTCATTTTAACTAAAGCATTGAACAGTTATCATCGGGATTACAACAATAATCCAAGGTATATTATTCATTTTGACTACACATATATCTGTAAAATTTTCCTCTTATCACAGTGCATAGCGTCGTTTTATTTGCCAATTTGGTGCAGAACGGGTAGGAGGTAAAACTACATTTCATTTCAAAACAGTAGGCTAAAAAGAATCTCTTAATTTGTTATATTCAAAAATGTGTTTCCTTTTGATATGATCTTTCAAATTATCCAATCGCGTAAAATCTCTTTTACAAAATGTGCAGGGGATTCGCATATTGAGATGAAGCCCTTTCACATGTCTCTGTAATGCCGCTTTCCAGGTAAAAACTTGACCACACCAACAACAAGAATGAAAACCGCCATCACTGACCTAAAAGTATAAACAGATACAGGCAGATCAGTTTCTTGTTGCTAAGCAGTGTGTGTGGATTTATGGGTTTTAATTCTATTTTAGGATCTATGAGCAGCGCACTGAAAGAAACAAATGTAGGATTTTGACAAGAGGCCATATTCCCTCAGCAGGGTATAACATCAGAAACGCAGATCAATGCCCAATTTGCACATCCTATGGCTGACCAATGGTAAGAATTATTCTAACCATCCATACCTGCTACCATGTATGTGTGTATTACTGGTGGAAAAGTATGCTAATTACCACAGCGAACTGTATGTCTTTTACTGATGGAATGTGTATTATGATTACCACATAAAAGCATGTGTATTACTGATGGAAAGTGTATAACGATTACCACACAAAACCATGTGTGTATTACTGATGGAAAGTTTGTTTTTGATTACCACACAAAAGGAGGCTGTCTGGGCAACATTACCTCATAGCACACTGTTCTTGTCTTCATTAGCCCAGTCAGTGCAGATATCATATTAAACCCCTATTTCATTTCATTTCATCAAATTGTACATGACAATGAAATATTTCACCCGATTATCAATTGAAAAATAAACAAATAATTCAGTAATAAACTAAGCATTTTAATATAACTGCACAAAATGAGGATGAACAGGGCACATTTTGGGAACACTGCAAAATTATCTCATACACTGTCAGTCACAATTCACTCAGAACACTGCCATTTTGTCCGCTACACATTATCTTTTATCTATGTTTTACTGATGTCTGATATTTTAAATACACATTCACTATAAGCTTAATACATGTTGGGTAATGAAATTTAAATTGTCGTTTCCGTGCTAGTTATTCAACAAATGATAATTCCTTCATTCAATCAGGTCTGATATTCTTTCAAATGCATTCGTCGAATGTGGCTTTTCAGATTATCCAGTCTTCTGAAATCTTGTTTACAAAACATGCACGTGTGAAGCACATTGAGATGGTGTCCTTTCACATGTCTTTGTAAGTCACCTTTCCAGTTAAAACAGTTACCACACCAAGAACAAGAATACGGACCACCATCATTGACCTACAATTATAAATAGATACAGATCAATGCTGGTGATAAATCTTCTTGTATCAGTAAAATTAGTAAATAAATTTGGGGGAAATGGGGTTTAATGTCCTACTTTTCTGCACCAAATGGGCTAATGAGGACTGTTGTGAATATACCATACAGTGTGCAATGAAGGCAATTTTGCTCTAATGTTAAATAAATATTCGGCTTCCCAAAGATTGGGTACAGTAGGTGGGTTGAGTAATTGGAAACTATCCTCTTTCAGTCACCTTTAATGATTTCCTGTAAAATAACTACAGCTGAAGACATGAAGCGCCCCCCCCCCCCTCTGTGAAATGTAAACAGAGTTATCTCCTGTCAACCGCTTAAAGCCCATTTAATCATGTTGCACAAATGTCGCTTTTTCGCCTACTGTTTACTGAATTGTCGAAGTGTAAATGGGGTCTTGTTTTTCATCCTATCGAACGACCAGATGTGTTTCTTATGAACACGCTTATACAACAATTCTATAGCCTACCACCCACTTTCCGGCAAAATGATCGTGTTTTGGGTAAAACTTATAAATCATATGAACTTGTTATTACTTGATTCTTTTAATTCCTTAAAATGTATCCGCCTAATATGACTTTTTAAGTTATCGAGTCGTGTAAATTCCCTGTTACAAAATGTACAAGTGTGATGAACATTTAGATGCAGTCCTTTCACATGTCTTTGTAAGGCCCCCTTCCAGCTAAAAACTTTACTGCACCACGAGCAAGAATAAGTACATTCATCATTGACCTAAAATTATAAATAGACACAAAATCAGTTGGTTTCCAGAGGTTATTTTTATTAGGAATTATTTCAATAGGATTTGGTAATCGAACTGGAAAGAACACAGGACATAATAGAGTCTATTATCAGTTGGTTTTCAGATTGGTTCTTATGAATTATTTCAATGGGATTTGGTAATCGTACTGGAAAGTACACAGGACACAATAGAGTTTATTACTATGTAACATTGTGGCTATAAAACTCTGGTCTTTGAAACAAATAACTTATTTTTCACATATAGTTATAGTAAGCCTATACTCTATTAAAGTGGCAGTAAGCTCATTTCAGTTGGAAAGGTTTGATTTCATTAACTAGCCATTAAATACTGTGTATAAACTTGTTTGTAAAATGTACTTGTATATCAATTTACATTTTTTAACAGATTCAATAAAATAATATCCCCCACTAAGCTATTGATTATGTCGTTAATTGGAATCAGACACTATTTCAGTAGCCAACTAATTGAAATGCGGTAGTACTGGCAATGTCCATGTAATTGGTGTGCCTAATCTGTAGGTCGGTCATGTTTTTTTTTAAAATTTCTTTTGTGTAGTGGGTTTTTCCTACATTTACTTTTATATATGGCATGGCAATCCTGGATAAAATGGTTTTAATGGAGCTAAACTGAACTAGTTCAAGACATTTTGAAGTTTCTGCTGGACATGTATTTAAGAGACAAATCTGTGTCTGATAAAATGACTACCAAGAGAGGAATAGTGCCAGATTCTTTGGCTAACAATGTCTTTATATTGGGTGCCTTAGTACCACAATGCCTAATTTACCTACAATAAACTGCTGTTGTAAGTGAAGTTCAGTGCTTGATGAATTGACTAATAAAATCACAGGAAATAGGAAAGAATCTGTGTGGTATGATTATGTCTGTATAACAGGTGCCCCATTCACAGACTTGTGTTTATTTTAGATTAGACATGCCTCTGATAACCAGTTGTTTAAAATGACAAATTAGTGCTTATTGGGTCTGAATCTGTACCTAAAAATGTCTATCACAGGTGCCTTATTCCCAGACTTGTCTTTATTGGAGATTAGACATGCCTCCCATAAACTGTTGTTTTAAATGTGCTTTTCTGATATGTGATCTCAGTGTATCTTGTCTGCTGAAGAATTTATCACAGATTTGGCATTTCACTTTGAAATTAAGATGGGCTTCTCTTATGTGACGATTTAGTGCACTTTTCCACAAAAACTTTTTCTCACACTGATCACAACCAAAATATTCTGTTCCTGGGGGCACAAAATCCTAAAATAAAATAACATGAAAAAATTAAATTGGAGCCCATGTAAGGTAAGACATTGGAATCAATGGAGAATATCCAATGCACCAAATGAAATTGAACAAATGAAAGGCATGATCATGAAAAAGCTTAAGACCTAACCAAATTAATATCTAATTCTTCTGGGGTTTGATAAATACATGTCTGTGTCAGTCCTATGAACAATTTTTGTTTAAAATTTCTGAACATAAAAATGTAGAATTAAAACCTTTTGAGGAGTACAAACAAGTTCTCTCTGCTTTTAATTAATTTTATTACCCCCGAAAATAAGAAGCAGAATTATGAGTTCCCCAAGAACGAAAGTTGGTGTGGCCTTATATTATCAATCACCATAGGCAAGAATAACCAACAAAATCACTTGTTTACAGTCTTTAATTGTATTTTACATATTTATCAAAGCATTATGCATCAAAACAAATGTCTTCAATTGGGTTAGTGATTAGACAAAAAAACAATTAGAACCAAGTAACAATTAGATCATACAATGTAACAGGAGAAGAAAAAGAGAAAAAAAGTATACTAAGCTACATGAAGTATCGTCCCTGCTGAACAAAAAGTGCATCACACTTTGGGGAGAATAAGACATAAGTTTTAATGAATTGCCAAAATTATGGGTATAATAAACTCTTGTCTTTTTCTTATGTACCCCTGTTTGGCAGGAACTATCGTACGTCGTTTATATTAACACCATCATAGATATTAACACGCTAAAACTTTGTCCCGTTAACCATTCATGTTTTAATAAATGATAAGCCCATATCTCTCCTTGTCGATCCTAATAGTAATTGCACCACCCCACACATACAAAACTCATAATCCCGACATGCACAATACACACAGACATTTCAAGCAATAATGAACAAATATATAGATCTATGGTCCAATGTAAAAACACCATCTTGAATGTTGAAAATTAATAACCCTTCACTGATAGTCTGGTTTTTGCAGATTCCTTGGAATTTTGTCCAAACAATGCATATTTTTATAATGTATATTCAAGGAACTTTTTCTCGTAAAAAGCGAAGAACACAATTCACATTTAAATCTATAATTATAATGTTGGGATTCAATATGCCTCTTGAGATCAATTTTCCACCTGTATTTCTTCTCACAGTCAGTACAATCCCATGTCCAAACCTAGAAATACAAGCAGAAAACGGCATTTCAATCTCGGCTCTTGAAGATAGTTGCTTTCAACCTGAACTAGATGTTGAAGAAAATTAAATTAAAATGAACAATACTAAAAAAAAATAGGTTTGCTAAGAAATTATGCAAATTTGCCTACAAAAGGTTGACATTTCCATTATTTCTGTACAATGCCAGCTATCTTTAGGCAAAAAAGTGTGGATAATTTTTGTTAGTTTGTGTTTGTGTTTAAAAGATTTTATGGATGGCTTCTGAAGTCCTCACGTGTGAATCCCTTTAAAAAGTCTGTCATTGTAAATATGATTTTTGTGAAGTGAAATGTTGAATATGATAAAGCCATTATCATCAAAATTTTGAGATAACACAACCTAGTCAACTGTTATATCCAAGCCACAGTTGAACATATTCCCATCTAAATGACTAGAAGCTTTCCTTGTCGCACATTTTGGCACCATCGACGAGAAACCAATCTGGAAAATCCCAAGGAACTTTCTCAGACCTGAGATAGAAACTGGGACCTCCTGGTGCAATACTCACCAAGCCACCGTAGCTCTATAGGAATAATAAAGTTTTATCTCAATCTACATATAAGCATTTTCTGCAGATTTTCTCTGTGACGAAATCGCATGGATAGTTCTATAATGTACGTTCAGATTTCCGGTCTGAGTGAATGATGCTTCACACAAATCACATTTATATCGAAAATTTAGATGTTGAGCTTTCATATGTCTTATTAGGTAGGATTTCCACTGAAACCCCCTCGAGCACACAGTACACCGAAATCTTGTATCTTGTCCTTCCTGGAATAAAGGAAGAGGTTCAGAAATTTTAGTAAAGTCTTATCAAAATGTCTTTTTAGATAGACAAAGGACACAAATCTATGGAATACAATTAATGTGTATTATTGAGCAATATTTCACTAGTTTTTATCATCATTTGCTCGATAAAGATTAGAGAAACCTTGTTGAAATGCTGATCAGAAATAAAGAGTCATTTTATTCCATAGAAGTATGTCCAGCATGTTTCCAGGTTAATTACTAAATGCCATTGAAACCATTTTTTTAGATATCAGAAGGTGACTGTCATTATCTACAGCATAGTTTTTAGTTAAGATTCTTTGTGCGGTTAGTACTGATCAAAGTCACAACCTTATCAAGCGTAGTCATAAGAATTACTCTCAACAGAACTACCCAACGAATCCAGGATCCCTGTGGGGTTGAAATTTTCAAACAAGAATCTCTAGACAAATACTATTATATATACTTGTAAGTATTTGTAAAAACAGGGTATGTCTATGTATGTAGTGTTTTAATGTAAAGAAATTCTACTGAGCAGAGTCAAACCCATTTGACTTTCTTTTTATTGAAAGGTAAAGTTGAAATGCAGCCTGGTTATACTAAATCTTAAGACACCCAGTTAATCTGTTAATGACAGGGACCACAGCAGATTCAAGGAAACATATAAAACAATAACCAGAGCACAGATTTAAGAAGAACTTTATTTTGTAAGATAAAATCTAAATGAGTAACTGACGTAAACAGAACAAAAATTACAAATTTCCCAATATTTGACATTCTCTGCAGACATTATAAACAAGCCGTGTAATTCTGGCTAAAATCTCTTTATGGGCCAGTTTTTGATCAACCAGATTATGTGTTGATATTTCTAACTTAAAATTGTTTCATGAAAATTTACTCATGAAATCTCTTTCTGAAATATTATGCTTTGATAGTAAGTGATTTTTCAACGTTAAACTTCTTGTGAAGCTTTTTCCACAGATTGGACAAGTAACTCTTTGATTCAGATGTTGTATGGTAATATGGCGTCTTAAATTACGCTGCTGTTTAAATGGTGTGCCACAAAGTTGACAAACAAATTGGCCATCAGCCTAGAATGTACAAAATAATATTCGTTTAAATAATTAAATTACGCTTTAAAATTCTCTTTTCACTACAAATGGCAATAACTTTACTACTGAATAACATAATTATAGTCAGATTTGGACATAGATTAAAGCCCTTGATAGTTTTGTAAAAGTTAAATGTTTAAAGTGAATATCTGTCCAAAAATAGATCAAATTGATTCCAAATCTACCAAGATATGATAAATTGAAAATTTCGCATTTGGCTTTCTCTGCACAGCTTACGCTATAAGCAAGCCAACTTAAGTGTCAAGTAAAATATTTTGATGGATCTTTTTCAATTTGACTGAACCCAAAGCGAGCGATTAATTACTGCTTAATATTTTGGATTTGTTGTCTTAACTAAATTTGAAAGATTGGATACCGTGAGAAATATCTAAATGCGGGAGATTAATTATTGCTTGATATTTTGGATTTGTTGTATTAACTAAATTTCAAAGACTAAATACTGTGAGAAATATGTAAATGCGGATCAGTGATGTTAACACAAAAAGTGATCCCTCTAGGACAGTTTATGCACAGTTTGTAAATGTCTCTTCAGGTGTCCTCTTTGAGAAAATGTAGTGAAACAGATAGAACACTCGACACGAAAATTCTGATGTTTAGATTTAAAATGACGACTCAGATTGGATGCATTTCCAAACGAACTTCCACAAATTGAACAGATCTTTCCTCTGCAATACATCTATAAGAAAGAAAAAGATCCATCAGATTACTTCAGTTATATACAAATTGTCTGGAAACTAATTCTAAGAATGCAGACTTTCCATTGGTTGAGACTTAAATTCTTAGAACAAATTTCAGCTCATAGCCAATGAAAAACTGCTTTCTAAATTATATATTAGTTTATGTTTTTGTTAATAAGTCCTATGGAAAGAGCACATGGTGCATGCTAAATTATTCTTTTTATATTCTACTGAGAAATGAAGACCCAAACTTTCAATTTAAATGAATGGAAAGATCTCAAGACAATAGTTTGGTCAATTTGAGATCATTCTACTGTATTTAAAGCATTGAAAAATTAGATATTGTCAGAAAAATGCATATTGGCTGGTTTAATTAAGTTTACAAACAATTACATCTTCAATTCAATTTACACCATACGCATTGGAAGAAAGATGTTTGGCTCGTTAGTAATTTTATCTTTGTAGTCAACCAAAATCCAGACCAATCTTTAAAACAATATCTGCCATAGATCACAGTCATGACTGTAATTGATACAAGCCACTGGTTTTTATCTAAATCAATAAGTCTGGCTCGATGTAGATATCATGCTGTCTGCCATGTAACACAATCTGGTGTCAGCCCATCACCATAAATTAATGCAGTTTAGAAGAACACTGAACACTGTCTTTTTATTCTTACCAATATACAGTTATATTAATTTTTGAAATGTGTTCTAGCTTCCATATGGAGTCAATGTGTATGTATAACAATAGGCTGTTGACTGTTTATTATATATATGTTGATATTTGAGGTTTTAAAGTGGTCAATCACCACTACATGACTCAATTATGACTCAACTTTGAAATGTACATTTTCACTTTTAGTCTTGAACAGCCAGTGCTGTATGCATCAATATAATTACTAACATGTTCAATTGCTAAATATAACAGTATCTCAAATAAAATGGCACTCTTTGTCTTGAACAGTCAGTGCTATATACATGTACATCAATATATTTTAATGTGTTCAATCGGTAAATGCAACTTGTGGACTAAACAAGATGTAAATCTGTGCTCTTAGTCTTGAACAGCCAGTGCTTTATCCATCAATATATTTCAATGTATTCAATCACTAAATACCACTCAAGGATTTAACAAGGCTTTAAACATAAAGACAATACTTCAACGGCACCTTTTACATGTATCTTGAACAGCCAGTGATGTATGCATCAATATCTTTTGATTCTTTTTTTACAATTTCACTTATCACAAATGAGAATGCGGTTGTACACCATGAATTTTAGCCCGATGTCTTCTCTCATCACCTCTCTGTGAAAAACCTCGGCCACATATTGGACACTTGACGGTCAATTTAAGATGAACTCCCTTTGCATGACGACGCAAGTTAGAAGAATTTTGGAAAGTTTTCCCACATAAACGACAGCAGTGCAGACCAGCCTAAAAACAGAAATAGATAAACTTAGAATCTTATCTTATATTTTGTATATTAAAATCTGATTAATGCTTTCATTATGCAAGGTCTGGTTACCTGGTCATAACACTTATATTCTGTGGGACGTGGTAACCTTGTCTAGGCTATAAACGATCACAGCAAACAGGGAGACTAAAGGACAAAAATAAGTGAACATTACATGGGGCCTGGTGACCGAGTCATTCTATGTCTAGAATATTAAGGACTACAGCAAACAAGGATACCAAAATAACCAAAAGTGAACTGTAATAAAGTGGAGCCAGGTCATCACAAACAACCAAGTGTATTTTTTTATCATAAGACTATGGCTGCAAGTAGAAATAGGCTCAGTCTGGTGACCATAGTGACCATGCTCAATAAACAAGTAAGCATGGTGACCATGCTCAGTAAGCTTATAACCACCATAATTTTACCATGTGTACTTGATAATTTTCTGTTTTTTGTTTAGGTTTGTTTTTCATGGATTTGTGTGTTGTGATTGTTGTAATTTTATATTAGTTGTACATGTACTTGTGTAAAGCACCCAAGAGCAGCTCGCTGAGTTGAATTGTCCACACTATATAAATCAATTATTATTATTATTCACAGCTTGTAAGTTGGTAACCATAGTAACCAGTAACAAGAGTGTTAAGCAGATTTATATTGCATGAGTGTGCTATATATTTTTAAATTTTCTTTTGTTTGTCACCTTTTCTATTGTCGTGCACAAATTATTATGGCCAATTCAAGAATAAATTGGTGTTTAATAAATTCATTACTACATACGATGAACTTATTGTTAAACCTGAATTTCTGACATAATTAAATGTTTTAATTTGTTTTTTTTCCTGGTTTTAAATGTAACATAGAAATCTACATGTATGTGGAGTAAACACTGATCTTAACTGAAAGTATTAGAACTAAAATCGATGATAGACTTACTCAGGCAGGTTTCCTGTCAGATCCCTGTAAAAGTCCTTCTAGATTTCCCGGCATTGTTCCCCCTTGTTACAGATGCAAGATGGAGGACCTGACAAGGACAGCTGGCTAGTCATTCGAATGGGACAAAAAACTGAGGTCCTATGTACACATTGGCATAAACATAAAAGATCCCTTGACAGTTGGAATTTGATATATAAGAGTAGGCCATAGTGCCGCTGTCCAGGCAGAATTTCACTCATAGCACACTGTATGGTATGTTTGTCTTTATTTTAGTTCGGAGCAGAACAGTAGGATGTTAAATAACATTCCATTCAATTGATTTGTTTAAAAGCAGAATGCTGGGGGCGGTACTCGAATGGTCAGAGTACAGGACTCTTTGACTCACCATTCTGTAAGATCAGTGGACTAAAAAACTTACTGTGCATCCATGTACACATAAGCTTGCTTCTACAAAACACCTTTGTCATTTGGAAATCTAAGAAAATCAGCAGAAAGGGCAACATTCAGGCAAAACACTCCTACATCAAAATGAGACCATGTTACTGGTACTTGTTGATGAGACATTAAACTTCATTATATAGTATTGAAAACACAAAATCAGTTATCGCATATAACACAATATATTTGATGCTCTCCATAGTCCACACACATACAAGATCTTTGAATTCAAACACAAAACTGTTGCCAAAGTTTTAATACCGGTACATTTTTTATTGTGTGAGCCACTGATTGCCAATAGATGGATTATGAATACATTGCTATCTTCTATTGTTTACAAGGATGTGATGGACTGAAATATCCTGACTGAACATGGGTGACAGTCCTCTTTTTTAATGCGATAGAATCCATTCCTGGGTATGACATGTAGGTACCCTTTACATTTTGTTTTCTTATTTAAATATTCAATAATCAATTTGAATACAATGTAAGGGAAGGTTAAGCAAAAGGAACGTTAAAAGATTGTCCTGTAAATGTAAATCAGAAAAGAAGCCGGGAAGCTATTATTATAGATTTGAAAATATAAATGAATCGGTCAAAGTACTTCAAGTCAAATATTTTCACTCAGGTGGTACACCATGTACTCGAATCTTGTGTCTTGTCACATCGCTTTTCTGTGAGAAACCTCGACCACAAATTGAACACTGGACGGTCACCTTAAGATGAACTCCACGTATGTGACGATACAAAACGAAAGATTTTTGGAAAGCTTTCCCACATATTGAACAGGTGAAGTTTGAATTCTCAGCCTAAAAACAGACAAAATAAACAAAAATAATGATCTTTTATTTTACACAAGTATTTTAAATTCTTAAAATTACATTGTAACAACAACAACAGGTGGTTTATTGTAGATAAAAAGAAACAAGTATGTTGTGCAGAAATTGTGCACAAAAGCAAGGATTTTACTTCAAAATCTTAAGACCTAATACTATATTATGTTTTCAGGTTAATTTTAACATAAAACTGTATTTTTGGGGAATTTTCTGGTTAAATTTGTTAGAATCTTGACTCTATGATGTGTAAACTGACAAACACTGACTAGTTAAGAAACAATTATCTTCTCCAGCAGGTAAAATTCTGACATACAAAAACTATAAACTAACTGTATTTATTGTGTATTTAGGTTGAATTCTTATCTCAAAGCTACAACTGAAACTAGAGCCTCGCACTAACAGTACTTACTGAGTTCTTTCTCATTGTTTAGGATGTTTTTAAATTAAAACTTTAGTGTGCTTCTAGTATATGATCATGTATTAATTAGTATCCCGTTTCTAAGATTTGTCCCTTTCAAAATGGTGAATCCTTTTAAAATGTTCTTTAAGGTTGCCCTTCTGATTAAACTTGCGTCCACAGATTGGACAGTCATAGCTGTAATTAAGATGAATTCCTCTAATATGACGATCTAAATTAGATTTGGAAGTAAAGAATTTTCCACAAACTGAGCACTTCATGTTTCTTCCCATTACCTAGAAACAAACGAGAAAAGTTTTATTTTCATTTATTTTGTATTTCGATTTACCAGGGTCATTAACAAAAATTGGAAGCGCATGTTGGATTACACAAATTCCATTTTCATTGCAAATATATTTTCAAAATTGGTGATTTTTTTTTAAATGCTTTCTCAGGTTGCCTTTTTGATTGAAGCTAGTTCCACAAACAGGACAACTGTATCGGAAATTAAGATGAACTCCTTCAACATGGCGGTCCATGTTAAATTTAGTAGTAAAATATTTTCCACAATATGAGCACTTGAAATTCAAACTTCTCAGCACCTACAAACAATAAAAGAAATTTTTTTGAGAATAGACCAGTAGATAGGTAGACAAGCTTATTCCCTTAATATTTATATCACAAGGTTATTATGGAAGCCATCCATACGCTATAGAGTCTCAGATATATTTGGATGGCATCTCTTTAAGTGTTCCCTCAGATATCCTTGCTGCCTAAAACTGTTTTTACAAACTGGACACTCATATCGTACAGAAAGATGAAGGGCTCTAACATGACGATTCAAATTAAACGTTTTATTGAAACATTTTCCACAGTACGGGCACGTCAATAACTTCATATCCAAATATGTCTTTCTTACCTACAAACAAAAAACAAATGCTTTCAGAAAATGTCTCATAAAAATTTATTAGTAGAATTACACTTTTCTTACATGATTGCAAATAAAAAATCAGTACTGCTTGTCAAGAAATAAAATTTGGTTTAGCATCTCACTTTTCTGCACCAATCGTCTACTCTTCAAATTTCATCAACAATATATGTACACAAGACCTTAATTTTCCATCCCATCCAAAGGAAGAGAAAACTTGGAAAGCCCTTTACGCATTTCAAGGTGAAACCATACTAAAAAGTCCAAAGGAACTTGCCAAATATCAATAAAAGCACACTAGTGAATGGAATTCTACTCGATTTTGTGACTTATTTTGAGATGATTTTTCAAATGCCCTTTCTGACAAAAACTATGGCCACAAATGGAACAATTGTAGCGTAACTGAAGATGTATTCCTTCAACATGACGATCCAAATTAAACTTTGTAGTAAATATTTTCCCACAATCTAAGCACTGAAAACTTCTCTGTCTGACCTACAAACAAACAATAAAATGTTTTTGATAATTTTTTAATTTAGACTAATATTATACTTCAAAACAGAACACATATAAAGATAAATATCTTAAATCAAGTCATTCGTAATTGCTGATTTAGACCAATTATAGCCATGTGAAAGACATTGAATCCCTTGCTAACTATGATATAACAAAAGTTAAACATCTAAATTAAATATCAGTCCAAAAATGATTCCGTTCCGTTCAGTATTTACAAATTTGAAAATTTCACAACAATCTACAGATGATATATATATATTTATATATAGAAGTCAGTGCCACATATAACTGTACAATTTTAATCTGTGTGAATCTAAGTCCGAAGATTTTCGAGCCATAATATTGAGATATGGTTTTCTCAATTAAATGTTATAATTATCATTCTTGAGCACACTCTAGTGAAAGCTGCCACAACAAATTGGATATTGTCCTAAAAATGCATGATATGGATCAATGCCTAATTTAATAATTCAGACTCAGTTGGGTGATACTTTTTATGATGTTGTCTTAGATTGCCTTTCTGATTAAAACTCCCTCCACAAATATGACAATCATATCGTAAGTTAAGATGAATTCCCCGAATATGTCGGACCAAGTTGGAGTTTGTTGCAAAACATTTTCCACAAAACGAACACTTCAAACTTTTCTTCCACTCCTAAAAGTAAAAAAGAAAAAAAAAACACTTTCGTTTTCATTTTGTATCATTGTTTTTATTGAGTCAAAGAAGAGCATTGGATGGCACGATAAATTTGTTAGTTATTTTTCGGTGATTGCAATAAGGGCAAATGGAATTTTCGAAAATGATCTTTCAAATTTCCTTTCCAGTTAAAAACTTGTCCGCACACTGGGCATGTGACTCTTTCCTTCAGATGCATGCTTTTTACATGACGATCCAAGTTGGATGAAGTAGAGAATATTTTTCGGCACCATGAACATTGTAAACTTCTTTTGGTTGCCTAAAAGATAAAATATGAAGTGATTACACGTCACATTTCTTGACTGCAAAAGAGAGAAATGGGGTTTAGCATCCACTCGACACAAACTAGGTCATTTTGGGACTAACATATGGTTCCATTTTATTTCAGTAATTTACGTGTAGGTTTTTTTTAGCAGTGGAAGGAAAGCCGGAGGACCCAAAGAAAATCCCATGTGGTTAAACAGGCAATCCTACTCCTTGTCATGTTGCCAGAAAAAGAACACAGAAATGACATTGGAATTACCATCTCGTCAACACAATAATTTTTCTTCTACAGTGACATCTGCCAATGCTAGAAAGGCATTTCCGGCTAACTTTCTTAAATTCAAGGGTTCTTTTACACGTACATTAATGTATACATATGTGAAACTCAGTTGTTTTTTTGTCCACTAGAATCAACAAGGCATGTAGGCAACATTAACCCCCATTAAGGAGAAATCATGGTTGAATTCAAACTGTAAAGGACTCTTTTACGTGTACATGACAATCATGGGGAAACTTTTTTTTTTGTCCACTGCAATCAACTAACAAGTAGGCAACACTACCTCCCATTAAGCAGAAACCATGCTTAAAACTCTGGAAGTTCTGTTCAGCCCACGCTGTTATTGAAACCCAATTCAAAGAACTAAAATAGATTTAGATATAATAAGACAGTTTATTTAAGTGAGAAATCATCAACATTATGCATGTACAGGTACATATAAAAAATAACTACACAATATTCTAGGGAACTCTGAATATCAAACAGCTTTTGGTTACAAATCTACGATTAATTACCGGTACCTCACAAATCTGAGAAATTTTGAAAATGAAACGAAATTGGGTTCACAGTCTATTTTTCCACACCAGCTGGGTGATAAAGAAGGAGAAATTAATTTCTTTTTTTTTTAAACAAGCAATAATAAAACTAATACCATAGACATTAAAACTTTTATCTGGGCGAAAATCAAAACTGTTACTGACAGTTCACTATCCCCATTATAATTTCATTTACATAAGGTGTTATCTATCAATGTTTCTGAAGTGATTTTTCAAGTTACAAAGTGGACATTATTTTATGTTAAAATTTGAATGTTTGATCTGTACATTTTACACCTTAATTACAACATAATAATTTCATTTTATGTTAGCCATTGTGAATTTTTCGCATATGGTCTTTCAAGTTACTCTTCCGAACAAATTCACTGTTACAAAGAGGACATTTTATCTTAAAATTCAAATGTTTAATCTGAATGTGCTCTCTCAGGCTTGATTTTCTTGTACACTTTATATCACAAAACTCATATGGACATGGAAACTGTCTTTTCGTACCAAGAGCACATTGCTTTTTATGTTGTTTTAATAGATGAACGCTTGGAGTTTGAAATCCACACCAACAAGAATAAGGTCCATAACCCTCCATTAGTTCCTACAATTAGAAGAATATTTGTTTCGACTTAAAATTCTACTCAATGGGGGTCTCTAATTCTATTCAAAGAAAAAAAAAAACCCATCCCCAAAAACACCAGCATCCTCCACGCTTTTTTATCAAAAGCATGGACACACAATGTTTATAGAGATATCTTAAGAATATGCTCCAGAGATATAAAGGCACCAATGTGACTATATCCCATTTCTTTCACATTAAATACCAAAATCCACCCATTACCAAATATTTCCTTGTTCATGAATGTGCTTTCCTCATATGTTCTTTTAAATTGCTTTTTCTAACAAATTCGTGATCACACAAGGGACATTTTATTTTATAATTTAAATGTTTAATATGAATGTGTTCTTTTAAGTTTCCCTTCCGCGTACAGCTAACACCACAATACGGACACTGAAAAGCTTTTATATCAGAATGACTTTCTAACTGATGATTATGCAAGGCCTGACCATTCGAGAAATTCCGCCCACACCAACAAGGGAAATGTCCACTTCTGTTATTGCCCTAAAATGAAAAGAAAGCTTCATTTTATCTTTGCTTGCTCTATTTATATAGAAGGGTTTAACGTCCAGACCAATGAAGACATGTGTACACCATGCAGTATGCTTACAAGGGAAATTTTGTCCTGACAGCGTTACTGCCCACGCTTTCATCTAATTCCAACTGCCAAGACTTTTTTTACATGCACATCAAAAGGTACACAGTAACTCTGTTTTTTTTCCATTACATCTTTACTTTCAAAATAAATTTAGACTTTCAGACCATATACATTTAAAAGTAGTCTAACACCAAAAAGCCTATTGCTCCAAAAAAATTTTAAAATTGATGAATCCTAACCTTATGACCCTACAAACCGCACATAACAAGCCAGTGGAATAAATTTTATGAGTTAAATTGTTGATTTGACAGGTCTACATGTAATTTTGGCTATGTCAACTGTGCAACACAAAATCCGATATTTCTCAACACCTGCTTTAAATATAAACTTTCAATCAAGACAGATTATCATCCCACAAAAACATTTAAATAGATCTATATTTTTATAAGGTTTGCCACCTGAACCTCAACACGAACAAAACAGAGTACTATGAGAGAAATTTTGCCTTAACAGCAGTGTTTTTGCATACTCTTACAGACACTTTTCCCAGCCAAGGCCCGGATGAGTCCATCCTTCTCCCCTGACAAAGGGAAACCATGATGGACAATCTGAAGGAACTTTTTTTGTCCAATACAGAAATCAAACTTGATTTTTGGTCAGTGAGTCAGAACCATAATCACCGAAGTCAAAATATCTGAAAGTCAGTAATATAACACAAACCAAAAGAATAATGGACAGTAACTACCACCACTGGCCAAAAGTTACAGTACTTGATAATGGAACGTAAATAAAACAAAGCTAAGTATTTATAACCTTCAAAATATATTTTGTGTTCTTTTCTTGTTTAAGTGATGCTGACTGAGCAAGTGTTGATGAACTTTATAACTGAATGCATGTAGAACTAGAATGTAAATGTTATAAAGCCACATGTCTACTCTTTATTCGAGTTAAAACATAATGTATTACGCAACAAACATCTAGGATTCCATAGAACTAGAATGTAAATGTTATACAGCCACATGTCTACTCTTTATTCGAGTTAAAACATAATGTATTACGCAACAACATCTAGGATTCCATAGAACTAGAATGTAAATGTTATACAGCCACATGTCTACTCTTTATTCGAGTTAAAACATAATGTATTACGCAACAAACATCTAGGATTCCATAGAACTAGAATGTAAATGTTATACAACCACATGTCTACGCTTTATTCGAGTTAAAACATAATGTATTACGCAACAAACATCTAGGATTCCATAGAACTAGAATGTAAATGTTATACAACCACATGTCTACGCTTTATTCGAGTTAAAACATAATGTATTACGCAACAAACATCTAGGATTCCATAGAACTAGAATGTAAATGTTATACAGCCACATGTCTACTCTTTATTCGAGTTAAAACATAATGTATTACGCAACAAACATCTAGGATTCCATAAACTCACATTTGTCAAATATGGCGCCGAAAAACTATAATTCTTACAGTAAGTGTTTGTTGTCATAGAAGGATAAATGTTGGACAGTATTCAAGAATGTGGAATGAATGGGAGCTTCAACTACTAGAATTTCTATTTTAATATACATATTCAACAGTTAGTATGAATAATGGCCGATTAATTACAACCTATTACTCCGGCTGGTAGAGGCTCGTACCTGGTTTGAGCTGAAGCTATGAATTGAAAATAGTGCAATTAGCTTTTCAGGTTACATGTACTTTTGTTTCACTTCAATTTTCTACTTTGTATTAAATATTGTGAGATTCTTTATCATATAGTTTCTTTCATTCTAGCTACACGTTTCAATCTCATCTCTGGATCATTATCGCATCATTGTTGGTACTGTCTGTCAGTCATTTAGTAGTTCGCATGTGAAAATACAGAAAAGATGAACAATTGTTATTATTACTCATTTATATAGTAAGTGCAGGGGGTTCTGCCCCACATATGATTTACACAAAAGACAAATATAACGACAAGACATCATACTCAGAAACAACAAACAAACAATTCAAAAAGAGTGAATGGATCCAGGGGCTAGCCGTCAGCGTCCACTGCGCTGTACAGTACCTGGCCTGTTGTGGTACAGGCTTCATTAAAATGATTTACAAAAAAGATGTAACAAAAATAATGCCACCAATCTCAACATTATGTTTTTTTTATATCCAAACTGTTTGATAATCCTAATCAAGTACAACAAACTTTTTTTTTATGTAACATTTAGATTCTTGCTACAATAGTTCTAAGATACATGTAGATGTGGAAAATGAATAAACAGTCTAAATTATCAATTTTATCGTTAAATAGCCATCCGATGCCCTAGAGAGTTGATAATGGGCTTGGCATGTGTATAAATGCCTAAATAATTCTGTAACATTTGAAGCTAGAAAGAAAATACATGAAAATGTTTAAATTCAATGAGGAAATAAACACTTCCTGTTATGAGTTTAGAGGGGTTTATTGTCCATTGGACCATGAAACAAAATCTTAGTATAATAATTATTTATTAGTGAAATAATCCTTTTAAGCCGTTCATTATTATTTTCAGAGAAAAATAAAGAGCTGAAATTCTATAGAAAGACCCTTGTGAAATTGTCTAACATACAATGTACATGAATTACCACATGCTCATGAAAAAAAACAAACACCACTTGATGGTCCTTATCTGGCGGGATTCGACGAAAATCTGGATTGCATGTAGAACGGTTTATAATGTTTCTAATCCATATAAAGATCTTTGGTTATGTTAAAATTTTAAGAGGCTATAGCGATTATGGAAATCTTAAATACTATCTGATTCTACAAAATGCATTGTTGGATGTTCCCGTTTTATATGTTCCATTAGATTATCTTTTTGCGTATATTTTTTGCCACAAATTTCACAGCAAATCTTATAATTAAGATGAACACCTTTGATATGTCGATTCACATGATATTTGGTCGTGAATATTTTGCCGCACCATGAACAGGCAATATTTCTTCCAGCCTAAAACAAACAAAGGGCTAAACTGAAGCACGGTATTCAAGACAAAATTGTAAGAAAATAATTCACAACACGACAGACAAATGACAATATGACCCTACTTATCATTCAAGACCACAAACACGAAAAAAATCCAAAGTATTATTACAACAAGGCAAAGATTTTGTACGAATTTAAATGATTAGATTGTATCTTATGATGCAGTTACACCAGACGACATTTTGTTTAGAACTAATTTATTTCCTCCATCCCAGTTTTGTTTGGGTTTTTTGGTTACCTAAAACTTAAATATACATGTACATGTATTCTCAGAACAAATAGTTTTAACAGATTTATATTATTAAAGATACGAAATAACGATGTCTATACACAGATTATCTTAATGTTGCTATGGAAACGATATACAAGTCCAGTTCTTTAATCAGAAAACATACAAACTATGTAGTTATACATGTACTTTTGCTATATTTGTAACTTGTTTGGTTTCAAATAAAAAACAATTTCACGACAACCATTCTGATTTTATTTTGCGTTACTGATGCATGGATAATAATAATAATAACACACGATACATTTTTAAGGACAGTTGCGGAGTAATGGGGTAGGCTAGTCCTTCAATACCTAAATCTGGGTATGTTTAAGCATTACTATAGCACATATTCTCCCAAAAAAGAATAATAAATCCCTTACATTGATTAAATGACAGAACTAGATAGCTTTAAGATAAAAATATATTTAGAAGTATTGGTACTAGTATAATTTAAGGATTAAAGATCTTAAAAGGAAGAATGAATGCCATAGTATGTACATGTACTGCAAAAAATTGTCTTGCAGTATTCCAATCAATGTGAAAATATAGAAATGGGCATAATTCACAAAGTTCATGTACCCTATAACATCAATTAAATATCAATTTATGATCAGAAACAGGTATGTTAAAAAAAAATTGTTGAATTTCCTAAAAATTTCCAAATAATACAGTATCTGAACTTTAAAATTATCAATTAGGTGATCATATGTGAAATTAACGATCCATGACTGTATGTAAATGACTATCCACACCATATTTTCACATTAATCAGTGAAATAAATTATAATAATGTAACTATCGAGTAGAAAAAGCATTGAAGATAATATTAATGGAATTTGCATATCAATTTATTAGATACAAAATGTTAGGCAAGCATAAACTAGTCACTGAAATTTTGATATTGAGCAAGAGAAGCATTATTACTAATGTCAATAAAAACGAATTGTTCGAAATAAAATGACACATCAGAGGGATTGTGCTTTACTAAGTCTAAAATTGTTGCCCACAATATCTGTCGCTGATGCCCTTAAGGCTTTGTATTAACAAATCTGACATTAAACTCCATTAACACCAATAAAATGCATCTTTTACAGAATTCATAAATATGCATTAAATATAAATAGGAAGGTTCCACTAACACAACTGCTCTAAAAAGAATATTCTACAGAAAATATTATTTAACAAATTAAAAATTCTATTTCATCTTCAGTTAAACATTTTTCTTTTAAATGAAGATATATGAAATTCTTTATTTATTTGTAAAATAATAAATATGGTGCATCAGTCCCCAACTTTGTGATTTTGTTTTAATGAATATTGCTGACATTATTCTGTGTATTTTATTTTAAATAAAATTAAATTAATAGTAAATACCCAAAATATTTATGAGCAATATTCACAACAAAACCGATTACAGAAATATGTCATTTATACAGATATTTGAGGAAGATAACACTTGAATATAAAAGCCTACCTCAACCCCCCAAACATTTTTTAAAAAAGCAAGCTGTTATATTCAGCACATACCTATGTAAATAACATATCCTCCATGGGAAGGGATTAGGCCAAAATATGTCCTAAATGAGGGTTTTAAATTTAATCTGTGTCTTTGTGTACATGTACTGGCAGTTAACATTCAAAGTTCTTCTGACCGTGTTTCAATTTTTTTTCCAGAAATATACCAAGATGCATTTTCCAAATGAAGATTAGTTGGGATTTTAAAAAGAAATGCTGTTTGTTACTCGAGTCAGACCACACCAATTTAATAACAACTTCTGTGGGGTCTTTATAAATCGACTCTTTTGTCTAAAGTTTATAAACTCAAAATTTCTGAGTTCTAAGCTTTTTGAGAAGAGCAACAAAATACTTTATGGGTGTTCCGGAAGAATAAAAATTCACATTGGTGATATATGTGTTGTACACTTTGAATGATATCCTCGGCACAATTTTGCAATTGTCTTTAAGTAAATGCGTCCCGTAGGAAGGAGGGCTAAGAATTAATATAATGAAGGAGTACATGTATATAGAGATAAGGGTCTTATTTACCAAAATTTAAACTAAAATATATTTATAAACTGCAGACATTTTGGTGGATAAGAGTTCAAATTTGTACAAAGATTTGAAGTTTCACCAATAGAAATGCTAAATACTAAAAATATTTAGTTAACATCTTTGTAAATAAGACCAGGGCAGGAGAAATACAATATGTTGTATGATGCAGTATGATGTATGTATTTTGATTAATGTGTATCTAGCTCTGAAGTTCCATATTTCTATTCTGCACTAATGTGGTGTACAGCTGAAGAAAGAAGTTAAAATACTTTCCTTTTGGGGTCAGTCTTTTTATTTTATATTTATGTAATGTTTTGATGATGTTATTGTTATGTTTTAAGCAAGTTACAACCCCCATATCACTTACCTGTTTTGAAAATAAATTATTCTAGTCTCAGTTACTTGACTTTTGGAATATTGATCATAAGTTAGTTTCATTCATTGAACAAACTTTAACATTGTCATGCCAAATCATTCTGCTGATTTGTTCATTAGTTTTGAATATATTTTGCGATAAATAAATAGCAAAAAATTAGAAATGAAGCAACTGAGAAATAATAGTTTATTTTCTAGAAAGTTATCAGGATTCTATTAACGAAAAGCTGGCTTTGATCTCAATAATATATTGGATAAATAGAAAACATTGACAAGTGACAACATCAGTGATCTTATGTGTTTTAATTTATTTACATATCATGACGTACATGTCTGCTTGTTGTCAAGTTATGTCATGTTACATGTACATTGTATATCAATACAGAACGTATGTCACCGTGTACATACATTTAATCAATAACATCATACACTGATTAAAGTTAATAATTTAACATTTTTGAAATCCAAGCCAACTAAACAATAGACTGCATTTAAGATGAATGGGGTGGGGAACAGTTAGGGACTGGAAATAAAAGATATTCTCAGTTATCTATTTTACCAGTTTTTATTTTATAGAAAGAAATTCCAATCCATCCTCACAGCAAATATATCAAAATGTGATATCTTGCTGGATTTCTTGTTTTAAACAAACTGTTAAAATTGACAACTAAGAATATTCCCAATTTGTGGAGATTTATTCCTTTTAGAGCATAAAAGACTTGCCATAGCAACATGAAGTTTCATTTTTAGTAGAATAATGAATAATAAAAGTTGTACACTACAAATTTAAATCTCTTTTAATTTCCCCTCCCCCAAATCATATTATACATAAAGCTGCATGGACTACCTTCCAGTTAGTGGACCTTGAGTTTTTTTTATCATTGTCTTATATCAATTTCACACCATACATTAACTTGAGTTTGATAATCACTAAATTAAGCTTAAAGTCGCTGATCGTCATTTTCAGAGATTTTTTACTCTTTTCAAGCTACGATATTGTGAAAGTTGAACCTAACAAAGAAAATCAGTCAAAAGGAGGTTCAATTCCATTCAATATTATGAATTTAAACTTTTGCAACATTTGTCATCTTCTGTGTAAACAAGCTAGTGCCACCAGAAATCTACTGATTCGCCTTTTTTATATATTATTTAATCCATACTGGTGATTATTTAATTCTGATTTCTTTTTGTTTTCTTTAAATGGTAGGCAATTAATTTGAGTAGATCATAGCTCGGATTAAATCTTGAAAAATTAGATATTGTTCAAATGTATGAGAAATGACGATTAGCATTTTTAATTATCTGATTCTTAACACTACTTATTTGTAAATTTTCAGATGTATACTACAGGTACATGTATATCATCCATTTTACTTATCAAATCATTGAAATTTTCAGCAGAAGAACAAGATGTTATAATTTAAGAATATGGTTTGGGAAACGAGTGGAACTTGTCTGTCAAAACTTAATTTACGAAAGCATCATTAACATTGAATACCAAATTTTGCTTAAATTTATCCTAATATTCAAACATTGACTTTTAAATATACATGTAAATATACCAGGGCTTTCATTTTTTCTAGTCAGACACTTTTTCACATTTTGTTTCCTTCTGATTAAAAAGATAATTTTACAAAGAAGTTCAAAATATTTAGCATTATCCAAATTTTTAAATTGACTTTAAGTGTTTCTACACATAAATTTTTTAAAATTTAACTACATTTAATGTGTTTCAAGGTTAACTTCTTTGAAAATCATGAAATGAAAATTTCACATTTTTTAGCATTATTCAAACTTAACTACATTAAATGTGTTTTAAGGTTTAATTTTTTGAAAATCATGAAATAAAAATTTCACATTGCTTAACATTATCCAAATTTTAAAATTGTCTTGAAGTGTTTCTACACGTAAAATTTTAAAATTTAACTTCAATTAATGTTTTTTTAAAATTAAAATTCTTTAAAAATCATGAAATAACAATTTCAGATTGTTGAGCATTATCCAAATATTTGAAATTTAACTACATATAATGTGTATTAAGGTTAAATTCTTGGAAAATCATGAAATGAAAATTGATTGACCGGTAAGTAGTCCAAGGGTGTCAATTCCACTGCCAGTCAAATCTGACTGAAACGCGAGCCCTGATTTATAGATGTATGGGTTCCAAAAGTAGGTTTGATTATGATTTAAGACAATGATTAGTTTTTAAATAATTTAAAATTGAACGTACCTGTTGATTATTTTGAGAAGAGGAGGCGCTTGTACCAGCAACTAAAATAAAATAGGAAAGTTAATCATTGGGCTACATGTAAAATGGAAGGTTAGTCATATGGCACCAAATGCATGATGTTGAACGTCTTGTCAACAAACTATTTGACTTAACATATCGGTACAGTTACATGTATCTTAATTCCAACTGTCAAGGATTCTCATGTCCACCCAATCTGATCAACTACAAGTACACAAAACACTTGTCATCACTGCATGGTAACCAAAGATGAGGACTAAGATGCTGGGATTCGGAACCAGCACCAGGAAAATTGACCAAATTAAACAACAATAAGTCTTGTCTTTTTCCTTTACAAAGATAAAGGTTATGTTTCCAAATTTTCTATTATGATTCTTACCTGGTAAGTAAGCGCCTTCAGAATGTGCACCGGGTAAATTAGGAAGAGAACCGCTGTAATTTTGACTAGGATTATTAGTTTCATTAGCATGTAAACCAACAGGATAAAGTCCTAAACTTTGTTCACGTAAACTAGCGAAAAATTCATCATCATTTGATTCACCACCATAACTAGAAAGACTGCTATCACCTTGTGCCCCTGAAAAAAACAGAACAAAAAGATTTATAATCAAACAAAACCAAACCAAAAATATACAGGCATTATTTGTATTTATTATAACTGTAATAGTAAATGCAGGAGGACTGCACTACACGCAAATGATTTTATTTAGTATTATTTTTAGAATTATTTTATGTACTGTTTATCATTGAATTATACGCTAGTTAATTACTATATTTATGTAAAGCGGTTTGAGATGCTTTTATGTAAATCGCTATATTAAAAATAAATCATTATCATTATCATTATCATTATTAAAAAAACAAAACAAAAAATCTACAAGATAAACCTGCGGACAAGACAGAAAACAGACATTGCAAGAACTAAACAATTATTAAATCAAGTGAATGGATCCGGGGGCCAGCCGTAAGCGTCCACTGCGCTGTACAGTCCCGGGCCTGTCTTGGTACAGGCTTCACTAAACTCAACAGGCACTGTGGGCCATTCCAATGAATCTGAAATATTGTAACTATAATGTACCAAGTTTGATTAATTCAAGAACAGTGAGGTTGTTTACAGTGAGCTTTGTCAAGCGGCGACCCAGAAGAAAGAAGAAGACACAGCAAAAAGGGGGTCTTTAACATACATGCGGTTGGTCAAGCGACCTTATTCCTGGTCAGGTACAAGCTTTTAACTTTTTGAATATATTCATTCTGAACTCTTATAATCAAAGTTACCTGAGAATGATTGTTGCCCTTGACTGGAATCAAACATGTACCCTGCATCTGATTCTAAAACGCTGTCAATTTCATCTTTTACTTTTGTTAAATCTATTTCTATGACTTCAGGTTCGTTTGATTTTGGAGGACTTTTAATTGGAGTACTTGGTGCCGCTGCTTCTGTTGTTTCCGCTGCATCTGTTGAAAGAGTTTCTGGAGGAGGATCTGATGCAGGTTTATCAGAATCACTAGTTTCACTATTTTTACTTTCATTGTCTTTGTCTTTTTCAGTTTCAGGCACAAATGATAAATCATGACTAGTCACAGATTCTATTCTAAGTTCTTTTTCTTCTCCTTCACTTGTTGCATCTTTATTACTAGCTACAACACTACCATTTTCTACTTTTATCACTTCAAATTTAATGTCAGGTTTTTCCGCTGTTTTTTCTCCAACTTTTTCCTTATCACCGGACTGTGTTTCTGGTTTATCAGCACCAGGAAGAGATTGAGCTGGAGTTGCTGAAACTGATTCAGGTGGAATGGATGATGGAGATGAAAATGTTTCACTAGATATGGACGGTATCGTTGATGATGGAGCATTAAGTCTATGAGATAAGTTTGGGGGCATTTTTCGAGGTGATGATGATGGGAAGTTCATTGGGTGACGCTGGGGTGATGATAAACGAGGCATTTTAGCCATTTGTTGAGGTGGCATTCTTGAATCAAAAGGTCTACGCCTCATCTGTGGTGCTCTTACAGGAAAGCCACCAGGTCTGGAAAATTGACCACGCTGTTGTCCCATTTGATAACGCCCTCCACCCATTGCACCAGGTGGATGGTCATCTGTTAAGTCAACACTGATATCATATCGAGTTTTTCCCAACACATTTGGAGTGGGAGGAGGAAGAGGTCTATCTACATTTTTCTTTGGTGTTTTTTGTTGGGGATCAGTGGCATAAAAACTTTTACTGATAAATGTTGTTGAAGATTCGTCACTTTTTGACACTTTTTCATTGACGATATAATTAAATTCTGAGTTACTGTCAACAGTTAAATATAGATGGCCCACAACTTTCACATTTTTATCAAAATCAACATTGCCATGGCACACAGCTTGTAAATTCTTCACCAGAGCAGATATGAATTGGTTAGCTGATTTCTCTTCGGCTGTCATTTTGACTAAACTCTGAAACATAAAAAAATATAGTTCTTTATTATTAGAGAATTGCAAACCAACAATGCTAGTAGTCTAAGATGAGTGCAAATGACATCAAATAAGGGTAATGTCTTAAGTTAAATGCACTTAAACCAGTGCCATACTCGATGTACCACTACAAATCATATGGCTCAAAGTACAGAAGAACCAACGTCAAGGTACAACTACATCTACATGAAAACAGCTTTCCAAATTACACCTTAACACTTACAGTATCAGTAACTACCCAGAGACAGAAATTGGGTCTAACATCCACTCAAGTGACAAACTAGGTAATTTCTGGAAAAACATATGGTTTAATTCTATTTCAATGAGGGAGGGGTCTTTGGCAATGTGAGGAAACCAGGGCAGAGGATCTGGAAAAAACCCTTGGATTGAACAATCGTCTCTTTGTATTACTGACACTGTACTTATCATTACATAAGCTGGAATCAAATTCATTTCACTTCTACTCAATGACAGGCCTTCTCTTATGATTTCATTTGCCACCCAACCCACCAATTACTTGACAAATACAGTAAATTGAATAAATCAGACAATTTTCATGATTAGTCAATTTTTGTGTAAAGTTCTCAGAGCCCAAGCAGTTTTCAACCATTTACATGTATGTGGATACAAACAAAAAAGTTTAACAATGTTGCATTCCATAAAAAAGGACTGGGTCTTGCGACTTATGTTAAAAATAAATAAAGGCAATATGAGTACTCCCCAATGGTTTTTGTTTGCCTGTTCTTCAAACCAAGTGAGCTTTGCACATTGGAATTGTATCCTTTTATTAGTGTTGTTAACCTAACATGTACATCCTAAATAGTGAGCTCTTCAGATGAGAAGTGGTGGTATCCTTTTAGCCTACATACATGTTTAATAGTAATATAACTAACAATGCTACTTTTTAAAACTAATTTTATGTATATTTTAATTTTGTATGTACCTACTACACTTCACTACTGGGTCCAGTAGGAACTGAGGTAGTCCTAATACTAGTATACTACAAGTAAGTGCAAGTAAACTATGCCTACTCCTAACAATCTGCTGAGCATAAAGAAGCATGGAAATTTTAATCTATCTTAATCTAAATACACAAGTGTTTTATATTAGGCCCTGCTATAGAACTCTCAAGTGAAATTGTTCTGAACTGAGTATGCATTATAAGCTTGAAGAACAATGTCTTCGTTCTTGGCGTAAATAAATAGGTCATCCAGGACAAAACACGCTACCCTGGATGCGAATATTAATATTATAGAGCACGCGCAGCGGTGCGCCCCTAAATTTTACGAATCTTCCTTAATATATTAACTTTATAATATAACATTGTCTTATGTTTGAAAGGTTTTTAATTAGAATACCTATTACAAAGCATAAAATACTTACACATTCAGCCACTTATAATAAAGCGTTATCATTATTTCTATCGTTATTTCGTTAGGAATTTTCCAGCCCCAGACCACGCAATAATGTAATAAATATCTTAGTTTCAAAACGAGGCTAGTGTGCATTATTAATTTCCGTAATGCGCAAACCGTATTGGTTTACGGATCAGCATTGAACTATGAGACGATTAATGGATTTTCAAAATATCATTCAAATTACTATCATCTATATGTGAATAATTATATTTACGAATGAAAGTTAAATACTCGTGATATATATTCAAACTCATGTATGTTAACTGTTAGGATTGTTGAAAAAACAAACCATGTTAGATTCCTGTAGTCAATCCGTAATATTAAATTATGCTCACGGAAAACACCGTAACATACCGAGTATTGTATTAAAGAAGAAGCGCCATGATGGCTGAGATGAGTAGATGATATGAAATATTTAGAAAGGGGTTCATGGAATTCCAGTGCTCATTGACATAATAATTTTTATAACGGTAACTATTAATATATCATTGTTTATCGTTTGGAATTGTTTCTTGATTATTTGCATGCTGATTTTGTTGCGAATTTACTGTTTGAATGTAGGGCGTGATGCCTATCATTGAAACGGGCCTAGCGCACCTGCTCATAATCAAGCTAGACCATGAGCCCACATTCAGCTTGCTTGTTCTGCTAAATGCCACGTTGACCTCATTAAGTGCGCCAATCTATGAATGAGCGCTCTGTCGTGTGCAGTGCAGCCCAGACCTTTGTCTTCCTATACTTTAGTCTTCAACGGTCTGCAAGTAGGGCTTTGGGTTTGATTAGGACTTGAATGTCTGAACCCATCAATCCAACAGTCTTGCCTTAAATTTTAAATGCATCTCTGGTAAGTAAGTTAATATTTTTAAAGAGAAAATTATTTTCTTTAATAAATTTAGTTTTGCCTTAAATTTTAAATGCATCTCTGGTAAGTAGGTTAAGAGAAAGTTAGTTTCTTTAATAAATTTAGTTTTGTTATCCCAAATCAAATTTGAAATTTATATTATTACTATTAGTATTATTAGTATTAGAAATCCATGGATTTATAATTGATGCATAATTTTAACAAATTTTATTTTTGATTGAGGTAAACAAACAAGGTGGATCAATTTATAACCTTACTTATATAGGCTACTTACATTTCTTTTATTCAAATTTTGTCCAAAAGTTAAGTTTTTATTGGGAAATATGGATTTAAAATTTAAGGAGTGTATTCTCTATTATTTGGCGTGTAGAAATGGACACAAATGGTGTTAAATGGCTTGCACTACCATGCATATTATAATCTATTGTAATATGAATGTGTACTTGACTTCTATAACCTGATTTACATTCAATTGTTTCTGGTTTATTTTTGTGCTTTCTTATCAGTTATATTCAGCGAATTATGCTAAGATTGTAGAGGTCGGGTGTTCGATCCCTCCATTGACAGAGAAAGTTCATCTCTATTTTCCGGCGTGGTTTTCCCCCTGTCAGTGAAGCAGATGTAGGACCTGACAAGGACAGCTGCCTAGTCGTTTGGATGGTACGAAAAACCGAGGTCCTGTGTACACATTCCCTTGGCAGTTGGAATTCAGTTGCTGCCCGGGCAAAATTTCCCTCAAAGCACACTGTATCTGTATTGTGCATGACTACAACAAGAGAAATCAATGTTGAAACCTACTCCTGGGGCTGGGACTATTAAATTCATTTACATGTATTGTCTCTGATTAAGGTTCTCATTTTATTTTATAAGATGTATAGTGTTAATCTGACCCACGACTAAGGACAATAAGGTGTCACTTTTTTTGCAAATTCAATTTAAAAGTTTGGTAATTTTTTTTTAGTATCATTAAATCATCAAAATGTCTACAATAGAAGAAAAATCGGCCAACCAATTTATTTCTGCCCTGGTGAAGAATTTACAAGCTGTGTGCCACGGCCATGTTGAATTTGATAAAAATGTGAAAGTTGTGGGCCATCTATATTTAACTGTTGATAGTAACTCAGAATTTAATTATATCGTCAATGAAAAAGTGTCAAAAAGTGATGAATCTTCAACAACATTTATCAGTAAAAGTTTTTATGCCACTGATCCCCAACAAAAAACACCAAAGAAAAATGTAGATAGACCTCTTCCTCCTCCCACTCCAAATGTGTTGGGAAAAACTCGATATGATATCAGTGTTGATTTAACAGATGACCATCCACCTGGTGCAATGGGTGGAGGTCGTTATCAAATGGGACAACAGCGTGGTCAATTTTCCAGGCCTGGGGGTTTTCCTGTAAGGGCTCCACAAATGAGGCGTAGGCCTATTGATCAGAGAATGTCGCCTCAACAAATGGCTAAAATGCCACGTCTATCATCACCCCAGCGTCACCCAATGAACTTGCCAGCAACATCACCTCGAAGAATGCCCACAAATTTTTCTCAAAGATTACCTACTCCATCAACAATACCGTCCATACCTAGTGAAACAAATTCATCTCCATCATCCATTCCACCTGAATCAGTTTCAGCAACTCCAGCTCACTCTCTTCCTGGTGCTGATAAACCAGAAACAGAATCTGGAGTTGTGGGAAAGGTTGGAGAAAAAACAGCGGAAAAAACTGACATTAAATTTGAAGTGATAAAAGTAGAAAATGGTAGTGTTGTAGCTAGTAATAAAGATGCAACAAGTGAAGGAGAAGAAAAAGAACTAAGAATAGAATCTGTGACTAGTCATGATTTATCATTTGTGCCTGAAACTGAAAAAGACAAAGACAGTGAAAGTAAAAATAGTGAAATTAGTGACTCTGATAAACCTGCATCAGATCCTCCTCCAGAAACTCTTTCAACAGAAGCAGCGGAAACAACAGAAACAGCAGCACCAAGTACTCCAATTAAAAGTCCCCCCAAATCAAATGAACCTGAAGTCATAGAAATAGATTTAACAAAAGTAAAAGATGAAATTGATAGTTTATTTGAAACGGACGATTCCAACATGTACGATTCTTCAATGAGTAATCAAGGTCATCAAAGGCATTCCACAGGTAGTTTTGGAGGTAGGTGTCTTTAATTTTAATGTACAATACAATTTAGGCCAGGTGTACTGATTCCAAAACCCTGAACAGCATGTTTGCATCAGAATTTGACAGAGTGCATAAGTTGCTCCCAGAAACAGAATAAGATCAAAACGCCCTGTATTGTTTGTAATTTATATTTTGTAGAAATTAATCATGCATTGCTGTACGGTCTTTGTATCCTAAATAAATCCTTGAATTTTTAAAAGTTAGGATATATGTTATTTTATCCTTAAATTTGCACCTACATGTACCTTTTTCTATATTCCTAAATATCTTTTTGTTAATAATTCATACTGTTTGTCTTTTCAGGGGCACAAGGTGATAATAGTCTTTCTAGTTACGGCGGTGAATCAAATGATGATGAATTTTTCGCTAGTTTACGTGAACAAAGTTTAGGACTTTATCCCGTTGGTTTGCATGCTAACGAAACTAATAGTCCTAGTCAAAATTACAGCGGTTCTCTTCCAAATTTACCCGGTGCACAGTCTGAAGGCGCTTACTTACCAGGTAAGAATCACAGAAATTCTGGATAAATAATCTTTATCTTAGAATCCGGGGAAAAACCCAAAACTAACTATCCATGAATTTGGTCAATCTCGCTGTTGTGGGTTCCAATCCCTGTGTGGACGAAGAATATAGTTTTCAACCCCAGTTCCCTTGTCATGGGGAGAAGAAGAAGTGCAAAACCGTCTTTAAGTTGGTCGTTAGATCATTGCGTAAAGCAGGTTGTCCCAGTGATAAATGATTTACCAGCTTTGTTAACTGTTGTAAGTGGGTACGGTATGGTGACCTTGCGCAGAGAATAATGTTTGGATGGTACAAATCCAGCGTGGCAGTAATGCACCGTTATAAACATACATGTAATTCCCTCATTGGTCACAGTGGGTTGATAAAACATGATTTGTTATGATAATTATTAATTTGTTTAATTTGTTTAATTTTGATATTTTAGTTGCTGGTACAAGCGCCTCTTCATCTCAAAATAATCAACAGGTACGTTAAATTTACAATTTACTTTATTTCTAACACTTGTCTTTAATTCAACAGAATAATGGGTCAAATAATTGCAATCACTTTTATGGAATTTGAGGTGGCGGAAATAGCATGTAAATCTGTAATAATCCTATTTCAATCTTCAACATTTTATTAGTATAATAGTTGAAAGGGAGTTCCAAATTTGTAAATAAATATGTTGAACTTCTTAAATCTAAAACCAGAATGTGACAATAAAGTCTATTTACCATCTCAGAAACTTTCAAATCAAAATATTTAGCTATTTAGAAATGGTAATTATATTGGTTCAATTAGTTTTGTTTCTGAAAATATGTGATTTCTCAATTTTAAGTCAGTGCTTGATCAATTTTTTACTTTCAACAATCATTCGATTTTTTTTTTTCAAAATTAAAAAAAAAAGTTTTATACTGAGCTCAGATTTTGTTGGAAACAAATCACTAATGTAAAAAAAACCCCAACATACATATCAAATTAAATGATTTACATGCTTTTCGGTTCCTCTTTCCATAAAATTTGGGTCAATTTATCAAAATTTTGATTAATTATTACTTGTATCCTAACGTTGCTGATTGTCCGTTGCATTTTTGGTATAATATCTAATTTTTCATGGTCAATGGGAGATAATCTTCCTGCTAGGATTAGGTCAGATTTCACCGAACAATTCAACATGTGATGTTTGCTTGTTTATATCTTTTGCTGTGTTGAGAAATGTTGCATTTATGATACAGTAGCTTTGTAAAAATTGAAAGGAATTGAACCCATTTTGGACTACTTACATGTAAATTAATTTTCACATTATTATAGTTTGAAAGTTCTAAATCCCTCAAATGACAACCAGCAGCTTTAAAATAATGTGAACAAGAATTTTGTTACTACACATTCTTGGATATGAAATATTGCACTTCTTATGAAAACATAAAAATTAAAAGGGAGATTATTATTTTCATTATTGGCTGAATAATTGTGCAGCCAGATTCCATATGTAATGTAACTACAAAATTTAAACACCTATATTTGATACCCACCCATATTCTGTTGATTCAAAGACAGTGTTAGTCGGCCTTGAAATAAATGACCACCAACCGAACAAAAGCATTTTTTCATCTTTAAAACAATGTGAACATTATGACGCAAGGCAACAATTTCAAGTTCTTGATAAACACCTTTAAATTTGGCTTCTAATCTCTTTGGTGGTGGGGGGGACAAAAAAAAATCCCAAACGAAAAAAATGTTGGTTTTTTATTTTAAGTTAACAAGGCACGAGTGGCTGTTATTGATCATTATTTAGAAGAAATTAGATTTGTTTGACCTGAACAACACTAGTCATATCTTTTAATTTAGCTGGTCACTAAGATGTTGAGGCTGTTTCCCATGTGGTCGTCATTTATTTCCTGGCGTTTATTTGATACAGATCTATTCTCAATAGGTTGTCCATTGTCAATGTTGCTTTGAAAGGTTACAAATCGACTGTATATAATCTGAATAATTTGGATATTTTGCTTTTGCTACCTGAAAAAGATGGTGTAGAAATTAATCACAAAAGAATCCTTTTGAATCTATTTATAATTATATATGTGTTCAAATCAACTTTTATAATGGACAAACTAAGTTCTCAGTTACTCCTCTATTGTACATGTACATGCATCTTCATGAAGGTACATTATTATGTATTTTTTTAGAAAGCCCATCCATGCATGCATTACAACACATTGAAGACACAAGAAACATTGAAACAATACCTGTATAGCTGTCAACAACCTAAACATTGACTGAAAAGTTTTTCAAAATTTACTAAAATCCCATCTTTATGTATAAATTATTCAAAACACAAATTTACCAGAAAAGAGATTGGTGTTTGAATATTAAATCTGGATTGTACAAATGTATATATTGTAAACAGCTACACAGTGTTTCAGTATCCAGATTGACACATTAGGTTCCTTAGTGAACTTTGAATTTCCTTTTCTATCAATTTAATGAGAGCATTCAGCTTTTTTTTATTGGAGACTCTCTGATTTACGTCTCACAATATAAAGTCAAATTGGCCCACTATTCTAAGAATCATGTCAAGATTTGTAAGCCTAACACCAAGTAAATTATGGCCAATTTTCCAATGAGTCCATTATTACCAATCTGTACAAGATTGAGATAGTCAATAGTTACTTCAAAAATGAATTGTTATCCCAAAACATGGTATGCATATAAAATTTTAAGTTATATAAACAAACCTAAGAATAGGAAATTCAGAGCTCACTTAAAGCAGGTAAGTTGAAAGAAAAGTGTTGGAAACAGGAGACAACAATCCCGTAAATCCCATAATCAAACTGAACAAGTCCAAAATATTGACTTCGGTCCAGGAAAAATCTCTGCTGTTAATTATTGCAGTCAATTATTGAAATTTCTCTCTTGATAGTTTTGTTAATTTAAGGACATTAAGTTTGGTAATTGGATTTCCATCCCCTTCCCTCGTTAGGTTGCGTCGGACCAAGGAAAAAACAAAGGCACTTTTTTCATTGCAGATGCTCTTGTCCTACGCCTTAGGCTATAAGATTTTGGTCATTTTGTCTTGTTATCAAGCTTATTTAAAATGGATAACTAAAACTGACAAAATTGGCTCAAGTTTTACAGACTTAAGTGCTCCATGTTGTCTGTCTTGTTTTGAGACACTGTTTCTGTCCAAACCCCTTGAACTTTCCTTACAGATCATCATTACATCTACAGGCACTCACAGTCCACATCAATTAGTCCTAAATTGGTGTTGAAATTGTAAATGGCATTTTGATTTCAATATTTCAAGACTAAACTACGTTATATTCAATTAATACAGGCACCAATAAAAATAAAATAGATCAGACAAAGCTTTAATTAAATATCTAAACTGTTAAAATTTCCTCAAATTGAAAATTTTCAAGACTGCAAGATTAAAAGATATAAGACTAGTTATTAAATGAAATGAAATTGTGTTTAGTGTCCTTCTGTTATGCACCTTACCTGGGCTAATGGAAGACAAGCATACACCATACAGTCTGCTATGAGGGAAATATTGCCCGGGCAGCGGCGCTATGGTCTACTCTTATTATTTATTAAAGACAAGGTGTCAAAAAACATTTTTTGTTAACATCAAGCTTGATATATTTAAATTTAATATTGAGACAAAATTTGTTTGTTAATGCAGATAAGTTTGCTCTGTCCACGACCTAGGAAACGAAGGTCACTTGATGAAAAGCGGATGATCGTTGAAAAGGTTGTGAGAGGTCGAGCCCCGACCTCTGTAGCTAGAGATTTTGGTATACCGGAATCAACTCTTCGAGGGTGGCTTAAAGATAGCAACGTCATTGTGAATGTTAATCAAGACATCAGCGTTGACTCTGATTCAGAGAATATCTATACACTCAAAGAGAAACTTAAAATTGTGGAATCTTTGAGAAACGGAGAAAGTCTAAAATCAGTATCTAAAAAAATTGACGTTTCTGTCCCCAAGTTGAAAGACTGGCTTGACGAACTTCAAAACATTTCCATAGATGATGACGAAACTGATGAGAACAAAATGACTGTTAGCTCAAATACACGTATGTCTGAAAAAAAGGCTAGTAATTCACGTATTAGCAGCTACAGATCTTATACTCATGAACTGAAAGTAGAGTTAATCGATAAAGTTTTACAAGGAGAAAGATTAACTAGTGTTGCCAAGTCAAGGAATGTTCCAGTATCTACTTTGAACACTTGGGTCTCAGAAGCAGCAAAGATTAAAAGTCAAAAGCCTGCTTTGATATTGACATCTGACTTCAAGTCTCTGAGAAATAAGCGAAAGAGAAGACGACCGGGAAGGTATGGAGGACTGGATCAAGCTGTCTATCTATAAGTGGTTAATAAACTAAAACATTAAACCAATGAATAACAAATGTATTTGTCACAAACCAAAAAATTGGCTTCTAAAATTAAGAAACCTTTTATAAAATTTATGCAAAATGGTTACTGAAATGATGCAGGGGCGTGGTTTCTTTTAGTGACCAGATTAAAATAAATAATTGTAAGGTTATTGAAAAAAATAGTGATGCCTGTTTGCAGAGAAAGATTTTTCTCCGGTTTGATAAGATCAGAATTATAATTTATGATATTGCAAATGAAATGCCATTTACACAGTATACCCAATCCCATTCTAGTTGGTCAAAATAAAATATTCTCAACGTGTCTTAATACCTTTACATCCAAAGCTCAAAATTGTTTCATGAATAACATCCCAGAGAGGTCTTATTCCTGAAAACATAATAATTTTATAATGCAGCATTTTCATTGGCTTAGATCTTAAATTTGTACTATGATTTTAACTCGCATCCAATGAAAATTTTGCATCCTGAAAGTATTTTATGAATAAGACCCATCAGAACCCTGTCTTCTAGAAACATTAAGGAAATTGTCACTGTTGTAGTTATTCATGCACTATGAGAATATTTTGTATTGAATTTCTTTTCTTTATTTTACAAACTGAGAAGGAATAGATCTGTAGTCTGCTGTATAGTGTAACAATTTACTGGGGATTCCTAGAATATTTATTACCTGTACAGCAGATCCATATTGTTAAATGTTCATTTTAAATATTTACATTTATGTTTGAAATTGTTGGACTGTTCCTTTAGCCGATAACAAAAATTTTTTTGTTATTTTTTAAAACTAGTTATATTTGAATCTTTATCAGCCTCGCTTTACCATACCTTAAAATATTTTTAAAGAAATATCAGTATTAAGGCCGTAAAAAAAATATTCTGGTTCTCCGACAATCCTTAAAGCAAAAAGTGATGTGGGAGGGAGGTTTTTACTTTGTCAAAGCCTAAGGATTATTCGCTAAATGACATCTAAAGGCACATCAATTTGCTATTTATAGGAAGATATGACTACCATGTTACCTATCAATTATGATTTGTCATCAGGGTTGTGTGTACCGTTTTTCGACCAAAAAGAAATCTTTGTGTCGACATTCTATGTTTTCATCTCACTTAATTTCTCGCGAGAATTCTACTTTGGTTTTCAGTTAAATTAACCAATCATAATAGTACTTGGCAAGCCGAAAATAATTTTATTGCTAACATGGTGTAATTGTAATATTATCTCCATGTCACATGTGAAGAGAAACAGTGTATTAACTTATATTTATCAAAGGTATTGAAATGAAAAATGGTTCAAGCAAACCAAGAACGAAACTTAAAATCAAGTTAGTCCTACATTTAGCAACTAATAACTTGAAAAAAACAGTAGAGTAGGAGTCGAATCATCATATTTCACTGGATTTTTTTTGTATTTCTGTAACCATAAGATATTTACTTGGGTATTTTAGGATCCTGTTTCCTTTGTTTGAAATAAAAATGGGTCATGTGACCCTTTTGAGAACCAGAGCATTTTTTTTTTGATTGGCCTAAGAATACTGCATTAGAATTTGTTTTCTTCGGAAGAATGGACCAGACTAACAATTTCAAATATTTTATCTTTGATACGTTATTGTTAAATTTGATGAAAAGATAAAACAAATTGAAAGACTTATAGTTTGATAAATCATACATAAACATATTAAAACCCTATTATTTGTTACAAATCATAACCGACCGACATATGGCCTATACTTTGTGCTGAAGACAGACAATATTAGCTTTAGAAATGGAAACACTGATGCTGAGCATGTAAAGAGTAACTCATATCAGTTTTGTTAGTGTATGTGTATGCAAACTTATAAATATTCACCGCAATAACGTGTACAAAGTTATACTAAAATTCTTCCGGAGAATCTATCTGTTGTTGAATTCAATGTTTTTTTAAGGAAATATTGAATCATGTCTCATGTGTGTTCATCAAGAGATCTACTTGTACTGTTATGAAACATTTCTGTAAATTTTAAAAGTTTTAATTTAAGATAATAACCACACAAAGTGCTGTATCATGCATACACCCCAAAAAGTTATACATAAGATGTGAAAATGTGAATTTGTTTGTTTTTTTGAACCATAGACTAGGTGTACATAATCAATTGTATCATTCAAATAGCAAGCTTAGGCCAAAGCAATTAATTTTTAGTTCTTCTCACTCAAGTGTGGTGACTGATATTTTGTTTACAATTTTAAAGCTTAAACATTTGAACTACATGTAAATAAATTCCTCTTATTTTCTCTTCCCCAAGAAATAAACTTATTTTTAAAAGGAATTCAACTTGATGTGTGCTTATTATATTTAACCCATTGATGTCCTTATGTCTCTTTAATGCATAGTCAGTTAAATTATGCCATCTGAAGGGTAGACATTGAAACAAATTATTTCTTTGATTGTAGGTCATGCAGAATGCTCGGTATTGCCGATGGTGTGGAAAATTCTTTTCCCGTGCTTCTCAGTTGAAACGTCACATTAATGGAAAACATCTGAAGCGTCGAGTTACTTGCCCCTATTGTAATAAAAGCTATACTCAAATAGATAATCTTAAAGAACATGTTAAGAGAGTGCATCAAGATCAATGGGCAAATCTGTTTTAGTGAAATTGTTTGTGATACATATTTAAAGTTCTTTACAGAATCTTTATTTGAAATTGGATCAAGCAACCTCTTAGTACTATTACTACTTCATTACAATTGTCACCATTATTGCTTGCTGACTTTAGAGAACTTATTTAATAATACATATTCAACTTTATTTAATATGGTAGTACTTCATTAAATGAAATATTAAAGTTGACAACATTATTATTTATTATTCACTTTTACTGATGTTCTATCCCGACGTGTGAAGAGTTGCATATATATCACTGATGGAGTGACTGACTGATTTGTACATGACAAATGTCTTACCGTAAGTGTGAGAATCATGTTAGTGCGATGAGAAAGTATTGTTAACTAATTCCTGGAGTAAGTTATGTTTTCTCTCTAGGGTCACTCTGTAGATCTTAAGGGTTGTTCCCCTTGAAAAACCAGGTCAATATTAATCAATAGCAATAATTCAGGTTTTTCATTGATTGGAAAAGTATACAGTTTGTACGAAATAACCAATAATCACCCAGTTTGTATCAGATTTGTTGGAATTTTCTTTCTGCTAGTTATATGTGAAGTCTAGGTACTGAGTGTAGATTGCTTGAAAACTGTTGCAAACATTTAGTTATTTGCCAAGGAATTGGACTTCCATAAGATTTCTTTTCCTGGGGGACATATTTTGTGTAATTGTAGAAAGTAAAACATTAATAGTTTCAATAAACTGATTGAATATTAGCAGTAACCAATACCATTGTACTGTACATGTAGTTTTTCTATAGCTGATTTAAATTGCAAAGAGATATTACCGAACATTGATTAATCCATGCGAAAAAATGTCATTTTATAAAGATACCAATTAAAGTATGGTTTATACTTTATTTTGTAGGATATTGAGGTACATGGGTTCTATGATCAGGAAAAGATGATATATGGTTGCAATGTTTGTGAGCATACCTGTACAACTAAGGGACACCTTAAGGAACATGTGATGATTAAGCACATGAACTATAGAGCACAGTGTCCATATTGTTTTAGTTCTTATACTAGAAATCGAGATTTAGTCAAACACATCAGAAAGATGCATCAGCATTTGTCTTAATGATTAACATCAAGTCTTGCACTAGAAAATTTAAGGAATTTATTGTGATATTAGGATTAGATGTATGTTATTAAGATCCAGTTTCGCACAGAAATTTCCTGTGATATAAGGATTTGACATCACGATTTGATATAATTATTGGAACACACAGTCTTAATCTAGATATCAAGATTTAATCAATCTACAGGACGTTAAAAAAGGTACATAAGGATTTGACATATTTATTACTTGTGATAATGTTTGAAATGAAATTGATTCACATTTTGCGTATGGAATTGACATAATATTTGGAGAACAAATTTGTAGACATCAAATGGTTTATATTAAATGTTAATGTTTGAAATTAAATTGATTCACAGTTTGCATATTTCGAATGTTGTGGCGTAGGCCTACAAGGATGAGACATACGTAGATTTTTACATGCACACCACACACTTTATGTCTGAGCCAAAATTCTAAAGGTTCTTCAGTCTCTGAACCTGTGAGATTCTAGTCAAGAGACCAGTACTTGTCAATCAACAATTGCAACTCCTCAGATGGTGATAAGAACTTAATTTGGGGAAAGTAAGTTCACATCATTTCATTGATGAAGTAACAGTTATTTGATGTATTTTCCAGTAAGATTTCTGTTAATCAAATGAATTTCGAGAATTGATTGCTATTATGAGGTCGTGAAAGAAATTTGGTAAAGGACTGAAAAAAAAAAAGGAGTAAAAATGTAGGGAATTAGAATATTTTAAGTATATATGTACAAAAAACATGTATACTTTTAGTGTTGGGCTATTTGAAATACATGTAATAAACAGTACCAATTACTGAAATGTTCTTATATTGAAAAGTTACTGAGATTTTGAATGTTTTCTTATAGGCTGATGATCTGATGAGATATATTAATGAAACCGAAGTCACAAGTGGGCGGAATCAAACCAAATCTGATGGCAAATGTACTTGTCCGATTTGTGGCCAGACCTGCTCAAGGAAAGGCAATTTGAAGGAGCACATTCAGATAGTTCATCTTAAATTCCGAGCTAACTGTCATCTCTGTGATCGTTCGTACACTAGAAGAAATCAACTTCGTAACCACTTGTTGAAGGACCATCCCGATTCAGTTTGATCATTGATAACGTACAATTAAAACATTTGAATAGATTTGTTAAAGATTATTGTGATGAATACAAAGTATTAACGGTTGTTATTTGTCGATCATTGTAACCATATGCCAATGGCCCACCTGCAGTTCAGTTCAGTTGTTAACCTGCAATTGATGTGTTTAAAAATTTGGTTGAGAAAAACTAATTAACGATTGTTATTTTGTAGGTTGGAAGTCGAAGCTTGACTTGTTCTTTGTGTGGTAAATCATTTACAAAACATGGTAACTTAGTGCAGCATGTGCGTGGAATTCATCTCAATATAACTGTACAATGTCCTGTGTGTAATAAATCATTTAATAGGAAATCAAACTTTAGGACACATTATCAACGTTTTCATAACGTCTGAACCAACTAATCAGAATTATTCGAGATCTGATTGATTATATTATATTATGTTAATGTTAAGTTTTTTTTAATACTTTATATTTTTATGGTTTGAATCACTTCAATATTTGGAATTGTCTGAGATGTGTATCAATGTGTTTTTAAAATTTATTTTAATACTTTTTTTACTCCTCATCACTTAACTTTAAAAAAAATCAATGCTTTTTTAAAAGTTGTTAATGTTTGCAGTGGAGAACGTTATCACAAACTGTTCATAATATTTCAAGCGCTCAACGTCAAAATGTGAATATATATACTGACATTGAGTTGTACCATATCAATGTTTATTAAATTTATATTAATAGTTTATGATTACAGTATGTGTAATAAAGATATATTTGATTGTTCATTTATTTCAAGCCTTTTCTTAAAGCTGTCAATGTTGCCTACAGTATGTGTACACTACATGTATGTGTCGATTGATCTGTCTTATTCATAAATAGAGTGTTAAATTTTCTTTTATCAGTTTTCAACAGAATCCTTTCCAGCCTACACTATTATTATAGTTAAATTAGGAATATCAATTCAAAAATTGGACAATTTCGTTGAGTATTTATATAAATATGAATAATTAATAAAATATTTTAACATTCAACTGGGTCTGCACATAAGCATGTAGGGGAATTAGGTGCCATTGATATTTTCTGTTAAATAAAGGGTAAATAATTTAAGCATGGATAAGGTCATGAGATACAAGATATTCTACCGAATTCCGAATGCCTCCCAATAGTTTTAAATGGGTTTTATGCATGCTTCTGAGACAGAATATTTTGTCTTCTATGTACCATAAAGGATAGGGAAAATGGTCTCCTAATTTAGTGTACTAAATTACCTACTTGTGTATAAAAGCCAAAACTGACTGTTTTGTTTATGTTTTTAGGTATCTGATGGAAGTGTAGTTTGTGACATATGCTACAAAAGTTTTTCCACACCTGGTAATCTGGGTCAACACATTAAAGGAGTTCACCTGAAAGTCCGTTCTCCATGCCCAATGTGCCATAAAAACTTTTATAGGAAGTCCAATCTCAGAAGTCACATGAAAATTTATCATTCATGTTGAGGGTTATATTTATAAGAGATCGTGTTTCTAAGAAGTTATACAATTATTGAAACCGGGATTTTAAGCAACTTTGAATAACAATCTGTTTTATCTGTTTTTAGGATGAAAATGGATTGATCTGTATGGTGTGTAACAAAGCATGTACAACTAAGTCTAATTTAAGAAAGCACATTCGTGAAGTGCATTTAAAGATTTATGTCACATGTTCAATTTGTCAACAACAGTTTAAAAGGAACACAACTTTGAGATCTCATATTCTACGCTGCCATACAAACTGATAATATATCCATTACATTGAGCTTCCATTTTATCAACTGGGTTGTTAATTTAAAAAATCAACCAGGGAGAACTTTGAAGAAAAAAACCCACGTTTCTTTAATGTTGTTATTGATTAGAGTGTTCAGGGATTTTTTATTTAGTGAAATTAAGGACTATTTTCATTTTGTCAACAATAGTATTAAAGGAACACAACTTCAAGATCTCATGTTTAACTCTGCCATACAAACTGATATGTATTACATTGAGCTTCCCATTTACTAATTAGACTCAGTTTATAAAGACTATTAAATTAAAAACAATTTGAATACACTGGCTTAATGCACAAGGGATTTTGGAGTGAATTCAAGAATTATGTTAATATCAGATCTGTTTCTCGTAAGTAGAGGTTGTTGTTTAAATTTTGACACCCAATATATTTAACTTTCTGTTAGACATGTATTAAAAATAATAATACAAAAGGTAGAAAAATGACGAGCACTGCAGGGATAGTGATTGACAATGTCTTTGGCAGGTGCCTTATTTCCAGGTTTGTTGCAATTGTCTAAAGAGTGCATGACTCTTGTAGGTGTCCATGAAGCAAGTTTATTACTTGTGGTTCTCAATGGACTGTTTTACTTGTAGTTTCTTATGAAGTAGATGTATTATTTGTGGTCGTCCATGGATTGTAATACTTATAGTTGTCCATGGCGTGTATTACTTTCTTACAATAGTTATTTGTTTCTATTTGTAGGATGATTGTCCATTTGTTTGTTCTGCTTGTGGAAAAAGTTTCAAATATCAAAGAAGTTTACGTCGTCATTTTAATATTCACCATTTAAAGACTAGGTATCAATGCCCTGTTTGCTTCAAGTTTCTAACAAGACTGCTTATTCTGAAGGAACATATGGCCACTTTTCATGGAATATCAAAACCTATGTGAACTAAGTGATTTATACAGTGAAATGAAATACTGGGAATGATTTGAATATTTATTTCTACTACAATACTTAAATTATGAAGAAAAATTGTTGCCTCATACTTATTATGGTTCCATTATTTTGTTAAGTCTTCACATGATTTTATTAAAGTATTCAAGAGACATAACATCGTTTCATTTATTTGTTGTAGGTTGCCACTCAAGCAGAAACAAATTGTCCGGTTTGTGGAAAGCAATTCAGTCATAAGGGAAACCTCAAACGTCATATAAAAGAAGCCCATTTAAATTTGCGTATCTATTGTCGAGTGTGTAACAGACCATTTACACAAAAGTCTGTGCTTAAATATCATTTAGAGCATGTTCATGGTATATTGAGTCCCATGTAAATGGTAGACAGTGTTGTGTACGCAACAAGCAGGCACTGTCAATAACCTAATATCCCTTCCTTTCCATGGACAGTTTCTGTGCAATGAGCAAGTTGACACTGGCTCTAAGTCAACTATTTACTTTTTAAAAAAAACAAACAACTGGTAATAATTATAGATGATTGTTTACCTGTTGTACACATTACTGATAACAGGAACTGACATGATTAACATTATAGTAACAACCATAATATTCATAGTAATGCTCTTAACATTGTCAATTTCATCATTTAATACTGCATCATAAACAAATAAACAGCACTATTAAAAAAAAAATTGTTATTAAGAAATTATTTAAAATTTCCTGTGACGCATAATATAGAGAAGACTTTTATATTTGCTTACCATAAAGAATAACTTATTTACTGTCATTTTATTTTAATGGAATATAAACTGTTTCAACTTTCCATTGTAGGTTATTTTGGATACGGATAGTACAACTTGCTCCACATGTGGAAAAACTTTTCTTCATAAGGGAAATCTAAGACGGCACATAAAAGAAAGTCACCTTCATGAGCGATTTTATTGTCCAATGTGCAAGGGGGCATTTACACAGAAATCTTATTTGAGAGAACATTTTAGACGTAAACATAAAATAGATATTGGAAAGTTTTAATAAATCCCCTCTACTGTTGTTGACACTTATGGTTAACCCTTTCCCTGACAACATATTTGATACCTGGATCCCTGACAATAATATACTTTTAAACTCAGAAATTGTCTCTAGTTTGATTGTCAAATAATGTTTATGCAATAGTTAGTGATTTTGTTTTGTTTTTTTGAGATACAAAATAGTATATACAAATAATTAGGATTGTGGTAGGTTGTGTGGCCAAGGGGGACTAATGCAAGTGCTTTAGGTCATAAGTTATGTTGTGGTTTCGTCCAAAGACTAGTATGTTGCTAACTTTGTACATGCAGGTTTCTTTAAATTTCCTCTCACTGCAAATTATTGATGTTGGTCTCGAAATCACATTGCTTATACAGAGTGCACATTAAATTCTATTTCCCACTCTATCCATGAAGCATGTACTGCTAATGCTGACAAAGAAATGAGATTCAAGCAGAAATTTAAACCATCAGTTTTCAGCTTATAACAGAGTGCACATTAAATTCTATTTCCCACTCTATCCATGAAGCATGTACTGCTAATGCTGACAAAGAAATGAGATTCAAGCAGAAATTTAAACCATCAGTTTTCAGTGAAGAATTTTGTAAATGGGCATCCTCGCTGAAGGAATTCCCACAAGGTGTCACTAGTAAAAACTCAGTTCCATGTGACCGTAATGATAGTAACAAAAACATATCAGTATTTAATTCCATATTAATGACAAAACTAATTATGTTTGTCAACACACGAGTTTGTAATGAATGTACAGGAAAACCGTGCTACATGTATAAGGTAAACAATGATATCAATTGGGACCGCCAGACCTATAAATTATGTCTCTTTATCTCTAGCGAGGACGCTCATTAAACTAAGTAAACCTAAATTTGCTTTGTGTTTTGTTTTACATGATACTCGAAGTAAATAAACATCTCCATGTTTCTATTGTAGGTGGTTGTAAATGATGAGAGAACAACTTGCTATACATGCCATAGAAAATTTGCAAATGTTGGAAATTTAAACAGACATATCAAGGAAGCACATTTAAATGAGCGTTTGAAATGTCCTGTCTGCAAAGCAATCATAACTCAAAAATCCTACTTAAAAGAACATCTTCGAAGGGTTCACAATATTGGAACTTGTTCCAAACCAGTAACCGGTTCTAAAACAGTCTCAAACACTATAACAGAGTGGCGATTAATCTGAATAATTCTTTAATCCTACTTGTTGAAAGTTCATTCAAGATTAACAATTTTTGATAATCCTGTTTTAGATTTTAACACATTCAATATCTTGGTTTTCCCGCTGCTTTGTGGCTAAATTGATAGCGTTATATTTTATGGTCTCTTATTGTGGGTGTAGAATTCTGCTGCAATACTTTTTAATACATTCATATATATCTACTTGGAATAATTGCTTCTTATAGTCCGTACTTTATAATTGTCTCCCAATTTTTATTGTAGGTTTGTGTAGATGTGAGAACAACCTGTACAATATGTTATCGATCATTTTCTAGTCTTGGCATCCTAAAGAGACATGTTAAGGAAGCTCATTTGAATCAGCGATTATCTTGTCCTGTATGCAATGTTAAAATAACACAAAAATCATATATGATAAAACATCTTCAACACTTTCATAATATCGGAAAACAATAGTTCTATTGCTCTCATATTTGTGCTTCAGTTAATCGTACAGTTTCTGCTTACATTACTGTCTTGATATTTTAAAAATACACACAATTACTCTGCCTGCATATTCCCTAGATAAAAATTTATAATAATTTTTGTTGATTAGTACTTAAGATTGTCAATTTATCAGTCATATTGTTGTCTTCATTAGCACAGATGGTGCAGAAATATAGGAAAGAGCTCATTTCCTTTCATTCATATTTTGTTATTTATTTTGTACTTTTTTTTTGCATTTATCAAACTAACACTTTGAATAATAAATATTTTAAAACAAGGTTGTTCATTTTGAATTTTTCTTTTTACTCAGTTCGTAACACTTGTTTCCTTTATTGTAGATTGTCGATTCAGAAACCACCTGTTCGACTTGCAGAAAAACATTTTGTCACAGAGGAAATTTAAAACGGCATATGAAGGAAAAGCATCTAAAAGAGCGTGTACATTGTCCTGTCTGTAATAGACCATTTACACAGAACACTGCTTTACGAAATCACATTATACTGAAGCACAGCATGCATCCAAAATAATTTTGCTGGACTTGACTTGACCAGTTTATCATAATTGATCTCAAAATGATAAAAGTTGAACGCTGATTCACTTGATAACAACAGCACAGGAACAAACTATGTAACTCATGCATCCATAAGAATCTAGAGCGACAAGCAGGAATGTAAACTATGGGTTGTAGGTCTTTAGCCATAATGGTTTCAGTGCTCCACCTTACTTTTGTCTCTTACTTATCTTCAAGATATAACTCGATTCATCCGGAGTATCGATAACGATATAAAAGCATTACCATCAGTATTGAATAATCAAGAATAAGCAATAATTAACATAAAATGTTACCCCCTGTCATTATGAATTGTATAGTTAATATTCTCAAGACCTCTTACTCATGATTAAACAGTGGAAATGTTTATTGGTGAGAATGAATAATTAATTGACAAATTGATACATTAAAATAAACACAATATTTCTATAGCTTGATAATATAGATATAGTAATTGTTATCTATAGAACTGTTGTGACTATTTATTTTAATGTGTTCAAATACTAAATGCCAATCAAACAGTATAAATAGATACATCTCCATCAAGTGACATGACCCTATTGAAGCTAAATAACTAATAACTGTTATATAAATCGTAGGTTTATGTTATAACAAAATGATTGGAATTGTATATTGCATAATCAGACATTTTTCCGCCTCTACCTTATAAATTGCACAAGCTACTGTATGTATAAAGGAACCTTTCAACAACGATAATATACATTAAGTATCTAACAAACATCTTAATGGTATTAATAAATTAAACAGAGTTGACTGCACCACTAGTACTAATCTTGTTTAAATAACCAGTATAAATAAAATTTAGTATCCAACACACATCTTATTGGTATTATTTTATATTTGTAGGGTTATGATTCACGTCTAATATGTAAATGGTGTGGAAAGAACTTTAGCCAGAGTGGAAATCTCAAACGTCATATTAATGCTAAACACCTTATGATTCGAAGTAAATGTCCTCTTTGTGAGAAATCTTTTAGTCAGAAGGGAAATCTGAAGGATCATATAAAAGCAGTACATAGTGAATTCATGAAGTATTGTTGACATGAGTTTTTGTACAATATTCATTTGAAATAATAACAGAAGACAAGTATGTTATGTGGAAGATTATTGAGATATTCCAATTCGTGATGGTTTTAGTTACGCTTACCTGGGGACTTCTTGTGTTGCGCTGCCGATCGTGACTTGGACCATGACATTACAAAGAATACCTATCCAGAATTCAAAATATTGCGACGTGATCAAGATTGCCAATAGTCAATTGATAATTTCATTATGACAAAACACATATAAACTTACATTAACAAATTGTATATTATAATTATGAATAGGGATGATAATTACACATATTTTCCTCATTGGTGAAATGGTTCTTAAATAACTACCGGTACATAATACAAAAATGCTAATCAGAGAGAATTTATAATATGTAAGACCTAGTTTGTCATACTCTAGAATTGTTCTCAAAGTGGAAGTCAAGGCGCACATACAGATCATCAGGTCTTTCATTGAGTAGAGTGACCTGTTTTCAAGACTTGGATACATGTGTACGAGTAGGGCTAACTACCTAACCTTGTAGGGTTTTCTCTGGACCATGTTTCTCGAAATCTTAACTAAAGATAAAATCCAAATTTTAGTAGATACTTCAATTTTGATTGGTGAAGCACTAAAATCAATCTTATATTATCCAATCAAATTACTAAAATTTGGATTTTATCTTGGTTAAAATTTTGTGAAACGGGGCCCCAGGTTTCTTCCCACTGCTGCAGACTCGAAATCATATTATGGATATTAAACTGGTTTTCTTTAATTGATTTGGGTAAAAAAATTATTTGTTCAATCAATTATTAAAGTTAATTATTCTGTGTATTGTAGGTGTATGTTGAATTGGCAAGAGGAGGACCATTTAAATGTCTGTTGTGCCAGAAGGTTTTCAATTTTAAAAGCAATTTAAATAAACATATAGCTGGTGTCCATCATAAAACAAAGTCTGAGTGTCCGATCTGTCATCAGTTGTTCACACAGAGAGGTAGCGTTAAAACACACCTCAAACAAGTCCACAAGATCTTATAATTAAAAAACAAACCTCAAACAAGTCCACAAGATCTTGTAGTGTTGAGTGAACTTGAGTCGACGTTAAACCCCAATTTTTCTCTAGATGTATTGGCTAGAAGAATCTTACTAGACATTGTCAAAAAAAGGGAACTGACTGATTTCTGTTTGAAATTGAAGAAAATAATATTTGTGAATTTAAAAAACACAGAAAATATGCACATTTTAGATAAGTGACAGCCACATCAGAGTTAATGCCACAATTTTGCAAAATTCATTTAGAATTTTTTTATTTTGTTTTGATTATAGATTTAATGATTGAAAATATCAGGAACTTTTTTATTACAACTGTTCAATATTACGGTACCAGCTGATGGTACTTACATTTATTTGTTTATTTTGACCATTTGTTTTGTGTATGATAGTGTAAAATAAATAAATTTTGAAAAATACAAAGTTTAAAGTTCCTTATTCTATGTTTTTGTAGGTTTATGTAGAGTTGTCGAGAGGAGGACCATACAAATGTATGTTGTGCCAGAAAGTTTTCAATTTCAAAAGCAATTTAACAAAACACATATCTGGGGTTCACAGTAAAACCAAAGTTGAATGTCCGATCTGCCATCAGCTGTTCACACAGAAGGGCAATGTCAAGACACATCTGCGACAAATGCATGCCAACATTAGGCTGTGAACTGGACGCCTTTAATCAACGTGTTTGTCAACCAGTGTGATGCGAAGTAAATGTCATCCTAGACTGGCCCAGTCTCTTCTATTTATTTTACATTTCGATTTATATAAAAGTATTATTTTTTAGTAAACCAACACTTTCGTTTCCATTTGTATAAAAAATTTTTTTGAGTAAACCTGTCACCAGCACCAGAGACTGGACAATTTGCGAGCTTCACAATAAAATGGGCGTTCCTGTCATGTTTTACGTTGTTCCTTATTTGAAATGATTGACAGTTATCAAGCAAGCCCCGAGTCACGTGACATGAATCATGAGTCTCGACTGGAGTGCAAAGCAGTCATGCTTAGACCGTCTGAGGGTTGACGTCACGTTGTTGTTAGATATGTCGTGATCACGTGCACGACGTCACACGACCTACATAATGCAGGTTGACCTACTAGATGAGAATGAAGCTCTATTTGCCCAGTCTCTAGAGATAACGTTTTTTTTCGGGTTTTTTTTTTGAGAGGACTGGCCAATTTTTGGTGTATGGAGGAGACTGGCCACCAGTCTAATGTCATCCATGTCTGTGATCTTTTACTCTGAGACATTTAGTAACAGGGTAGAGTAATATAAACTATAACATGTAGAAAACGGTTACTAATTTATTAGTGTAATGCTTGGAAGAAAATTTTCTCAGTATGGTATATCAAACTGATAAGGAATGAATGAATGAAATGGGGCTTATCGTCCTACTGTTAAGCACTTAACCTGAGCTAATTGAAGACGGGCATACGCCATACAGTGTGCTATGAGGGAAATTTCGTCTGGACAGCGGCTCTACGGCCTACTCTTATATCGAATTCCAACTGCCAAGGGATCTTTTACGTGCACTCCAATGTGTACACGGGACCTCGGTTTTTCGTGCCATCCGAACGACTACGCAGCTGTCCTTGTCAGGCCCTCCTTCTGCATCACTGACAGTGGCAAATCACGCCGGAAAATTGAGATGAACTTTCTCGGCCAATGCAGGGATCGAATACCCGACCTGAGCTGCACAATCAAGCTAATATAAATTAAGAGCTACACAATCCTGCTAATATAAATAAGGAGCAGCACAATCATCAACTGTTATTATTAAATTATTGGATGTGCTCCAGCCATTATTTCTTCATAAAACTGCCTTCATTTGCATTCTATCAAAATTTAAAATAATGTATCTTAATAATGGGATATAAAGGATCATATTGTTTTCCCCCCACAAACACTGTACTCCATTTCTAATCTCTTGTACCATTACAAAAACAATGAATGGTTTATATGTTTTACCAATGCACCTCTGTTTTAGTGATTTCACACGCACAGACACTGCTTCTTTGTTCAGATATATAAGTTTAATAAAATCTTGTATTCTGTGTATTGTAGGTTTATGTTGAATTATCAAGAGGAGGGCCGTTTCAATGTTTGTTATGCCGGAAAATATTTAATTATAAAGGGAATCTGAAAAAACATTTCTTGGGCGTTCACAGCAAAGCCAAGACAGAATGCCCAATTTGTCATCAACTATTCACACAGAAAGGGAACGTGAAAACGCACATGAAACAAGTTCACAAATTAGATGGTTAAAGAAAACCTCTATTAATATGTTGACCTTTTTTGGATATAAATCCATAAAGAATATTGACTATTTCCTTTCAATCCAACGGACTTTAAAGACAATATGAAATATTAACGGTACTTATTCTGTGTATTGTAGGTTTATGTTGAATTAGCAAGAGGAGGACCGTTCCAATGTCAGTTGTGCCAGAAATTATTCAATTTTAAAGGGAATCTGAAAAAACATTTCTTGGGTGTTCACAGCAAAGCCAAGACAGAATGTCCAATTTGTCACCAACTGTTCACACAGAAAGGCTATGTTAAAACGCACATGAAACTTGTTCATAAATTTGATGGATAATGGAAATTGCGAACATTATACCTGATTTTTATCTGTGGCCTTGGCAGGCTGAAACCTAGGTAGTTAAGATCTAGGGAGCCTCTTTAGCCAAGGTGTTAAATATATTTAACCCTTGTGCGGACACATTGCACAAAAAGTAAGAAAGATTCCAAAGACAAAACTAGCTTTGCTCTATTTTGTTATTAACACATTTCCGTCTTCCTCTATTCGTGAGGGTGTGAGATCGGGATGAGTCTCCTAAATGGAATGTCTGAGGGTCTCTCTTCATCTAAATCCAGCACCACAAACTCGTTTATTGAACTAACTGTGTCCATCTCCGATTCACACTTTTGGTCTTTTTTCTACTAATATGACTTAAGCTGAAAAAATACTAAAGTCGCTTATTCCCTTATGTATTGTAGGTGTATGTTGAATTAGCAAGAGGAGGACCATATAAATGTTTGTTGTGCCAGAAAGTCATCAACAGTAAAAGTAATCTGACAAAACACATAACTGGTGTCCATGAAAAAATAAAAATCCACTGTCCGCTTTGTCCTCAGTTGTTCACCCAGAAAGGAAATATGAAAAAACATTTGAGATTAGTGCATAGGCCTAATTTCTGAATCTAATTAATTTAGATATAAAAAACTTGCTATATATAATAGTTTAAAAAAAGATAATAACTGAATATGTTGAACATTTCAATCAAGATACATGTATTTTATTCTGATAGAAATTACGATTGTTTAAATAAAGTCTTGATTGCAATATACAGATTTAGCTCTTATTAAATGCATTTTTAGGAACATATTTTTAGATACAAACCTGCACTCTTAAGGGCCACAATTACTTTAAATGGGAAAGAAAATGGAAATTTAAAAAAGAACGGTATTATTTTGTAACCACAGTATATGTAGTTAGGGTTTACTTTTTTAGGGTATGATCAAGCTCTTACAGGTTGGCATTTAGTGAATTAAATTCTGAACTAAACATTTAAGCTTAAGGATGCATCGTGTTTTCTTATGGTTGTGACTTTGTGAAAGCTGTTTAATTGAGTTTTAAGTTTTTAAAAAATTGTTTTATAACCAGGACAGAATATAAACATTACTAGATGTGTTATACAGCAAGCACTTGCTAAATATGGAATACAGAAATGTTTTATATTTATATAAGTTATAAGGAATTAAAGATAATTATTCTACTTATTGTAGGTGTATGTTGAATTATCAAGAGGAGGACCATATAAATGTTTGTTGTGCCAGAAAGTCATCAATGATAAAAGCAATCTGAAAAAACATATTACTGGTGTCCATGAAAGAATTAAAATTCAATGTCCGCTTTGTTCCCATTCATTCAGCCAGAAAGGATATGTCAAAATACATTTGAGAACTGTTCACAAGTTATAAATTGGATCTGGTCTCCTCCCGGTGTGCATAAATTATTGCAGATTTTAAAAAAAGAATTACATTCAACACTTGACTTTTTGTACAATAAAATACGTTGCATTAAAATCCATATCATGAAACATTTTCCTACCCTTTTCATATGATAGTTACATTGACAGGAATTTGTACTGTTGATTATTGCCATATCTTAGCCACAGAATATGTTTGACGTGGGTTGACAATTATGATTTATGAAATAATGAAGATTAAAATCTGCCGATAGCATTGTGACCTAAAGATTTGTTTTAATTTTGACAGTGGGCATAAAATCTAAACGCAAAGCCCTGCATTTCAGCTCTTCAATTAATTAACCCTTGTGATTTATTCTATGTATATTGTAGCAGGCGATGCGTTAACCCAAGCCATTATAAGTAACTTGTTCTATGTATATTGTAGGGGTTTGTTAAACTTGCAAGTGGTGGACTATACAAATGTCTGTTTTGCCAGAAAACCACAAGTGATGGCAGTAATATGAGAAGACATGTTTCTGGTGTTCATGAAAAAAAGAAAGTTAAATGCCCACTCTGCCCCAGAGAATTTACCCTAAAAGGAAATTTGAAAGTGCATTTGAGAAATATTCATAAAATCGAAATTTAAGTTTAGTTCGTTTCTCTGATGTTATCCTCACTTATGAATTATACAAGAATTAAAGTTTTTTATTCTGTGTATTGTAGGTCTTTGTTGAATTATCCAGAGGAGGACCTTATAAGTGTCTGTTGTGCCAGAAAGTTATTAATGATAAAAGTAATATGAAAAAACATGTAACTTCTGTCCACGAAAAGATAAAAGTCAAGTGCCCACTTTGTTCTCAGTCATTTTGCCGAATAGGTTATGTCCGAAAACATCTTAAAACTTTTCATAATGTCTAAATAGATATTTGTGGGATGTGCACCGGAGTGTTCAGATTCTGAATCTGGAACCACAAGATGGAATAGCAGAGATTTTTAAACAAAGGCAATAAAATTGTCGTGCCCAGATTAAAAGCAGTTGGTTCTCATCACTTGTTTATTTCCAGATGTTAGATGACAGGGCAAAACAATGTGTTAGATGTGAAACGTTCTGGGAATTGGTGATTGATGGGTTAATATCTTTGGTGTTTTATCTTCAATTTGTTATATTAGTCTTCTAAATAGGGATTGTATTTAAATATTATACATTAAAATTCCTTATTCTGTGTATTGTAGGTGTATGTTGAATTAGCCAGAGGAGGACCGTATAAATGTTTGTTGTGCCAGAAAATTATTGAAAGAAAAAGCAATCTTAATCAACACATATCTGGTGTCCATGAAAAAATAAAAATTCAATGTCCTCTTTGTTCGCAATCATTTTCTCGGAAAGGATATGTCCGAAAACACCTGAAATTTGTTCACAATTTATTTTAACTTTAATATCTGTCTCTTCACTGCAATCCTGAGTGGGTTTCTTAAAACCAACTTGGATAATGAAGATGCGCATAATGCCATCCATTGTCCTATAATGGGAAGAATTTTGTCAAATGATCTTTTACATGCACATCTATAAGCTGTTACTTGTTGGGTGTGGCACTAACACTTGAAAATTCTGAGGAACTTTCTGGGTTTTGATATCTTACATTTTAACTATCGTGTTGGACAAGATGACATCACAGACAGTCAGTGACATGCCTTATTTCCAGGCTTTTGTATTTTTGATTTATACCTTTATCTTTTAACTTAAAAGTATTTTCTGTATGGATATTGTTGTGACTTGTACTGTGCTTTTTTGTAAATAAATTGATGACTTACATGAGAATTAAAGTTACTTATTCTGTGTATTTTAGGTCTACTATGTTGAGTTATCAAGAGGAGGACCTTATAAATGTCTCTTGTGCCAGATTGTCATTAACGATAGGAGTAATATGAACCGTCACATATCTAGCATTCATGAAAAAAAGAGAGTAAAATGCCCTGTTTGTTGGCAGTTATTTTGTCGGAAAGAATATGTGAAAAAACATTTGAGAACTGTACACAAGTTTGATATTTAACCCATGTAATACATTGTGTCCAATCCTGAGCAAGAGAGAACATAATATGACATCTACGGGTATATGTGCTTATGAAAAGCTTGATTCCAGGAGTATTTGATCTGAAGCATTATAAGTGTAGTACAAGTCTTAGCTGACTAAAAGGCCTGAATTCGTAAAATATACCCAATCTTGAGATACATTACTGTCCAGTTCGGGTTGGATTCCATTTGATGTCTGAAACATGCTGCCAATAGTATACAAAGACCTTTAATTTTGTCCCATCTAAATGACTAGACCTGGTATTTGTCGATTAACAAGGAGACTTTCTTGGTATCATTATCAAACACTCTGATGAGTGAACCAGCATTGAGGCTCAGTACCTGTCTTGTCAATGTCGCTGAGTGAAGTATCATAGTTTCTATACTTGACCAGACAGTGACATGACATATGTCTCTTGCCTAAACTTGTGTTTTCTGGTTTTCCTCCATGCCAACATGCCTTCTTGCTTCTATCCCTCCCATCTAAATCCATACTACATTACATTAATAGCAATTAGTTTTTTCGCAATATTTTGTAGTTCTTCCAACAATTAATGATTCATATGCATGTTCTGTCTTTTAAAAAATCCTGTACTCCCCTTGAAATTTAACGTAAAGAAAAATATAAGCCGTTTATTCTGTGTATTGTAGGTCTTTGTTGAATTAGCAAGAGGAGGACCATACAAATGTCTGTTGTGCCTGAAAACCTTTAATGATCGAAGCAATATGAGAAGACACATAACCAGTGTTCATGAAAAATTAAGAGTCCAATGCCCAATATGTTATCAATCGTTCACTCAGAAAGGAAGTGTTATCAAACATTTGAAGCAAGTTCATAAGATAACACAATGACGTATGAACTAACAAGAATTGTTCAATTGTCAGTTACCAAAAAGAGAAAAAAAATTTTTTTATTGAAATTATATAAAAAAGTTCAAAAGTTGATTTTGTACATGGTTCTCACTTGCCAAGTTCATAAGATGATTCAATGTGACACAAGAATTAGCGAGAAATGTTCAATTGTTCAGACACCAAAGCAAACCGTTTTTTTTTAACATTTTATAATTCACTCATTAAAAATTCAAATACTTATTGCCACATTATCAACTGCAAACCAAGGTCACTATGCCTAGTTTTTGGGAAGTGATAAAATACCTAGGCCCATCCAAATATACATTTGCACATAAAAGAACTCTTGGAATGTGAATAAACAGTCAAAATGGTCAAATAAGGATTAATTTGTATATGCAATTATTCTGCTTATTGTGTATGTATTTTGAATTATCAAGAAGAGGACCATATAAGTGGCTCCTGTGCCAGATAACTTAACAATAATATCCAAGACTGTGACAAATTATGGTTGCTAAGATTAGATATTAATAACCTAAAACTGGCGATCAACTATCCATTTTCAACTTAATAAAATTATATAGTTTTATTGATAGTTCTTATAAAAAAAATTCATATATATCCAAATGTATAATAGAAATTATTTATTGTTCTGTAAAGTAAGCTTGTTAATTTTACACTAATAAAGATTTAATATATAAGAATAAGCTTTAGTTTATTGAGCGTATAGTCACTTTCTCACCACAAAAAATGTGTTGATTACACGTAAATATTGTAATTAAAATCAAAAATATATTATCTGAACAGAGCAAAGCGTTGTGGGGTTTTCAAAGTTCATCACATTTGAACTTTGAACAAGAGGCATATCACTGATAAAACTGCATATGGTACTTAAAGAGATCGCAACATAATATTAAACCAATTAATGTCCAAATCCAGTCAGTGAGAAGCAAAGTATTACTAATATACATTATACATTAAAATACTTTTGCTACCCCTTGTCTGTGATCTCACAAATTTAAATACAAACAGATCAGGCTAGTCAGATCATAACATGTTATTAACTATACTGTTTTACAACGAGCACTTGCTAAATACGGAATACAGAAATGTTTTATATTTATATAAGTTATAAAGAATTAAAGATACTTATTCTACTTATTGTAGGTGTATGTTGAATTATCCAGAGGAGGACCATATAAATGTTTGTTGTGCCAGAAAGTCATCAATGATAAAAGCAATCTGAAAAAGCATATTACTGGTGTCCATGAAAAAGCTAAAGTTGCTTGCCCTCTGTGCTCGCGAACATTTACCCAGAGAGGGAATGTGAAAACGCATTTAAAACAAGTTCACAAAATATTCTCAGACCAGTGTTGAAAACAGCTTGTGTGTGGGTGGACCTTTTATAGTACATTGTTAACTCTGATACAAATTTGTGCGGCTTTACAATTGTACATGTACTAATATTTTCTAATAAACATTCATTTCTATAGATAGATAGTGATAAATCCATCTAAAAGAATAGTTAGTTTTCTTTTTTATATTTACTGTTTTGTTTTTTGATAAACATTTAAAGTATTCTAAGCCTAAAGTTCCTTGTTCTGTGTATTGTAGGTGTATGTTGAATTATCCAGAGGAGGACCATTTAAATGTCTGTTGTGCCAGAAAGTCATCAATGCTAAATCAAATCTGTTAAAACATATTACTGGTGTCCATGAAAAAGTGAAATTTCAATGCCCTCTTTGTCATCGTTCATTTACTCAGAAAGGAAGTGTAAAATTGCACCTGAGAACTATTCATAAGATAAAACACTAGTTGAAACCCCCAAATACTTGTGACAAGACGTATATAATTGTAAGGACTTGAAATTGTGACATGATACTTCTTAGTTTGCTAAATAATTCAACTGTAATAAAGAGATTAACAAATAAAATGTTCAGCAATGAAATGGGGCTTTCTTTCCTACACCAGTCGGATATTGCCAGGTAGTGATGTTTGAGGGGAATTCTGTCCTACTCTTAAAATCAATTTCCAATTGCTAAGTGATCTTTAGCTTGCCGCCAGTGGTATTTGCAGGACCTTGTTTTTTTCATACCATCCAAGTGATTACTAATAAGGGAAACCAGGCTTGAACCTCCTGGTTAGCCAGTACCGTGGCACCCACCGATAGGTCAAGTTAATGTTATGTACAATACACTTGCCTGAATATGTCTGCAGCTGATCTAAGAATTTGATTTATTTATGTTTTTGCGTCGGGAGGGGGGGGGGGATATTATAAATAATCTGAATCCTTCTTGGATGTGTATTATTTTAAAATCAAATTCATAAAGCCGTTACAAATTCATCAAAAGATCTTTACTTTTTTGTAGGTTGAAGGAGAGAGAACATCCTGCTCTTGGTGCGGAAAAAACTTCTCTAGTGCAGGAAATCTAAAGCGACATGTAAAGGAAGCACATCTAAATGAGCGCATGCACTGCCCCTTGTGTAATCGACCATTCACACAAAAAACCCGCTTAGTAGGACATCTGAGAAATGTGCATAAAATCACAAGCTCTAACATTGATGAATAAAAGTTTTTTGTTGAATGGACAGGACTGAGCATAGTGAGTGCGGGACATGTAAACTATTGACAAAAGACAAATATGTACCAGACCTATGATCAAGTCTTGAAAAAGTGTTTATAGAAGTTCCTGAAAAATTAAATTAAAGGGTATTAACGATAACAGTAAAGTAGGTTCAAGTGGGCTTTTACATACCGTGGTGGTTGACAGTCCTGGAAATAAAGGATTTAGTTATATCTGCCAAAATTAAAAAGTGCTTGACATATACTAAAAATATCACTAAGAACATTGAAAACACAAACATGTGCCGAAAATAATAGTTACCAAATGGATTGATTGTCACGACGAATACTTGAACATTGAAAACCCAAACATGTGCCGGAAATAATAATTAGCAAATGGATTGATTGTGTCTGACAAAAGCTTTAATTTGTGCATAGCCTTGTCTATGACAGTTGCCAAATTTCAAGGTTTTGAAATTGAATAAATTTTAAACAATTTAACATGGAAATTTATCGGCAATTCATACCAACTTTTCTTTGCTTTGTTGTAGATTAAAGATGATAAGAAGTTGACCTGTTCATGGTGTGGAAAAAACTTTGCTAATTCAGGAAACTTAAAACGCCATGTCAAAGAAGCCCATCTCAATGAGCGTATTCATTGTCCATTGTGTAATAGACCATTCACACAAAAAACATGGCTGTTAAATCATCTAAAGACCGTTCATAAAATCACAAGTGAATGCACATAGGATTGCAACAGTCTGAATTTTCAAATCTGAACTCGTGGGATTTTGTTTATTTTAAGATGGGTTCTACTTTTTTTTATGGGATTTTGCTCAGTTTATTAAGAGGGTTTCCCTTTTTCATGACATACTAAATTTATTGCATATTGTACAGTTTTAAGAAAGATTCCATTTATGCCATTGATACAGTTGAATTAATTTTAGTTATTTGTATGTTTTTTAGGAATCTGGTGTTAGTTATGGAAGTTACACCTGCCCGGTCTGCCACAAATTCTTTAATTTTAAAGGAAATCTTAAAAAGCATGTAAATAGGAAACATTTGAAACTGAGAGATGAGTGTCCATATTGCCAGAAAACTTTTAGTATTGGGAACTTAAGATGTCACATTAAAAAGGCTCACCCAATTGAAAGTCTAAATATGTAATTTTTTAGCCAGAAAAACCTTGTCTTCATTAGACTGGTTGGTTCAGAAAAGTAGTATGTTAAACATGGTTTAAAAAACAATTGCTACCCACTAGAATATTTTTCACTTCATAGACAGACAGAACAATGTTTTTTTAACAAGCAAGGAGAAATCAAAGTAGCTCTCAATGAAATATGTTTGTAAATAGAAAAATATAATTTTAACATTATTCTAGTATATGAAAATAACAATGTATTTACAATATAACTGTCGCAGAGAAATTAAAGAAACTCTCAATTAAATATGCTTTGTGTATTTTAAAAAATTTGAATAAACTTTAAAAAATGTTTAAATCATAAAAGTGGTACTCATGTTTTCTCAATTTTCTGAAATTGGTACTAATTCCGCCATTTTCTATGTTTTAGGAAAGAGATGGTAGACTTGATCCTTATACTTGCCCAGTCTGTCAGAAGATATTTAATTTCAAAGGAAACCTGAAAAAACATTATATGAGAAAACACTTGAAACTCCGAGATAATTGTCCATTTTGTCAGAAAACTTTTAGCACTGGAAATTTAAGACGTCATATTACAGAAGCTCACCCATGTGAAATTCTCAATATATAAAACTTGTAATAGAAAGCTATATCCTAGATATCAAAATAGTTAAGAAATAAGCCTTTTGTTCAATGATTTGTATCTTTTGACACAAAGTTTTGCTTTTACCTTATATATTCTTTTCAGAATATTTGTGTTTCAAATAAGCATTTGACAAAAAGTTTTAACATGCCATTCTTCGATATGTTCAGGAATTTTTATTTTCTTTCAAATAAGTTGTTGAGGTTGGGAATCAGGCTCTCTTTCAGTTAATCATGCATTAAGTTCTCCATACTAATTGCGAACTTTTCTGTTTTAGGATGGAAACGGTAGCAATGGACCATATTCCTGTCCAGTGTGTCAGAAGATCTTTACATTAAAAGGGAACTTGAAAAAACATTTTGAGGGAAAACATTTGAATATGCCTTCTTTTTGTCCACATTGTCAGAAACGGTTTAGCTTCAGAGGAAATATGAAAAAACATATGAAGAGAGTTCACAATGATTTTAGTAATTGAATTTAGTTTGTTAGGTTTGTGTCTCTTGCAATTTGGTTTAGATATCATACTTTTTATGTTTTCATGGAAATAAATTTTGCATAGTTCATAGCTTCTGTAACAACCTGGGAAATTTTATTGTGTCACGGTCAATAGAACATTGCTGAATATAAAAATTTTAAGTAAAACATAGCAGATTGCGTACTAATTCAAACATTTTATATGTTTTAGGAGACGGATTCCTGTTATGCACCGTTTATCTGTTCCGTCTGTCAGAAGAGTTTCAGTTGGAGAGGAAATTTGAAAAAACATTATGATAGAAAGCATTTGAATCGGCGATTTATTTGTCTTTATTGTCACCAACCATTTACCTCCAATGAGAATATGAAAAAACACATGAGAAGAGCTCACAATGATGACTCATCTCATACATATAGTTTTTTGTAGTGTCTCTTAGTTTTCTGTTGTTGCTGGAGCTATTGTCCCATTTCATTTACTTTTTGTTCCATTTCTGTTGTTGATTGTACAAGAAGTAACTAAAATGTATATTAATGCACAACGGAAATTTTGAACTTTCATATTTTTTGTGTGAAATGTTCTGAAGAATTAAACCCTCATAATTTTCGAAGTCAAGAAACCAATTGGCGAACATTAATAAGTTGATAACGTACTAATTCCAACATTTTGTATGTTGTAGGAGACAGATGCAAGTTATGAGTATGCCGAGTCTACCTGTCCCATATGTGTCAAGAGTTTTAGTTCGAGAGGAAATTTTAAAAAACATTACACGGCAAAACATTTGAATATACACTTTTTTTGTCCAAAATGTCAGAAGCCATTCACCTCAAATCAGAATATGAAAAGGCATATGCTGAAGGCTCACAACATTAATATTTGAATTGAGTTCATACAAGTGAAAACGAATAAGATGGATTTTGTTGTTCTGGTTTAGGTTTTCATTATGATAGGTTGGTTGTGGGACGGGGTATTTATTTGCACCTTTGCTTTAAATTTATGATTGTATTACGATAACAACCAGTGTTCACAATTGAAAGTTTTTTTCATTTAACCGATCATATCGTTGGTCAGCACGCATTTTCATTTTGAGCAATCTGTGTCCGATCGAAACCTTGACAAGAATACATTATTGGTTGTCCCTGATTTAAAAGATGTGACTTCTTTTCACCATTTATTTGAGAACCAATTATGTGTGGGGGGGGGGGGTTTATCATGAGAGGACATACAGGTGTGTTTTTTTCCAGGGATCCAATTAATAAGAGGACTTATGGGGTTTTTTTTGTCACGACTTGCAGACATAATTGTGTATTGTATTATTGGAACTGACAATCATATAGGCAAAATAAGTTACTGAAAATGAATTTTAATTTCCATAATCATAACTTAACAGTTGAAAAATGTTGCAAACGGCTTATTCCTTACTAATTTAGACATTTTATATGTTTTAGGAGGAAAGAGATGGTGGCAATGAACCATTTACCTGTCCAGTTTGTCTGAAGATCTTTAATTTTAAAGGGAATTTAAAAAAACATGTTGAGGGAAAACATTTGAAACTACGTTTTATCTGTCCGATGTGTCAAAAAACATTTACTCAGAAAGGAAATATGAAAAAGCATATGAAATGTGTACACAAGAAATAATGATTGTAAAGAATTATTTAACTAGTAAAATAAAACAAATATGTTACATAGTACAACACACTGAACATTGTATAACGACCCACTAAACAGGAGATAAATGATTTATGATGCAAAGTATAACTACCCACTAAACAGGGTATAACGACCTGCTAAACAAATGATACACTAAAAGTACAATGACCTGCTGAACATAGTATAACGACCCACTTAACAAAGTACACTGACTGGCTTAACATAGTATAGTGATCCAATAAACAAGATACATACATACACGCATACATGTACATTGATAATCTTGTTCTTAAAGGGACAATTCAAATATGATCAACATTGTCTTTCACGTAATGCTCGGTTCCTGGCTCGTATAGTTTTCATGGATTTAATTTCAATTTCACCCAACTCATTGTATAATCTTTTTCTAATTTTAGGGTATGGATGAGCCCAAGTCTGAGCCTTGTTCCTGGTGTGGCAAATGTTTCTATAACAAGAGCACCTTAAATCGTCATGTCCAATCTAGACACTTACTCATTCGTGAACAGTGTCCATTTTGTTCAAAAACATTCTCTCAAAAACATTCTTTAAAACTACACATAAAATCAACACACACTAATAAAACTTACTAACCTTTTGAAACGGAAGTAAATTGGTTATTGTCTGTATAATTAAGGAAGAACACTTTTTTATCGTACATTTCTTTCATATTTAAAATTCTCTAACTGAAAATAAATGGATTCTTTAAAACTAGACATAAAATCAACACACACTAATAAAACTTACTAACCTTTTGAAAGGGAAGTAAATTGGTTATTGTTCATATAATTAAGGAAGGGCACTGTTTTATCGTACATTTCTTTCATATTTAAAATTCTCTAGCTGAAAATAAATGGGTTATTATGTAGTTAAATGACTTTTATCAAAAAAATTCTTTTAAGTTTATCTTTATTTTTTGTTTGTTTTAGGCTACTGATGAGCTAAGATCTGAACCGTGTTCCTGGTGCGGCAAATATTTCTATAACAAGAGCACCTTAACACGTCACATCAGAAATAGACATCTTTATGTGCGTGAACATTGTCCGTATTGTGATAAAACCTTTTCCCAGAAACATTCATTGAAATCACACATAAAATCAATACATTTAAAACATAATATTTGATAAAGAGTATCTCAACCTGAAACGTTTATAATCTTTTCTACTACTAAGTCTGTGCTGATACTTTAATTTATTAAAACGTAACAATTACCGGTAAGCAGATGTTTTTAAGTGAAAATCTGGGGAAATGTGATAGACTTTTCATTAGGGAAGTAAATTGTAAATTGAAATGCAGTGTAATTGTGTACAGCTGATACATAACATTAAAAAAATTGTGTAGCTGTTGCAATACATTTAAAATATTTGTACTTTTATTTTTTGTTACCAAGCTACCGTGCTACTTATTGAACTCCTTTGAATACATTGCCCAAACTACGCACTTAAAACCAGGAAGCTGAAAAACCTCAAATTGAAACCCATCTTGCCATGTAGAAATAAATTGAAGTTTTATTATTTGTAAACATCTAGGCGCTCTGTTCATTTTTTTTTTTTTTCTAATTATAGGCAATGGATGAGTCCAAGTTGGAAACTTGTTCCTGGTGTGGCAACACTTTCTATAACAAATTCTCCTTGAAACGACATGTCCAAGCGCGACATTTAAATATTCGGGAACACTGTCCTTACTGTGATAAAACATTCACTCAGAAACCGCCATTGAAAGTTCATATTAGAACTGTACATAAACTTCAAAGTACTGATCTGAGGGAGGAAGACGTTTACGAATAGAAATCAAAATTCAGTACAGACAGTTTGCCCAAAATTTAGTACGAACAGTTTGCCTATAAATATTTTGTGTACATGGTCTTGACTAAACATTTTGAATACATCATCTTATACTTTTATAATAAGAAAAGCATACCATTTATTTTGTTTTTTTCTAATTATAGGCCATTGATGAGCTAAGATCTGAGCCCTGTTCCTGGTGTGGCAAATGTTTCTATGACAAGAGCACCTTAAAACGTCATGTCCATACAAAACACCTTAATATTCGTGAACAGTGTCTATTTTGTACAAAGACTTTCTCACAGAAAAATTATTTGAAATTACACATGAAGTCAGTCCATTCAGAATATTACACCTAGGTACAGGTCAGGCCTGGAAATAATGGTTTTGCTTGTACACAATGTTGAGTACTGTTAAGTAAATAGTCTATACCTTTGATATTTTCTTTGTGCTTGATATGTATAAATAATAAAGATAAAACAGAAGAGACCAGATTATGTCTGGCAAAGTCTGAATTTACAATTGACAATGTCTGTGTCTTAATTCCAGGAATTTCACAGATATCTAGTCATAACAACCAATGCCTCAAGATTATTTTTTAACCGCTGATCGTCATTTGCATTTTTATTGGGTTAATAATTCAAATTGAAATATTCTCAAATTGATTAACAGTTAATTAAGACAACAAAACATATCAGTGATAGGTAATCAAATAATATGAATACTTAAAACTTGTGATACTGGGTTGTTTTTATAGTCTACAGTGGATGCCAAATGTTGCCAAAATTTAAATTCATCATTTCTTTGTAAATACTGACTGGAATTAAACTAGTCGTGGACTGCTACTCATATTAGTAGACTGATACTCCTATTAGTGAGTTAGCTATATAGTGGCCTCTTGTTTGATATACATGAAGGTTGTGATGGGCTACTTGTAATTTGTTGAGCATGTAATACACACACTGTTTACGTAGGGCTATGTTCTGAGTTGAACATGTGATACACACACTGTTTACTTAAGACTGTGTTCTGATTTGAACATGTGATACACACTTTGTTTACTTAAGGTTGTGTTCTAATTTGAACATGTAATGCACACACTGTTTACTTATGGCTGTGTTCTGAGTTGAACATGTAATACATGAACTGTTTACTTAGGACTTTGTTCCAAAGACATGATACATTTCCTAATTTTGCATGTTATTGATAATAGAAAGCTGTTGGGTCAGGTAGTTAATTGACATTTTAATGTCATGATTGTATTTTTTTAGAATCTATTCGAATTATTTACTCAATCTAAAAGATTATCTTTGTCTATTTTAGGCAGACGCCTGCAAGTCGAATTGTCCATGGTGTGGGAAATCATATTATGATAAAAGTAACCTGAATAGGCATATCAAAAGTGTTCATTTAAAAATGAGATTTCAGTGCAAAAAGTGTGGAAAATTCTTTTCTCAAACTTCAAGTCTGTCGCTTCATATGAAAACTGTTTGTTATGATAGATAATCTTAGGGTAAAATTCTTGGCATAATTTTCAGTGTCAAAAAGACTTACATTCTGGTGTGATTTTAGGATACTGGGAAAATTAGAAAATAAGAGTATTGAAGAGTATTGTGCTGTTGTTATAATTGGTCAAATGTGTGTTGTTCATTCATTTCTAAAAGAAAAATTAAACTTTGTATTGTGTTGTTCTCTTCTGATCTGATCATTGTATGTTCCAAGACTCTTGCTTCAGTTATATCGACCTGTTCACTGACTGACACTTACTTGACATCTCATAACCTTTAACTTTCAACAACAAACACCAAATAACAAATATAGATAAATTTATATGTAGTTTATAAAATGTATATTCAGAAAAACTAAAAGAATTCTAAAAACTGTCACCTTTTAATCTTAGGATGAAATAATTTAAAATTCTGATGAAATCCAAATACATTGAAATTAAAATGGCTGGCAAATTATATGTTCAATATTTATATCAGTAAATCTATAGGAGATTTTATTTTTAAATGCATCAAAATTATTCATTTTTCTGAAAAACTGAAATGTTAATGCATCGCATAATGGACGAACATGATCAGTTGATTCATATGAGGGACATTTTAATATATCTCTTTTATATTATTTGTAGGGAAATAGAGGGCGGAAAATGTATAATTGTTCTTGGTGTGACAGACGTTTTAATGATGGAAGTAATTTTAGAAGACATGTGGAAAGTGCTCATCTCCATATAAAGATTAATTGTCCTGTATGTGACAAATCGTTTACTAGGAAAGCTACCATGCAGAACCATTTTAGGCGATATCATTCAGATCAATATGATATTATTAAGAATATTAACACAACTTTTTAATGTCTTTTGTAGGCAGGTAAACTCCGAAGAATGTATTATTGTTCATGGTGTGAAAAGAGTTTTAATGATGGCAGTAATTTGAGAAGACACATACAAAGCATGCATCTTAATATCAAGATAAATTGTCCAATGTGTCATAGAACCTTTAATCAGAGATCTAATATGCTGACACATTTGAGAAAAGTGCATATCAGTTAATGCACTGACGTCTCACATGCCTAATGACGAAGTATTACTATCCCTACTTGGAAGTTACTATTTATTTGATGAAAACAGACAAATTCAAGTCCAAAAATAAATCTGTGTGCCTATTATGTAAAGTTACTTTAAACTGATTGTTTCTTGAAAATTATGGCCTTATTGCTACTCCAGCTTGAATTCGGTAATTGGAGGATGATGATGGTAATAGTTTCCTGGAAGATTGTTGTGGCCTTAGTTGTTTAATGTTCTTTAAAATACAGATGTGACGTAATCCTTTGATGTTGGCGTACCATTATCTCCAATAATGTACGGGCATCTTGCCAATAGTACATTATTTAATATAGAGAACTCGTGTGCCGTATTTCATTGAAATGCACGTGCGAAATAGTGTCTGAATTTTAAGAGGTTTAATGCTCTCGCGCTTAAGACATTGCGTAATATATTGAAACAACACTCGGCTATCGCCTCGTGCAGTATCAATATATTACTTAATGTCTCGCGCTCGACCATTAAACCACACAGAATGTATCATGATATTAAAGTTACTTTCAGGGCTAGGAATTGAGGTGTTGTTGAAATTACACAGGGTTAAAAAAATTTGGGATCACTGTAATTGTATTAGTCTAGTTAGAGGTATTTATTGCTATCTCTTTGTATTGCATAATAAAGAATAGGACATTTGTGGTGGTTTGAACTTGAAAAAGGCTAGGAAGTATTGTGTTATTCAGGCTTTTATTTCTTTATTATGGTGATTTTGGATGGAGAGAGACTTTGAAATATAATTCTTTGAAATACAAACACTTTTAAGACCTACGAATGTATATAGCTAACAAACATTTACCACAGCAGGACACTTCTTTTTATGATTGTTTTTAGATAAATATCCATTGCATTGTTTTGGTACGAATGTATTTTTTAACGGCTATTTATTTTTGTTGTAGGCTACTAGTAGTGTTAATAGAAGACGGTCAGAGTGTAACTGGTGTGGTAAAGCTTTTGACAGGGGAACATTAAATAGGCACATTCGTAATATTCACCTCAATATAAGATACCCTTGCCCAGTCTGTCGCAAAGTTTTCACACAAAAAAATAACATGAAATCACACGCTAAACATGCTCATGCCGATGTCTATGAGAGCTTAACTATTTAATTTCAGCGGTGGGTGGTTAGGGGGAATGTTTGGGTGGATTGGGTCTTTGATTGAAGGATGATTTTAGTCCCAGACATGCACGTGACAAGAAGTAAGTCACCTGTATAATCATGGGTTTTCTCCAGGTCCACTAACTTCCTCCCACTAATAATGTCCCTTATGTTAGAAAGGGTGAAATCTATTTTAAATTTTAAACTTTAATATTCTTTTTGAAGCTATTAGACTACAATAACATAAAAGTCACACACCAAACATGTTCGTGAATAGCTTAACAATTTAACTTCAGTTTCGATTGGTTTCTTGTATGGTTGGTTTTGGTTGAATTCTTTCAAACAATATCCTTTTTGGAAATTTAAAACTTTGATATGTCTGTCCCAGACAATCAAACAAATCATATGCAAAGATGAAAAAACGTTGTATTTTATGCATTTTTATCTCTAGAGAAAGAAGAAACATTCTTTAGCCGAACTTTAATATTTGATTTTACATATGACTGTTTATTTCTTTTCATAGTTATTCAGTTTGTGAATTTTAAAAACAGGAAATGTTTAAAAGTTTTTTGTTATAATGTATATTCATTCAGTCATTTATTAGTCAATCAATTTTTTAGTCCCAGAGACATACACATTCTAAACTGGGTATTTAGTTACAGAATCATATTTTAAACATCAGAAAATGTTTGATCCCATTGTATTTTATTAAAACATTTTTAAGGGTACATGTACATATCATATATTCTTTCATTCATCAGTCAATCAAATTGTTAGAAACATTTAAACTTGTTTCCATACACTGGTTTACATGATATTTTTATTTGTAAAGTATTGCAAAATTTGGTAGAATATTCTGTTTTTTACTGGATATTTTAACAAAGATTTATCATTTCATGTGCATTCAGGCCTGGAAATAAACATGGTGAAATCAAAATTTAGAAGTGTTTAAATTATGACGGTCTGGAAATACTGATTTCAGTTACCGATAATCAAGACAAAATGTCTAAAGCTGTAATGAATTATAAACTTTTAATATTATTAAAAACATTGTAAAGAAGATAAATCTGTGCCAGACAAAATGAGGCACCAGAGAGGTAACACCTGAATTTGTACCTGTGATATAAGTGTTATTTCTAGGCTTGGGCATTGAATTATGCCTTAGCATCATTACTTGTGGGGGTTTTAAAAAAGGAAGCACTCAGTTTTAAAATGGTGTTTGACACAATATATCACTCATCAAAATGTGGTTCACTTTTGTTTTTATATGTCATCAAATGAATTGTATTTGTGTTGTAAATCTTGTATAAGTATAAGATGTAAAATAAATGTCTATTTTTCAAGACTTTTTTGTTTTTCTTGTAGGATAGTCAACATGGAAGACTTACCACATGTCAGTGGTGTGGAAAAACTTTCAATGACAGGAGCAATTATAAAAAACATGTTCAAGGCAAACATTTGAATGTCCGATTTAGTTGTCCCATTTGTGGTAGATCCTACACGTTAAGATATAATTTGAAAAAACACATGATGGCACAGCATCGTGATTGTTTACCCGATTGATCTAATTTGAAAAAGCACCTGATGGCACAATCATCATGATTGTTTACTTGATTTAATGTTTCATGGATTGCTTTCCTTCCTAGTGACAAACAGTTGTTTCCAGTATCAGAATTGGCATCCTTTGTAAATATGTACATTTGTTATCTTTTTATCCCTATCAAACACTGATTGTTAATTTAATATAAATATTTTATAAATGTCGTAAAGATCATAAATTGTTAGGGTCAATAATCTGCCCAAAATTTGCAAGAAATCTGTCTGGGGTAACGCCACAGTCCGGTATCCCTTGAGGAACAAAAGAAATCCATGACAATGGTTACATGAATTAAGCAAATGGTTTAGTGTGATCTGATACATATAATGATTTATGAAAACATTGAATTCAGAAGTAATAGTGAATAAAATGTCTGACCAAGAACATAGGGTTAAATGTGTGAATACCAAGGAGCTAGCTACTACTTTTAACACCGTTGTCACATCATCCTGTGAAATACTGATGGGGCTGATTTTTCTTCCTGAAGATGGTGGATCTGTCCTGAGGGGGGAAATTGTGTTGTAGGGGTAGATGTACCAGCATTTGAATAGCGAGGCACTTGACATTAAAAAAGATTAATATACAAAGATTAAAGTTTTTAAGAAGAAAAAAGGTCTGGATATAATTAAGCTTAGCTGAAATGATGAAAATTGTATTATTTGATACCCACATGTACATAACATCATGGAATAAGAATAGTTTTGCCCCACAACAAACATTTTGAACACTAGCGTATTTGGAAATAACGAGTTGTACAGTCATCTAATGAATCTATGTCTCAACCATATCCCTGTCCATAGATGTTACATGATCCACAAATATTATTGATTTTGCTTGTGCTAATGAATACAGCATGTATTTTATCTCGACTTGCCACAATTGAACAATAGGGTTGGATACAATATACATAACTAGCATGCATCAAGGCCCAGAAATAGTGATTTAAGTTGCACATGACAAATATCAGGCAGGTACTAGTAGTAGTACTTGACCTTTTGAGCAGCTGACAAAAAATGTGATTTCATACACAGTAAATTAAAGCACATTAGGTAAGATTAGATAATCAGCTGACAGTTCTCATACTATAATAGTTAAAAAAAATAGATAATGTAAATGGAATACTGAAAATTGCAGTCATATTTCTCCACTCTGAGCCGAAAAATCCTCATTTTAAAAACACTGTAGCCGCCGATTGTCTTTGATTATCCATTTTTACAGTTGATCAACAATGCCTTGAACCCAAGATCAGTTGAAAATCGGACCTGTCATAAGGCATCAAGAGTTAATTACTAAATGTCTAATGAATAGTTAATATAATAGTTAATTAGGGCCTCAAGACAGACCTGCAATAGACAGATTTATCTCTTGCATAATGCCTGTTTAAGAGAAAATTACAGAAAACACAAAACCAAATTATAAGCATCAAATTAATTAATAATATAACCAATAGAAACCATGGCTATTTCTCTTCCACAAAAGTACAGAATTCTATTAAACAAATCCCCAAATTTAAAACATATTTTCTTTGTTGTATATTGTAGGATATCGATGTCTTTCCCTGTGAATTTTGTGGCAGAAAATTTAACCATAAAGGCAACTTGAAGAAGCACATAAATGGTCTTCATTTAAATATAAGATTTCAATGTTGTGTCTGCGACAAAAGCTTTACAGAGAAGGGAAATTTAACAAAACATCTTAGAACAGCTCACCTAATGAAATGATCAAATTAAAATTTAAAAAAATAACTTACATTAAGGGATTGATATTGTTATTAATTTATATACCTTCAATCACGTCCAACATTAGCAGCGTATAAACACATATTTACTATTTACAGCTTTATGTAGCCGTTAAAGCTGTCCTCATTTTCTCAAGTGTTTGAAAACTCAATTTCTTTAATTAATTGTTAACCAAAATAGGTGTAAAATGTTATTATCAGGCCCGGATCTAGGATTTTTTCGAGGGGGGGGCGGCCATACATTGTAACAAATGGTAATCATTAGAGTGTCGCATGCATTAGTGGTTTGGTGTAATCCCCAGAGCCTTCGTCGCATTGCCTTGGCAGAGACAATGTGAAAATCAGTTTATATCATCAATTTAAAACCAGATACACCAGTCTCGCTGGAGCTGATGGGGGGGGGGCCTAGGCCCCTCTGGATCCGGGCCTGATAATATAATGTGGATGTTAGTTGGCCAAAACTGTTTCGTAAGACTTATTGATATTATTGAGTTTGGTCTATGGTTTGTATTTGACTTTGGTCCCAGTCTCGTTTCTAGAGTCAGTGATGCAAGATTGGGGGGGGGGGGGGTAGCATGGCATGGAAAACCAAGGTTCACTTGTATATTCAGTTGACATGCAATAGAATCTTTGACAGAAGGTATTCAATGAAGACTGGATAGAAACTCCACTGTCCAAGCAAAGTTTCCCTCATAGCACTTTGCAAAATGTATGCCTGTCTTCATTAGCCCGGACGGTGTAGAAACATGACTTTAATTGATCATGTTAAGTCTAGATTGGGTACTGTTGTTGTCCCAGAGACTCCAGGAGGGGTGTATGGACGAATGGTTAGAACGTGCGTGCTGTATCATAAAGCCTGTCATTCAGTCATCTGGTGTGGTTTCAAATCCCCGGTTGTACAGAGCAAGGATTAGGGGTGCCTGTCAAACCTTGTGGGTTTTCTCTGGTTTCCTCCCACTGCTAAAGACCCCTATGTGAATTAAGTGAATTATTGAAATAAGATTTAACAATCCATATGTTAGTCCCGAAATGACCTTGTTTGTGTTGAGTTGTCGTTTTACTTAATTTCCCCTCTCTCCAAACTGATGGCCTGACAAATTCAACACATTATGATTTATGAAGAGAAAATTACACTTATCAATTATATTGATATGAAAATAACGAATGTGATATTCTCAAAATCAAATTTAATCTGATTTGGGTGTTATCTGCAGACTCAGAAGTAGTGATGTGGGCTATTTTGGTTCAAAATGGCAGAGAAATTACTATGGAAGAACAAAATCAAAAAAACATAATAATACATGTACCGATTTATCATTGTGAAAATAAACTAAATATTTTACTTGATCCAGATTCTGTTGATTATTTTTTTATTTGTGCCATGTTTATTGGTTATCGGGTATTGTACAACTGTAATTGACTTAATTGTTGTGTTTAATTAGGGATCATTGAGTGATAAGAGAAATGTACATTTTTTAATTATCTATTTTAGGGTCAGTTGTCTAGTGGAGAAGGGTTTCGCTGCTCATATTGTGGACGTGTGTTCAGCCAGAAGGGGAATCTTAACACGCATGTCAGAGGGAAACATTTGAAAATTAAACATAAATGCCCTGTTTGTCATAAAGAATTTACATTCAGAAGTAACATGGGCACCCATCTCAGAAGTGCCCACAGAGAGATAGTTGAACAACATTTAAAATTTTCAAAATTTGGAAACTAACTGCATATTGGGAATAAGTACGCAAGTAAATGATTTCTGATAACTTCCAGAGTCACTCACCTTGCTCACTGTGTAGAAATATGTAAACACTCTAACAACAGACGGGTATCATCAAAAGTTTGGGATAATGTAAGCCTTATTTAGAATCACAAGTCCAAAAAGCTTGTATATTCAGACTTGTGAGTCAGGAGCCATTTATAGAGTTATGGCCCTTTGTGGAGTTTTTTGTAACAGTACAGTTATCATCTGATCTACTCAATAATTGTGATGAGTTTATCAAGTTACAACTATTGCTGATATTTGCATCAAGGAGTTATTTGCCCTTGGTTATGTCATATCTTTTCAATGGTCAAATAAACACTAGGGTTATGTACCAGTAGTTTTATTTCCGAAGGAATTCATTACCTTTATGAATTATCAAGACTCAGTATACAAAAGTAGGGCATTAGACATAATTTCATTTCATTTATATTTTGAACATGTCAAGTGTTCCATAGTTGAAACAGACCTTAATATGTAACATGTTTGTTTTGTGTTTTATTTCTTGAATTATAAGCTTTACAAAATATCAACCATTGACTTGATTTTATCTATATTGTAGGGTCATGGCCATTTCTTTGGTTTCCCCTGCACCATCTGCGGCCATGTGTTTAGCCAGAAAGGAAATCTGAAGAAACACATGGATGGAAAACACTTGAATGTTCGCTTTACTTGTCCAATCTGTGGAAGAAACTTTACCGAGAAGGGAAATATGAAAAAACATGTCAAGCATTCACATAGAGATTTGATGGATAGGATTTGATTCAATGACCGACCACAGAGTAGTGTTTGTCTGTTTGAGTTACCTTGATTAATGTTAAATACATTTCATGATAGGAAAAATGTCTTAATACAATTTATGAATGGGATGGGCACATGTCTAGATACATATTTCATGATAGGGCTTGTTTCTAAGTACATTTCATCATAGGGTGCATGTATTATAAGACACATATATCTGAATACTTTTCATGATAGGACACATGTTAATTACATTTCATGATCATGATAGAACACATGTCTACATACTTTTTAAGGACTAACAGTTCAACTGTAAACTAACTGAAATTTACACCCACACAGCACCAATTCTTATTGTTGATTATACTTTACCATTATACAATTCCTGTTATTACCGTATATTCATTTTATTTTGTCTATATTGTAGGGTAGTGGAGAATTTCTGGGATTTCCTTGCCAAATATGTGGACATGTATTTAGTCAAAACAGCAACTTAAAGAAGCATGTTGAGGGGAAACATCTAAAAATAAAACATAAATGTCCTCTTTGTAACAAATCATTTACAGAAAAGGGAACAGTTAAAAAACACATAAAATTAGTTCATAAACCCTTGTTTGACCAACATAATGTGTTATAATTCTTTACTTATTCGTATAAATTTAAAATAAGCATGTTGTTTGGATAAAATTGTTGAAAAATATATTACTATTATTATTATTTATATATTTAATATTGGGTTTAGATTTGTATAAGCTTTTATTATTATTACTTAGTACAGATATAAATTTCTATAAGCTTACAGTTCATAAAAATTGTTCAAAACTGATACAGTTATTCACTTCGTTGTAAAATTTATATTTTTACATTTCACTTTCTTTTAAAACATTTCTAAGTTTATCCTGTTCGTTGATACTTACTGTTCCTTGTATTTTATTTTGGACATATTCCCGATTGAAATATTTTTATTATTATTGAAAGAGAAATATCTTTTGATATTAAATTAAATTGTTCTTTTTGTCTGTATATTGTAGGAGCTATGGGCTAATGAAGAATTTCTGGGATTTCCTTGCCAAATCTGTGGACATGTATTTAGTCAAAAGGGAAATTTAAAGAAACACATGGAAGGCAAACATTTAAAGATAAAACATAAATGCCCCCTCTGTGAAAAATCATTTAGTGAAAAGGGAACTGTGAAAAAGCATTTTGATATAGCCCATAGAGATCATAGATATATAAAATAAATTAAACTTGATTTTTACAGATTTTTTAAAATTTAAAAAACATTGTGCATGCTCGATTTCAATATTATGTTTACACGTAGGTTTTTTAACAAATAATTGTTCTTCCATAAATAAAAGAATGGAGATTCTCAGGATTATGTGAGGTAGACCTAGCAAGGAAATGTTTCTCATCAATTCAATTAGATGGGAAAAAAAGAAATAGGCCCTGAGTTTATAATTGTAACAATGATCAAAGATCCCCTAAGTGACAGTCTGAAATTGAAATCAGAGTAGGCATTAGATCCACTTGGGGGGGGGGACCTTCCCTCACATCTTTATTAGCCCATTCGGTGCCAATAAGTAGGATGTTAAACCCCTTTTCATCCGCCAAGGAGCTCGTCTTTGTCTTGTATTGTTCTTTATGTGTATAATTGTAACTTTATTGTGTTCAATCAATGACCACTTACTTTACTATTATACAATTCTTTTATAAATTTCAAGTTAGATTGATATTATGTTTGTGGTCATTTGTAAATATTTTATACTTCGAAATTGTAGTTGGTAGTAAAATTTGATGGAATAAAATCATATTTTTTACAAATAAAAACAAATTGTGTTCTTCTCTTACTGATTTATGAAATAGGGAAACTAGTAAATCTTGATGAAAGGGGAATCATAGCCTAGAACTAAATAGTTGTTTTTGTGTGTTTTAGGCATTGGTTGAAAAGGTAGCTGATAGATATCGCTGTTTGGTCTGTGGAAAACTGTTTAATTTTAAAGGCAACTTGACCAAGCATGTGAAAGCAAAACATCTCAAACTGCGAGCGCAATGTCCACTTTGTGAAAAAACATTTAGTGAGAAGGGTACTATAAAGAAACATATAAGGGCGGCTCATAAAGAATACTATGGAAAATTCATGGCATCGTCATCTTCTTAAAGATAACACTCTTGCTGGCTTGACAGGTGCAGAAAAAAAAAATTAGTCTTATTCTAACTACAAGATGCTTAAGTGTCATACCTGTTGTGTAAATTATCCATTACATCCTATCTTACTTGTCTAGAGAGTTCGAAAATATGTTTAACTCAAAGTTGCATTTGAAAGTGTTTACGTAAAGCTTTTCAAGCCATGTTACGGCATATAGTTGAATTTTTCCAATTTTTAAAATTAGGTGTGTTAAGATGAAATTTGTATACTTTTTTAATTGGAATATTGTAAAAAAAAAAGTACAATTTGTTGTACAGAAATTGGGACATATTATTCAGTTACAACAAGAGTGGTATTGGGGCTTTAAAGTAATGATGTAGGATTTGCATATTTCAGAAAATATCAATTTTTTTACAGCTTTATCCACGCTAATATGATTATTTAACATTTAATTAAGAAACACCATTAAAATACCAAAGCTAGAATCTCATGGCTTGAATTATATCGGAATTAAAACGGACCAATCTATTTGGTTCACAGCAAATAAAGATGATGTCGTAATTGTTATATGATTAGGGAGCAGCATAGATTGATTGAATGGAACAATTTAGAATATTGCTATAAGAGAGAGAGAGAGAGAGAGAAATAGGGTTAAAGTCCACTCAACACCAACTAGGTCATTTCGGGACTAACATGATTTAATTGTATTTCAATAATTCGCTTGTGTGTAGGGCTCTTTAGCAGTGGGAGGAAACCGGAGGACCCGAAGAAAACCAACGAGGTTGGACAGGCAACCCTACACCTGGTCACATACAACCACTACCAGGGATTTGAAACCACGCCAGATGACTCAATGACAGGCTTTATGATATTCCTATAAGACACTCAGCTTTCACAATAGTTAAGTTTGCCAGGGATTCTATATGACCCAAAGTAATGCATAGAAAGAGTCTTTAATCAATAATCCAAATATTATGAGAAATCCTTGTAAATACAATAACATTATTGGTTTCTTTCTCAGGGAATTAATAGATGTGTTTTTGTGTTTTAGGAAATGGTAGAAAAGTGTGCAGAGGGATATCGTTGTTTAGTTTGTGGAAAAACTTTTAATTTTAGTGGCAATGTGTACAAGCATGTGAAATCAACGCACCTTAAGTTAAGAGCAAAATGTCCACTTTGTGAAAAAACTTTTAGTGAGAAAGGCTCTGTTAAGAAACATATTCGTATGGCGCATGCAAAAGCATATTTTTAAACTTTTAAGTCTGGATTAAATATTGTCCTTTTATTTTATCTGATTATTTAACAATAATTTAAAATCTTAATTATATATTTGTAGGTTCCTCCAGGGGATGAATATGGATGTTCATATTGTAGCAAATCATTCTCTTTCCAAAGTAATTTATCGAGACATGTTCGAGTGTCCCATTTAAATATCCGGTTTAAATGTCCGGCCTGTGATCAGAGTTACACTGAGAAAAGAAATCTGATGAAACACATTAAGAAAAATCATGGACATTTATTAATGTAAAAAAAGAGGAAATTTGATTATCAGACGCATCTGTATTAATTCTATACAAAGGAGGTACATGGCAAGGAATCATACAGATTTAATGTGAGAAAAAAAATCTGATTGAGAATAAAGTTTTTTTTATGATTTTGGACTAAAATATGAAATGGAGGATTTAAGAAACAAACCAAATTCATTGAATTAAAGTAGCATATATAAAGCCTGAACTGAATGATTTGTCATATAACGATTTTAACGATTTTAGCTGTACCTTATAAAATGTCAGAACTATTGAAGTAGTCTTTACATGATAGGGGGCGGGGGGGGGGGGTCAAATGATTAACGTGTGTGTGTTGCATCTTGAGGTCTGTCATTGAGTCAAGTGGCATGGTTTTGATTCCCAGGGTAGTCATTCCGTATGTTGTCTAATGTTAATTACTTGTGTTTGCCTGACAAATTTTTGAAGAGTTTTCTTATTTAAATCAAATTTTTACCTTACAAGGCCTTTCTAAGTTCAAATCTGTAGAATTACTTTTACTAAACCAGTACCATATTCCTAATATCTGGATTAGATTTACTAAAGCATAAAGTGTATGCCTTCTTGTTGCTGTAAAAGAGCCGAACTTGACTGCAGATTATACAACAACTTAGGCTGTGGACTCTTAAAATATATGCTGTCGGCTCTATTTTTATAAAAATGACCAAGAACCTGAAACCTTTTTGTATCTCACATTTAAATATGAAAATGATAGTCTTGATTATACAATTGTCCTTTTGATTGATCTGATTATTTAACAATAATATTAAATCTAAATTGTATATTTGTAGGTTCCTCCAGGGGATGCTTTTGGATGTTCAATTTGTGGCAAATCGTTTGCTTTCCATCGTAATTTGATTAGACATTTCCGAGTGTCCCATCTAAATATTCGGTTTAACTGTCCGTCCTGTGATCAGAGTTATACAGAGAAAAGGAATCTGGTGAAACATATTAGGAGAAATCATGCAAATTTATTATAGTAAAAAAGAAATATTTGATTATCCCATGTCACATCAGAAGTTCAAGAAACAACAATATGATTATAAATTTTATCCAAAGGAGTTTATAAATAGTGTTAGGTCTAGGATTAACTATGTCAGTTGTAGTACATGAGAAAATGTTAGGCATAGTCGAAATTTTTAGCCCACATTTCTTCAGGAGATCTGTTTTTGAGTCAGTGGCTTGTGCTTGAATGATCCCAAGCATGTAAAGTCAGTTTCATAACCTGTCTAATGTAATTGGTTTTCTTTGGCTTACTAAGCAAATTATTGACATAAAAATCAAATTTGGTCCAGAATAAACATTGTGGCAGTCACATGTACTTCAAAGAACCCTTTACCGTTGGAATTCGATGAAGTATGCATAAATGTTGATATATATGCAGAAATGAAGATGCTTAAACCTATCTGTAACTCCAACTCTTAGATATTTCATTGTTCTATGCATGCATTGTTTTATCCAGTATTTTTTTTACTTTTTTCTCTGTGCCTAAATTTATATTCAAATATCCTAAAAGATTCTTTTTTTTATTCTAATCTAAACTATATTTTGTAGGTTGGATTCTATCCAGAAACATTTGCCTGTCCAACCTGTGGAAAAGTATTCACGTTTAAGTCTAATTTAACTAGACATGTCCGAGGAGCACATCTTCATGTCAGGTTTAGCTGTCCTGGTTGTGATCAGACCTACACAGATAAATGTTATTTGAGGAAACACGTTAAACGTGCCCATCCACATTTATTGCATAAATAAATAACTACAGATGACATTGGCCAATAGTTGAACCCAATTATGCTTGGCCCTTTATTATTAGGATTAATAATTTAAATAATTTGTTTTTAGCTTTTGTAATTCATGATTCTTATCATGTGTTTCTGTTCATTGGTAGAAGGTTGTTAGCTTCATGTGACCTTTCTATGTTTTATTTTCAAACAAATTATACTTGGCCCTTTTATTAAATGTAATGTTTACAGTTCAAACTATCTCGTTATTTTGTAGTTAATGATTCTTATTGATGTTTATTATCTGTTGATTGTGGACAGTTGGTTTCATGTGACCTGTTTCTATGTTTTATTTTCACACCATTATATTTGGCTGTTGTATTAATAGAATGAATAAATTCAAATCTGACTTGAAAACATATGTTTAAACTACACTATTTGAGACTTGTGGGTTATCAGCACATTTGTGGATATAGCGCTTTATGAATGGACATATTATTATTATTATTATTAATACGATGTTTGTATTTAATGATGTTTGCATTTGTACTTAATATGTAGTTCATGATGTATCATTTGTAATTCATGAATTGTATTGGGTGTCTCTTTGAGTAGGGGGGAGGGGAGGCAGTGGAAGGGGGTTGGGGGCCTGTTTCACGAAATTTTAACTAAGATAAAATCCAAATTTTAGTAATTTGATTGGATAATTAATATAAGATTGATTTTAGTGGTTAGCCAATCAAAATTAAAGTATCTTCTAAAATTTGGATTTGATCTTTTGTTAAAATTTTGAGAAACCGGGCCCAGTACTGCTGATTACAGAATGTCCCACAACCCTGTTTCTTCCCCCATAAAATTACTCGCCAAAAAGAAGACTTTGATTCTTTGTATTTTTCTGCCGTTTTGTTTTATTGAAACCCTGTAATCATTTGTCTATGTTTGATTTATTGGAGTTAAATTGTTAAATTCAGAATAAGTTTGCACTTTACAGGATTTTTTATGTTAAAGTCTTTTTGTTTCTTACTCATTACTCATATTTGCCAAATGATAATCATTTCGCTCAATTTTAGAATATATATGCATGTCTTTTAATCTTGAAATAAATCTGCTTTTATTCAATATTTCATTAATTGTTTGAATTATTAATTAAGTGTTTTGAAACATACTGTTCGTTTTGTGCCGTGGGATCACATGGTTAAGTGAGTAAGACGCTGGCTCACTAGCCTAGAGGTTGGGTGTTCTATCCCTGCATTGGCTGAGAAAGTACATCCAGATTTTCAGGCGTTATTTCCCCTTGTCAGTGATGCAGGTCTTAGACCCTGACAAGGACAGCTGTCTAGTCGTTCGGATGGTACGAAAATCCAAGGTCCTGTGTACACATCATTTGTGCCTTAGAGTAGTGCTTGACACTTTAAGATATGTCATTAAACCCAGTACAGAATTTAACAAAATCCCAACACAGAATTTAACAAAGTAAACCCCAGCACAAAATTTGACTAACCAATAGAATATCGCAGCACAGAATTAAACAAAATAAAACACAGTACAGCATTGGACACCAAAAAAATCTGGCACAGAACTAGACAATTAAAACTACCTAGCAATTACAAGAAAGTAGCAGGAATCACAGGCCTATTGAACTAACATTGAACAGGCCTATCAGACTCGTAGTAGTCATTAAACAGGCCTATCAAACAGGCCTATTGAACTGACATTAAACAGGCCTATCAAACTCGTAGTAATCATTGAACTAGTAGTAATCGACAGCCTATCAAGCTAGCAGGATTCAATTGAAAGGCCTAACGACAAAGTAGTATTCAAATTCCTATCGAACTAGCAGTAATCAAAGACCTAATGACTAGCAGTAATTTAACAATGCAAAGTTGCTAATGTGAACATTAACAGCCAAAGACTTATGAGCCAATTCAAAGTCAGCCTTTGAATTTACATTAAGGCTATTTAAATGGAATCAAGTAAAAATAACATTAGTTACATACCCCTGCTAATGAAGAGTACAGGTATATGCCATGTGCAATGACTCTTTGAAAGACTCCCCCCCCCCCCCCCATATAGCAGAGCTCTGTCATACTCCTATTTCAATTTCCAGTTGGAATTAGAAAAGGATTAGGTGGAAAAACTGCTGTCAAAGTAAAATTTCCCTTTACAGCATACTGAATACATACATGTATACTCGTCTTCATTAGCACAGTTAGTTAGTGCAGAAAGTGAGGGTGTTGAATTTCATTTCATTTCCATTTAATTCCAATCTTATTTCTTGTAGGATCATCAGAGAGCTGATTACTTTCCTTGTCCAGAATGCAACAAGGTCTACGAAATTAAGTCCAGTCTGTCAAGGCATTATCAATCACGTCATTTAAACTTGAGAGTCAAGTGTCCATATTGCCAGCGTGAATTTACAGAAAGAGGCAATTTACTCAAACATGTGCGAAAATTCCATGCTGGTCAGTTAAGGGTGGCAAAACGTTAAATGCTTTTGGTATACTGACTTTTGAGAATTTTTGTCGAATTAATGAAGGCCTTTTTTTGGTGCACAGTTTTAGTTGTGAAATAAATTTTTACTATTATTGTTTTTTTGAACATTTCCATTGTTTATGTGTTATGTTACTTCTAATGTGTTAAACGTTAATTCTGATGTTTAGACTATTGGCTGTTGTTGCCTATTATGTTTTTTGAACATTTCCATTGTTTATGTGTGCTACAATAATTCTAATGTGTTTATTGTTAATTCTGATGTTTAGACTATTGGCTGATTGTTGCCTATGTGTTATCTTCATATATGCCAGTATATATAAGCCTATTGACAGTAAATATAAACCTATTGCATCATGGTTAACCCAATACAAACATGGAATTCAGTGGATTTGATGCCAAAATAGATGTATTGTCACTAATAGTAATACCTAAAAAATAATTAATTTAAAAGAAAACGTTTAAAACAAATCTACTGTATACACCGTTAAATGAATCCAAGCACTAACTCAATAGTAATACCAAGAAAATAATTAATTTAAAAGAACATGTTTAAAACAGCTCTAATTCCTTGTAAACCATTAAAATATTCTGATGGATACAATAGAATTTGATATGAAAAACATCTTAATTCTGTGTGCAATGACATCCCCAGACATTGTCGAGCCAATCAGATGAAGTTTTGGGCTGATTAATATAATAAAAAGTGTAAGAAGTTTAATATAATATGAAATAAATACTGATTCAAGTAGGTTTTATCAGTGTTCTGTTGGGCGTTGACTATTGAATTTTTGAAAGAACTACGTTTTTTGGTTAAAGATCTCTGATTCTGTATTACTGTATTTTGTAGGTACAACCAAATAATGAAGGTCTTTATGGCTGCACAATTTGTGGAAGAAATTTCAGTTTTAAATCAAATATGCTACGTCATATGCAAAGCACGCATCTAAGAATTCTACATTTTTGTCCAGTCTGCAAACATTCGAGTACAGATAAAGGCAATTTGAAACGCCATATTAGAAGCGTTCATCATTTTTTGTGAAAGTAGTTCAGTATTAGAAAGATAGTATATGTGGTGTTGTATTATAAGACGTAATTCAAAGATAGTTGTTAAGAATGAAAAGAAATCGTTTCCTCTGAAGCTTTGAACGTTTACATAATTTTATCTTAATATTGATATGGTCATGGTGAGCAGTTGTTCGATGTGTGATGTGTAAGGCTTTGGTTCACTAACTAGGTGGTACCATGTACGAACCCAGTGTTGTCTGGGAAAGGTTACGGATGGCCTGGCAAATCAGTGACTGCAAATAAGATGAAAAAATCTAGGTCCTGTGTACACATTAACAGACATGAAAATGGACCCTTGACAGTTTGATATCGAAATACATGTAAGGCTAGGCTGTAGCACTGCTGTCTTCGGGAATGGCTGTTTTCATTCATAATCCCATTTTGAAGTTTTACTTCAAAGTTCGGTTCTACTTAACTTTAAACCTTTTTTCAGTGAACATATGTTTAGTATGATATATTAACCCTTTAGCACTTAGTACATGTAAATATTGACCAACCGAATTCCTTGAATAAAATTAAAGAAACATGATATATATTTAATACTGGCATAATCCCAAACCACCCAAGACTACTGTTCTGTAGATCGCCACAAACAGCTCTATATATATGAAGAGCTTTTCATATTGTAGAACTGTATATCACAGTTGTCTAATACAGGTCTGGAAATAATGGTTTTAGATTACCTGACAAAATGTCAGGCACTAATGAAATGATACATGACCTTTTAAACTTAGTGCTGGACATGTATTAATGATATCATAAAAAAGACAAATCAGTGCTGCACAAATGACAGACACCAGATGTTTTGCGCCTGACAAATCCTGAATCTTTGCTTGACATTGTCAGTGACTCGTGCCTTATTTCCAGGCTTGTCTAATAAGCATTAGTTACCTGTGTTTTACGACTGTTCAAGAGTTGAATATTTTGATGGTATTAAGTTAGGGTATATATACTATGAAATGAGAGTTAAACTGTTGATGTCTTTTTTAGGTTGCTTCCGGTCAAAGAGGATCCTATGGGTGTCCGGCCTGTGAAAAGATCTTCACATTTAAATCAAGTTTAAGACGACATTTTCACGGTTCTCATCTGAATATTCGATTTAACTGCCCTCATTGCGAACATACGTGTACAGACAAAGGAAATTTAAAGAAACATATTCGAAATGTACACAACGAACAGTGTTAAAATGTTTGTCCTTTTAATCCTTGTTGCTATTGGTACCAGCTTACTGAGCCTATTTCTATTATAGTTAATCTAAGTAATGAAATTGGACCTGGTTTACGAATTATGTGGAAAATTTAGATAGAGACAAGACCCAACATAATCGCAATTCGCTTTTGATCCTTGTGGTATCTGATATATTAGGCCTAAAAAGAATCAGGTCACTAGTTCCAAAGAAAATATTGTGTTATGACCAGGTGACCCCAAACTTCTATATAAATAAACTTACGTCAAATTGATTTAAAATACATTATGATGAATTTTCCTTGTACTTGTAGGTGGATTCAATGACACGAGGGCCCTTTGGTTGCCCAATATGTGGTAGAGCATTCAGTCTTAAAGGCAACCTAAAGAAGCACATCAACGGGAAACACTTAAACGTCAAGAGTCAGTGTTCAATCTGTTTTAAAACGTTCGCCTATAGAGCTAATCTGATTAACCATGTTAAAACTGTACATCATTCTGTTCATCAGTAGTCCTCTCTAATAATTCTCTTAATTTTATTGTAGAATGTTTTGACGACAGACGATGGTGGTTATCTGTGCTCGTTGTGTGGGAAAAATTTTCGAATGAAAGGCAACTTGAAAAAGCATGTCGAAGATCAGCATTTGAATATTCGAATCAAGTGTCCATATTGTGACCGTAGATTTTCACGTGAATATGTTAAAAAACACATTAAGAATGTTCATAAATGTTAATAATACTTGAAATGTGTGTGTGTGTGTTACTCTTGTGCAATGTCCATGTTGTGACCCACAGATGTTGAAGAGAATGTTTAAAATATACATCAAGAATGTAAAATTAGGGGTGGGTTCAGCATATTTTATTGTGTATGTGTGTTACTCTTGTGCAATGTCCATATTGCGAGATTTTGAAGAGATTGTTTTAAAAAACACAATGTTCATAAATGTAAATAGTGTGTGTTCAGCAGTTTTTATTGTGTGTTTGTGTGTTACTCTTTGTTCAATTTTCATATTGTGACGTCATGGACCTTATTGTAAGGCCCATGGTGATGTTAGATTTTCAAAAGAAGGTCAAGAATATACATGAATATGAATAATATATGTAAAAGGGATAGCTGAGCAGATTTTATCATTGGTGTGATGTTACTTTTGTGAAATATCTGTATTGGGATCATAGATTTTCAAGAGAATATGATAAAGAATGTTCATAAATGTAAATGATAATTATAAGGGTGTGTACACCAGATTTTATTGTATGTGTTTTAGTAAAACCCTTGTGCACTGTTCCCTCTAATTGGTAGTAGTCATTGTGCTTAAAAATTCTTATTTTAGGCCAAATGTAAGCTTGAAGTCAATTTTGACACCACCTATGCCAAATACACTGTATTGGCAATGGGTATGTTTTAATATAATATTACGAATAAGATTGTTCTTTTGTTATTTAGACATTTTGTTTCTCTTGTATATTTCTCAGTAAAACTCAATCTGAAAACTCTTCTGAAATAATCAGAACACAAAAAAGTTGAGGTGAGATAACAGAAAAGATGACACATTGATGATGTCACCGAATCATGTGCAAATTTATTTGACACAAATTGATGATGTCACTGAAAACATTGTGAACTTATTCATAACAGAAACCGCTAAAATATTTTTTGCGATAAATTACTGCATTTTTGCCTGATAACTATAAGAAAACAGTTTCATACATTAATTTCTTTGTGTATTTGTTGCTAAATGTGTGTGCTATGTTCATGATGCACATGCTACAGCTTAGAGGGAACAATGGTTGGAAGTTTTATATTTTGTGTTCAATTTACTGTGTTGAATTAATGATCATAAAAATAAAGTTTATAGTTTTGTCTCTTGGTATGAAATGATTTATTTATTGGTACAAGGGATGCACTGTGATGGTTATTGATGTGTTTCCTTACACCGAAAGTGATGAGAAACAGAATGAAATGGGGTTCGTCCAAAAATTTTGTACCAGACAGAGAGAAATACGGTTTAACGTCCACTTTACTCAAACTAAGTCATTTTGGGACTAACATATGGTTTAATTTTATTTCAATAATTTGCTTGCGCCGTAGGGGTCTTTAGCAGTGGGGGGAAACCAGAGGACCCGGGAAAAAACCCACGAGATTGGACAGGCAACCCTACGCCAGTTGACTCAATGACAGGCTCTATGATACAGCGCGTGGTAACCATTCGGCCATCCAAACCCCATTTTCTGTACCAATTGGGCTTGACTTTCATACACCATACAGTGTGATACGAGGACAATTTGCTTGTGCAGCCAAGCTATTTCCTATTATTATATCAAATTTTAACTGAATAAGACAAGAGTTATTTTAGATATATGGGAACTTAGTTTTTAGGAGCTTTCGTGGCCAACACTTGAAACAAACCTGAGACATCCTAGGTTAAGTTAGCAAGACAGTATCATACTTACTGAGCCTCTGCAGCTCCCTGATTCTTTAAGACAAGAACACATTGTGATGTACAGTATGTTATATATCCACAGTCGCATAGTAAGGGTTCTAAGTGCTGAAAACAAACATACTTTTGGTGAAATTGAAAGGGTAAAGAAAATATCTCAGAGTCTTATTACATACCATCAAATTAGATTTTAAAGAATTTAACATTAAAACACATTTAACATATATAGTCTGTAAAAAACAGTTCAAAAATCAATTTATAACAGGCACGTTGTAAATATTTGTTCTTTTTTCTAACAAATTCCAGGGAAAAGTCCCCATAACCCCCCATAAGCTCATGATAAATAATGATCCTATGTTATATTTGTATTATGGCAGTTCCCTTCAGTTCACAGATGCGTACTCAAGACACCAACTCTATACACTATTAGTAAATACAGGAGGACAGCACATAAACAATTACACAAGACCAACCTGTGAATAAGACTTTTTATTTATACAGACATTTCAAACAATAAACAACAAATGTATTCATCAATCTTATATTCAAAACTCAATAAATGCAGGCCTGGAAATAACGGTTATAGATGCACCTGACTAATGAAATAATACCTGACATTTTCAACTTAGTGCCGGACATGTATTAATAATATCAATAAGAAAGACAAATCAGTGTCGGACAAAATAACGGACACTGAAGTTTTGTGCCTGACAAAGCCTGATTCCATAAAAGTTCATATTACATTATGTAATGTATTCAAAAGTTCATATTACTTTATGTAATGAATCATGCAATTACAAGTAGTCCTCAAATTTGCTAAGATTTAAAATATTTTTTTTTCTATTTTAGGGCAATAAAATACCATTTAATAAACCAAAATGTTCTTACTGTGGCAAAGATTTCTACTGTAAAAGTAATTTAACAAAACACATCAACAGCCAACATTTAAACCTTAAATTTAATTGCCCAATTTGTGGTAAATATTTTACACAAAAGGGTTATCTTAAAGAACATCTCCAAGATCAACATTTGAACGTTAAGAAGGTCCAGTGTCCATGCTGCTGTGAATTATTTACAGAAAAATATTTGCGGCATCATATTCAACGGATGCATCCTGATTTGAACGAAAATGCTAATTAGTTCTTAATATCTAAGGTTTCGCAAGCTGAAGGAAAGATTGGTTATGTTTTAAAGTGTGTCCTTATTGACAAGGAAACATTTTGGAAAGATGTGAGTTAAAGTGGCATTAGCCATTTTATAGGAGCTCCGACACCTTAATCAGTGCTACACTTAACACTTTGGCCTGGATATACCGTATCAACTGAAACCTGTTGTTTTGAAGGTGTTGGACATGTGTTAATAATAACAAAGACAAATCAGTGCCAGGAAAAATTACAGGCATTAGAGGTTTTGTGCCAGACAAAGCCTAAATTTGTGCCTGACATTGTCTGTGACAGGTGCCTTTCTTCCAGGCTTGTTAACAGTGGTGTTTCTGATTGTGGCTTCATAAACCTTGTTATATTTGGTTCGAATTTTAACCAGTCATTTAAGTCCAATCCCAGTCTAGGTTAAAGTAACATGTAAGAGCTAGAGCTAAATCTGCCTATTACTGGTTTCAATGTTAAATTTTTAATAAGGCATTTATGCACGTTACAAGCCCAAAATAAACTCTCTAGATGTTTGATGACCATGATTTTGAATAGATTAAAACACATTTGCCATTTTATCTACTTTGTTTATTATCCTATCTATTGTACTTGACAGTCAAGACTATTAAAATGCAAACTGGCAACTGGAGAAAACTGTGGAGGTATTCTGCCTAGAATATCTGGGGGGAGGGGGGTAGAACATAGAAAACCAGAAGCCATGTTGGTAAGAGATATTGTTGAATGGTATAATCTTTCAGACATCAATTGGGCATCATCAGATACATAATGAGACCAAATCACTATGCCATTAGATATCTCTCACCAACATTTCGGTCTTTAGTCATCCATCTTAAGATATACGATGATCAATCAGACCGAAACGCTATCCCATTAGATATCTCTCATCAACATTTCGGTCTTTAGTCATCCATCATAAGATATACGTATGATGATCAATTAGATCAAAATGCTATGCTGTTTCCGTCTTTTGCTGATCTTTATATTTGATATATGATGATCAATCAGACCAAAATGTTATACCTTTTAGGTATCAATCAGTAACTGGTGATATATTAGGACAAAAAGTCAAAAGTTTTTTTACTACACATAGCTTACACTGAAATTAGACTGAAGTGTACATAAACAACCTTTGCTAAAATTGGGGATCACAATTCAACTTTTGTGGAAATTGGTCAAAAACACAAGTTTATGATAGTATGAAATGATAGCCCCAGTGGCAGTGGTTAAATAAATAGGGTGCTGACTTGCATACCAGGAGTGTTGAAAATTTACATTGGATTTTCCAGCCTGATTTTTTAGCCAGGTGATGACCTTAGCCAACTCCCTGATATCATGCTCTCAACACTCAAGTACATGTATATGACTTGTGTACAGGAATTTGAGAAATGAAAACATTTCAAATACACATGTATGTAAAACAGATGAAATACACATTTTATTCAAATTAAGCTGGAATTTGTACAACAAATTTAACAGTGATAATTTCAAATAACTTAGTTCTAATTGCACTCTTTGATTGGATGCCACTTACCCCTTGAAATGGATGCCTGAAGTGATTGCCCTCATCTCTACATGCCAGTGCTCGTTTTGTGACGACACCACAGACATTGAGCTAGTTTAATAGCTAAATAACAACCACATGTATTAGAATAGAAAAGGCCATTTATTTATTTTTTTAAATAAATGACAACTAACATTTATACATCATATAACAAATCATACTTATCAAAGTATACAAATTCACATTATCACAAATATACTTATCAAAGTAAACAACCATTCTAATGACAATGTGTTTAACTGAGAACTATTAAAGATGGGGTTAGAAAACCCGCCATAAATTGAAGACCAATGACGGCTTGCATTAGTGCTCGTTTGTGTACCTAACTTGGTCATAATTTATTATTTCTCTCAAAATGACTTTTGATTATAGTGTCTTTTGTATATATAACTTGGTCATAATTTAATGTTTCTCTCAAAATGACTCTTTGATAATGGTGCATTTTGATTGAAGAAAACCTAATTTTTTACATAAAATCTTTTTCTAATTCAAATCCAATTTTCTATTGTAGGGACGTATTGCAAGCAAACTGAAATGTCCATACTGTGATAAGGATTTTAATTATAAAAGTAATCTCACGAAGCATATTCAAGGCCAGCATATGAAACTTCGAACTTCTTGCCCTGTCTGTGGAAAAACATTTTTACAAAAAGGATACCTTAAAATACACTTTCGAACTGTTCACAAAGAATTATTGCATGAGCACGACATGTTCTTCTAGATGTAGTGTTAGTTCAGATTGGTATGTGTTGACAAAGAAAAAGATTTCTAAAATATTAAATTCTTGAATTTTTAAAATGGAACAAGTTTTACATATAGTGTTTGGATGGGGATATGGTGGCTCAGTGAAAAAGGCGTTTACTCGCTCACCAGAACATACTGTGTTTGTTAAAAGCATGATTTGTCTTTGTCAGCCTGGCAAGGAACATTGTCTTGTTGTTCAAAAGAAAACAAAAAATTTAGTTCCTGTGGCCTGTGTACATGTGTTGGGGTGAATGTTAATGAGCCCTTGACAGTTAAAATTTTAAAATAATCTGTTGTCCAGGTTAGATTACACTTAAAGTACACTGCATGGCGTATTCCTATCTTCATTAGCTCAGTTGTTGCAAAAAAGTAGGATGTTAAACAACGATTCATTTCTTTTCATCTTTAGTAATTATTTATTAGTCTCGGATGCATGTAAGATTGATTAATTCATTTATATCATTTTCTTTATTTGGCAATGTATTTTTATTAAATGTCATTTGGAACTATATATAGGAGTAATTAAAAAATTGGTTATTTATGTTAATGCTAAATGAGTTTTTCTGTATCTGTTGTAGGTCGGAATTCGTGCGGGTAAATTTGTCTGCCCAATATGTAACAAGACTTACACCAATAAAGGAACTTTAAAACAGCATGTGGAAGGAATTCATCTCAGTGTGAAATTTGATTGTCCAATATGCGGAAAGTCCTTCAATATCCGATCAAATATGAAGCGTCATGGTCGACTATGCCATAAAATATGACAAGTGTGAAATTTGGAGTAAAGTGGCATATGTTGACATTTCAAGTATCTTGAAATTTGATATGAATCGACAGCTATGCCATAAAATATGCCCCTTGTGATTTGAAGTAAAGTGGCGTCCTTTGACATTTAGAGTATATATGATCTAGTAATATAAAGTGGTATGCTAAAATATTAGCCTGTGTGGTTTGGAGTAAAGCCGCGCCCTTTGACATTTAGAGTACATATATGATCTAATATGAAGCGACATGCTTCAAATATGACAGTGTGTGATTTGGAGTAATGTGACAATTAGAGTATCGGTGTTATAATTGTTGTGAAATATTAAAATAACATAGTTTGATTTTCTCTAATCGATATATATTTCTCTATGTTGTAGGATGGTGGATATAGAGAAAAACAATACCAGTGTCCCATCTGCACAAAATTGTTTACGTCCAAAGGAAATTTGAGACAGCATATAGAAGGAAAACATATGAACGTTCGATTTAATTGTTCTTTGTGTGAACGGACTTTTACTCAGAAGAGTTCTTTGAAGTTACATTTGAGAACTATTCATAGAGACAGTTTTCCAGAATATTTGCCAAGTAGCTAAATCGTTGTTGTGTTATCTTAGGTTGTTCATTATGCGATCAAAATGAAATTGAGTTTCATGTCCTAGTTTTCTGTATTGTGAGATTGAACTTGAATCTCAAAAGACTTCTTTTATGTTACATAAGAACTATTCAGAAAGACTGTTTTCAGGAATAGTGATTACGTGGCATTTGACGTTCTATATCCCCAGTGTTAATCAGTATGATATATAAATACAATCAGATTATGGCGTCCTCATTGCATTTTAAATGTTACCATTTTCACTGATGATCTAAAATTTGTCAATTAAAATATAAGTTTTCTTTAGAATACAAAAGAAAGCAATAATACCGGTATATGTTTTACCATTCAGACATATGAAAGTGAATGAACTTCCGTTAAAAGTTTCAATTTCATTGACCTGGGAAAAGTTTCAACAGACTTCGTAAGATGTAGGATGTGAGAGAAAGATGCATACTCTTGTTGTTGTCAAGGGGGCGTTACTATATAGACCCATTGTTCTTTGTGTGTTCAATCATCAGACCTATTCAATGACAGTTTCAAGGAATAATAAATAAAGTCTAAGTTCTGTAATTTTGTGTGTTATCTTAGGTTTTTATCTAGACATCTCTACTTTTATTTTCTAGGCCTTTGGGAGCAGACCACCATACCCATGTGTAATATGTGGTAAACAATTCTCCTTAAAAGGAAATTTGAAGAAACACATAGAAGCTAAACATCTGAATAAACGATTTGACTGTCCAGTGTGCGGAAAACAATTTACTCAGAAAGGCTCCATGAAAATACATCTTCAAAGTTTACATAATATTGATGATTGTAGTTGATCAAGTGCGTAGGAAAATGTTACACTGACTTTTTTTCTCTTCTGTATTTTGTAGGAAAGGAGAGTAGGTGCAGGATGGTTTTGTTGCACCCTGTGTGAAAAGGCGTTTACGCTAAAAGGAAATCTGAAGAAGCATATGCAACAGATACATTTCAACGCCCGAGTTACATGTCCAATTTGTGGTCGTTATTTCACACAGCGGGGTAACATGAAATCTCATATAAAAGCCATACATTCGAAGGAATTGGAACAACTTTCTAATATGTGAACAATTAAATATATACCGAAGTGTTTCCCTGTCATGCTAGCCTGACATTAAGACACCTGTCACAGAGAGTTTTCAAGCACAGCTCCTTATTAATTCTCATATAAAGGCTATACATTTGAAAGAGCAGTTTCTAATATGTGAATATTTCAAGCACAGCTCCTTATTAATTCTCATATAAAAGCCATACATTTGAAAGAACAGCTTTCTAATATGTGAAAGAATGAATAGATAGGGCGCTGTTTATTTCTCTTACACAAGACTGGAAATAAGACATCTGTCTCAGTGCACAAATTTAGGCTTTCTTCCGGCACAGTTCTGTTCATTTCAGTGTTTTTAATGATAAATTGTCAGGAAATAATTAGTTCATTTTTCCTAGACTAAACTCATTGTTTCTAGACCATTACTTGTGTGATTTGTAATGGCTTAATGGCACAGACAGACATATATTGAAAAATAACCCTGCTTGTTGTTTTATAATTCCCTGATGTCACCTTGTGAATGTGTATCTGTAGTTGTTTTTTTTAATAACTGGAGTTATAGTGCCACGAGTAGCAAGATACTTAATAATAGTGGTTCATAATGTTATATTTTTTTAATGTCATAATATACTGTCTTATTTTTCTCTTTGAAAAAATTACTTTTTCATAGTTTTTCATTGTCATATTGTTCCATTGTCTTATTTTTGCAAGAACAGCTGTATCTATAATAATTTTAGTTTTATATTCACTTTGTATATAATGCACCTAGTTGTCTGCTTCTTGTATAAGCTTATTGAACTATTGACCAAATGGGTTTAATATACCTTCACTTCTGTAGCTTACCTGGCACCATAAATCATAATTGTCAAATCATATATTACATAAACAAATAAACCGAGAAAAGGTACCAGAAAATAAGAGACATTATACATGAAATGTTGCTCATGTTTTTGAGAAGACCCATGAAATTGAATTGAAAGTGTACTTATAACTTTATAACCGATTTTTAGAAAGTAAATGGGTTTGAAAGATTAAATGTTGCTCATAAGTCCCCAGGGTCTTTTGATTGTCAACCTCTTGGGTTTTCTCCTCGTCCTTCGGTTTCCTCCCACTGCTAAAGACCCCTACCCGCAAGCGAATTATTGAAATAAAATGAACCATATGTTAGTCCCGAAATGACCTAGTTTGTGTTGAGTGGACGTTAAACCCCATTTCTTTTTCTCTCTCTCTCTCTTTTGATTGTTCCAGTATTATAAACCTGCACTAACTAATCGTTTCTATTGTAACTGTATTTACTACACGACTTATTTTACCAGATTCTTCCTTATTATTTCTGTATGTGTTTTAATATTATATATGTTGTACAAAAAATAAATATCAAGAATTGAAATTTGTTCATTTGAATAGGTTAACCAAAGAATGGTTAAGGCCTCTGGGTCATTTAGTTGCACTATAAACCTCCATAAACTATTTTTTAAACAGTAACTGTATTTGTTATCTGAATTTTGGACAGGATCCTTAATTGTCTCTGTATATGGCATGGTATAACAAATAAATTTTACCATTTTAAGAATCATAATTTTTTGTTCTTTTATTTTCTTGTAGGGTTTGCTTGACAGTGAAAACAAATATCCCTGTTTGATTTGCCATAAGACGTTTACGTTACGTGGCAATCTGAAGAAACACATCAAACAACAACATTTTAACGAAAGAGTTTTATGTCCAATCTGTAATCGAGCCTTTACTCGTAAGGGGAACATGGAAAGTCACATGTATAAAGTTCATAAAATAACAGATAGCTGATCAAGCTTCTAATCATTTTAAAGCCACAGTGACTCAGTGAGTAGGATGTTGGCTCATGCTAACCAGAAAGTCCCTAGTTTGATCCTGGTGTGGGCTAGGAATGTTTCTAGTTATTTTCCAGCATGTTTTCTCCCTGTCAGTGGTGCAAGATTGAGGGTCTGACAAGGAATTTTTTCTTGCTGTTATTGCACACCTGATTAAAAATAGAATAGAGACCAAAAAGCATGGTGTTAACAAAACCTTAACCTTTAAACCCTGTTTGTATCCTGTCTTATAAAACACAGTTTAAGAAAAGTTAGCCATATATTTTAACTACAGCAGATAGTCAGTGAAATAAAGTTGAAAGTGCTCAAAAAAAAGAAGAGAACATTTGTTGTTGTTTCACCTTGCAGCACCTTTTCTATGGAATTCTCTACCCATTTGATCCACATAAACTTTTAAGTATATTAGAAACTTTATCGAAGTATTGTTTGTGCTATACAAATTCTGAGTTGATTGATTGATTTGATTGATTGATTGTTGTAGAGATTAGCTTGTGCTTCCACCTAGAATAATATAGTATTGAGAATACTTGTTGAAACATCCCACCATAAATAAAATAAACCAATGATTGTATTCTATATAAACAGTCTTTGTGTTTTATAATGGGCATCATTGGCTTAATGTCACTCAAGCATAGGTTTTTATTGTTCTACGTTATTAATTTTTTAATGTAGTTTTCACCCTTGTCTGTGGTTACTACATCAATCGTCCATAATATTTTATGGCGTTGCTAGAGATTAAAGGGTATCATAATTTTTATTTACATGAAGTGTATACAGCTTTTGTGTATATTATCTGCAAAACAAAGTGTCAGCCTTTATTGATTGTTTGGACTCATGTCTGACAACCCATATTTATTAATAATTAATAGTCAGCATATGAACGGCAGATGTACAGAACTGAGGGTTTCTTGTCATATTAGAACTTTTAGATGAATGTTCACAAATATTGCTTTGTAACAGATAAACACCTCTTCTCTTGGAAATTTTTTAATTTGTTTTTAAAAGACTCATCAATGGAATAAGACGTAAAAGTAAATATTTTGGTGAGTGCAGGAAGACTGCACCAGACACAAATAGAAAATTATAAGACAATTCAAGACCCATAACACATGAACATTTGTAACACTATATTAGTGATAACAGAGATAAGTTTAGTAAATGTATGATTATTAACATAGGAACAGAAAATAAAACTACATAAATACAACCGTAAATAAACTACATCGGAAATATTAACGATAACATTAACAATTCCATCCTCCTGCCGCAGCCTGGTTATATAGCCTTCGGCAATAGGGAAAGTCAAGCAATTGTCAATTTATCACATGGTATGCTTACTGACCAGTGCCGCAGTGCGTATGCCTTTGAAATCATGAAGAGCTTGTACACAGATAATAATATTATGTAGTTTGTAAATGACATTTGGGATTAATTACATGTTTAATTAGATCATTGCCAGTTCGTGCTTTAACAGTATATACAGACAGAGTTGAAAAGTTGATGATCAAAACCAGCTGGGATCAATAAGTTCTAAGCCCCTAAACGATTGTTAAATTCGATTAAAGTTATAGAATAATTTGTCACACATTGCAATTGAATAAATCAATTAAGTGGCTAACAATAAGCGAACACTGCACTGTCTGGTAATGCAGACTTCCATCAAAATGAAATAAACTCAAAACAAGGGGGACAATTCACGAAGAAATGAAAAGATTTCCCAAACATGTCATCCAGGCCCGTAGCCAGGGGGTGGCACGGGGGGCAACTGCCCTCCCAATACTGAGTCTCCCCCCCCCCCCAAAAAAAACCCAACTTCCTGGCTACGGGCCTGATGTCATCATCAGCTGTGTGTTTACGAGAAACTCCATTGTCAGCAAACTGATTACTTAAGAAAACATAAAATCATTATATATAAGTGTATAATATACAAAGTTTGGGCATAACTCCTTTTCCAAAATGCTAAATGATGCAACTGGTATATTGACGGTGATAGTTTGTCATTAAGTTACAACATCAAAGTACTAACAACAGAAATGTCAATAATCTGTGTTCCATCCTTAGCAATGCATTTAAAATAAAAAGATCATATTCAACAAAGAAATTTGGGCAGACTTGCCGTCAGACTGCCCAATGTGGTCATTGGGGCCCAGAGAGGACAGGTGCCCATCGGTTCAAATTGAAAATATAAAATATATTTTGGCCTAAATTCGAGGAGAAAAATCATCCGTGAGTGGGGTGTATTAAAGGTGAATAAAGCTAGTTTATTTTTCTCATCATGTCCCAAATTCTTCCAACGCGATTAGGGCCCAAGGAAACCACTTAGGCCGAGGGCTACCCAGTCTGCCCCTTACTGAAAATACCATACCTCATGTTATATAATTAACAATAATTCTGTCAATCTATATCATTTAATAGAACATATATTATTTGCAGGTAAATCTTATTTCTTTTTAGAAAAGTCATAAAATCGAATTAAAAATACCCTTACAGACTTAAAATTGTGTGATCTTAAAACTTTTAAATGAAAGTAATTCTCTATCATTTGTATATTGTAGGCTTCAAAATGTGATTTATGTGGCAAGGTGTTTAGTAATATTCATAATATGAGAAGACATGTCCGAGGTTTTCATATGAATGAGTCGTTTCATTGTCCGTATTGTAGTAAAATCTGTACTTATAAAACCAATTTACAGAAACATATCAGACGAAGACATTCTCAATACTTTTAGATAACATGCAGGTAACTTCATAAACTTATAACAGTGACATGAAACGATGGGGTATGATGCTATATTTATATTATATAATTAACTGAAAGTCTAATCATTTGCGGCCACTCTGGCTTGCGGCTGTGGGTTTGAGCCCTGGTGTGAGCGTATGTGGCATGGAGATAGGGGCGCCTTCTCAACCTCATGGGTTTCCTCTGGGCACTCTGGTTTCCTCCCACTGCTAAAGACCCCTACGCGCAATCGAATTATTGAAATAAAATTAAACCATATGTTAGTCCCAAAATGACCTAGTTCTGTTGACTGGACGGTAAACCCCATTTCTCTCTCTAATCATTTGCATGAATTTTATATCATTTGTATTTTGTAGGCTACAAAATGTGGTTTATGTGGCAAGGTGTTTAGTAATATTCATAATATGAGAAGACATGTCCGAGGTTTTCATATGAATGAGTCGTTTCATTGTCCGTATTGTAGTAAAATATGTACTTATAAAACCAATTTACAGGAACATATCAGGCGAATGCATATCAAAGCTTCTAGATAAAACGCAGGTAACTTCATAAACTCATAAAAATTAAATGAAATGGTGGGGCGTAATGCTAAATTTTTATCACAAATGGTCAGGTTTAACATCTTACCTTTCTGTTCCAACCTGGCTAATGAAGATGGGCATGCACATTCTTTTTACCATGAGGGATTTAGGATGGCTAATGTACGTTGTATCATAAGGTCTGTCATTGAGTCAACTGACATGGTATCAATTTCCTGGTTGTTAATGAAAAGGAGTATGGTCATGCTTACTAAAGACCCTAATGCACGAGCAAATTATTGAAATGACCTAGTTTGTGTTGGGTGTATGTTAAACCAAACCCTATTTCTCACTCTTTACAACACAAAGGCACCAAAACCTACTTGTATTTTAATTTTTAGATGCCAGGGGATTTTAACTGCAGCCAATGATATACATGGGACCTATGTTTTCTGATCCATCCAGACAACTAGATGCTTTTCCTTACCATGTCTTTCATCCTCAGCCTGCAACACCGACTTGGCGGGAAAACACTAGGAACTTCCTTGGCCAACACTAGGATATGTAAGAAAACAGTGGGTGGATTAAGGGATTGCGTTGGATTGGATACAAACTGGAACTGATGATTTTGTTGCCCAAATCTGACATTGCCCAACTGGAATAGGAAGCTGCGGTGGCTCTATGAGAAAAACGGCTTGTTAACCTGGAGGTCCCATGTTCAATCCTGGTGTAGTAGGCCAAGAAAGTACCTCGGGGGGTCCTGGTTAGAAATATCATAGATTGTTAGTATAGGACAAAAACCTGATGTCCCCTGTACATGTAACCGGCTAGCTCTTGAAAGATATCTTGACGATTTGAAATAGCCAAAGGGATCCTTTTCTCTGATTTCGGGACCCTTTTCTTGGACTTGGGGGGGGGGGGGGGCTCCCCGGGAATCTGGAGAAAGTGGAGCTGCCTTAGGGGGTTTATATCAAGTTTCTACCAGATTTGGTGCCTTTAACTGATAAGATTATGGTTAAGTTAGTTTAGTATAACTGCTAGTAACTGTACCTGATTTAAGTTTAGTGGTACTGCTAGTAACTCTACACAATTTTAGTTTAGGGGGGGGGGGGGACTCCACATGATTCTGGAGAAAGTGGAGCTGCCTTAGGGGGTTTATATCAAGTTTCTACCAGATTTGATGCCTTTAACTGAAAAGATTATGGTTAAGTTAGTTTAGTATAACTGCTAGTAACTGTACCTGATTTTAGTTTAGTGGTAATACTAGTAACTATACACAATTTTAGTATAGTGTTCCAGGATTTAAGGGGATCACGGTGGCTAAGTGGATAAGACGCTGGTTCGCTATCCTGGAGGTCGGGTGTTTGATCCCTGCATTGGCCGAGAAAGTTCATCTCAATTTTCCGACGTGATTTCCCTTTGTCAGTGATGCAGAAGGAGGGCCTGACAAGGATAGCTGCCTAGTCGTTCGGATGGGACGGAAAACCGAGGCCCCTTTTACACATTCGAGTGCACGTAAAAGACCCCTTGGCAGTTGGAATTCGATATAAGAGTAGGCTGTAGTGCCGCTCCCCGGGCAAAATTTCCCTCATAGCACACTGTATGGCATATGCCCGTCTTTAATTAGCTCAGGGTAAGTGCATTCCAGGATTTAAGTTACTGCTACTGCATTTAACTGTTCAAAATATTAGTCAAGTGTAACTGCTATAACAGTACATGATTTGAGTTAAGTGTTTGTAACAGCTAGAATATGTACATGATTTGAGTTTAGTGTTACTGCTAGTAACTGTACATGATTTGAGTTTAGTGGTACTGCTAGTAACTGTACATGATTTGAGATTAGTGGTACTGCTAGTAACTGTACAGGATTTATTTTGGTGGTACTGTAAATAACTGTACAGGATTTTAGATTAGTGGTACTGCTAGTAACTGTACAGGATTTATTTTGGTGGTACTGTTAATAACTGTACAGGATTTTAGTTTAGTGTTACTGCTGGTAACTGTACAGGATTTGGGTAATTGAGTGTAACTGCTTGTGGATGTACCGGATTTAAGTTAAGTGTCAATGCTTTTAACTGAAAAAGGTTTGAGTTTAGTCTTACTGCTAGTTATTATACATGATGTGAGTGAAATTGAATACATTGTTCCCTGATTTATCATAGGATTTTCCGTAGTCTTAAGATCACTTATCCAATAGCTTAAAATAACTATGCCTCTTGTATTGAGGTAAAAAATAAAATTGTTGTTTTTGAAATTGGATCACTGTTTTAATTTTAAATATTGAGTTAGCCATGATCAACTCATATCATGCCAGGGGACATAAACAAAGAATGTAAATTTTTTAAACAGAAGAATGTCGAATGTTAATGCACCCTGCTATGAGGGAAATTTTGCCCTGACAGCTGGACACACCGTTTCCTTCTACTCTTTGTCGAATTGAAACTCACAGGTTTTTTTACACACGACCTCAGGTCTTCCAAAACCCACATCAGACACAGAACCGCCAGCCTCACTCACTGGCCCCATTCTGTAATATGATATCCACAATATCTAACAAATTTGAAATATTTTTATACACTTTTGTCACGTTAGAATTTTGGCTAATTGATCCGTTTTTTTGTCGTTGTAGGTGGCTGGGCCGAGGTTCTCGTGTTCTCCGTGTGGAAAGATGTTTGATTATTTATCCAGTTTAAAGAGACATATCAAATCTACTCATCTAAATCAAAGTTTTACATGTCCCTTCTGTTCTAAAATCTGTACTCAAAAATATCACTTAAGGGATCATATAAAACGCCTCCATTCTCAACAAGCCCGGGAATATCCTCATTCTCATTAAAGATGTGCTGACTGTCAGGTCTGTGAATCATGATTTTAGTGGTTCCTGATAATATATAGCACAACTGACCGAACGTTGAACATTGTGTGGAAATGAAATGCGGTTTAACATCTGCCTTTTTACACCAACAAAGTTTTTGTTGGGAAATATATTCATAGAATTAATCAAATGTTAAATAAACAGAAAAAAGACAAGTTCGTACCGCGACATAATGACAGGCAGCAGAGAGATTGTGCTAGATAAAGTCTGAATTTGAGCCTGACTGTACATAGTGAACTATAAGGTGCCTTAATTGGTTATTTAAAGAAAAAAAAATATATTAATGGACTTATGAAGCTTGCCAACCTGTATAAATGATAGACCTAATGGTGCCAGATAAAGTCTGAATTATGTGCCTGACTGTACATAGTGAACTATTAGGTCCCTTGGTTATTTAAAGAAAAGAATTGTATTAAGGGTGGACCTAATGAAGCTACTAACTATTTGCCAATCTGTATAAATGATAGACTTAACGGTTTCTTTTTCGTTTTAGGACATTCAAGGCAGAATTTGTAAATGGTGTGGGAAAGTGTTTAAACAAACTGGACATTTAAATCGTCATATCAAGGGCCAGCATTTGAATATACGTCAAACGTGTCATATTTGTGGAAAATCATTTGCTTACAAAGATTCGCTGCGAGATCATATTAGATCTGCACATATATAAGATGATGAGCTTCGTTACCAGCGTTGTATGTGTAAAAAATCTCCATACTTCACCGAATACAACATAAATAGCACTATAATTAAATTGTTGTTAGACATTCAATCATTTGATTTCCAACAGCTAACACCAAAACAAACAAAACATTCTCTTTAAAATAGCACTGGAAAATTTATATGGTTTATCTTGACGTATATAGCCCTAATTTTTCTTCTGTGTTGAATTAATCAATTTTTATACGCCCACATAGAAATGGTCGTATATTGCCGTCGCCCCCGTCCGTCCGTCCGTCCGTCCGTCTGTCGGTCCGTCCGTCCGTCCGTCCATCGTCCACAATTTCTTGTGAACGCTCTAGAGGCTAAAATTAATATCCGATTGACTTTAAATTTATACACAGTGTTTAAGGTCATGGAAGGAAGACCCCTATTGATTTTCAGTGATTTCCGATAATTGAGGTCAGAGTTATGGCCCTTGATCACTTCAAAAAATCTTGTGAACGCACTACAGGCTAAAGTTAATATCCAATTGACTTTAAATTTATACACAGTGTTTAAGGTCATCAGAGGAAGTCCCCTATTAATTTTCAGCTATATCCGATAATTGCATCCAGAGTTATGGCCCTTGATCACTTTGAAAAATCTTGTGAACGCTCTAGAGGCTAAAGTTAATATCTGATTGAATTAAGATTTATACACAGTGTTCAAGGCCATGAGACAAAGAAACCTAGGGCTTTTCAGCAATATCCGATAATTACTGCCAGAGTTATGGCCCTTGATCACTTTGAAAAATCTTGTGAAAGCTTTAGAGGCTAAAGGTAATATCCGATTGAATTTAAATTTATACACAGTGTTTACGGTCATGAGACGAAGAAGCCTAGAGATTATCAGCGATATCCGATAATTACTGCCAGAGTTATGGCCCTTGATCACTTTGAAAAATCTTGTGAACGCTCTAGAGGCTAAAGGTAATATTCGATTGACTTTAAATTTATACACAGTGTTTAGGGTCATGAGACGAAGAAGCCTATTGATTTTCAGCGATTTCCGATAATTGCTGTCAGAGTTATGGCCCTTGATCTCTTCAAAAAATCTTGTGGACGCTCCAGATCGAGGCTAAAGTTAATAACCGATTGACTTTAAATTTATACACAGTGTTGAGGGTCATGAAACAAAGAAGCCTAGGGATTTTCAGGGATTCTCGATAATTACTGTTAGAGTTATGGCCCTTGATCACTTCAAAAAATCTTGTGGATGCTCTAGAGGCTAAAGATAATATCCGATTGTCTTGAGATTTATACACAGTATTGAAGGTCATGAGACGAAGAATCCTATTGATTTTCAGAATATTAAGTGTTTCGTATACTAAACGTTAGCATGGAGGAGAACTTTATCAAAGCCAAACAAATTCGAATGATTTTCTGATAATTACATAATGAGTTGTTTCTTGTTATATGATTTTAGTGTATTATAAATGTTTCATTACTGAAAAAAGTTAAATATGCGACAACTCTTGTTGACTGCCCGGACGATTTAGCTGCTGTGGGCGTATGTTTCGTTGCCTGGCAACCTATCTTTCAGTGTATATTTGTTTATTTCAAGGGGAACATTGTTCATGTGTTTTGTGTTGTATTATTTATCGTTTGGAACTGATCAAGTGCCGTTAACAGTGATTATAAAAAGGTCTGCTGTTTGCTAGACACTTCCAGGAATTTCCTACATGATGGGACTAATAGAAGTATATTGGAACTATTATATCGAAGACGCATTTGTGTGTTTTGCTTAACCTTTATTACTTACAGCATATGTTTTAATATTTTATTAGTTTTTAGAAATATAAACTTTTCCATGTAACTTATGGTGTTAATTCTCTGTTTTAGGTTCATGATGAGAAAATGTGTCCAGTTTGTGGGAAACATTTTTCGCGGGCCAGAAGTGTCAAGAGACATATGAGATCAGTTCATTTCAATGTGGGTTTTCAATGTCCCTATTGTGATAAACAATTTGATCAGAGATATCGTCTGAAAAAACATCTTCTGGAAAAACACCCGGACGAAACCAACGATTTTCTGTTTTGACCTTTGTCCCGATATTGGTGTGTACAAAAATCGTATAGGGTTTGTAAATCAATGTATGTAATGGAGTTTGATGTCTCGTTAATGCAATACTTTGGTCATTTTGAGACTAACAAATGGTGATTTTTATTTTGCTGGACACGTATGCAATGTGGGGTGGAGCATTTGGCTTGTTCTTTTACATGCACAGCAATGTATACACGTATGGGTAGACTTTGGTTTTTCGTTCCATCCCCATGACTAGGGACACTTTCAACTTCAGTCCTGCAAGAATCACATCTGACAAGGACCTTGCTTAAAGATATCTGAGAATACGTCCCTGGATTCAAACCCAGGATAATCTAGCTAAGAGGCCAGTGCCCAACAAAACCCTGGTATATATTGAAGAAATACAGAGTATAATATGCATGTTTGTTCTTTTATTTCTATATTGAAATCTGAAACAAGGTAGATTTATTGTACATTTGTAAATAAGAATAGTGAATATATATCTAGTGATTTTTAACATGATTGAAGTGAAAAGGGATTTAAGACAATGTGGTCGACAGATATGGGACGAAATGAAATGGTGGGGGGGGGGAATTTAACATGATACTGGACTATTGAAGACAGGCATGTTCCATGAGGAGTGCTATATGGCTCCAAACCAGTGATGGGATTTTGCCCGTATATTCCGGACTTGTCTAAATCTTTTCTCTTAACACCCAAAATTGTCCGATAGGTAATATGCCCAATCGAACATCAAGACATGGTGAATAATAATTCCAAAATTACTGAGTGTATAACTACCGTGTAACCTGATTAGCGTTGAAAATAGGCTGGATTCATTAGGTAATTAGGTGATCGAACATCAAGACATGGTGAATAATAATTCCAAAATTACTGAGTGTATAACTACCGTGTAACCCGATTAGCGTTGAAAATAGGCTGGATTCATTAGGTAATTAGGTGATCGACTTATTTATTGTGTCACACCATCTATACACCTACCTTGATTAACTACTTAATCTGCCTTGATTGACTGCCTTAATTCTTTGTCGGACAATTCATCAATTCAATCCTGAACGGTACTCATTGCTTCTCCTTTGTCGGACTATATAATTATATATCCCAAACATGATTAATAAAGTAATTGATATTAAACAGAATGGTTTGAAAGATAAAAGGTGTTCAGAATGATGACTGATAACAATATTGGACAAACCTCTCCATTACATCAAATGGTTGAATCTTTTGTTCTGTTTGAAATATTATATTAAAAATAGTTGTTCTGCAGTGTGAGTAACGATAATTTCTTTTTGTGTCCCCTTTTCTTTTACATACATATTTGGTCAGTAATAAAATTTTGATACTTATGTCAGTGTAACTTTTTTCTGTGAAGCTTTGTAATTTGCAACATCTTTCATCAGCACTGAGACAAGCCCTTTGGATTTTAATGTCTGTTGTTTAGCACTAGGGAATCTTTCAGGACAAAGACCAAATAAGCTTAGCTTCTTTGGTGAGAATACTATCCTACAGTGCCAGATTTGGATGAAGAGAGAGAAAGAAACTAGGTCATTTTGGGACCAATATGTGGTTTAATTTATTTCAATAATTTGCTAGCGGGTAGGGGTCTTTAGCAGTGGGAGAAACCAGACGACTGGGGGAAAATCCACAAGGTTGGACAGGCGACCTTACTCCTTGACACAATGACAAGCTTTATGATACAGCGTGCACATGCTAACCATTCAGCCATCCAACCCCCCTTGATGAAGTGAAGCCAAAGGCTATTTCACTTATGTGGCCCCTCCCCATCCCCCACCCTCACAACTAGAGGAAGATGAAAGTGTATTTGAAACACAATTGAGCAAAGCTGAGGATGATGACTGATGTGTAAGATTACAGTGCATAAGAAAGGCTTATAACTGTGTCAAAAATAGTATTAACCACCACATGTGACCCTGCCTTCGAAGCCTATAAAATAATGCTGCACTGCTCTTGTACCCTCTAGCCTGCACGAGTAAAAAACGGTCTTGAAATCTGTTGGTTCTGACTGAATGTTCAGCTCTACTGAACAGGACTTTACCCATTTTGAATAGTATTTCTTGTTCCACAGGATCAATTACATAATCAGTTTTAAATTGGTTTATAGCCATATAATGTTCATATACAGACTAATACTATTTACAAGCCAAGTCTGACACAACTCATAGATCTTTACATTTAAGTTTCCCATACCTGACTTCTGTATGGACTGATTATCAAGACCGGAATTATAATTTACAGACAAAGTCTGAAACAACTGACAGATCCTTATAGTTAAATTTTCTTTGATTTTACTGCTGTGAGGACTGATTATCCATGTTAGAATTATCCCACATACAAGTCGATTATTATAGCACAATTTATAGAACCGAGACCATCAGGACTTGAGTTAGAGCCATGACACCTTGAAGACTGACTGAAGACAGACAAACTTTGGACTGCAAAGCCAATTTATAACTTTTTGTTCTTTTAATAAGTATTGAACATGAATTTGTTTTCAAGTCACTTAAAGCCATTGATCATCATTTCGAATATTTAATTTTACACAATTTTTAAGTTAACTAGAATGTACTCAGATTGATAATTTAACATTTTATTAAAGATATATTATGGGAGATTAGATATAGTGCTGCCAGTTCCAACTATAATAGTTAACAACTTAATAATGTAACAGGAATTTGCTGAAAATTTCAGTCAAATTGTGATCCACTCTGAAAGCAAAATTAGCGATTGATATTTTGGCATAGTCTCGACTATCATTACTAAAGTCGGTACCATAAAAAACATAGTCTCGATTATCCGTTGCATTATTAAATCATGAATGAAAGTTGAGCAGCAAATCGGATCCTAATCCAGTAAATATCGCAGGCTAGCGACAACATCGAGAGTTTATTATGGTCGAGAGTTTATTATGGTCTTATTAGTTAATTAATGTCTAATTAATAAGTTAGATAACATTTCAGGCCTTAAAAACTGCAATAGGCAATTTTACTACTCTTGTTTGGGTTTTGATTCTTAAGAAATTTGTATTTATTATATCTTTCTAAACACTGTATATAAATGAACCATATTTGGATTGATGTTCCTTTTCAAGATTCAACTTTCACAAAAAGCTAGTTTACAAGGGATTCAGAGGCTTTATGAAGTAACTTACTTTAGATATGTCATACTTGGAACATTAATTGACACAGATTCTTATTCTGAGTACATCCATTCAAAAGCTGGTTGTTTTTGTTTCAACATGAAAACCAAATATTCAACTGTGGGTGCCGTTTGTTATATAGTAGATGACATGTTTTGGGGTGGTATCTGGAAGGGGGGTTGGATCATTGGATGGGCCTCATGGTTAGCATGTGCACGCTGTATCATAAGATCTGTCATCAAGTTAACTGGCATGGTTTTGATTCCCCGGTTGTATGTGGCAAAGTGTAGGGTCGCCTGTCCAACCTCATGGGTTTTCTCCAGGTCCTCTGGTTTCCTTCCACTGCTTTAGATCCCTATGCGCAAGCGAATTATTGAAATAAAATTGATCCATGCGTTAAGTCCAAAAATGACCTAGTTTGTGTTGAGTGGATGTTAAATTCTATTTCTCTCTCCAATCTGGAAAACATCCAATCGGTGTTTTGTTGTTGTTGTGATTTGTTCATTAGTCCCGAAGTCTATATCAGGACAGATTATGATAAATCCCAACCCAATGGAAGTATACAATACATATTTGTTGACAAACTGTATTAACCATAGGTTAGTGCAGAGTTCGAATGAAAGTTTTGATTCGGAACTGAAATGGGGTTAAACATCTTAATTTTATAAATTCACTAACTGGGTTAATAAAGATGAACATAGCCTACTCTTATTATATATTGAACATGTTACCACTGGTATAAAACAGGATCATGTTTTTGTCCCATCCGGAAAACTATACACTTTTACTTTTACTACAAATTGTGATTTACTTGTTATGCTTTATAGATAGATAAGTTATTCTTTGTTTTCTCTGTTATAGGTGGATGGTGGGAAAGCCTGTCCAATATGTAGAAAACAGTTTACCCAAGCGTGCAGTGTTAAGAGACATTTAAAAGCCGTTCATTTGAATATGGGATTCCCGTGTCCGTATTGCAATGTATCATGTGATCAGAAATACCGTTTGAAAAATCATATTCTACTAAGACATCCAGATCAACTGCCACAACAACACAAAGAACAACAATAGAAATAGTTATGCTATAATAAGAACTCATTTGATTCCTATAACAATAACTTGTTTCATTCCTATAATAATAACTCATTTAATTCCTGTAAGAATGACTCATTTAGTTCCTGGAAAAAATGACTCATTTAATTCCTGGAAAAAATGACTCATTTGTTTCCTGGAAAAATGACTCATTTGATTCTTGGAAAAATGACTCATTTGATTGCTGGGAAAATGACTCATTTGGTTACTATAAAAAAGGACTCATTTGGTTACTAAAAAAAAGGACTCATTTGATCCCTATTATGGTATATTGACTCATTTGGTCCCTATAATAATGAATCATATGATTCCTAAAAGGATGACTCATTTGATCCCTATAACAGTATAATGACTCATTTGATCCCTATAACAATGACTCGTTTGATTCCTGTAAAAATGACTCATTTGATTCCTAGTATGATATAATGACTCATTTGAAACCTATAATAATGACTTGTTTGATTCCTATAATAATGACTTGGATGTTTCTATATATAGACAGTATGTAATTGTTTATTATTCTCTTTAATTGTAGGTTACTGATCAGCCATCGTGTCCGGTGTGCGGAAGACAGTTTAGTTTCATGAAAAATTTGAGACGTCACATTAAAGCACTTCATATGAATGTTGTGTTCTCATGTCCATATTGTGATAAAACAAGTCACCAAAAATATCATCTAAAGAGACACATAGAACGTGTGCACCCTGATATGCCCTATGAAGCAGATCCTGGATTTGGGAATATTTTCGGGCAACAGTAGTCGAACAGTCATTGAACTAACTAGACTCATGACTATGTCCCAGGGTTGAATCCTGGCGTGGGCAAATGCGACCCTTCAGATATTTTTTTGATCTAGGGTGAGGACAAGGAAAGTGTGCCTCGTCATTCCATACCCATGTACACATTGGTTTGTAAAAGAACCCATGATAGTATGATATAAAAGATGAGTATACCCCCCCCCCCCTACTGTCTGGACAGAAGTTGTGTGACTTGCATTGTACATATAGCCTATCCATAGAAAAAAAAAATTAGCATACATTTGTCTCAAAATATGTTTATGCCAATTCATTTCATTTCCTTGATAATGTTTTGGTATTTAGTAGCGGTGAACCTAGATTTAATCAGATTATTGTTTCGTTAAACTTGACTAAATCGTACATTCTATTGTTTTACCTTGTATAGTTCAATACATTAGTATATATTATTAAATATGCATTATGTAAGAGCTTAATATGCCTTATGCAGGTCTATCTTTAGGCCTCAAATTTCATATAAATTATTAATTAGATATTTATTAACATGACAAGACCATAATAACTCTTTAGAACATTGGATGCTCATGATTTTAAACGGATTGAAACAAGATTGTTGTTTTATAATTTACTTTAAAAATGGATAATTAAGACTTTGTTTACTATCGTAACAATGGTAGCAATGACAATCGAGACTCCACTCTTCTCCAAACAGACATAACGTTGCTCAGAAGTATGTAATTTTACTGAAATTTTCAATATCTTCATTTTTCATTATCCAGAACTGTCATCTCTTTATCTCAATCTTACATAATGTATCTTTATACTGGTAGACCCACACAATTAAGGTTTCATGGGTCTTTACTTGTGGTAATAGAAGAGCCAAATGGGTAGGGAAAGGGTTAAGATTAAAACCTCTGTGGTCCAAACATTAAAGGAGTCTTCCTAGAAATGATTCGATGAATAAACCATGGTTAAATCTGTTGTTATCTGAATCTGTGATATGATTATTCAAAGAAACATAATCATTCAGTTCTTGCTATAATACATGTCGCAGCTACCACTGTTCTAATTAGTTGAGTCTGGAATGTCTAAAACTGCAGGGGAGGTTGGATGGGAGAATGGTTAGCATGTGCTTGCTGTATCTTCAAGCTTGTCATTGAGTCAATTGGCGTGGTTTCGAATCCCTGGTTGTATGTGATAAGGAGTAGGGTCGCTTGTCCAACCTCGTGGGTTTTCTCTGGGTCCTCAGTTTTCCTCCCATTGCCAAAGACCCCTACGTGCAAGCAAATTATTGAAATAAAATTTAAACCATATGTTAGTCCTGAAATGACCTAGTTTGTGTCGAGTGGATGTTAAACTCTCTATCCTCTCTCTCAAAGTAAACCTATCTGTATCAACTCTACCTGAAATGTGAATGGTTTAACAATGAATGCCTTAATAAGAGGGCACCACGGTGGTCCAGTGTGTAAGGGTCTGACTCACTAATAGGAGGACCAGGTGTAGAACAGAAACTTTATTTTGTTGATATTTATGTGTATATTATATAGTTAGAACAACGTTGTAATTCTGGTGGTCATTCTTGATGATTTGATGTTTTTTAAGGCTGCTTTACTACCACTTTGGAATATATGTGTTGTTAATTTTGTAGACTATGATGTATATGTATTACGTATTCCACTGCTATTGTGTAGCAATATTGATAATTCCCCGTGTTGCAAAAATGTCGTGTGTATATGGTTACTCTTATATACGACGATATTGTTGGGTCGCTAGCTGTGAAGTTAGTTATGTAGTTATTCATTGTTAGGATTTATGTCACAATTCTGTGGTCTGACTGTAATGCCGTAAGAGATGGTCTAAAACCAGTTAATGTGAGATATATACCGTGGATAATTATATGGTTATCTTCATTTCGATCTACATCACTGTGGATATGTTTATTTTTTATCATTTTACGTATTTTTCGGTATACATTCTGATTATTAATTTGTTTTTTTTTTATATTGAAATAAAAAAAATCGTTTTATTTACGTCACCGTGGACATGTTTATGTTTTGATTTTGTTTGAACTTACTTGTCTTTTACCATGGTCTGTTTATTTGGAAAACATCAAAGCTTGATCTTACACCAAGACATGGCTTGAGGCTCATGACTAGAGATATCTGCCTAGAGTCTTGGATATAAAAAAAGTCTTTCCGCCAAGTTAGTTGAGTCAATAAGGTGCTGGATCGTTCCAGGTGATTGTCAAGAATTTTCGTTAAGAAAGCTTCTCCCGGTTTTCGAGCATGGTTCCCAGTTGTCATTGGTGTAGCAAAAAGCGCCGGGAAAGGAATAGCGTCTAGACGTTCAGATGGGACAAAACCTCAGTTTTTGCCTACTCTTCTTTACCACCATTCCACGTGCATGCAAGCTCCATTCAAATATCTAAGAAACACTTTACTTGTCTGCCTTGCAATTGCTGCCCTGTCATGTGGGAACCAGGCTTGATAAATCTGGAGGTTCTCCCACCGTGGTATAAACTGGAATGAATGAATGAAACGGGGTTTAACATCCTACTATTATGCACCTAACCTGGGCTAATGGAAGACGGGGGGTATAAACTGGAGCAACACAAACAACAGATGTTTTTAAGCAGTTTGATTAGAAATAAATGAACAGAGATAGCACATGGTCAGATTCTTGTTTCACTACCAGGGCCGTATGTAGGATTTAAAAGTGGGGGGTGTAGCAGGGTGGTGGCGCGCCATAGCCTCTACGTAACTGAAGGGCGCCCTTAAAACCAACTGACTGATCAGTGCCTTAAGAGCATTACTGTGTGATCATAATCAACTGTATTATTTATAATTGAAAGATTGTCAAATTATTTTGGGGATGGTAGGCGGGGGCGCCATTTCTCAGTGGGTGTGCAATGTACCCCCTGCATTCCCGCTAAATACGGCCTTGTTCACTACTATTTCTTCTTATGTTCAATGTTTTTTGAGATTCATGGTGGTTTACAAACTAGAAGGTTACTGATTAAATCCTGGTATTCCCCAGGTTTATCAGCCAGGTTTCTTTTATTAGCGGTACAGTACAGGAGAAAGGGCAAGGAAAATCACCTTGTTTTTCAGAAAGAAGGACGAATCAAGGTCGTGTGTATACCATTGACAGCATGTCAAAGATCTCCATGACAGTTGTAAATCGAAAAAGGTGTAGGTCGTGGCTATTGGAATTTGACGAAGCGTGAATTTCATGGTGCATGCTTTCTTGGTGCAGAATATAAGACACTAAACTAATTTAAACCCAATTTCATTCACAATTTTTCGTATTAACATATTCAACTTTCATTCAATGAGAAGTACAAATTTGATATTTGTGTCTAAGATGGTTCGAGATAATGTCAAGGCTTCTCAATGGATAAGGTAGGGATTTTTGTCTGTTTGCTCATACAGAGCTTAGCGTCCAGACTAAAATCTTGGTAAGATTGAATTTTGTTTGCTGTAGGACAATAACTTTATCCTTTTTATCTGTTGTAGGTTCCTGATAAACCATCATGCCAGATATGTGGAAGACAATTCAGTCATGCAAATAGCGTAAAAAGACATATCAAATCCGATCATTTAAATGTGAGTTTTCAGTGTCCATTATGTGACATATCGATGAAATACAAACATAATTTGAGAACTCACATTAAACGTATGCATCTTAATCAGAAAGCTAGTTCCTGATCTAATACCGAATTCTTCATCTAAATCAGCAAGCTAGTTCCAGCTCTAATCCTACAAACTAGTTCCTGTCTAGGTGCAAACCCTCCAATTAGAGTATACCTTCCAACATGTATTCGTCTGACCAACAAAAACGTATGGAGCGAATCTTTGAGAAGTTTATATACAGGCCAGAAGTACTTACAACATAAGTCATACATCCGTCCTCCCAGTAAACTCACAGTTCCTACAAAACTTAAATTGAATGGTAAAAGAAATATTAATAATTTAAATGCAGCCTACATCCAGATCATCAGTCACTATTTAAGTTGCTTGGTTAGAAGGATATAACATGACCAGCAATATGATCGTCATTCTGCACTCATGGTGATCATTTAGGATGAACCGACACTCTTTCCCCATAGTGCACAACTGTTAAACAAGGTTAATTGTGTGGATTTTTCAGTGATTACTTAATATAAGCAGTAAATCTTTTTGTGGGTAAAGGGTGTATAGTACAGATCTTTAGTTTGTGTGTAATATTATCAACAATGAATAACCTTTGGACAGTTTCAGTTTAATATAAGCAGTAAATCTTTTTGTGGGTAAAGGGTGTATAGTACAGATCTTTAGTTTGTGTGTAATATTATCAACAATGAATAACCTTTGGACAGTTTCAGTTTAATATAAGCAGTAAATCTTTTTGTGGGTAAAGGGTGTATAGTACAGATCTTTAGTTTGTGTGTAATATTATCAACAATGAATAACCTTTGGACAGTTTCAGTTTAATATAAGCAGTAAATCTTCTTGTGGGTAAAGGGTGTATAGTACAGATCTTTAGTTTGTGTGTAATATTATCAACAATGAATAACCTTTGGACAGTTTCATTTTTTTTGTTGTGTTCCATTGAAGTTTCAATATAAATTCCAAAAAACATTAAGCCATATGTTAGTTTCGAAATGACCTAGTTTGTGTTGAGTGGACGACCCCATTTCTCCGTCTCGTTAACTATAAAAAAAATCTGCTGAAAATGAATTGTTCAGGCGTTATGATTCACATTCTGATTCTCGACTGTTCTACCATATTCCTGAAGCAACGGCCCGAGAAATCCCTCTCTGGCTTAGCTCTAATCAAACGGAACACTGCGAGGATGCTGTTCTACATGTATAAACATTCTGATTAGTATTTTCAACACAATACAGATGTTTAACTGAAGGAGTCCACTCTTAGTTTATTTTATAAAATGTATCTCTATTAAAATTTTGATAAATAAGGAGAAGATGTATTGATTACATTTGTCAATGTCATGATCACTCGTGGACAAGCCACTCAGAGGCGGATCAAAGAAATCCAGTTAGGGGGGGGGGGCTGAGAAATCGGGGTGTCAGTGGTGATTTGTGGCACATATCTATTTTTTTATACTGTTTTTTTTTAGGGATTTAGAAACCCCCCTCCCCTGGATCCGCCTCTGAAGCCACTGTTGCACTGTAGTTGAAAAAGAAATAAAATGAAATTAGGTTAAACATTCTGCTTTTGTCCACAAACAATGCTTATGGAAATAGGTGTTTGTATTTTTATGCGGTATACGGCATACATTATGAGGGAAGGCTTGTCCGAACAGCGGTGTTGAGGTTTCTTTTAAGCAGGGGCCGCGGAGGGGGCCCGATTTCGGGGGGGCTACCGACCATACCTCCCCCCCCCCCTAACCTTTTTTCGCTTTTTTGAGCTTTTGACGACATTTTATTTCACTATTAAAAATTATTGCCGGGGCTAAAGCCCCCCTAGCCCCCCCCGGCTCCGCGGCCCCTGCTTTTAAGCGCCAACTTTACATGGGACCTGGGGCTGTTACCAGTTTCGAGTGGGCCTGCCAGCATCCCGTATCAGTTTGTATAGCCCCTCTATTCCTGTCTCTACAATATGTCGAATACTTCTTCTTCCTATCGTTTGCTTTGGAACATCAGTCTTGGTTAGCGGATCGTGTCTCAAATCATTGCTGGTTTGTACCGTGTCTGTTATCAATATCACTCAGATTCATTAGCTGGTGGTGAATGGATGTAATTTAAACATTTCCAACAAAGATTTTGAATCGCTGTGGTAAGTTAATTTCCCAGTTTTTACACACCCATTTTTGCTTCAGTGTATACTGAATATTTCCGTCATTTTTCAAAACTTTTGCACTAGTTTCCCCCTAATACTGTCCCATTGATGTTGCACCGACTCGATGCAAAGATTAAATCATGTCGTTAATAAGGCCACAGCAATTTAATTTAAACCTCTCCGGGAACATTTCTAGACATTTCGCTTCTTATTTCATGAAATAAATAACAACAAGCAATGCTAATTAATCTTATAATAATTCTTTGCGTCAAATTTTACAAGTTTTGATATTTCAGAACAAAACATTGCCTACGGTCTACAGCTAATTGACAAGATCAGTTATGCATTTGCCATTGCAAACTGAAATGGGGTCTAGTGTCCAACATGTCTGCACCGACTGAGCTAATGAATTTTGCCCAGGCAGTGGCGCTAAGGCCTTCTCTAATTTCGAATTCCAACTGTCAGGGGTTATTTTACGTGTATGCGAACATGTAGACGGTAAATCGGTTTCTCGTCACATCCTAGTGACAACTATCAGAGGTTATTCTATGGTCATGCCAACATGTAGACAGGGCATCCTAATGACACTGTTCCTCCCCGCCCCCCGCCCCCCATCCTGTACCAACGATAACGGGAAACCACGCTGGCAAATCAGGCAACACCAGGAGTGAACCCGAAACCTGGTTACGAGACAGCGTCCTGTAGTATAGCAGAAATAACACTTCTACACTATCATTTAGAGGTCGGATTAAGACTTTTAGAGGTACTTAACACTACAAAGATATTGGCCCAACCCAATTTGCCCCACACAGATGTAATTCAATGTCAAACTAAATAATAAAGATACTAAACTAAAAAATAAACTTGTATATTTTGATTGAATCAAAACTTTCAACCCGGGCTGAGAAATTCCAAGGAACTTCCATGGCAAATACCACTTCGACCCTTGATTATGCTATAAAACTGGGATGTCACAGGCCTACAGTTTGCTTTAACTTACTTAAAGATTCAAAATGTGACAACCTTTTGGTAATCGCACGATGATGTAACTGGAGTATAGCTTGTTGCCCGACAATTATCTTATTTGTTAGTTGTACATAATTTTGGACAATTATTGTAACTATCTTTTTTGTCTATTGTAGGTTGCTGGGAGACCATCTTGTCCAATTTGTGGAAGACAATTCAGTCACCCATTTAGCGTAAAACGACATATCAGATCAGATCATTTAAATGTCTGTTTTCAGTGTCCATTTTGTGAAACATCGATGAAGCATAAACATCATTTAAAGACTCATATTCGACGTCGACATGCTAATGAGCAGTTTGGCGGGGATCATGGCCAATTAAAATAGATGTAGACATTCCAAGAAACAGTTTGGTATTGATCATGACCAATTAAATTAAAAGTAAACATTCTTATAAACAGTTTGGGGATGTTCAGAGCCAGCTACGTCATGAATTTCGTCACGTTAGTTACGTTTGTTTTGGGATCATGACTAATCAAAATTATAGACGTTGACATCCTAATCAATAGTGTGGTGGGGATCATGACCAATTGAAATAGATGTAGACACCATATCAAACAGTTTGGGCAGGGAGGGTAATTGACCAATTAAACAGGCGTTATGTAAAAGCTAAATCTGCTCATCGTACCGGTGGGTCTTTCTTTGGGCCGTAAATGTTGTATAAATTATTAATTAGACATTTTTTAAATAACAAGGCCATAACCACCTTTCGGTGCCATCGGATAGTTCCGATTTTAAATTGAATAGAACTGTTTGGCCATTTAATGATTTAATTTAAAAATTGAGGAGCGATCCTAAGACCTTCAGCCCATATAAGATGTATAGAAAATGAAAATGAACATGTAATACATATGATTAATAAATACGTAATAAAAACCAAATCAAAATAAAACTTTGGCCTTGGCGGTCTTACCAGTTCCCTTTCTCATGGGGCTCTATAAATATGTTCTGCTACGGTTACCAGCAGTCATAATGTGAACATGAGTGTTAAGATAATATCCCAAGGGAAGAAGAGAGATGATAGATATATTATTAACAATTTCATTAACATTAATACCCATTTAATTGGTATATTGTCTAGGATTTCAAGGAGGGGGGGGGGAGAGAAATGGATTTTTTAACGTTCACTCGACACAAACTAGGTCATTTCGGGACTAACAAATGGTTAAATTTTATTTCAATAATTCACTTGCAGTGGGAGGAAGATGGAGGACCTGGAGAAATACCCACAAGGTTGGACAGGCGACCCTACTCCTTGTCACGTACAACGGTGTAATTAAAACCACACCAGTTGACTCAATGGCAGACCTTATGATACAGAGCGCACGCACTAACCATTCGCCCCACCCCTTAACATTTCAAGCAACTCATTTAAAAACAATGTGAACAGTAAAGGACTAACCATACAGCCTTGCCTAGTTCCTTCTTTACATTAAAATAATAACGAGAGAGAGACGACCTGTCAGTTTGAACACATTTTGGCTGTTCATAGAGGAGATAACCGTGAAAAAGTTATTATTGACATTATTCCTTAGCAACATATGATACTTTATTTTATTAGGTGATGTTGGGTACTTTTAAATTGCTCAGTGAACAAACCGAAATTTTAAAAATACCACAGCCTGTTGTTGCATGTAGTTAAAACAATATTACAAATGTTCAAAGTAAAGATATTAAATGAAATGAAGATGAAACTGGTGGGATTCCAAAATTTAACATTTAGTATGATGAAAGACTTATTGCTTGGAACATAATAGTATACCAATTTGAAACTGTATTACTGACACACCATTAAAAAATTATCTTGATAAAAAAGAGGAAATAAGTTTGTTGATTTGTTTGTTATAGGACTAAACTAACTTCTCTAGTAGCCATATCAGACCAAGCAGAACAGTAGGACTTTAAATCCCATTTTATTTTATTACTGTACTCATTTTTTAAACAAGGAAATTAGCGGCGTTACTGAGTTTGTATTTGCAGTTTTTAATGATAACAATAAATGTTTATTGCATGCACCCAGCTTGTTGTGTAATTCCTCTGTGAGAAACTCGGGTTCCTCCAGTTGCTTACCAAGGACCATGAAATTATGAATTGATAACGGTATCAGTTCAAAATTTATATAGTTTAAAGAAAGAGTGTTGGAGGTTAGATAACGAGTTAACAGTTCTCACTATAATAGTTAAAAACTAGATAATGTAAACGGAATGTGCTGAAAAGATCAGTCAAATTGATCCACTATGAACCGAGAATTATGCGATTGAAATTTCATCCTAGCATCGATCATCATTACTAAAGTCAGTATGATAAAAAAAAGCATAGTCTCGATTATCCATTTATTGATTAAATCCTAAATGGAAATTATGCAGTAAATCGCGTCATAACCAACTAAAGGTCGCAGGCTAGCGAGAGTTGATTATCATACGGATAAGTTAATTAATGTCTAATTGAAAAAAAACGCCTACAATAGGCAGATTTAGCTCTTGCATACTGTACGTTTAAATTTAGACTAGTTGTAAACTTTACGAAAATATTTTTGAAGTTCTTAATACTCAGTCAAAACATTATACATATTTAGGTTTTTAGAATTAAATGATTCTCACTATCTGAAACATTTAATTTATAAATTGTCTTCTTTTCTTTTTTTTAGATGCAAGGTATACCTGTAACATCATGTCATCTATGTGGAAAACAGTTCAGTCATAAAAAGAGTGTAAAAAGACACATTAAATCGGACCACTTACACGAGTGTTTCCAGTGTCCATTCTGTACAAAAGTAATCAAGCACAGGCATCACTTGAAAATTCATGTTCAACGTCGACACCCAGACCAAATGAATCTAGCATATCCTCCTCAGGGCCATATAGAGTGTCAGCACTCCAACAAAACGACTCTGGAATATTCTACTAAGAGCCATATAGCGAGAGAGAGAGAGTCAACTACCAGACCAAATGAATCTAGCATATCCTACTCAGAGCCATATATTGTGTCGACACCCAGACCAAATGAAATACTTAGAGCCATATGGAGATAGAGTCGACACCCAGGCCAAATAAATCTGGAATATCGTACTCAGAGCCATATATGGAGGGAGTCCAGGCCAAATAAATCTAGCATTACCTAACTCAGAGATAAATATAAAGAAAAAGATAAATATACAGAGATGGTGAATCTACGGTCAGACCAACTGAATCTACGGCCAGACCAACTGAATATAGCATATTCTACTTACAGAACAGACATATACAGAGAGAGTCTTCACTAAAATCAAAAGAATCTAGCATATCCTGCTCAGAGCCATATTGACTGTTGATACCTGAACCGCTCCCTTTAATCCGCGTCCGATTTTGTTACACAATCCCTAATGAGACAATAGTTTGCTAGACCAAAACTTGATCGTCATATTTTCTTAACGGGACCATGTAACTTATTTAAGGAATTTCATTCTTCAAAATTATGAGGTTCCGGGTTCACTCCCGGTATTGTCCGAGAAAGTTCCTCAGACTTTTACCGACGTGGATTTCCCTTGTTATTGGTGCAGGAGTCCTTGGGTTGTGACGGAAAAGTAGGGTCCCCTGAACACTTTAACGTGCACGTAACGTAAAGTAAAGGAACGAATTTATATGCCATCATATCAGTATTCTTTAATGAATAATACATTTCTGTTAATAAATAATACTTACAATGAATGGACACAACAAGTAGTTTTTATCCAAATCGAGACAATAAATACATGACATTAAAGTTCTATTCATGACAGACAAAGCATCATTTATATACGCCCACATTGAAATGTGGTCGTATATTGTCGTCGCTCCCGTCCTTCCGTCTATCGGTCCGATTGTGGACGATCTATAGGCTAAAGGTAATATCCGATTGACTTTAAATTTATACACGGTGTTTAAGGTCGTTTAAGGTGTTACCGTGATGGAAGCATCGCGGTTACTAATTGATTTATTCGAAAAAGATATTCTTAACTTTATGTTTTGGTTTTCTACATGTAGATCTAATGAAGGAATAAACTGAACACGTCCAAGAGGAGACATGTTTTTAGATTTTCATAGGTTATATTGCTTGATATGAAAATGACTTTTCTATTGACGAATAATCATTGATCTTATATTTCCCAATAAAAGTTGACGTATCTTCGTCGATCATCTCAATTTCATGAGCATTGGCGGGCGAGGTCTTGGGATTGATATGAAGTCGTAGATCGACATCATGATGCCTTTCGCTTTCTCCATTTTCTATATCCATGGATATGAAGCATCTTCGTTATCTTCTCCTAGAAATACCATGGCCCGATGTCATTTAATCCATTCTGCTTACAACCATGGGTCCAATCTATTCTGTAATAACAACACACAAACACACCTCCATTCCCAGTTCCTCTAATAGGGCCCATACACGATCCAACATGTTTGATAAAACATGTTGGATCAAACATGTTTGAAAGCTTGACGTTGCCCATACACGTTCAAACTTGTTTGTCAAACATTAGTTTGTTCGTCAAACAGTCAAACATGTTGGATCGTGTATGGGCTTCATCAAACTTGTTTGTCCAACATATGAGGATGTTTTCAGTCGATCTCATCTATCCGGCTGCTTTCGAAAAAATAATGTTGGACAAACAAGTTTGATGAAGCCCATACACGATCCAACATGTTTGACTGTTTGACGAAAAATATCAACAGAAATCAGATCCATCAAACATTTGACGTCAAACATTTTTGGCCATCAAATTTACACATACACGATCAAATATCCATCAAACATTTTGATCAAACATGTTGGATCGCGTATGGGGCCCTTAACGCTTTGAGGACTAAATTTGCTGGGGAATATTATGGGACAGTGGCGTTTACCGCCCACGTCTTTTAATTACAACTGTCAAGAGTTCTTATGCATGACTGCCAAAGATGTAAATATGAATTGCGGAAATGAAATATATATTGGGTGCCATTACCACGATTTTGATCAACAGGGATCGTCTAGAGAAACCTCCTTGAGGGGTCGTCTGGAGAAACCCCCTTATGATGCATCTGTTCCTTTGTGACACCATTAACCCTTGGTGGTGCAGTTTGCGCAGAACGTTTGTGTTCCTAGTTTTAAACCTATAAACGAACATCTGAAACGTGCACGAGGGGAAAACATATTATTAATAATTATTATAGTCCGGGCCAGATTAAGGCACATGCCTGATATAAGCCACGGGTCGGGTGGCAGCTTGAAATTGCTTATATTTATACGATTTTGCTTGTATCACAGTGAAGTCTGGATTACTTATTTTATGAGTTTTCTTAGTTAAATAGGCCTATTTTTGCACTTATGTAACACTTAAACTTAAAATAGCTACATTTCATGTGATACTTGCAGCTGTTATCAGGCTTGACTAAAAAAAAATGTTCTTATGTGGATGGATGGATCTCTGTGTAATAGACGCCAAGAAATAGGATTACCTTGAGTCCCACAAAACCTTATTAACCCGGCCCTGATTATAATGACATATTGTAACTGCATTGTTTAATGATATATGTTGAAATTGGCTGTATTGTTGTGTAATTGGTCTAATGTATAAATATAGATGAATTAACTATTTTGTTATTTCTTATATTTTAGATGCATTATGTAAGAGATAAATCTGTCTATTGTCGGTCTTTATTTTGGCTTCAAATATTATAGAAACTTATTTAGACAGTTTATTCACATGACAAACATATAATCAACCCTCTAGGGCGTCGTGTGACTGCCGAGATTTAAATGGATTAGACCTCAACGAAAAGTTGAAATAAAGATATGCCATCGTAGTCCCGAAACTACCTGATTAATGTCAAGTCAAAGAAACCTATTGGAAACCCAGTTACAATTTATGTACAGTTTCCAGATTAGTTTGATGCAGTTCTTTATGATGTTAAACAATTTGTGATAATTACATTTCGAGTTTAATTTCTTGTGTAATTTGGGTCTATAATGTTATCACATCGACGTAAATTAGTTCCTGCGATTAGGTGTTACAAATAACGATTATATACCTTTATTATCTGAAATGTATTACTTGTCTGCATTCTTCAGGTAGTTTTGGTATGAAAGAGATCTGGTAAAATTTTTATTTTAATTTTTAAGTGTGGGTTAACGTTTAGCTCTTGCTTTACTTTATAGATATTGTTGTTTTAACGATGCTACAGAACAGTACATAAACTGATCGCCAAAGTTTTATATTTATTCTGAAATAACGTGACAAAGTTTGCTGCCGTTTTATTTACATAACGTGCAGTCTGTGGGGAAATAAAAGGGAGAAATAAAAAGAAGTTCATAAAGTGAAGCACAAAATGTCTAATTTAATATCTAAGTGTGGGTTAACTTTTAACATTGGTTTTACTTTGTAGTGATGAATGTAGGCTATATAACGATACACAGGGTTTACATTCCTTAATAATGCGACAAAGATTGTTGCTCATTTTATTTACAAAACGTAAAGTCCAAAGAAGACAAAATACACCCCGAAAGTGAACCCCAAAAGAGAAGAACCACCGCACTCTTAGTCAATCTGCAGAATATTCAAATTATGGGGCGGTAGTATTTCATTGTCGTGACACTGGATCACAGTGTTTTGTGAAAGGTCTAGCGACAAAGTATATAAATGTAATGCGTTCTGCTTAAAATGGGCTTTTGTTCACGTAGACCCCTTTATCGGCACTTGACCCAGATTCCACGGGCGCAGCCATTGTTGATCACGTGATCAATGCCAGTGGTGAAAATTATTATCACACCGCGCATGTGTGATACATTCCTACCACTTTTCCGAGGTTTTGTTTACTTGCTACATTTCTGTCTTCCTGAATATTTTACATTTAATTATGATGGAAAGTGAACCAAAGAATAGAAGAGGCGGAGTCAGATGATTTATAATGTTCATCAGTAAAATGGTGTTTCTGGGGGTTATATCTACAGATTTATAATACGTAGGATATGTTTCGTTGTCTGGCAGCCCATATTGTTTATTCATTGATAACCCTGAGCAGCATATTGCTGTTTGTAGCTGTTTATTGTATATTGCTGTTTTTAGCAGTAGCTGTTTATTGCATATTATTAATCTTATCATCTTATTATATTTTTCAGGCATGGAATAAAACACACGCCTGTCGTATATGTGGAAAAACGTTTAAATATAGTAGTGGAGTTAGCAGACACATCAAAGCAAACCATTTAAATGTATCATTCCAATGTCCAACATGTGGGAACGTGTTTAAACACAAATATCACTTAACAGCACATATACGAGCTAAACACCCGGAACACAATATTTAAATTAAATGAAATTTGGGTTAACGTCCTGTTTCCGGGCTAATGATGACGGGCACGGGCCTTGCAGTGTGCCATGGGGAGAAACTTTGCCAGGACAACGGTGCTAGACAGCTGTCCTTGTGAGGCCCTCTGTCCTGCATCACTGACAAAAGGAAACCACGCCAGAAAATCTGGATGAACTTTCTCGGCCAATGCAGGGATCGAACACCCGACCTCCAGGATAGCGAGCCAGCGTCTAACCCACTTGATCCCCAAACAAAGTTAAACAAGGACGATATCTCTAGATAATTTCAAAACAATCAGATGATAAATGTAGTCTTTAGAGCGTTCACAAGAAATTGTGGAAGCGGACGGTCATATAGACGGGGGCGACAGCAATATACGACCACAATTCTATGTGGGTGTATGAAAATTCAATATTGGTCCATTTCAACCAATATTGATGTTGTTATCTTGTCTTGAAATATCTAAGAAAAAGCATATTTTAAAATTAGAACACAAGTCGCGTGTTTCTCTGTTTGTTTTTTTTGTTGCTCCATTTGTAATGAACTAAGAGAAACACATCCAACAAGACAACATGGAAGTTATTAGTAATGGTCAATTCACAAGTGACAAAACAATAATTTAAAAACACGTTTAGAATGCACTAAGCAAGCCTAAACGACTGTCGTTTAATTTGGAATGTTCACAGATTTCACAGAACATAGTTGCTGGGCTGGGGTAATGGTAATGATATTGGAATGTAATCATTACAATTTTTAAAGGGCCAATCCCGATAACTTTTTGGGGAATAAAACAGCTTAATTTTTGTGTTAAAATCATTTAAAACCCATTATCTTCGGCCGACCAACTAACCCGATATTTGTGATACGCTTGTAAATGACTTAAACCTGACAGTCTGCATCTGGAAATTGAGACCTTTGTATTATACAGTATCTGGATAAAACCAGACTTTTTTCTATAAAAATAATATGTAGATGAAATTTACCTTTTGTTATCAAGTACAGTACATGGGTCATTCATTGTATAGACCTCTTAAGAAACGTAAATCGATAATCAGGTCACCCAATGAAAAAAATGGCCCCGAAATCTTAAAAGGGTTACGTTTCCGGATAAGCAGTGTTGACATTCACGTCATTACGACTAAATATTTTCAGCTGAAATTTTCAGACAATGTAAATACACCATGCTTTTATATTTTGGTCCATAATTTTCACAAATACTCGGACAATTTTTGATACTCTGTTCTTATTGGGACTGTCCCTTTAAGTAATGTAACGAATAATCGAATATTTTAAAAGTAATGGAAATGTAAATAATTACATTCAGAAAATCATGTAATGGTCAATTACTTTTCAATTACATTTTATGGCACATACAAATGCTTCCAATGTGACAACTGTGATAATTGATTAGAAATTACAATAATGTTTTTAAAAACTGAATAAATCCCTTTATATACATTAATACTGCTTTAGACCCAGTTTTGTCATTTTACGGTTCCAAAGAATACTGCCATTCGCCCTACTGTTCTGCAGACGGGCATGCGCCATACAGTGTGCTGTGAGAAACATTTTGTCGGACAGCGGCTCTACGGCCTTCTCTTATTTAAGATTCAAACTGCAAAGGGATCTTTACGTGCGTGCCAATGTGTACTCAGGACCGTGGTTTTTCACCCCACCCTAACTACTATAGGTTGTCCTTTGCCAGGCCCTTTGTCCTGCACCACTGACAAGGGCGAGCCATGCCGAAGAATCCCGATAAACTCTCTCGACCAACGCAGGGTACTACTACTCTATATTTCGAATTCAAACTGTCAACGGTTCTTTTACAAACGCGCCAACGCGTTTTTTCGCCCTACCCCAACAACTATACATTGTCCTTTGTCAGACCCTCTGCCCTGCGCAAATGACAACGGCTAACCACGCCCAAAAACCTGATAAACTTTCTCAGCCTACACAGGGATCGCCAGGTCAGTGAGCCAACGTATTGCTAACTGAGCCACAATGCCCTTCCGCGGTGCTACGACCTACTCTTTCTTCGAATATGTATGCGGGACGACGGTTTTCGGACCATCCCAACGACTATACGTTGTCCTTTGTATTACTATCCGAACTTTAAGCTTTACGTTTTGCCGAATGCTATTCCGCACTCTCTTTTATAGTGCCCACACCCACTTTTACTAACCACGGTCCTAGATTCAAAATATGGAATATAGATACCCCATACCTTGCCCCCTGGGAGGGTCTTATTACAAAATTTGGTCAACAGACATATCCCACGAAGACGGCACATGACAAAATGTGTTCATTAACTTTTAGTTCAAGGGGGAACCACGCCAGAATATGCCGATGAACTTTCTCGACCACCATGGCTCCCGCAGTGCTACAACCTACTCTAGTTATTCAAACGACCGCATCAACTTGTACACCTTGTTTTGTTGGTTTTTGGTCTATCCCAACGACTAGGCTCTGATTTTTGCCATGTCCTCCGGCCTTCACCATTGACAAGGGGGAAACTAATGAAACTATTCTGGAAAATCCCTGGGTACTTTTCGCCCAGCACCAGGATTTAACCTACTGGAAAATCCCGGGTCACCTTCTTGACCAGCACCGGGATCCAACCTCATGGTTAAAGTGGCATTATTAAGATAACGAGTTTACAGTACTTACTATAAAAGTTTAAAAAATAGATAATGTAAAGGAAATGTGCTGCAAGTCAAATTGCTCCGAGTTATTAGCGTTTGAATTAAAATTTATTCAATATGGTGTCAGATGACTAAAAAAAAATAGCCATAATGAACTATCAATACCATGGAGTAATCCCAGATTTGAACTCAAATACAAAATGTTATAAGATGATTTTCTAATTTTTAGCATGGAGTGTTAATACGTGTCGTTTTAAACTGTCTTTCCTGCTGAAATATTTTCCACAATCTCGGCAAATGTTGTCTTCAACAATGTTTTTAAGATGAACTGTTTTATTATGACGTTCTAGATTACCAGAAGTTCCGAAACCTTTATAACAGATTCTACAGTAATACACGCCGCCCTGAAAATATAAATGAAACAATTATAGAACAAATAATCTCAAATTCTAGCATTGCAAGAGTACACGTCTTGGATGGGTTCCGTAAAGCTGGAGTAAGGTTACTAGAATTCGGAAGTGGTTGTGGAACCCGACTAGGCCTTTGTTACTTCATACTCCTCGCAGTGTTTTGTTTGATTAGACCTAACCCCACTCAAACACTGCTGTAATGAAAGCAAATTTCTGTTTCAAATTATGACTGGTCAATAGTCCGATTAACAACCAATACCTAACAGCCTAACAGAATCATTCGGGTTTAAACAGAGCTTCATGTATGTTTACATTACGTTACGTCACGACTCAGTTATTTATTACGCCCAATTAATAAGTGCATAGCAGAATGTTGCAGAAAAACTAATTACAGGACAAACAAGGTTATCAAGACGGCTACAATGTAAACAATACTGCTTGGAGACGAACAATACTTTCGCCGTATTAATACCTTAAATCACTGTCCAAAGTTTAAGGAAAGACACCAGATTAATCGAAGGGCTGTCATGTTGTTGTACTTAGCTCAAAGCTCAAGTATCAGAAGTCAATCCAGCAATGTCCAAAGAGAGATTTCTCGGACCATTGCTTCAAGACAGCCCTCGTGTAGTCGCCGACATCAAACAAACAAGGCACCAACATTTATACAGAATATTTATGGTCACTCTTCTCGGGGGCGACACCTATTCAAGTACGGTCGACATGAAACTTGGCATGTTTGTTCCTTGGACAACTGCGCATCGATTGAAGACTTCAAGATTGTTTGCTCGGTTCCTGGAGGAGGGGGGTGTTTTTTTTTAATATTCCTGCAAAGAGCAATGTTTTGTAGGTACCTTTTGGGTGTTAAACTCCCGTAAGCATGTCTTCGTGGAGAGTTAAAACATGTCTCCTTAAACTATCCATGCGACTAAATGCTCGATTACATATTTTACAGTTGAAAACGGCAGAAGAATGGCTGCTTATCCGATGACGGCGTAAGGAAGACCGATCAGTGTAGCCTTTATTGCAGTCTGGACACATGAATTTTCGCTGACTGAATGTGTTTCCTATCTGAAATGAGATTGAATAAACAATATCTATAAGAACTGCAGTTTGAATTAAAAGCATGGAATGAAGGATAAAATAGTGACAAGATCGGTTGAAATGTTGAAAAAAGCATTTCCAGCCAGGTAAAAATTGCTCATTTAGCGTGTGTCCAGCCATGTAGTGCACCGGATTATATTTTGGGCAGGGGGACAACTTTTCAGAAAGGGTATACAGGCAGATAAGGAGAAGTTACAAGCAAACAACCAAAGGTCGTTCAGCAAACATGATGAGCAAACCAGTTTACAGTAAACCGCGTAATTTCTTGGTCGTCGAACAAAATTGGGGCTAGAGATGCTTAAAATTGGATCGAATTTGGTAAAGGAGTTCTTATATTGCAAAATATATATTTTATAAATAGATTGTATCAATAGGGGCAGATAATATAATCAACATAGGGATAATGTTTCATGTGTGTTCACCTGTTTATTCTTGATGAATTTTAATACGACACTAGACAATTATAAACAAAAGGCTGTTGTTATTTATACAAAACTTGCCATGTCTGTCTACAATAAGCTCCACTTGACATCAGACACGAATCTAGTTGGCCGACATTTTAGCTCTCATTTCAACGTTTTTAATTAGAGAATTTTGAGAAGTAGTTTTCCCGCTTCCATTTTTATATGTAATGAAATTGAAATTGTTTATTTAATCTTTGTGTACATGAAACAGAATGGAATCCATAATTATTAGTATATTATTTTTTCAATACGGCGGCCATTCAGGACTGAAATCTGCTTAAAAAACAAAACACAATTTAAATGGAAAACAATCACTGGTTTATACACATATAGCACGCATTTCGACAAGTATTCTCTTATCGTTATCAAGTACAAATGATCGAAAGCAGGTTGTTATATAGAATTTGGATGCTTTGTTTTTATGTGTTTATTGAGTTTACTGTTTCGGGTAAAGGCTCTGTCACAATATTGACACGTCACTCGGTAATTTTCATGGTTTGCACGAATATGTTGACGCAGATGATCTCTTCGAGTATAAGTTTTGGAACACATCGGACAGGGTAACTTGAAATCAATGGTCTGAAAGACAAAACAAGAAAATAAAGCTAATTTTCCCCCTGCATTTAAATAACCAAAAGAATAAAGCCAGGCAAGGAAAAAAAAAAAAAATGAACTCATCTGTGTGTGATACATGGATTGACCGAGGTCACCGGGGCATTTTGTTAGTTTAACATAACACAGTGAGTAGTGGGACAAATGCTCACTGCTCAAAATATCTGCCCCACTACCAACGATGTCAACAGAAAATCATGAGCTATTGGATGAAAACAAGCATAACTAATTACCCATCACACTTAAAACACAAAGCACGTGGCTTTCACGTTCAAAACTAAGATTTGCTGCCGAAAAAAAATATGTTTTTGCCCAGAGGGGTACATCCTCCCTGAAACCCCAATACTTTAGATTCCTCTACACAAAGCCTCAGTGGCGTGAAGAGTTTTGGAGATGCTTTTGGCCAGCTCCTTGGTTGTATGCTCCGGGACTCAAATACACAGAAATGTGAAAACGGAAGATATTTTAAATATTTTTATTCATAATGTAAATCAGCCACATAAATTAAGTTCTGTTACCCAAATTGGATTTCCCCTGAAATGTGTGAAGCCTACCATTCATAGCCTCGGTGACATACCTAGGTAAAGAGCTCCCTGCTCTCCAGTACAATGTTTATAAGTGACCAGAACCCGTTCGGTACGTGCCTTTATTTTATGTAACCCCAACCTTAGCTTAAGAACCTGCAGTGAGCTGTGGGGGAAATTTACGCGTTTCAAACTAGATATGTTAATGGTGGCTTGTCTTCATGTATATGTACATCTTCCATTGCCTAGAAGCCTACTGAATCGCTCTACTGTGAAACAAAGCAGTAGTAATTTACTCGAGTTTAAGTAAATTCAAATGAATTTTTTTAATATGAGCATTCAGTAAAGTTTGTCTAGTGAAATGTCTGCCACAATACTGACAACCAACTCGATAATTCTGGTGATTAGCGCGCACATGCTGACGCAAGTGATGTTTCTGGGTGTATTTTCTTTCACACAATGGACACTGAAACTTCGACATGGAGGTCTGAAAGAAAAATAATAGAAACTTACAAAAGTAGGATAAAAAAACAATGCACATGTAGCGTAATTTTGTGCGTCCATGAAATGCGATCAAGTTGGGTTAACATCCGACTAACCTGCACCAACTGAGCTAATGAAGACGAGCATACGCCGATAACCAGCCCTACGACCTCCTCGTTTTTCGATACTGACAATGGTATACAGGGAATTTCAGGGAACCCCCGGTTTTTCAACCCACCAGAACCATGATGTACCCATAAAAATCTAAAAGTATAAATCGTTGTTGAATAATAATGGAGCATAATTTGATGTATTTATATATATGTATTTCTAGTGAGCTGCTTTTTTTCTCAGCGTAAAAAGGTTACCCACTGAGAATGGGAGACTTTCGTTATTTCCAAATACAGTACTTAATTCATTTCAAATATTTTAAAGATTTTAAAGCCTTTATCTTTGAATTCAAATATTGTTTATAGAAACCACAAGCTTATTCTGTAAGAGAAATCACCAGTTTAATATACCATGTCTGAAAGCTAACTGAACAACTAACCCAAATCACATAACATCACATATCAGCGAGTCGGCAAGATCGCAAGACATCCACATACCCCAGCTAGAAAACATGGTATGGCAGTGTGTATAGGTGAACTACCACAGGAATCTGTCCTTCTATCCGTATATATGCATACACCATGTCGTAATACGGATAGACGGTCAGATTCCTGCGGTACTACTTTAGCTAGTTAGTTAAGGTTGGACGAGATTGGGCAACAATAATTGAGGAACGGAGAGCAGCAATATTATGTTCATCTCAACCTGGGAATACATTGGTAGACTGGAGCCAGACCAGACTATTTTCGTATCCAAGGCAAGACCATATGTTTACAACTTTACATACTACTTCTCTCCTCAAAATATTTCCAAATTCAATTATGAAAAACAGATGTGTTTGCTTCTTTATAGAAAAAAAAATAGAACAAAACTTAAAACTGGTGCATATATTTTAAATTGCAAGCAATACAATAACCTGTTCAAAACTATATAAACTATGACCTTCAACGGTCTGTAGTAATGGTCGCACCAGGTACCATACAAATGAAATCAGTAAAAAACTAAGGCCGTACACTATTATATTTGTCATTTTACAACATCATTCCGTTAATGGTCTGTGCTAATGGTGGCACCGGGTACAGTACAAATGAAATCGGTAAATAACTAAGGCCGTACACTAATATATTTTTCATTTTACAACATCATTCCGTTAATGGTCTGTGCTAATGGTGGCACCGGGTACAGTACACACGAAATCGGTAAATAACTATGGCTGCACACTTTTATATTTGTCATTTTACAAAATCATTCCCATTCCGTTAATGGATAGTCATTTGGTGTTAGTTCTTCAAATGTTTCAAGCGTGTAATTAAGGGTTCTGGTAATTTTTGTTCCTGGAAATATCTCAGAGGGTTACAGAATTATGAATTCTCTCAACTCAAGACTTTATCCTGAACTCCTGGAAATATCTCAGAGGGTCACAGAATTATGAATACTCTCAACTCAAGACTTTATCCTGAACTCCTGGAAATATCTCAGCGGGTCACAGAATTATAAATACTCTCAACCCAAGACTTTCTCCTGAACTGCGCCTGGGTGCATCTTATCTATGTGTTCCAGTAAACGAAATTTCCGTGAATAGAATTTCTCACAGATATGGCACTTAAAACGATATTCCAGGTGCTGAATTTTAATATGGCGATTTAAGCTTCCTTTCTGTGTAAAAACCTTCTCGCAATACTGACAACGTCGACCTCTAACACCAACCTATAATACAAATGTAAAAAGAACTTCAGTATACAGTATGTGTGTATTTTGTATTTATAGGAGGGGGTTATTCATAACTTCAGTATACAGTATGTCATTGTGTGTATTTTGTATTTATAGGAGGGGGTTATTAATAACTGTAGTGTTTACAAGTACCATATATAACCCTGTAAATACTATCTCTTGGAATTATGATTATGATTACCTTCTATTAGAAGCATTCGTGACTTAACCTAGCCCTACCTCATTGAAGCTGTCCAAAACTTTTTGTGCTTATTTATTATAAAGAGTTGCCTTACGATAACCCCTTTACTACTGTGTTTAGGGATAACATCTTCCTTATTTATAAACAGAAGCAATCAAATTTGGTTATAAAATTTATATGAAGGTTAATTTCCCCCACTCGATCCTTTCTACCTTGCTACGCCACGCAAGCACGGGTTGGCTTTTAGCAAAGATCTTATCAAATGTCTACTGATCTATCAAACGCATTCACATTCCATTGTCAGCTGAACATGACAGCCAGTCAAAATGTAAGGACAGTTCCGACAACCCAGTTCTATAGACGGTTTTAAAATATACGGTTACAGGGGGTAATTCTCTGTGCAGTCCACAAATGCTGTCAATGCTGTGATTCTTGTTTTGGCATATTCCTGAAGCAACGGCCCGAGAAATCCCTCTCTGGCCATTGCTGGATTCGCTTCGGATTCTTGACATTTAAGTAAATGTGTCTATTCTTCTCGTTCAATCAAATCTACTACTTACGTACAGTAACATGACATTCCGTCGTTTAATCTTGGGTCTTCCTTAATATTTTGGACAAAGATTTAAGTTATTAAAAACGTTGAAAGTCTGTTCGTTACCATACCGTAGTGTTTACTTTACGTCAATACCGATAGCCTCGTTTGTCACGCAATTAGTTTTGCTGCAATATCCTGCTATGCGCTGGTTAATATAGCATAAAAAAAAACGTGCAGCCATGACGTAACGTTACGTAAACACAGTTGTCCTAATTAAACGTCTTGTTTTAAAGGTAATACCTTTGTAACGAATTCAGTGATTGGTCAGTAATAGGACCACTGGCCAGTCATAATTAGTGACAATAATACCCACTCAGTCCAGCAGGGAGTAGTCAGATTAGCTCTAATCAAACGGAACACTGCGAGGAGGATGTTGTTTTGGTAACTACATGTATTCATAAAATAGGATAAAGTGATCAAGGGAAACAATTCATGGTGCAATTGTCGAAAATCATCAAAATTCGACAGAATTCTTTTTCAAGGTGCTCAAACAAAAGGATTGTTCATTTTCTAATATAACAATTCAAATTAGCCGAATAACTTTTGACTCTAGAGCAACCATGAGAAATTATAGAGGACAGACTGACACAGGTGACGGCAAAAGTCACAACAAAATTGAATACTGCCAATTTTAGTAAATTGTACATGCAAGCAATCCGGAAAACAAGGTACTGGTCACAGACAATGCCAGTCACAAATTTAGGCTTTGTCAGGGCCAGTTCCTCTGGTGTCTATATTATGCACATTTCCTCTAGGGTCGTCATTCTATGAGCCACAGATTTGTCTAGTTTCTGTGTTTTGTTGATATTTTTAATATTTCAAAATGTCAGACACTTTGTTAGACACAACTAAACCACTATTAAGTATTGTGAGAATTGAATAACTGAGAGGAGTAACAACCCAAAAATAATTTTAATTTCTGATTTTCGTTCAAAAGTTATAAAGATATGATAAATGGAAATTATGTGAACATTCGACAACTATAGCTGAAGACGATATAGGATCTAGTCAACACAAGCTGAAAGCTTTTTGATGGCCCCCTTTGAATCTGACTGAATCCAAGAGGGGAGATTATCTATGGTTAAATATATGTTAAATAAGTTCAATTTAGTGTGACAGATTAGATATTGTTTGAAATATGCAAATGATGACTAGCAACTTGAAGCTTATTGGTTATAAATCAGGTTCCAATAAAAAGAAAGAGAGAGAGAGAGAGAGAGAGAAAAAATGGGGTTTAACGCCCACACCCACTCCACACAAACTAGGTTATTTCGGGACTAACATATGGTTTAATTTTATTTCAATAATTTGCTTGCACAGTGGGAGCAAACCGGAGGACCCAGAGAAAACCCATGAGGTGAGACAGGCGTTCCTATTTCTTGTCACATACAGCCGGGGGATTCGAAACCACGCCAGTTGACTCAATGACAGACTCTATGATACAGCACGCATGTGCTAACCATTCGGCTTCAATAAAGAAGAAATCACAATTGGTTTATCATTTTATATCATATATTGTTACACTCATAAAAATCTCAAACATAAAAACACGATATTTGACTATTTAACAACTGTGCATCTTTTGTATATGTTCCTTTAGGTGGTCACTCCTAGAATAACATTTTTCACAAACATCACATTTAAAACGACATTTCAGATGCTTGGAATGAAAGTGTCGGTTTAGGCTTCCTCTTTGGGTAAAAGTCACATGACACACTAAACACCGAAAACCTCCCTGATGTCGAGCAGTCTACAAGAGAACAAAGAGAAGCAATGATGAGAATTGAGAACACAAGTTAACAATCATGCACACAATTTTTCAATTATATGGCGTGCAGAGAACGGACGAAGACCCCAGGCATCCATTGCAGGTGGCATCCAATCGAAGAAGAGTAATATTACAGATACATTATGGAGGGTTAGATTAAAGTGCTGGTAGTTCTCACTACAATAGTTAGAAACTGGATAATGTAAAGTGAATATGCATAAAATTCCAGTCAAATTGCTTCGCTTTAAAATCACAGTAGCCTCGATTGTCATTATTATTACTGTCATGATAATAAACAAAGTCTTGATTATTCATTTTAATAGTTAATCATCAATCGGCGGTAAAAAAGGGCGGATTCAAATCGAATGAAAATCGGACACATACGATGGCATTGACAATTGAGTAGGTCTTTTCATGTTAATAAATGTCTAATTAATAGTTTATATAACATTTCAGTCCTAAAAAAAGGCCTGCAATAGGAAGATTTACGTCTTTGCATGATACCTGTTTTTGAGATTATCACTGTAAGCTTTGTTCTACAAGCAATCTAATAAAAAAAGAGAGAGAGAGAGAGAAATGGGGTATAACGTCCACTCAACACAACTAGGTCACTTCTGGACCAACACATGGTTCAATTTTATTTCAATAATTTGCTTACGCGTAGGGGTCTTTAGCAGCGAGAGGAATCTGGAGTGCTCTGAGGAAATCACGAGGTTGAGAAGGCACCCCTATTTCCATGCCACATACGCTCACACCAGGGCTCGAAACCACAGCCGCAAGCCAGAGGTTTCTGGCCAGCTAGAGGTCGAAGCGCGGCACTCTAGACCACTAGGCCATCCCAACATTACGATAAAAATACAGGTATAATTTTCATTTCTTTTTTTTTACTTTCGATGGCCTCCAATAGTGTAGTAAAGATAAATAAAAACGAAACGAAATAGGATCTGTGTTTTAATCAGATTGGTGTACAAGCTGTCCAAATTAATTTGAATTAAAAAGTTCATTCGATGTGTTGATACATTTAAAATGTCTTCCTCTCTCTTACATTTTTGACTACACTTGGGGGCATGTAATGAAGAGATTGGATCCGCGAATCATCACATCTCTGCATGCTACTGACATGTCTAGTTGCGGGTGGAAAGGGGAATGCTTGGGATGATATACCTTCAAACGAACGACTACCCTTTCTCTCTCTCTCTCACAATCGATTATGCCCACAATAATAATGCCATGCTTTCACAGCAGACTTCACACTGTAATTTCTGTCTAAAATCAATTGTATGCGATATACAAAACAAACTCTTGATTCTTTCAAATGTTTAGCATTGGGTTTGATCTATACGGGCACCATTAAAAACACACAATATGACCTGCAGTTTTATTTCTTCAATTCACTAGAAATATATTTTCAGTTAAAATCCACTTTAGTGATTCATTGTTTATCAAATTATCATCTTAGGAATAATTTTAACGGATCTATCCACCGAAAACAAATCCTGAACAAAATCAACATTTACTTGTTTGCATACAAAATATGTTTCAGGCTCAGAATTCAGAGTTATCGTTGTCCATCAAGGCAAGAGTTTGAAAATGTCACCAGGCCTTTGGGCAAAGAATAAAAACCCCAGTTGAATGTAGATAATTCCTTTCGAATGTCATCAATCCTTTGGGGAAGATTTCATACTAACTCAAAGAGTGGATTTTTCTCATGTGTTCATTGAGTTTATCCTTTCTTGAAAGATGACGTCCACAAATAGGGCATTCCAAAGTTAACTTAAAGTGGGTTGCTCGAATATGTCGAGATAAGCTTCCCCTCTGGGTAAAGCCTTGGTCACAGTGAGGGCATGCGAAGTTAGAGCTTCCTTCAAGTTGAACCTAAAATAAGAATAAAAGCATTGTTCAGTTTCCTTATAAATTTGGCTGAAGTGTTTAATAGGACTATAAATAAAGGATGTTTTCAAATAGTTTTAAGAGCCAGAAGTCTCAGAAGACATAAAATTAAATGAAATGAAATGGGGTTTAATTACTGTCCTACTGTCTGCTCCGATTGGGCTAATGAAGAAGGGCATACGCCATACAGTGTGCCCTGACATTTGAATTCTTTAAATTCAATAGACTTCTACGTTCAGAACAAAGCAGATTGGATCCTAACACTTGAGCTTGAGCATTTAAAAGATTACACAATATGATCAAGGGCACAGGACCTGGATTTTCCACATACATGTACAAGGGTTTTTTGGGTCAACACTGGGATCTCCCGGTTAGTGACCTAGCACCCTACCCATGGAGACACAGTGGCCCCTAGTTCCTATGAATGTACAGTCATAAATAGCCATCTACCATATGGAAGAGAACACACAAACTAAAAAATATATAATTTTTATTATATGTAACAAACATGTAGCAAAGCATATTTACAATTAAGGTACATTTTCAGTTTTTTCTATAAAAAGTAAAAGACAACACAAAGATGATTTTTGAACCTACTTGTATATGTAACATGACAAAGAATCATTGCTACGCCTTATTACTTAGCTGACCTGGAAATAAGGCCAGGGATCTGTCACAGACATTGTCAGGCACAAAATCAGGCCTCTCAGGCACAATTCTACTGGTGCCTGCCATTTTGTCCAGCACAGATACAGTGTATGTCAGGTACAATCGCTCCGGTACCAGTCATTTTATCAAGCAAAGATTTGTCAGGTACAATCGCAATGGTACCAACATTTTGTCCAGCAAAGATTCGTCGGGTACAATACCCAATGGTACATGTACCAGTCATTTTGTCCAGCAAAGATTTGTCAGGTATAATCGTACTGGTACCAGTCATTTTGTCCAGCAAAGATTTGTCTATTTTTTGTGGTTTTATTGATATCAATGATCGAAACAAAGCTCCAAATTTCAGGTACTTGTTCCTAAGTTCCTGATTTTTGGGTAGGTATACTGAAATGTAACTAAAACTGTTATTTCCAAGCCGGTTGAATACAATTGGGGAGGTGACATCTACCTGCCATATCACATTATTTTGTTTTTTTCAAAAAGAAATCAAGATGATATTTCTTGTAATGATCTTTTAATTTATCTTTTCTTGAAAGACTTTGTCCACAAACGGAACATTTCAAACGTTGCTTCAAATGAGTAGATTGAATATGACGAGATAGATTTCCCCTCTGTGTAAAAACCTTCCCACAATACTGACAACGTGGACATAATTCACTTCCACTTCTATCACCCTCAACCTACAATAGATGAAAAATTGCTTCAGTTATCTCTGTAGGGTGTGTGTAATATTGCTATACACAAGGGATGAAATAACATAGAAATACAAGTTAAGATTTTAGCGATATGAGTTTGTAAACCTTGCCGCAAGTGATGAAATAACATAATAATAATAATGTGAGTATTTATAATGCGCTATATCCATCAACTAAGTTTATGCTCAAAGCGCTACACATTTAATATCCTGGTCTCTAAGATACAAGTAAAACCTGATAACCTCCCTTTACTGCTGAACCTGCAACCGTAAGGTCACAAATCCTCCTCTCTAACCTTTGCGCAAAATCCCTCCCATATACCAGTATTACAAGGAGAGTGTAGAGTGATACAGTTTTAATCCTTGCCGGCCTATGGGGTACGTGTAATATTTCTATGAAATAACATAAAAACACAAGAAGATACAGTTCATAAATCCTGAGCACTGCATTGCGACAAAATTAGATTTTCAAGTGGTGTCCCTTTAGCTGATCCAAGCAGAACAATTACAATATTGAAGTTCAATGCTCCATTGTGGAGAGTTTATGTTCCAACGATTCCACATGGTAGGTACATGTACAAACAACCATATTTATAATTTGTATGAAATTTGTAAAAAGTATTAGAGAGGGCTTAGCAATATAGCATCCATTTTGGGACTTACATATGGATCATTATCATTTCAATAACTCGTTTGCACGTATTGGTCTTTGGAAGTTGGGGGAGGGGGACCTAAGGACCCGGAGAAAAACCACAAGGTTGGACAGGCAACTCTAATCCTTGTCATTACTTGATAAGTGAGCCAATGTCCTACATACTGAGCCACCATGGCTTCTCTTGGCTTATCTGTAGGATTAAACATTGATCGAGACTTTGAACTATACTATACAATATTTTTATAAATAGTAAAAATGGCAGTCCAAGTAGTTTTTTAAAAACAAACAAATATCAATCGTCCATTAAAAACAACAAAATTATACATTGTTTAAGTAAAAATGGCTGTCAAATTAGTTTTTAAAAATTGATATAAATAACCCATTATTCATTTCAATAAACCAATCACACACTATTCATTGATTTTACATACTGCACACAATAATCACAACACTGACCAATAATTAATGACGTATAACTATCCATGGTATCGATCTACATGGCGCACACAATAATCACATGATCGACCAATAATTAATGACTTATAACTATCTGTGGTATCGATCTACATGGCACACATAATAATCACATGAGCAACCAATAACTAATGACTTATATAACTATCTGTGGTATTGATCTACATGGCACACATAATAATCACATGACTGACCAATAACTAATGACTTATATAACTATCTGTGGTATTGATCTACATGGCACACATAATAATCACATGACTGACCAATAACTAATGACTTATAACTATCTGTGGTATCGATCTACAATGGCGCACACAATAATCACATGACTGACCAATAACTAATGACTTATAACTATCTGTGGTATTGATCTACAATGGCGCACACAATAATCACATGACCGACCAATAACTAATGACTTATAACTATCTGTGGTATCGATCCATGTGAGTCTTCAAATGATCACTTCGTTTAAAAGATTCTGAGCACACAGGACAATAGCGGCGAATATTAAGATGAACACTATCGACATGTCTTTTTAAATCCTGTTTCCATTTGAAAACCTTTAGGCACCAAGTACAAGTTAATTTCCAATTGCTTACATTATTCCGTCCGATCTATAAAATAAAAACAAACACAAAATTAGAAAGATCAACTTCAGCTCTTCACAAATATTTAGTAGAAAGCATGCAACAAAACTTCACAGATGCAAACAGATAATAAATTAGATCTATTGATCTAGCTTCAGATAATCAAGTCAATAATCTATCAGTAGGGTGGGGAGGGGGGTGTTAAAATGATTTTCCAAATAAAAAATCCACATCATTTATCTTAAATGATGCATTAAGTTATTCTAATAGTTAAAGTCCTGACCATGCATTTATGGACTAGATTAAATGTTTCCTGGCTTAATCCATGCTAAAATGTATTTGAATTGATTTTTTTAACATTTCATTTAGACAACAAAACCAAAACATCAATGATTGCTAATTTTCTGGCTATGATTCAAGACCCAACCCTATCAAAAGATTTAACATAACAGTAAAATGTGGCACTGGCTCATTAAATTATCGTCTTCAGTGAATGCTGAATATTGCAAATTTTCAATTCATCACATCTCTGTAAATACTTAACGGATATTCCTATATAAGAGATTAACCTTCCACAAGATTACAGTTCGCAAGCGATTCAAAATTCCTCAGGGAACTAAACTATGATATTATGACATTTGCATTTTTAAAACTTAAGGATGAATCAAGACAACGTATGTTTTTTTTGTGCACAGATTTCTATTGATACATTATCAGATAGAAAGTAGATATTATCATTTATTAAGAAACTTTGGACACTGGAGGACAACTAAATCTGCTAAATAAAAGTCATTTATTTAACAAAACAGAGAATTCGCCAAAAAATGAAATGAAATTGGGTTTAACGTCCTATTCTGAACTGGGTTAATGAAGACAGGCGTACGTCATATAGTGTGTTATGAGGAAAATTTGGCCCGGACAGTGGCACTATGACCCACTCTAATATCCAACAACTGTCAAGGGATCATTTACGTGCACTCCAATATGTACACAGGACCTCAGTTTTTCATCCAATCTGAATGACTAGACAGCTGTCCTTCCCTCCGTTCTGAGAATTTGTCGAACACTGTTAGCTTTTGATTATATAAAATCACAGAATTATTTTTGTTGAAGTGTGGTTAAATTAAAGCTAAATTACCCTATTTGCTATCGGGACCTCTTTTGACCAAGTTCTGGCTGGTTTGTTTCAAAATGGATTACGAATCCTGCCACACAGGATGCTGTTCTCTTCCATTGACAATTTGTTTTGGTACTGATTTTTTAATGAGCAAAATAATTTATGAGTTTCTGATGTCTTATTAGTGGTTGATCGGTGGTTGAGAGTTCTAATAAATGTATGTGTGCTTTAGTTCACACGGTCGGTCATTGACTAGTGTTGTGAGGTTTTAGACTTTCAAGCTCGTACATGACCAGGGACAGGTTTGCCTTAAAACTCATGCACAGGCAAATTATTGAAAAAATATTGTACCATATTATTATGTTGGTCCTGAAATTTTATGTCAAGTAGATGTTAAACACCCCTTAACTCTCTCCTGGTGTCTTTTTTAAGCAAAGCTGATTGCCCAATTCATAGTTGTGATTTTTCGATTTACAAACCTACTTATGTAAGTTCCTGGTAATAAAACACAAAATATCTCCGTCAGATGTTATTACACATTTTCAATAAAAACCCAGTGTCTTTTCTGTGCTGATCACAAATATCATAAGTAGTGATATTTACATGTGCAAACAAATTGATCTGTTCCTGGTAATGACAAAGAATTTCTCAGAATTTCTGTTAAAATTGTTACTGAACAATTTAAAAGAAAAGGGTCTTTTCTAGGCTGGTTACCAATTTCACAGTGATATCTCCTCGTATCCACAACCAAATCAATTGCTGATTTTAAAACCTCTAAAGTGCATGCGTCTTCTTTAGATGGGCTTTTAGTTTATCATTCCTGGAAAAGACTTGACCACAGTAGCCGCATACAATTTGTATCTTGCGGTGCACTACATCAACATGACGTCCCATATCCCATTTTCTGGCAAATCTTAAACCACATTCAGGACAACAAAATTTATTTTCCTAAAAAAAATAAAACAATACTCTAAGACAATAATGATCTTTTATTTTTCATTTTTATACCTTTTTTTGTAAAATTCGATAATATCATATTTTCAAAGGTAACACAGAACTAATAAGCTTCACATAAATATATATACATATATATATTTATCTGCAAATCTTGTACATATTATAACTGTATATATATAAAATATATGATAATAGTTCAAACCATAAATTTATGGGAAACTACCTTTATAATATAAATCTATGGGAGACTACCTTTATATCACTATTCATTAAAATATACACGACTCTTATCTGCTACAAAAAATCCAACAAATTTGTACAAAATCGTTATTAAGTGTAATTTAGCGATGTGGAACACCCGAAACAGAACACAATTTTATTGGAATTCAATCACTAGTTTTATTCTAAAAGCAGGTTTCCACAAGTATCCTCTTATTCCAATCACACACAATTTGTTCAATACAATCATATTTACGGTAAATTTAAAAAAATCTAGTCTAAAGCATATGATCACAACACCTAGGACACTAATATGTACCTTCGTACACATGACAAAACCAAAGAATTTGTACAATATTGTTTTTGTTTCCATGAGCAAGATGCCAACTCTGTAAATAAACACACAGGGTTGTCAATAATGTTGTAAAATGTTGATTAGCAATGACACTGTGAAACAAAATTAGCCATTTTAGCAAAATTGATTGTCAGATTAAAAACTTGAACAGCAGTTACTCAATTTTCAGTACTGAACACCAAAAATTCTGTATTAAAAATGAATGGCTTTTTTTAGTTGATTTGCAGTCAGTCAAAACAAAGCGATTCTGGTTATGGGTAACCCTCCTGATCACAAGAATCATATATTTTATCACATGGATGATGTTTGTGAATATGTGTTTTTAGATAATCGTTTCTACTCGCTGTATATTCACAATAAGGACATTTTGCCCGCATCTTGAGATGTATCCCATTAATATGGCGTCTCAGATTCCTCACTCTTGAAAACGTAATGCCGCACTCTGGACAACGAATGTCTCTACCCTACAAAAGTAAACAAAACACTGTTTCAAATATCTTCTTTTTAAACAATACAGTTAGTATCTACTAATCTAGGGTTGATAAAAAAAAGTCTTATCACAAATGGAAACACCCTAGGATATAAAATTAAACTTGCGTATTTCTGGAGAAATCCTAGTATTACAACAATCATTTACCAAAAACACATGCATCAGTTTTAGAGAGAGAGAGAGAGAGAAAGAGAGAGATATGGTTTAATGTCCATTCGACACAAACTAGGTCATTTCGGGAATAACATATGGTTCAATTTAATTTCAATAATTCGCTTACGTGTAGGGGTCTTTAGAGTGGGAGGACCTGGAGAAAACCCACGAGGTTGGACAGGCGACCCTGCATCAGTTTTAGTATTTTACAACTAAATATGGTTTTGCATTAACATTAGCAATACAGAGACATTATGACCAAAACTCAAATCGGCCATCTTCACTAGCCCAGTTGGTGCAGAAATGTAGGACGTTAAACCCCCTTTCATTTGAAGCATAACATATACCATATCAAAAAAAAATGTATTACCACAGAATCTCAGGAAGCGTAGTTCTGGATAATTTCTAAAATAATGAACAAGTTTTTTGAAGAGCCGCGCTAATAGCTCTGTTCAGAACCTCAGGTAGTATTTCCAGTTCATTCGCCACTTGTCTTGAATATTTGAAGAACTGAACAGACCTTTCCTAATTCATACAAATTTATCATGGACTATAAATATAGCTATGACACAGGGAAAGTACTAAAATCATGCAGTACTGTTTTAAATCTTAGAGCAGTCATGGCAATATAAATCGCTTTTAAACTACAGTAAATTATGAAAGTTGATACTTTTAAAGGAGTATCAGTCCAAAAATGTACATGAAATTGTCCAATCCAGTCACCTTTATAAATGTTGAGTAAAATCTTTGAATGGGGAGTCTTTTTAATTCTACTGAATCCGAATTCGTAATCCAATTTGATAATTTTGATGTAGTTGTCTTATTTAAATGTTAAATAATCAATTTAAATATATTTTTTGAGGGAGGATAAAGTCATGAAAATTGAAATTTTCGGATAAATGCAAATTCAGGTCAGTGACTTTAAACTAAAATTTTGTTCCCATATTATTAATTAGATTGCAACTTCGAATGTTTAAAAATCAAAAATTACAAAATGATTACCAATCCAGCACACAAAAAGCTGGCAGACAATAGTCGGCTTGCCAGTAGTAATTCCCTGATATTTTCGTGACAGTGTATCTTTAAATTGTAAAGTATTATTGACATAAATACTGATGGGAATTGAACCTAATGAATAATCCTTTCAGTGATTCAAATTTCACAATACTACTTTACAATTTAAAGATACACCGAAAATATGTATCGGGTCGCTATTTCTGGTAATAAAAGAAAGAAATCCTCGTCTGTCAACCACGATACTTGACAAGCAATGCTGGAGCAGCCATAATTTATAGATCATAGTTAGCATGTACAGATGAAGTGTCCTTCGCCCAATTAAATGGCATATTATCCATATATGGAGGTGTTTTAGATATGAAAATCCTATCCCGTCAACGATTTAATTCAATAACAAATGCATAAATTTACGTTTCAGCAGTTGTTTAGTATTGAGCAGAAGTTTCCTTCACCTTCACCTAATCAAACATCTGTAATCGATGTCTTAGCCATCTAGAGGTGATTTTAGATTTGCCAATTATGTAACAGAGAAGATATCAAAAGCTAACAAAATTGTTAAGTTTGTTTTGACAGCAAAGCTACATATTCCTGGTAATTTGGATACCCTCTAGTCAGTGGTCATTTTAAACAGGGAGATATGTAACAACCGGTCCCAGTATTGGCAGAGAAAGAAGTTCCCCTGGTGTTTGGCATGGTTTTCCCTTGCCAGTATACATGTAGGAATAGCATCTGATCATTTGAATTGGGACAAAAGATGTTGGTATGCACGTAAAAGAACCTTTGGCAAATGGATTTCGACATGAAGGCGGAAAAGCCACTACATGTATGTGCACAAAATTCCCTCATCGTACACTCACAATGCAAGGGTACACTTGTCTTCATCTGTTTTTTTAGTAAGGAAAAAGTAGGATGCTAAGCCCCATTTCATTTTATTTATTTAAATCAGAACCACGGACATAAGAGAAATATACGAGATAGATGTTTAATGCATTTATAACTTCACACCAACTATATATATAATTATAAGCTATATATAATAACATTACATTTTACACGTAAATAAAATAATATCAATTGGTATTTGTACATTTATAATAATATTTGTAGTCTATGTCTTTAAGATACTCAAGGATTTATAAAATACCAGCTAAATACACAGAATCTACCAATCAAAGTTTCAGTTATTTATGAGTTTAGATCATATATAATGTGACTAAATATAATCATTTCTCACAACTGTACAGTTAAAAAAGGCCATTTTTCTCATAATATTTGATAAAACACTTTAATAAAACATCCATTATCCATTGGTCTTGACAGGATGAAACAACACTGTGAACATCTATTTTTTTGTGCCCTACGAAAATATATATCAAAATTAAAACAGTGTTTTTTGGTTCTTTGAAGCAATGCCCCAGTGAATAGACAAGTAATTAGCTTCCAAGTCTCATTACCATCTCTTCAAGTTAAGTATGGCCTTGGATAAACTTTGATAATGCATACTTTTAGATTATCACTTCTACAAACCGATAACTGTGGACCAAATTTAATAATACATACTTTTAGGTTATCACTGCTACAAAATGATCAATGTGAATGCACATTATTAATGTGCACTATAGGCTTATCATTTTGACATAACAATCACTGCGGAAGAACTTTATTAATGTGTACCGGTACTCTAAGTTTACATGTATGACATTGATGTAACAATCACTGCAGATGAACTTTATTAATGTGTAATTTACCTTGTGATTTTGACATCACAATCACTGCAGATGAACTTTATTAATGTGTACTTTATGGTTGTTATTTTGACATCACAATCACTGAAGATGAACTTTATTAATGTGTAATTTACGGTTGTTATTTTGACATCACAATCACTGCAGATGAACTTTATTAATGTGTACTTTATGGTTGTTATTTTGACATCACAATCACTGAAGATGAACTTTATTAATGTGTACTTTATGGTTGTTATTTTGACATAATGTACTTTAAGGTTGTTATTTTGACATAACCATCACTGCGGATGAACTTTATTAATGTGTACTTTAAGGTTACGACTTTGATGTAGCAATCACTGTAAATGAACTTTATTATGTGCCCTTTACGGTTATCACCTTGACTAACAATAACTACGGATGTGCAGTTTTAGGTAATCACTTTGTCAGAACAACCACTGCGGATGGATGTGTACTTTAAGGTTATCACTTTGACATAAAAATCACTGCGGATGAACTTTATTAATGTGTACTTTAAGGTTGTCACTTCTACAAAATGTTAGATCACAAAAGGAGCATTTTACTCGTATCTTTAGATGTACCACTTCAATATGACGTCTAACATTTCTTTTGCTTGAAAACGTAACGCCACACGCTGGACAACAATTTATCCTTCCCTACAAATATAAATAAAACAGTCTTCAGATATTTTCACTAAGCAATAAAACAAAAGAACTTAGTCTGTATTAAAACTTCATTTTGAACACTACATAAAGTTATTTTTATGATAACAAACATCTACATGCATTTACTGTTTGTTTAAATTAAAAGTAGGGCAATCACATCTAATACAGGAAAACATAATTTCACTGTGAAGTATTCATCGGGTTACAAGTTTAATTTTCAAATTGTTCAGACCTTTAACGGTAGATGACAGAACTGATCAAACACTTGACTACTTGGACTAACCACAGGTTTTTAGGTTTTATGAACTGAATGTTTAATTACAGAAATGGTCATTACATAAATTATTTGTATTTTAAATGTGGGACATCATTTAGTAATATTCCGTGGACAGTTATACTTGAAGCATTTTTTAATCTCAAAATGTCGTTTAGTAACATTACTTCAAAAATAGCATCTTTGTAAGCCCACTTGGTGCATGAATGTACATGTCGATTGTTAATTAAACCCAATTTCCATTCATTTCATATGACAATCACATCCACTATTAAAGAACACAATTAATAAACTGTACGAATTAGAAATGTTTTTGCTGTAGAGCTTGTCGGATCAAGTATGGTAAAGTCTGTGACATGTACGACATAATATTCAAGATTTAATTATCAACCGTCATTCAAGAATATCACAATCACATCCACTTTACAAGAACACAATTAAACTGTACCAGTCAAAAATATGTGTATGATGATTGTCCAATTGGATTACAAGTTTGACATTCTGTTATCAATAATGTTCGGAACTGTTCTGTGTGATTGTATAACTCAATTTTTCAGATAATTCAAGAGGGTGAGCTTTGTTCTTGTGTGCTGTTAGTTTATCTTTTCTATAAAAAGTTTCGTTGCAGAAAGAGCACTTCACTCGCAGTTTTAGATGAACCGCTTCGACATGCCGTTTTACGTTTCTCTTAGAAGACAAAGTCATTCCGCACACTGGACAATCTAGTGCTCTTCCCTAAAAATATAAACAAAACAGTGTTCACATATTTTTCACTACATAAGACGTTCTGTGAACAGTCTATAACATATGGTCAATCAAAGTAAATAAATTAATTCCAGAAATGTCACTGATAATATAATAACAGTTACTCATATTCTTAAACAAAACCATGCTGAACTGATTATGTTTTTTTTTTAGAAAAAATCTTCAAAAATGCACTACCGAAATGTATCTCTATTCCTAAACTATGTGTTGTGAGCTTTGTTCATGTGTGCTTTGAGAGTATCGCTTCTACCAAAACTCTGATTACATAGGGGACATTGATATCTAATCTTTTGATGTACCACTTCAATATGTCGTTTAATATCCCATTTTCTTGATAACGAAATCCCGCACTCTGGACAACGAGATTTACTGCCCTACAAAAATAAACAAAACACTGTTCTAAGCCATGTACAAAGTTAAAAAAAAGAAAGAATTGTAATTACTTGTTCATAAAAAAAAAAGGTCACACCTGTTCATAAAAAAATGTGAGACATGATTCTTCATAAAAAAAATACTGCGACTCTATTGTAAAAGTTCATTTTGTTTTCTTTGTTCAAAGACAACTGTTCATAAAAGACAAACTACAAAGGACACAACTGTTCATAAAAAAAATCCCCCCAAAACCTGGTACACAATTGTTTTTAAAAAATCCTGGGAGATTACAGTTTAGAAAAGAATTCACTTTGTTTACATTGTTTAACTTCAAGGACAATTGCTCATAAAAACAAAAGACACAACTTTTTATAAACAAAGCAACTGGGACACATTTGTTCATAAAAAATCCTGGGTCACTATTTTTCATAAAAAAAATCAGTTGGTTCATAAAAAAAACAAAATACATAACTTTGCACTTAAACAACCTGGGACACAATTGTTCATCAACAAAAATGGAACATAATCTCTCGCTAACAAGCATGGGACAGTCACATAATTGCTCACTAACAAATATAGGACATAATTGCTCGCCAACAAACATGGGTCATAATTGCGCACTAACAAACATGATGGGACACAATTTTTCACTAAAAAAGCATGTGACACAAGTGTCACATATGTTTGAAAGTACTAATTATTATTTTAAAAACTTTCTATCATACACAAGTCAGTTATCTCTGTTGATGAGCTCGTTCCATGTGCTCTTTCAGATGATCACTTCTACAAAATGTATGGTAACAGAATGAACATTTAACTCTCAACTTGTGATGCACCACTTCAATGTGACGTCTTATGTTCCATTTTCTTGACAGAGTTAAGCCACATTCTGGACAAGAATATTTATTTTCCTACAAAAGTAAATAAAAACTTTTCTTATTCTTATCTTGAATGTTTTTTTTCTCGCTATTTTTTTGTATCTTTGAATGTTTTTTTCTTCTCCAAACTATCCTACATGTAAATTTGATAATGTATGGTATTGTAACATCATTTTTTGTCTTATTTTCATGGATTTGGAAAGTGGGAGGAAACTTTAATCTTCAGCAGAATTTTCCACAATGATTGGCATCTCTAACATTGGTATGACCTAATTTATTCATAAGAACATTTACACAAGCAACAACTTCCAAACAAAACAGTGGCTAATTTTTGGGTCGATAATACCGTCTCCATTAACCCAGGTTAGGAGTAGGACGTTAACTCCTTTTTTATTTCATTTTGTCAATAATATAAAATCAAAATAGAATTCAGTAATTATTTCTACCAGTAAAACCTGCGACAAGGCAAAAGGTATACAGTTCTTATTAATGAGGTACATTCCTTAATGGGGTAAAAGTTTCAATTCAGCATATCTTTGTAAATACTGAACCATTTTTAGTTTGATATTCTTTTAAGAGATTTAATTTTCACAATACTGTAGTTTGCAACAGATTCAAAACCCCTCGCGTAGCAACCCTGATTGTGTTGAACCCCCTTACAGAAATCCTTTAGTATTTAGTAAACAGTTTTAAAGCTCTTTACATGAGCGGGGGTTGGATGGCCGAATGGTTAGCAAGTGTGTGTTGTATCATTAAGCCTGTCATTGAGTCAGGCGTGGTTTCCACTCCCTGGTTGCACGTAGTAGGGGTAGGGTTTTCTTAGGGTCCTCCGGATTCCTCTTACTGCTAACGACCCGTATGTGCAAGCGAATTATTGAAATAAAATTAAACCATCTTAGTCCCGAAATGACCTAGTTTGTGACAAGTGGACATTAAACTCCATACCTCTCTCTCTTTACATGAGCCAATCACTAACCAGGAGGTCCAGGGTTCAATCTGGACGTTGGTCGAGAAATACTCCTTGTGCTTCTCTAGCCATTGGAGAAAGACAGAGGGCCTGGCAAGGAAAAAGAGTGTCTAACCATTCAGATAACCAAGACCCACATGTATTCTTGAAGTTCATGTAAAAGAATTCTTGACCTTAGAATTTGATAAAGTGTAGGCAGATAATGCTGCTGTTTGGACCAAATTTCTCTGATAGCACATCACTAGGGATCTGGTATCATTTAACTTGGTTGTTTTGCTCTTTAATTAATATAATAGCTTTTAATTTCAAAACATCCTTTGATAATTGATAATAACCCTTTAAATTTCAAAAATGGTTTAATTAGTACTCTATTGCTTAATTCAATGGTACACCATTTAATTTCTCGTAGAGGGGTTAAGAAATGGATGACCCATTCAATTATCTAAAGCCTTTAATTACTAGCTGAGCAGAAATTAAATGGTGTACTATTAAATTAAGTCATAATGCTAATTAAACCATTTTTGAAATTAAAAGGGTTATTATCAATTATCAAAGGCCGTTTTAAAATTAAAGGCTATTATATTAATTAAAGGCTATTATATTAATTAAAGAGCAAAACAACCAAGTTAAAGGATACCAGATCCCTAGAGGCACAATGCATGGTGTTATTGGTGTATGCCCTTCTACATTAATCCAGTTGGTGCAGAAAAGTAAGAAGACGTGTTTAACCTCATTTCATTTCATTAAATGCTCTTTACACTATTATTAACAACAATTGCATTTTTTTCAATAAAGAGATAAATGATAAGGCAAACTAAATGTAGCTGTCATTAAAAAAACAAGCAAGAATACATTTTAAAAGTTTAAATATATTATTTTGTAAGTTAAAAGTAACAGCTATATACAGCTTAAAAACCTTAAAACATTAACATAAGTTTTGTAACTGTTTTCATATTGAAGTAAGTTATACATGTATGTAGAGTAGTCATGTACAAACTTTTGTCTCTGTCAATGCTATTCAAACTAATTATTATTCATTATTCAGTGTCAATCAAAATCAATAAAATTATCTCAATTTTGTCTATTATGCCAATTCATTGAAATATTGATAAAAAAAAAGAAGAAATATTGTTGATTTGGAAAATCTGACAAAATGCACTAAATCCAGTTCAAAAATTAATCATTTTAAATGAGTGATAAAAGCAGCATTGGAGGTGAACACTAATAAACTGTCTTTTTTGTTTTGTTTTTTTATACACATATATTTCTATTTGACTGAGGCAAGTGTTCGCTGATGTTAAGAAAATCATTTGTTGTAGATTGTGGATAAGATTTATATTTAAAAAATATCCGTATTTACACAATTCATTTCAACATTGATACATGTAAGTTGTTTAAGCAGTAAGCAACATATGACACAATAATATAAAATACAGAATACCGGGGTACTTGGAATTTTGATGTTATTTCTAGTGTATTTCGATGAGGGTTCTCTCAAGAGAGAGAATGACAAACAATATTTACACAATTTATATCAACATAGATGAACTTTCCGGACATGTTTTTTAAGATTATCAATTCTCGAAAATGTATTTTTACAGAAAGAACACGCAAATCTGGTCTTTTGATGAACCACTTGTCTATGCCGTTGTAAATCCCATTTTCTTGATAACGTAATCCCGCACTCCGGACAACAAAATTTACTGCCCTACAAAAATAAATAAAACTCTTTCAAATTCTTTCGGAAAAGTTAGGTTTTGTAATTAATCTCTCTACTTTCTTTGTGGTTATTAATATAAATAGGAAATTAATACATAAATATAGAGATTAAATGTTGTACTTGAAAACACAAAGAAATTTGACACTAATAAATTGCATAAGGTTATCATTTTCAGGATTCACTTCATTGCATACACTTCATTCTTCATTGAATTCTAATTCAGTCCTGTTTAAATGACTAGACACCATTTGTCAGCACTACAATTGTCACTACCCATGATTAGTTATAGAACCTAATGACAGCCGCAAGTCTAGTGCCAAGGGGCCGGTTATCTTTTAACGATCTGTTAACTTTAACAGAATGAACATTTACCGTAACTCTCAACTTGTGATGCACCACTTCAATGTGACATCTTATGTTCCATTTTCTTGACATAGTTAAGCCACATTCTGGACAAGAATATTTATTTTTCTACAAAAGTACATAAAAACTTGTCTAATCTTGAATGTTTTTTTCTCCATTTTTTGTATCTTGAATGTTTTTTTTTCTTCTCCAAGCTATCCTACATGTACATGTCAATTTGATTATGTATGGTATTGTAACATCATTTTTTGTCTTGTTTTCATGGATTTGGACTTTGGGAGAAACTTGATTGGCATCTCTAACATTGGTATGACCTAACCCATTCATAAGAACCTTTACACGAGCAACAACTTTCAAACATTTTTTGTCAATAATACCGTCTCCATTAGCCCAGGTTAGGAGTAGGACGTTAACTCATATTTCATTTCCTTTTGTCAATAATATAAAATCAAAATAAGAATTCAGTAATTTTTTCTACCAGTAAAACCTGCGACAGCGCAAAAGGTATACAGTTCTTATTAATGAGGTAGGCCTACATTCCTTAATTTGGTAAAATTTTCAATTCAACATATCTTTGTAAATACTGAACCATTTTTAGTCTGAGATTTAATTTTCACTCTCCTGTAGTTTGCAACAGATTCAAAACCCCTCGCGTAATGGTCCTGACTGTGCTCAACCCCCTTACAGAAATCCTTTAGTAAACAGTTTTAACGCTCTTACATGAGTGGGGGGTTTGATGGCCGAATGGTTAGCAAGTGCGTGTTGTATCATAAAGTCTGTCATTGAGTCAACTAGCATGGTTTCCAATCCCCATTTGCATGTAGTAGGGGTAGGGTGGCCTGTCCAACCTCATGGGTTTTCTTAGAATCCAACTGCTAAAGACCCCTACGCGCAAGAAAATTATTGAAAAAAAAAATTAAACCTTGTTACTCCTAAAATGACCTAGTTTGTGACAAGTGGACATTAAACTCCATTTCTGTCTCTCTTTACATGAGCCAATCACTAACCAGGAGGTCCAGGGTTCAATCTGGACATTGGTCGAGAAATAATCCTTAGGATTTTCCAGCCATTGGAGAAAGACAGAGATCCTGACAAGGAAAAGGTGTGTCTAACCATTCAGAATAATCAAGACCCACATGTAATCTTGAAGTTCATGTTAAAGAATTCTTGACGTTAGAATTTGATAAAGTGTAGGCAGATAATGCTGCTGTTTGGACCAAATTTCTCTGATAGCACAATGCATGGTGTATGCCCTTCTACATTAATCCAGTTGGTGCAGAAAAGTAAGAAGATGTGTTAAATCTCATTTCATTTCATTAAATGCTCTTTACACTATTATTAACAATAATTGCATTCAGGGTGAACATTAATAAACTGTCTGTTTTGTTGGGGTTTTTTTTACACATACATTTCTATTTGACTGAGGCGAGGGTTTCGCTGATGTAAAAAAAATCATTTGTTGGAGATTGTGGATAAGATTTATATTTTAAAAATATCCGTATTTACACAATTCATATCAACATTGATAAGTTGTTTAAGCAGTATTTAGTCACATATGACACAATTATATAAAATACAATAAACTTGGAATTTGGATGTTATTTTTTAGCAATATTTCGATGAGGGTACTCTTGTCTTTATCAAGAGGGAGCATGACAATATTTACACAATTCATATCAACATGTATGAGCTTTTCGGACATGATTTTTAAGATTATCAATTCTCGAAAATGTATTTTTACAGAAAGAACACGCAAATCTGGTCTTTTCATGAACCACTTGTATATGCCGTTGTAAATACCATTTTCTTGATAACGTAATCCCGCACTCCGGACAACAAAATTTACTGCCCTACAAAAATAAATAAAACTCTTTCAAATTCTTTCGGAAAAGTAAGGTTTTGTAATAAATCTCTCTACTTTGTGGTTATTAATATAAATGGGAAATTAATACATAAATATAGAGATTAAATATTGTACTTAACACAAAGAAATTTGACACTAATAAATTGCATAGGGTTATCATTTTCATGATTCACTTCATTACCTACACTTCATTGAATTCTAATTCAGTCCTGTTTAAATGACAAAACACCACTTGTCAGCACCACAATTGTCACTACCCATGATAAGTGAGAGACCCCAAGGCAGCAGCAAGTCTAGTGCCCTGATCAACTATCACAGCGTTTCATGGATAGAGAGACAAAACACAATACAGCTGACAGACCATATTTAACTTATCTGTTGCATGGTTCGAATTTAACATTGTTGCGGACTAATTGTCTGTGAAAAGTTTACCCCTACATGTAGTTTACTTCTACGGCCTTAACCTCTGTAGACATGTTTTCAAATTGCAATTTCATTTGTATTTCATGAGCACAAATCCCTTTTGAACAGTGCTTTTAAGTTTCTATTTGATACTTTTATTTCAATATGTACAGTCAACAACAAAATGGTATCATTAAAAAACCAAAAGAAGTTGTATTTAAATGACAGAAATAAATTAAGAATCATCACTCCAAATTTCAACACAACTGTTTTCATTCATGGCTTTGCCTGTTCTACCCCTTTGTTTTTACAATTACTACTTGTATGTTCAAAGAGTTTATCTTTCCGAGAGAAAGTCATTTCACAAAACGGACAAGGATGTCGTATTCCAAGATGAGCTCCTCTGAAATGACGAATCAAGCTGTATTTCTTAGTGTACATTTGTCCACATTCTTGACAGGGATATCCCTACAAATAGATAGAAACAAAGTCTTAACTTTTAAATCTTCCAATTTATTGCTAAAATGATTAGGGGTTTTTTCATATCTATAACAAATTGAATGAACAAATCACACTCAAAAAACTTGTCTTATTTTGATCCTTTAGATGTTTTCGACAGTTTCTATTTAAAGTCGGTTTGTGTCTCTCTCTATTTAAAGTCAACAATAGGGTTAACCTTTCAAAATCATGTAGGTGTATTTTTCGATTAAATTGCATAACAACAAACACAAATGTTGGGCAAAATATGCCATGTAAATATTCCACAATATATGTACATTTAGATAATTTTAAAGTCAATCAAGCATATCTTAACAGTTGGGCACACAATACGTTCAAAAAAGTTCCCTGAATTCATTAAATTTTTTTTAAAGGCAATATCGCGGAATATCGTTGAGTTAATTTTGACAATTGCTACACTGTAACAAAATATATTCACAATTCAATTTGTTTTCTTTACACAGAGCACACACCGTATTCCTGAGCGCAAAAGGTTCAGACATTAAATCCCATTGCATTCCACATTTATACTATAAGGGTACATCTAATTCAGATTAGTATCAAAAATGATATTTTTTTCAAATCTTCACTTAAAAACTTTTATAACAGTTCCTTCTGATATGCCAGATTAATATTGACTTATGTAATTGTAGATTTTTTTAGACTCACAAGTTCACAACTACTCTCCGACAATTAACCCCCATTGCATTCCACAAATTATACGATTACAGCAAGTTCAGGTTAGCTTCAAATGGTCTTATTCAAATCATGTTTTAATTTTCCCCTTAAAAACTTAATAACAGTTCCTTCTGATATGCCAGAATAATATTGACTTATGTACTTGTACAACTTTTTAGACCCACAACTACCCTCCATTTTCTGATAAACTTGTCGTATTACTGTTTCATGCAAATAATCCACAATCACTTCTTTGTTTCTGAAAAACAACCGTCCATCAACGCATCTCAACTCATCCCTGTGTCGATAATAGCGCATGTAGGCAGCAGTTGCCCCCTGGCATTTTTTAGTTTTGTTCTGGATGATGTCAATTATTTCATTATATAGTCTCTCATCGAGTTTACCCAAGTCCCTCTGTTTGTATCTTCCTCCTACCTGTGCCTAAAAAGGGAAAAGAAGATTTGTGTCATTAACATAAATCTGTATTTAGAAACCGAACAACAATGTTTCCTATCCCAAGAAATTGTCAAATTTTGAAGTCTGAAGGAGAAAGCAAGAACCATAAAGTACAAAGGCCAGTGTTCAAAATCTGAACAAATATGTTTTACGTCCTAGGAAAGTATAAATGTTTGAAGGACAAAGACCTGTATTTCAAAACTCAACATCAATGTCTCGCAACGTCCCGAGGAGAAAGATCTATATTTATAAACTAGACATTCTATGAAATTACAAAAATTTGAAGTTCAGAGGAGAAAGCCACAAAGATCTGTATTTACAAAATTCAACAATGTCTCACATCCCATTAAATCAAAAATGTTTAAGTTTAGGACAAGCCACAGAGTAAAAAAAAAGTGTAAACAGTCCAGTTAATTATAGATATAACAACTGGTATTTTAATCTGCATGATAACACTTGACAACACTAATTGAGACATGTAACCTTTGATGATATGTTAAACGATTGATAAAAACAACAACCGATAAAACCTGGTAAATGTACCGCACTTAAATCTCTGATATAAGATAAGTTTAGAAATCTCCAGCTCATTTATTACCGGCTGAATCCTGTTGACATATTGGATAAATCTACTTTAGAGCTGGTCCTTTATCAAAAAAAACCATGACTATGTTTTAGTTCTACAGGCATGTAGTAGAAGGTACATGTAATCAAAGACTGGCTAACAAATTAAGCTGATTGAATGAATTGACTGTGTGAGATTTAATACTCAAACGCCAATAGATAAATGTGCCATTTACGGTGTAGGCTACTGAGGCAGCAGAACAATCATTCAAAAACAAGCCCCTGGAAGATCAACACTTCTTCCCCCCCCCCCCCAAGTAGCACTACCACATACATGTACATGTGTTGATTTCCAAATGTCAGGGTACCTCTGACCAGCTGCTAATGGTACATTGTGCGCAGACAGAACATATTTTTTTATTCCCATCCAAAGGAACACTAAAAAGTAATTTGAGAACTAACTAGATGAATGATGACATAAAAAAAAAATATCCCAAGAATAAATGAGGTACCCACCAAGATTTCAGATCATCAACTACAGACATTGTAACATCGAAAGGAAATCTTTCTTTGTTCTTTTCATTAAATAATCAGATTGTGTTTCCCTCTAGTAAACTGGCTTGAGCTTAATCGTGCAATAACTAGACAGAATCAATGTTAAAGCACACCTTTACTGGTTTACGTCAGTTTTAGTTGAAATCACATAGAAAAGTGGGATGGATTTTCTGTGCAATAACAATTTACATGTTGAGAAAAAGTCAATGTTATAAGTCATTTATAGCCGCTTCATTTGTTACCAGGTTTAATACCTCGGCCTCATAGCCTCTGTGGTTTTACCTGTTTTAACAGAAGTCACAGTTTATTGTCCTTTTTTGCTTTTATCTATTGGCCTTCTCAATGTTTCGTTTATAGCCTGCACAACACTGTTTTTATAGATCAGCTTGTTAGACATTTCTGGATAAATGTACACAATATATCTCCTTAAATAGCCTTTCCTTTCCACATCTAGCTCTAATTTATCAAATCGACCACCACCATGGTAAGAGTATTTCTGTCGCAATGCACCATGACCATATATTTCTGGGAACAGTTGTCGAACAATTTTTATAGCAAATGCAGTTGCTGAATTACAAGTTGCTCTAATATTTAAAAGTTCTTTGTATGAAAATCTGTAAGGTTCTGGGATGTCCTCAAACAGATCATCATTGCTTGACGTATCATCATTCCCTTCAGTTTGATCTTTTGATGATTCAGGCTCTGGAGAAGTTGGTCTATCTTCTAATTCCCTTGATATCGAATTTTCTGTTTTTTTACTCTCCGATTTATTATTCTTCGGTTTCTGTTTTCCAGTAATGAGCAGAATTACATGGGACATCATATTCTTTAGTTCCTGTTGTTCCTTATGAACTGCTGTGAGTTTCTTGGTTATTGTACTAAGCTCAATATCAGTGTCAGATCCAGCTTGTTCATTTGTTCTTGGGACATTGTCTGGTTGAGATGGTGTGTGTAGGGGCTCTGATGGTGTACCTTGATACTGTTCAGGTGTTGTGGCAGCTGTTAGAGAAACCAATGATTCATGATGCTGGGATTCGCTAATCACCAACTCAGACTCTGACACCAGCTGCCCAATTGTACTCAGAGACACGTTGTTGTATTGCGCATCTTGGGGCTTTTCAGCTGTACCAGTTAGCGGGGACTGTCTGTCAGATGACACTAGTGGTGTGATCTGGGGATCTGAAGATCTATCAAAAAGATGAAACTGTGCACCACCAAATCTAGACGATGTATCAGGCAGTTCTGAAGAAACATGTGTCTCGGATTGGGTATCAGGTGGCCTGTGTGGTGTAACAAGAGACTCTGAAGCAGAAGTTTTAAGGGACTGTGATTGTGTACCAGAAGGTTGAGCTGGGTCAATCAGAATGTCTGAAACTCTATCAGGGGACTGAGGTGATACGGCCAAAGATTCAGATGGTAACTCTGGTGTACCAAGAGGTTGTGTTGCTAGAGCCGGAGTAGTTGGCACTGTTTTACGAACAATAGTAGCAGAAACAACTGGACTGCAGGTTTTTTTAGAGGTGGACTTATCTCCAGACGTCCTCTACAAAATAAAATAAACTTCTTTAAGACTTCTGAAATGCATTTGGAAGCAGTCCACAACACATTTCTGAGTCCATGTAAATATCGCTTATTAGAACTACAATTTTACTTTTTTCTTTCTTGTATAAGAATATAATAATTTAAACCATGGAAAAACAGTTCATATTTAACTGCAATGTTACATAGACCTCCATGTACTAACAAGCCAACAGTGAGGCTGATGTCCCCTGCTAAAATCACAAAATAAATAGATGACACATATTAATTAATCGCATATTTATTTTTTCTCAAAACCATTGATCAATCAAACTATACACAAAGTTTCATCACTCTCTATCAGTTTGAACATCCTACCTCAATAAGAAGGAGAGTTATTGTGCTCAAAGTCTCTACTAATCAAAGTGCTTATTGCTTTGCTTACCCTGAGCAAAACATGCTCATTATTGAGCTTAGTCAAGGTATTGATGTAATGAAACTATACAACAAGTTTAAACACTCTCACTTAATTAGAACTAAAGTTATCGAGTCCCAAAGCATCAACAAATCAAATTGCTCATCTCTGCTTACCCTAAGCAGAAAATGCTCATCTTCGAACTCCATCAAGGCATTGACCTAATAAACACCTACATCAAGTTTGAACATTCTAGCTCAATTAGGAAGGGAGTTATTGTGTCCCAAAGAGAGTGACAGACGGATGGCTGGACGGACTGACGGCCGTCCAGACAGACAGACAGACAGACGAACCCATTTTAATAGTCCCCTGCTTTATACGAAAGGCGGGGGACAATAATAAACAATATACATCTAAAATACTGACACTTGTACATTGAACAGAATTTATTTTTCATAATATCTTTCTAGAAAAAGAAAAACAACAAGAGAATAAAACAACTTTTAACCAAAACAACTTTGATCTACTAAAACAAAGGAAACACCATTTTCACTTAAAAAATCAAACTCGTATAACATTAAAACCAAGGGAAAACCCCTCTTCACCAGAACATCGAAGAACAGTGTACGGCTCCACCAATTCATGTAGGATTTATTGACAAACTTAAATTTTTATATGACACAACGTTAAAATTCAAAGATGACTGCGTTGATAACAAAGTCAGTTCCTGGTCGATACTACAATGGTATTTGAGTGGAGTCTATACATATACCAGGACTGATAAGATAAATCGGGAGATGTTACATGTACATTCTACGATATGGACATTGTGCTAATAATAGTAATACTAAAATGGAAGATCTTTGTTTTCCCTTTTTGTCTTGATATTTTAGAATTTTTCTACAACAAAATCACCAATAATGGAGATACAACACATGGATCTTTATATGAGATGAGAGTCAATATGGCACATATAGGGGTAAATTTTATGAGGAATAAAAACATCCATATCACGCAATACCCCCTTTCCCCCACCCCCTAAAGTGATCGGCTTGCAACACAGATTCACCATCTTCCAAATCAACACACCGCCTCAATCAATTCTTTGTTGGCAACACCTCAGTGAGATAACGTTTTTAAAAGACAGTTGCACAAATAATATTTATTTTGAAATTGCTGCATCAGAACATGCAATCATGCCACCAAACATGAATAAATCAATCAATTGACTAAAGTATGACGTATAATAATAATAATAATGCATATCGATGGTGAATAATTGGATTTGAATAATGAGGTTTGTATATTATTTACATGTAGTTATCTCTCATACAAGCATTTTTTATTTGTGTCTGGGCTAAAACTTTAAAAGCCCCTTGATTTTTTTCTTTAAAACAAAAACAAACAAAAGAAATCCACTCTTTGATGTCATTTGCACACCTCTAAGTTTTAAACTGTCTATATACATGTAGGAATGCAGTTTATCAAATCACAATTTACATTTACTCGAAACTACCCTAGATTCATTTGACTGTGTATAAAGAGTATCAATAAAGATCCCTTGCCAAGCCAGTCACTACATCTACATGTATGTTAGACTCTAATGTCAGTATTTTAGCAATCGTCCATACCAGCCCTTGTGTTTTCTATCCTGTAAATCTAGACTCAAACTAGTCGGCAACGTGACATAGTAATATTATTATTAACTTAATAAAAAACAATCACATATCACCTCTTTTCATTGAGTCAAAACAGAGTACATACATGTACATGTAGTGTTGATCTAGAAATCTATTGATTTTATTAACGTCAATGTTCCTTAAATAAGTTTGAAAATGTTACGAAAATAACGTCTGTTTACACTAAGTGACATTATAGAGAGATAAAACAATAGCCAAGATTCAAAAATATTCAAAGAATTGGAGCTTGTGAAGATATTTGGTACCTATTGGGTCATTCCGTGTCAAATCACCCAAAATAATGTAAAAATTAAACCGTACCCCCTTCGATTTAGCTGAAATTTTGTGTATGCTAATTAGAGCAGAAAAAAATGATATTCCAAATTTTAGCTTGATCCAACTAACGGTTCCTGAGATACGGCCGCCTCAATTTTGGGTATTTCGGCCAAAATGGGCGTGGCCGTCATTATTTAAATGACCATTACTCAGTAACCAATTTATTCTTTTTATGTTTTAACTTCTACTTTATGACTTTATCAAAAAAAAACTGATAATGGACAATGCATATGACCATATTTTATACATGTATAATGGTTACATTAATTAGTAGGAGGAGTGTGTTAACTGCAATCTGATCACATTAACAGATAAAGAGATCATTCTGTTATTTGGAAATAATGATCAAACAATTAGCAAAACCAAGGACTGGTATATTTTGTAAATGTTTCTAACTATTTCCCCAAGTTAATGACACCCTCCTTGTTATAGTATAAATAAACTAAACACAATCTCACTTTATCTGATGTGTCATTCATCATTTTCGCTAAAATATCAAATTTCTCACAGCTTAATACACACACTAAATGTATACCTTGATTTATCATAATTTAATATTTAAATAAGAAAACGAAATCAAATAGAAACAATGCTAGTTAATCACCAAGGTTGTATTCAACTGGATTTAAACTAGGCAGTCTTGTTAAAGTCGAGCAGCATATGTATTGATTTAATTTCAATTAATCATAACCTTGTAAATACTGAAAAGAATTGAGCCATTTTTAGACTCATTCAAATTCCTATGGGTAATTTGCGACCTTAAAGATGCCCTAAACCTTTAATCAGAACTGTTATATAAATGTTCAATCACACATTGTATCTGAATACAAATTTTACAATTATAATTATAATCGTCACAATAATTGTTTCAATATAATGCAGTTACACAATTGAAAAAATTCCCAACTGTATAGTAATGTACATGTATGCGATTTATGTACTTATGTATGTAAAATGAATGACCCTTGGAAAAATTCCTGGTTGATTTCTTGACATATTTCTATAATGTACACTATGCATGTTCTGTCTTTTTTCGTTTTCTTGTACATTCGTTTAATTTTAAATTTGAAAAGTATAGTTCACTGCGATGGGTCTATCAGTTTTAAATTTTCAGAGAATTGAACAGATAAAGTACCAAACTCAGCATACTAGTGTCTGACTACGAATAACACAAGTCAGTAAGACTAGTCTTTGGATACCGGTACTAAACTTTACCAAAGTTTTTTATATTGAACAATGTAAACTCAACACAAACACTAATTATATGGTTCATTATGCAAGAGGATACGGTATATTTATAGAATTTTGATCTACAGGCTCTTGTCTTCTTAAATCCTTCTGACTAATTCCAGGTATCAGAATAGTTACGTATGTTAGATAAAGAGGGAAGGGAGAGATCACATTTCATGAAATTTTGTATTTTTTCGTGTTTCTTAATAAGAAAATTAAATAATACATGTATCATTATCAACACAAAGTTTCATGAATGAAGCTCAAAATGATATGGGACACATGAAAATGTCTAAAATGTACACAGATTCAATTTTCTTCCATGACATTTCCTCAAAATCAATCATTTACTCTCCCGGGCACCTGTTACCACTGTTTGTCGTTTATTTTGTACACAGTTAACAGTCCATATGCTGGGTTTTTTTTTTAGGACTTCGAATTTTGTCTAATGGTTTGGATTGTCCGTACTTTGGTTTTATTTTATTTAATAATGATTAGGAAATCAAAAATAAAATGGAATTAATACAAATTTTACAGTTATTTTCTTTGTTAACAACACAGACAATCCATAAGAAATGTATGTGGTTTGTAAAAAAAAAAGCCAGGTTGTCAGCCAACAAAACATACACCCACTAAAGTTAAGTCGTCTAAGCACCAGTCCACAAAGGTTGTCATCAAATTGTGAATCTTTGTAGATAAAAAGCAATATAGTTCTGTATACAATTGGAGATTTCACGTGATTCTTTGACATTATCTTTGTCAATAACTTGATATTTATCAGAAATTGTTCAATAGAATTCTTTATTTTACTGGTTTAAACAATGCATTGTTATTTGAAGGACTGTATGTAAATACAAAAAGATTGAGTTAAATAACTGAAGGAGTTGAGAAATTGTTGAAATTCAATATAACTTATATAAACAACACATAAAATTTAAAAGATTGAATCGACAATGTAATTTGTTTTTCAGGAATTCAATAGGCTTCTTTCCTTGTATCACTAATCTTCTTAACATCATACATGTGGACAAGATATTGTGGACAGACAGATGAGGATGACGCCAGAATATAAGACCACATTCTAATGTAGGCATATTAAAAATTAGTAAGTCCATCTTGGCTTGTTCTACAGAATGATTAAAAATGTACATGCAAGTGGAAATGAATCTGTGTACCTTTAAGAACAATCCTGCCTTCCTTTCTTTCAAAAGTTTGATCTTCTCTCCCACAAACAAAATCTAATATTTTATTCCCATGTTTTAAAATCAACATACATGCATGGCTATGAGCCATTTAGAATTTAAAACATTTAACAAGGACAATATAAAGTGGGATCTTCTGCTTAGATGTCTATTATTAGAATTTCTGTTGTGGGAGATAATCAAGATTTTGAAATAAAGGAAAATAAAATTCAAGCAAAATATAATAATAACAAAAAAAAGAATGTGTGAATATCAGTAGACATAAATTTATAAATTCAACAATTTTTTTTTTTTGAACAATTTAATTAGAACAAATCCCATTATCATTGACCCGTTTTGTGAAGAAATGTAGGATGTTATAAAGAGTTTCCATTCATACCGATTTCATTTAATTTCCATTTAAATTTGCAGTATTCTCAAATTGATTATTTAACATTTAATTAAGAAAACCGTATCAAAAATACCAACCATAGAAAATCTCTAGACTGGGAATCAAACGAATTAAAAAGATTATTGTAAAAATATTACGTGTAAGTGGTACTGACTTGTTTGGACCATGTTCCATTTATAATAAAGTCTGCAGACGATGCCAAAAGTTTCTAATTTTGGATTTGTCATACATATATCTTTGTAAATACTGAATGGAATTACACCATTTTTGGACCTACATGTACACCTTTTCGAGATTCAACTGGTCTAATACTGTAACTTACAAGGGATACAAAATCCTTAAATGAAATGGGGTTTAACTTCCTACTGTTACAATGTATGCACCTAACCTTGGCTAATTGAAGACGGGCATATGCCATACAGTGTGCTATGAGGGAAATTTTGCCCAGACAGCAGTGCTACGGCCTACTCTTATATGGAATCCCAACTGCCAATGGATCTTTTACATGCACGCCAATGTGTACACATGACCTCGGTTTTTTGTACCCTTCCGAATAACTAGACAGCTGTCCTTGTCAGGCCCTCCGTTTTGCATCACTGACAAGTGGAAACCAAGGCCGGAAAATCAAAAAAAACATTCTCAGGGATCAAAATAATGATCAGAGACTTGCTTTCAGTCTTTCTTAATAATAATAAGAATATCAATGGAACAGAGAGGGGTTGTGCTTAATTTGTGCTTGACATTGTCTGTGAAAACAGGTGCCTTGTTTCCAAGCTTGAATGTAGGATAGATTCATTATTACTGCGGCTTTATTTAAGAAATCAAATTTAAGTATATGCCTACTGATATTCATAGAATTTGAGTATAAAACCAAGAACAAATGTCACCAGCTTCCAACATACAGAGGTGTGGGATGAACCGTAAACATTTGTAATGCAATACTTCATACCTTTGTTTCTTTGATGCTTAAAGATGCATGATGTAAGATTTAGATAAAGAGCTGGCAGTTCTTGTTATAATAATATAAATAACAGTTTAGAAAGGAAATATGTTGAAATTGTTTTAGTCAAATTACTTTTTATTACTACTGTTGTTACGATAATAACCACATTGTTACGATAATAACCACATTGTTACGATAATAACCACATTGTTACAATAACCACTTATCCATTTCTAAATTAAATTATTGAATGGTGATCATGTTTAAAATCACAACCATGCATTGATCTAGAGAGTTCATTACATTATGGGCTTGTTGTCATGTGAATAAATGTCTAATAATAATTTATATAACATTTGATCGAGACTAAAAAAGGACTTGTAAAAAGGAGATTTAGCTCTTATAAAATGCATCTTTAACTTGTATAACCGTATTAAATACATGTGTACATATGAATGTTGAGTTTAATGTTCCGTTGTCATTTCTTATTATGGGAATTCGCATACATTTAGGTAACAAATTTTGTTGGGTCTGTTGTTTGCATTACGGAATTGGGAGAATCGAAATGGTTGTTCCTGAATTGGGAAAATTGATTATATTGATTTTTGCAGAATAGGAAAAAAATTGATATTGATTTTTGCAGAAAAGGAAAAATTGATATTGATTTTTTGCAGAATACAGAGAACTTATTATTGATTTTTGCAGAATTGGGAAAATTGATATTGATTTTTGCAGAATTGGGAGAACATATTATTGTTTTTTGCACAATAGGGAGAACTTATTATTGCAGAATTGGAGGAACTCATTATTGCAGAATTTTAAGAACTTTTAAATTGATTTTTGTTGAATTTTGGGGGAATTTATATTGATGTTTGCAGAGTTGTGACTGAGAGAACTGATATTTGCAGAAGTGGGAGAAATGATATCGATTTTTTGGCAGAATCTTAATTTGCTCAGCTGTATCAAATTTTGAGTACTGTAACCCCTAAAGAGCATTAATGCTCTGGTAGAATTTAACTTATTAATGAATCTAAGAAAGTTGTTTTTGACTGCAATATCGACAGCATTTTTTCAAAATCACATCTGAGAATATATATCTATGTATGTAATTTGTATTGCCTGTGCTGTATACTTGTTTTGTTCTGTGTCAATTTGTCTTAAATTAATAAGAAAGCTGGTGATATGTATTGTTGGTTTTATACAGTAGGTAAACAAATCATTACTTACCGTTGCTGTGTTATTTAAACCATCACTGCTTGTGCCCGCCACTGTAAATAAATATATAAACATGTTAATGCTATACAATACAAACATGTACATATGTACATACTGGATCATTTATGCACAATAGTTAAACAACTTATAGGCTCTATACATGTATGTCATTTAGCGCTATAGAAATTACATGCAATAACAATATTGTTGTTCAAGTTTAAACTCTAATTAAAATATCAGGCTAAAAATAGTTTAATTTTGTTCAGTATTGCATAGTTATGAAAATTTTGAATTTTCATCGATCTATGCTGCTTGAGTGCAAAAAGACTCTGCCGTCTTTTTCAGTAGTGGAGAAAAACATGATAGCCTTGTATAAATCGGACTATGATTATCCAGTGTTGGCATGTAAATTTTTTTGTCATTGATCTATGCTGCAATAGCGTAACAAGTCGCCATCTTTTTAATAGTAATGGAGAGACAAGATTGGCCTAGTTTAAATCCAAATGCACCCATGTCAAGATTTTTTTTCAGAAAATCTCACGATATTATCTGTACATCAAATTATTTTATAAAATGTTGGTAATTGACTGTTTATCACCCTTTATTAACTTTAAGTACATGTCAAGTAAATAAACTGTAAGTAAACCATGTGTGGACACTCGGACAGACAGGGGTGATGACAATATACTTCCAAGTGAAAATCGCATATAAAAAAAACACCGAATCACTACCAGACAAAATCACAGATATCATAGGAATATTGTCTGACAAAGCCTGTATTACAACCCGACACTGTGACAGATGTCTTTTTTCCATGCTTTGTTTTATAGCTTTCTTATAAAAAATGGACACAAATCCTACCTGGCACATAAGCAGAACCTTGACCACTGATACCAGATAAATTAGGAATGTCTAAACTATAACTTTGATTCGAACTATTTGATTCATTTATATGTACACCTCCCACAGGATAGAGTCCGACAGTTTGTTCACGTAAACTAGCAAAGAACTCATCATCATTTGATTCACCGGTTATACTATCATCACCAGTACGCTGCGATTGACCTGAAAATATACCAATAATACAACATATAATTTATAGTTATACCATTTGCGATATACATGTATGCTGATGTTTTCGATAGAGATAGCGTAGAGGTTCTAGGCATACATTGTACATGTACATGTAGGATTCAAAAGCTGGACAATGTCAGGAGCATTTATTCCCTGGTTTTAAATGATGGGAAGTGTTCTGCAGAGTTATCAGCCCCTGCAATGACTGAACCTGATTGATTCTAGAACAAGGAACTGTTCCACAAGGAACTGTTCCCCAAGTGCTACTCATGTTCTTCATCATGGCGATAGCCATTTAAAAAAAAAATAATGCTTCATCGATGCATGAAACTTTGCATGGTTGTTCCTTGACTTGGTAAATAAAAGGAATTTTACATCGTGGTTTCCCCTCGTCATTGTACACAATGTACCATTACATGCACAAACCTGTGATGGTTTGAATTCAAATTAAGAGAAGGTCATAGTGTCTCTGTTCGGGTAAAATTTCAGCAAAGTTGGATGATAACCCATTTTATTTTATTTCATTTATTAATGAAAAACTAAAATATCTTAAGAATGCAGCCCTTCCATTGGCCAAGACCAGGGTAAATACTTGTACTTGAAGATTTAAAACCCCACAGTCAATGAAAAGTTAAAATTCTTATGAATAAGGGACCTGGAACATGTACATTTATGTATAAATAAAACTCACTAGAAGCACCATATAGACTTTCATCACCATCAGAGTTTTTTATTTCATGTTTGACTCTTGATAAATCAACATTATGTATATTTTTTGATGGTGATGTTTCTTTGTTCTTCTGTGTATCATTTTCTTCTTCCGTTTCTTCTAAAGATTCGTTAACACTATTATTGGCACTCTCCCCTTCCTCGTACCCATCTGCTTTAAAAACTTCAAAATCGTCAAATTTTTCAACTGCGGTCTGACCGGTTGGGTCGATGGGAGGCACACGATTTTCAACGTTGGATTCCCCAGATGGAGATTTTTCAGGAGTGGCAAATGTCACTGTTATATCAGAGTCAATATCGATTGGACTAGAGGGAGTGGTGCTAATATTTACTGGATTATCAACAAGTCTTTGAACTTTGGAATTTGGTGAATAATGTCTTTGGGATGGAAGTCGCCTTTTAGCCACAGGTTTATGAAATGGAGAAAATTGAGCACCTTGACGGTGTACACCTTGTTTATATGGACTCCCACCCATCATCGACGCTCGTAAGTTTTCCTCTGTTAAATCAACACTGATATCGTATCGAGTTTTCCCCAACACATTTGGAGTGGGAGGAGGAAGAGGTCGATCTACATTTTTCTTTGGTGTTTTTTGTTGGGGATCAGTGGCATAAAAACTTTTACTGATAAATGTTGTTGACGACTCATCACTTTTGGAAACTTTTTCATTGACGATATAATTAAATTCTGAGTTACTATCAACAGTTAAATATAGATGGCCCACAACTTTCACATTTTTATCAAAATCGACATGGCCGTGACACACAGCTTGTAAATTTTTCACCAGGGCAGAAATAAACTGGTTAGCAGATCTTTCACTTGACATTTTTTTCCTCCAATAAACTTTAAAAGCTTACAGCTAACAATTCACACTTCCACATGTACCTCTAGCTGTCAACAAACCTATAAAAAAAGATCACATAAGTTTCATTAATAATACAAAATAGTGTCGGAATTGATAGTGAAATGAAAAGAAATGGGGTTTAGCGTCCTATTGTTCTGCTCTTAAACTGGGCTAATGAAGACAGGCCTACGCCATACAGTGTGCTTTGTGGGACATTTTGACCGGGCAGCAGCGCTATACACCTCATCTTTTATCAAAATCCAACTGCCAAGAGATCTTTTGTGTGCACGCCAATGTGTACAAAAATGCATTATTATTGCTCACTTATCCCGGTTTATATGCCAAAGTGCAGCTTTGTAGTGACTTGTAAAAACTGCGTCTGATGTGTAAATATTAAGAGGTATATTTTGATAAAATTGTTTTTTGGGGTTTATCATAAATTTATGACAGTTGTGTTCAACCTTTCCATTCAACTTGTTCCTGAGTCCATATGTTGTTGAGTCACTTGGTTTGACATATATCGCAGGCAGAGGACATAGTGGATCAATTTCGAGTTGCGTAAAAATATGCAGAAATTCTAAAATTTTGCGTTTTTACCCTCCTTATCTGCTTGACTTGGAGCATCACAAAATACCCAATAGAAGCATGTGAACAACCCTATTTTATTGTTTAAGCGTCCTTATTTCATTGATCCATGTGAAGCACAAAAATTGTACAAACTTTTGCGTGACTGCGGCCTTTGATCGCAGGACTAAAATCTAATCGGTAGGTTTCATTAATAAAAAAGAAATTCAATTTGTCTCAATTTGATAGATATTCGTATTATTATTAGGCTAGTCTCGGTACATGGTCATGCTGGACAACGATAAAAAAACCCCAAGTTTCTTGAAGACTAGATCTAATAAAAAAAAAAGAAAAGAAAGGAAAAGAATAAAAAAAGACCAATATTATAATTCGATTTGATTTGCTGCAACGACTTCAGACCTATAAGGTCTTCTGAAACGAATTTACTTCAGGTACCGGTAGGCTAAAGTTTACCGGCTCCTGATTTGCATTACAAAGGTTTGACCTACTCCGCACAAGTTGCAACACCGTTGAACAAATATGGCTGCTATTTTGCGGCACAAAAACTTACCGTTAACTTATAACGGATTCTATAATTCATTAGCATACATTTGATACAGTATTTCGATATTGCTATGCACGACAGTTATAAGTTTACATAAAGATTGATAACGAATGCATATGAGGTCGTTATATTCTGAATAACAAAGAAATTCCTGGCGCAAATATTCCCTTCTTTCTCATGGCCTTCTTTCGGTCGTTTCCGGTTTATTACGCCTTGGCATTCTACAAGGATTGAAAATGGACTACGGAAGGTGTCTCTTAATTTTAGACGTGATTTATATTTACATTGCCAAAAATATTTCCCTTTTCTCTTCTCTTTAAACATAATCAAATGGAAACAATGGAAAGTGTCAATGGTTTTGTGTTGTCATTGAAGGGAAAACTCAATGTTGTCAAATCCAATGCGTAGTCAATCCGTAATAATGAACAGGCGGAAAGAACCGAGCGATTGTTCATCAAAATACAGGAAACGTTGCTTGTAAATGTTTTCAAGATCTTCCACTCTTTGTATTTGAAACTGTTCATACATGTATTGCACTAATCTACTAAATAGTAGTGTTAGTATGGGCATCTACATGTAGGCATAAAGGGAGTGCTCCCGGCTAAAAGTAAAAGGTAATAATGCACACTGGTAATTTACCGGTAAACTAAACTACTACAAGTACAAAACAAAATTGAAATTGACGGTACTGACTTCCTAGTAATAAAATATAAAACAACAAAGCAACTAAAATTGCTCTATAACTACTAGACATCAAACAAAACAAAAATATTATGAATACAGAATATTTATCACATAAACAATGGAGTAAAGCACTAAAATGGAAGGTACTGTTATAAGTTTACATAAAGATTGATAACGAATGCATATGAGGTCGTTATATTCTGAATAACAAAGAAATTCCTGGGACCATGGCTTGTTGAAGTGATTGGGACCTGGCTGATTGGGACCAGATTTGTGGCTGACTGGGACCAGATTTGTGGCTGATTGGGACCAGATTCTTGACTGACTTGGACCAGATTTATCTTTGATTGGGACCATTACTTAAATGCAAGAGTATTTAAAGTATGTTTGCATATTTTTGATTATAAGACAACATTGACAATAAATAGTGCAATTAGTCACAAATAATAGTGTAAGTGATTGATGGCTTCAATACAAATGAGCAAAATCACAGAGAAGATCCTTCACATTCTTGGCTGATTGGGACCAAATTCTTGGCTTATTGGGACCAATGACGAGAGAATATGTTTGCATGACATTTTGTAATGAGTTGAGATGACAAACAAATTGTTCTTTGTCTTTGTATAATATTTTGTATCATTTGGTCGTGATTCAATGCATGGTTTACTGGTTTCTTGACGACAATGTAAAATTTTCTTAGCAATATACACAATGTAGAATAAAACTCAGGTAGCAATATACAAGACCCTAATCACAGTAAACACCATTGTTAATTAATGACAAGAAATAATCGAATAAACAATCAGATCCAATCACACATATACACTTTCCTAGATACCACCTACCTGTTTACTTGTGTTAAGATTGAGTCTATAAATCTATTATGTTTATTTTCTGTACAAGGTAGGATATACATTTTGACTGCTTTTATTTTATATACATGTACATCATATTTGAAATAACCGATTTCCGTTGCTACTGTAATGCTGGTATTAGTTTTCAAATTTGTACGGTTTAAACATTATTTCTATAACATAATTACACACAATTAATAATGGTTTTGGATTTCCAAATAATCTCTGTTAATATAGTGTAACTGTGACATAAAAAAAATGGAATATAAACATAAATAACGTAGGCCTACACATGTACATAAAAGCACATAATTATAGTCACGCCCTATATAAAACTCCTGCAAACTTAATCAATATCAGAACCTAAGTTTCTAGTATTTTTTTTATCGTATGGTCTTGATTTGTTAGTGGTGGGGGGGTGGGGTGTTGGATGGCCTTGTGGTTCACTGTCTGCGCATGAAATCACAAGGACTGTCATTGAGTTAGGTGACATGGTTTCGACCCCTATTGTATATGACAAGCAGTACGGTCGACTGTCATACCTCAAGGGTTTTTCTCTGTTTCCTCTTGGTTTCCTAACTCTGCTTATGATGCTTATGTGCAAGCAAATTATTAAATTTAATTTATAGAACCCTATTTTAGTCCCATTTCTTTCTTTCTCTACCTCCCTGCTTGGTAAGCTTTGATTTACCTCCAACGTTGCAATGCCCGTTGTGGATCACTCCCGCTAAGATCACACAAAATTGACACCATTTTTCATCGAAACAACGATTGATTATTGTTATCCATAATATTTCTGCCACACACAACTACAATTAAGGACTTTTTCTTACCTGAAGCAGATACAAATTGTTGTATTTAAAATTGAGGCGTTAAGATGTTACTAAGACCGCCATCTTTTTAAAAAGCAAATTTTGACGGCTGTCATCATGAATGTGGGGCTAAATATAACAGCCATAGAAATCTAGACAAAATGGCATTTTTGACTTGATCGTATCCGTCAGGATATGTTTAAAGGGGCGTGTACTAATTTAGGAGTGTTGGCGCATGCGTTAATGAGTGTAATTATGAAAGAATGTTGATATCGGTTAGGTAGATAGGCAAATTCTCTTTTTTGTATAGACATGACAGTGGCTGTTCAATCACCAGACCGATTATTTCGTGTTTGGGTGTCATTTTCAAGCGTTAAAATAATGCTGTAAAAAAAAAAAATCCTTCAAAAACGACAATAAAAGAATTTGAGTAGGTAGGTAGCGTTTTGGCAAACAAACAATCTATTAATTATGGCCTTCCCTTGTGTTTTGTTGGCTCACCCAAACAACTGGATGCTGTGCTCTCCCAAGACATCAATAAAAAAATTTATTAGATATAGAGGGAGGGGTAAAGGACAACTTTATAATAAAAATAAATTTATTTATACCTGAAGCAATGAGGCTTATCATTTCTTTTATTTTCTAAATCGAAGCTTTATATTAACAATAATTATTCAGAAATTATTGAGGGATTGAGGAACAGGCAAAGCCTTTATAAACCCCTCAGTATATTTAATGAGTACCAGTCTACACAGGTTGTTCAATTCAAATTAAATGTTATTGTTTTTAATTTCATTTCAGACAATTGTTTGTTTTTACCAAAACTATAAAAAATGGCAGATATAAAAGCCAGCCAGTTTATTTCTGCACTGGTGAAGAATTTACAAGCTGTGTGTCACGGCCATGTTGAATTTGATGAAAACATTAAAGTTGTTGGCCATCTTTTCCTGACTGTGGACAGCGGCACAGAATTTAATTATATTCTAAATGAAAAAGTTTCTAAAACTGATCAATCCAGTATAACCTTCAAAAGTAGAAGTTTTTATGCTACAGATCCACATCCGAAACCAGGTGTTAACCAACCGGGGGGCAATGAGAGGCCACTTAAGCCACCCATAAATGACCCACGCTACTGGTCGAATCAATATGGTGCTATGGACAAGAAGCCCCAAATCATTTCACCTCACTCTGCATTACCAATGCGTGATGCTCATTTAAGTGGACATGGTGGGCAAATTCCTCAAAATAGAACATTTCAGAAACGATCACCTCCAAGAAATCCATCACCTCAAAGGTTTACAAAGGTGCAAAGACTCTCTGAAGAATCTTCCTCAAAAAGTATTGTGAAACGCCCAGGGACCTATGATCAAAATCGAATTACTGACTATGAACAAAGTCTTGAATCTCGTATGTCAATGCCTAAAAGTGGGAAGTCTGTATCACCGCTTATGGGCGAGGATTCAGGAGATGAAAGAGACTATGATTCCGATATCCATTATACAGAAGTGCAAAAAAAAATAATAAAGCAAGAAAAAATGAAAATGACACTCGAAACTAAAATTAAATCCGAACCTAATTCCACTAAAGATCCTATAGCTAGTATTAAACCTAAAGTTAGTCATTCTCACCAAATAATTAACCCTCCTTCCTCAGTATCAAAACCAGTATCTCAACCATCATCCAGTACATGTACAGCTTCCAAGTCCTCCATTCATAATCCCATTATAGACGTTGATTTAACTAGAGTGAAGGAGGAACCCCAAGATGAAGGCTATAATAATGCTGAAAAAGCAGCTGCCTATGCCAAAAATCAGGATCGGGGCCAGCATTGGCAACATGGAATTGGATCACAATCACAAGGTAATGGATTTTAAGGTTCTTATATACATGTAGCTGTCAGCCTCTGTTCAATTTATTCATGCTCATTCATTTGGTAAAATAATGAGTATTCATGCAGTTCTTTAATTTGTGTACTTACGACTGACATGTCACATGGACCAGTTGTACTTGAAGTCATGTTGTTAAAAACAAAAGTTTACTTAATACGGTACATCCCAAGATGAATTATTAAGATTGATATTTGAAAGCATACTTTTGGATTTTTAAAAATGAAATAGATATAATTATACAGTTATTAATATGTTGGCTATTTCACAAAGAATTTACAATACAAGTGCCGTCAACACAATCCATCTAGCACTTTGAAATTGATATATGGTAATTTTCCACCAACTTGTTGTCAGATTCCATCTACCAAGGGATCTTTTATGTGCACGATACCAATTTGTTCACAGGACGTTAGTGATTTGTCCCAACCAAATGTCCAGGCACCGTTTCCTTGTGAGCCCTGCAGCACCACCTCAAATTCGCAAATGGAAACCAAGCTTGTCAGTATTCATTCAAACCCAATACATTCTGTATGTCATGTTACCTAACCATACCCCACTCCCCTTTTATCTTTGGTCTGTTGACCAAGGGCCAACAAGCAAGAAAAAGCGACTATTTGGATGGGATGAAAACCAACGTCCTGAGAGCAAATTGAATTCAATAAAGAGTGGGTGGAAATGCAGCTGTCCATACAAACTGACCTTCATAGCACACTGTCTTCATTCACTCGTTTGTTGCACAAATGTAAGATAATTTACAACATTTTATTTCATTTCTATTCGCTGAATCTTATACTGGGTTGACATTTTGTAGAAAAAAGAAATACATGGATCAATTAACGGTATAAGGAAGGTCCTAGTAATTGACTTAAGGAGACACAGGGAATGTTTCAGGTCTATTCTTTTCAGGATCAGATTAAGGGGATGACTGACTGCAGCCAGGGGACCGAGCTGCAGCCATGGCCTGAAAATTGACTACAAAGACACAGGGAACGTTTCAAGTCTACGTTTTTCAGGATTAGGTTAAGGGGAAAACTTACTGAGCTACAGCCAGGCCCCCAAAATTGACCACGAAGACACAGGGAACGTTTCAGGTCTACGTTTTTACAGGATCAGATTAAGAAGAACACTGACTGAGCTGCTGCAGTCAGGGCCCCCAAATTTTATGATTATTTATTATGTTGTAAATTATGTTTTTGCCAAATGAGCCTGTCTACCATACTGACATACAAATTCAATTTGTGGGAATGTGATGGACAATGAGTTGATGACCAGCATATGCTCTCTTTTCACTGTTGATGAATGGGACCAAGTGACATTTTCAGCCAGACCCCCAATACAAGCTTAATCCAACTCTGTTTGATTTAATTATTATGTATTTCAGGACAAGGAGATTATGGGGAAGAGGGTTATGATGAAGAAGGAGGGTATGAGGAAGGGGGGTATGAAGGTCAAGGTTATGAACAAGGGTATGAAGTTGAAGGTTACGAAGGAGAAGAATATGAAGAAGATGAATATTTTAGCACATCACAAGATGGGTCTATTGATTTATATGCCATTGGTTTTGCTCAAAGAAACGAAGGTCAGTCGTCTGGTCAGAGTGGTCAGACGATAAAAACAAGTATCGGTCAACAAATGATGTCTAATCAGATGATGCAATCTGGTCAGATGTCACAGGGTATGTACATTTACTATTTCAGCCGGCAAGGCACCTGTTTTGAAGTCATATTTGCCAACCATGACTTCATGACAGTAAAACTTACTCGCTGGAGAAATTGCCTGTCGGTCAATGTACATGCCATAATATTATAATTGCCAAGAATTTAACCTTAAACACAATATGGTGGGTGGCCGAATGGTTAATGCATGCCCATTGCATCATAAGATCTGTCATTGAGTCAAGTAGTGTGGTTTTGATTCCCAACTTGTGCATGACCATGTGTAGGGTCGCCTGTGCAGTCTTGTGGGTTTTCTCTGGTATCTCTGGTTACATCCCCCTGCGAAATAAAATTGAACCATATGTTGATCCCAAAATGACCTAGTTTGTGTCAAGTGTTATATTTTTAATATATATAGAATTTGGTATAATTCTAAAAATTGTCATATTCTCTGGAATCACAAATAAACAAAATATGTTAAAAAGACAATCGGGCAAACATTTGAAGTTGAATCCCTGCTATATATTCTCTTGACTTTAGAATTGTATGTGGAAGCGATGGTGGCTTATTTAGTAAGGCGCAACTGATCTGGAGTTTTGAAATGCTGAACCGAACTGGACCATTTTAAGACTGATATCTTTTAGAAATTAGTGATTCAACTTTACAATATTATCATAGTTTGCAAGTGATTAGACATCCCTCAAATGTCAACACTATTTACTTTTCATTTCACCCATAAGGGAGTCATGACATAGGAGTCAAAAGCATTAATTAGTTGAATAAGAAAAATATAAAGCCTGGCCACGAGTTCACAAAGCATTCTGAGACTTAAGTTAAGAATTTACTCAAAATTGTTCTCCTGATTTTTTAACTAAAATATATACTTTTATGAATCTTTTGTTGTTTTAATGTATCAAATACATAAATAAGTAACTATGAGCAAAGTTTTGTTTTTCTGGATCAAAGATATTTCTCATGAACAGTGCTTGGAAGTTTGTAAATTCTTAAGTCTATAAATGTTTTGTGAACTCTGGGCCGGGTTAATGGGGACATTTTCAAACTGAAGTCTCCTTCAGTGATGCTGTTCAAAAATTTTGCTTGGCGGACAATAATATTTTGTGTTGTTTTTTTTAAATTAAGTATGCAATTGATATCACTGTTGGACAAAGGTGGTACTCTACAGTAAACAGTAAATTTCTGTTAATGTTTTGTCTTTTTGTCTTTATGTTTTAGGTTCACAAAGAGCAGCAAGTACACTAACTCAGGTAAGATATTTTTCTTTTCGACAATGCATGGATGAATAGAATCCTTACTTTGAATGAATGGAATCTTCAGTTTGTGTGACAAATGTATGTCCTCATTGTATGGTAACAAACGAGAAATTTAATTCATAAAAACAAAAATGTTCAGGATGGTGGACAACCTTCAGAATTTCTAGCATAAATTAAACTGTCTTGTCGTTCAAGTGTGCAGAAATATGGTGTTCATCTGCCTGTGCCATCAGTAGATTTACAGCTTTAGAATTATGGTAATATTTCTGAAAAAAGAACCTTGAGTTTTAACATAATAACAAATTCATCCAAACAACAATTGCATGAAATTCTTTTTCTTGGGTCTTTTTTTGTTTTAGCTTTTTTCCAGACTAGACTACATGTATTGTTATTAAGTTTTCAAAGATGGTCATTGGTGAGAACTGAATTAGTTGTGTTTTTTTCTGAAAGGTCTTTTAAACTGTCACTTTATATTTTTTGTCAGTATTCTCTTTAATAGATTGTTTATTAGTGTTAATATTAAATTACTAGCAGTGGTGAAAGTGATACAGGTCTGCCATGTTACAATATATGGTTTGAGATTGGTGTATTGATATTTTAGCTCTGCTTCAAAATGGTCTGTAATAAACTGCATTGCGTATGCCCATTTTCATTAGCCCGGTTGGTGCAGAAAAGTAAGAAATTTTTCATTTTGGTATAATTGATCAGTGATCACATATCAACACAGATAATGTTTTACTTGAGTTCGGGGGATCACTCAGTTCTAAATATTATACTGGACAACCTACTTATAATTGATTACTACAAATTTTAAAGTCTTACTTGTTTATGTTTTTGTAGGTAGTCGGCAAGCCAGATTTGAAATGTAAAATTTGTGGTCATACTTTTACTCAGAAAGGACATCTTAAAAGACACATACAAAGCAGGCATTTAAAGCTCTCTTTTGATTGTAATATTTGCGGAAAAGCGTTTTCAAGGAAAGACACACTAAAATCTCATATGTGGAAGTGTGGTGAAAATCGTAGTTGATAGGACCTTGACTGAGTGACGTTTACGCCTCGGATGAAGTGTCTCATTGTTAAGAAATCTGTTCTGTATTGCGGTGACAAGATTACAGAAAAGATAATTTGCGATCATAGGAAATAGGTAGAATTATTTTGTTGAAAACAGAGAATATAAACATTGTAATTTGTGTTTATGAACAGCTACTAGGTTAGAATGCCTGTACTATAATAAGAAATTAAGTTGATTATTAATATTATTACCGTCCAAAGTGTTAAAATGAATATAATCGGTGTTTATTTGTGTTTTTCGATGTATGGAGTATAGCTCCATGTTCATTTAATGAACTGAAAACGTAAATTGAGAACATGGTTTGGAATTGTACAGTCGTTTTTTTTATCTGTGCTTTTCTAGCTGTTTAAAGCAAAACTGCCTGTAAAACTGGGGATTAAATTTTGTGCCTTTAATCTATAGTGCATTTAGATTAAGGGCAAATAGCTCATCTCACTCTGTGTTAAATAGTAAGGGCACGAAATGAACATTCTATACCATGCCTGTTTCTGTTTTGTTTTCTCCAATAAGACTCATTACTACCGGGTAATTTGAGGAAGTTTTATAAAAAAATTTAGTTCTTAAATTGTATGATATAGGCTATATATATGGAAGATAAGATCAAATTTTAGTGTACTGAAACATCCATTAAGGACAGCAGACAATATTATTATATATTTACCTGTAGATAATAATGATTATAATTCAAAACTTCCATTTTGTTTTTTATTATTTTTTTTGTGACAACCAACATTTTCACAGCTAATGCCATCAAAATAGGTTGATTTCCTGACATAAAGTTTAGTAGATCTTCACTGATCAGGATAAAAATGAGGAAATTGGCAATTTGTGTATTATATTATAACGGCAGGTTATAATAAATTTAGAATTACTTAAGAAAAAAAAGTCACCGAAAGCAAATACCTGCCCAACCTCCTGGCAGGTCCTGAGTTTTCTCTAGGTCATATAGCTCTAATTCACAAAGCATTCTCAGAATTGATTTACTTAAAATTATTAGCCTTATTTAAACTAAAATATAGACCTTTATAAACTTTTGTTGTTTTAATGTATCAAATAACTATGTGCAAAGTTTTTGTTTCTTAGAATGGTTTCTGAACTCAGGGCCGGGTTTCTTGCCCCTGACAAATACATCTAGGTCACTCCAGCAAATTATAAAAATAAAGACATTATGATAGGTGTGTCTCGAAATGATCTTGTTTGAGTAGAGTGGATGTTAAACTAAATTTCTCTCTCGGTTTGATTACTGGAAGAAAACAAAAATCAAATGCATAAATAATGTTTGTCATATGACAAATTTATTGAACTTTTTTCTGAGTCCCTCCCTTTTTCTTTTCTCATTATAGGATCCACCTTTGCGAAAGAAATACACCTGTACTATTTGTGATCAAAAATTCAACTTTAATTCACATCTTAAACGTCATATTGATGGAAAACATTTAAATAAACGACACGAGTGTCTTATTTGCGGACACTTTTATTCAAGAAAGGATTATCTTAAAGAACATAAAGCGAAATATCACCCTGATATGAACAAGAGCATAGATTAATGACCATATTCGTATGGTACAATAAGAAAATATCTACGAGTATGAAACAAACTTATGGCTTTTCTGTCAACCTTTTGATTCATGGACTCCTGTATGTGGTGCAACAAAAAAAAATGAATGACCATAACTTGACTGGGGTAAAATGTAGAGAATTCACACTTTAAGAATACCAGTACATTAATTGTCCTAGACTTTCACTTCAATATTTTAGATGCACTTTGTTAATTTCAGATTAGTAAGAACAGCATTGTGATTTTAGCAGTATATTAATATCTCTTTTACTTTTTAATATACATGTTTGACACAAAGTTCACATTGTCAAGGCCTGTCGCAAGCGAATTATTGAAATGAAAATTAACCATATGTTAGTTCCGAAAAGACCTACATGTACAGTGGACGTTAAACCCCATTTCTCTCACTCTCTCTCTCTGTTTGGAAGGTGCATCGAATGCAGTTAGAATGCTCTGGAATGGCTGCTGAATATGATTCAAACATCTAAGAATTCAAACAGAATGCAGCTTTGATACTTAGAATCTGTTTTGAATGTACTTAGATAGGAACATATATAGATTCCTTTGCTAAACAAGATACGTTTGAGGTGCATTCCGGCACATTGAAAGTGCATTCGTAAGGTACTTGCCATTTCAATTCTCCCTTGTATTGCGATCAGAATTTTTCGAATGGCGTAAGAATGAATACAGTTAGAGAACATTTAGAATACTCTTCAAAGGCATTTCGAATGCACATCGAAAGTTTTGATCATGTGCAAAATATTTGTGCTGGCAACAAACAGATTGCAGTCAGAAGTTTCAGAATGCACTTCTGATATCCAGGAATATACGAAGAATTTACATTCCAAAGGCATTGTGGCTCATCAGCCTCTAGTGTGACAACGGTTTCAGATACTGGTACCTGTACAACTAAAACTGCCCCCCTCCCTCCTCCACCCCACAGAAAAGTCATAATTTTGTTTCACATGTTATTATGTTCCTGTTTGGTGGTATTTATTAGAATTTTGAGAAGATGGTCATTTTACTTGTTTTGTTATTTTTATTGTTCTGTTACCTATTTAAACCAGTGTATGTGTGTTATATTTGCAGTTATTGTTTTTTTAGGAATGAATGTATTGTCTAAGATTGTTAAGTAGCCTGGTAAACTACAGTTAGCGTGTAATTGAATGATTAGAGATGAAGTTTGAATTATTTAGTTAAAGTATTAGACCAGTTTGTTTTATTGGCAGTACTTTATTTTAGGAATGAAAGAATTACCATATCTTAAAATGTTCAAAGTGTCATATGATGAATTGAACTGAATTTAAAATTTTAATAAATCAGAATATTTTTTAAAGATTAGTTATTATTCTTGTTGTGCCATAATATATTTGAGTGAATTTACCTCTAGTTAAAATGTTTTCAAAGTGTGACCAAAATAGACACTTGCAGCTTAAGAGTTATTACCCTTGAAAGTTTAGAAAAAAAATCTTGTGGTCACTCTAGTAAAGTAGGGTAGAGACAGGGGAAGGGTTGACATGTGCTTGTTACTTCATCTTTGGCCCGTCTTCATTATCCCAGTAGGAGCAGAACAGTAGAATGTTAAACCGCATTTCATTTCTTAATCTCTGTTCAGTAACAAATATTTAAAGATAATGTACAAATATTTGAGAAGGTTAAGATATAAAATCTTTACGATTTGGCAAAAACAGCAGTTTGAATGACGTGCACAAATTCCGACTTTGACGGCATTAATCCTCTGACGTGTGTCAAAAGGTCAGATACCAGTTCAAAAATACGGAACAATTTGTCAGATACAACCAAAATCAGTATTTCCAGGCATGAGTGCAGGCTAGGCCTAGGTACATGTATAAACATGTATGACAGGACGCAAGTAGCATAATATTGGGTCACAAAAACATTCATAATATTCTATTTTTCTGTACACAAAAACACATCGAAATGACTAAATTATTCAATATTAGACATATATAATAAGCAAAATCAAAACTACTGTGATGTGACAAAGATTCATTTAAGATCAAGGTTTAATAATAACTCAAATCAGAAAATGTGATCAGGTAGGTTTCTCAAACATTTATTCATTTGAGTTATCATTAAAGCTTGCTCTTAATTTTCACACTGGTTTTGTTTCCTTTTAGAAGAACGTTATAAAGGGATATTCGTATGGCCCCCGGCTGTCTGTCCGTTTTATCGCTAAGACGTTGTTTCCGAGGCATAAACCGTCCAAGATGACTTTATGAATCTTTGTAAGCATAAACATATTACAGTAGTTGTGACTTATGCTTATTACATAATATTTAGTAATTTTGTGTTTTGATGTGTTTTTGTATATAGTTACTCGGGAGGTTAATGACTTAATCTTTTTTGTTGTACATGTATTTTTAATGGATAACTGTATGGTTGTTTTTATTATTTCAGGTTGGAAAGAAACAAGTCAATAAAATCCCTTGCCAGTATTGTAGAAAAGAATTTACAAGCGAAGCCAATCTTTCTCGTCACATACAGTCTCAGCATTTACAAGTTCGTGTAAAATGTCCCATTTGTCATGATACATTCGCCCGTAAAGAAACACTTAAGAAACACATGTTAAAAAAACACACCGAGGACGGTGATATGATGGGTAGTGCATGGGTAGCATGTCCCATCTGTGAAGAAGAGTTTAGTAATAAGGATCTAGTTAATAAACATGTGTTTGAATTGCATCGTGTTAATCCGCCGTTTCCGTAGAAACAAAAATAGTTCTGGTATTTCTCTGTTGTATAGGATGAAAGTTGTGTTAATCCACCGTTTCCTTAGCAACACAAAGTAGTTCTGGTATTTCTTATCTATTGTATAGGATGAAAGTTGTGTTAATCCACCGTTTCCTTAGCAACACAAAATAGTTCTGGTATTTCTAATATATTGTACATGTACCAAAAGGAAGAAAGTTGTGTTTACCAACTGTTTCCTTAGTAACAAAAATCTGCTGTTACCATAGCAACACAAAATAGTTCTGATATTTCTAATCTATTGTAGTATAGGAAGAAAGTTGTGTTAATCAACCGTTTCCATAGCAACAATAAATAGTTCTGGCAGTTCTAATATGTTATATTATGTTGGATGAAAGTTGTGCTTTGACTAAATACAAACCACTATTCATTAATATCAATTCTTGGATGAAAGATGTGTGTCAGATGTTGAATTTTTAATATACCAGTATTGTAAAACTTAATAAACTTAACGATCATCAAACCATTCATTAAATTCGAACACATACATGTAAAGGGTGCAAATAGGGACATTTTTAAATTTTGATCCTAATATTTCGTAAAGAGGTTGGTGGGAGTCATATATAGAAAGACTAATCTACCAGATAATTCAAGGGTCGTAAGTTGGCATTATTAATGTTATAAAACATGAAAAGGGATATATAACTATTGCAAGACTGCTGCCAAATATAGACATTATTTTGTTAATCTTGATATTTCGTGGAAAGATTGGTTAAATTCTGTATAGAAAAACATTTATAAAACAGTTGTTATCAAAAGATCGTAAAACCTGATACGTCCTGTAATAAACTGTTATGTTATTCTACCAAAGTCTGATGTACTTTCGTTTAGAAGGGACTATATATACTATCTTTACATACTTAAACAGGAACGTATGCAGAGTAAACAATTTTAAATACAGTAGTTCGTGATATATTGATAACAAGATGTTTCACCAAAATCTTAACGTAAATTATAAACTGTTTATTTCCGCCGGAAGACCGATGTTCTTGTGTTACGTTGGGGGGGGGGGGGGGTTGATGTGAGTAGTCTAGGATGTGAGAGGCGGCTATGAAATCTTCACTTGGACAAGTACAAAGGAGGATCAAACAAATTTTAGTGCAGCAATAAGAAACTAATTTATCAATATAATTATAATGCAAATGCTCGGAATAAAACTTGAGATTTCATTGATGTGTATTTTATGTGCAATTTCATTTCATTTTGCTACATCAAATTAAGAGCCAGTGAGTATAGTGCTAGTTCGCTTACCAGGGTGATCTCCCTTCGTCAGTAATATTACAGGACATAGGGCCTGGCTGGCATAGAGGAACATCTAGTCGTTTAAATTGGACGCAATATACCGGTGGCTGCATGTTAAAGACCTCTTAATTGGAGTAGGTCGTACCTCTGCTGTGCAAAACGTACCTCATACCCCGTCTTCACTAGACCAATTAATGCAGAAAACCAAGACTTTATATATGTAACCGGATTACATCTCGGGATCAATATGAATCAAATTTGATTGATCATGTCAGATGTGATATTTAGAATATAAAACTAACTGAAAGATTCCATTTGACTCCTATCAAATATAGCACGAATTGAAAGTAACGTCTGATTTGATTTGACTCCCGTCAATTACAGTATACATGTAGTTATACGTGTACTTGATTTGACTCGCGTCAAATATAATATACGGAATAAGGAACGAACGGAGAAAAATATACACGTGTATCTGATTTGTTACCAGTAATGTTTTACAGGTGGATGTGTGACAATATAATTTATTTAATTGGTGTGGTATTACCCTATATCATGAATGGTGTACATATTATTGTTATTATATTGTATATTATAAAATATATGCATACGTAAGGTTCCTTTTTGTGAGTAGTCCTTGGGCGGTGGGGGGTATTAAATGTCTTAAGTTGTGAAATTCCAGTCCCGGGTGTGATGAGGTGTATGGTCACCTTTCCGAACTGGGTAAGAAAGACAAAAACGACGAAAAACCTAATTAACAGTTAAATAAAAAATATTTTCAATTTGTCATTAACAAAGCAATCTCGGCCCGAGAGATAAGTTTACTCGTCGCTCATCTCTGGGAAAAAGTCGCCGGCCATTAATCAGCCTTGAAATGATTCCTAAGCTCCGCCCAAGAGGCTCACGATTGGCTGGATTTTTTTGAATGAAATGATATCTTTCTGACGATTAGGCATCGGTTTGTTACATGAGTTACGTATTATGATCCCTGAACATTTTCCACATCTTGACATCAAAAGTTCATTCGAAACGGCCGATTTGATGAATTGTCGTGAACTATTCTTATCGCGCAATGTGTGTGATTCGGCTAGTTTTAACCGCCATCTTGGATATTTGTGAAGCAACCGACGGAAAGGTACATCACGTGACATTGAAAATGACCGGCGAGTTTTCGCAAAGATGAAGAAAGGGTAAACTTATCTCTGGGAGCTAAGATAGCTAACTAAGCCATAACCACGTGCATGTTTTGTTTAATGGTTAATCCAGCCCCGAAAACGTGAAATGTGTGTGTTTTCTGTTGAAATGTATATTTGTTTGTAAGGTTATTATTTTGGATCGCCTCATTAAATATTCACCCGCTCTTTCACCCCTTGTATATTTTATATCTACCTATATTTGTACATTTTATAAAATCACCACATTTTTTTGTAAATTAAAACAATGTTGTATAATTTATTTAAAAACCGAGAAAAGAGTTATATTAACGCTCACTTGTGCACAGTAAATTCAGAACCTGGACTGAAAATTAAGATCGGGCATTATTTACCAATACACAGATCTGTATTCTATTTATGAGCGTCTGTAATTGAGTCAAGTGGCAAACGAGTGGGGTCTCTCTCTCCCTCTCTCTTTCTCTCTCTCCCTCTCTCTTTCTCTCTCTTTCTCTCTCTCCCTCTCTCTCTTCTCTCTCTCCCTCTCTCTCTTTCTCTTCCTCTCTCCTTTTTATACGCCCACATTTTCATGTGGACGTATTATGTCGTCGCCCCTGTCCGTCCGGACGTCCGTCCGTCCACAATTGTTTGTGGACTCTCTACAGGTCACAATTCTTGTCCGATTTTGACGAAACTTAAAATATAGGTTTATCCCCAAAATATCTCGGCTGCTTTCGATATTGGCATGTATCGGATCAAAACTTCATGGATTATGGCCCCTGATTGTACGAAAAATCACGTTTTTAGCTTGTGGACCCTATAGAGGTCACAATTTTGAACCGATTTTGATGAAACTTTATATGCATGTTTATAACCCAAAGATCTTGGTTCCTTTCGACATTTTGCACCTATCGGAACGTAAATTCCTGAATTATGGCCCCTGATTGTCCGAAAATTCACCTATTTTAGCTCGTGGTACCTCTGGAGGTTACAATTATTATCCGATTTGAAAAACCGTTCGATTATATCACCGTTACACCCTAAGGAAGGTTGAGTTCAAATTTCGGAAAAATCGGACCAAAATTACCATACAAAATGGCCGCCGTTCGTACGCAAATACTGTTAAAAAATGGTATATCAAGGTTGTGGACCCTGTAGAGATCACAATTTTAATTCGATTTTGATAAAACTTGAAATGCATGGTTATAACCCAAAGATCTTGGTTCCTTTCGATATTTGCGCATATCGGATCGTAACTTCCTGAATTATGGCCCCTGATTATACGCAAAATCGTCTTGGTTTAGCCTGTGGTCCCTCTGGAGGTTACATTAATTATCCGATTTAAAAAATCGTTTGATTATATCACCGTTACACCCTAAGGAAGGTTGAGTTTGAATTTCAGAAAAATGGGACCAAAATTGCCATACTAAATGGCCGCCATTCGTACGCAAATACTGTTATAAAATGGTATATCAAGGTTGTGGATCCTGTAGAGGTCAAAATTTTAATTCGATTTTGATGAAACTTAAAATGCATGGTTATAAACCCAAAGATCTTGGTTCCTTTCAATATTTGCGCATATCGGATCGTAACTTCCTGAATTATGGCCCCTGATTATACGCAAAATCGTCTTGGTTTAGCTTGTGGTCCCTCTGGAGGTTACAATAATTAACCGATTTAAAAAATCGTTTGATAATATCACCGTTACACCCTAAGGATGGTTGAGTTCAAATTTTGGAAAAATCGGACCAAAATTACCATACAAAATGGCCGCCGTTCGTATGCGAATACTGTTGAAAAATGGTATATCAAGGTCGACGATCCTGTAGAGGTCCCAATTTTAATTCGATTTTGACAAAACTTGAAATGCATGGATATTACCCAAAGATCTTGGGTCCTTTTGATTTTTGCGCATATCGGATCGTAACTTCCTGAATTAATGCCCCTGGTTTTACGAAAAAATCGCCTTTGTTTAGCTTGTGGTCCCTCTGGAGGTCACAATTATTATCTGATTTAAAAAATCGTTTGATTATATCACCGTTACACCCTAAGGAAGGTTGAGTTCGAATTTCGGGAAAATTCGGAACAAAATTGCCATACAAAATGGCTGCCGTTCGTACGCAAATACTGTTAAAAAATGGTATATCAAGGTTGTGGATCCTGTAGAGGTCACAATTTTAATTCGATTTTGATGAAACTTAAAATGCATGGTTATAACCTAAAGATCTTGGTTCCTTTCAATATTTGTGCATATCGGATCGTAACTTCCTGAATTATGGCCCCTGATTATACGCAAAATCGTCTTGGTTTAGCTTGTGGTCCCTCTGGAGGTTACAATAATTAACCGATTTAAAAAATCGTTTGATTATATCACCGTTACACCCTAAGGAAGGTTGAGTTCAAATTTCGGGAAAATCGGACCCAAATTACCATACAAAATAGCCGCCGTTCGTACGCGAATACGTTAAAAAATGGTATATCAAGGTTGTGGACCCAGTATAGGTCACAATTTTAATTCGATTTTGATGAAACTTGAAATGCATGTTTATAACCTAAAGATCTTGATTCTTTTCGATATTTGCGCATATCAAATTGTAATTTAATGAATTATTGCCTTTGATTGTAGGAAAAATCACTTTCGATTTTGCTTGTTCTCTAACCATCTCTCGAAAATGTGGGCGTATCCTGCCTGGCAGTGCCAGCTTACTATCTTTTATCTCTCAGACAATCAACTTGGTATCTGTGCATGTATAAGAAAAACAACCCAAAGAACAAAAGAAACGTAACATATATAGAGATGTTGCTATTATATTATTAATGATGTAATTTTGAACTTATGGTACAAATCTCTGTAACAGGATGTATATTGGTGTGAATAAAACCTTTATATATTACCCTATGTGGTCGATGTTGGCATTTTTTTTGGGGGGGGGGGGGAGGTATAGCTTACCATCACTATACCCGTAAGCAGAAGCGGAGGCGCCAGAGGCAGCAGATTCCGAACTGAATGTTTTAGAAGATCTCCAAAAAGAAAACTGAAACAGAAAGTAGGTTCCAGAGTCCTGTGGAGGAACTCCTGAATCGGAGATGGGAGCCCTCTCACAGTGTAAGTGTAATGTCGAAATGCACACGAATCTTCAAACAAATTTATCCTGAAAATAGTTTAATATTACAATTGAAATAACTTTATACTCAATCTCTGGAGCCCCCCCCCCCCCAACGGCAACTTTGTTTCAAGGGATTAAATGGTTAATGTTAATAGTTCAGGCCCGAGGCTAGTAGGGGGGGCCGGGGGGGGGGGTGGTGGCGAGCCGCCCCCCATGACTGTTCCTGTCGGAATTTTTCTGTCTGCATCGGAAAAAAAATCGCTGGTTAGCTATGCTCGCATTTACGCCGGGAGAGAGTTTTAGTGCGACATATCCTTTCTAATTCGGCCGAGATATAGTTATTGTCGGATAGAAACTCTTCATTTTCCGACACATTCGCCACCTGCATGTCATTTCTTGGTAAAACAAGAAACTCACTATATAGAGGGGTGTCTATAAACCGAAGACTGAAGATGGCAGACCTATAAAACGAAGACCCCCCCAACTATAAAACGAAGATCTACTATAAAACGAAGACCCCCCCCCCCGAACTATAAAGCGAAGACCTACTATAAAACGAAGACCCCCCAAACTATAAAGCGAAGATCTATAAAACGAAGACCCCCCGAACTATAAAACGAAGACCCTATATTTATTTTTCCCTTGCTTGTAGGCATCTTATTCTGTTGGTCATGACACCATGACAAGTCGCAACAAGAAAGAGACAGCCGACCTGGTGTACATGTAATGAAATAAAGCAATGCGAATTGATTCCGCCTTGTGTGTCCGATATCTTTACAACTGATCGAAAGTAATGCCACATTTCTCGGCTTCTCAAAGCTAAAGAGTGCATTCTGAGATCGATAATGTGCGTTATGTTACTCTTTCTCGAAGGTATTCTAAAAGTCACGAAAGTTTGAAGGAGTAGCCAACACAGCATTGCATTTAGTAACAAATAACATGCCGCACATCTACATGTATGGAACGTAAAATTCTTAGTTCTCTGCTATATGACATATGAGTTATGCTACTCCTTCTCGAAAGTATTACTGGCATTACTTACGATCAGTTGTAAAGATATCGGACACACAAGGCGGAATCAATTACCTGCAATATCAAATATACCAGGTATTGTCCTGTTAAAACTCAAATGTTCATTTCCCATGTTACGACCCGTATTATCAATAATACCAAATACATACATAACATTAAATTTCGCATTGCTTTATTTCATTACATGTACACCAGGTCGGCTGTCTCTTTCTTGTTGCGACTTGTCATGTAGTCATGACCAACAGAATCAGATGCCTACAAGCAAGGGAAAAAATAAATATAGGGTCTTCGTTTTATAGTTCGGGGGGTCTTCGTTTTATAGATCTTCGCTTTATAGTTTGGGGGGTCTTCGTTTTATAGTAGATCTTCGTTTTATAGTTCGGGGGGTCTTCGTTTTATAGTAGATCAGGTAACCCGCGCGTTATGTCTGTTTCACCAAACAATTAAGTCATTTCACTTTCGATGGTCTATTCATGTGTTCTGTGTTCTTTATCATAATGCAGTATATTTGTTACTCCATCAACTTTCGAGAAGGATTTTCAACAAATTGCTGTTATACTGTGATATTTTTTGGTTTTATAACTTCTTTGCTATACTATTAATGGAAGAAGTAACTTCTCTGTCGATACTACCTATATATACAATTTAACACGTTACTTCTCATAAATATAATGCAAGTGTTTGTTACTCCTTCAAATTTTCGAACATTTTAGAATGCTTTCGTTCATTGATTTTTTGTTGTCGGAAATTTATCTTCCTCGCCCCCCTATGTCGGCTAAATTTTAGTTTCTGGCTTCGGGCCTGTAATAGTTACAGAACCACTGTACGATTACAATCCTCCATATATCGAAATCACCTTCTTTGCGCAATGAAATGCCAATTGCTTCAAAATATTTGGGAGTTCAGTTAAACCTCACCTAAGAAACTATAACCCCGTTTACATTACAAATTTTAAGCGTACCAGGTACGGCGCGCTTCGTTTTTTTGTAGTGTAAACGGGACAAACGTAAGCCAATCTGGCCCACATAAGTGATGTGGTCTGAGAACCGTGCCAGGAACGACTCTCTTTTTATTTTCGTAGTGTAAACGCTATCCGGTCTGAGCGCGGTTCAGTACTGATAACTGCGCATGCGCGAAACAAACCTTGACCCCTTTCACCCTCATACTTTGACAGTTCTGTCACCAGTTCTGTCAAAATGACTGCTCAAACTAAATAAATCGCCATAATTGTTTTCATCTGGGTAATATGTATAGGGACTGAAATTAACTTTTCTGTGATAAGTTCCACATTTGGCGTGTTTGGCACGGTTCTGAGACGGGTAATTTTAGAGTAATTTAAACGGGTCAATTTCTTGAAATCTATCCCGGCCTGGTACGGTACCAGGTACGACGCGCTTATCGCGGCCAAGTGTAAACGTGACTTGTGTAGTTTAAATTAGCTTCCCATGGTCATATTATTATCTTTGAAAGACAAAAAAAAAACCTTGACAGTGTCACCATGCTTCAAACGTTATCTGACCACACTAAACTATATCACCTTGACCGATATTTAATCTGAATAATGTAGGTTATTCTTATAGTCAATGAAATTGGGGAATTTTTTTTTCTACTGTGGTTAATCATTAATTTTGGTTGATTGTATATTTAGACTCGGGGTATCACGGTGGCTAAGTGGATAAGGCGCTGGTTCGCTAGCCCGGAGGTCGGGTGTTCGATCCCTGCATTGGCTGAGAAAGTTCATCTCGATTTTCCGACGTGATTTTCCCTTGTCAGTGATGCAGAAAGAGGGTCTGACGAAAAACACATTGGAATGCACGTAAAAGATACCTTGGCAGTTGGAATTCGATATAAGAGTAGGCCGTAGCGCCGCTGCCCGGGCAAAATTTCATCCATAGCACACTGTATGGCGTATGCCCGTCTTCAATTAGCTTAGGTTAAGTGCATAACAGTAACGTTAATCCCCATTTCATTCATTCATTCATATTTAGACTCAAATATATTCAAACTTATAGTTATCAAAACTTTGCTTCAAATCCCTCTCAAAACATTTGAATCCCAAGAAAACTACCTCATTCCACAAAAATATATTTAAGTATCCTAGTTTGTCGTGTTACTTGATTGAGAGAGAGAGAGAGAGAGAGAGAGAGAGAGAGAGAGAAATGAGGTTTTACGTCCACTCAACACAAACTAGGTAATTTCAGGACTAACATGGTTTAATTTTATTTCAAAAATTCGCTAACGCGTAGGAGTCTTTAGCAGTGGGACGAAACCGGAGGATCCGGAGAAAACCCACGAGGTTGGACAGGCGACCCTACTCCTTGTCACGTATAACCGTGAATTCGAAACAACGCCAGTTGACTCAATGACAAGCTTTATGACACGCTAACCATTCTGCCATCCAACCACCTGTTAGGCCTACTTGATTGAGGGAGAACCCTATTTCCATAAATATCGAAGCCTAAGTTCAATCTTGAATTATCCTCCGCGAACATCTTTTTCCGTCGTTTAATCACATGGACATTTAGCTATTTGATCAACGCATAGTGGTCCTTACGTCACAGGCCCAGAGATGCTTCCCGTTAGTGACACCGACAACTTTCTATTTTCGTCCAGTGGACGACCAATGGGGTTTTTTCAAGGGAGTCCAGTATTTCCTAGTAAGATCATTGGGTGTCTCTACCATCCCCAAATAATAAAACATGCTTTATCATACTGGAATTAACTACCTTATAAATACTTTCGTGCGAATGGGGATTTTTATTTTTTCCATTTGATTGACTACAAAGGACATGGGTACCGATAAGACAGTTCAAGTGTGGGAATTTCCGAAGCTGCCAACAACCAGATATTACTTATGATATATCTAAAGCTGGTATTCTACTTTATGTTATTTACAATATTTTTTTTCTTTTGTCATTTAATCGTGTGGCGTAGTTTCGGTCGGACTATGTATTAACGAGGCACAAGGTCGCCTGTTTAACCTGTTGCGTTTTGCTGACTAAGTGGATAAGGCGCTGGTTCGCTAGCCTGGAGGTCGGGTGTTCGATCCCTGCATTGGCCGAGAAAGTTCATCTCGATTTTTCGACGTGATTTCCCCTTGTCAGTGATACAGAAGGAGGGCCTGACAAGGACATCTGCCTAGTCGTTTGGATGGAACGAAAAACCGAGGTCCCGTGTACACATTGGAGTGCACGTAAAAGATCCCTTGGCAGTTGGAATTCGATATAAGAGTAGGCCGTAGCGCCGCTGCCCGGGCAAAATTTCCGTCATAGCACACTGTATGGCGTATGCCCGTCTTCAATTAGCTCAGGTTAAGTGCATAACAGTAGGACGTTAAACCCCATTTCATTCATTTATTGTTGCGTTTAGTCCGGGCCCCTTATCCCATCCAGCTTCTGATTACCCCTACTGTAAGCGAATTGTTGAAATAAGATTTTGTAATATGTTAGTCCCAGAATGACCCAGTTAAATGTTAAACCCCATCTCTTTAGACGTCTACCAAATGTTAGTCCGGAAATGACCTAGTTTGTGTTGAGTAAATCATAAACCCCATCTCTATGTTGGTTCCGAAATGACCTAGTTTGTATTGAGTTAACCATAAACCAAACCCACATCTATGGTGGTCCCGAAATGACATGGTTTGTGTTGAGTTAACCATAAACCCACCTCTATGTTGGTCCCTAATGACATAGTTTGTGTTGAGTAAACCATAAACCCTATTTTTTAATGGTTCTAAAAAATGGTAGTTAAAGGGCCTAAGTCCGTAACTCAAAATCCTCCAAAATCGTCGACATCGAAAACACAAATTATTGGTCAATTTAAAACAACATTGATGATGAAAACTTACCGAGAAAAGATGTGACCATTGCACCAAGTCAAACGGAGTTATGTAGACTGGAATAACTAGACGCTAGACTTTTGCACATGATTGCCATTGTTGGCTTTTTTCGCCAAACATAACTGATATAAAATTGGAGTAAAAACGGAAACTATTGAATGTAAATTAGTTTATATACATTCATATTACAGTATTATATGCGTTGCGAACCACATTTGTGAATTTCTAGGTCCCAAATGTTAGCGATTTAGCTCCTTTAGCGTTTTAAACCAACTAGCCTCATTTCTCTCTCGCTTTTTTCTCTTGTGTTGTCTTTATACTTATCTTATCCTCTATCTTATCTTTAAATTCTTTATATATAAAGCTAACTCATCGCCGTCTTTTTTTATCTGACACAGAAGACCTCGGTTCTTCTGTTGACCACGATGGAAGGGAATGTGCTCTCGGTGTTATATTTTGCTTGTTTATGCTCTATGAGTACTGGTTATACCTATCCTATTGATAACTCCCAGGGATATGGAAGAACATTTACTGGAATTGGAGCAATAAGCGGAGGAGGGGTGAGTTAATTCTGCCAAACAACGCTAACCTGACTAGACCGAGCTATGTAGAGCAAAACAAAAGTTTGTCGGTCCCAGATTTCGCAATGGGAGATTTTACTTGTTATGGCAAAGGCAACTTAGAGTCCTTTGGTTGCTTGTCACAGGTCGGTACGAAATGTTTTGGTTTCTATGATGCTAAATGATGCTTAGAGATTATTTTCTGGGTATTGGCAAACCGTGGGTCGCGAGAAGGCAGGGTAAGAAGTAAATGTTTTATTTATTTATTTGTTAAGACTTTATTGCCAGAAATGCTGACGCTTAATATCGGATCCATATTTGCAAATTAATGAGGTATGTGGGTAGGGACTAATCTATAAGGAGCTGTGTTACAGTTTTACAAATGTAGTTATTAATATGAAATCATCATCACCGACATCCTCCACTTCTCAAAGCTAATCTGATCAATGGTTTGAGTCGAAATATAGGAATTGGCTTACTAGATTTACATCTGGAGCAATGGCCATCGACCATTAGCAACGGTCTTTATTTCCGAAAATTCCGGTTAGTTTATGAAAACTCTATTGACTTAGCATCTGGTCACAAAAGTACGTGTATTTCAGTTTTCTCTGTTGTCATTTATGTTGGCCAATCGTGTATGATGTCATATTTTACCTCTTTTAGGCCACATCAAAACTGTTACGGAATTATCCTCTACAGCAGCGATCAGAGATCCTAGATTATTTATTTAAGGTGAGTAAAAACTATGTTATCAGAATACCCCCTGATTACAAAAATGAATTGGGTTTAACAATAACACTTTACTTCTCTTCACAAAGCTAACGGAGAAACTTCCTGACCAATGGCGTTCCGACTACTCGTCATCGAATTCAATCCGTCAAAGGTTCTTTTACGTGAACACCAATAAGTAAATGACCCATCCGAAACGAATGGGCTTATTTCCTTGCCAGACACGAAAATCGCCAAGAACTTTCTCAGAAAACCCAGAGATTGAATCCGAACCCCATTCGACCATAAACTTAACAACCTACCGCTTTACGTTTCGGCACTATTTTAAAATTAAAGCCACCGATAGTCTTTTAAGAGATTTCGAAAACTACAATCTTTGATGAATTGATAATCTTCAACTGACGATATCAACGGGATATGATTTAAACAAGCCAGGGCCACCCATAATCGACACTAACATTTTGGGATGGGACTCATTTAAATCTGATTGAATCATGGCGGTCTATTATCAACCGTTGATTTCTAGTTATATTTTCTTAATTACTTGTTAAATCTGAGTAGATCTACCATAATTTCTAGTTTTATTTTCTTAATTATTTGTTAAATCTGAGTAGAGTTTTTAGCGTGAATTAAACAGTGATCAATATTCGATATTGACGGAATAATACAAATGACGAATATCGGATTGAATGTTCTATAATATACAGCATTACCATTTTCCTTAAATTTCATTACAGCCGAACTTTGGTGCATCTCTCCACATCTTCAAGGTTGAAATAGGAGGAGACGTGCAAAGTACAGGTAATGATTGATCTTATAGTCCTGGGGCCAGTTGCTCAAAGCTCCGTTATCTTTAACGATCCGTATCTTTGTAACTTGTTGTTTGTTAACTTTCCGTTAAATTTACCACAGAAAACACTATAGAATACTTTTTGTTTTATATTAGCATAAATCTGTAGTAAAACATTGCACCACAGAATGTTTGGGGCCTTTATTTCCAGCAACAATCTTAACGAATCGTTAAAGATAACGGAGCTTTGAGCAACCGGTCCCTGTTCCATATCCAATGTGTCAGTGTCCGAATATTGGTTAAACAAAACTGAAACCCTGCATTAAGAGCTGGGTTAGGGGTTCTTGTGACCCTGGAACCACAGCTTGGGCACGGCAGCTAAAAGTGTATGTGCCACTAGGGTCCCGGTAAGGAACATCATTAAAAGATAAGACTACTGTGATAACTGGTCATCTAGTTGTTTGACATCGATATTTTGACTTCACGTTGTGTTTTTAAATAATAACACCATTGAGCCCATCCTCGGTTACCCAGTGTACTCATTCCGTTCTACACCACTATACCCTGGGTTAATCTATGGGGGAGACACGTTTTCAAGTTATCCACTATTGATGCTTGTGCTATTTTTATCGACCAATCCCACAAACTTGAAAAGGAAGTTGACCAAAGGGACGTTACTCTCTTCCTACAGTGTTAGGAGTTGGCCTTTTCTAAAAGCGTAATTATATGTTTTATTGTTTAAGATAAAACGTTCATTTATTCATGTCGAGTCATTAGTTTTTTCGAGAATTGTGTGTTCGTTCCGCGAATTTTATGTACACAGTACACGTGATGTCGTAGATAAGTACTTGGTAATTAAATTAACGAGTATACTTCCATTAATAATAAACATAACAAAACGGCATATTATTAATATTATTTCAAACAAAGAACGTATAGTAATAATGATAACAAAAGTGAAACATATCTATGTTATACATATTTGAAATCAACAACACATACTTCAGATTTTGATAATAATACAATTGAATATAAATAAATTATTAATATATACAATACTTATATAAATCAATCAGTAAAATATGGTCATGGATATGGTTATCTACCCTTATAAAAACGTAGGCGAAACGATTGGTTTGTAAACTGTTTTCTGATTGGCTCGTACAGTATAGCTACATTCTAGCAATTTGAAATCGTGGAAGCCCTATAGATTAACCCAGGGTATAGTGGAGTAGAACAGAATGAATGCACTGGGTAACCGAGGATGCATTGAGCCGTGTTGTTCGTAATACGTGTTTATACATTTTTTGTAATTTCACTAATACATAATCCAGTCCAAAGTACAACATTATGACGTAAGTATTAATATATAGTTTGAGTTCCACGAGTCCACTTCTCAGACATAATAACTGTTCGGGCACTCTTACAGGCTGACAGGAGCCAAAGCTACTTCCCAGGAATCTACATGTCTTATTCAAATGATGTCTAACTACTATACGTAAACAATAAACTTTAAACTCCATGGAACTCAGACCTGCCTTATGAAGCACCGCATGATTTGTGTTCAAGCGTTTTCCGGAGAATCCAAGCACGTTGTTTTCTTTTAAAACCGTGAAAGTGCCATGAAAGAGAAAACTTGACGGAATAATACCTGGGTTTAGACAGGTACCATTTAATTTTACCTGAACAGTACGTACCGGTGAAGAAAATTTACCAAACCAGTTTGCTACGCCAAACTTAATTTCGAAGACACCTGATCAACCCCAAATCTCCATTCCAGACGAAAACATCCCAAATGCACAAATAGAATTCTTATATCATCGTACTATTATTGACCCTAAATCTTAACTGTCAGTCAATTGGAGATAATGTCCCCGATACACAAAGTAGACCAGTGTATTCTAATATTTGATAACCCTATAATACACAGATGTTTTTACTGAAATTTCTTTTTAGAGGGAACAGAAGCATCCCATATGCACAATAGTTGGGATGAGAATTATAATCGTGGTTATGAATGGTGGATGATGAAAGAAGCTAAAAAGGTTGGTCTTTTGAATTGATCATTTTTTGTATCATTCCATCATCAAAGCTCTTGTCCAGACATAGTTAAATCATGATTGACAACGAATGGCCAGGGTTATCCACTAATGTAATCAGTTATCGAACCATGGTTAGTTTGAATATGTTTTTAGTCCAAATCATGAACCTTATATGTATTATAAGGTCCATGGTCCAAATATATCATAAAATCACAAAGTTTGTATGCAGGAATGTATCTTTAAGTGCGCACATAACTTAGGCTTTTTTTATGATTAGATTAAAGGAGCTAAATCGCTAACATTTAGGACCTAAAAATTTACAAAAGTGGGTCGCTACGCATATAATACTGTAATATGAATGTATAATAACTAATTTACATTCAATGGTTTCCGTTTTTTTCTCAATTTCAAATTAGTTGTGTTCGGCGAAATAAGCCATGCAGTCTCAATCTAGTGCAAATTTATATAGCGTCTGGTTATTCCAGTCAACATACGCCGTATGGTATGGTGCAATATGTCTAGCCTCGCTCCTCAAGTCTCTCATTAAAACTCGGGCTGTAGCGCTTAATGGTACACGATTCGTGTATCAATGTTAAAAAAAATATTTTATCTAAAATATCTAATATCAGAAGCTCATCTTTTCCCGGTAAGTTTACATCATCAATGTTGATTTAAATTGGCCAATAATTCGTGTTCTCGATGTCAAAGATTTTTGTGAATTGTAAGTTACAGACTTGGGTACTTTAAGATCAATTTCAAACTACTGTTCTGTTTTATTAAGAAAGGAGCCACTCTGAATGCCTCCCCTACCTCCATCTCCGCCGTAAAAAGGAGAGGAACGGTCATCAATGGTTAGAGAAATTATCTGAGCTGACAATTTCATCCAACCCGCTTCACGCTCAGAAGGGGAGGCTTTGTATCATCCTCGTGGTTTACGATCCAGTCAAGTTTGACTGACGTCCAAGCGAAGCATACTTTAGAAATGAACCCTAACAGTATGATCTTACTGACATGCTGCGACGAATGACCAGTATGAAATCAAGGTCAAAATCGAAAATGGCTGAAAACTTTTAGGAAGATTAACATTATTTTATCTATAATAACTCAGAGAATAAAAGTTCGGTTTATTTTAAAAAATAATGTTATATAAGACATAATATTGGATATTTTGATCTGGTTTGTTTACTTTAATTAAGAATATTTATCACCCGAAGGACTAATCAATGCTATCAATGCCTGACGCTTTTGAACACGCATAAAAGGGGTTAAAACATTTTTATCTGTACTGATCAGGGAACGGTTGCTCAAAGCTATGTTATCTTTTAACGATCCATTAACTTTAACAGAGGGAAAGAATGTTGCTCGGAATAAAGGCCCCGAACATTCTGTGGTGCAAATTTGTATTACAGATTTATGCTAATATAACTAATAAAGTATTCTATAGTGTTTTCTGTAGTATATTTAACGGTAATTTAACAAACAACACGTTACAAAGATATGTCCGTTAAAGTTAACAGATCGTTAAAAGATAACGGAGCTTTGAGCAACCGGCCTCAGGCCAATTAATAAATGAAATGAATTAGGGTTTTATCGTCCTACAGTTCTGCTCCGAACTGGGCCAATGGAGATGGGCATACGCCATACAGTGTCCTATGAGGGAAGTTTTGCCTAGACAGCGACGCTACGGTCTACTCTTATATCGAATTCCAACTGTCAAGGGATCTTTTACGTGCACGCCAATTTTTACACGGGACCTAGGTTTTAGTCTCACCCAAACGACTAAACGTACAGCTTTCTTTTTAGGCCCTCAGTCCTGCATCACTGATAAAAGGAAACCACGCCAGAAAATCTGCATTGTTAAGTGCGCACATATCCTAAACTGTTTGTCGTCAGTTTTGTACTATTGTTTTTATAAGAAAGGAAACCACTCTGAATGCCTCCCCTACCTCCATCTCCCCACAAAGGGAGGAGAGGAACGGTCATCAATGGTTAAAAAAATCACCTGAGCTGATAATTTCATCCAACCCGCTTCACGCTCAGAAGGGAAGGCTTTGTATCATCCTCGTGGTTTACGATCCAGTCAAGTTTGACTGACGTCCAAGCGAAGCATACTTTAGAAATGATCCCTAACAGTATGATCTTAATGAAACTATGCACTCGAATGACTAGTATGAAATCAAGGTTAAAATCGAAAATGGCTGTAGACTTTTAGGAAGATTAACATTATTTTATCTATAATAACTCAGAGAATTGAAGTTCGGTTTATTTCAAATAAAAAGGTTATAGAAGTCATAATACTGAATATTTTGATCTGATTTATTATATTAAATTAAGAATATTTATCACCCGAAAGACAAGGCAATGCTATCAATACCTGGCACTTTGGAACACTATTTTATCCATGACAAATTAGAGAATTCAAGTTTGGTTTATTTCAAATATAAATTAAAGCAAATACTTATATGTAAGATATGTAAACACAGTTACTGATTTATATTTTCTGTTGTGTTGAGTGGACGTTAAACCCCATTTCTCTCTCTATATATATTTTCTGTTAGAATATTGTTTATTTTTTTGCCATTTAAAAAACTGTTATTGATTTTCGCAAAAACATATTAAGTTTATAAAAAAGTTGAACGTCTTGTCAACACATTAATTTGGTCGATCATGCTGAGACTAACATAGGGGGGGGGGGATTCCGAATGGTCAGAACGTCTGCGATGTATCATAAGGTCTGCCACGTGCGTGCTGCATCATACGGTTTGTCATTGAGTCAACTGGCATGGTTTTGATTTCCCGGTTGTACGTAGCAGGGAGTAGGGTCGTCTTCCAATCTTATTCCCCCCCCCCCCCACTTCTAAAGACCCATACGAGCAAGCGAATTGTTGAAATAAATTTGAACCATATGTTAGTCCCATACAGTTGAATATTTATCATGCCATGCTAAGCAAATGAAATGCAATGGGGTTTAACGTACCATTGATCTGCTCCGACAGCAATACGAAGAAGTAGTACAACCTGTTTTTTTGCTTTGTTTCTTTCATCCGAAGGACTAGGCAATGTTGTTAAAGTTTGGCGAATGGGAACGGGAATAAGATTGGGTTGAACATCTTATTGTTCCTCAGGAACCAGGTCAATTTTACACGGACAGCGGCAAATCCGACTAATCTACATTGGGGGGGGGGGGGCTAGTGGTCTAGAGTGCAGCGCTTCGACCTCTAGCTGGCCGGCCACCTCTGGCTTGTGGCTGTGGTTTCGAGCCCTGGTGTGAGTGTATGTGGCATGGAGATAGGGGCGCCTTCTCAACCTCGTGGGTTTCCTCCGGGCACTCCGGGTTTCTCCCACTGCTAAAGACCCCTACGCGCAAGCGATTTATTGAAATACAAGTAAAAACCTTATGTTAGTCCCGAGATGACCTAGTTGTGTTGAGTGGACGTTAAACCCCATTTCTATCTCTAATCTACATTGGATTCTACACTATCAAGGGTTCTTTAAAGCGCGCACATAACAGACTTTTCGTCGTTAGATTCATTCAATTTCACATTATTGCTTTAAAATGAAAGAAACCACTCTGAATGCCTCCCCTATCTCCATCTCCCCACAAATAGGGGGAGAGGAACGGTCATCAATGGTTAGAGAAATCATCTGAGCTGATAATTAAACCCCATTTCTCTCTAATCTACATTGGATTCTACACTGTCAAGGGTTCTTTAAAGCGCGCACGTAACAGGCTTTCGTCGTTAGATTCATTCAATTTCACATTATTGCTTTAAAATGAAAGAAACCACTCTGAATGCCTCCTCTATCTCCATCTCCCCACAAATAGGAGGAGAGGAACGGTCATCAATGGTGAGAGAAATCATCTGAGCTGATAATTTCATCCAACCCGCTTCACGCTCAGAAGGGGAGGCTTCGTATCATCCTCGTGGTTTACGATCCAGTCAAGTTTGACTGACGTCCAAGCGAAGCATACTTTAGAAATGATCCCTAACAGTATGATCTTAAATTATTACTGTGATCGAATAACCAGTATGAAATCTAGATCAAAACCTAAAATGGTTGAAAACTTTTAAAGGGATTGGAATTATGTTTTCTATTATAAATCAGAGAACTAAAGTTCAGTTTAGTTTAAAAATAAATATCATAAAAGACATAATACTGAATATTTTGATCTGGTTTGTTTAATTAAATTGAGAATATATTTTCTATAATTAAAGAAAATACTTGTATGTAAAATGTGTAAACGCATAGCAATTACTTAGTTTTATTTTCTGGTTGGAAATATTGTATATATTTTGGAATTTAAATGTCGGGAATACATTCTAAAAAGAGGTGTAATAATATTTGAATTTTAAAAAACTGTTATTAATTTTCGCCAAAAAATGAAATAGTTCCAAAGTTTCTAAAAATGTTGAACAATACTTTTGTTGGTCATGTTGAGGCTAACATACAGTTGAATATGTATTATGCCATGCTAAAGGAATGCAGTGAAATGGGGTTTAACGTACTTCTGGTTAACCAGGTCAATTATATGGGCAAACACTATATGAGGGAAATTTTACACAGATAGTGGCAAATCCGACTAATCTACATTGGATCCTACACTGTGAAGTGTTCTTTAAAGCGCGCACGTAACCTAGGTTTTTCATCGTCAGATTCCTATCAATTTCACATTATTTTCTTTGTTTTTTAAACAAATTAAACCACTCTGAATGCCTCCCCTACCTCCATCTCCCCACAAAAAGGAGGAGAGGAACGGTCATCAATGGTTGGAGATTTCATCTGAGCTGATATTTTCATCCAACCCGCTTCACGCTCAGAAGGGGAGGCTTTGTTTCATCCTCGTGGTTTACGATCCAGTCAAGTTTGACTGACGTTCAAGCGAAGCATAGTTTAGAAATGAACGTCTGCGCTGTATCATAAGGTCTGCCGCGTGCTTGCTGCATCATACGGTTTGTCATTGAGTCAACTGGCATGGTTTTGATTTCCCGGTTGTACGTAGCAGGGAGTAGGATCGTCTTCCAATCTTGTCCCCCCCCCACTTCTAAAGACCCATACGCGCAAGCGAATTGTTAAAATAAATTTAAACCATATGTTAGTCCCATACAGTTGAATATTTATCATGCCATGCTAAGCAAATGAAATGCAATGGGGTTTAACGTACCATTGATCTGCTCCGACAGCAATACGAAGAAGTAGTACATTGGTGAACCTGTTTTTTTGCTTTGTTTCTTTCATCCGAAGGACTAGGCAATGTTGTTAAAGTTTGGCGAATGGGAACGGGAATAAGATTGGGTTTAACATCTTATTGTTCCTTACGAACCAGGTCAATTTTACACGGACAGCGGCAAATCCGACTAATCTACATTGGGGGGGGGGGGCTAGTGGTCTAGAGTGCAGCGCTTCGACCTCTAGCTGGCCGGCCACCTCTGGCTTGTGGCATGGAGATAGGGGCGCCTTCTCAACCCCGTGGGTTTCCTCCGGGCACTGCTAAAGACCCCTACGCGCAAGCGATTTATTGAAATACAAGTAAAAACCTTATGTTAGTCCCGAGATGACCTAGTTGTGTTGAGTGGACGTTAAACCCCATTTCTCTCTAATCTACATTGGATTCTACACTGTCAAGGGTTCTTTAAAGCGCGCACGTAACAGGCTTTCGTCGTTTGATTCGTTCAATTTCACATTATTGCTTTAAAATGAAAGAAACCACTCTGAATGCCTCCTCTATCTCCATCTCCCCACAAATAGGAGGAGAGGAACGGTCATCAATGGTGAGAGAAATCATCTGAGCTGATAATTTCATCCAACCCGCTTCACGCTCAGAAGGGGAGGCTTTGTGTCATCCTCGTGGTTTACGATCCAGTCAAGTTTGACTGACGTCCAAGCGAAGCATACTTTAGAAATGATCCCTAACAGTATGATCTTAAATTATTACTGTGATCGAATAACCAGTATGAAATCTAGATCAAAACCTAAAATGGTTGAAAACTTTTAATGGGATTGGAATTATGTTTTCTATTATAAATCAGAGAACTAAAGTTCAGTTTAGTTTAAAAATAAATATTATAAAAGACATAATACTGAATATTTTGATCTGGTTTGTTTAATTAAATTGAGAATATATTTTCTATAATTAAAGAAAATACTTGTATGTAAAATATGTAAACGCATAGCAATTACTTAGTTTTATTTTCTGGTTGGAAATATTGTATATATTTTGGAATTTAAATGTCGGGAATACATTCTAAAAAGAGGTGTAATAATATTTGAATTTTAAAAAAACTGTTATTAATTTTCACCAAAAAATGAAATAGTTCCAAAGTTTCTAAAAATGTTAAACAAAACTTTTGTCGGTCATATTGAGGCTAACATACAGTTGAATATTTATTATGCCATGCTAAAGAAATGCAATGGAAAGGGGTTTAACGTACTTCTGGTGAACATGCGGGAGGTTTTTTTTTTGTCTCTTTTATCCGAAGAACTAGCCAATGTTATCAATGCCTGGCGAGTGGGAACGGTTTAACATCTTATTGTTCCCTACGAAACAGGTCAATTAAGATGGACAAATACTATATTAGGCTGGCCAAACTAACATTTGACGTAGAACAAATTGCAACAAAAGGTTTTTTGATTTCTATTGACTCATTATGATGTCCTAAGTAAGAAAAAAAAAGTTTACCAAAATCGGAGTCCAAATCAGGACAGGGGGCGTGTTCAAATCCAATATGGCGGCTGCCGATAAAAAAATGCAAATATCTCAAAAACTATTGTATTTAGACACCATAAATGTATTGCGTACAGATAGGAAGTCGGTATCAGCGAGTCAAAAAATTGCTACGTTATGTTTCTATGACGATGTGACGTCACAACGACATATCGGACGTCGCATTTCTTCCAAAATTAGTCAATTTACACATCTTAACAGCGGAAAGGAATGTTGATTCAATAAAGAGTACATGCCCATTATGTTGGGTTGATAAAGAAGAACAATGTGTAACATTAACGGATAAATTGCTACATTGCCGATAGGGGATACTATTAGAGTTGCTGCAGGAACACGGATTCATTGTTGAAGAAATGAAATGAGGTTATACATTGTATTGTTCTGTTCTGATTTGGCTCAATTAGTGTACTATGAGCAGGGGTGCAGATCGCCAAAAAAAGTGTTGGGACAGTCCATGCGCGGGCGCAAAAGAATGTTTGTTTAGCCCAATTTATTCGCTTACAACCATCATAACAGAGAGGGGTTGGATGTTTATTGCGTCAGTTGGCGTGATTTCGATTACCCGGTTGTAAGTGGTAAGGAGTAGGGTTACCTGTTCAACCTCGTGGGTTTTCTTAGGTTTCCCCCCACAGCTAAAAACCCGACCCGCAATCGAATTATTGAAATATTTTTTAACCATATGTTAGCCCTGAAATTACATACCTTGTGCCGAGTGGACGTTAAGTCCCATTCTCCCTCTCTTTCTCTTTCTATATATCAGACAGAATTTAAAATATACGTGATTGATTTTAAAACACGTTTAACATGTCTATGAAACACATGTTCAATTATTCTGGAATTTTAATATATATGCAAAAAAACAAATAAATAAATTAAAACTCTACATCCTTTGATCCTGCGTGTTATCTGTGTGTTTTTTATTCCATTAGACAGAATCATTTTTCCGATTTTGAGCTGCCTTTATTAAAGTTACATTACTCAAGATATAGATAAGAACTAGCCATTCTTGCTATAATAGTTCGAAAGGAGGTGTTGTAAAATGAATAATTTGAAAATTTCATTCAAATTACTCTTTTGCAAGCGAAGATATTTGCATTTGAAATTTGGCCGAGGTGTGCAATAATTTCAACCACGGTCCTGGTTGATCAAAGCTAAGACTCGAAGCGTCTGGGACCGCCATATTTGATTTATCACTGAAACGTTTTAATCTGTTTAATATCGGAATTGTAATTCGATATAAGAGTAGGCCGTAGCACCGCTACCAGGGGAAGATTTCACTCATGCCTTTCTTTATTTGCCCAGTTTAGGAGCAGAACAATAGGAAGTTAAACCCCATTTCATTTTATATTTTTGAACTTTTCTATTGTGTCACTTAAAAATGTGTTTTCTTGAAAATTAATCAAATTTTATCAAAAAATATATTTTTCAAATAAGATCGCAGAAACCGCTTCATTCTGGCCTTTATTCATAGAAATTGACAGAAAACTAGAGCAGGTAGGATACAATTGATATGAAGTCGACGGCCATATTTGATGACATCATAGTAGAATATCCTACCACGTGCTGCTGAGTGTCAAAGTTCAGAATACTTACTTCGGCACCCACTAAACAATTCTTTAAAAACATTGTCCACATTCTATATTATGGTAGAACGGGAATATTTGAAATTTAGTATGAAAGTTGTGTGCACATATGTCCAGATGCTCACTGAGCTAGTTAAAGAGGAATATTTCATAAACAAATTAGACCTCTGCTAAACAAATAAAAAAGCCTAATTGATCTCTTTTTGACAAGTAGCTAACTGAATAGTGTATTATAATATGTGTTTATTTAATCATCACTATGTATTCATTCATTCATGCAATGTAATGTACCTCTATTGTGACGTCACAAGGGTAACCTTTCAACGTTATAAGTTATATTACCAATGGCTTCCTGATGAATGATGATGCTATATTAAACATGTAGAAGCAAATCGGTGTTATTTTTATATTTTATACTATAATATTTAATACTGTACATTAGAACAACTACTTACTACAACTATATATGTACTTTATCTACTTTAATATATATATTATATATACAAAAAAAAAAGTTCTTTGAACTACTCCCAGAGAAATATGAATACAATTACCTTGGTTAACGTTTTCGGTTCTCTTGAACCTCTTCAGACCATTTGAATATAATATGATGGATAGATCAATGTAAATATGTAATATACCAGTTCGTTTAATATAACTTTTTGGCCAACAAAAACGTATAATAGTTTTTATGTTTGCTCAAAATATTGGATAGGGAATAAAGATAATAACGGAAATTCAATTTCATACGACATCGACCGTGGAGATAGGTAAACTTGTGTAATCAACCATAACATAAAACCTAATTAAATATATTTTACAGTCAGTCATAGTCATGTAGATATACGTTCCTGCTTACATGCATTCATGGACTAATTTTGGAAGAAATGCGAAGACTGATATGCCGTTGTGACGTCACAGTGAAGTCATGACGCTGTAGAGACATACCGCCGCAATTTTTGGACTCACTGGTACCGACTTCCTATATGCCCCCAATACATTTATGGTATCTAAATCCAATAGTTTTAGAGATATTCGCAATTTCTGATCGACAGCCGCCATCTTCGATTTTGTCACGCCCCCTATCCTTATTTGGACTCCGATTTTGGTAAACTTTCTTTTCCTTACCTAGGACATCATAACGAGCCAATAGAAAACAAAAAACCTTTTGTTGCAATTTGTTCTACGTAAGACTTCATTTAGCCGTCGTTTGACCCGCCTATATGTCGTCATCCTCGGTTACCCAGTGTACTCATTCCGTTCTACTCCACTATACCCTGGGTTAATCTATGGGGGAGACACGTTTTCAAGTTATCCACTATTGATGCTTGTGCTATTTTTATCGACCTATCCCATAAACTGTTATTTGAAAAGGAAATTGCCCAAATGGAACTTACTCTCTTCTGACAGTGTTAGGAGTTGGCCTATTCTCAAAGCGTAATAATATTTTTTCTTATTGAAGACCAAACGTTCATTTAATCATGTAGAGTCATTAGTTTTATTCAGAAATGTGTGTTCGTTTCGCGAATTATATGTACATGTGATATCGTAGATAAGTAATTGGGAATTAAATTAACGAGAATACATTCATTAATAATAAACATAACAAAACGACATATTATTATTATTATTTCGAACAAAGAACCAATAGTAATAATGATAACAAAAGTGAAACATATAGATGTTATACATATTTGAAATCAACAACACATACTACAGATTTTAATAATACAAAAATAAATTATTAATATATACAATACTTACATAAATCAATCAGTGAATGGACATGGATATGGTTATCTACCCCTTATAAAAAAGTAGGCGAAACGATTGGTTTGTAAACTGTTTTCTGATTGGTTCGTACAGTATAGCTACATTCTAGCAATTTGAAAATCGTGGAAGCCCTATAGATTAACCCAGGATATAGTGGAGTAGAACGGAATGAATGCACTGGGTAACCGAGGATGATATGTCGTGTGCTATGAGGGAAATTTTGCACGGAGAGTGGCAAATCCGTCTAATTTACATTGGATTCTACACTGTGAAGTGTGTACATAAAAGCGCGTACATAACCAGGCTTTTTATCGTTGGATTATGATCAATTCCACATTAATTTTTTGTTATTTAAAAAAATTAAACCACTCTGAATGCCTCCCCTACCTCCATCTCACCACTAAAGGAGAAGAGGAACGGTCATCAATGGTTAGAGAAATCATCTGAGCTGATAATTTATTCCAACCCGCTTCACGCTCAGAAGGAGAGGCTTTGTATCATCCTCGTGGTTTACGATCCAGTCAAATTTGACTGACGTCCAAGCGAAGCATACTTTAGAAATGATCCCTAACAGTATGATCTTAATTTATTACTGCGATCAAATAACCAGTATGAAATCTAGATCAAAATCTAAAATGGTTGAAAATTTTAAAGGGATTGAAATTATTTTATCCATAATAAATCAGAGAATTAAAGTTGAGTTTAGCAAAAAAAAAAATATTATAAAAGACATAATACTGAATATTTTGATCTACTTTGTTTAATTTAATTGATAATATATTTTCTATAATTAAAGTAAATACTTATATGTAAAATATGTAAGATATGTAAACATAGTTACTGAGTTATATTTCTGTTGGAATATTGTTTATATTTACTGAATGTATACAATAATTTTGAAAATATTCATCATGAAGTATTGATAGTTATGATTTGAGAAATAAACGGTGATAACTTAATGAAATGGGGTTTAACATCCTATTTTTCTACTCTTGACCGAGTTAATGAATATGAACATAAGCCAAAAAGTGGGATATGAGAGGTATTTTGCCTTGACAGTGACACTATGGTCTTCTCTTATTTCTAATTCAGACTGTTAACTGTTCTTTTACATGTACACCAATGTTTACAATGGACCTCAGTTTATTGTTCCACCCTAACAAATAACACAATTTAGGCCCTTGGAGAAACCATGTCAGAAATCTTAATATGCTTTCTCATCTGACAAGGAGAATTCTCAATTATTATGCTTTCTCAGTGATCATCAGGGCCCAGTTGTTCAACTTGTCGTTAAATTTAACGATGCGGTTAAATAATTTAACGACATCGTTATATTTAACGACTGAGGAAGTCTGTTGTTCATCGTGTCGTTAAATTTAACGCATGGTTATGTCATCGTTAAAATGGTCCATATTTAACCCACCTAGCAGGGCATCGTTAAATTATTTAACCGGTTGTTAAATCAGTCAAGAGGGCTTGCAGTCAGGTACTCATGGCCATGCCTCCCATTTTAAACAAAAGAAAAATAGTATATAAATGCATTTCAAGTTCAAGTTTAATGATTCAGGACCTTACCGACTCGGAGTTAAGGGCTTTTAAATATATCTGTAACATTCTTGAAGAAGACCTCAAAAGTTCCAGTACCAAGAAAATCAGTTTGACAGTCGAGCAGCAATTGCCCTCCGCTTTATGCCAGTGGTTCCTTTCTACGGGTCATTGGCGATACTCTTGGTCGAGACAAAAGTTGTGTTAGCCGGGTAGTAGATCGCCTTTTTAAGACAATAACATCATTTTATAAAATGTCCCACCACAGATGAAAGTATTCATACAGACCCAGTTCCCAAATGTAATAGGCTGTATCGATGGCACACACATCCGCATTCAGGTTCTCGGTACAGATGAACCATCTTATGTTGACCGCAAGGGCTACCACAGTGTAAATGTGCAAGCTGTCTGTGATCATCCAGAGTGAAATTGTTTTTTTTTTGTCTTTTCTTTTCTGATCGAGTTGAAGGCATTGAATGTGTAGAACAATGGTTGGTGGCCATTTAGAATTGGTTCCAAGTAAGGGGGATTATGGGATACTTGGTTAAATTTTAACCATATGGTTATTGAATGGTTAAATTTTAACCAAATGGTTACATAACCATGTCGTTAAATTTAGTTGAACAACACAAATTTAACCACTGGTAATGTAACGATCAGTTAAATATTTAACCCATGGTTAAACATAACCACGGGTTAAATTTAACGACAAGTTGAACAACCGGACCCAGGATGGAACCCAGTTTAGAGAGAGTCACTGTATCTTCCATAGTGACCACATATTTTACTTTATTATTTTGTTTTAAAAAGAAATTAACCCACTCTGAATGCCTCCCCTACCTCCATCTCCCCACAAAAGGAGATCATCAATGGTTAGTGAAATCATCCGAGCTGATAATTTCTTCCAACTCGCTTCACGCTCAGAAGGGGAGGCTTTGTATCATCCTCATGGTTTACGATCCAGTCAAATTCGACTGACGTCCAAGCGAAGCATACTTTAGAATTGATCCCTAACAGTATGATCTTAATGAAACTATGCACTCGAATGACTAGTATAAAATCAAGGTCAAAATCGAAAATGGCTGAAAACTTTTAGGAAGATTAACATTATTTTATCTATAATAACTCAGAGAATAAAAGTTCGGTTTATTTTAAAAAATAATGTTATATAAGACATAATATTGGATATTTTGATCTGGTTTGTTTACTTTAATTAAGAATATTTATCACCCGAAGGACTAATCAATGCTATCAACGCCTGACGCTTTTGAACACGCATAAAAGGGGTTAAAACATCTTTATCTGTACTGACCAGGGACCGGTTGCTCAAAGCTATGTTATCTTTTAACGATCCATTAACTTTAACGGAGAGAAAGAATGTTGCTCGGAATAAAGGCCCCGAACATTCTGTGGTGCGAATTTTTATTACAGATTTATGCTAATATAACAAATAAAGTATTCTATAGTGTTTTCTGTAGTATATTTCACGGTAATTTAACAAACAACACGTTACCAAGATATGTCCATTAAAGTTAACAGATCGTTAAAAGATAACGGAGCTTTGAGCAACCGGCCTCAGGCCAATTAATAAATGAAATGAATTAGGGTTTATCGTCCTACAGTTCTGCTCCGCACTGGGCCAATGAAGATGGGCATACGCCATACAGTGTCCTATGAGGGAACTTTTGCCTAGACAGCGACGCTACGGTCTACTCTTATATCGAATTCCAACTGTCAAGGGATCTTTTACGTGCACGCCAATTTTTACACGGGACCTCGGTTTTAGTCTCACCCAAACGACTAAACGTACAGGTTTCCTTTTAGGCCCTCAGTCCTGCATCACTGATAAAAGGAATAAAATAAAAACCAAGTACGAACAATCCAAATCATAATTCAGAATTCGAAGTCCTAAAAACGTTATAGGCAAAATAGTGTATTCAAGCAAAATAGTGTAATCAGCAAATGGACTGCAGAAAATCTGGATGAACCTTCTCCGCCAATGCGGGGATCGAACGCAAAACCCCCAGGCACCGTTTTACCCACCGTGACCCCCAGGCCAAGTAAAATTGGAAAAGACTGTGTGATAGGAGGGACATTTTACACACACAGCGGCAAATCTGAAATGCATTCTGCATTGTTAATTGCGCACATATCCTATACTGTTTGTCGTCAGTTTTGTACTATTGTTTTTATAAGAAAAGGAAACCACTCTGAATGCCTCCCCTACCTCCATCTCCCCACAAAGGGAGGAGAGGAACGGTCATCAATAGTTAGAGAAATCATCTGAACTGATAATTTCATCCAACCCACTTCACGCTCAGAAGAGGGGGCTTTGTATCATCCTCGTGGCTTACGATCCAGTCAAGTTTGACTGACGTCCAAGCGAAGCATACTTTAGAAATGATCCCTAACAGTATGATCTTAATGAAGCTATGCACTCGAATGACTAGTATGAAATCAAGGTTAAAATCGAAAATGGCTGAAGACTTTTAGGAAGATTAACATTATTTTATCTATAATAACTCAGAGAATTGAAGTTCGGTTTATTTCAAATAAAAAGGTTATAGAAGACATAAAACTGAAATTTTTGATCTGGTTTGTTTACTTTAATTAAGAATATTTATCACCTGAAAGACAAGGCAATGCTATCCATACCTGGCACTTTGGAACACTATTTTATCCATAATAAATTGGAGAATTCAAGTTTGGTTTATTTCAAATATAAATTAAAGCAAATTTGTAAGATATGTAAACACAGTTACTGGGTTATATTTTCTGTTAGAATATTGTTTATTATTTTGCCATTTAAAAAACTGTTATTAATTTTCGCAAAAACATAATAAGTTTATAAAAAACGTTGAACGTCTTGTCAACACATTACTTTGGTCAATCATGTTGAGACTATCATAGGGGAGGGGGGGGATATGAATGGTCAGAACGTCTGCGCTGTATCATAAGGTCTGCCACGGGCGTGCTGCATCATACGGTTTGTCATTGAGTCAACTGGCATGGTTTGGATTTCCCGGTTGTACGTAGCATGGAGTGGGATCGCCTTCCAATCTTGTTTCCCCCCCCCCCAACTTCTAAAGACCCATAAATTTGAACCATATGTTAGTCCCATATAGTTGAATATTTATCATGCCATGCTAAGGAAATGAAATACAATGGGGTTTAACGTACCATTGATCTGCTCCGACAGCAATACGAAGAAGTAGTACATTGGTGAACCTGTTTTTGTTTTGTTTCTATCATCCGAAGGACTAGGCAACTTTGGTAAAGTCTGGCGAGTGGGAACGGAAATAAGATGGGATTTAACATCTTACTGTTCCTTACGAACCAGGTCAATTTTACACGGACAGTGGCAAATCCGACTAATCTGCATTGGTTTCTACACTGTCAAATGTTCTTTCAAGCCTGCACATAGGTTTTTCATTGTTAGATTCATTCAATTTCACATTATTGTTTAGTTTTAAAAAGAAAGAAACCACTCTGAATGCATACCCACCCCCATCTCCCACAAAAAGGGAGGATAGGAACGGTCATCAATGGCTAAAGAAATCATCTGAGCTGATAATTTCATCCAACCCGCTTCACGCTCAGAAGGGGAGGCTTTGTATCATCCTCGTGGATTACGATCCAGTCAAGTTTCACTGACGTCCAAGCGAAGCATACTTTAGAAATGATCCATAACAGTATGATCTTAAATTATGACTGTGATCGAATAACCAGTATGAAATCTAGATCAAAACCTAAAATAGTTGAAAACTTTTAAAGGGATTGAAATTATGTTTTCTATTAAAAATCAGAGAACTAAATTTCAGTTTAGTTAAAAAAGAAATATTATAGAAGACGTAATACTTAATATTTGATCTAATTTGTTTAATTAAATTGAGAATATATTTTCTATAATTAAAGTAAATACTCGAATGTAAAATATGTAAACGCTAGCAATTACTTAGTTTAATATTCTGTTTGAAAATATTGTATATATTTTGGAATTTAAATGTCGGGAATACATTCTAAAAAGGGTCTAAAAATATTGGAGTTAAAAAAAATGTTATTAATTTTCGCAAAAAAATAAAATAGTTCCAAATTTTCTAAAAATGTTCAACAATACTTTTGTTGGTCATGTTGAGGCTAACATACAGTTGAATATATTTATTATGCCATGCTAAAGAAATGCAATGAAATGGGGTTTAACGTACTTCTGGTGAACTTGTTGGAGGTTTTTTTGTCTCTTTCATCCGAAGAACTAGCCAATGTTATCAATGCCTGGCGAGTGGGAACGGTTTAACATCTTATTGTTCCCTACGAACCAGGTCAATTAAGATGGGCAAAGACTATATGTCGTCATCCTCGGTTACCCAGTGTACTCATTCCGTTCTAACTCCACTATACCCTGGGTTAATCTATGGGGGAGACACCTTTTCAAGTTATCCACTATTGATGCTTGTGCTATTTTTATCGGCCTATCCCATAAACTGTTATTTGAAAAGGAAATTGCCCAAATGGAACTTACTCTCTTCTGACAGTGTTAGGAGTAGGCCTATTCTAAAAGCGTAATAATATGTTTTATTGTTGAACACCAAACGTTTATTTAATCATGTAGAGTCATTAGTTTTAATGAGAATTGTGTGTTCGTTCCGCGAATTATATGTACACGTGATATCGTAGATAAGTAATTGGGAAGTAAATGAACGAGTATACGTTCATTAATAATAAAAATAACAAAACGACACATCATTATTATTATTTCAAACAAAGAACCAATAGTATTAATGATAACAAAAGTGAAACATACAGATGTTATACATATTTGAAAAAAAACAACACATACTACAGATTTTAATAATACAATTGAATAAAAATAAGTTATTAATATATACAATACTTACATAAATCAATCAGTAAATGGACATGGATATGGTTATCTACCCCTATAAAAAGAGTAGGCGAAACGATTGGTTTGTAAACTGATTGGTTCGTACAGTATAGCTACATTCTAGCAATTTGAAATCGTGGAAGCCCTATAGATTAACCCAGGGTATAGTGGAGTAGAACTGGGTAACCGAGGATGGCGTGTGCTATGAGGGGAATTTTACACGGAGAGTGGCAAATCCGTCTAATTTACATTGGATTCTAGACTGTGAAGTGTTCTTTAAAGCGCGTACATAACCAGGCTTTTCATCATTAGATTATGATCAATTTCACATTATTTTTTTGTTTTTTAAAAAATTTATACCACTCTGAATGCCTCACCTACCTCCATCTCTCCACAAAGGGAGAAGAGGAACGGTCATCAATGGTTAGAGAAATCATCCGAGCTGATAATTTCTTCCAACCCGCTTCACGCTCAGTAGGCTTTGTATCATCCTCGTGGTTTACAATCCAGTCATGTTTGACTGACGTCCAAGCGAAGCATACTTTAGAAATGATCCCTAACAGTATGATCTTAATTTCTAACTGCGATCAAATAACCAGTATGAAATCTAGATCAAAATCTAAAATGGTTGAAAACTTTTAAAGGGATTGAAATTATTTTATCCATAATAAATCAGAGAATTAAAGTTGAGTTTAGTAAAACAATAAATATTATAAAAGACATAATACTGAATATTTGGATCTACTTTGTTTAATTTAATTGATAATATGTTTTCTGTAATTAAAGTAAATACTTATATGTAAAATATGTAAGATACGTAAACATAGTTTCTGAGTTATATTTCTGTTGGAATATTGTTTATATTTACTGAATGTTCACAATAATTTTGAAAATATTCATCATGAAGTATTGATGTTTATGATTTGAGAAATAAAGGGTGATTACTTAATGAAATGGGGTTTAACATCCTATTTTTCTAGGCTTTTTATCGTTGGATTATGATCAATTCCACATTAATTTTTTGTTATTTAAAAAAATTAAACCACTCTGAATGCCTCCCCTACCTCCATCTCACCACTAAAGGAGAAGAGGAACGGTCATCAATGGTTAGAGAAATCATCTGAGCTGATAATTTATTCCAACCCGCTTCACGCTCAGAAGGAGAGGCTTTGTATCATCCTCGTGGTTTACGATCCAGTCAAATTTGACTGACGTCCAAGCGAAGCATACTTTAGAAATGATCCCTAACAGTATGATCTTAATTTATTACTGCGATCAAATAACCAGTATGAAATCTAGATCAAAATCTAAAATGGTTGAAAATTTTAAAGGGATTGAAATTATTTTATCCATAATAAATCAGAGAATTAAAGTTGAGTTTAGCAAAAAAAAAAATATTATAAAAGACATAATACTGAATATTTTGATCTACTTTGTTTAATTTAATTGATAATATATTTTCTATAATTAAAGTAAATACTTATATGTAAAATATGTAAGATATGTAAACATAGTTACTGAGTTATATTTCTGTTGGAATATTGTTTATATTTACTGAATGTATACAATAATTTTGAAAATATTCATCATGAAGTATTGATAGTTATGATTTGAGAAATAAACGGTGATAACTTAATGAAATGGGGTTTAACATCCTACTTTTCTACTCTTGACTGAGCTAATAAATATGAACATAAGCCAAAAAGTGGGATATGAGAGGTATTTTGCCTTGACAGTGACACTATGGTCTTCTCTTATTTCTAATTCAGACTGTTAACGGTTCTTTTTCATACACACCAATGTTTACAATGGACCTCAGTTTATTGTTCCATCCTAACAAATAACACAATTCAGGCCCTTGGCCCTTCACATCTGATAAGGAGAAACCATGTCAGAATTCTTAATATGCTTTCTCATCTGACAAGGAGAATTCTCAATACATGCTTTCTCAGTGACCACCAGGGCCCAGTTGTTCAACTTGTCGTTAAATTTAACGATGCGGTTAAATAACTTAACGACATCGTTATATTTAACGACTGAAGAAGTCTGTTGTTCATCGTGTCGTTAAATTTGACGCATGGTTATGTCATCGTTAAAATGGTCCATATTTAACCCACCTAGCAGGGCATCGTTAAATTATTTAACCGGTTGTTAAGAGGGTTTGCAGTCAGGTACTCATGGCCATGCCTCCCATTTTAAACAAAAAAAAAAGAGTATATAGGTGCATTTCAAGTTCAAGTTTAATGATTCAGGACCTTACCGACTCGGAGTTAAGGGCTCGATAGAGATTTGGTAAAGATTCTTTTAAATATATCTGTAACATTCTTGAAGAAGACCTCAAAAGTTCCAGTACCAAGAAAATCAGTTTGACAGTCGAGCAGCAATTGCCCTCCGCTTTTATGCCAGTGGTTCCTTTCTACGGGTGATTGGCGATACTCTTGGTCGAGACAAAAGTTGTGTTAGCCGGGTAGTAGATCGTGTTACCATTGCTCTTTTAAGACAATAACATCATTTTATAAAATGTCCCACCACAGATGAAAGTATTCATACAGACCCAGTTCCCAAATGTAATAGGCTGTATCGATGGCACACACATCCGCATTCAGGTTCCCGGTACCGATGAACCAGCTTATGTTTACCGCAAGGGCTACCACAGTGTAAATTAGCAAGCTGTCTGTGATCATCCAGAGTGAAATTTTTTTTTTGTCTTTTCTTTTCTGATCGAGTTGAAGACATTGAATGTGTAGAGCAATGGTTGGCGGCCATTTAGAATTGGTTCCAAGTAAGGGGGATTATGGGATACTTGGTTGCATGGTTAAATTTTAACCATATGGTTATTGAATGGTTAAATTTTAACCAAATGGTTACATAACCATGTCGTTAAATTTAGTTGAACAACACAAATTTAACCACTGGTTATGTAACGATTAGTTAAATATTTAACCCATGGTTAAACATAACCACAGGTTAAATTTAACGACAAGTTGAACAACCGGGCCCAGGATGAAACACAGTTTAGAGAGAGTCACTGTAGCTTCCATAAGTGACCATATATTTTACTTTATTATTTTGTTTTAAAAAGAATTAACCCACTCTGAATGCCTCCCCTACCTCCATCTCCCAACAAAAGGAGGAGAGGAACGGTCATCAATGGTAAGTGAAATCATCAGAGCTGATAATTTCATCCAACCCGCTTCACGCTCAGAAGGGGAGGCTTTGTATCATCCTCGTGGTTTACGATCCAGTCAATTTTGACTGACGTCCAAGCGAAGCATACTTTAGAAATGATCCCTAACAGTATGATCTTAATGAAACTCTGCACTCGAATGACTAGTATGAAATCAAGGTCAAAACTAAAAATGGCTAAAGACTTTTAGGAAGGTAGACCTTATTTTATCCACATTTAATCAGAGAAATAAAGTTCAGTTCATTTCAATTAAAAATATTTTAGAATAAATAATCCTAAATATTTTGGTCATTTTCAGACTAAATATATAATTAAAATTTTCCTAACCTGTTGTCGCTCTTGTTCATTAGTCGTCCACACTTGCTTGTGAATGCCCTACTGGTTGAAGTTATCGTCTGATGAATTATCAGAGTTATCGCCCGTCATCAATTTAAGAGAGAGAGATAGAGAGAGAGAGAGAGAGAGAGAGAGATAGAGAGAAATGGGGTTTAACGTCCACTCGAAACAAACTAGGTAATTTTGGGACTAACATATGGTTTAATTTTATTTCAATAATTCGCTTGCGCGTAGGCCTTTAGTAGTTGGAGACAACCCAGGAGGTTGGACAGCTTTGTCACGTGCACCTGGGCATTTGAAACCACGCCAGTTGACTCAATGACAGGCTTTATGATACAGCACACACATGCTAACCATTCGCCCCCTCCCACCCCAATCAATTTAAGAAAATCATACTGATGTTCTATTTTGTTGGCTACCGAGTGTGAAATATTATAGAATAAAGAATTCTGAATTTTTTGGTTATTTTGACACTAACATACAGTTATTTTTTTGATAATATGTCGCCGCCATTAAATGTTAATTGGTCATCCACAGTTGCTTATGGTTATTCTTGATGAACTAACAGAATTACCGCCCATGATCAGTTTTAAAACATTATATAAATGCTGTGTTTTGGGGGATTATTCGAAAGACTAGACAATTCTTATGGTCCTACCCATACGGATCCCAATGTACCGAAATCCCAATGTACCGAAACACCTCGGTTCCAATGCTCCGATAGATGACCCCATAAACAAATGGGAATAGAGCTCAAACAAGCCCGAATACCTGTATAAGCCTAACCCTGCAATTAATTTCATGTTTTACTTTCTATCTGTTGTTTATGAATTAGAAACCACTCTGAATGCCTCCCCTACCTCCATCTCCCATCAAAAGGAAGAGAGGAACGGTCATCAATGGTTAGAGAAATCATCTGAGCTGATAATTTCATCCAACCCGCTTCACGCTCAGAAGGGGAGGCTTTGTATCATCCTCGTGGTTTACGATCCAGCCAAGTTTGACTGACGTCCAAGCGAAGCATACTTTAGAAATGATCCCTAACAGTATGATCTTAACGTAACTCAGCGATCGAATGACCAGTATTAAGTCAAGGTCAAAATCTAAAATGGCTGAAGACTAATAGGAAGATTAACATTATTTTATCCATAATAAAATCGAGAATTAAAGTTCAGTTTATTATGTAAATAAGTATTATAAAATACGTAATACTAAATATTTTGATATATTTTGTTTATTTTAATTGTGAATATATTTTCTATAATATAAAGAAATACTTGATGTACACACAGTTACTTTTTTTTCTGGGTGGAAATATTTTATATACTTTTGGAATTTAAATGTCGAGAATAAATTCTAAAAAAGGTGTAATAATCTTGGAGTTTAACATCTTTCTAAGACTAGCATTTACTCTTTTGTTGTAATTTCCATTAATTACTTCACAAAATAAAATACAGACACTTTTTGTGGTACCAATGGGTATAGACCCCCCCCCCCCCCGAGCCCCCCCCCCTTTTTTTTCCAATGGATAATTCCAAAGGGTATTATATATATGCATTTCAAGTGACACACGAAAGCGGCGAATGTCTTGTTGTTCAGTACATATTATGTGTAACATTTTCTTATTCCATTCATTAAGCCATGTTTGAAATTAAGGAGCTCCATACAGCGACTGAGTAATATTCGATTTTATAAATGACAAATGATCGATTTATAATTTTTTTTCATGCTCTCCATTTTGTCTTTATAGAGGAATCCGGATATTAAACTGTATGCATTACCGTGGGGATTTCCCGGATTTTTAAAGGACGCTAACGACAGACCGTGGGGTAATATACAGTCAACAGCTGATTATGTAGTTAAATGGGTTAATGGAGCACGTGTTTATCATAATCTCACCCTGGATTATATAGGCGTAAGTATTGTTTTATACGCCAACATTGAAATGTGGTCGTATATTGCCGTCGCCCCGTCCGCACGTACGTACTCCCGTCTGTCGCCCACAATTTCTTGTGAAAGCTCTAGATCCGATTATATCTGATTGATTTTGAATTTATACACATTGTTTTAAGGTCATTAGACGAAGAAGTCTATTGATTTTCAGCGATATCCGATAATTACTGCCAGAGTTATGTCCCTTGATCACTTTGAAAAATCTAGAGGCTAAAGTTAATAACCAATTTATAAAGTGATTAAGGTCATGAGACGAAGCAGCCTGATGATTTTCAGCGAAATCCGATAATTAATGCCAAAGTGATGGCCCTTGAACACTTAGAAATACCCTGTGGACCCTCTAAATAATATCCGATTGACTTTAAATGTATACACAGTGTTCAAGGTCATGAGATGAAAAAGCCAGATATTTTTATTAAAAATTCCGTCAAATAATTTCCATTAGCACCCAAGCACATTAATTATATATAAGTATTACTAGATTATTTCGATTTTCTTTTGAAGCCCCCCCCCCCTTTTCTCTTCGCCATATTAAATAAAAATCTGAAAGTATTTATCACCCACTTGATTTTTATTAATGAGATGAAAAAGCCAGATATTTTTATAAAAAAATTCCATCATATCAGTTCCATTAGCACCCAAGCACATTTAATATATATTAATATGACTAGATTATTTCGATTTTCTTTTGAAGCCCCCCCCCCCCTCTCTCTTCGCCAGTTTAAATAAAAATCTAAAAGTATTTATCCCCCACCTGACTTTTATTAAAGCTCGTTAATGTCTATCAGTCTGATATCTATAAGTGATTTTTAAAAAAAAAAACAAAACCCATTTTTTGTTTTTTTTTAGCATTATGACCATCGGGAGGTTTAGATAGTTAGCGCGGACGACTTTTCTGCTGATAGCTATAAGGGGCTTAATCCGGCTTACATCCCCAGCTTGAATGCTCATTAACATCGATTTTCTTTTTTAGATATGGAATGAAAGTCCATACAATATTACTTATATTAAGGTAAGTATGGACTCAATTTAGATACTAACAAAAAGCTAAAAGGCAGTCGCCATATCTAGTAAATGAATTGGAGGTTTTAAAATGTCTATAGCGTTTCTGCACCAACAAAGATATTGAAGACGGGCATACACCATGCAGTGCCCAGGGGAATTTTGCCTGTACAGCGGCGATTCCACTTACTCATACGTGCACGCCTATGTGTACACGGGTCCCCACCCGAATGACATCCACCTTGCCCCACTGCCAATCGGAAATGACACCAAAATATCTGGGATCGAACCCAGAAATAGTGGTTACTGAGCCTAGTCACCGCTGGTCAAAAAGAAAATTATTCTAGATGAATAGAGCAAATTTAAGTGGACCAACCAAAAGCACCCCCTCCAACAAATACAAACACTATTCAATTAAAAAAAATAGATTAACCAAAGATATTTGTTATATGTGTCAACATTATTATTGTGACGCCATATTATCTTTGTAGATTTTAGACGAGCTCTATTTAATACCCCCCCCCCCCCCCCTTGCAAGACATTCAGTATTAAAATAAAAAAAGCTCTAACTTTGGTAACAAATGTCATGCAAAAGCCGCAAAGAACCCTTCGTTCAAAATATCAGTTAGAAATTGACGTTTGCGATGTCTGTTAAAACTTAAAATTAAAATACCCATTGATTTCAAATTAACATGTCAATGCAGTGCTCCTTTTTGACAAACATAAAGGGAAACTCTGGATAATGTCGGCTTTAATAAAACTAAGATTATTGCCAGTGATCAAATAAGTTGTGATATAGCAGGCGATATGAACAAAGGTGCCGAATTGAAAGATGCTATTTTTGGTTTCGGGTTAGTAGTCTGACATTGGAAAAGTCATAACTGTGTGACTTTAAAGGGGTGTACTCAGGAATGTTAAAATACTCCTTAATTTCAAACCAACATTGTATGCTTTTTTTTTGGCAGACACTAAGGAAGACACTAGATAATGCTGGATTTAGTAAAACGAAAATTATTGCCAGTGATCAAAATGGATGGGATATTGCAGGTGATATGAGCAAAGATGCTGAATTAAAAAATGCCATTTATGGTCTTGGGTTAGTAGCCTAATATTGAAAACGTCATACATGCCTCTCGGTTCGTCTACATAGTCAACTTTAAGCTCAATCTCATTAAAACCACAAATCCTATTTCCATTCGTTTTTGATAGTTCAAAATTTCCTTTAACTTTTCTTTACTACAGTAGGATCTAGAACAGTTGTTATATTACGGGTTGAAGTGAGGGATTACCCAATGAAACGGTTTGTTACGGCGAGTTCTTCGCGTGCGATGCACGGAACTGTGGTCATACCACTAGAAACGTCAAAGCTGATTAATTAATCAATATCTGACGCCATAGGGCCAAAAAACGCTCGCAACCTCCCTGTGTAACCGGTTAGATCTTCATGTAGTGTAGGCCATCGAAAGTGCAAAAAACGAAACAAAATGTAGATCAGTAATTTAATCACATTCCTTCAAACAGATGAAACAGAACAAATTGCAGACCTGGCCGCAAGTAGGCCTACTCTTTTCTTCAGGTTATTGCGGCCCCTGGACCCTCGCCTATAAGGACTCATAATGGAAGCCCCCCCCCCCCCCCCCAATCAAGAATTGCTTCCGCCGGCCCTGCTATTTGATAATAATGATTTCATCATTTCCCGATTGCAGGTCTCATTATCCAGGAACAAACTCTACCCCAGAAGCTGCATCTTTGAATAAACCATTGTGGGCATCTGAAGATTGGGGATGTCCTGATGAAATAACAGGTCCGGGCTGCCTGGCACGAGTGAGTTAATACGAAAATACGACATAGCTTGCTAGCAATGTGAACATTCTTCATCGGAATTAAATAACGAGCATTTAGAACCGGGGGAGGAGTCTCAAATTTAATATTTTCATTTCAGATCTCACTACCCCGGTACGAACTCCACGCCAGAAGCTGTTGCCTTAAATAAAGCGTTATGGGCATCCGAAGACTGGTCTTGCGTCGACCCTATCACAGGCCCCGGTTGTCTGGCACGGGTAAGAATATAAACCATTGCCTAAAGAATAATGTTCTGTTGTGATTTAACGATCGAAAGCTTTAATATACCGGAGGGCTACAGACCTCGTGTTGTATGAATGTATTACGTAACGTTTTGCTGGGGTAAGAATATTAATCCCAGCCGAAAGAATTATGTTCACATAGCTAGAAGTTGTGACATCGATTAAAGGTCGGCAATGGGACATTTATATTTCACAATATAAACTACAGATACGCTTTACCGCAGTTAAATGTCTATGAAATCAACGCACAACTCCAATAATTGTATTATAAATGATTATACGACTGAAACGTTGTCGGTACCAAGATTTCAAAATATGGTACGCCAGAATCAAATAATGACACCAACTTCGTATTTAAATTGAATATAAGGTTAAACCTGCCTCACAATAAGAGACACATAACATCCAATAAGTTATCATATGACAACGGAACATTGAACCTTTTATGCTAAGGGAACACTGAACATTGTACATGTATACAGGCCCGGTGGAGTAGGGGGGGGCCCAATAATTTGGCCGCAAGTTCTCTTTTCTCCAGGTTATTGCGGCCCCTGGACCATCGCCTATAAGGACCTAGGATGAAAGCCCCCCCCCCCCATCCATAAAGAATTGCTTCCGCCGGCCCTGCATGTATAACAATTTAACAATGGACATTGAACATGTCTGGCAACATAACAGTGTACGTTAAGTTGAATGACAAGGGAACATTTCATTTAACGTTTCATGTTGTTTTTTCAGACGTTAAATCAAAATTACGTTAATGGTCATATGACAACGTAAGTTACTATTTCTTATATCCTTTACAGTTTTACTGGCACCATTAGATTTCTACAAATACATTTAAATTTAAACAATAATTTATTAAAGCCACTGATCATTATTTGGACATTGTTCTAGGTTCTTAAACATTTAATTAAGAAAACACCAACAAAATATCAAAAGTAAGAAAATCCGATCCGATTAAAAAGGGGGCCATAAAAAGATGTTACCAACAGTTATAGGTGTTACCGGTTTCTTGGTTTCTTACCATGCCTAATGGTGCAAAAGTTTCCATTCATGATCGCTATATAAATACTGAACGAAAATGAACCATTTATGGCAAACAGCGGTTTTAAGTATTTTCTGAAAAGGCTAGGGACAGGTTCATCTCATATAGAATCCTATTCAATCAAATTGCTTTTATTCAGCATATTAAATTTTGTTACAATTAACGTATTTATATTGATTCACTTTCTAGTACGGTGATATGGAATATAATATCAAGTTATTATTATGGATTACCATGGTATAATTCTGGTATCATGACGGCATCAGAACCCTGGTCTGGTCATTATGAAGTACCAGCCAATGTATGGGTGACAGGTAAGAATCATAGTAAAAGACAAATGCCCACACCCCAGATAACCGAGAAGTGTATAAGTAATTTAAAATGAAGTGGGATACAATATGTGTGGGAACTGGAATGAAATGGGGTTTAACGTGCTCTTTGTCTGCTCCTAACCTTGGATAATGAAGACGGGGGGGGGGGCTGTGCTAATTTGCTAGTTCAGTATTGCCTTATCTCATTCTTTCTCAATCTGATTAAAATACAGATATATCTCTCGTTTCGTTTTTTTACTATCGATGACCCCCACTACATGGTGATCTGCCCAGTTGTAGTTGGAGGTCGCGTCAAGGGTCTTGCGAGCGACTTTGGCATTTGATTAAGCAATCAACGTTGATGTTTCTAGTGGGATACCCACACGCCAAGAACTCGCCGTAACAGACCGGTTCATTGGCTAATCTCTCACATCAACCAGAACGCGGGTCATTCTAGTGTAGTAAAGGTAAGTAAAACGAAATAGGATCTGTGTTTTTAACAGATTGATTATTTCCCAGCCTTGATTAAAGCATTATGTTTTTTTGCAGCTCACACCACTCAGTTTACTGCTATCGGATGGAAATATTTAAGTCATGGAAATGGCGTTGGTAAATTAGCCGCGGGAGGTAGCTATGTTGTATTAATGAGTCCCGATGAACAAGATATCACAATTATTATAGAGACTTTGGTAAATATTTAGAATGATCGAGTTATTTATTGTTTCAATGTCATTTAGTAATTGGACTGGAAAAATACTAGTTACAATTCTATGGAATACAATTTTACTATTTATTTTGTACAGAGCGAAGTTTCAACTAGTGTTCTCTGATCTTTATCTAACAAATGATACAATTATTCAAGAAAATATTATTTGTATAACGTCCCGCCAGTTTTTATTCAATGGTGTATCAGTTTCATTTTTTCCCTAAAAAAACAATTGTTTTTGGCAATTGGGGATGACAAGTTTTGTCCGAAAGGAAATGGTGTTGCCAGTTGGTCTTGCTTATGGCGCAAAAAAGACTGGCACTGGCTCTGGTTACCCCGAGCAGAACTATTGCTTTGGCACCTTTGCAAAAGACAGAAATTGTAGTGTTAGACAGAAAACCCCCACAAATTGACCACGTATTTTATTCTTTATTTCCCTTGTGATTTGGATATTCTTTCTCTTCTTTTTCATTGTTACTTATAATTTCTTTAAAGATATTTAGATTACTAAATATTTTTAATACCGATCCTATATTGTGCTTTTAATTTTCAGGAGCACGACTTCTCGATATGCACCCGTCCACCACTTGCTCCATTTGATGTGAATGACCAGTCCGCTTTGTTTGAACTAAAGGGTGTGCTGGTAATTGAACTTAATTAATATTAATCATTGTTTTAATATGAAAATTGACATGCTTATTCGTTTGGAGACATGCTTTGATGAATATGGCTTTTTATGACTTCACAACTCTAAGATGGCCGTGATGACGTCTTTTGGATTCCTGCTTTATCACATTTTATCTAAACACTATCGCTTTTTAGCTAACATGCATATTTGTATTTTCGTTACATTCTTGAAGGATGAAATTTTGATTTTAATTGTCATTTCTCAGTCGCCTAAATTCAATTTCAGTAATTTTCTCTTACTGGACGTCTGATAATATTTCTGATTTTAGGGTCAAAAATTCAAGTCTTTGAACACATGGTATAGTCGAATGGCAGCTAATGGAATGCCCCCTACTCTGTTTCAGCATAGAAGCCCAACTAAGGTAGAAACCTAAGTTACATGTATAAATAAACAAATTATATATTTGAAATTTAAACACTAGCGAATATAACAAATAAAAAGTGTTTTAAGATTTAACATCCTACTTTTCTGCACCAACCGGGATAATGAAGACTCCGTAAGCCATGCATTGTTCTCTAAGGGAAATTATGTCCAGACATTAATGCTACGACCCACTCTTATTTCGAATTCCAATTGCCAAATGTTCCATCCGAACGACTAGACGGAACCAAGGCGGATTAACTCACGCAATAATAAATGGATGAATGAAATGGGGTTTAACGTCCTACGCTTCTGCACATAACCCGGGCTAATTGAAGACGGGCATACGCCATACAGTGTGCTATGGGGGAAATTTTGCCCGGGAAGCAACTGAATTCCAACTGCCAAGGGATCTTTTACGTGCACGCCAATGTGAGCACAGGACCTCGGTTTTTCATCCCATCCTAACGACTAGGCAGCTGTCCTTGTCAGGCCCTCCGTCTGCAGCACTGACAAGGGAAACTACTAGTCCAGGGGCTAGCAAAGATTTAATTAGCATCTTGAGTACAAAAGGTTTGAGGTCCGATATCAGTAGATATATGATGGAGGCCTCCAAATTTGCAACTCTTAAGTAATGCTTTTGGGGATGGCAAAAGGGGCGCTGTTCACATTTCCCCTAAAATTAGTTTTATAATACATATGGAGTACAATAATCAAATTGATGATAAATGGTTACTTATTTATGTCGGAAACAAATTGATGAACTCTTAAGTGTCCATCATGGGGACAAGTCCATTTCTGAGTGACCTATAGGAGGCGCCCCGTAGGCCTTTAAAGCACATCTCAAGTACATCCATGAAACCTGTGTCAAAGTCTTCCTTGGTGTTCACTGTGATCATATGAATCCTTCTGAGTTGTAATTTATGGGGATTAATCCACTTCTGAGTGGGTCAAAGGTCGCCATGCGATGGCCACGCCCATTCGTCATTTAACGCACATTTCAAGTACAGGCATGAAATTGGTGTCAAACTGTTCTTTATGATCCTCTTTGACATTATTAATCCTTCCGAGTTGTCATTTATGGGGATTAATCCACTTCTGAGTGGGTCAAAGGTCGCCATGCGATGGCCACGCCCATTCGTCATTTAACGCACATTTCAAGTACAGGCATGAAATTGGTGTCAAACTGTTCTTTATGATCCTCTATGACATTATTAATCCTTCTGAGTTGTCATTTATGGGGATTAATCCACTTCTGAGTGGGTCAAAGGTCGCCATGCGATGGCCACGCCCATCGTCATTTAACGCACATTTCAAGTACAGGCATGAAATTGGTGTCAAACTGTTCTTTATGATCCTCTATGACATTATTAATCCTTCTGAGTTGTTAATTATGGGAATTAACCCTTTTCTGAGTGGGCCAAAGGTCACCATGGGTTGGCCCAGCCCACTCAAACATTTCATACACATGGTTGCGTTCATGCAAATATCAAGTGGCGTGACATACATATGTACATTTTAGATGGACGTCTTGGTGATTTATGGAGTTCTGGGCAGGTTTATATGTGGAATCAAAATGGGATTGGAAATAATGTCTGATGCACATATATAGTCCACATGAAATCTTTTGCTGCTATCTGTATGCTAGGTAGCTTACAATTGGCTAATCAGCTTACTTATGCATACTTATCTATGAGTCAGGTTTCTTGGAATGCTCAAAGTGGACCTCCATGCTCAAAGTCATCATTTTCACCTTAAGGTGACCAAAATGCCACATAAAAAAACGTATTGCATGAAGTAAGCTTTTACAGCAACCATGGGTGAAATTAGTCACTGGCTGCTGAATTGTTTTCCTGTTGTAAATCTCTTCAATAGGTGTAAAAAGAAATAACCCTTAATTACTAAACAAACGATCAGAATCTTTGCTCTTTGATCCTGAATTCAAAATATCTTTTGTGTGGAATAACAAGTATTGTATCTTAATTACCCGTAGAATGTAGACATGGACTGATTTATATGTTTAGAGTTAATATAATATGTCTGTTTTTTCACTTGTATTTGTTGCGCGTGAATCACCAATTGCTGGGATCACAACTGAAATGGTAAACAACTAACATTGTTGAACTAACAACCTGACATTTGTCTATATAAACCTGCCCAGAACTCCATAAATCACCAAGACGTCCATCTAAAATGTACATATGTATGTCACGCCACTTGATATTTGTATGAACGCAACCATGTGCATGAAATGTTTGAGTGGGCTGGGCCAACCCATGGTGACCTTTGACCCACTCAGAAAAGGGTTAATTCCCATAATTAACAACTCAGATGGATTAATAATGTCATAGAGGATCATAAAGAACAGTTTGACACCAATTTCATGCCTGTACTTGAAATGTGCGTTAAATGACGAATGGGCGTGGCCATCGCATGGCGACCTTTGACCCACTCAGAAGTGGATTAATCCCCATAAATGACAACTCAGAAGGATTAATGATGTCATAGAGGATCATAAAGAACAGTTTGACACCAATTTCATGCCTGTACTTGAAATGTGCGTTAAATGACGAATGGGCGTGGCCATCGCATGGCGACCTTTGACCCACTCAGAAGTGGATTAATCCCCATAAATGACAACTCAGAAGGATTAATAATGTCATAGAGGATCATAAAGAACAGTTTGACACCAATTTCATGCCTGTACTTGAAATGTGCGTTAAATGACGAATGGGCGTGGCCATCGCATGGCGACTTTTGACCCACTCAGAAGTGGATTAATCCCCATAAATGACAACTCAGAAGGATTCATATGATCACAGTGAACACCAAGGAAGACTTTGACACAGGTTTCATGGATGTACTTGAGATGTGCTTTAAAGGCCTACGGGGCGCCTCCTATAGGTCACTCAGAAATGGACTTGTCCCCATGATGGACACTTAAGAGTTCATCAATTTGTTTCCGACATAAACAAGTAACCATTTATCATCAATTTGATTATTGTACTCCATATGTAATATAAAACTAATTTTAGGGGAAATGTGAACAGCGCCCCCTTTTGCCATCCCCAAAAGCATTATTTAAGAGTTGCAAATTTGGAGGCCTCCATCATATATCTACTGATATCGGACCTCAAACCTTTTGTACTCAAGATGCTAATTAAATCTTTGCTAGCCCCTGGACTATACGCCGAGATGAACTTTCCCGGCAAATGCAGGAATCGAACACACGACCTCCAGGCTAGCGAGCCAGCACCTTACCCACTTAGCCTAGTGTTCTCCCTAACGCAATAACAAATTGTCATTGGAAGTTGTTATCATCCTCTTACAGGTAAACAATGGATCAGTTTCTCTTTATCTGAGAAAGGATGAAGTTTGGACACTAACAACTCTTCAGACTGGTTTTAAAGGAAGCTACCCAAATATACCATACTCTAGACCATTTCCTCTTCCATATATAGAAGATTTTGAAGGTTTGTCAAGACATGTTGAAATTCTTTAACTATAAATTTACAGTTGGTTTAGATAATCTTACAAAATACGTATTTCTTGGATTTTTATTTAGTGGAATTTTCCTTGTTTAAATTTGAGGACTCCCAACTCATTAGTGGTTCTCAGATTGCTCATACAAGGGAGGAGATGTTGCCTTGACAGTGGCAGTTTTAGCCATTCGTTATCCGATTTCATCTATCTCGGTTTCTTTTACGTACACACCAACTAAATTGAAAAAAACACCGTATTACTTTCAGAGTACGCCGGACTGTCTAGTGGTCTGATCGCTCAACCAGCACGCCCAACCCCCCAAATTGCTAGAAATATTTGAATTTTCTTTTATTATATGTTTGCAATATCGGAGTGGACGTGAATCACATTATAATAATTTCATTGTAAATATATATGTATTCAGAATGTATTGATTTGTTTACAGATTATGAAGTTGGAGCGGAACCATTTAATTTAGCTCAACAAGTTGGGTCGTTTGAAGTAGACGAAGTAAACAATATAAAGTTTATGAAACAAGTTGTTTTAGAGGAGCCCGTCCATTGGTTCTGGTGTAAAATAGATACTTACAATACGACGTTAAGTGTTATTGGAGATTATAATTGGTAAGAAATTAGATAAGTTTATCCGCATCGGCCTTAAGAGGTGTGTTAACCGTGTGGTTGTAAAGAGCAAGAAGCTTTGGGGGGGGGGGGATTTAACAGACGCTGGCTCGCTAAACCGGGGGTCCAGTATTTAACCCCTGTTTTGGCCGAATAAGTTTATCGAGATTTTTTTCGGCATGTATAAGATTCATTCGCAGTTGAAATTTGATATAAGAGTAGGCCGTAGCAAACTCACTGTATGGCACATGCCCGTCTTTATTAGCCCAGTCGCAGGAGAACAGTAGGACTCTTAACCCTAATTCATATCTTTTTAAACAGAAAATTATTTATCATCGACGGCCTAACCGAAGATTTTTATTTTAGTTTGGCCTTTCACTACCCATTTTTCTGTTTTATGTTTCAAATTTTACTGTCTTTATTCTTTAAGGAAAGATATTCGTGCTGACGTTTCTGTAAAATTAGAAGGAGAAAACACAACTGATTCGGTTTTCCTTTCAGTAAGAACAACGGCTAGCGGTTGTAAAGCGAACACCGAATCCGGACTTTTCTTGTTTCTCTTTCCTAAAGAGCGACTCTACGTCTTGTCATTAGACCTTTGTAAGTTGATTTGAATCGATTAACCTTTGACTTGAATCTATTCATCTTTGATTTGAATCGATTCATCTAATATCTTATTATGTCCCGTATATCCATGTATTAAATTATGTCCCGTATATCTATATGTCCCGTATATCTATGTATTGAATCATGTCCCACATATCTATGTATTAAATTGTGTCCCGTATATCTATGTACATGTATTTAATTATGTCCTGTATATCTTTTTATCTAATTATGCCCTGTGTATCTCTATATATTTTTAATTGTGCCCTGTGTATCTCTATATATTTTTTTAAGTTATGCTCTGTGTATATATATTTTTAATTGTGTCCTGTGTATCTCTATATTTAATTGTGTGTATCTATATATATATTTAATTATGTCCTGTGTATCTTAATGTTTTAATTTAAGTGAGGAAAACCGTTCTGATATCTGGAAACCTTACGGCTGTTACAAATAATTGGGATGTTATATCACTGGAAGCAAGGGTAGGTCTGAATTTATCAATCTAAACATATTATATTACATACAGCACTCTGTGATTTCTAGCTTCATTGCAATATAATTTTAATATTAAACTTATATTTCGAAATTCCTTTTCGTTTGCCTTATTGTTCCACTGCATCCAATCTTTCTGCACAGATATTACGAATTGATGTTGGCAGTATTTTGGTGATTTCCGGTACCAAAATTCAAGTATAGGAACCAGTTCTTAGAAATACGCTACAAGAAGGGGCTGTTGGTTAGATATGATTGATGAGATTGACTTCAAGTTTGGTCAAAGATGTAAGCAGGGCTAGCGCTATTCCCAACCCTTACCTTATTTACATCTCAGCGACCTTGACGAAAATTTAGTTGGCCTTAACACATAGATTTAGCCCGGGACTGTCACCCTAGCTGACCCTCTCTGAAAGCTATGGGCAGTGCGGAATTAATGCTACTGTTGTGCCCACCCCCCTTCATTCTATTTTATTGTTGTATTTTATTTTGCAGGGAGATCATGTATGGGGAGCAATTAATCATAATATCCTTTTCAACATTACAACACCGACATCAATAACAAATGGTTGGGTTGGATTAGGATCCTATCCCTATGGAACGGCTTACTTTGATGATTTACACATAAATAAAGCTTGATTTATCGTGGAAATAATTACATAATAAAAGATATTTGGTTGAAATATTGTGTTCATTTGTTTTTAAGATAGTGGCCCAGGTTTTAGATTCAGCCGACGAAAATAAGCTTATATCGAGACCAACATATTGTACACTTTAATTACGCAGGCGTCCTGTGAAAACATTGGCGTGCACGTAAAAGAACCCTTGACAGTTTGAATTCAATATAAGAGTGGGACGTAGCGCCGCTGTCTGAGCAAAATTTCCCCCATAGTACACTGCATTGCGTGTGCCCGTCTTCATTAATCCAGTCAAAGCAGAACATAAGGACGTTAACCCCTATTTCATTTCATTTCATTCCACACTTTTGTTTCAACAATTCGTTTGTGCGAAGGGGTCTTTAGTGGTTGGAGAAAACCAGAAGACCCGAAGAAAACACATGAGGCTGAGCAGACAGACAAGTATGAGATCGAAACCATGCAACATGACTTTTTACTACAGTATGCTTGCATTTGTATTTCTTGTAGCATATGGCAGACCATGACTCATACTGACATCACATAATGTTTTTCCTGGTCATTTTCAATTTTGAGTGAAGTCTGTTGTGTTACTTCAGACCCGGTACTGTACAGCGCAGTGGACGCTTACGGCTAGCCCCCGGATCCGTTCACTTTTAAATTTTTAAAATTGTTTATTTGTTTGTTTGTTGTTTCGGAGTATGATGTCTTGTCGTTATATTTGTCCTTTATGTAAATCATATGTGGCGCAGTCCCCCTGCACTAAATATTAATAGCAGACCATTCGGTCACCCCACCACCTCAGAATACCTAGAAAAGTATTGAACCCAACCAGATGTTACATAACAACCCCATATTATTTAGATAACTATTTGGATAATCGACACCAATGCGTCGTAATACATGGAACCTCGTCGAACTCCAGGGGCATCCCCGCTGATGGCCGACAGGGCAGTGTATTGGGACCACTTTGAATTATATATCAACGAGATTGTAAATGATATACAATCAAACATCAGACTATTTTTGCAGATGACACCTCTCTGTACTCAAAAATAGATGACCAAGAGGCATGTACAGCTACCCTAAACAAAGATCTACAAACAATCAAAATATGGGCGGAAACGTGGCTAGTCACATTTAACCCCCTCAAGACATAAACTTTTACACTCATGACTAAACGCAAAATTATGAAACCAACCCTATCTATAAGATCAATTAAAATAAAGGAATTACCTGAACATCAACAGCCACTCTATATTCTTCATCCTATATTCTTGACTATGCCGATGTTATTTGGGACGGATGCACAGACTACTTATCTACCTTAATAACTCATAAATCTGGAAACAACAAATACATATTAATTTCGAAACGCAGATAAATTAAAATAAATTCTATGTCGCACTGAAATTGTTTCTAAATCATGCATCCCATTCAGTATAAGAGAGTGGAATAAACTCAGCACCCTGTAAGAGATATAAAAATTCCATCTTTTACCTATAACGGTCAGCGGAAACTCCAGATACTCAATAGTAAACTCTGATGTTCTGACCTACAGGGCCACAAATACACCAGACATGTTGCTGACAGCCCGCATTCCTCTGTGGTCACGCAAAACGTATGCAAAGAGGACACAGCGGACAAGCAAACTTTCAGGGGTTGCTCTATCGGTTTTCACCCGCTCTAGAAATGGACAAAATTGACAAAAAAACTGCGAAAAAAGAACGGAAAAAACGAACATGGGAAGTGTGTAGCGGGGATGTTAAATGGATGTTCATCGGAAGCCTAGCGGATGAAAGCGGAAAAAAGTGGATGACATCTTCAAAATGGTTATTGGGGATAATTTGAAGAGGATGCATAGCGGAAAGAGCGGGTGAAGCGGATGCATCAAGTACTCCTTACTTGATATACGAAATGCATACGCTTACATCCTTTCTATTTCCGCGCTACTAACGATATATAGACGTTCCATGTACCTTATCTTTCCTCCCTTTTACCGTTTTCAGCTGTAGCGGATGTGAGTTGCGAGGATGCGGAGAGGGTGTAATGGGCGTCGCGCATTTACATCGTACACGGCTCAAAACTTTTTGCATGTCGAAATCAAAGTGAACGGATGCTCGATGGATAGAGCGTATGAACCACGTATGCAATAAGTACACAACGGATGCATAGCGTTTTCAAACGGAGGGCACGTTTTCCCCCCCCGTTTCACACCCTCTTTGCATCCGTTAGTGCAGTGGGACCGGGCCTTAATAAATAATATGTTTAACCAAGTTCACAGGTTTATCGATATGCCACACAGATTTTAATCTTGCTTACTAGTTGTTTCAATTTACAATATTAATTTGAAATTTATGAAACAATGTAACCTATAGTATATATTGTACAATCCCATCCGTCTCGTCACACATGCATTTACGCTCATGCAATTATGTATGTGTTTGTCATTTTAACTGTCTATATCAGCGTTTCTCAACCTTTTCTCACCGTTCACCCCTAAATTAATTCCCAACCGACCCATTTACCCCCCGAGTTTGGAGGAGGTTACTGACCGTCGTCCACCGAGGGGGGTTTGGGGCGGGTTTCCCCCAGGATATTTTTAGAAATTGGAGTCTGCAAACGTGTTTTCCAGCCATTTCAGGTCCTCTTCCAGGCGTTTCAGAGGAACTTGAAAATGGCGCTTTTCTATAGAAGCCACCCGACATGAACCACGGATCCTTGCACGGGCCTGCACCCCCTGACCATATTAACAAAACAATATTGAATATGGAATGAATACAGATCGAAGTTAAGATTCAATGAACACCAAATTTATATTTTAATGAAAATAGTTGTTTCCAGTTCAGTGCGAAATTTGCTCCTGGTGATTGTCACATATGACCATTTTTGAAGTTACACTGGGAGTGTGGTCATTCACCCCCTGGACGCAAGCCATTCCCCCCTTGGGGGTGAATTCACCCCAGGTTGAGAAACGCTGGTCTATATACACCCATTTTTTCCTCTCTTTTAATATTATGGATGTATATTATCTAGGTTGCGGGCTTTTGTATAGGCTAAGCCTGTTCCTCAATCCCATTCAGACATCGTAAATAAAATTATTGTTTTTTAAAAAAAAAACCCATAATATTTAATGTTTGAGCGACACTTATTGTTTTAGTAGTATTGGTGCTGTGGGGTCGGAAGACCGAGACCTTTTAAGGAACGAACATTCGAAAGGCAATATTCTATTAAAATTTTATCTAGGGCACTCCTAATAAATAATCTAGAGCATTCCACTACCATTCACATGGCTTTTCTTATCTAATCTCCCGTTTGTGTACGGAGTACACTAGAAGTACATTTCAGTATTATAACACTAGTTCCAAATATGTGATAGCATGTTTGACGGAGTCTAGAACAAAACTGTTAGTTTCCAGAGAGCCCACCAAATTCCAACTGATTTCGATCCTGAACAATTGATTCAATCAGCGACTTCTCAAGATGAATCCGAAGTTTTAAATATTCCAGTAGACATGGTCCCATCAATCAATAATTTTATCACCTACAGACAAGATATTCGAAGACAGAATTGCGTAATATACCAGTTACAGGCACAACAAGGACTAGTCTTTAATATTTGACCGTCATTGTACTGATCAATAAACATAGATCTTTTACAGCTGACCTTTATTGCACCGATCACTAAATATAGATCTTTAATATTTGACCTTCATTGCACTGATCATCAAATCATTGCACTAATCACCCTATATAGATCTTTAATATTTGACCTTTATTGCACTTATTACCAAATATAAATCTTTATTTTTTGACCTTTATCGCACTAATCACCAAGAAAGATCTTTAATATTTGACCTTCACTGCACCAATCACTAAACATAGATCTTTGAAGCGATAGTCGCATATTGTCTACGAAATTTGAAAAATATTGCCTAATACTATACAATCATTGGGAACATTTTAACACTTTATTAAAAAAGAATAATGATACCGGAAAGTGTAGTAAATCGACCTACCTGGTTTTGTATATGTTGCACGGAATTGGTTAAGATCACCGTTGATGTTTCAACTTGAAAATGATATATTTGCCAATTTCTCAACTGACTATAGTGAATTACAATGTATAGAATTATGAGTGTGCATGGATTCCTTTTATTCCAAGGCATTATCTTTACATTATTTTAACAGATGAATTTAAATAAATCAACCATTTCTTTAATATTTGACACTCACTGCACTGATCACCAAGACAGATCTTTTAACATTTTGATCTTCATCGCACTGATCACAAAATCATTGCACTGATCACTGAATATATATCTTTAATATTTGACCTTCATTGCACTAATCGCCAAATATAGATCTTTAACATCTGACCTTCATTGCACTAATCACCAAAATAGATCTTTAACAATTGACCTTCGTTGCACTTATCGCCAAATATAGATCTTCAGCATTTGACCTTCATTGCACTTATCACTAAGACAGATCTTTAACAATTGACCTTCATTGCACTGATCGACAAAGATAGATCCCCCTTTCTTCAGTCGTATCTAATCTATAAGTCAAGACTGATAAAATATGTTCTTGTTCTATTTTAATAGTCCTTAATCAGTGTATCAATAAAGAAGTGTGATTGTGTGTGAAATGGAAGTATTTATACATTTACTTGTTTTATATCTATTTTGTATATACGGAATCAATGGTGCAAGTTATAAAGTTGATAACAGTGTTGGATATGGCAGAACATTTGATGGTATTGGTGCCATTAGTGGTGGAGGGGTAAGCCGTACATTTGATTGTAAATTATTGACATTCATCCATTGTATATGTTGGTAGCGATTGGGCAGCCGCCGTGACTCAGTGAGTAAGGGGCTGGGTCCATCGCGGTATTCCGGTTTTCTTTGTCAGTGGTGTAGGACAGAAAGCGGATTGGAAAAAAACCTCGAGTCCTCCGGTTACCCCCAACTGCTAGAGAGAGGACCCCTACGCGTAAGCGAATTATAGAAATAAAAATTAACAATATGTCGGTGCCGAAATGACCTAGTTTGTGTCGAGTGAACGTTAAATCCCGTTTCTCTCCCTCCATCTCTATGTGGACGAAAACCGATATCCCGCGTATTCGTTAGCAAGCACGTAAACGGACCCTTGGAACTTTGAAGATGTAGATTTTGTATAGATAAATGCTTAGTTTGAATGTTTCAATAATAATACGATATATTTATTTTGTTACAGGCAACATCTAAATTGTTGGTTAACTACCCGACAGAACAGAGATCACAGATACTAGATTATCTATTCAAGGTAAAACATAAATTTATTTTTCTTATTCCAAACTGCATAATACAATTCCTGTAATTCCCAAACAAAACATCATGTTGCCACGGATTTCAATTTGCAAAGATGCCTCTTGTGGCTTGCAAACCCTTTCTAGTTCCCCATTACTTGTACTTGTAGGCTTTGTTTGCGGAGTCGAACTTCTCTCACACCCCCTATCCCACTCTCCGATAAGAACAAGTCGGACGAAAAAAACGCTAATCATGCTGCACTCAAATACTAAAGCGCGATATTCTGATAATGGGGTTGACTTTGGAGGTCAAGATGTTTACAAGTAATATTAAAGCTAATTTAACCCATCTTTCATCGCAGAGATTATTGTTTTTGTATGTATATTGTAGCCAAATTTTGGTGCCTCTTTACAAATATTCAAAGTGGAAATCGGTGGTGATATACAAAGTACAGGTACGTTTATTATTTTGATATAAAGTACAAATATGTTTAGCACCTTAAAGTTAAGTATGTTTAGTATCTTAAATTACACGCATGTTTAGTACCTTTAAGTACACGTATGTTTAGTACCATAAAGTCACGCGTGTTTAGTATCTTAAATTACACACATGTTTAGTACCTTTAAGTACACGTATGTTTAGTATCATAAAGTACACGCGTGTTTAGCACCTTAAAGTGCAGTATGTTTAGTACCTTAAAGTACACGTATGTTTAGTACCTTAATGTACACGTATGTTTAGTACCTTAATGTACACGTATATTTTGTACATTTAAGTTCACTCATGTTTAGTACCTTAAAGTACACTCATGTTTAGTATCTTTAATTACACGCATGATTAGTACCTTTAAGTACACGTATGTTTTGTACCATAAAGTACACGCATGTTAAGTATCTTAAAGTACACGTATGTTTAGTACCCTAAAGTACATGTATGTTTAGTACCTTAAAGTAAACGTATGTTTAGTACCTTTAAATTCACATATGTTTAAAGCACCTTAAAGTACACGCATGTTAAGTACCTTAAAGTACACGTTTGTTTACTACTTTAAAGTACACGTATGTTTAGTACCCTATAGTACATGTACACGTTTGTTTAGTACTGTAAAAGAATTAAATATTATTTATATATTAATCAGTTAACCGGATTTGCTTTGGATTTTGATTTTGTGTATTGTTTTGAAAAATGAAAGAACATTGATGCCTTTATGTCATAAAACTAACAAATTATTTTACATGTAGATGGAACAGAAGCATCTCATATGCACAATAGTTGGGATGAGAATTATAATCGTGGTTATGAATGGTGGATGATGAAAGAAGCTAAAAAGGTTGGTCTTTAAATTGATCATTTTTCGTATCATTCCATCATCAAAGCCCTTGTCCGGACACCCTTTAGTCATGATTGACCCTGAATAGCCAGAATTATCTACTAACGACCCGTTGGCAAAGTTTTAGAGATCTACAGAGACACATTAGGTATTTATGTTCATTCAGGTAGCTCTCTGTACCATATCGTTGTAGTGTCATTTTATATTTGTATTAGTAACAGGTCGCTTTTTCTTTATAGAGGAATCCGGATATTAAGCTGTACGGATTACCATGGGGATTTCCAGGATTTTTGAAGGACGCTTACGACAGACCGTGGGGTAATATACAATCAACAGCTGATTATGTAGTTAAATGGGTTAATGGAGCGCGTGTTTATCATAATCTCACTATGGATTATATAGGAGTAAGTATAATTTACATTTGAAACATGTAACATTAGGTCACCATATTAAATACAAAGGATCATAATATCGAATTTGCAAGTAAAATCATCAATGAAAATGTCCATATTTCTGATCATTAATATAACTAACTACATTTTTTTTTCAAGATTTGGAATGAAAGCCCCTATAATATAACTTATATAAAGGTAAGCAATCATATTTTTCTTTATTTTTGATTATCAAGCCATCTGATTAAAACACAGATCCTATTTCGTTTCGTTTTATAATTCAAAATTTCGTTTTATTTATCTTTACAAAAAAAAAGCAACCAAAAAAACCGAAACGAAATCTGTATTTTAATCAGATTGGATTACCAAATTAATATAAACAACGACCATGACTTGTCTTTATGTCTATAAAGAGAACTGACCATCGCCCATATGGGTTCGTTTCACGTAGGATGCGTGAATGTAAGGGGTTTTAGCGTTTATACCCCCTCGCCCCTCTCCTAATCACAACCTACCAAGTTGGCTCATCAAAATATCATAGAATAGTCTTTTTTAACCATAACCCTCTGTAGCCGAAACGTCGGTGGCGGAACGAAAGTTTGAGCTAAATAGTAAACGAACCGACATTATGATCTACGTTTTAATTATATTGACTGAAGGAGGATTTCAACTTTCTGAAAGTAATTCTTGATATTTTGTTTATACAGACACTAAGGAAAACTCTAGACAATGCAGGCTTTAATAAAACTAAGATTATAGCTAGCGACAATAACTGGGATATTGTTGGCGATATGACCAAAGATGCTGATTTAAATAATGCTATTTTTGGCGTCGGGTTAGTATGTTGAATTATAGAAACTTTAAATTTGTTGACAGACACTAAGGAAGTCTCTTGATAATGCTGGTTTTGGTAAAACTATGATCATTGCCAGTGATCAAAATGGTTGGGATATAGCTGGCGATGTGAACAAAGATGCCGAATTAAACAATGCTATTTTTGGCCTCGGGTTAGTATATTATGATATGAAAATAAGGGGGAAAGAGAGAGAGAAATGGGGTTTAACGTCCACTCAACACAACTAGATCATTTCGGGACTAGCATATGGTTTAATTTTATTTCAATAATTCGCTTGCGCGTAGGGATCTTTAGCAGTGGGAGGAAACCGGAGTGCCCTGAGGAAACCCACGAGGTTGAGAAGGCGCCACTATTTCAATGCCACATACGCTCACACCAGGGCTCAAAACCACTGCCGCAAGCCAGAGGTGGCCGGCCAGCCAGAGGTCGAAGCGGGGCACTCTAGAGCACTAGGCCACCCCAACACCCCATGGCAATGACAAACTATTAACATAGAACTTATACCATTGTAAATTGTTGACATCTGCACTATCTTTTGACTATTTTTTTATTTGATATAATAGGCCACATCAATTTGATTTTCTGTTCTTCGGGAACACATAACTTCTTGTTTCTTCGGGAAAAAGACCTATGTAAAAACCGAAAGTAGTTGGTTTTGCTGTTCAAAAGATTTTAGTTCCAATTTCAATTTATTAAGTTTTGAAACTTTTAAAAAAAAAATCATGAGAAAGAAAATCAAGTTGGATTGGATGCGTTTTAAATTTGTATCAAGCAAGTTTATTTTTTGTTTAACATATTCCACCTCTAGATCTCATTATCCGGGTACCAACTCAACCCAGACAGCTTTGACTCTCAATAAACCATTATGGGCATCTGAAGATTGGGGGTGTCCTGATGAATTAACAGGTTCAGGATGTTTGGCCAGAGTGAGTTCAACAACATTTTAATTTATTACAGGTCTCATTATCCAGGAACAATCTCCACCCCAGAAGCTGCTTCTTTGAATAAACCGTTGTGGGCATCCGAAGACTGGTCTTGTGTAGATCCGCTAGTGGGCCCTGGTTGTTTGGCAAGGGTAAGGTCGCGTAAATGTCAAGCGAATGTTCTATCTTAAGATTGCATTTTTGCAAATGTTCAATAGCAAACAACAAATTAATTGAGCGAAGTTGATTATAATGTTTATAAAGGCGAAACTTAAGTAATATGTTGATACCGAGTACGTTACCATAGCTATGATTTTTTTTTTGTATTTTCAGACTCTGAATCAAAATTATGTGAATGGCTATATGACATCGTAAGTTATCTTCATGTTTTATAATTTATAGCAGAACTAAAGTAGTTGTAGTAGTAGTCGTAGTAGTAGTAGTAGTAGTTGTAGTAGTAGTGGTAGTAGTAGTAGTAGTCGCCTTTAAAAATAGAAGTTGTGTTGTATTTACTTAATTAGATTCTGATTTACTTTTTTTCCTAGTACAATAATTTGGAATATAATATCAAGTTATTATTATGGATTACCATGGTATAATTCTGGTATTATGACGGCATCTGAGCCATGGTCTGGTCATTATATTGTTCCCCAAAATATATGGGTAACCGGTAAGTCTATTTTATCCATTATTCCTAATCTTAATAACATCCGGTAAACATATTCTGAAAGACATTTTTGTGAAAGATTTTATTTTGTCTTTTGGCATTACCACTGCGACTGCTACGTTTTAATGTTTAGTGTAAGAACTGGGCGTCTACGCTTCGGTGACCAGTGTAGCAAATATAGGTGGAATAAAATGGCAGGAATATTGACATAATCAATCTATTGGTACAATTCGCTAAATTTTCAATTTTATCTGAAAGGTATTGGCTGGTAAATCTGAAAACTACATTTTGGATCACTGCTCATATATAGCCAAAAATATATACACTAAACAGACATGCATGACTATTATCTTCCACAGCTCATACGACCCAATTTACATCTATTGGATGGAACTATTTAAAACATGGATATGGTGTTGGTAAATTAAATGGAGGAGGTAGTTACGTTGTATTAATCAGTCCAGATGAACAAGATTTAACCATCATAATAGAGACATTGGTAATAAATATATTTTTTATTCATAATTTTGTATCATGATGCACCCATCCCTACCCTCGACACACCTTTGCAAAACATAATAAGACTTCTCTGTTTTTTCCCTATTAATGATTAAAAAATTTAACCAATTTAAGTCGGTGTCTGTAAATATTTGTTTATATTTTTTTTTAGAGCCACGATTCTTCGATTTGTACACGCCCACCACTGGCACCTTACAATGTAGTTGCTGGACAAACTGCAACTTTTGAGCTGGCAGGAATCCTGGTGAGTAAGAGAGAAATGAATATTATTTCAAGACCAAATAAAACGAGTTTTACCGCCCTACTTTTCTAAAGAGCCGATTGAATGGAAATGGGTATAGGTTATTTGCTCCGACAGCTGCGTCACGACCTTTTCTTGGTTTTGATTTCCATATGTAGTGATCTTTAACAAGATGTCGATGGTATACAAAGGGTGGACTCCGGCTCATTGCCCCATTCGAACGAATAGACGCTTTTCAGATTGTCCGTCATGCATCGATGACAAATGAAAACCAGGTTGGAAAATAGCTGTAATATCGTTTATATATATATAGAAATTCCTTTCGTTCATTTTCAGAAACAAAGATTTACGTCACTGAATACATGGTATAGTAGAATAGGTTATTATAAATTTCCCTCCGTTTCATTTGAAGACAGAGGAGCTTCATCGGTAAATAAATCATTATTTTTATTATTATTTAGAGATCCTCTGTCCTTTCTCTCTCTAGCTTATTCCATTTCTAATTCATCATATCTTTGTAAATACTAAACTGAATCGAGCCATTTTTGGTATGATATTATTTCTAGAGATTCAACTTTTGGGGATTTATTTTTGGTATTAAGAAGAGCAACGGCAAATATTTATTACTAGTTGTTCTTTGATATATGAATGGATATAGCATTTGGCTCAATAAACGAGATAAATAAATTATTTTATAGATACAAAATGGCTCTGTATCTGTATACCTCGGAAAGGACGAAGTTTGGACTTTGTCAACTGTTAAATCTGGTTTTAAGGGCGGTTTTCCATCAATACCGGCTTCCAAACAGTTTCCCCTTCCATATATTGAAGATTTCGAAGGTAATCCTTGTATATTGATTTATAATGCCAACTCGGCCAACAGATTGAGTTTGGTTGCTGAATAGTTTTTATTTATGTACATACAATTATCATTAATGATAACTATTAAGTTGGCGACATTATAGCTCTCTCGTCGAGCTTATCGTTCCCTTCCACCAATGTTTCCGGTAAAACTTGCGAGAAGAGCCAGCCGTGTTTGCTAATTAATTCGGTAATAGGGATAATTCAAAACCGAAAGTGCTTAATTGCATTCCCGACCGTTTTGTATTTATTTTTACAATTTCAAACTACTCGTGTTTATGCAACTTTGAAGTCTATACACGCCTTTATATTTATATCTTTTGAAGTATGTATATTTTGATTAATATTTTCAGGCTATGAAGTTGGAGAAGAACCATTTAATTTAGCTCAACAGGTTGGATCGTTTGAAGTAGACCAGATTAATAATGTAAAGTGTATGAAACAAGCTGTATTAGAGACGCCTGTTCATTGGTTCTATTGTCTAATAGGCACTTACAATACATCATTAAATGTTATTGGAGATTACACATGGTAAAGAATATTCTAGCCCCCCCCCCCTTTTAATGTTTTAATGTACTATGAACATTTCACCATTGGCATTAAACATCAGAACCTTCAGAATAAAATTTATTTCACGATTACTACCCGAAAATCCGGGGATGAGAATTATGTAACAAACCGAATCGCACTATTTATGGGTTTATGGACCAGTAGGCATTAAAATAATATATTTTGTTGTCGCAAGGTTTCACCGACAGAATATATGAAATTTCCAGTCGTAACATTATTGTGTAACTGTATATATATTTGATATAGTCCTGTACATTTAATATAGATAAAGTTACTATATTTCTATTTAATACTGAATATTGCTATTTAATACTGTATTTCTTTTTTGGTACCGTATTTATATACTTCATATTTATTTATATTTAATATTTATTTATATTTAATATTTATTTATATTTAATATTTATTTATATTTAATATTTATTTATATTTAATATTTATTTATATTTAATATTTAATATTTATTTATATTTAATATTTATTTATATTAATATTTATTTATATTTAACATTTATTTATATTTAATATTTATTTATATTTAATATTTATTTATATTTAATATTTATTTATATTTAATATTTATTTATATTTAATATTTATTTATATTCAATATTTATTTATATTTAATATTTATTTATATTTAATATTTATTTATATTTAATATTTATTTATATTTAATATATACGATGTTACTGTATTTATATTTAATGCTGTAATCATATTTAATACGGGTGTTACTGTATCTATATTTAATACGTGTTTTTACACTGTATTTATATTTGATACTGTATTTATATTTAATACTGTATTTATTTTTGATACGGTATATATATTTGATACTAAACTGTATTTATGTTTAAACTTAATAATCATATTACTATATTTATTTCTAAGGCAAGATATCCGTGCTGACGTTGCTGTAAAATTGGACGGAGAAAATACAACTGATTCGGTTTATCTTTCTGTAAGAACAACAGCTTGTGGTTGTCAAGCAGACATCGAATCTGGACTTTTCTTGTTTTTCTCTCCAAAACAACAAAGTTATGTCCTGTCATCGGATTTGTGTATGTTGAAAATAATTAAGTTTTGAATTTGTAATTGCTGCTATCATATTCCGTGAATAACAGATGTGAATTATGGAAGATTTGAGCATAAACGATTTCGTCGAACCCAACCTTAAAGGGTTAGGGTAAGAAGATTAATTAGTTGCTCTGTATAATAGTCCCGATACGATGACAGGTAGTACTCGCCCTAATCTTCCAATATTCTCGGGATAGAAACACCACTGTCCACACACTGCATGGTGTATGCCCTTCTTCATTATTCCAGTTAAAACGGACGTAAAACCTCATTTCATTTTACATTTTCAGGCCAGAAACGACTAACTGTTTTAATTCAAAACAAAAGATATTATTTTTTTATATTTTTTTCTTGGAAATAATAGCCTACTTTTTTGTGTTTTATGGATTGAGTAGAAGACACAATTTAAAATCATATTATTTTTTTACATATATAGTGAGAAAGAACGTTCTGGCTTCTGGAAAAGTACCAACTGTCACCAATGATTGGGATGTTATCAAACTACAAGCTAAGGTAGATTTATTTTTTCTTGTTCTGGAGTTTCAGTGGCCCAGTGAGTTAGGCATTGACTCGAACATGAAAATCCCATGTTACATACCGGTATTGGCCGAGAAAATTCATCGGAATATTTTTGTGTTGTTATTGTAGTACGTCAGAGGGCCTGACAAGGGATGAAAAACACAGACCTCGTGTACACATTGTCGTGCACGCAATAGAACGCTGGGCAAAATCGTCTTTATACCATAGCACACGGCCTATTCTTATATCGAATTCCAACTGTCCAGGGATCTTTTGTGTACACGCCAATGTGTACACGGGACCTCGACTAGACAGCTGTCCTGCGTCACTGACAAGGGAAACTACGCCGGAAAATCGGGATTGACTTTCTCGGCCAATGCAGGGATCGAACACCCTTTCCCACTTAGCCACCGTGATCCCCGACTGGCAAGTAATAGCTTCTGGTCGTTCATATGGGTTTAAAAACCCGAGGTTCCGTGTATAGGGTGGCAATTTGAATTCGACGGAAAGTAGGTATTCTCTAGGAAAAATTTTCCCCACGTCACACGGCATGGCATTACACGTCAGTTTTTAATATCCCTGAAAAGTAGGACGTTAAGCCTCATTTCATTTCATTTCGTGTCATATCATCAATGTAACTGAAATACAGATTATATTTCGTTTCGTTTTTTATACTTTCGATGGCCTACGCTACATGAAGATCTAATCATTTGTACTGACAGGACGCGTCAGTGATCGTATGGGCCAGGTTTGACCCTATGGCGTCAGATTCTTAATAGTTAACCCACTGTATCGTGCATCGCACGCCAAGATGTCGCCGTAACAGGTGGTTTCATTCGTTAATCCCTGACGCCATCCAGAATGCAAGTTATATATATACCTCTTCCAGATCGTATAGTACAGACAAAAAACCTCATCGAAATGTTGAACTATAAAAAAACGAAACGAAATGGGATCCGTATTTTAATCAGATTTGTCATTTCATTTATATCTCCTTCACCTAAGGATTTGTATCCTTCAAAATCTGTATTGTATTTATTTTGCAGGGAGATCATGTATGGGGAGCAATTAATAATAATATGCTATTCAACATAAGTATTCCAGTATCTATCTCTCATGGTTGGGTGGCTGTGGGTACATATCCTTATGGAACTGCCTACTTTGATGATTTGCATATTAATCCCGTGTAAAATATATAATATTTAATAATAAACCATTTAGCCTACTATAAGCCTGAGGCTTATTTTCAATTTGTTCCTTGGCACAGATCGTGCGATTGATCTCGATCATTACTGCAGGAAGAAACCGAAGAACTCGGGGGAAACCTGCCTGATCGGACGGGAGACCGATTATCCCCCTCACTTACAACGATAAAGTTCTTGCACTGAGCTGGTATTGAATCCTCGACGCTACATCGTTGCATTGGTGAGAAGCCACCCCTCTATTGCCACAGCTATCCGACCAGCATAAGGAACTTTGAAATAAATAGAATTAGAAACATGACCTTCAAAATGACGCCACAGCCTAAGATTGCTTAAACCGGGTGTAGACCAAAAATTGGAAAGTTACCCCCCCCCACCCCAAAAGAAACCCCAGGTTTTTTAATTGCATTTTTGGCTCTTTGTGATTATGAAGTTTAATATGAAAATGGCAAGATATGCTAGTCGAATTTAAGGGGGGGGGGGGTGACTGGGCAGCAGTCAGGGGCACCGATATTAAAAGATGCCCAAATTAATACTCTAAAACAAAATGTACCATAAATAAATGCTTTTCGCCGCCAATGTAAGGCAACCATTTGGTTTCTGTCGGAATATTCACCCTTTTCACTGTTGATGCTATGGCCAATGCAAGCTTAATCCGACCTTGCTTTGTAGGATATGAATGTCATGGATTTATCATTAGAGTCAATAGGGCGAGAATTATTTGTATTAGTCCAGATAATGCAAAAATTTGCAACGATTTCAATGGAGCCCAGTGGCCGAGAGCATGTCGCTGGTACATATAGCGAACATCTTCAGCGACACGTTTGAAGGTCTATACCTCAAATAAAAGAAAAATGATTGTGTTTCAAATGCTTTGACAGAACAAAAGAAAGACGGAGAAATGTTTTTATCCTCAGTATGAAATGCTCATCGTCGAACCCAGTCACGATTTTCAGTTAATAAACATCTACGACAAATTTGGACATTTTACCCCAATCAAAAGTTATTGCGTTCCGAAAGGTACGGCGGATGGACTGGCAGGAAGACCAACGGACGTACTCATCTCAACAGTCCGCAATCGTCCCCGAAATAAGAGATCAATGCAACCTTTTAAAATAATTTATTTGTGCATAGATATGAGAAAATGAAATTAATATTTTCATTTCTGCTCATAAACAGAATCAACAAGTGCAATAAAAGCAATAGAAACACATATTCCATAAAAAAAGATAAAATATTTGTAACATAACATTAACCCAAATGCACTAGACTGATGCCATTTTGCTATTAATACCATATGGACAATCTAGTGACGCCACATTGGTATATCAGTTAATAAACTTTATGGAAGACTTTCAGCTCTTTATTAAGAATATTATTTATTAAAGTTTTTGGTTCTAATTTCTTAAACCATATCTAAATATTATGAGAAAAACACATTTTTATGCGAATTTCGAATTTAGAAAATCAATTCGTTGACTTAATGCATGAATGTCGATTTCGGATCAGTTTTAACTAAACACGGATGGGGCAGAAAAGGTGGGGGGGCGTTAAACCCCATTTAATTTAATTTCTTAATACAGTGCTGGATTGTCTTCCATAAAAGCAGAGCTCAAATAATCATAACATTGGCCTGTCTTTTGGCAATAAATTGTCTGACATTTATTTTATAAATCCTATAAATAGAAATCAAATATAACATGGTACCAGTATAATTAGGGACTATTTATGTATAAGCATTTGACAACCATATGACACATAGACAAAAGTAATAATATACTATTTGAGGAATATAATAGCGCATCGACAAACATATAAATACATAAAACCATATCTTAATAATACACGTAAAACGTGCGGTAGCTAAAAGTGATTACCCATAATTAAGACAAATCAGTAGTAACTGAAAATGACGTCATCGCAGCCATTATGGAATAATGACGCCAAACGATTAAGCTTGCCAAATTTCATGTCGATCATAATGGAATTGACGGAACCGCAAGGAGAAAAATCTCCACGTGGATGCATCCAGTTCATAGGTAAAAAAAAAAAACATCCAAAAATTATCGTAACTAGATATGCGAATACATAACATTAACTAGATATGCGAATACATAACATTAACTTTATTTTAAATTAAAACAACATGATACATATATATATATCTATATGCTAAGGCTCTGTGAATGAATAAATGAATAAAAAATAACACTATATCTTTACACAGCAGAACAAACACTAACAACATACATATACCAATAATCTGCTGAGTACCGAGGACAAGTTAGCCATTTAGTATTATCATTTATTGCACGAGTCCCATCCACAAACAAAACTAAACATCCTAAATTTCGGTTTAAATTTGTTTACTCTTCTTCACCGGAATATGATGGAAAATGGCAGACAATTTAAAAGTAAAAGGGTGGATCTAAAGTTGATTTAAGAATACCAAGTACAAGAGTGCTATATGAACCGTCCGTCCGTCCGTTTTTCGATCAATCGATGCACTATTGTCCATAAAACAAGCATACTCGATTTGACTCAATCAAAAGTTCCTGGTTTAAAATTGATTCGACGTTTAGTTTTATCTAAAGTAGATGGGTTTACCTTACTAATAGTTTAAAAATGAAAAAAAATCAATATTATTTGAAAAATAGTTTAAAAATTCAAAAAAACAAATTATTTTAATGATGACAGACATATATATTTTAAAATCAAGAATGAGTGAGAATCACGAATATACGAATGATGAATCATAATGTGACTGGAATATTGATAATAATTGTAGAAAAATAGATAGTACGAACTATACACTGATTTAATATTGATTAATGCTAAAACCTATGTAGGATTTTAAAAGGGGGTGCAGCAGAGTGGTGGTTTGCCAATATAATACCCAAGTTACTGATATCAATCATAATCCAGTGTATTATTTTATAATTGAAAGACAGTCAAATCTTTTTGTAGAGGGGGGGGGCATTTCTCGAGGCGCCTTATTTTTCTGGGTGTTTGATGTACCCCCTGCACCCCAGCTAGATACCACCCTGATCTAATACCAGATGACATCTTAACAACCTCATACGACACTTGGATAATTTGGATCTATTACCAGATGATACCTAAAGGACGTAGCTTAGCAAGCATAGCCGACAGTATTAAATGGGGTTCTAATACCAGATGACACCTAAAGTATGCGACAATCGAATCAAATACCAGATGTCAGTTGAGCTAGGTAGCTTAACAGCCTTGGGCAATACTATTAAAACCGGATCTAATACCAGATTCAAGCTAAAGGAGATGGAGCATTTATCCTGATCCTGTGTAAGAACACCGTGACACCGTTAAATTCCGATTTAACATCATATGCCTGAAAGTGGAGATGGAATCACGACCTCATGTTCCCCGTATTCCATCTCCACTTTCAGGCATATGATGTTAAATCGGAATTTAACGGTGTCACGGTGTGTGTACGGGAATAAAATACTGTGGTATTATTAAAATCGGATATACCAGTGACAGAATAGTCAATCTGATGACGATGGTCAATTATGGTAGAATGCCAACTAGGGATATGGATAACTAGCCTGGGTCTCAACTGTGAATGGATGATTAACAGTAAAAATATACATATGATTTACAAATAGTTAAAATGAATTAGGAATTTAAAATCATAAGAAATATCGTGCGACAACAGTCAGGGAAGCTAGTAGATAAAACGTTGAAGTTATTCTGTCAGAACCTGAAAAGATAAATTAATGTTTATGTTTATGTATGACGTACTTCCGGCGTCTATTTTTAGACCATTCGTTCATATCTCAGGTTTAACGTCCACTTCCCCCTAGGGTGATATTGTGGACAAATTTTAGCCCATGATAAATCGCAATCTTCAAAGTGATCGAGAATGCGATGGGAAATAACATGGGGTTACTTTTTCGGATAATCAGTTTTTAGGTTATTATTTTTTTTTAAAAATATTTTGGACATATTATATCGCTAAACATTTCTGTCTTTTAGAAATTAAGCTTCAATACAGGTAATTCAGACGAAAAAGATAAAAGAAAATGAATGTTTACAGACAATTTCATCTTTTTTTCCCATGACATATTAAATAGATCTTGGAGGTGGTCTAGTTTTATCCAAAATATGAACAACAAGTTTTCTGGATGAATTTTCCAAAGCCGCAATTCGCTAATCATTCTCGGTTTCCCCAGTGGACTCACACCGTTATACTTCACAATAAACTGGGTTAATCCATAGGGTTTCCACGATTTAAAATTATCTGCCCTGGCCTAGATCGTAGCTACGAACCAATCAGAAAACAGTTTACAAACCAATCGTGTCCATTTACTGAATGATTTATGTAAATAATGTATATATTTCTAATTTATTTATATTTAATTGTATTGTCAAAATCTGTAGCATATGTTGCTGATTTCAAATATGAATCATATCTATATGTTTGGCTTTTGTTATTATTATTACTATTCGTTCTTTGTTTGAAATAAAATTATGTCATTCTGTTATGTTTATTATTTTTGAACTTCTACTTGGCATTTTAATTCACAAATGCTATATACTCGTGTGGCCAAGAACAGATTTACATCAGGTTATGCACTGTACAATGTTTATGTCAAAATCAGGCAATTAGATTTAAGAAAAAATTCCAACAGTAAAACACCCACCACTACCCAGACATATCCGTATACAAATGTTTAAAGTGAGAAACCCAAATGATCAAAAACTTGAGAGAGTCAGAATGAACACAGGTATGTTGAAATGTCGACAGGGTCAAAAAAAAGAACAAGAATTAATGATCACATGTGGCAAGACTACTCATGGGGATATACCAAAAAACGATTAAATGAAAATTTTCTACAGACCCTTTTGTGGACGAGCCCCAAATTCGTAAAAAAATTTAAAAGGACACACAGATTCCATATGAACGATTCAAATTATTCACTGAATTTGCATTAAAACATCTATCTTGCACTTGACCGATATCTAGAACAGTATGTTCCGAGTTACTGAAGACATTTCACAGAGTAGACCTTGTGACTCGTGACCACAGAGCTCTGAAGTCAGCGTGTACTGACTCACTGGCTTGTTCAGTATAGAATCCCAATCTCAATTCTCTTTTCCTGATCTGTCTGTTGTATATCGAAGAATGGAACTACATTATCAATGGAACTGGCTGGTGATTGGGATCCGCAAGTCTTTGTATGTCGACTGACTCAAACTTGTGGATTGAACCCTTGTAATTGCTATCGAGCATCTTTCTGAAACATTTGATCCTCACTTCACTGAACGCTTTGAATACGTCAACGACTTTTTGTCCGGCTAGTCCAACTTTGTCTTCAACCATTAAAGCTTCTAGCAACCCACGATTTTCGAGTAAAGCTCTACATTGAGGTCCATTATATTCCCCACCATGTAGTGGAGGACGGCGGACTGATCAGTTCCTGACAGTGAAGTCAGATTCGCCGAGTAAATAGCCCACCTGTTCGTCAACCCCAGGGAAGTTTCTGACTAGCGACTGGTCGACATAGCTTTTGAAATCAGTTGCCAATAAGTTGTGGAGTTTGGCTGCAGTCTCTTATTCACTCACATTTTTTCTAATTGATCCAAGATGACTTTGCTCAACCAAATTGCGTCATCGAACTAAGGAAACTTACCCGACCCTACACTAATCATTTATATATTGCCAGTGGTGGAACTGTATTTGCTGCTGGGTTTGAAGAATAGGTTGTACGATCACGTTGTAGCCAAAGTTGGAGCAGTCAGACCAAAAGTCGTTGACGTATTCAAAGCTGTCAGTGAAGTGAAGAACAAATCTCTCGGAAAGATGCTCGACAGCAATTACAAGGACGCAATCCACAAGTTTGAGATTCTATACTGAACAGGCCAGTGAGACAGTACATGCTGACTTCGGAGCTCTATGGTCACGAGTTAGTTACAAAAGAGACATGAACCACAAGGACTACTCTGTGAAAGGTCTCCTGTAGGTCGTAACATACTGTTGTAGACATCGGTAAAGTGCAAGGTGGATGCCTGTACCAACAACAGGCCCGGGACTGTACAGCGCAGTGGACGCTTATGGCTGGCCCCCGGATCCATTCACTTGATTTGATAATTGTTTACTTTTATGTCCATTTTCTGTCTTGTCCGCAGGTTTATCTTGTAAATTTTTGTTGTCCGTGTAGTGCTGTCCTCCTGCACTTACTATTAAAGTAAATTCAGTGAATAATTAGAATCGTTCATATGGAATCTGAGTATCCTTTTTATTTTTTCACAAATTTGGGGCTCATCCACAAAAGGGGTCTATAGAAAATTTTCATTCAATCATTTTTTGGTATATTCCCATGAGTAGTCTTGCCACATGTGATCATTATTTCTTGTTCTTTTTTTTGACCCTGACGACATTTCAACATACCTCTTAAGAGTTTTTGATTCAGTGATCAAATTAAAATAAAACCCAAATCAGAAGGAAAATAAAAAAGTTGTTTTAAATCATAGCAAAGAAAACATAGATAGTATTTATTGTAACAGGGGTGACGCAAGAGGAATGGCGTGTAACCAAACAACGGTGAAAATATTTAATGTAACAGTAGCGGCGCCAGATAAGTGTCGTGGGTCCAAGGCCCGGTCCTTCCCACTTTCTGATGAAGCTAAATCGAATTAGTTCTATTAATAGCGTTTCTCATCTAGGCCGTTCTCAAAATTGTAGGTTTCCCTTGAAATATTTAATAATGGTTATGGCCGGTGACCGTACCCCTTACCCTCTACCGGAAGTTACTGGCACCGTCATGTTCAAAATCATAACCCCCTGAGTGCACCTCCAAATGCTATGCCACCCCTTGATATATATTACTGTATAACTCACCATTATCCTATAATACTTTTATAGATTTGTTTACCACGCCGTTACTATGTAGATAAGATTGTAATTATCGCGTTGTTATTGCAGGATTTTAAAACAAACTATATCATGTTCATCTACAAACTCAAATAACACAAATCTCCACATTTTTCAAATACAACGTTTGAATTAAATAATTTGGATATATCAAAATAACGTTTGTTTACAGGAAGTGACGTTATTGAGAGATAAACATCGGCCGTTATTCCAGAATATTGCAAAATGTCAGAATTTCTAAATCAATATAAGCATTTAGCAATAAGTTTAATTAAAGGCCAAATATTTACTAGTCTTTATACTGGCTTATCTTCAAAAGAAGGCTTGATCTTGCTTTAATTTCTACCATCTTATCATGCCTTTAACGTATTGACCTGCATATTTCGGCACTAATTTCAATTGGCTAACGACCCATCTAGGGGCCTATCAAGTCTCGCGCTTTCCAGCTAAACTGTCTACCTATGATTATTGAGTTGCGAACATCAAGGTTCGTTTAATGTCAAGGTTTCCATGGAGGTCGCCATGTTTGATCTGAGTGTGTCTGTGTCACAACTTCTAATTTGTACACTTCTGTATGTGGTAAAAGGGGAATAAGTATAAAAATAGATCGACAATTGCATACTAGTCTAGCAACGTCTAGACGTTGTACAACATGGGCTTGCGTTGGCTTATTGCCTCATTATTTAATTGCTGTTAATCTGACCGTTGACGAAATACCCGGAAAACATTTCTTTTACCATTGAAATTCCTTGATTCAGTTAATGGTGATCTGGTAGAGAGGGGGAGGGGGCGTCCAAGTTATCTAACATACGGACATTAAATCACACGGTGCGGCATCAAGTTCGTCCAACCATTAAAAATCCTCGTTTTAGTTAATGCTGATCTGGTTGAGAGCGTCCAATTTGTCTAACATACGGACATTAAATCACACGGTGCGGCATCAAGTTCCTTTCACTGCTAAACAATCCTGCGTGGAAGCGATTTATCAAAATGCCCGATAAATTTATTACTGTTTTGAACATTGAGCCTAATCACAGCCCCGCCCCACCCGCCTTAATCCCAAAATAAATAGATGGCACAAAAGGATTGCTTGCAATTATTTGTAAAACTATCTTTTCATAAAGCAATCAAATTTCTTATCATTTGCTTGCTTAAAGTTAATGTTACAACACGTACGTGCGTACACATACACAATAAAATTTGTTGTGGTAAGAAAAAATTTGGCTTACCTCCCGATAAGGAACATTTGCTACGTCTTGCTATCGAAAAACCTCCAGCCGCAGCCTTAGGCACAGACCTGTTCTTATGTGTTTGAGCATTTCGCCCTGAAAAAATAACAATTTTTTGTTGTAAACCATATGATTAACCATGACTAATGTGATTTCTGATAGCAACAAGGTAGACAGAAGAAAGATCACGTTCTGGTCTTGTCAGCAAGTTAAAGCCCCCAGGCTTAATGGAATTTTAAGAAATTTAGCACGAAATTAAATGGAGTTTAACATCCATCTTTTCTCCCCCATCAAGGCTAACGAAGGGAATTTTACCGGAACAGTAATTCTATGGGCTACTCTTATTTCGAATTCAATTCTCACGGGTTATCTTACGTGCACACCATTGTGTACATGAAGGCCTCGCTACTTCGTGCCATCCCAACGACTGGACGCTGTCTCTTGATAGGCCGTCCGTTCTGCACCAATGACGTCTTGAACTCACGCCGGAAAATTCCGAGGAACTATTGCGGCCACACCCTGGACGAACCCGGACCACCAGGTTAGTTAGATAATGCCTTATGCACTGAGCCACCGTGGTACTTAATTTTGACACACATAGATGATCTTTAACACTCAGTTTTTGACGTTTTCAAACATTGCTTCTCGGATGTTTAAACAACATATTTTTCGACAGGTTTGAAACTAAACCAACCTCACTTGTAGCTTTAATATTTCAGGAATGTTCTCTTACTTTATCATCGGAGAAAGCCCCTTTTCTGTTTAATTCAAAAAATATACTCACCCAGAAAATAAACTTGTAATTCTGTGCATCCCTCTTTGGTGGATGTCAGAGCCATAACCAGGACCTCCGACTCACTAATTTGCAATTCTTGAGCAATTGTTTGACTAATCTGGGCACTGTATATAAATATATAAAAGTCATTGATGATTGGCAAACATAAAATTTATTAAACATTAGATCGTTACAAGTTCTGGGGATAAGCAAATTGATATGGGTTATATAGGAAATAAAATAAAATTATATCGCATAAATTAACTAATGTGCCCGGGTGGTAGGTGGATGGAGTCCATCAAAGAGTGTGTTGAATTTTCAGTGCAAATATGTATTTTATAAAGCAATGTAAGCGTTTGCTATCGGAAGCATATAACAAACGATGTAGTTTCTTGAGATAAAACATTCTTCTAGAGCATTTTCATGGGAGCCACCGGGGACTTGAAAGTAGTTCAAATGGCGGGATTCGTCTCACAGCATATAACAAACGATGTAGTTTCTTGAGATAAAACATTCTTCTAGAGCATTTTCATGGGAGCCACCGGGGACTTGAAAGTAGTTCAAATGGCGGGATTCGTCTCACAGCCGAGTTTAGAAGTATAGTACCGGAGTCTACCGAGCTTATAATATGAGATAACTGGTTAGGATTTGAAACCTGCTGCTGGAACGTCGGTAGTCGAAACGTTGTATAAGTCAAGGATTATTACCTGTCAATATTTGCAGGAGTAACAATAGATAACATCAAAGGTGTTGGTGTTCCTACAGGCATTAGAGTAGCACACGCTATTCTACCAGCTCCTTTATTCTCTTCATGAAACACAACAGCCTTACCGATAACTGCAAATATAAACACATTGATTAAAGCACTGAACATCGAAGAAGATGATCGTTGCACTTCAAGCTCATATAATCATTGATTGAAGCAGTGATTCTCAACTAGTGTGTCACGACGCACAGGTGTGCTGCTAGAAATTAGCGGCACACAAAGAAAATATGAAAAAAACACATTGAGTACCTGTATTTTTCTTTATTTAGTTTTAGTCATTCTATGTGTCTATGACTAGTCTGTGTCTACCGTTGTATGCCGTCTATTACTAGCCATGTTTTATTTTACAAAACTCAACTCTTTTTCATATATTTAGCCAGGTGTGCCGACATGTTTTCACGTGTTCCAAGATGTGTCGTTGGCTAAAAAAGGTTTGTAAACCACTGGTTAACGTATAGAACTGATTCGAGTATTGAACATAAATGAAACTAGATATTCACATGATTTATTAAAGCATTGAACGTCGCGAATGTATTTATTATCATTGATTAAATCGCTGGACACCATGAAACCAAACAATCTCCGGGGATGGTAATGCGGTTGATAATGGTGAGACTGTTTGGCCCTGTCGCCACTCCTGATTTTTGTCCGGGTACCCCCCCCCCCCACTGCCAAAGAACCGAACGCTCAAATTCAACCATGCGTTTGTGTCGAGTGGACGTTAAACCCCCATCAACCCCTCCTGCATATACTAACCTGAATACATTCCGCTTAGTGGTAGATACACGTCTGTATTGAACATCCTACCGGAACCTATGGTATAGGTACCTAGTTTATTACTCTGATCACCTACTTCACATCGTAAAGGATTCGTGGCACCACATTCAGAATAACCAGTCTGGAATATTAAAAACAATAGTCTGCAACAAACTTAAGGTAAAGATTGTTAAACGTTATGGAATCGATATGAATTTTCCAGGAACTTGAAAGAATTTAAACTACAGATTACTTGCTACAAAAGCGTACTATTTTATGAACAAGGAATATAGCATGACTTAATCGCAGCCATCCTATCATACTAAACTTGTCTGTCTACAGTTAGCTCCGTACGAGAACAGACACTAAAGTAGATGTCAGTTGACCAACATTTGAAGTCGTAAATCGACGATTTTAGTCGAAAACACCAAGTATACTCCGAGAAAATATTTATTCTGCGTCAATTTAGTGGAATTGAATAGGTTTGTGAAACGGCGTAGAGCCGCTTTATAAAACAATATACTAATTATTGGATATGGCGGCCATTAAGGACAGTATCAAGCAGATGGTTTACTGTGTGCAGAATGGAATCATTCATGACAAAATGTCAACCATCTTATTACAAAATAATACACCTTCGATCAATTCGCAATTATATTTCAATCATAATCGCAAAGTTATAAGATAAACTTATTAGTTGATCCTATTATTGTCAATGATATAGCACAGGAATTTGACCTTCTATCCGTATATATAAGCATATACACCATGTCATACATGTCATACAGTATAAAAAAAGAACAGGAATGCAATGCCTTTTCAAGACTCGACTTTACCTCCTCTCGCTTCAACTCGTTTTTCCCCCACAATTCGTAATGTCAGGCCATCAAACCTCTGCCGATCCACTCAGATATGTTTTTTCTTCAATCCGGTTGCTTTGATTTTCATAAATACTCCCACAGAACGATATCATAGCCCATTGTTTCCAATATTTACATTACATTCGCTCATAACTACTTCCGTCCGAGAATCCATGTCTTGATTTGAGTGACGTCACACATTTCGAACGATACGCGGTGAATTTTAAAAATCAAAAAATAAAATTAGTCAAAAATAAAATCCAAAATAGATTAAAGTGTGTGTTTTGCATTTTTTAATGCATAATACAAAACTACTCACAGCGGTAAAATATCAATTTATAAAAAACAAAAATTGTGAACAAGCACTATCAGGGGCGGATAACTCGCTGGCATCGCCTGTCTTCGCTTCAGGTTATTTATAGAATACATAATTTTTCCGTCAACCACCAATTATAGAAAAGATATTTGATACCGTTGTTTGGTAATCTATTTTGGATTTTATTTGTGACTAATTTTATTTTTTGATTTTTAAAATTCACCGCGTATCGTTCGAAATATGTGACGTCACTCAAATCAAGACATGGATTCTCGGACGGAAGTAGTTATGAGCGAATGTAATGTAAATATTGGAAACAATTGGCTATGATATCGTTTTGTGGGAGTATTTATGAAAATCAAAGCAACTGGATTGAAGAAAAAACATATCTGAGTGGATCGGCAGAGGTTTGATGGCCTGACATTACGAATTGTGGGGGAAAAACGAGTTGAAGCGAGAGGAGGTAAAGTCGAGTCTTGAAAAGGCATTGCATTCCTGTTCTTTTTTTATAATGTATGACATGGTGTATGCTTATATATGCGGATAGAAGGTCAAATTCCTGTGGATATAGTGATCATTCTTACCTCTAAATTGACTATAAAAGGGTTAAAATGGCCGCCAGTGCTTTGACATCGACCGGTTATAGCCTGATCATCTCCATCGACGCCATTAACATGGACATGCCAGTTGTGGTCTAGTGTCTAAAAAAACAAAAATACAACCAATAGATAAAATGGGTGTTAATCTCCTATTTCTATACATCAACCAGGCTAATAAAGATCGACCAACATCATGCAGTGTGCCTTGATAGACACTGTGCCCTGCCAGCTAAACTAAGGCCTACTCTTAGATATGAGAATGTCCCTAAGCTTAAATGAGAGGTACTAGTTGTTCTAGAAAGAAACAAATTAAATTGTCCCCCAGCGCAAATTTTAATAATAAATACTTTACTTAATAGGTGTGGAATATTTGGCCCACAGACCTGACTGACAATTTGGCCGGAAGTTAAACACAGATGTAAATAAAACACAATAATAACTACTAATTTACTCTATAAGGGTGAAATTAGGCCCGGGGTCCTGTCTGACATTTGTGACTTTTCCTAAACATACAAAGAAGCCATTAAATAAAAACCAAAACATTAATCATAAACTATATAACTGAGATTTTCTTTAAAAAATCTTGCCACAGGGACAACTCAGGTAATTTTGCTAAACAAATCTCAATTTATATATTCTTAAAACTATTTTATAAAAACTACAAAGTTAACTATATGTATTGTCTTTTAAACATGGATTATGCCTTTCGTTAGGTTTGAAATGTTATATAAGTTATTGATTATACAGTTATTAACTTATCCAAACAATAATCAACTATCGATATCATGTAATGTGTCGGATTTTCACTGGATTTGAATCCGATCAGCTGTTCAACGCTCATTGATGATTAACCCCCAAAATGAGACTTTAATTACGGAAATATAAAAGATACTCACCACAGTTGCCGATCCATCAGAATAAACTAAATCCACTTCAACACTAGTATCACTCATACTATTATCTGAATAAACATACTGACTCTAGATAAATAGAAAATACAACTTTTTTAATCTCTGGATTAACATAATGACTACAAATTAGATATGTGAAATATCAAAACATCCTTTAACTCTTTTATATCATAATAACGCGAATTCTTATATAAAATCAATCAGGACTAACAGGGAGAAATTTACTATTCGTTTCTCTAGGGGGAATCTTCCGGCCATGTTTCAGTCTGAATTCGGTTCATAAGCTCCTCCCCTTTGGCTCCTAATTGGCTGGATTTGTGTTTGAATAAAATGCTGCCGATTACTCGACAATTCGGCATAGGTTCGTCGCATGAGTTACATGTTAATGATCCTTTGAACATTTCCACATATTGACATCAAAAGTACATTCAAAAACAGCCGATTTGATGACTTGTCGGGAACTATTTTCTAGCGAGCAATGTGAGGATACATCACGGACGGCCACTTCTCTCCGGGGACACATATTAGTGTGTTTTGTTTACATACATGTCACGTGTACAAGGACCAATATCGCCTTATCGTGCCCTTCGAATGCCTAAACGCTTTCCATGTCGACATGCCGGGCTTGAAAATTCATACGAAACAAAGATATTTTTTGCGTATAGTGGTAAAACATAAACGACTCTTTCTGTGATTATGGATACTGAAACTTACCAGAGTAACATAGCCTCGAACATTGGTATCAAATACAGCTTTAGCTTGAAGCAGAGTACCGCCTGTGAGGCTTGTATCTTCCACAACGTTACCACATGACCAGCGAGATCCATCAGAAGCTGCGTGTAAAACCACAGATCGCCCAATAATACTTTGCGAACCAAACAGATTCATGTTTGTATCAAAATGTTCAGCATTGCTTGATACACCACTTAATATACCAAATTTCCCGCTGATATCACCAACTTCGTACTGGTCGACGGTGCCTACTGTAGGTTCTGGATCCGTGTTTGTATCAATATCAAAAGGATTAAAGTGTCCTGCTACACTCGCAGCCGAACAGCTGGGAGCAGCTCCCGGCAAGATACCGAAGGTGTGAACGTGGTATTTGGCAGCTGTATTTGCTAAATTCTGTAAATCGTTTTTAATGGTGGTCTTGACTTCTACAACGCCAGAAGATTGAGAGAACTTGATTGAACCTGTCACGCCTTTAGACCAGGAGTTTACGACTGCGACCCGTTCACGGACTTCATAAATATTGGCACAGGCCATTGTGCCATTGTCGCCCAAAATAACTATTGAGCGCCCAATTATACTCATTGGTCCAGAAAGCGGCAGATATTGGTCGCTAAAACTGTGTTCGGCTGCTGTATTGTCTGCAGAGCGCACACTTATTTGTCCATGTTTTTTGGTCAAATCTCCTTTAAGGCAGCGAACTGGGTCACTCATCTGGCATTGTGCATCATACTGAGTTCCAGTTCCAGTAGAATTATTAGGATTGAAGATGGAACCAGTGGACGCGCATCGTGATGTATCGGCATTCCAATCGGCACCAGCCATGTTTGTATTAATTTGCCAGTTGTAACTAGCAGACGTTGTCGTGCCATCTGCTGTATTGAGTTCAATGAAAAAAGATGTTTCTTGTCTGGGCGACTTTAAAGGTTGTTTTAGGATCGCATAACCTATAAAAGAAAGATCGACATAAACAAGGAAGAGTCTATGCTATTTGGATTTTTGTTTGTTTTATTTCTAAAAAAAGATGTTTGAAAAGTTTTAATCCTAGTTGACGTCTTAACGAATTCAAAGGTTGTTTTATGACAGAATGAATGAATGAAATGGGGTTTAACGTCCTACTATTATGCACCTAACCTGGGCTTATGGAAGACGGGCATATGCCATACAGTGTGCTATGAAGGAAATTTTGCCCGGGCAGCGGCGCTACGGCCTACTCTTATATCGATTTCCAACTGCCAATGGATCGTTCACGTGCACTCCAATGTGTACACGGAACCTCGGCTTTTCATTCCATCCGAACGACTAGCAGCTGACCTTGTCAGGCCCTCCTTCTGCATCACTAACAAGGGGAAATCAGTACAAATCACCCCGGAAAATCGAGATGAACTTTCTCGGCCAATGCAGGGATCGAACACGTTTTGACAGAAAAACTGACAGGAAAATACAGATTTAGTTAAAGTAGCTAAATCTCTAACTCGATATCAACCAACGTCTTATACATTTAAAACATTTGTCTATTTAAATCGGCATTGATATTGTGGTCTTACCGAGAAAAAATACGCTTCTGATATCCAATATGTCAGACAAAATAAACATGATACCATTGGTACACGAATCACGAACCATAATTCGCTTTAGTCCTATTTGTAAGATGGGACTCAAAGAACGAGACTTGACATATTCCACAAGTCGTGTCAAACGGTTACGTCATTCTTATCGAGAGAGCATGCGCGATAAATACTATATCGACTGGAATAACCAGATGCTAGAGATTATCTTTCGATTGATATTTCTAACTTATATCGCCGAAAATAACGGATTTGAAATAAGAGTAAAAACGGAAACGATTTTAATAAAATGTAAATCAGTTTGTATACATTCATATTATATTATTATATGCGTTGCTACCTATTTGTTCCAATTTCTAGGTCCCAAATATTTACGATTTAGCCCGTTTAGTCAAGAAAAGAATCAACTGGCACAGATATTACGATGTCTTTCTGCAAGCCCAAAAGCCAAAAATGCCTTCATTTGTTTATTATGGAAGGGACGAAATACTCACCAATAAACGGGTATGTGAATGTGGCCATAGCTGTTTTAACTGCATCCACATCATCAATGTTAGAACAGATCCACCTGGAACCATCAACTTTATGTATAACCAATGATCTGAAGGCAATGTTGTTTATTCCAAACAATGGCATATTCCAGTCAGTATAAGTCATAGTGACGTTATCTTTACCGGCCAATGTGCCAAATTTACCACTGATATCACCTATTTCATATTCGTCATTTGTTCCCGTGCCGGATGCCGGACTGCCAGATATAACTATGCTATATGGATTGAAATGTCCGCTTACTAATTCATCACTACACATCACTGAAACACAAAATTATAAAAGATAAATTCAATCAAATATATCCAAGTGGAAAGTCGGTTAATTGAACTAATTGGGTTTATAATACCACTCAGTGCTGCTCGACCATTTGCAGACTTATTTTTTTTCAGCACACAGACCTGAAGGCAGTGAGTGTATTTACTAGGGTAGGGGTGCTTAACAGAATCTGTATTAATTTGAAAGATTTTTTACCAATATCCGCAAAGGACTTTTCGGAAGAAGCGAAAGTTTTCCATTAAAGCTGTCCCCGAGCAGCTCCTACGAGGGCCAGCAACCTTATTAGACTTTGGATAAACAACATACTGGCAAGATACTTCTAAAAACCCTTTGAAATCCATACAGTAGTTTTCGAAACGAAACCGCAAATGACTAGTTGCCGACGGACAATTGATTGCCGCGACGAGAAGAGCTCTTTGGTACAACAACTAGAAACAAATTCAAAGTATACTAATATTTATGAAACAGACAATCCAAACCCTACCTTGATCTTTGGTAACTCGCTGAGGAACTGGAAATTTATGTACATGGTATCCACTAGCTTGACTTTGTAGATTCCCTAACGACACTTCTATCATGGTGGCTTCAAACATAGAGGACTGTTGGAAGGAAATATGTCCCTTAACGCCATCTCGGCTGAAAGCCGCAACTAGGGATCGAGCAGGAACTGACGTTATAGCGGTACAATAAAAGACATCGTTATTATCATCCAACAAAACGAGATGAGAGCCAATAACACTGTTTGCGGATAGTAATGGAAGGTTGGCATCCAGGTATCTTTCTGTCGAAGAAGCTTTTACACTGCCCACATTAACTGTTCCCAATTTTGAGGTTAAATCACCAATGATACATTTAGCATGATCGGTGTTAGTGCAGCCGGATCCTAAACTTGAAGTAGGGTTAAACACGGATCCTCCCTTTAAACAATCTTGTTGTATCATCCATTTATAGCCAGTCTCTGTTTTCGTGCTGTCGCCAAAATATAAATCGGAATAAATTATTGTGTTTTCAGAGTCGGCTGCTTTCCTAAAGTAGATATTCCCATATACGTTATCCTCGAATGTAGCCACGGCTGTTTCGTATTTAGCAGTTGACATGAGGGTTGCACATGCCTTAGAACTAGGGTCTGTACTGCTTGTTATCTGTAGAGTGGCACCTAGACAAATAAATAAGTACGTTACATTAAGATCAATCGAGTTGATCCGAATTAAAACTTTGTTGAAAATAGCATCAACCGATTTGTACTATAAACTATGGATAACAAGGTGTTAATTTCACTATGAATTGTATCTAACACCAATTGAATTCTACTATAAACTGTATCTAGCATCGAGTCAATTATCACACTATAAACTGTGTCTAGCATCAAGTGAACTGTATCTAACAACAAGTGAACTGTACTATAAAATTTATTTACAATTAAGTAAATTACACTATGAACTGTACCTGTCATAAGGTAAATTACACCCTTAACTGTATCTAACATCAAGTCAAGATAATTGTACTATAATCTATATTTAGCATCAAGTGAATAAAACTATAAACTGTATCTAGCATCAAGTCAATTACACCGTAAACTGAACCTAACATCAAGTAAATCACAACGTAAACTGTACCTATCATAAGTTTAAGTACACTATGAACCAATCCAGCATCAAACGAATTGTACTTTGTACAGTACCTTACATCAAGTGAATTACACTATGTACTGTATCTAACATCAAGGGAATTACACTATGAACTGTACTTATCATCAAGTGAATTGCCTTATTCCCATGTCTAGAGTGAATTACACTATAAACTGCGGTTAGTATCAAGCGAATTACGCCATGAACAGTGGTCAACATCAAGCGAATAACACCATGAGTATCAAGTGAATCGCACTATGAACTATTATGAGCATCAAGCGAATTACGCCATGAACTTTGGTCAACATCAAGCGAATAACACCATGAGTATCAAGTGAATTGCACTATGAACTATTATGAGCATCAAGCGAATTACGCCATTAAATTTAACTCGCATCAAGTGTACGCATCAAGTGTATTGTACTTTGAACTCCGATTAACGTCAAGTGAATTATACAGGCAAACACATCATCTAGCACCAAGTGAATGGCACAGGCAAACACACCTAGCACCAAGTGAATTACACAGGCAAACACATCTAGCACCAAGTGAATTACACAGGCAAACACATCTAGCACCAAGTGAATTACACAGGCAAACACACCTAGCACCAAGTGAATTACACATGCAAACACAACTAGCACCAAGTGAATTACACAGGCAAACACATCTAGCACCAAGTGAATTACACAGGCAAACACACCTAGCACCAAGTGAATTACACATGCAAACACAACTAGCACCAAGTGAATTACACAGGCAAACACATCATTTAGCACCAAGTGAATGGCACAGGCAAACACATCTAGCACCAAGTGAATTACACAGGCAAACACAACTAGCACCAAGTGAATTACCTTATTACAATAACAACCAAGTGTCGAATCATCGTCGACACATTGATCTGGCTTCAAATAAGTTTCGAAGTTGCTTTGATGAATAATTTCAAGATACATTACCTTCTACGGAATTTAAACCAGACAACGCAACGGGTACTTGTTCTGTTTGAGTTACACCAGATCCACCATTGGTACCAGATCCACTAACACCCGTCCTGTTAATGGAAACAGTAAATATCATTTTAAAATATCCCAAAAATACCCCCCAAAACTAACAAAACATCTATAGTAATATTAAATAGTGTCTTATATAGCGCTATGTCCATGGGGCTAACTTCATTTTGTTTGACTTCGGCTTTTACTTCAAAACTTTGGCAACCGGTGTATTATTGACGGTATTTGATTAGCAATATATTTTTTTTTCGCTTTTCGCTCCAAAGATAAGGGCGATTTGGGACGTTATCTCAATTCTAAAAATAGTTTTTATGTTCTTTTTATGCCTTAAAACGACACATTTAAGTACAACTGGAGCCCTAATCTAAAACGAAAAATCAAATTGCCATTCCATAAAAGGGGACCTTTTCCATTATTTTATCTTAAATAAGCACACACTGAATTTGAATTGCCGAAGTGTGAATATTTTAAAAAAAAAAGCATACGTTGAATTTGAATTGCCGAACCTTGTGTAACATTACATCTTTTCAAAATTCAAAAGACAAAATACACAAAACCACGGACGGTTAATGAATGATAGGATAACAATGTTGGTGAAATTGCTTTGGATGTTAAAAAGCATCATACCCTTCTCCGGACGATGCACATTTATCTGTGGTGTCATAGTTCATAAAGTATTTGTTGAACTGATAATTGTAAATTTGTTGGTCTAGATTAAATGTAGCTGTTGCGTCGTTGGAACTTGGGTTCTTGGTGAGCTCCACCTCTCCCTGAACACCGGCCATATTGAAATAGGCCTTCAGGACTGTCTGACCACAACATGACTGCAGTGTTAAAGCTGCAATAGAAATAAAATGATAGTTCTTAATGCTTTTCATAATATTAAAGAGGCATTAGGTAAGATTAGGTAAAGAGCTGACAGCTCTCGCTATAATAGTTAAAAAGATAATGAAAACAGAATATGCTGAAAATTAAATCAAATTGCTGCACTCACTCTAAGCCGACATATCAGCGATTTAATTTTATGCTAGCCTTGACAGCAATTACTACCGTTGATACGATAATAAACAAAGTATGGATGATCTATTTTTACGGTTATATCATCCATTACAAGAACAAAAAATAAACTGGGATTTAACGTCTCACTTTTCTTAATCAACCGAGATAATGGTGACGGATAAATCCCACGAAGTGTACTATGGGGATAATTTTGCTCATAGACCAACGTTTCCGTGATGCAGCTACCGCCAATTTGTGTATATTACATTTCTGTGATCAACTTCATACAAGTTTTAGAGCAAGGGGTGATCAGTTATTGCTTTTATCTGAGTAGTGTGCATTTGGCCCATTAAACAACCACAGACAATTTAAAGCCGAGCAAAGAGACAAATCATTGGTGGTCTGTATCCATGTATATTTCATCCATTCAATTATTATAGCCTAGATATATTAACCCTACGGCCTTGTTTATTGTATCAAGGCCCTCCATGTCAATTGTGTATTCATCTTTTTTTTTTAGATCAAACTTTATAGAAACTATACAGTCTAGTAACCCACCATAAAGTTATCTACATAATAGGTGAGAGGTTATATTTTATACATAAAATTATTGTAAAGAACGACCTCATCTATTCTCAATAGCATGTTCGATATAATTAGATAAACGCCCGTCTTAAATTGGACTTGCAACCACAACATATATATTATAATCCTTGTTTACAAAGATATATGTGATTGAATACAGGTTCGACGAGTAATATATACTTGAATATACTATAGATATAAATCTAATAGTAGCCAAACTATTATAAAAAGCGAGAACACGCTATAATGACAACACCCATGGTCACTAGCGTATCGTAGAGCAGTAATTTAACTTAAGGTGTCAAGGATTGTGATTTTAAGCGTAACGCTCCACTTTTTGAACCGAGGGGCGCAAATAAAATTGGGTTTAACTTTTGTACTTTTATTCGAATTCCACCTGTCCAGGGATAATTTAAATGCACGCCTCCTGTCAGAGTTATATAGGTTGCGACGAACGTCGTGCCCGATGTAAGGCATGCTTTATCTTTAGACCCATGTTCCTGAAACAACAACCACAAGTTTTACAGCATCTGGATGTTATACTTGTATGCAGTTCCCGAACTTATAGCTACGTTATTCCCCTTTAACTCAGACACGTGAACGGCTATGAAGACGGGCATACGCCATACAGTGTGCTAAGAGGGAAATTTTGCCCGGGCAGCGGCGCTAGGGCCTACTCTTATATCGAATTCCAATGTTTTAAAGTAAACGTAACATTGAAAATGTAAGCTCTGGAATAAAGGTTGAACACGGAAAGTTTGGTCACGGAAATGGCCATTCTTCATAATAATCGACAAGGAAAGACAATATATAAATATAATTGTAAATAAAATTTAAAATACAATAAGAAAGACTGATAAATGGGGTTTAACGTCCACTCGACACAAACTAGGTCATTCCGGACTAATATATGATTTAATTTTATTTCAATAATTTGCTTGCGCGTAGGGGTCTTTAGCAGTGGGAGGAAACCGGAGGACCCGGAGAAAACGCACGAGGTTGGACAGGCGATCCCTCCATGTCACGTACAACCGGGGATTCGAAAACACGCCAGTTGACTCAATGACAAGCTTTATGATACAGCACGCACGTGCTAACCATTCGGCCATCCCCCCCCCTCCAAATTTTTAAAAAAAATCAAATAAACATATTGATCAAAGGTGGGGTACAAAAAAACTGTCACATGTGCACCAACAATCAAATTAAAATTAAAGATAGAGAAATTAATATTGTTATGTTGTTATATAGTCTTCCTTGTCTTTCAAACTCTTGGCGTGCACGTAAAAGATCCCCTGACAATTGGAATTCGATATAAGAGTAGGCCGTAGTGCCGATTCCCGGGCACAATGTCCCTCATAGCACACTGTATGGCGTGTGCCCGTCTTCCATTAGCCCAGGCAGGGTGCAGAAGAGTAGGACGTTAAACCCCATTTCATTGCACTTTTAAACTCTGGGCATATTCGCAACGCAAGGTCTTTGTAAGTATCATAAAGCGTAATATTTTTCGATGATAAAATATCATTAGTGTAATTTGCTACCCAATGGAATACCCAGGAAATTGGACGAATAGGTTGTCAATTAAGAAACTTGGCATTCTATCAAATCTTGTATAAATGTATTTGGTCGCAGGTGGATTGTAGATGAAACATGTACTAATTATTAATTACACGTATTTCTAGTAACGACAATTACCATGTTCTAAACACTTGTCAATAAAAGGCAGAATATCTCAAACCAAAAGGGGAATAAAGAAGTTCAGAGACAACATAGCATTACCCAATAGCAGTGTGCTATAACGGTGGAGAGAGAGAAATGGGGTTTAACGTCCACTCGACACAAAATAGGTTATTTCGGTACAAACATAATATGGTTTAATTTTATTTCAATAAGTCGCGAGGCTGGACAGGCGACCATACGTCTTGCCACGTATAGTCGAGGATTCGAAACCCCACCAGTTGACTCAATGACAGGATTTATGATACAGCGCGCACACGCTAACCATTCAGCCATCCCCCCCCCCCCCTATGATGGTGGAGACATTTTATATATATACGTTCGTTTATTTGTTTCATGTATATTTGTTGTACTGTATTAATGTAATTTTTGTGGGAGATTCATGCAATAAATTTACTTACTTAGTTTTACCGCGCAAAAGGCGTTACTATTTCGATACTGTTAGGGGATCTTTAACGTACTGCTATTGATAGGCGAAAATTTAAATGAAGAATATTTTGACTATAGTTATAATAAGCTTCAATTCCAGAAGTATCGTTGACACGCCCCCCACCCGCGTTCTACAATCTAGACATATTATAGAGAACGATTATTCTGACGTTTATCTTCTTAAACATGCATTATGCAACAGCTAGTTCTGCATGCATATTGCAGGCCTATTAATTAGACATTTATTAACATGAAAAGACCATAATCAGCTCTCGATGTCATCTTATCTGTCCGTTTTCAATTAGATTTGATGATCAAACGCAAATTTGGATAATCGAGACGTTGTTAATATGACAGCGGTAACAATGACAATCCAGGCTACCGAGATTTTAAAAAAAGATTTTCTCGGCTTAGCATGAAGCAATTTGTGGGAAAATTGCAGCATAACCCGTATCTTTAAAGGAGTTAAATCGCTAACATTTGGGACCTAGAAATTCACAAAAGTGGGTCGCAACGCATATAATACTGTAATATGAATGTATATAAACTTATTTACATTCAATGGTTTCCGTTTTTACTCCAATTTCAGATCGGTTATGTTCGGCGAAATAAGACATCAATCTGAATCGAGTGCAAATTTCTAGCGTGTAGTTATTCCAGTCTACAAAACTCCGTATAATTTAGTGCAATGTGTCTAGCCTCATCCCTCGAGTGTCTCAATACAACTGGGGCTGACACGCATTATGGTACACGATTCATGAACCAATGTTAAAAAAAATTTGTTTATCTTAAATATCGGATATCAGAAGCTCATCTTTTCCCGGCAAGTTTACATCATCAATGTTAATTTTAATTGACCAATAATTCGTGTTTTCGATGTCGAAGATTTTGGAGGATTTTGAGTTACGTACTTAGGTCCTTTAAGGAGTTTTCTGTATCTCACTTTTCTCAAATTCAACAATCGTAATCAAAATGTCTTCATGCTCTGTCAACACCAGCAGAAAAAGTCATTCAATGATTGGTCACGTATCTCGTTAACAAGTCTTCGGTCATAAACGTGTTTATAAATAACTAAGGGCGTGTTTACACAACTGGACGATGGCTTTAAAACACGACCGGGATTAGTATAGAGACTTAAAAGTCAATAATTATGGTGACTCCACATCAAATGAAGTGACCATTCGGTAAGATGTTAATCTATACCGGCTTGTCGAGGAATAGCTTTTAGTCTTCTTTACAATTATCTTTTGTTTCCGAAGGAATTTTAGAAATCACTCGCGATACTTCATTTTCCAAAACTAACTAATGCGAGTTAAAAAAAAAGTTTGTTTTTTAAAAGAAAAGAAAAAACCCAAAACCCTTAAACAAAACAAATCCAAACATATAAACAAACCAGTAGCATCCATGAACGTGTTCTGTGTGAAATCTTGATAATCTTTTGTTTTGTGAAATCTTGATAGTCTTTTGTTTTGTTTTCTTAATTAAAGAGGCATTATGTAAGAGCTAAATCTCAGTGCCACCGGTGGCTCCAATTTTAAGTAGTTTAGAACGGTTAGGCCATTTAAAATTTTAATGATTTAATTTTAAAATGGAGGAGCAAGGCTAAGACTCGAATGACCAGTGCGGTGGTTCAAAATAAGTAATTTGAATAAAATTTTAATATATTCATTTTGCATTATCCATGTTTGAAATATTATAGCGAGAACGACCAGTCCTTTAGCTAAATCTTATATAACACCCCTTAAATTAAATGATACTTTCGGTACATTTTGATGCGGATTAAGTAATTAGATGCTGCCCGAAAAATGAAAATCATGATTAGTGGCTTTAATTCCATCTCTAAGTCTCGGAGCTTCTCAGCCGAAAAATCAAAACACTCCAATTATTAGGTGTGTCAAAAGCTGACCACCCCCCCCCCTCCAAAAAAAAAATTAATGGCCGAACTCTAAAGTTATCTTTAGATGTACCACGACTACCATGGGGTGCATGAGAGAGAACACTTCTTTGTTACCCATTACCAACTTCTATTCAGCATCTAAAGGTGGGTTTACACTATAGATTTTTTAAAGTAAAATCGCAGCAGACATTGAAGCCATTGAGAGAGAACACTTTTTTGTCACCCTATACAAACTTCTACTCGGCATCTAAGATTTAAATAGAAATCTAATATTTAAATCGATCGACGCGCGAATAATTCTATAAGACTGTGAAAGTATGAAAAAACTTGTTTGTTACCCTTTACAAACTTCTATTCAAAATCTAAGATTTCAATATAAATCTTAGATTTAAAACGATTGACGCGCAAATGTTATTTCTAGAAGACTTTGAAAAGGATTGTAACCCCATATTCTAATTGATATATCTACCATAAAATTTCACGTTACAAAGCAGATTTCTATTAGAAATATTTCAAAGGCAGGAATTCGAATAAATACTAAATAAATGATGCTTTAAATAATATTTTTGTATCTACGTTGCATGACTTGTAATTATAACTCACTAAAGATAAAAAAAAAAATTGTTTTTATAAAGAATATACTTATACCGTGTTAATGTTCAAACAATTCTCCTCACAAAATCTATTGGAACTTGATTTAGTAATTATTCAATAGTCCGTGAAACCTTTTTGAATCATCCAAAATTAAAACAAATATCAAAGAACCTTAATAATACTACCATGACTTTGCAAATCGCTGCTCTGTTTTCCTTTGTTTAAATAGGGGTGGGGTGGGGATGGGGGGGGGGGGCTATATTCGTCAAATTCAAATGAAAGATTAAAGTAGCTGATTCTCTAACTCAGTATCATCCAAATTCTTCGACATTGAAAACACGAATTATTTGTCAATTCAAATCAACATTGATGCCGTGATTGTGGGCTCTGATGTCTAATATTTGAGACAAAGAACGAGGATAGACATATTCCGCAAGTCATGTCAAACGGTGAAGTCATATTCTTATCCCAACAACATGCGCGATAATTAATTCTATCGCTGTAGGTTGGAGTAACCGGGTGCTGGAGATTGTCATTCGATTGAGACTTCTGGCGTATTTCGCCGAAAATAACGGATTTGAAAGTAGTGTTAAAACGGAAACAATTATATGTAAATCAGTCTATATACATTCATATTCCATCTTTATATGTGTTGCGACCAATTTTCGCAATTTCTAGGTTCCAAAAATTAGCGATTTAGCTCCATTAAATGGGTTTAACCTATACGTGTGCATTATATTTTCTCATTAATTAATTCAAAACAGCGCTTAAATTTTTCTTATCTAGATTTTTACTTTTAGGTCAAATCATTTTTCAGATTAGTCTAACAAATTGTATCTTTATATAGGAAATTCTTCGCCGGCAGGGCTAATGAAGACAGGCATACACAATACAGTGTGCTATGGGGATATGGGTAAATTTGCCAGGAAAAGGGCGCTACGGCCTACTCTCTAATATCGATTCCAACTGCCAGAGATTTTTTACGTGCAGGAATCACTATACACTATACGTTGTCCCTTGTCATGCACTATTTCCTGCATCACCGACAAGGGGGAACCACGCCGGAAAAAACAAGTTTGAACTCATTCGGCCAACACCGGTCTCGAACAAGGGACTTCCACGTTAACGACCCGATGTCTTATTTCACTGAGTCATCGCTGTTCATAAGAACCTTTACTTACATTAATGGTCCAATAATTCCTTTTTAATATGTAAACCACTCTTGGTTGCTCCACAATCTATAGTTATTATACAATGGTCTATGAAAGAGAGCTCATATTATTGGCTTCAATCGATAAAAAGAAAGACTTTTCTTAAAAATTCCAAGTACATTTATATATCATGACATAGCAAAACGCGCTTCGAATTGAATTCAATCGTCAAATTGAAAGGCAGGCGTTTCATAAAAGACTACACGGTTACAAAACATTTCTTTATAAATAATATATATCAATCGTTAAACCCGTGTAGAGTGATGCATCAATAATTCTTTAAGTGCTAGAGTTCTTACTCGGTATTATCCATAACATTCGGCATTGCAGACACGAACTAGAATAATTGGTCCATTTTTAATCAATATTAATGTTATTATCATACTCTAAACATATTTGTTCCTGATATCCAACGTGTAAAAAAATGTCAAACACTCGATTCGACAGACCATTTCATTGGCTGATTCCTCATTTCAAGCAGAACACTAGTTAAATAACAACTCTTTCAGATCCTCGTGCAGTAAAGACAAGTAAAACGAAATTTTGAACTATAAAAACGAAACGAAATAGGATCTGTGTTTTAATCAGATTCGGATTCAGAGGTAGATGAAAGTGTGTTTTTAACCTGCATTGAATTCAGAATAAAGCCTTATTCCGGACTTTGGCGTCACACTCAATTCGATAAAAACCGAACTGAATCTGAATTAACGAATACGTATATTTTTCCAAATTCAACCCGGAACAATTATTCTGAACGGTTTATTCGCAGTCAACGTGATTTTCCAGCGTGGTTTCCCCATGCCAGTGTTGTTGTTGCAAGGCGGAGGACCTGATGGCTGTAGTCGTTCAGATGGGACAAAAGACTGATTTTCCGTGTACTCAATGACGCGAATTTAATCCGAATAAACTGTAATGTGACGCACCACTTTTAATGCGGGAAAAACCAATCCGAATTCCAGAGGCCGGTCTCCGGAATTCGCATCGAATGCGCATGTAGTGTGAACGTAGCTTAAATACAGTGCGTGTAATTAATAATGCACCGCTTACGCGTGGGTTACGAATGCCACGAATCACCACTAATAGTGACAAAATAAAATAAATCGAAATTCGTGGCGATTCGGCCAAAAAATTAAAAAGATCGTAGAGAATCGAGAGTAGCTATATGAAGCATTACGAAAAGTTTACGAAGGAGTTACGATAATTCGTGAGTAACCGTGTGAAAAATATGCCGAATGTTAAGATAGGGCTAGGATAAAGGTAGGAAATGAAAATATCATTTACGAATTGTAGCGATTCAGTTACGAATGAGTTGCAAATATCCCAAATTCAGTTATGACTATGTAAAATTTAGTTATGAATGTCAAATTCAGTTATGTCAAATTTAGTTACGACTGTGTCAAATTCAGTTATGCATAAATATCAAATTCAGTTATGCATATATATCAAATTCAGTTATGCATATATATCGAATTCAGTTATGAATATGTCAAATTGAGTTATGACTATGTCAAATTCAGTTATCAAATTCATTTATGAATATGTCAAATTTAGTTATGACTTTGTCAAATTCAGTTATTAATATGTCAAATTCAGTTATGAATATGTCAAATTCATTCAGTTACGAATACACTATACGCCCTGCACGAATGATGCCGATAAAGCCTCAAAAAGTTTACGATATTTGTCACTATAATTTGGCTACGACGGATTTATGATACATTTACGAATTCCGAAATTCATAGATCGACCAGGAAAGTTTTTGACAAAGTACGAACTGCAACGAACAATACGAATATGTAATATTTGGTTTGGTTATTATTCAATAACATGTGAATAATTCTGTTAACATTGGTTTCGGTCGATTCATCCCACCTACATGATTATTGGTTTCGGTCGATTCATCCCACTTACATGATTATTGGTTTCGGTCGATTCATCCCACTTACATAATTATTGGTTTCGGTCGATTCCTCCCACTTCCATGATTAATAGTTTCGGTCGATTCATCCCACTTCCATGATTATTGGTTTCGGTCGATTCATCCCACTTACATGATTTTGCAAAACACGTTCTTTCAAGTAAATAAGGGCGATGGATGGCTTAATGGTTAGCGTGCGCGCGCTGTAAAATAAAGTATGTCATTAAGTCAACTGGCGTGGTTTCGATTCCCTGGTTGTACGTGACAAGGAGTAGGGTCGCCTGTCCAGCCTCGTGGGTTTTCTCCGGGTCCTCCGGTTTCCTCCAGCTGCTAAAGACCCCTACGCACAAGCGAATTATTGAAATAAAATTAAACCATATGTTAATCTCGAAATGACCTAGGTTTTTTTTTCGAGTGAACGTCAAACCCCATTTCTCTCCCTATCAAGTAAATATAAATATAATACTTTATTCGCTAAAACCAAAGGCGGGTGTACCATCAAAGATTAAATTACGTTAATCAAGGTGTATATTTCGTTGTGGTGTCAAACCAATTTTACCTACATCGTATCAATACTGACTTAAATATGCGTTAAGGTCGGATCATTTTCTTTATTAGTTCTGTTCTATATTATGTTAAGATCAAATCATTTCTTTGTATATAAAAATATATCTATGTTAGGGAACATTTAGGTAGATTAATGGCCCAATAATTCTTTTCATACATGTATGTTATACGCTCTGGTTGTTCCAAAATCTACGGGTGTTTTGTAAGGTTATATACGATAGCCTGTGAAAAAAAATGTCATATCATTGGCTTCAATCTGTCAGAAAGAATTTCTCAAAGATTCCAAGTACATCCATGACTTAGCAAAACGCGCTTTGGATAAGCTTTATTTGTCAAATTCAAAGGCAGGCGTTCCATCGAAGTTTAAATGATTTTACACACTTTGTTGGGTTATTATTGATTATAAAATGATGTCAAACCATTCCGTTTTGTACCTCCATTGTATAAGTCCCATCATGTAGAGCAATGTTACAACACTTTTTGGTATACATGTACTTATAACAGTCTGTAGAAATATTCATTTCAACTGGTGGGAAAGAAAACATAATATTATTATTATCCGCCTACATACATACATAACTTGTCAGTACGTTTTTCCTTAGATTAATTTGATTTCACTGCCAATCCTAGACCCCAACCCTCCTACAAACCACAGGTCCAGCGAATGAATTGATGTACTCATTACCAAGAGCCTAGGGTTATGAAACATACGGCGTCATGTAATGGGACCTACCCCCATGCACAATATGTCCCATGCATAATATGGCTCTCGAAAGCACGCAAATGCAAGTGGCGGGATGACTGAGTGTTAAAATTGTTCCAAATGCAAAGGAAGTAAATTTATTCCAAAAAATAATACATTCAATGATTTAAAAAAGGACCTCGTGATATACAGTTTTAACCAGGGGCGCCGGAACCCGGGTATACAAATGGTACCCTGCCCTTTTCTGGGGTATCCCCATGGTGCGCGGAAAAAAAGTCACAGGAAAAAAAGTCACAGTAAAAAAGTCACAAATTTGCCTAGGTAAAAAAGTCACAGGAAAAAAAGTCACAGTAAAAAATGGGATGGATTTGGCACCGCTGACACGATCCCTGCACAGATTTCGTAGCTGTGTCTGCATCTTTACAAATTTCTTTTTGACCTTTCTGACGGGTCGATTGCCGATGGCATCCTGGGCGACGACAGTCTGGACTGTGGCTGATTCCTTCTGGAACCACTCCACCACTCTCCAGATGGATGGATGGTGTTGGCCGACAAGATTGTAGAACTTGTTGTTCCATCCCCCGCAGATGTTGTTCATGGTTGCGTCATGTACGTTCCAAACTTCAGGAGGGAACATTTGGGGGGGGGGGGTCTTCTCATGGAGAGGGTTAGGCCTTAGGCCCTAACGATCAAAGTTTTCAACCGTTTTACTAGTATTTTCATTTTTAACCGGCTCTCGCACTCATGATACGAAAATTGTGAATAATCAGGTATTTGTCTCTTTCATTATCCTGTATTTTAAAGGGTTTTAGGTTGGAATTTGGAATGCTAGAGGCGCTGTAGACAGCATTCTCGGAATTGACAAATTTTTAAAAATTTTAGAGGACGGGGGTGGGGGGGGGCATTCCCTATATTTTGGTACCTTGGCCCTCGCGTCGTTCCGGCGGCCCTGGTTTTAACAAATTGTGGAATGAATCGTGGACAGGGTGCCAGCAATAAAACCCAACGTGATCCGAATAATTTGTTTTAAATGTCAGTTTACATCGTATGTTAATAACATATTTAAAGAAGAAACCATGTCGTCAATCCAATTAAAACACAGATCCTATTTCGTTTGGTTTGTTATAGTTCAAAATTTCGTTTTACTTGTCTTTACCACATAGGATCTAGAAGAGTTCGTATGGATGTGAGAGGAATTAGCCAATGACACGGTCTGTTATGGCGAGTTCTTGGCGTGAGATGCACGGAACTGTGGGTGGACCACTAAAAGCGTCAACGCTGATTGATTCATCAATGTCTGACGTCACAGGGTCAACAGCCGCTCCTGCGACCCCTGACGCGATCTTTTTTTACAACTGGTCAGAACTTCATGTTAAGGTCACCGAAAGCTTCAAATATAGTATAGATCAGTATTTTAATCAGGTCGTTTTTTCGTCATCCATATTAATATAGCGCACGCTTATAACACTTGTGGTGACATTTTCCTACTTAGGGTAGGCGCTGGCTCTCTAACCCGGGGTTCACTAAGTTCCTTGGGATATTCCCTCGTATTTTCTCCCCGACATGGGGTGTCTGACCAGGAATAATGTCCAGTTGTTCGAATATGTATCATTGACAGTTTCAAAATAACAGTAGGCCATAGAGAAGCTGTCGGCACAGAATGTCTCTTATAGCACAATGTATGGTGTATATGCTATTCTTCATTATTCGGATTGGTACTGAGTACGGTCAAACCCCTTTTATTTCATTTTTTAATAATTTACTAGCCAAAACGAAAAATCTGCAACTTCTGCTTTAAATTAATTGCTAAAAATGCCGGAATGGGTGTTGTTCTGGAATTCGCCCAAAAGCTAGCCAATCCCCTGTTTCACAGATACCAGGTGAAATGTCAAAATCTCAAGAATCCAATTTATCACACTTATTACGTTACACTCAAGGTTACATTTGTATAGCGTGTAGAGCAACAGCCGAAAACAGGATCTTAAACTGTTTTACAACATGTTACGTTGATTAGAAATGCTTAAAGCTATCTTTTTTCGAAGAAAAAAACCCACAGTAGCTACTAGCTAATATTTTACAGTAAAAACACCCCTCAAGATTTAAAAAAATGACGGATCTAATATATAAAGCGCACGTGTTAGGCCACTCCGTGTTAAAGGATCTAAATCCATTTTTACTCCAATTTTTAATCAGTTATGTTCGGCGAAATAGCCAGCAGTCTCAACCGAGAGAGAGAAAGAGAGAGGGAGGGGGAGAGGGAGAGAGAGAGGGAGAGAGAGGGAGAGAGAGAGAGAGGTGGGGTTTAACGTCCACTAGACACAAACTAGGTCATGTTGGGACTAACGTATGGTTTTCATTTTTTATTTCAATACTTCGCGTGCGCGTAGGTGACTGGCCAGCTAGAGGTCGAAGCGCGGTACTCTAAACCACTAGGCCATACCAACCCCCAGTCTCAATCGAATGCAAATTTCTGGCGTCTGGTTATTCCAAAGAACATACACCGTTTGATTTGGTGCAATATGTCTAGCCTCGTCCCTCGGGTCTCTTGGTACAACTAGGGCTGAAGCGCATTATGGTACACGATTCGTGTACCAATGATACAATGTTTATTTGTCTTAAATATTGGATATCAGAAGCCAATCTTTTTCCGGTAAGATCACATCATCAATGTTGATTTAATTTGACAAATAAGTCGTGTTTTCAATGTTGAAGATTTTGGATGATATTGAGTTGGAGACTTAGCTCCTTTAAAATAAGTCATGTTTAAAATATGCTAAAAAATTGATGACATCTATACACCGCCCCACATTGTTAAAGAATAATACTAAATCCTATAATTCACCTATGTCAGCTGAGAAATGATCAAATATATCATTTTCTGTTTAAACCTAAAGTTGACTAAACGGTGTTATTTTCACTTGTGCACGTTGGAAATGTGTCACTCAACCGGACATCATGAATTATTAATTCCTATCTGTTTCACCACGTAACTTGACAATCGGGTCGACTCTCTCCTTCATTACGTAGACTTAGTTATCAAGGGAAAGAAATGATACAAATTCCAAATACTGTCGTCGGCGAGTAGAACTCATTTCCAATGTTTACGTGAATGGTTTTTTTTAAGTTCTAGAATGATTCCTATGATTGTATGGTAGTGATTTAAGAATGGTTCCTATGATTGTATGGTAGTGATTTAAGAATGATGCCTATGATTGTATGGTAGTGATTTAAGAATGATTCCTATGATTGTATGGTAGTGATTTAAGAATGATTCCTATGATTGTATGGTAGTGATTTAAGAATGATGCCTATGATTGTATGGTAGTGATTTAAGAATGATTCCTATGATTGTATGGTAGTGATTTAAGAATGATTCCTATGATTGTATGGTAGTGATTTAAGAATGATTCCTATGATTCCTATGATTGTATAGTAGTGATTTAGGAATGATTCCTATGATTCCTATGATTGTATGGTAGTGATTTAAGAATGATTCCTATGATTGTATGGTAGTGATTTAAGAATGATTCCTATGATTGTATAGTAGTGATTTAACAACCTATTAAATAATAGATATAGAAATAATTATGTTTTGACTTTGATAGAAAATATGCACTTTTCGCTTTAAATGTTGGTTGAAATGTCGACATCTGCTTAACATTGGGCTGAATTTGTTAACTTTTAAGATTAGAAAGGTAACCAGATAATCCAATCAAAAACCTTCTGTATATTACAAACTTGTAAATTAATTAATTACAATACCCAAAATGATTGTGATTAATTATTATGGTTAACTGAGAGGGACATGGGGTTCAACATCCACTTGACACAAACTAGGTCATATATTCATTTTTTTCTCTCAATAATTTGCTTGCGCGTATAGGGGATTTAGCAGTGAGAGGGAAGTTGGAGTAAACCCACGAGGTTGGACAGGCAACCTGACTTCTTGTCACGAACAAGTTTAGAATGAATACCACGTCACTCAGTGACAGACCCTGTGACGTAAACCGCACGTGTTAAGACAATGATACCACACAACCTTAAAAATGTCAAACCTTATACAATGTAAATATTAACTAAATAAATAGCCTTATACAAGGGACGATACGTAGACAGATATCGACTTTACAAAACAAAGTTTACAAATATATAACGAAATAACATTCTTGCTGGCTTGACAGGTCCAGAAAAAATAGAGTCTTATTTTAACTACTAGATGTTTAAGTGTCCTACCTGTTGTGTCAATTATAAATTACAACCTATTTTACTTGTTCAGAGGGTTCGAAAATATTTTTAAATCCAAGTTACACTTGAAAGTGTTTACGTAAAGCTTTTCAAACCATGTAGCTGAATTTTTCCATTTTTTTAAAATTCGGTGTGTTAAGATGAAATTTGTATCATCAATTGGAATATTGTAAAAAGAGTACAGAATAATGATTGGGGCATATTATTCAGTTACAACAAGAGTGTTATTGGGCCTTTAATTCTAAACCAAATTGAGAATATCTGAGGCATAAATCTATTTCACATAATATAGAACTTAACTCAGATAGGAAATGAAATGAGGTTTTACGTCCTATTTTTCAACACCAACCTTGATAATGAAAACGGGCATATGTCACACAGTGTGCTAAGTGAAATTGTTCCGGGACTGCGGCGCCACGACCTACTCTAATTTTCAATTACCTGGCAAAGGTTCTTTTACGTCTGTGCCAACATGTATGTATGATTTTGTTTTTTCGTCCAATCCGAACGACACGGACAAAAACGCTGTTCCTTCACAGGCCCTCGTCATGCACCACTGACAAGGAGAAACCACGCCGGAACGACGAAAACCGGGATCTCCTGGTAAACGAGCCAGTTCACCGGGACACTGCGGCCGCCGTGAGTAGTAGACTGGATTTTAAAAAATAGTATCTTATTTTCTTACTTTTAATAGACATAATGTCAATCTAATTAAAAAACGGATCTATATAGGCTTTTGACCCTATGACGTTAGACATCGATTAATCAATCAGCGTTGACGTTTCCACGGGTTTACCCACAGTTCCGCGCCGAGAACGCCAAGAAGTCCCCGTAACAGACCGTGTCATTAGCTAATTCCTCACATCAATAAGAACGCACATTATATAACAACTCTTCCAGATCCTAGTAAAGACAAGTAAAACGAAATTTTGAACTATAAAAAAACGAAACGAAATAGGATATGTGCTTCAATCTGATTGACGTATATAAGATTCAGATAAAGAGCTGACCAATATTGCTATAATAGTTAACAAATGAATAATGCAAAAGAAATATTAAAAATTTCATTCAAATTACTTTATTCTGAGCTAAATTAACACTGTTTTGGCACAGGTAGAAACGACACTTGTTAATCGACTTTAAGCATCAGTTAACAATTTTTGAATTAAGAATCTTTATAGTGATCGTGTTTCAATCCTTTCAAATCTCCGCCAAAATCAATACCTGCATTAGGCAGATTGGTCTCTTGCATTTTAAACAGACATTATGTAAGAAAGGTCTAAATCTGCCTATTAATTGTAGGTCTTTCTTAAGGTATGAAATGTTATCTCATTTATTAATTAGACATTAATTAACTTATCCAGATCATAACCAACTCTCGACGTCATCGCTAGTTTGCGAAGTAAGGAGATTTGAACACATTTTTTGGTGGATAATTTAACGTAAAAAAAGTGAGTTGTTTATTACAATACCAGTGTTAGTAATGACGATCGAAGCTAGTCCAAAATTGAATCGCTAATATTTCGATTCGAAGGGAAGCAATTTGACTGAAATTTTCAGCATATTCTTGTTTGATTTGTGGGTTCCGTTAGATCCCACTTCCGACACCATGTTTGATCTGTGGATTCTGTTAGGTAACACAGTTGTTCAGAAGGCGGTTGCTCAAAGCTCCGCTCTCTTTTAACGATCCGTTAACTTTAACGGACATATCTTGGTGACTGTTGTTTGTTAACTTTCCGTTAAATTTACTACAGAAAACAGTATAGAATACTTTATTCTTTATATTAGCATAAATCTGTAGTAAAAATTTGCACCAAAGAATGTTTGGGGCCTTTATTTCAAGCAACATTTGTTCTCTCCGTTAAAGTTAACGGATCGTTAAAGATGACGGAGCTTTGAGCAACCGGCCCCAGTTCAATACATTTATTCTTAAAGACATCTTACATTGGAACTCATGCCATTACACGCCATGTGCTAACCCCAAAACGATGGTGGCAAGAACCTATCACGTCACGTGATACCAAACTTACTTGATAATACAATAATTCTGTTTTATTATCTACTTTGTAATTGTTATAGCTTGATATGTCAGCTCTTTATCTAATCTTACTTAAAATAGAGATGTGACGTCACCCGTTGTTGTTGGCGTATCATTATTTCAAATAATCGTACGGGCAACTTGTAAATCGTACCTTGGGAAATAATAGACTCGGGTGACGTACCTCACTGTAAACGCACTTGCGGAGTGTCTGTATTTTAAGTCGTTTAAAGGTCTCGAGATTAAGCCATTGTGTAATATATTGTAAAAACACTTGGACCTTAGGGTCGTCTTGTTGTTACAGTATGTTACTTAATGTCTCGCTCTCGACCATTCAACAATACCTAATGTCTACTTGGATTTTATGATGAGGGTGGTGCATCACATTTGGGTGTTCAAATAAAACTACATCAATTAAATTTTAAACAAAACTAATGGTATGTTAGAACTCAGTACATGTACACATGGATAATAATTAATATATTTGCATATATATATACGCCTATTTTCACACCACTTATATCGATTAATACCCGCCATCCATGTCATCACTTAGCGCAGCATGCGAAGGTTTTTTTTGTTTACGTCATTATTTACAAGTATATGTTACAACATTTATTTATATCATAGAAATAAAATAGATTGTTCTATATAAACGCTTAAAGATACATTATGGGAGATATTCATAGAGAGTTGGCCATTCTTGCTATAACAGCATATTTAAATCCAAGCTGTAGCCTAGCCATACGTGGAGAGTTGATTTTGGGCTTGTTGTTTAAATAAAGATCTAATTTATAATTTCTATAACATCTGAAGCCTAAACTAAGACTTGTATTATTCATATTTAGCTCTTGCATAATGTAACTTTAATAACAAGGGACCCTACTGTTCTAAGTACATATATCCATTAATGGGGAATCGGTATGGAGGATATCTCAAAAAGATATTTCCATTAAAATTGTATTCAAGTATAATTCCGGAGATATCTCAATCTCCAATTTCTACTACCGGTAAATAGGTTTCATACTTATTAATATTCAATATTTCGTTTCGTAGTTTAGCCCGATATATATATAGAACTTAGTTAAAATAATTACATGATTAATGAAGATTCGTTCAGTATCATTTATATAAGAATACCTGACCACTCGGACCAAAGACCACTCGGACCAAGACCACTCGGACCAATGATAGACCACTCGGACAAAAACAAAAAGACTACTCGGACCAATCAAAAAGACTACTCGGACCAAGCTAAAAGACTGCTCGGACCAATCAATATTGTGTTAATAATGTGTTTGTTTTAATAAATTGAGATTGTTCTCAAAACTTGTGTTTGTTTTAATATGACTCCTCGGACCTATGATAAATTATGTTTGTTTCAATATGAAAATGCTGAGTGTTATGTACTCACCCGTTTTATTTGCTGATAACGAAGCCCATCAAATAAGATTAATTAACAAAACAACTATAACTGAGTAGTGATTAAAATACTTCGGGTTTTTTTTCGGGGTTATCGGTTTATCTGCTTTAATTATCCCGCTGTGATCATTGCCATTATTATATTTTCCTGAAAAAAACCTGCTTTGTAGTAGTACGCAATCAACACACGGCCGTCATTCTCGATGATTGTCAACTCGCATTTTTCCTCACCCACCAAAGACCGCTAGGTTTCTTTGCACATACTACAATAACATCCGGATTATCGGTTTATCTGCTTTAATCACCCCGCTGTGATCATTGCAACTTCTTATATTTCTTATATTTTCTTGAGAAAAAAAAAACCTTGTCTTGTTGTACGCACTATAATTTATCGATTGGTATTGCCATCTACGACCAGATTGTCGAGGAATGCGTCAACGCACAGCCTACGGATTATCGTTAACAATTTCTAGGGGCTTGTTTTTGTGTATGTCATTTTCAAATAAATTCATCAGTATATTATTCGTTTTTAACAGATTTATACAACTTTTATGAGAAACTATGATGATCAAAGAACCGTAAGCCCAACTGATGTTTTATCGTTTGGTTGGGCCTTTTACGAACCACGTGTAAGTCATGTTAATAAATATTTTCTTTCGTGTTTTTCTTATCAATTGAAAAGTAACAGACAACTGATATAAATAAAATACAACTTATAATCTGGTTTGTTGTTAAACCAAGATGTTTGATATGTGTTTTTATATCTATCTTCATATAGCTGCGATTTAAAATGGAAATGAAAATGATTCCATATTATTTGTGAAAATTGGCAGAAAACAAAGAGATTTTCTATATTAGATTCACAGAAACCGCAGATTGTGTTATCTAATTTTCTAATTTTAAATAATTTATAATTTTTGTGAATATAATCCTATGGAGATATTTGTATTCAAAGCTTCTCAGTTTTGTACTAAGACATAAAGTGTTTATTATTTTAAGGGTCTTTTTTCCAATGCACCGTTTTCAAACGCAAAACCCGCAACAAACAACCCGTGTGATGATTTATATGCGTTATGGAAATAAAATGGAGCTAAACGGTTGGTCATAGGGCAATGACAAACCATTTCCCCATTGGTAAACCCGACCCCAGTGCATTTTGGTTTATGTGCGTTGTTCAATGTGTAAAAGCGAAATATTTTAATCTCTTGAACTGTAGTATTTAAAGGGCTAATCTCGATAACTTTTTGGGGAATAAAACTGCCTAATTTTGTGTTAAAATCATTTAAAACCCATTATCTAAGGCAGATCAACCAACTCGATATTTGTGATACGCTTGTAAATAACTTAAACCTGACAGTCTGCATCTGGAAATGGAGACCTTTGTATCATACAGTATCTTGATAAAACCAGACTTTTTTCTATAAAATTTACCTTTTGTTATCAAGTACAGTACATGGGCCATTCACTGTATAGACCTCTCAAGAAACGTAAATCGATTATCAGGTCACCCAATAAAAAAAAATGACCCGAAATCTTAAAAGGGTTACGTGTACGGATAAGCAGTGTTGATGTCCATGTCCAAACTACTCAATATTTACAGCTGAAATGTTCATACAATTTAAATACGCCATGCTTTTATATTTTGGTCCATAAATTTCACAAATCCTCGGACTTTAAATTTTGAGACTCTGTTCTTATCGGGATTGTCCCTTTAAAATACACAAATAACGTAATACATTTTAACTAATAAATAAAAGCCCAGACTTTTATTATATGTTTTATTGAATTGGAAGAGAAATTGAAAACAGATTTAACACCCCTGTGGATATTTCATTCAAATATTATGAAAGGGTTGGCAATAGAATTGAAATTATTTTTTTTGTGTTATTATTATTAAACACCCTGTTCTGTAGTCGTCTCAACGTCATCTTATCACGGGTTACGTCAGTTACATAACTCAATAGAAATGAGTCAATTCTTGTAAAAGAAAATTTGGCTAAAGAGTACTTCATAAATATATTTCAAGTGCAAAAGGTTCAACCTAACTACGATAGTTTTACCATTCCTATTTGTAGATCCGGGTTCGATCCCAAAGTTGACCGAGAAAATTTCTCTGAAACTTGTGGTATGGTAATCCCTTAAAAGGTTGGCAGGATGTGCAAGGCGTTGGGACTAATCGTTCGTATCGGACGAGAATAGGTACCGGGTACATATTGGCGTAATTACCATTAATGTGAAATCCAAAATAAGAGTAGGTCACAGGGCTGCTGCCCGGGCAAAAGTTTCTTGATAGCACACTATGTGGCGTATGCTCGTCATTTTGAATTGAAATAAATTAGGCCTTTTCCCCGTACTAAAAATCAGAGAACGAGGAATATGATGTAGAGGATGATCCTACAAATACAACGGTCCCAAGAAACCGCATGTTACAATTAGTTTTAAGTTGCATTTCCTTTAGTACGGACTCGGTCCGGCTCCGGTCCGGTTGTTGATACGGAAAACAACACTTTCATAGAATTTTAGTAAGAGTGTTTCCTTTAGATAACAAATCTCACCTGTCGAGAGATGAGCTTGGCCCCAATCACAAGCAGCATAGCGATCCAAGTTGTGAATCATTACGGGGCGTTTTATACAAACTACAGCATTTTTCATCGAAACAAAGATTGATTATTGTTATTAATAATATTTCCGCCACACACCACTACAATTATTGACTTTATCTTACTTGAAACGGTTACAAATCGTCGTATTTAAAATCGATATCCTTATTTTTTTCCCAAGACGGCCATCTGGTATTTTGATAGTCCCTATCATCCAGGCAAATATTTTACCTACGTTGAAGACTAGGGGGTTCTGGGTGACCGAGACTAATATTACTTCAACATGATGACAACAAAGTGTAGCTAAAAACAAGCACATCAGTATATCTCATCGTTTTTAGCTACATTCGCGTAGCTATGTTTCCTTATGTCTGGGTGCGGATACGGTTCTCAATGCGGCGTCCGGTACGGCTTTAGCAAACGGACTATGTAGCGTTCGGTACGGAACGCATGCGGAATCGTGTCCGTAACGCACATAAGGAAACACAGTTTGGGTAGCCCGTACGGCAAAAAGCTAAAAATGGGTAGGGAAATTCTAATTAACAAAAAATGTCTGAATGATAGACATATATTTAACAATACTTATATGTAGTATTTTGTAATTATTATAGCTAGTTTTGCCAGCTCTTTATCTAATCTTACCTAACGTCCCTTTAACTATACGTACAAACTTGACCTATTCGGATTAGGTGCGGAGGTTAGTGCACCGGCGTTCAAATAACACTACATCAATTTAATTTTAAACAAAGCTCGTACATGTACACATGGAAAATACATTGTATATATATATACGCCTAATGTTATAATATACACCATTCACTGGCCACGCGTGTCACTAGGTGCAGCGTATGAAGTTTTTACCCCCATGCACCATTCGCAAACAACGTGATGTTTTATATGCGTTTTAAAAATGAAAAAATTAAACGGAGCTTAAAGCGGCCCGCACGGGATTAATATAATTTTCAATTCTTGATATTGACAATTTTATTGAGCATGCGTATGCGATATTGAAGCTCGAAATAATTGATGTCAATATGATGGGAGAAATCAAAATTCCGTACATTTTTTATTGACCAACCGTCAATTTCTCGCAACAATTGACCGTGTGTGGGTGTCATCAATGATATTGACGTAAATATCTCGTTTTCACGATCCTCTCGAAATAGGCATTTGTGCCCCCCCCCCGGGTGTACTAACGTTTTGGCCACTCCCCACGTCTTTTCCTTTTCTTAGGACTCGGAACTACCATAACTTATACGAAACAAATAGTTCTTTTCATGGTGGCAGCATTCCTTCCTCAGAATGAATATTGAGACAATATAATTGAACGTGTGTGGGAAACCGAAATTTGCTTCAATAAAATTGACATCAATAAAACTGACAATTATACTGAGCGTGTGTAGGTCGCTTATCAGTTGGTCACAGGCCAATGACATGCCATTCTACCATTGGTAAGGGCGAGAGCGAAACGGGGTTTAACGTCCACTCGACAAAAACTTGGTCATTTCGGGACTAACATATGGTTCAATTTTATTTCAATACTTCGCTTGCGCGTAGGGGTCTTTAGCAGTGGGAGGAAACCGGAGGACCCGAAAATAACCCCAAGGGGTTGGACAGGCGACACTACTCCTTGTCACGTACAACCGGGGATTCGAAACCACCACCCCCCTCTCCCAGCACACCTGCAATATTGACTGGTAGGGAAATCCCACTGAACTTTCTCGGCTAACACCGGATTGGGCCTTGGAAATCCATGCTGGTTAGTTAACCAATGCCCTACTCGCAGAGCCACGACTGTCCTTAATACCCATTAAACTATTCAACCAGAGATGCGAGAAGAAGGGCTTGTCAAACACAGTGTCTAGTTCTTCAGATGGGACGAAAAACCGAGGTTCATGTCCCGAGGTTCCGTATACATGAGAGTAAGTCGTAGCACCGCCATCCGGGTAAAATTCAACTTACATTATACTATTCTTTTAGAGGCATTTAGTAACTGGATAGAGCAATACACAAAAACACATACTTATGGAATAACAGTTACTTAATTTATTTAGGCGACGTTTCGAAGAGTATTCTCTCAACGTTATCAAGCTAAACGTCGCCTAAATAAATTAAGTAACTGTTATTTCATAAGTATGTGTTTTTGTGTATTACATTATACTGTATGGCGTCAGCTCGTCTTTAATAGTAGAAAAGAAGGATGATAAGCCAATTTTATTTCATTATTATGTAGTATAAAAGTTACGTATATCAATTTGTTTAAAGGGTGGTGAAAATGTTTGCGTAATGTAATTGCTGTTCTCAATGTAAATATGATAACAATCGTTAACCTTTAATTTGATTTTAACACTATTTTATTCAAAAGATATCTATTATACCTACATTGACAAGAGTTACGGATTCAAAAACAAGCCAAAGGCTTATATTAATTCGTCTCCTTGTATTTGACATTCATTATGCAATATTAACCCCTGTGCGCTCACGTTGTACGAAAAAAGGTTGTCGGTGTCGAGGTCTAATCTAAGACCCCAGCTAAATATAGGTTTTTAGATGCATGATTTTATTCAAATACGATCAAATAATTACAGCTTCATATCAAGTCTATTTTTTAATCTGAGTGAAAAAACATATTATGAGGTATTAACTGTGACGATATGAATTTAAAGGTATTAACAATGACGATGAGAAATTAAAGGTATTTTTGAAACCATACAAATTTACACATAACTCAAAACCCTCTAAAATGTTCAACATCGAAAACACGAATTATTGATCAATTTAAATCAACATTGATAATATAAAATTACCGGGAAAAGATGAGCTTCTGATATCCGATATTTAAGATAAAATATTTTTTTTTAACATTGGTACACGAATCGTGTACCATAATGCGCTTCAGTCCCAGTTGTGATGAGAGACTGGAGGGACGAGTCTATAGGCCTACACATTGCATCAAATCAAACGGTTGTATGTAGATTGGAATAACCAGACACTAGAAATTTGCACTCGATTGAGATTGCTGGCTTATTTCGCCGAACATAACTGATTTGAAATTGGAGTTTAAACGGAAACCATTGAATGTAAATCAGTTTATATATATTCATATTACAATATTATATGCGTTGCGACCAACTTTTGTGAATTTCTAGGTCCCAAATGTTAGCGATTTAGCTCCTTTAATTGTCATTTCCATGTAAAATCCGTCTTTTGATGGGGTTTGTAGAGTGCCTAGATTTGCTTTCAAATTTAGATTATTAGAATGACCAAAACAATATCATCAGTAAGAAAGATTCAAAATACAAAGCTAGCACAGAGCGCAGAATAGATTAGACACTTTTAGCCAGTAAAGAAATGAAAGGAAAGAGGGGTCCACAAGACCCCCTGTGTACGGTAATGTAATGCTCGTAGTTTCTTGTCAAATGATGAATGTTACCACTGTCGCGCTTCCATTCTATTTACAGCATAATACAGTACTCGACATTAAGTAGCTGACAATATATAAAATTATTGCCAGACAATTATGAACCAGGAACCTCTGTTTCTCGAAATGTTAACTAAAGATAAAAGATAAGTTATACTTCAATTTTGATTGGCTAAGCACTAAAACCAATATAATGTCATACATTCAAATTACTAAAATTTGGATTTTATCTTAGTTAAAATTTCGTGAAACAGGCCCCAGTTCCTCACAAACGTTAAGGATATGATCGCGGGGTCGCGAAATACCCCTTGTATACGCACAAGGGAAAGGGACGATTTTTAGCAGAAAACAGTAAGTATATGAGGACATACACACTTTTGCCAACTACGTTGCGAACCCCGGATGACGATCAGAAAGAAATTTTTACAGCAAACCTTAATAGACTAGGCCCGATTGTGGATAAAAGTAAAGCAAGAGGCATTTTTTTAGTAGGATTTGGTATCTAGGCTATTTTACCTAATTCAAGGGTGCTGATTACGAAAAAATAGGATACCAAGCTGAAAAAAATGTTTTTGACCCTCAAAATTTAAAAACAAAATGGCCGCTAAAATAACATCAAATTGCGACGGGCGTGCACAGTATCTGTGTCTATGATTGTATTAATCCTTTTTAATTTTTGAAATATTGACTTTTCAAGACATTCAAACAATGCTGATCATGAATAAATAGGATTACAGCCTAAATACAATGTTGGGATCCCCATATTTGAAAAACAAAATGGCCGCCATAGTCGCCTAAAATGATGCTATTTGTGCACGGTACATCACGAACTGAGATTGTATTCTTGTTTATATTTTTTTTTAAATGTGACTTTTTCAAGACATTAAAACACTGCTGTTCATAAAAAATATTGGACATCAAGGTGATCAAAATGTTTTTTAACCACAAAATATAAAGAACAAAATGGCCGTAATATTCATCTCTACTAGTGGTATGTGTGCACAGTGTATCATCATCTGTAAAACTGTCACAATCGTTAAACCTGTTCTCTCTGATTAACTGACGTCATTGTACCCTAAAAGGTTATGATATACAAATACACAAGCGCATATCTTCATGAATACTAAATCCACGCCCTTGTTGGTGACAGCTAATCAGTTGCAAAAAAATAGCTGTTTGAGAAACGGAAAACAACAATAACTATATGACCCAAAAATTTACTGAGCGCCATTGAAAACGCATCACTTAGTTTTTCGAATAACAAAATGATCCTGTAAACATATTTTATTTATTTTGCTTCTTATTGTGAACAATATTCAAATGGGAACACATCAATAACAAACGTCGTTAACGGCTGACACGACGTCATCATTGCTAGAAATGGTTTGCTTAGTCATGGCGTGCTTGACACATGAAACGGATTAGAACCAGGCCCGAAGCCAGAAACCAAAATTTAGCCGACATAGGGGGGCGAGGAAGATAAATTTCCGACGATAAAAAATCAATGAACGAAAATTAGAAGCTGAGAGAGTGAATTTAGGCCTCTATGACATGCAGGTGGCGAATGTGTCGGAAAATTAAGAGTTTCCAGCCGACATTACCTATCTCTCGGCCGAATTTGAGAGGATATGTCGTACTAAAACTCTCTCCCGGCGAAAATGCTTGATAGCTAGCCAGCGATTTTTTTTTTCGACGCAGATAGAAATATTCCGTCAGGAACGGCCATGGAGGGGGGAGGGGGCGCAAGCCCCCCCCCCCCTAGCCTCGGGCCAGATTAGAACCGTATTACAGATTATTATACAAACTTTTGGATTTGGGATATGGCGACAGTTCAGAACAGAGATCCATTCTCAAAGTAGATAGTTTTCTCTGTGTGCAGAAGGTCCCTTACCAACAGAAATATCGTGCAAGTTGAATCATTGCAGGAAAAGTCTGCCCAAAACCAGGGCCGGCGGAAGCATCCTTGATGGGGAAGGGGGGGGGGGTACTTCCATCCTAGGTCCCTATAGGCGAGGGTCTAGGGGGCGCAATAACCCGGAAGAAAGAGTTCTTGCGACCAAATTATTACTCCGCCGGGCCTGAAAATGGTTCGATTTAGTTTAGTATTTACACAAACGATGATGGATTGAGAATTTGTCAAGATTTGACATCCCCCACAGACGATAGAACGTTAAGTATTTAAGGTATGTAAGGAGGTGTAGTGTCGTTCCCACAGACAGAGAGAGAGAGAGAGGGAGAGAGAGAGATGCGGTTTAACGTTCACTTGACACAAACTAGGTCAGTTTGGGACTAACACATGGTTCCATTTTATTTCAATAAATCGCTTGCGCGTAGGAGTATTTAGCAGTGGGAGGACCCTGGAGAAAACCCACGAGGTTGGACAGGCGACCCTGCTCCTTGCCACGTACAACCGGGAATGGGGAAACCACACCATTTGACTCAATGACAGGTTGTATGATACAGCACTCGCATGTGCTAACCATGGGATTTCTCTGACCAAATTTCGAAATTTTACGTTAATTTTAGTGATAGGGGGGTATTTCATGTGATGTGATAGAGACACGGATGGTTGATGCACTAAAATAAACGTTAAATCGGCGTTTTTCGAAATTTGGTCAGAGAAATCACATGCAAAGCAATGGTCGCTCCTCGTAAGTTTACTCAAAGATCTCCCACAATGCACATTGTTTTCCAAATTGGTTATTTATCTATTATCGCACAGTTTTGCAAAAAGTGACCAAAACAAGGAAATATATTATATTATAGATATGCATATTCTACACATCATATCCAAAATTTAAATGAAAAACTTGACAAATGAAACGCTCTTGTGTCGGTTATAGGACACCTCAGCGATTGTACGTATCTAACTAACATTCCAAAACTAAATGGTGGCTAGCTTTTTTTTTCCTTCTCCGCGGCGTGATTGATGTTAAGGATGCTAGACGATATGCTCTAAAGCCGATTATACCAGCGAAGATTTTGTTAGTTTTTTTAATCACGACATTTGTTAAATCATAAAAACAGTTAGTTGGAGATTAGTTACACACTGTGTTTTAAATTTATTTTCGTATGCTATGACACGTAATACATGACGTAAATACCGTTATATCTATAATAATATGATAATGATGTACATTATATAAGTCCGATTCTCACTTTATATAATCTTCGCAAATATTGAAATAAAGCAGCTTTTTGGTCCCAATTAAAAAATATCCACACCGACTTATCGTTATTTCTTGATTAAAGAAGCTAAAATCGCTAACATTTGGGACCTAGAAATTCACAAAAGTGAATCGCAACGCATATAATATTGTAATATTAATTTATATAAACTGATTTACATTCAATGGTTTCCGTTTTCACTCCAATTTCAAATCAGTTTTGTTCGACAAAATAAGCCAGCAATGTCAATTGGGTGCCCATTTCTAGCGTTTACTTATTCCAGTCTACATAACTCCGTTTGATCGATGATGTAATGTCTAGCCTCGTCCCTCTAGTCTCTCACTACCACTAGGGCTGAAACGCGTTATGGTACACGATTCGTGTACCAATGTTAAAAAATTTATCTTAAATATCGGATATCAGAAGCTCATCTTTTCCCGGTAAGTTTACATCAACAATGTTGATTTAAATTTACCAATAATTCGTGTTGTCGATGTCCAAGATTTTTGAGAATTTTTAGTTACTGACTTAGGCCCTTTAAGGACAAGACTGGGCCCAGTTTCTCTAAATCTTAACTAAAGATAAAATCCAAATTTTAGTAGATACTTCAATTTTGGTTGGACAAGCAATAAAATTAATCTATTTTTATCCAATCAAATTACTAAAATTTGGATTTTATCTTAGTTAAAATTTCGTAAAATAGGCCCCTGATCTACTGTGAAATGAGCTAAAGCCTTGAGCCCTAATGTGAGCGTGTGTGGCATGGAGATAGGGGCGCCTTCTCAACCTCGTGGGTTTCCTCCGGGCACTCCGGTTTCCTCCCACTGCTAAAGACCCCTACGAACAAGCGAATTATTGAAATAAAATTAAACAATATGATAGTCCCAAAATGACCTAGTTGTGTTGAGTGGACGTTAAACCCCATCTCTCTCTCTCTCTCTCTCTCTCTCTCGCGCGCGCTAAAGCCTTGGGGCTTGTAACGCCAGAGGATCCCCAACAGCGAGATTATATGATGAAAACTTGCCTGATGTGTCGGACCGTTACTAATAATGTTAGCTGTATGGAGAATAGAAAAAGGAATATCGTCATTTCTTGCACAATCGCCCCACCCAACATCAAAACATGACAACCAGGGAGTGGAAAGTTGGAGATCATGCACGATATTTTTTTAAAAAAAACCCAAAAAACAAAACAATCCTTAAAATAATTCTAATTGATTCCACGCCACCAAGAATAAATATATTTGTGTTTTGAAATTAGGTTGACTGTGGTAGTGCGGTGATGGGGGGAGCGGGGTTCCTTTATTTCGTTGTGCGGGGGTTGGGGTGGGGGAGATTTCACGCCACAATGTACATGCATAATATTTATGATTCGAAATGAACGTACGGGGTTGGATGACCGAATGGTTAGCACGTGCGCGCTGTATCATTAAGCCTGTCATTGGGTCAATTGGTGTGGTTTCGAATCCTCGGTTGAACGTGACAAGGAGTAAGGTTGCCTGTTCAACCTCGTCGTGGGTTTTCTCCGGGTCTTCCCGTTTCGCCACACTGCTGAAGAATCCTACGCGCAAGCGTATTATTGAAATAAAATTAAACCATGACCTAGTTTGTGGCGAGTGAACGCTAAACCTCATCTCTCTCCCCCTCTCCCTCTCTCTCTCTTCCTCTCTCTCTCTCTCTCTCAATGAACGTCTCGAAATCACCTAGTTTGTGTCCAGTGGACGCTAAACCTCACCCCCTCTCTCTCTCCCTGTCTCTCTCTCTCTCTCGAAATGAACGTCTCTCTCTCTCTCTCCATCACACACACACACATACTCCGAACTGAATATATTGATTTGTATTCACTATCACGACTAACTAGTCTAGAACTGTTCATTACAATTCATCTGTCATTCATTTGTTTTACGTAATCTACACAATATCGACCACATAGTCTGAATACTACACGACTCGTAATATATTAGTCGTTCTTCTGCACTGAAATAACCCATCCAACTATTTATAGATATCCTATTTGATTTAAGAGTTTGGCCAAGATATGTCTAACGTTGTTCTTAACATTATAAAACGAGAACCTACAAGTATATAGATAACACATTTTACATAATATACAGTATACTATATAGGCTGTATTGTGAATGTATCCCTTTTAGTAATGTCCCGAGAAAAAAACCCTCTCTTAGGTTTGACTAGGTGTATTTAAACGAAACGCTGTAGTTCGAATTCGAAGAAGAATAGGTGGTAATGTTGCTGCCAGGGCAAAATCAATCCCGAATGTCTTCCTTCACTACTATTGGGTTCGCCTGGGTCTAATCAAACGAAACACCGTAGTTCAAATTCGAAGAAGAATAGGCGGCAATGTCGCTGCCAGGGCAAAATCACCCCGAATGTCTCCCTTCCCTACTCTTGGGTTCGCCTCGGTCTAATCAAACGAAACACTACCGTTAAAATACACCCATGAATGCCTTTCTTCGCTACTGCGGTGTGTACAATACAAGTAGGACGTTAAACCTCATTTCCTGATATAAAGGCGTTTAAACTATTATATCATATTCCCGTTGCGTCAGAGAGACCCCTTTACACAGCCTAAAGGTAAACAATGAGATAAAAAAAAAGTGTATCCTTTAAATGTCGATTATGCACAGCATGTAGTGCATGTATGACGTATAACAACATAGACATGTAATAAATTGTTGAAATGGCGCAGATTGTGTCATTGATAAAACCGATAACAATGGGTCGATTATATTATCAAACATATGTCATTACGCCCAACTGTTATTGTTTATTCTAAGGGAGGGAATGACAATAATTTTCTAATGTAATTATTAATAATGCATTCTTTGAATTAGTAATGAAGCTGACTGAGCCTTTTATGATATGTGTTTGTTTATACTAAATGACATAACATGAATGGGGTTTAACGTCCCACTTTTTGAGGGACCAGCCGAGATAACGATGACTGTCATACGCCATGTTTTGTGCTATAATGATTATAATAATGGACATTTTGCCCCGACACCGGCGGAACGGTCTACTCTTATTTATAAATATAACCGTCAAGGGCTCTTTTTCGTGTCCAAATGTACACGGGACCTAGGTTATTCGAATTAGACTATCCACTGGGCTAGATCTATTTCTTATGGCCAACTCAATTTTCGTCAAGGTCACCGAGATGTAAATAAGGATAGGGTTAGAGTTAGGGTAAGCATTTTGGATTAAGTCCAGGGTTAGGAATGGGGTTGAGAATAGCGCTAGCCCTGTTTACATCTCGTGACTTTTGACCAAACCTGAAGCTGGCCTTATCAAATAGATCTAAGCCTTGACACTGTTCCTCTCGGACCCTTTACACCACACTCACTAGCAAAGGGAAATCGCACTGGATATTATAGCATCTGACAGGTAGACTCTTTCTTTAAGTGCTGGGGTTATATTAGCAGCAATGCAGTTGACAGATAATAAATTGTGTGTCAGCTACAAGAAATATTCATTTTACTTCAATAAAAACTAGATAATGCGATACATAATGGGGACCTCATACAATGAAAGTCGTATTAACTGGCTATATATGTTGCAAATAAGCCGGCAATGTGTTATCAGTTTCAGTAAGACTCGATAATAATTCTATAATCTTAAGCTTACCTGAAGCTAAAACTCCCACAAAAATCAACGAATTAAACACCATTATTACACCAGTTATATGTTTGATGTTTTAACACACGAACTATCCTTGCTTATCTACGAGTTACTCCTTTTTGTAGCTAAACACTGCACCCCGTCCGTATAGGCCTACTGTGACTCTTCGCAATCTGTCAAGTTCCTCGCCTAAGGTAACTTACTGAATGACTTCATTCACAGTGGGTCCTGTCCAATCCAAGTGAGCGTTGACTTGAAGAGGACATGAGTTTTGAATCAATCATTAGGCCACGTGTGTAGAGTTAGAGTAGGTTAGTTGTTATACAAGCTTGATTTAGGTTGGTTAATAAAATTCTACTCAAAATAGTATTCTGTTACACTGACTAAACCACGGGTTTTGTTTTTGCTAAGTCATAATTAATTTGTGGTCTGATATCCCTATCGCCTACCGAATTATTGTAACTTTCTATAGCTCTGTGTCTATTGTTGCTATCTTAGTATCTATATCGCTTGTATATGTCAATAGTTGACAGTTGACCCTGTTGTAAATTAAATGTTACAAATATAGCCTCTACTACTAATAAAAATATAAGTTAAGGGTATAGAAGAATGCTCTTAAAGGGGTGCGAGAGAAGGAGAGGGCGAGAGTTTTATTATAGAGCAAACTAAAGGTCTTAAAGCGTGTACTACTTCACTTTAATGTTACAATGACATTATTCTTATTTATTTACTACTTTCACGAATCTCCTACATGTACGTATGACACTTAATTAGCGCTTATATCTATGAGAAAATCCAGCAAGAGGTTAGGCAGACGGCCTTGTCATCTACCCGACAGGGGACCAAAAGCACAGCACCAGGCCTATTATCTAAAGTAGATGCCGTATCTGAAGCATATTTTTTTACAAAGAAAAAGTCAGTTGTATCCCTTTATACTCATATTTGTGTATTATATAGTGTATTTACCATTTTGAATCTTATCTCTAGATCACATCAACCCTCATTATGCTGTGAATATAATAATATTTCGACATTATACTTTTTAATATAATTAATTTCCCCTATGGATATAAACATATCTCTACATCATTGTTGAACTAGTGAATATACATGTATAATCATATATTTCTACTAGGATAGGCTTTTCTTTTCTAGTATTTACTGTTCTCTGTGAACATGACTTCACGTGGATAACGGAATCTATACACGAATCCCCCATTTGGAAAGCAATGTGCATTGTGGGAGAGAGCTGAGAAAACTTATGAGGAGCATCCATTGCTTCGCATGACATTTCTCTGACCAAATTTCGAAAAACGCTGATTTTATATTAATTTTAGTGATGGGGAATTTTCATATGATGTGATAGAGACACAGATGGTTGATGCACTAAAATTAATGTAAAATCGGAGTTTTTCAAAATTTGGTTAGCACGTGCGCGCTGTATCATAAGGTATGTCATTGAGTCAACTAGTGTGGTTTCACCGTTTGTACGTGGCAAAAATTATGGTCGCCTGTCCATCCTCGTGGGTTTTCTCTGGGTCTCCCGGGTTCCTCCCACTGTTAAAGACCCTTACGCGCCAGCGCATTATTGAAATAAAATGGAACCATGTGTTACTCCCGAAATTACCTGCTTTATGTCGAATGGACGTTAAACCCCATTTCTCTCCCTCTCTCTTCCTCATTTAAGTTTGGTTAATACGACCGTGTTTGGCCTGACATTCATTTTAGAGATTCAACTACATCATAACATTTGACTTTGCAAGGGATTCGAAATCTCTTAAATGACGATTAAAATACGCAAAAACTGCATTTACCCCCCCCCCCAACCCCTAGACGTTTTAGCACTTTATCATTACTTTCCCATATGGTTCTCCCTTGTCAGTGATGCCGGACAGAGGGACTGGCAAGGACAACTACTGTCTATTCATTTGGATGGGACGAAAAACCGAGGTCCCGTATACCCATTAGCATGCACGTATAGATCCCCTGGCAGTTGGAATTCGATATAAGAGTAAGGTCGTAGTGCCGCTGCCCGGGCAAAATTTCCCTCACAGTACACTGTATGGCGTATGCCCGTCTTCATAAGCCCAGTTCGGCGCAAAACAGTAGGACGTTAAACCCCATTTCATTTAATTTCTTTTCATTACTTGCCTGTCTCGATAATCGTTGATTAAAATAATCTGGACTCTTTATCAACTGATGTCAAGCAAAGCTTATATTAGATGGTAAAGATAGGCCTAAAGATAAAATTTATTGTACGAAAACACCCACAGGGTACAGAATACACACAATTACATAAACCACATTGTTACACAAATATACCTAAACTGTATGTATGAATGAGACGCTGGCTCGCCAACCAGGTGATTCTAGTCTAGTCCTTCAGATGGGACAAAAAATCGAGTCTGGTGTGCAGATTGTTGTGCACGAAAAGGGACCCTTGGCAGTATTGGCTGTCTATAAAAAGTAGGCGAAAACGCCGCTGTCCAGGCAAAATTCCCCTCACAGCACTCTTGATGATATATGCGTCCGTCTTTATATAATTATGGTATGTTTTGAAAAGTTAAATTTCCACATTAATATTTAATAAATCTTTTGAGACACGATGGCTCAGTGAGTAAGATGTGGGCTTGCTAACATGGGGGACCCTTGTTCGATCCGTGCGTTGGGCGAAAAAGTTCATTTGGATTTTCCGGCGTGGTGTGGCGCAAGACCGAGGCCTTGCAAGGGACAACGCATTATTGGTGCACGGAAAAGAACCCATGGCAGTTGGAATTCGACATAAGATATTGCCATTGTACCACTGTCCCGGCAACATCATATGCCAGTCTTCATTATCCCAGTCAGTGCAGACGTTGAACCCCATTATTATATAATATAGAAAAACTTATTATGAAATATTTACTGTCAGATTAGAAGAAACAGTTTAAGATTATCTGATTACCATAATTAGTACTTGCAAGTTAATAAGTCATTAAAGTTTATTGATGTCTAGTACATCTGCATATACCTATTCTACTTCGAAGCTGTATTATGTAATTATTGTTTGTTTGTTTTTTCTATTATTATAATCAATTTGTATGTTTTGTTAAACGTTAAATACACAGGTTTTATTATTATAATCGATTTGTAGCTAATTGTAATTAGCCTAATTAGGTATGTTTTGTTAACGTTAAATACACAGATTTTGTATAAATTCAAACTAACGAATGTTATTTAGTTCAGTTCTTTATTCCTTGGGCTAACTTGCCCATCAGATACAATACAGTACAAATAACATATACATACATACATACATACGAATGTGAGATATCGGAGAGTAGACTTTGCATTTTAAACATATATAAATACATACAAATATGATATATTGGATAGTAGACATTGCATTTTTAACAAGTATTTAAGCTGTCAATTTATATTGTTAGATTTTGGAGTGATTTATTTCTCAATTCAAAAGCTATTGATAGATATTTTCCTAGATTTGTCAATTCCTTAATAATGTACAGTCAGAAGTTGAATAAATTTATATACATTTGGATTAGTTCTATAATATGGTTTAATATATTTAAAACGAATATCTTTATATTTTTTACATACTAATACAAAATGGTACTCATCTTCAACATCATTATTATCGCAAAATTTACAAAATCTTTTATTTTTAACAACACTGTTGTATCTACCAGTTTCTATAGATAAGTTATGGGCAGATAAACGAATTTTTGAAATACATTTAGCATATTTATATGGAATGGACTTGGACAAATAATACTGTAAGTTAAAATTTGAAATGAATGCTGATAAATTATTAGTGTATCTTTGTGCATTTATCATTATTATTTAATATTTTAATTTTAGTCTGGCTTGCGGCTGTGGTTTCGAGCTGGGGTGTGAGCGTATGTGGCATGGAGATAGCGGCACCTTCTCAACCTCGTGAGTTTCCTCCGAGCAATCCGATTTCCTCCTACTTCTTAAGACCCCTACGCGCAAGCGAATTATTGAAATAAATTTTTAAAAAAAACATATAATAGTTCCGAAATGACCTAGTTGTGTTGAGATGACGTTAAAACCCATTTCTCTCTCTCTTTCGCCAAATTTGCCTATTGCAATTCTTTCTTTAGGCCCGAAATGTTATATAAACTATTAAATAGAATAAAACAAGATCATATTTCACTCTCGATGACATCGGATGCTCGACATTTTAACTATAAGAATAGAACGCTTCGCCAATGGGAAAGCTAATTAAGTCTCGGATATACCATCGCCCTGGTTACCACAATGCACACATCTTGTCAAAACTATAAACAGTGATAACTTGACTCAGAATGAAGTAATTTGAATAATATTTTATTTTACATAATCTATTTCAAGCTATTATGAACAGTTCTTTATCTTACATCATCTTCTGCATTTAAACATATGTTTCTAATGTGCAATTGTTATTGAGTCAAATAGTGTGGGTCGCCTGACTGCGAGTTTTTTTCTCGGTTACTGCTAACGTTACCCCCCCCCCCCCACACCTCTCCTTCTCTCTCGTATAGTTTTACATCCGCTTCCAAGTTGGATGATGTCGCAGACAAGTGTTTCCTAAGAGACTTGCAATAAAAATGACATAATTTTTTATGTTGTGGTTCACTGACTATAATGCAAATTATAATCTATAATATCCCCACCCTACCAGCCCCTCCCTCCTTCCTCACCCCCCTCTCTCTCTCTCGTTATATTTTTTTATGTTGTGGTTCACTGACTATAATGCACATCTATAATATCCCCATACCGTAAACCCCCTCCCTCCTTCCTCATCCCCCTATCTCTTTCGTTATATTTTTTATGTTGTGGTTCACTGACTATAATGCACAATTATAATATCCCCATACCGTAAACCCCCTCCCTCCTTCCTCATCCCCCCCCTCTCTCTCTCGTTATATTTTTGATGGTGTGATTCACTGACTATATTATGCACATTAAAATCTATAATATCCCCCACCGTGCACCTCCCTCCTTCCTCACCCCCCTCTCTCTCTCTCGTTATATATTTGATGGTGTGATTCACTGACTATTATGCACATTAAAATCTATAATATCCCCCACCGTTCACCTCCCTCCTTCCTCGTCCCCCCTCTCTCGTTATATTTTTGATGGTGTGATTCACTGACTATTATGCACATTAAAATCTATAATATCCGCCACCGTGCACTTTCCTCTTCCTTCCTCAGACTCCGTGACTAATGTTCACGTTCCAGCATCTTAAAAACGCTAAAAATGTTTGACTTGTCCTTTTAATGGCTTATATAACGATTAGATGCCGGTTTTACAGATTACGGATTTATCATAAACTAATGCGCATCAATCATCTTCACGCCTCAGGACACTATTCAACAGCAATAAATTATCGTCGCCCCACAAAAGGCTTAATTCGTCTTTGATTAAGCTATGTATTTGATCAATTTGACAGTTGTGGATGCGTGATAATGGTTCTTGCAGATGACTGCACACCGTTTGTTACTCGATTAGAAGCTGTGGGGATTACATTGTATTCAATCTCTTTAAATGTCCCGGATAAAACCGACTCAATACATTAAATATGTAATAGAAATCCACACAGTAAATATAAAAAATACGGAGTTAATGTAGGACAACAAAGTGTCATTGGTGGTGATTTACATTTTATTATGGAATATTCTAAATTTCGTAATCCGTGCAGTTGTTTACATGTTTACATGTACTACTATTCCCCAGGGCCGTATCTAGCGGGGGTGCAGGGGGTACATTGCAACCCCAGAAAAAAGAGTCCCCCCCCCCTCCACAAAAAATTGACAGTCTTTCAATTATAAAATAATACACTCGATTATGATCAATATCAGTAACTTGGGCATTGTATTGGTGCCCCACCACTTTTATATCTGCTGAATCCACGTGACTAGGTGGGTAAGGAGCTTTCGCGCTAGCCTGGAGGTCGGGTGTTCAATCCCTGCATTGGCCGAGAAAGTTCATCTCGATTTTCAGGCGTGGTTTCCCCTTGTCAGTGATGCAAACGGATGATCTAACAAGGACAGCTCCTTAGTCGTTCAGATGGTACTAAAAACCGAGGGACCGTGTACACATTGGCGTGCACGTAAAATCTCCCTTGGCAGCTGGAATTCAGTTGCTACCCGGGCGTATGCCCGTCTTCAATTAGCCCAGGTTAGGTGCAGAAGCGTAGGACGTTAAACCCAATTTCTTTCATTCATGCATTCACACTTTTAAAATCCTACATACGGCCCTGTCAATCCCTGGTAGAATATATTTATGCGTGACAGAAGGATTGGATGGTCGAATGGTTAGCTCGCGCGAGCTGTACCACAAGGTGTGTTACCGGAGCAACTGGCGTAGTTTAGATTCCCCGGTTGTACTTAACAAGGGGTATGATTTCCTGTCTAACCCATGGGTTTTCTCCGGGTCCTTCGGTTTGCTGCCACTGCTGAAGACCCCTGCGCACAAATTAATTGTTGAAATGATATTAAACCATGTGTTAGTCTCGAAATGATCTTGTTTGTGTCGTTAATATTTGAAAGAAACACCACAGAATAAAATTTTGTAGAATATTTTGTCCCCGCGTTTTTCCAGATGATATTATGATAAACTATTAGGCCCTATTGTTCAAGCAAAATAAAAAAAAAAAAAATTCTTCATAAATTTTTCATGGTCCACTTTTTCAAACGCCCCTAAACCTTGCCACGTCTATAACGCGTTAACCCCCCCCCCCCCCTCTCCAACAAAATATTTTATAATATACATGTACTTTGTAAAATTTGTAAAATATCCAATGACAGGGCCAGAAACCGATCAAGTCGTCAACCAAACCATCTTTAACTTGTGACGTCAATAGATGCGCAATTGTCCAAAAACAACTATGCCCAGTTTCATGGCGATGGTAATAAAAGGAGTCTGTAATGAACAGCAACTGCGATATTTTTGTTTGAGGCTTGTGACTAAAAGAGGTTATGTAAAATTTCCCGCCCTTTTCATAAGGTCAGCAGACGAAACAAAATGATGATATCATCTCTTCTGCCTTTTTTTGTTGTTTCAAAGGTCAGCAACGTTACAATAGGATGAAATTCCGTGACAACAATTATGCCCTTTGCCTTGGAAGCTAAATTGCACATGCGCAGCGACTAAATATAATTATTGAGCACAGTATATTAACTTAAGAAACCAAAATCTCCGCTGATATGTGTTTATTCCAAAGATGAAATTTAAATTATAAGTATATATGATAGTGTCCCAAAAAAACTACATAATGACCAGCAACTTTACGGCTGAGGACCTGTGTCATTAATGTGTGGCAAAGTGACAGTGACCTTTCTACCTGGGCGATTGTTTTTGTGTTCAAAGCCAATAAATTATAATTTGAGTCGCATGGATTGGGACGCAAACAAATTGAATATTGCCAAAATAATGCAAATATTTCAATTATGTTAGGTGTGTCAAAAGACGAAATCTAAATTATAGGTGTGTTAAATATTGTCCAAACAAAACCAAATAATGACCAGCTACTTTAAGGCTAAATACCTGTATCATTGTAGTAATGTGTGGCAAAATGTCAGTAACCTTTCTACTCGAATAACTCTTGTGTGATCAAAAGCGACTAAAAAGTTATAATTGAAACGTGGAATAAATAGCTGGGGTGTTCTCATCCAGCTCAAAATATTAAAAATGGGGATTAAGGGATTAGGACTAGGGATTAAACCGTTTAATAAGTGTCTTGAAACTTGAATAAGTGTCATGTGAACTGTGTTTAATAAGTGTCTTGTGAAATGGTAGTTTACTTGTCCACATGAAATATATATTTTTAATGTTAATGCTCGTTTCATGGTGCTATTTATTTTTTATATTAAGTTTTTCCATTTACATTAAAAGTGTTAAAATAAACATGTTTTACTATAATAAATGTTGAATAAAGTGATTTTGTTTTACTATTATTAGGTTTAACCTAATGAAAGAAACAGTGCCCAATGTGAAAAAGACTACAGCTAATCCTTCTTTAGAAATTCCAACTAACACCTTATTTACGCTAACATGATTATTTAAGTTTTGAGCTGGGTGAGAATGAACCAAATAGCTACACGCATTAACAGTTTCGTGATAATCATATAAGCTCCTGTAACACAGAAAACATATTAATTGATCACTGTAACAATCCAGTTTATAGTTACAGGTGAATTTCTTTTAAAAATTCAGTAAACGTCCCCAGGTGCTGAGAGACAGGACCCTTGAGAGGAAAAATATTGACATGAGTTTCTATTGAGTATACCACATAGTCCAGCTGTCAAGGGATCTTTGACGTGCACGCCAATGTGTACATCATTGACAAGTAGGAACCACGAACTTTCTCGGTCAACGCTGGGATCAAACACGGGACTTCTAGGTTAGGCCGTCAACGTCTTACTCGCTGAGCCACCGTGGCTCCCTCAAAAAATCACCCATAGGACACGGCATAATATATGCTCATCTCCATTAGCGCGGTTGATACAGAGACATGGGACTATCCCGATTTGAACAGAGTCTCGAAAATAAACGTCTTAGTAGGTTTGAAATTTAAGCGCAAAAATTTAGACGAATGGTGTATATTACCCTGTCTCAAAATTTCATCTTAAAATATTGAGTCATATGAACGTGAACGTCAAAACTGCTTATTCGGACACATGACCCTTTTAAGATTTCGGGTCAATGTTATTGTTGAGTGACCTGTTAATCAATTCCCGTTCCTTTATAGGTGCTGTACTTGATAACGAAAAGTATATTCGACCTACACCCGCCTACACCTTATTTTTATAAATTAAAAGTCTGGTTTTATCCAGAAACCGCATGATACAGCTTGGGACACCGGTTTCCATTTCCAGATGACGACTGGCGAGTTTAAGTTGTTTGAAAAAACGTATCACGTGTATTGAGTTAGTTGCTCGACCATAAGTAGAGTATTTTAGACATGGCAAGGTTTGGGGCCTTTTGGAAAAGTGGACCATGAAAAATTTATGAAATATTTTCTTTTTTTCTTTTGATTGAACAATAATAGTTTATCACATCATCTTGAACAACGTGGGGAAGATATATTCTACATTTTTTTTTATTCTGTGGTGTTTTTCAACACAAGAGTTTAACAATATATTTTTTTCTTTCAAATATTTCAGGAATAAATGAAATTAAATGGGGTTTAACGTTCTACCTGACTTAAAAAGACGACTGGCATACGCCACTGAAGTGTGCTATGAGGCAAATTTTGCATTGACATCGGCTCTACAGTTTACTCTTATTTCGAATTCCAACTGCCAGTGGTGGATGAGGAATTAATTAGGTCTGGGGCACAATAGGTAGTCTGAGAAGAAATATCTTGTGGAACTCAAAAACACTGTATCAAAAAGTCGAGAATCTTGTGGAATCTGAGAAGAAAGTTTGGAGAAAAAAATGATTTTTTTCTAAGTCCAATATCTTGTGGAATTCTTGTGGTAAAAAACACCACAGACTCAAAAACACTGTATCAAAATTATTCTAAGTCGGAAATCTTGTGGAATATGGTACCACACAGGCAAACAGGAAGTCTAAGAAGAAATTTGATTTTTTTTCCGCTATCAATAAGTAGGCCAATAACGAGAAAGGGTGAATAACAATGATGGCCGAACATATTTTATTTTTTAAATTTATCCAAAACTGTTTCCGTTTTGCGAGTTTTCTAAAAAAAAAATATTTTACAGTTTAAAGGAAAATCGACATATAAAAATGGGCGTGCAACTTGAAATTCTGATATAGTACTCCTTATTAATGGGACACGAATTGGATAGAAAACAGGATTGTCCCCCCCCCCAACAAAACCCCCTTGGCAACTCACTACATTGGATCCCCCTACCCCACATCCACACACACATGATTAAAAATATAAATGGTTAATAACATTAAGCATATTACATTTGTATCGGTACAAAACTAACAACAAAAATCCACTCCTTTGAATCGAAATGATGACCCTTGACCCAATGACAGACCCCATGATATATAGCACACACGCTAGAACTACTTGGTCTGTCGCAAGCAGCAGTGATATTTAGTAAAAACAAAAATAAAATAACCCCGCGGTGTTTGGACTGAAGTTTTTAAGGGGAAGAGAGAGATAAATGGGGTTTAACGTCCACTCGACAGTTACTAGGTCACTTCGGGACTAACACATGTATTTTTTAAAAAAAATATTTCAATAATTCGCTTGTGCCTAGGGGTCTTTAGCAGTGGGAGGAAACTGGAGGACCCGACCCTTCCCCACGAGGCTGAACAGGCGACCCCACTCCTTGTCACGTACAACCGGGGAATCGAAACCACGCCAGTCGACTAAATGACAGGATTTTTGATACAGTACGCACGTTCTACCCATTCATGAAAATAATTTAGTTTGAAAGGGGTTCGATATCCGTAAAATGACGATCAGGGATTTTAAGGGTGCGAAAACCTGCATTAAAATATAACAAATGTAAACGTTTGAGAACTTTACCATTACTTGCCTGTTTGGGTAATCGTCTATTAAAATCTGGACTCTTTATCACCGATTTCAACCAAAGCTTATATTAGATGGTAAAGATAGGCCTAAAGATAAAATTTATTGTACGAAAACACCCACAGGGTACAGAATACATGCAATTACATAAATCACATTTTTAAACAAATATCCCTAAACTGTTTATATTAATGAGACGCTGGTTCGCCAACCGGCTAATTATTGTCTATTCCTTCAGATGGGACAAAAATCTGGTCCGGCGTGTAGTATAATACATGACTTCTTTGTTGTGTTTTCTTCGTGATTGTAAATACAACTACAGGTTTGGCCGTTTATACAACTTTATTATTAAAATCGGACCCATCAGATGATCTGGAGAGTTCGTTATGGCCTTGTCATGTTTATAAATGCTTACTTCTTTCAACGAAAGCGCTTTTAACCCTTCTGACTCCGTCGCACTCTTAAAAACTAGGAAATTTAATTTATTTATATTTTACAGTGAATGGATTTTGATTAAATTTGGAATGTTGACGTATAAAAATGAATGGCTTTTATATTGAATTATGTTATTATAATATAGGATTTATTTGACGGCGTAAAATTAAGAAATATCGCTTAAATACAAGTGTCATGCAGGTGTTGGTTGAACTTATACTCGGAGATATTTTCCTTCTGTTGATTTTATTTTTTTGTAAACAATATTTTTTTTCCTCCTCATACAAGGAATATAAAACATATAATATACAAACCTGCTATGTACATATACTGTAAAATAATGATGAAATCATATAGATTAAAGATACATTCTGGGTGATTAAATAAAGAACTGACAGTTCTCACTATAATAGTTAAAAACTAAATAATGTAAAGGGAATTTTCTGAAAATTTCAGTTAAGAGTGGTCTAACACGTGCGCGGTAGATCAAGAGGTATATCACCGACACCGAATCCTGCTTGTACGTGGCAAGGAGTAGGGTCGTCTGCTGCAATCGATTTGGTTTCGAAGATTAAATAAAGAGCTCACAGTTCTCTCTATAATTGTTTAGGAATAAGATAATGTGAAGGGAATATGCTGAAAATTTCAGTCATACTACTTCACACTCTGACCCTATAAATCCTCATTTTTTAAACACTGTATAGTCACGATTGTCATTGTTACCGTTGTTACCATAACAGAGTCTCGAATATCAATTTTTGCGGTTTATCATCAACGACTGTTGAACCCAAGATTGAGATCTGTTGAAATCGCACGCTGTTGTGCCGAATCTAGGAAAAAAAGTCACAGTAAAAAGTCATAGGAAAAAAAGTCACAGGTAAAAAAGTCACAACTTATATATATATTGTATTGTAGAGTGAGTATATCTTTGATCTTTTAAGTTATTTGTCGTTGAGTTAATTAGGTTTGGTTAATAGAGTGGTTTCACTATACAAACAGATTGTCTCTTTGATCTAAGTTATTGTGATTGTAAAGTGATTAGATCCAATGACTTCTACATGCAAACAGATTGGCTCTTTGATCCAGAAGGAATCAGCCACAGTCCAGACTGTCGTCGCCCAGGATGCCATCGGAAATCGACCCGTCAGAAAGGCCAAAAAGAAATTTGTAAAGATGCAGACACAGCTACGAAATCTGTGCAGAGATCATGTCAGCGGTGCCAAATCCATCCCAGAATTGTTACATGGAGTTCGATGGAACATTAGAATCCACAAAGAGTTTCGATGTGCTAGAATGTAGAATGAGCTAGATGTGCTAATACGTCAAATGTGCTATGATATCAATATGTGATTAAATGTGTAATGAAAGGTTAAATATGTTATTATTTATTTTGTTATTAAATTTGAGATATAATAAAAAAAAAACTGCACTACACTTTTCCTGTGTTTTTTTTTACCTAAGCAAATTTGTGACTTTTTTCCCTGTGACTTTTTTTCCTGTGACTTTTTAACCTAGGCAAATTTGTGACTTTTTTACTGTGACTTTTTTTCCTGTGATTTTTTTTCCGCGCACCGTTGTGCCATGGGTCTTTTGTCATACGTGGAAAGCGGGTCGTAGAATCCTGTCGCCCCATCCTACGTATACAACCCAAGCACTCTTTCTTACTATATATATTGGAACAGCCCTTGGACGTCTAGTCTTGTCTCTCTTTATATTTGTTTCTTTTTCTCTTCTTAGGACTCACGTTGTGTATATTTGTATCTCCACTGTTAAGACGGTTATCTTCTCATTCGTTAAGTCGTTTGTCTTAACATTTTTGAAATGGGGTTTGACGTCCTACTATTATGCACCTAACCTGGGCTAATGGAAGACGGGCACACACCCTACAGTGTGCTATAAGGGACATTTTGCCCGGCAGCGGCGCTATGGCCTACTCTTATGTACACAGGACCTCGGCTTTTCGTCCTATCCGAACGACTAGGCAGCTGTCCTTGTCAGGCTTTTTTCTGCACCACTGACAAGAGGAAATCACGCCGGAAAATCGAGATGAACTTTCTCGGCCAATGCAGGGATCAAACACCCGACCTCCAGGCTAGCGAACCAGGGTCTTATCCACTTAGCCACGTTTGTCTTACCAGGAATAACAATGCAACTGTTATTATTTTACATTTAATATATCAAACACTGGTTACAGGAGATTCAAGCATAGATTACATTTAAGTCATTCTCTCAATCCCATTCCGCCCAGACTCGCTGATAGATATTGCTACGTCGTGTCCCTCTGGAATCTAACGGCGGTCTATCGAATTCCCAGAGATTGGATAGGTTTCTAGCTTTTAGGTTTGGCAGTCAGTTATCTAATTGGTTAGTTATCTAAGTAATTATGATGATTGGTCCTTATATATAGACAGTGAAAACTTACTTACCACCAGAAGTGTCAGAGGTGAATGAATGAATGAAATGGGGTTTAACTTCCTTCGCTTCTGCACCTATCCTGGGCTAATTGAAGACGGGCATTCGCCATACAGTGTGCTATGAGGAAAATTCTTGTCAGGGCAGCAATTGAATTCCAACTGCCAAGCGACCTTTTATGTGCACGCCAATAAGTACACGGGACGTCGGTTTTTCGTTTCGTCCCATCCGAACAACTAGGCAGTTGTCCTTGTCAGGCCCCCCGTCTGCATCACTGACAAGGGGAAACCACGCCGGAAAATCGAGATGAACTTTCTCGACCAATGAAGGGTCGAACATCCGACCTCCAGACTAGCAACTTACCCACGTGATACCCCGAGTGCCAGAGATGGTTTTTTTTTGTTATAAACCCAGAATTAAAATAATGTTTACCAAATTATACCTGATTTTATGTATCAAATTATCGATCATTCATTTTAGTGGATGTGATCTGACTTCTATAGAATGTGTAAATTTGATCATTAGTTAAAGATACAGTATAATGCTATTATCAATTTAGAGAGCAAACATTTTACCAATAGTCTTACAACTCATCTGTTGAAAATCAACAGTTTATAAAACACAAGGCCTAAAGCAAGACCTACATTAGGCAGATTTTTCTTTTTATTTAATTTAAAATAAAGAGGATAATCATGCGTGTTTTCCGACACCATTTTTCTCCACCATAAAATTCGAATAAAATAATCCCATATGTGAGGAACGTCCTAAAACTTTCTTAAAGGCATGTCATAACGACCTGTGGCTTCCTGGCCTTTCAGCACTACTTAAGGACTTGTTGTTTTTTATACATACTATTTGGATGAAGGATGTAATATGTAACATTTGGTCTCATGCGAAACTTACGCTTCTTAGCTTGAGAACAGGCACGAAGCTAGTTGGCCGACATTATAGTTCCCATTCATCAGTAGGACTACACTATTTTAAAAATGAGGCGGCCATTCAGAAAAGATATATTTTGTAAAAAAAAAGATAGTGCGCAATGGCTGAATCTCAGCAGATTCCAGTGCTAGATGCTTTAATTTTATTTCAATAATTCGCATGCGCGTAGGGGTCTTTAGCAGTGTGAGGAAATCGAAGGACATTGAGAAAACACACGAGGTTAGACAGGCGACCTAACTCCTTGCAACGTACAACCAGAGATTCGAAACCACGCGATTAAACCATTAAGCCGTCACCCCCCCCCCCCCCCCCCCCCCCAAAGTGCTAGATGGATACAGCTCACCAAATTTATAGGGTCAAAGTTATTTTTAGTCCTTCTTTCCCTTTCCCCCATTTTGCATCGCGATTTTTGTTGACCTTTCGACATAAAGGGTATGAAAATACATTTAATGCAAGGTTTTGGTGAATATTCATAATTTTGAGGCAGAAGGATACAAGAGTTGTGAAGTTGGTTACGTTGAAATGTAGAGCCCGAAATTGCATGTTTATTTGTCTCTACTTCCAGCTTGTGTATCTCAATTTTTTCATGGTAAACTTCATACATGCTTTTGGGCAAGAGTTTACCACATGTTGCTCCATCTGTGGCAGAAAGCATTCTACCCAACAAAATTTGGGAAAAAGTTGGAGCCGGTCTAAGAGACGAGAATTAACATTAAAGTCAATGAGGAAATAATTAGTGATATGTCACCAGATATAGGGTACCGGAATCTGCCGAGGTTTGCCAAGTTGTCAAACTATGTCAATCGGAACGCCAATGCCCAAAGTACAAGCGTGTCAAGTTTCAGTAAATCGCAATTGCATTGACACTTCGGAAAAACCTTATGAACTTTCTCGACAAATGCAGTGATCTAACACGCGACCTCCAGGCTTACCCACTTTGCCACCTGGTTCCCGTAAGAAAAAGATAACCAAGCGTGTGCAAACAGTTCTTGGTTCAGAAGTATCCCTTTGACCTGAACATATGAAAAATGGGCGACCGCCAATTTCCTTTCAATTACCTGACCGAATGAAGAATCAGAGCACAACGATCACAATGGATGCTATCATCTTTCTATCGCTCATAAAATTTCAACCTTGAATTTATGTAACAATACCTGACTGGTTTTCTACTTCTAGCAAGGAATGAATGAATGAATGCATAAAATGGGGTTTAACGTCCTACGCTTCTGCACCTAACCTGGGCTAATTGAAGACGGCCATACACCATACAGTGCGCTATGAGGGAAATTTTGCCTAGGGAAGCAACTGAATTCCAATTGCCAAGGGATAATCTTTTACGTGCACGCCATTGTGTACACGGGACCTCGCTTTTTCGTACCATCCGAACGACTAGGCAACTGTCCTTGTCAGGCCCTCCGTCCTGCATTCCCGACAAGGGGAAACCACGCCGGAAAACCCACAAGACAAACCTGCGGATAGGACACAAAGACAACGATTCTAGGACATTTGCCTCCTGGACATCTGCCACCCGGACTTATGCCATCGGATTCATACCACCCCAGGACAGTTGCCATCCGGATGTTTACCAGCATAGGACATGTGCCGTCCCAGGACATATGCCACCCGGATATTTACCACCCAGACTTTTACCAACATAGGACATGTGCCACCCAGGACATTTGCCACCCGGACTTTTGCCAACATAGGACATGTGCCACCCCAGGACATTTGCCGCATGGATGATTGCCAGCCGGACAGTTGCCTTTTGGATGTGGGTATCCTACCAAAAACATCCACCAAAACATGTGATGTTTTGTTTGAAGCTGAGTCCCCCCCCCCACATCACACCGTTTATGTCGCGCTGATTCCAAGAAATGAGGCTCTGGTTCTCCGACATATTTCCATGTTAGTGATTCGAAAAATCTGGGTTCGATGAAACAGCAGTCCTCTGCCCTTCACAAAATACCCAGAAATGATGCTCAGATTCTTGGAAACATGGACCAGACGCTTTCTTCGATCAACCCATTTATAATTGTAATTTTTATGTTAATAAACTTTTAAAATATTTCTCCTTTCCGACCATTTTCGGGTGGAAAAAGAACTACAGATGTCCTAGGGTGGCAGATTTCATATGTCGGTAACAGTACGGGTGGTAAAAATCCAGGTGGCAGATGTCCTATGTCGGTAACAGTCCGGGTGGTACAAATCCGGGTGGTAGATGTCCTAGGGTGGCAGATGTCCTATGTCGGTAACAGTCCGGGTGGTAGAAAACCAGGTGGCAGATGTCATATGTCGGTAACAGTCTGGGTGGTAAAAATCCGGTGGCAGAAGTCCGGGTGGTTATTTTCTGGGTGGCAAATGTCCTGATACCAAAGAGAACATAGACTCACGGCAAGCAATGAACAACAAAAATATCGAATTAAGTATTATGGGAGCCATAGTATACATTTCAACAATTTATTATTTAGAAATCCATTTTTTTTTTTGGCACGGTTGACTGCTCATTGCACTATCTGACGACGACTACGTTACATATTACACTAGATCAAATAGATCTATCCACTAGATAGGTACCACCTTCACAACTTCTGTAATATAAGCCTAGGATAGGAAATTATATAACTACTTTACACTAATACTTGGTGGAGCGATACGACGGCCATTTCCTAAATTAGCGAAACAGTCGCTTGATGGCGATAAAATATGATATACAGGCGACAGATGTAAAAATTGTTCAGTCGCTGTCCATGGTACGTCCAAATATCTCGCACCAACCAGGCTAATCAAAACGGAAATACGCTATGTAGTGTGCAAAAGGGGGAATTTTGCCAGGTATGTGGCTTTCGGGTTTCCGTCCCATCCGAGCGACTATACGCTATTCCTTACCCGGCCCTCCGTCCTACACCAATGACAATGAATGAAAAATCCACGCAGGTTGAAGTTTTGAATATCTATAATGGAGCCGTATCAGTGGAAAAGTGCTTGATAGTATAATAGATCATTCAGCAAACCTCAGCAGATTTTTGTACCCTACATCTAGGTAATTTACCGAAATCTGCCGAGGTTTGCAGAGTCTATAATAGATAAGAAATATATAGGCCTATAGTAAATAAACTAATAACCAATTATTCATTATTTGTCATGATAAATGTTTCCTGAATTGATACACAAACATGTGAATCAAAGTCATTCTTTTTATGAGACCACTTAAAGCTTGTGGGATTCCTTTTTTCTGTCTTTAATTAACGATAAACAACTTGCACGTTTATCTTCTTTTTATGGTGTAGGAAGCAATTAAAATTTATCGAACTTTGTGAAGTTATTGATGTAATGAAACTATACAGTATACAGCATCCTATCTTAATTGTAATGTACATTGAAACGTCGTCTAAAAATAACAGTTGGGAAAAAAACATGGGAATAGTTCCCGCTAATCTATTGAAAACAAAACAAAGAATCCCAGTTCCTGAAAATTGACAATTCTCTTGCTAGCAATTTTTCAATTTTATATAACATTTTATTTCTAAAAGGCATTTATTTGTCACTTTCCTAAACATGTTGCATCATGTATACGATCAAATTTAATAAAACTTAGTTTTTAGCGCCAGTGATGCAGAACGGAGGTCCCGTGTACACACGTAAAAGATCTCTTCACAGTTGGAATGCCGTAGCACCGCTGCCCTGGCAAAATTACCCTCATAGCACACTGTATGGCGTATGCCCGTCTTCCATTAGCCCAGGTTAGGGGTGTTACAGTAGGACGTTAAACCCCATTTCATTTCATTTTATTTCTTTCTAAATTTAGCCATATGCTAGTAATTGACTGGATTAAATAGTGTTTACTTGACTGGATTACACAGGAAGTGATGTTTATAAAATGTTAATTTATTGAAATCTAATAATCTAAAATAATTTAAAGACAGAATTATAAGATTATATATATATACATGTATAAATAAAAAAAGAATTCTGGTTCTCCGAAACCAATGTGTCACTCTACGATTCTTACTATTATTGTGAAAAACCAATGTGGTCCTGGGTCTCCACTTACCGCAATGATACCACGGAATGTTATCTGTACTGTTGTTGTCCCACTTCGTCTCACATTTCAAGAATGCCTTCACAGTCCAAAAAACAAATGCTCCTTTCGTTTTAGAACAATGTTACACTGGAACAATGTTACACTTGAATTTTTTTCGAAAAAAAATGTCTTTACAAAAACTGCAACCACAATCACACCTTAAAATATCACATATATCACACTTGTTTTAACATTTTCATTCTTCACATGTAATCTGGGTTGAGAGACCAATTGTGGGACGGTTTTTATGCCTTGTTTGATACGGATTTAAATCTGCCAAATATTATACAAATTATTATTCAGACATTTATTAACATGACAGACCTATAATCAACTGTCTAGAACATCGGAAGGCCGAGATTTAAATGGATCTAACCATTCGCAAGATTTTAAAAAATAATGATAAAATGGCAAATGGAAGCTAAGTCTACGGTAAAAAGTAAGGTTGCTAGGATAATGAATAATCTATGCTATCTTCTAACAATCTGCTCAGAATAAAGTAATTTGAATGAGATTTGGAATACATTCATAAGACCCCTATCTATTACAGCAAGAACGCCCAGCTCTTTATCTAAATCTTACATAATGCATCTTTATTGAGACGGATGTTGAGCAGGATTTCATTGTACAAGTTCCTATCAATTGTCAAATCACAGTGTTTTTATTTTGGAAATCTTCGTAATTCACTGGCTAGCCAGACGGCAAAACTAAGAAGAACCAAAGATCCTGATTGATGGGTTGCAGCCAGTGATGTTGGTACGTAGGTTAACAATGTAGAAATACCAAGAGTTGCCTGAAAAAAAGAGAGAGAAATTGGGTATATAACACAAACAAGGCCATTTGGGACTAATATGGTTCAATTCTATTTCAATAATTTGCTTGGGCATGGGAGTGTTTAGCTATGCAGGCCCGTCGGAAGCGGGGGAGGGGGCTGGGGGGGGGGGTGTAGCCCCCCAATAATCTGCTTGTATTTATCCCAGTGTGGTGTCAAAAAAATTCAGACCCCCTGGATTTTGCTACCTTTGCTCGTAGCCCCCCCCCCAATATCAATATCGTTCCGACGGGCCTGCTATGGGAGGAAACAGGTGGACCCAGAGAAAACCCACGAGGTTGGACAGGCAATCATTCTCCTTGTAGTGTACTCAATGATAGACCTTATTAACGACAGGTGTTAAACCACTAGTTTAAATACTGAATTGAATCGAACCATTATTGGACATTTATTTCTATCATAGATTCATTGTTCACAATAGTGTTGTTAGTGTTGTTTGCGAGGAATTTCCTGTCGGACTAAAATGACCCAATGAGACTTCAATCTGAAAAATTTATTTATTGCCAATCTTGACAAAAATATGGTAGATCAGAAATGAAATGAGGTTTAACATCCTACTGCTCTATACCTACTGGGCTAATGATGACAGGTGCTAGATTAACCCATAGCAAGAATATCATCATGCTTATAAATTGTGACTCTGATATAAGCTACTGAAATTCACTGTTGGAATACCAACAATTTCAAACTAAATTTTAGTTGGCTATCTTTCTTCATTTTTGAACTTACCTGTACTAGCGACATTCCTAACAAACAGTTAACAGCTAATCTAGCACGAGGATGTAAGGGAGCTTTACGACAAATCCACCAAAACCCAGCAATTACTGCTACTGTAGATTCAGCCTATTAAAATAATAGAAACAAAGACTGTTTAGATTTTATCATAAGTAACAATAACAATAATACACTGTTTAAACAAATAACAATCCTACAGGTCAAAATAATGACTTGATTGACAACAATAAATAACATTACCAATAACAATTAAACACTTCCTTGACAATAACACTCTGAGAATAACAATTATCTCACAATAACAATTATAACATCTGAAATTACAATGTGTTTTCCAACATGAACTTACCAAATGTTTAGTCAGATGAAGCTATGAAATGTTTAGTCAGATGAAGCTATAAAATGTTTAGTCAGATGAAGCTATGAAATGTTTAGTCAGATGAAGCTCTGAAATGTTTAGTCAGATTAAGCTATGAAATAATTAGTCAGACGAACCTATGAAATGTTTAGTCAGATGAAGCAATGAAATGTTAAGTCAGATGAACCTATGAAATGTTTAGTCATATGAAGTTACAAATATTATATCAGATTTAGTTACAAAAGGTTAAGTCAGATTAAATTACTAAATGTTTAGTCAGATGAACTTACCAAATGTCTGTGATTAAATTGTACAGTTGTTGGATTTTCAAAGATATTCTTCCATTTTGGATCAAAAGCACCAATGTCATCTGGAATCCATCTGTCAGCCATTTTTGGCCAGGAATTATAAACAAGACCAGCATCTAATCCAGCAACAAATGCACCTGGAAAGATGAATCATGAAAAACTTATGATACATTTCTATTCATTTTGCTTGAACATTAATAATTTATCCTATCATGTATCTCAAAATGACCAAAGTATTCCATGTTTAAAAGTATTCCATGTTTACCGTATACCCAGAATCATAATCCTTCTAAATAACTTAGTATATTTTGTTCTTTCCTATCTATGCCTATCTAGAGTAAATAACAAGAGAAGGATGTAATTTAACTTATAAAAACATCCTTCTTACATAAATATTTGTTTTGGTATTGTAGTCTGTACAGTCTTGGTTGAAACTCTAGTGCAATATCTTGTGGAATATGGTACTACACAAGGAATTAAAGGGGTCTGAGAAGAAATATTTGAAACAATTTATTTTGTTTTTTTGAAGTCAAATATGATGTGGAACTCTTGCTGTAAAAAACCCAGCACAGACCAAAAACACTCCTCAAAATTAGCCGAAAATCATGTTTGAATGTAATACCACACAGGGAGATAAGGGTGTCTGAGAAGAAATCCTGTGGAACTGTTGTGGTGCAAAATTCAATTCAAAAGCCCCTAAACCTTGCATCAGGTGATCCTTTGTTTCCTGTTTTTAAAAATCCATCTTTATTAAAATACCTGATAAAGCTGTGACAAATACTAAAGTCATAACGCCATGTGTTAAACCACGTAACCGCCTTATCTGTGGGGTGTTCGGTAACTGTAATAAACAAAAATGTTTAATATCATGGTGGTAAAAATAAATATAAGTTTTTTTTATATATAAAAGTTTAAATATTTCAAGATCCAATGTTTACAAAATCTAAAATACGACGGAGAAAAAGGGTTTAACAATGACTCGACACAAACTAAGGTCTCAAAAATTGTCACGCACAAGCTTGGGATCAAAACCATGGGGTTTCCACTTGTCAGTGGTGCAAGACAGAGGGTTTGGCATGGAACTTCTAGTCATTTGGATGGGGCAAAAAACCAAGGTCATGGGAACAAGTTGGCATACATGTAAAAGAACAATTGACAGTTGGAATTTGAAAAATATGAGTAAGCCATAATAGTGCTGAAGTTTAAGCAAAAGGGCCCTCACAGCACACTATATGGCATACACCTGTCTTCATTAGAAAACAAGGAGGACATTTTACAATTTTACTCAAAACATATACTTACATGTACTGGTTTGATTATATGACCAAGTCCACCATATAAAAACAAAGTATAGAGAAAGAGTGCTGAACCCAGATGTGCAGCTAGACGATACTGACTAACTCGTGGTATATCTGTTGATTCAGGTTTCTCAACTAATCCACTCTTTACCATATACCAGCCCAGAAAACCCTAATAATATAAACATATATATCATCTTTACCATATACCAGCCCAGAAAACCCTAATAATATAAACATATACATCATCTTTACTATACACCAGCCTATGATTTGTAAACATATACACTATCTTAACCACTGAATTAAAAGTTTGAGAAATAAATATTTTATCCTTATAACTGAACAACAGAGTTTATCCAAAAACTGGTCATCAATTCCCCAAATTTCACAAAAAAAATCGTGTTCATGAGGTTTCAATAACAAGGGCCACAAGTAAGTAAATAATGGATGTGCAATTCATAATTTCCATAGGGTTCATATCTAACAGCAGAGACTATTTCACTATGTTCCCTGTTTTAATCCCCAAATAAATAGATGACTTCAATTTATTATTCCTACATTTAAACATGCATTATGCAGGTCTTTCTTTGGGACTGAAATGTTTTCTAAAGTATTAATTAGACATTTTTTAACTGATCCAGGCCTTAATCAACACTGGATGGCATCAGATTTCTACGATATTAAACAGATTAAAACTGTTCAGCGATACTTTGATTTAATCAATATAGCAGACCTCGACGGACCGAGACTTAGCTTCGATCAACTAGGACCGTGGTTGAAATTATTACACACGTCTGTCAAACCTTCAAAGGCCAATATCTTAGCTTGCAATAGAATAATTTGAATGAAATTTTCAAATTATTCTTTTACATCTATTCTTTTTATATCTATATCTTACATAATGCCCCTTTAAGTTTTCATAATGCGCCAAGAAATTACATTGATCATCACTCTGCTCATTAATGAAGTTAATTTAGTCAAGGTATATACATGTACTCAAAATTTGACAACTGTCATTTAACTTAAATCTGAGTTCCAAAGCATTGACAAATACAATTTCTTGTCTCTGCATAGTCTGAGATATTGTGTTCTTAACAGTATGACAAACAGATGGACAGACAGACAGATAGAAGAACCCATTTTAATAGTTTCCTGCTTTTCATAAATGTGAGCGGGGGACAATAAGCACAGCAAGTGTTAAAGTCTAAAAATAATTGATGTAAGATATTGAATTACATTAGGGTTCATATATATGTGTGCCACAGTTGAATAAGAATATATAATTATGTACTTTACATAAACCCCCTAATTTGTTTATTAATTTCAGTTTAAAACGAATTTACTAAAGCATGTCAACCATAAAACGTAGGAGTCTGTGAACTTTATGTGAATTTCAAGGGCCTACTTATTCTATTAATGGTAGTTTCCATCAATTATTGAGATAAAATACAATTGTGGCTATTAATAAATTTCAATGCATGTCATTAAATCTGTCACCATTCAGTAACAGATCTTCAGATAAATGCACATTATATTTAAGAAACACCTTTAATACAAAGAAAGGAATATTTTGTTACAATTTTTTTTTTAAAAACAATATCCTGGTAAAATAAACTGTATATTTTTTCTGGAGTTAAGGCTATTAAATTTCCCTGAGTCATGCAAAAAATTAACTTGACATTCTTTCTCATTACCTGGAATCCAATTAGTGATCCATAAATAGCTAATCTAGGTTTCATAGCCTTAGATATCCAGCCCTTCCTCAGGAAATATAAAGCTGGTAAAGCAAACACTAAACCAACTGCTCTTCCCCACATTCTATGGGAATACTCCATATACCAAATAAATTTAAAATGGTTTAATGTCATCTCTTTTTCCTTTGACACACTGAAAATACACAGAGAAAATGATTCAAGAATTAGTAGATCGATAATATTACATACACTTGGCAATCGTCTTGGACCGTTGCTCTTAAGACTCTGTCAATTTTTTTTTTTAAACAATATTTTATTCAGATACTGAAAAAGGATTGAGGAACAGGCACAGCCTATATGACCTCTCTCCTAAATAAAATAATTAATATGAAAATGTAAAATAAATAAGTGAGTAAACAATAAAACAATAAAATGAATACTTAATCTACAACATTTGATATATATATACATATTTTCACATTGGCTACGCAGTTGTTCATGTTCGCATTTTGGTCGATATAGATGTTATACTGATCTCAAAACCTTCTGCTAATGTCAAAAAACATATGGACCTTTTCAAAGATGTCTGACGAAATATGACTGTTGTTTGCACCGTATAATAAATTATGTGTATTGATACACATTTGAGTATGATCGATGAAAAAACTGCCCAAGTTTTTGTCAATTTGAGTATGATTGATGAAAAACCCATCTAAGACTCTGTCAGTTCGAGTATGGTTGATATAAAAACTAGACTTGCTTGTTCCTTGGATGATTAGGCCCCGATCTAAAACTCTGTTAATTCGAGTATGATCGATATAAAAACTAGACTTGCTTGTTCCTCGGATGATTAGGCCCCGATCTAAAACTCTGTCAATTCGAGGATGATCGATATAAAACTAGACTTGCATGTTCCTTGGATGATTGGGCCCCGATCTAAAACTCTAGACTTCTTTGGATGATTGGGCTTTGATTGATGAATTTTGATTTTTGATATGATGTCACAATTCCAAAATGGCTGCAATGATGTTATGGTCGATTCCTGGTTAATATATTAAGCTTGTATATTCTAACATGTTAAATGGGAATTGTATTAGGAACATTTTTAATAAATAAAGATTGGTTTGTTGTATTTTTAATAAATAAAGATTGGTTTGTTGTATTTTTAAGAGTTAGAGTGAAAAATTTACTATTTATATTCAGGAAATTGTTTATATCTTTCAAATTCTTTTTGCCATTCTTCTTGAGAACTTGGTGGTTTCATATCTTTCAATAATCGCCAATCCACCATTGATAATCCAGATTCTGTTAATCTGAAACAAAAGCAATAATACCTCATTCCCAAAGTAAATACAGGTCATTCTCATTAATTACTTGTATATATAATTTTTTATACAGCATCAATTTGCATGTCACCCAATCTAACCTGGACAGAAATGCTCATTATCAAACTTTGTTCAAAGTATTGAGGTAATGAAACTATTCTCCAAATCTCATCCCTCCTTCTCTCCATAGTACCGAAACGACCTAGTCGTGTTGAGTGGATGTTAAACCCCATTTCTCTCTCTCTCCTCCTCTCCAACGATTCCCGGTTGTTCATGACAAGGAGTAGGGTGCCTGTCTAACTTCGTGGGTTTTCTCGGGGTCCTCCAGTTCCTCCAACTAAAGACTTCCACGCACAAGTGAATTATTGAAATGAAATTGAACAATGTGTTAATCTCGAAATGACCTAGTTTGTATTGAGGTGACGAGTGGACGTTAAAGTTAAAACCCATTTTAACTCAAGCAGAAGCACAGACATTGTGATTCAAAAAGAGGAACAATTAAATAAATATTACAAAATATTCTAGATTATAAATGCTGCATTAACAGAACCCACCCAATAACAAGGAATAAACCTTTTACATCCACTGCTATTCTGCTTGGAGTGTAGAATTATGAAAAATAGTTTGACAGAAACTGCGGTGGCTAAGTGAATAAGGCACTGGCTCCCTAACCAGGAGGTCTTAGATTTGCTCTAGGTATAGGCAGAGAAAGTTCCTCGAGGTTTTCTAGTGGGGTTTCCCCTTGTCTATGGTGCAGGACGGAGGACCTGATGAGGAACTGCAATGCAGTAATGTAGAACATTTAACCACAATTCATTTCATTTTTCATTTCAAATATTTGGAGACAAATAGAATAGAGTATAAACATTGGGTAGAATAGAGTATAAACATATCCCTGTCTTGTTTTTACTTAAATATTCACCTAGTAACACCTCCCAATATGACAGCTCCAAATACCATACCAGCACATCCTATCAACCAGCCACCTACTATTTTCTGACCTCGAAGGGGTATTTGAGGGGAGGCAACTCCGTTTACTGTAGCTGAACCAGCAGCATAACGAACAGACTGGACAAATTTCTGAATGGAACTTGATGACTTAAATAAAGAATAAATTAAAAAAATTAAATAAATGATTTATGTACCATAATAACGTCTTCAGATTGTATATATTTTTGGAAGTAATATGCCTACATATAGGCGTAGGCATATGGTAAATTGAGGTGATGAGTTAAAGTTCTAATTTTAAAGGTGGGGAGGTGGTTGAATGGTGTAACCCACACGCTTTACATCATAAGGTCTGTGATGGTGTCAAGTAGCATGGTTTCGATTTCAAGTTTGTTCCCAGGGTCGCCTGTCCAATTTCATGCATTTCCTATAATTTCCTCCCACTGCTAATAAAGACTCTTTTGCATTTAAGCAAAAGATCAAAATAATATGGAAATGAGCTAGTTTGTGTAGACCCCCCCCCCCATCTACCCCGTCTCTCTCGCTCTCTATTTTCATGGTGATTGCAAAGTCTCATTACTGAGTTATTTCTATAAAAGTTGCTGATTGTTTTAGGACAATATCTAATTTTTCACATGCACTCAAATTCATCATTCAACATTTAATTAAGCATTCAAATATGCATGGTACATGCATCCAATTGCCCAGCATGGATTTTAAGGGGTGGTGATGACAATATAACAGTATCCATAAATTAAATATAATGGGTGCATAAAAAAAATATGAAGTAAAACTAACTTACATGTTTTGTTGTTAGTAGATTTTTCACATAATTACTGTAAATTCTACTTGGATGGATTAATCTGACTGTCTTATGGCAGTTTGAGCAGACATTCTGGAAAAGAAAAATATTAGACAAGTGACGGAGTGGGTGCACAGAGACACGTTGGCGAACAATGCGTCCCATTGAGGCAAGTCAGTCACAGAAATTTGGTCATATGCACTTCTATCAATCTTACAGAACACTTTTTAGACATTAGCAGCCAATTGTGGTCAAAGAATCTTTAAGATTTATACTCCAGTTATAGAATCTAACTAATATTATCAATATATTTAAATAATCTTAAATGTCATTTTCAGCATGCAAAAACATGGAACTTATATATTATAAGGTCTATGGCAAATCTGACTTGAACATTGGCAAAAAAAGCAATTTGCTTCATTGCATCATCTGAATAACCTTACAGACTACAGACTATCAGAATCTGAGACACAGTCTAAGACAAATCAAGCGGGCAGCTAATGTGGCTCGTTTAGTTGCTGTGGATCACAAGCTCCCCGGTTTTATTCTGTCTGGATTTTTCAGTGTGGTTTCCAATTGTCAGTGATGCACGAAGATGGCCCTACCCAAGAACATGTCAAGTTGTTCATGCATAGGGTAACAAACCAGGTTTCTGTATGTATAGGGGGATTACATGGCTAAGTGGGTAGGATGCTGGGTCGCTAGCCTGGAGGTCGAGTATTGGATCCCGGCATTGGTCGAGAAAGTTTACCTCGATTTTTGGCATGGTTTCCCCTTGTCAGTGATGCAGAACAGAGAGCCTGACAAAGACAGCTACGTCTAGACGTTCAGATGGCACAAAAAAACGAGGTCCCGTGTACACATTGGCGTGCACAATACATAAAAGATCTCTTGGCAGTTGGAGTTCGATAAAAGAGTAGGCCGTAGTGCCGCTGCCCAGGCAAAATTGCTCTCATAACACACTGTATGGTGTATGCCCATCTTCCATTAGCCCAGGTTAGGTGCATAACAATTTGACGTTAAACACCATTTCATTTCATTTAATCAATGGAACTTGGAAGGCCAAACATTATCATTATTAAGATCTTTCAGGTTTTATTTACCTGTGGCTGCGCAATGTTTTTACATGTAAAATGACGAAATCCTCTGTTGACAGTATATAATGCAGATTTCAAAGACGTTTTATGAAAGTTCTGGCGGATGATAGATGTTGTTAAATACATGCTGTATGCTCTTTAATCTTGTACGTGATGACAATCAGTTTTGTTCTCAAAAATTTTACTTTATGCAACACGCGAGGTACCCCTAATCTTAAAATAGTAACTCGTAATCTGCGCATGCTCAGTTATATAAACCGGTTATGGAGTTCCCAACTTCCTGTTTTGAAAACCGGCGTTTGTGTTTACATTCTGCCTGTCAAGCCGAACCGCGTTGAAATGGAAGTTTGTATTGATTCTGTTGCTTCGGCGAAAGGCGCAGAGATTGGAGGTATATAGCCTATACAGCTGCAACTTATAACAATAGTATTATGCGTTCTTGGACTTCTAACTAACGCTCAACTTGCTCAAGGCTAGCAAAGTGAAAGTAGCTTGAGTGTAATATTCTTTATTCTAATATTTCTATGGTGTCTAGTGGTGAATTAAGATGGCACAAAGTTTTAAATGGTTTCCATTTTTTGTTAAAAAGAGATGAGAGCAAGAGTTTTTTCAATATCATCTCAAAAATATTTTCCAAAAAGTTGAGCCCCAGACGTTGGCCTACTACCTGGTTATCCAGCCATAATCTTATTCACTGATCCCCCGCGCCCCACCTCACCCCAACCCCTCCCTTAAAATAACAAATAAGTGTCCAGATAATTTTGTAAAGAGTAAGGCACCTCCATTGCAGTTAAAGCTAGAGCATGAGCAAAAATATGATGAATTTTTGAATTGATTCAGACAAATTTACCACCTGAAAATTTAATGGAGACTTTGGTCTAAATTAGACTCTAATTTTTCCATATACATGTTGCATATAGAAACAAGGCTTAAGAATATAAAATTGTGTTTATAATAATTAATATATAATAGCAAAGTATTAAAATATTAATACAACTCTAATTTAATTTTGTTATAGGAGCTATCAGATTAGAGCTGTGTGCTAATTTAATGGAAGGAGGAACAACTCCGACTGTTGGTAAGTATAATTTGAAATAAATGCAGGCCCCAAGTTCTCAAAGCATTCTCAGACTTAAGTTGAGAATTAACTCAACCTTCAATCACTGTTTATGAGAAATATTTTTGATGCAGACACACAAAACTTTGCACATAGTCTCTTATTGATGTATATGATACAGTAAAACAACACAAATTTTATAAAGGGCTTTATTTTAGTCAGAATAAGGTGAACGCATTTGACTAAATTCTCAACTAAAGTCTGAGAATGCTTTGTAAACTCGGTGCATGGTTGTAGGCCAATATATTTCCCATCCTACTTCATTATGAAGTTCATATATTGTGAGCAACTGTCAGGTACCGTAGCCAGATCATTTTTAATTTTTGATTTTTTTCTAATTTTATTTATTTTTTTAGGAATGCTGAAAATAATAAAACAGTATGTAAGGATTCCAGTATTTGTTATGATACGACCAAGAGGTGGGGATTTTTTATATGATGAAGAAGAATTAGAAGTTATGAAACAAGATATACTGGAATTGAAAGCTGCTCAAGCTGATGGATTTGTCTTTGGAATACTGAAAATGTAAATATATACATGTACATGTATGGGAAAAATCAAAACCTCCAATACTGATGTTTCAAAATCACTGAGGATAAGGTCACAGAGGTTAAATAAGAGCTACCTGGTAAAAATAAGAGAGAGAGAGATAAAATGGGGTTTAACGTCCACTCGACACAGGCTAGGTCATTTCAGAACTAACATATGCTTTAATTTTATTTCAATAATTCGTTTACGTTTAGATGTCTTTAGCAGTGGGACGCAGAGGACCCGGAAAAAACCTACGAGGTTGGTCAGGCGACCCTACTCCTTGTCACGTACAACCGGGAACTGATAGGACTCAATGACAGGCTTTATGATAACAGCATGCTTGTGCTAACCATTCGGTTGTCCAACCCTTGTAAAAATAGGAACTACCTGGTAATAACAGGGGCTGACTGATAATAATAGATGGTACATGGTTTTAATAGGGTCTACCTGGGGCTAATGCTAATAAATAACTAACGCCAAAAGCTTTAGTTGCTGAAAACATCTGTCCTACCAGTTTCTTTATTAGTCAGTCACTTTCAGGCGTCATAGAAGCTAATTGTTTAAGCTTAGGTACGAGTTATAGATAAGATTAAAGCCTCTATGGCTCAGATGTCTATTCAAAATGTAAATTTTGATACAATTTACATCTTGCCATGATACCAAATGAAATTTGTGTTTTCAGTGATGGTAGTGTTGATGTTGAAAGATGTACAGAATTGCTAAGTAAAGAAATTTTTAAATATTTCTATATGTAAGCCATATGGAGTAGGTTATTACCTTACGGTAACTTACAAAATAATTTTAAAAAAACCCCAGCATAGTACACCTGATTAGACCCATTAAAATGTAGTCATAGAGTTTATCTGTATTGTTTGTATGTATGGAGAGTCAGATTTAGGCCCCTTAACATAGATGACATTAGCAAGAAAATTCACCCGGGCCCCTAAAAATCGAATTAGCCCCCCCCCCCCCAATATTTCACTAACAATTATTTCCTAGCAGTGTTATCAGCTGGCCACAAATGGTTCAACAGGAAAACCTCACATGCAATTTTCACAACTCTTGTCTTTCTATTTAACCTCCATAGTTATCTCCTTTAATCTAACCCTGACTATAAGTATCATTGCTATATTGATTTTATATTCTCTATTTGTAGGTCTTGCCAAACCATTCCCAGCAACATTTCACAGAGGTAAATTTAAAACTCTCTTCATGACAAACCTTCTCCCTGTGGTGCTGGGGCCACAGTGGCTTGGTGAGGATGGGGCTAGCTCACTAAGCAATAGGTCTTGGGTTTCAATCCCAACATTGGTTAAGAAAGTTCCTGGGTATTTCCCAATGACTTTCTGCTTGCAGGTAGTACAGGACAGAGATCATGTTGAGGAAAAGTGTCTAGTCATTTGGATGGGATGGAAACTAAGGTCCTTGTATACCCTGAAACAAAAGTTAAAATTGAAATAAGAAAGAGCAGTACAAGATCAGGACAAAATTGCAGTCAAAGCATTCTCCATGCAGTATACTCATCTTCCTTGATCTTATTGGTGGCGAAAAGTATTACACTATACCGAATTCATAATAGATTTCAGATAGATAGTCAATTTTGACAAGAGAAAATTTGTCTGGACCAATTATAAAAAGTCTAAAAATAAGGCACCTGTCAAAGACAATGGCAGGCACAAATTCAGACTTTGTCAGCCACAATCCCTCTGGTGCCTGTCATTTTGTCTAAACTCCTTATTTCCAGGTCTGAAATAAAAGTCAGTTGGTATTTTGATAATTTTCAGCAATAGATATGTGTATGAATCCATTAAAGGAATTGGAGAAGATAATAAGAATGGGTTTTTCTCGTGTTCTGACCAGTGGTGGAGCTAATACGGCTTTAGATGGTGCACCTGTTATAGAACAAATGGTATCACAGGTAATGAATATACAATATTATACAACAGCACCTGTTACAGGAGGGAGGGGGTGATTTCAGCATGGCCTGAGGCATGTATGATATTTCAAAGCAGTATGCCTAGTTGTTGTGGTAGGATGAAAAGAACTAACAGTTGGAATTCAAAGTATAGTAGACTGAATTGCAGCTACCAGACAAAATCCTCCCCCGCACTCACATCGCACACTTAACCATAAAAGAAAAAAATACCATACATGTAGTATGGTAGTTGCTCTCCATTATTTTGGAAATTAATTGCAACATATCTAAAACCCTGTCCTAGTTACACTTAGATAAACAAAATGGCAAATGCTCGAGATATTTATTTTATAGATCTACAAGCTTTTTTAAGTTATATCTCATGTATTTATTATTTTAGGCAAATGAAAGAATAAATGTCATGCCAGGTAAATGGTTCTTTAAATTTTCTGAGATTCTATCTAGATTATTGCCCTTATTGTTGGAAATGTTTGAAGTTCTTACACCTGATGTTAATTGGCAGACTATCGCCATTAAAGAGACAGCCACTGTCAAGATTGGTCGCATTATTTCTGTTACTCCTTTTTTTCAAAGCATTTTAAGTGACATGGCCTGGGACTGACTAATTCTTTGCTCATTAAAATGTTGTGATATGTTGCCATCACTATACAAGTGCATGTTTTTATTTTATTTAAACTTTTCTTTGATCTTTCATTCAGGTGGTGGAATCAATTCAAGGAACTTAGAGAGAATTCTAAGAGACACAGGTGCCAAAGAATTCCATTGTTCTGCACGATCAAGTCAGAATTCCCAGATGAACTTTAGAAAAGATGGCATCAGTATGGGTGCAGCATTATCTCCCCCTGAATTCACCATTAAAACAACAGATAGTTCAAAAGTTCAACAGTTAGTTGAAATGGCAACTGCAATATGGGACTTGTGAAAATACCCAAGGACATCATTTTTGGACCGGGAACTCACCTTTTTCTTTTTGGGTGCGATGCTCTTCGAATAATGCCCAAGCCACCACCACCAATTCAAATTCAATCGATTTGAAACTTGGCAGACTTGTTCCTTGGAAATTGTGCATTGATTAACTGAATCCGATGTAATGTCACCATTGGAAGATAGAGGTGATAACGTCATGCTTGGTTCCTGGCAGGTTAAATACTCATTTATTCATAACCACAATGATCATGTTTAAATTTAGAATATTCATTGAAGGTCTTCGAGAACTTAGTTCAATAAAATTGTTGATTGTTTTGAGACTGATTAGTTTTGGAAGGGATGAAAGGAAAACATAATTTGATTTTATTCAATAGTTTGAAGAGAGTAGGAAAGGGGGTTTAACTTCCACACAACACAAAACATTTCTGATCCAACTGGGCTAATGAACCATATGCCATACAGTGTACTATGAGGGAATTTTGCATGGACAGCGGCGCTACGGCCTACATATATCAAATTCCAATGGCCAAGAGATCTTTTACATGTATGTCAATGTGTCACAGGACCGCAATTTTTCGTCCAATTCAAACGACTAGACAGCTATCCCACCGGAAAATTACAATGAACTTCCTCTGCCAACACCGTAAAGTACATCCTTATTTTAATGTGTTGCTTGTACTACAGCAGTGTTAGGAAACCGAAGGACAAAGAGAAAACACTATGAAGTTAGGCAGGTGACACCACGCCTTGTAATGTACAGGTCTAGGATTCAAACCCGCACCACTTGAGACACATACCAGGGCTATCAGAGTACACTTTCATGATAATAATTCAGTTGTGTGTAAGGGTCTTTTGCATTGGGATATATCATTTGAAAACTCACAAAGTTAAGTAAGCCACCCTACTCCTTGTCACACACCAAGCTGGGATCGAGATGAAGTAATTTGATTTAATGACATGCCTTATAATCAAATAGTAAACGCAGGAGGACTGCACTGCACACAAAACAAAAATCTACAAAATAAACCTGTGGACAAGACTGAAAATAGACATTTAAAAAACCCCACAAATATCAAATTAACTGAATGGATCCGGGGACCAGTTGTAGGCGTCCACTGCACTGTAAAGTCCCGGGCCTGTTACGGCACAGGTTTCACTAAAAATGATTTACAAAAAGGCTTAACAGAAATAATGCGACCAATGTTGACAGTGGCCGTCTCTTCAATGGCATTAGAATGTCAAACAATTTCAACAATAAGGGTAATAATCCGGATAGAATCTCGGAAAACGCTAAACTGATAAGTATACACATGTTAGATTCTCTCTGATTCAATGGAGTTCCCAGTCAAAATAGAAAAATGTATCAACAACAAATAGATAAATACATAAATAATTTATTTTTGGCTTTAAATTATTCCATGAAATTTAAGAATTAGGACTAAATAAGACATGAACATAACAGATTTATATAATAGACACTGAATCATCACAGAAATAATGCATTGTCACTATTCTACATAAAAATACAAAAAAAGAAAAAAATCCTAATAAAAGCCTGGATTTTATTTCACAAACGAGTTATGAAAATATTCAGAAAAAAATTCAGCTGTCCAGATTGAAATGAAATGAGGTTCAACATCCTACCTTCGGCACCAACCAGGCTAATGGAGATAGACTTACACCATGCAGCGTCGGCCATGAGGGGAATGGTGCCTGGACAGCGTTGATACAGTCCATTCTTATTTCATCTTTCAAGAGTTCTTTTAAGTTTAGGTCAATGAGTTCCTCAGTCTGACATAGAACGCAACACTGACATAGAACGCAGGATCCTCTAGTTAGCGAGGCAGCGTCTTCCTTGCACTATAACGCTGCCCTATACTGATTGTGACCAAGAGTAAGGCAAGCTCCTCATTTGATTTGAATCTTTCGTTTTATGTCCTATATATTATTTATTTTGTGTCCTTACTTGTGTAAACAGTCTATGAAAACACAGCTCTACCAACTGCAGATGTCGGCCATCTTAATAGCAGCCATTTTGAATATATGTGTTCGATCTTATGTAATGAAAACCATACAGGGGACAGACTGTGTGTGAAGTCGTTTTATTTTACGTCCGCTTCCACCGAGGGTGATGCTGCAGACGAAGGGGACAGAGTGTATGTATGTTCTTTTTATTTGATGAGCCAATCTTCCCCCGTCTGATCGAAGTTAAAATGAAATTATTTGATGTTGATTGTGATTCTTACCCTAAATGACGAATTTGCTGGCCCCTGGAGCGGCCATGGCTATATATCTGTCTGCAGTCCAACAAAATATACATTTATGACGGACATGATTCAGTGAATAACCTTGATATGTAAATAACAGTTCTTCCAAATCTAAACACAAACAATAAGACGTCTTGCATAATTTAGATTTTCATACAAGGATCCATTTCCATCTGATTTTGTCAATACAGAGGTGGAAGTTTATCGCACAGCCTGGGCCATGTGTAAGGGATTTAACATCAGTTCAAAGGCAGCATCTTTAAGATTAGCTCCCCTAAGATTTGCTTCTTGTAAATCACACCCAGAAAGGTTACAATTCTGAAAATAAAAGCATTTAAAGTGTTATGTCCAATACAATATTAATATGAATATATATATATATATTTAAAATAAAATGGACATATGCTATATTATATATCAAATGAAATGGCGTTTTAACACCATACTTTTGAGCACCATGTAGTGTGCTACAAGTACAAGGGAAATTTTGCCCTATTCTTCATCAAATTTCAACTGTCAAGGGTTCTTTTACGTACACACCACCCAAGTTCACAAGAGAACTTACAAGTTATTTGTCCTTTCAGAATGACTAGATATGTTGCTCCTTTTCATGTCCTCCTTTCTGCGACACTGACAATCGCAGTCAAAAATCCTGAGGAACTTTCAGGGCCAACATATACATATCTATGTATAATGGAATTAAACATTATTTTAAAGGGTCAATTGAATTAGACAGGCAGACCCCCCTCCATTTTATTAGTCCACTGCTTTCTTCGAAAGGTGGGGGGGGGGGCAATAAATATTGTAAAATATTCTCCAACAAACCTCTAAATCAGCTCCTGCCAGAACTGCTCCCCGTAAATCACAGTTTTGTAAATTTGCATTTTTTAAAGTTGCCACTCGGAGATTGACCCCTGCCATATGACTTCCTTCCAAATTAACACTTTTCATGTGAGCCCCTATAATGTAGAGCATGAACAATTTATACAGTAACAATAAGGGCCAGTTTTGATTTAAACAATAATCTATTCATAGGCTAGCAAATAATGGGAAAGGGAGTTTAATATACCCATTTAAGTAGATTACCCTTTTATTTTACAATACATTCTTATCATTACAGATACATTATGTAAGATAAAGAGATAGATGTTCTTGCTATAATAGTTCAAAAATAGATAATACAAAATGAATACCGGTATATTAAAAATTTCATTGAAATTACTTTATTCTGGGAGAAGTTAGGACTGAGGATGTAGCGTAGATCGTTTATTATCATAGCAATGGTACTTGATAACCGAGCCCAAGCCATTTAAATCTTGGCCATCCAATGGTCTAGAGATTTTATTTTAGGTAAATTAATGTCTTAATTAGACATTGTCCCCAAACCTTTTTAATGGGATCACTTGTATTTGAAAAGTTTGCATAAGTGTACTTATTATTTCCATAACACCAAATCTACTTGAAAAATTCGTCAAACTAATATTCTTTAAATATCATCACTAATTGTATTTTGTAATCAAATCGATATTAATATGAAATCTAATTCCTTAAAAAATAAATTTATAATAACTACCTTCCATATTAGCTCTACTTCCTGCTGGGTCTTCAAAGTTACATCCCTTTAATGATGAACCTTCTAAATTAGCACACAACATTTTAACACCAAGTAAATTAGCTGACTAAAATAGATATAAAATAATATGGGTTCAAATCATTTTCATTATTTAATCTATAAGTTTAGGATCCTAAAATAACAAATATCAGAGCTTTTTTTAAAATTGAAAAGGTGTGTTACGGAGACAAATTGAATTTGACATAAAATTTTAGCATTAGAATTATGTCAACAAGGTGTTTATTGATAAAACGTAGGGCTACCAGAATAAACTGTAATTAGCGTTGAAAATGAATAAAAACAAGAGAATGCAAAGACTTTTTCTATTTCTCTTGTTTTCTCTTATCTCGTAACAGTCAATTCTTTTTGTGAATTGTTACTTTTGAACAGAATGATATCCTCTCAAGCCTAAAATAACACCTTTTCATCTTTAAAGGGATTATCAGTAAACTGAAAATCTGTGTTTTCCTTTTCTTTGCATCACTTCCCATTGCTTCAAATCATCATAACGCATCTACCGTAAAAAAGATCGCAGAGTTAAAATTAGATTTGGAATGTGTTTAACCAGTTCTATCACATAGGTAATACTGTCTGACACCAACATTGTCCTTTGAAGAACCATTGAATCATTGTAATGATATGTGGATTAGGGTATCTTATACTTACATCAAATACAGCTTTAGATAAATCAGCTCTTTCAAAATTACAGCAAGCTAAATTAGCACCTGTTAAATTAGCTTTATGTAAAACTGCATATTTAAAATTGATATTCCTCAAATCAAGTTTTGTTAAATTTGCACCCGTAAAATTCATACCCTAAAATAAATAGAAAGGAGATCACTTGTAAATTATGTGGTTTTATATCTTAAATATCAGTCACTTAAAATTTGGGAAAGCAGTGGTTCTCCAAGACCAAGGTCACATCTCTCTCCTTGTGAGGCTCAATCACCACACATTTCATAAACTGACTGTGAGACCAGATGCCTGGGCTTATTCTTCTTCTAGAATAGCAAACCAGCGGCTGCCAGGCAGGATATGCCCACATTTTCGAGAGATGGATAGAGAACAAGCAAAACCGAAAGTGATTTTTCCTACAATCAAAGGCCATAATTCATTAAGTTACAATTTGATATGCGCAAATATCAAAAAGTATCAAGAAATTTAGGTTATAAACACGCAATTTAAGTTTCATCAAAATCGAAATTAAAATTGTGACCTCTACAGGGTCCACAACCTTGAAATACCATTTTTTAACAGTATTCGCGTACAAACAGCAGCCATTTTGTATTGTAATTTTGGTCCTATTTTCCCGAAATTTGAACTCAACCTTCCTTAGCTTGTAACGGTGATATAATTAAACGATTTTTTAAATCGGATAATAATTGTGACCTCCAGAGAGACCACAAGCTAAACAAAAGCGATTTAGCGTATAATCATGGGCATTAATTCAGGAAGTTACGATCCGATATGCGCAAATATCAAAAGGACCCAAGATCTTTGGGTAATATCCATGCATTTCAAGTTTTGTCAAAATCGAATTAAAATTGGGACCTCTACAGGGTCGACGAGCTTGATATACCATTTTTCAACAGTATTCGCATACGAACGGCGGCCATTTTGTATGGTAATTTTGTATAATAATTGTGACCTCTAGAGGAACCACAAGCTAAACAAAGGCGATTTTGCATATAATTAGGGGCCATAATTCAGGAAGTTACAATCCGATATGCACAAATATCGAAAGGAACCAAGATCTTTGGGTTATATCCATGCATTTCAAGTTTCATCAAAATCAAATTAAAATTGTGACCTCTACAGGGTCCACAACATTGATATACTATTTTAAACAGTATTCGTGTACGATCGGCGGCCATTTTGTATGGCAATTTTGGTCAGATTTTTCCAAAATTGAAACTCTACCTTCTTTGGGGTGTAACGGTGATATAATCAAACGATTTTTTAAATCAGATAATAATTGTGACCTCCAGAGGGACCACAAGCTAAACAAAGGCGATTTTGCGTATAATCAGGGGCCATAATTCAGGAAGTTACAATCCGATATGCGCAAATATCGAAAGGAACCAAGATCTATTTTGGCCCGATTTTTCCGAAATTTGAACTCGACCTTCCTGAGAGTATAACATTGATATATTCGAATGGTTTTTAAATCGGATAATAATTGTGACCTCCAGAGGTACCACAAGCTAAAATAGGTGATTTTTCGGACAATCAGGGGCAATAATTCAGGAAATTACGTTCCGATAGGCGCAAATATCGACAGGAACCAAGATTTTAGGGTTATAAACATGAATGTAAAGTTTCATCAAAATCGGTTCAGGGGCCATAATCCATGAAGTTTTGATCCGATACATGCCAATATCGAAAGCAGCCGAGATCTTTGGGGGATAAACCTATATTTCAAGTTTCGTCAAAATCGGGTAAGAATTGTGACCTGTAGAGAGTCCACAAACAATTGTGGACGGACGGACAGACAGGGGCGACGACATTATACGTCCACATGAAAATGTGGGCGTATAATAAAATGAAATAGGGTTTAACATCCTACTGATCTTCTCTGTCAGGGCTAATGAAGACAAGCATACCCCAAACAGTGTGCTATGACAGAAATTTTGCCTTGACAGTGGCTACTCTTTTAGGTATATCAAATACCAATTGTCAAGTGATGTTCAATTTAAATGGGAACTCGATTTTTTGTCCCATCCAAAGGACTAGACAGCTGTTGTTGTCAGCCCCTCCGTCCTGCACCACTGATATGACGAAATTACACATTCATTTCATGATAGGAATTGTCTGCACCAGAAATGGTAACAGTAGGCTAGGAACCAAATATCTATTATTCGATGGCCAATAACATTTTTTACCTTTTGGTTGAAAATAAACCAAACAGAATCTTGATGCCCCCATTGAGAGCTGCCAACTGGACGTCTCTCCTCCACAACTATACATGCAAACCTGTAATATTCTATTACATACCTGACATCTAAGCTCTGTATTTGTTGATGTACCTAGTAACTTTAATACAAGTTCTCGTCTAGTTATTGGTGTCTCATCATTTGCTGGTTGATTCATCTACAATTAAAAAATATCAAACATTCATTTTTATTTTATTTTCTTACAACTGACTTGACATTTAGACTTAGTCATTTAATTCGTAATTAAAACTACTGATGACTTTGTTGAAACATATGACTATATCATTTCGGTGGAAGCGGAAGTTATATAAAGTCGATCACATTTCAATTGTAACTCTATCACATTCGTTTCATCATAAACACATTTCAATTGTAACTCAATCTTTAAGTTATATATCAGGAGCCATGGTGTCTCAGTGAGTAGGACATTGGCTCGTTAACCTGGAGGTCCTGTGTTTGATCCCTGTGTGGGCTGAGAAAGTTCATCAGGATTTTTCGGCATGGTTCCCCCTTGTCAGTAGTGCAGGATGGAGGCCTGGCAAGGGACAACGTATAGTCATTTGGATCGGATAAAAAAACAAGGTCCTGTGTACACATTGGCGTGCATGTAAAAGAATCCTTGACAGTTGAAATTTGAAATAAGTGTAGGCCAAACTGCCCCTGTTCAGGCCAAATAAATCTCATAGCGCACTGCATGGCATATCCCGGTCTTCATTAGCCCAGTAGGAGAAGAACAATAAGACGTTAAACCCCATTTCATTTCATTTAAGTTATATCAACTGCAAGTGTAGAACTTTGCCTCAGTCACTTTTTTTGCAGATTCATATATATATACAACAGCCAAAATAAATCTTTTTATGGGAAATAACCCTGGATATTCTGGGTTTCTCCCTTGTCAGTTTTAAGTTCTTTCACACTATTTAGTCCATATAAAGAAGTATTTGGGGTCTCAGATGTCACAGTTACCTAATAAGGGCCACATGACCCGTTTTTATGCATAAAAATAAAAGCATCCTAATATTTGCAAGATTAAATTGGTGAAACTCTATTAAACATTCAAATTTAATTTGAACAATTAAGTGTCTGCCTGATAAGTCATTTAGCCACACAATCCTCTGACGTGGTTTCGAATCCTTGGTTGTATGTGGCAAGGAGTAGGGTCACCTGTCCAATTTCGTGGGTTTCTCCAGCTCCTCCAGTTTCCTCCCAAGATAGACACCTACACGCAAGCGGATTATTGAAATAAAATTAAACCATTTGTTAGTCCTGAAAGGACCTTGTTTGTGTCGAGTGGACGTAAAACCCCATTTCTCTCTCTCTAAACCCCATTTCATTTCATTACTGCCTGTAGAGATAATCGTTGATAAAAAGGGTTTATAGACAAAATAATCTGGACTCGTTATCAACAGATTTCAACCAAGCCTATATTAGATGGTAGAGAGAGAGGGAGGGTGTGTTTAACATCCACTGGACACAAACTAGCTCATTTGTAGGCTTTCAAGAGTGGGATGAAAACCATGTTACTTGAGTTATTGACGGATCTTATCTAAAAAGAGAGAGTGAGAAATTGGGTTTAACGTCCACTAGACACAAACTAACATTCATCAACTAACCTCTATGATATCTTCCAACTGATCAATTAAAGATGTCAACCCAAAAAACTGTGCTTCTTCCAGAACACCTGTCAAAATATATTACAGTATATTACAAATATATATCCAGATCAATTATCAAAATATATAACAATATTATATACCAAGAATACCTAAAAATTGGTAAAATTCTCCTTTAATGTCCAGTAAAATTACTAATAATTATCAAATATTTTCTTGAAAAGAGTGTTTCCAACCTCTTTTCATCAAATTCCAACTGTTCTTTTCAGCGCACACCATACATGATAGTGGGGACTTGGCTTGAAAATCCTGAGGGACATTCAGGTCAACAGTGCAGTGTACTGACCACTCCCTTCCCTCGACAAATTAAACATAAATTAACTCACCATATGGATTTATATTTTTATCTAATACTAGACAGTTATGACGTAGATAATTAATTATAGGTTCAAAATATATAGCACTTCTATCAATTAAATACGCTCCATTTTCATCTACACTACTATTCCAACCAACACCTGAAACATTAAAATATTCAATATTACTACAACAGTTGTTTTAAATAGATTAATCTCAATTTATGCTTATGTCATATTCTCCTTTACTAAACCAACATATATTGTAATAGTGGTCTGAAGCCTTCTTGAGTTCTTTGTGTTGATTGAGTTACTTCCCTTGATTAATAAAAGGCTTTGATCCTAGATGGAATTCTGGGATGGAGTGCAATGTAAGATGGCTGTTTTTAATTAACCCTTTTGATTGTCATAAACAATCCAGGCCATCTTGTGGCCTATACCATACTAAGTTCCCACTATCACGATTCATGCTACGATTTAAATCCTGGAGTAATTGTCGTGATCCATATTATAAGTCTTGTGATATATTGAGGTCAGTCTTAGCAATCATGCTGACTGTAACCAAACGTATCCAAAGGTATCTGCACGCAGCAGATCCTGGCCTCAATAGGAACAATCATATCGTAACGCATCACTGCTAAATTGTTAAGGCCTTGGTATGGTATAATTTTATGTGTATATATAGTCTACTAAAGATCTTGTTGAGAGATATTTTACCTGTATCATCTGTAAACATTCTAGCTAACATACTACCAGGATTCTGTCCTGTTAAGGTACTCCTGAAATAATACAAAAATAACCTCATTCATCAACTTACGTAATCCACTCGTCACAAAATAGGTCATTTTGGGACTAATATATGGTCAAATTTTAGTTCATTAATTTGATTACACGTATGGGTCCTTAATAGTGGTAGGGAACCAGAGAAAACCCACCAGGTTAGACATACAAGTGGAGAATTGAAACCACTCCACTTGACTCTATGACAGACTTCATGATGCAACGTGCATGCTTTAACCAATCAGAAACCCATCCAATTCCATCAACTTGTATGAAGTATAACAATAAACTGAGTTATCTTCCCCAAAAAGTAATCCTAAAATAGTGTAACAATAATATCAGTTTCTTCTAATAACGAAACAATTATTGTAGGTGGGATAACAATAAGCTACTGACAGTATGCAGAACAACAATGTACAGCTAATTGTTAAGGGTAGGGTCTATTTTAAAGCCGCTTAGGAAGGTTGGAAATTTTCACACAATGAGTTTGACACAAAAAGGGTTAGGCAAAGAATTCCCAATAGATGGATTTCCAAATACAAATTAAATCCTGAACTGAACCTGTAACAAACATGAAATGTAACAAACCTAGTTGTAGAGAACATTTTCCCACCAACATTTAATGTCAGCCATTCATCTTTGGTACAAGCTTTCTTAACACAAATATCAGGCTTATTTTCACCACTATTTACAGATGGACATGCTAACAAAAAAGAAATTCTAAAATTTATGAGAGAGTCAGTTGTAACTACATGTAAATTGTACAGCAGATCCATAATTAAACAAATGCTTCTCTCTGATTTTTCAATTTAAAAAGATAGGTTGTCTGTCACAGAACCATAAGCTCACAGTAGCTAAATCTTTCATGGAGATGGTTGTAGTAAAAAGCATTTCGACAATTTAATTTAGTCTCTTGACTAGTCTCGAGCATCTACATGATTTTTCAGTGAGAGATGAGGGAAATTACTCTGTAAGTCCAAGCAATTTAATTATAAACAAAAAAAACAAGGCTTCTTTGTCTCATGAACAAGTAAAGGCAACAATATTTCACCAACCAAAGTAAAGGCAACATCAATGTTCCACCAAATAAAGAAAAGATTTTTTACACTTACAATAATTACCAATAAATTTCTCGCCTTCAGATACATAAATAATTTCGTCATCTCTGGAATAAAAGAAATTTAGACATCAACATGTGAAAACATCTGTTAACAGTGTCTTAATGCCACTGATCATATTTTGAAAGTGGAATCTCTATAAGGAAGTACTAGAAAAGATATGATGAATTAAAAATTTGTCCAAAATTAGGCATTTACTGTAGATGATATATAGACGTCAACACAAGCAAGTGCCACCTGGAATATTTTAATGGGCTTGATTTGATTTGTGACATAAATGGTATGGCTCATATTTTAGTGAGAGTCGTAAAAAAACATGCAACAGCTAACTAAATCATGTGTTTTTATTTTTACTGGAACATCTCTGACAAATTCAGACTATGCCGTATATGCGTATGTACCAAGGTATATTCATATGTTTAATATTTCCAAACCTATTGATATATAACTACTAACCTAATCAGATCTATATCGTCAATCAAACCACCTTTTGCTGTAAACAATTTCTTTGCGTTACATTTTAGCTTTGTGCTTGCGATCTCCAGAATTTGATTCACGGTCTCTGGCAATACGATAACCTTCAAAATAAAAAAAATCTGTAAAGCAATCAACAAGAAATCTATAATTCCATACGTAATTTTAAACCAGCATGGTTCAATTTCATTTCAATTATTTGATAAGTCAGTTGGAGGGGTCTTTAAGGGAGGAGGCTAGAGGACCCGGAGGATCAAACCCATGATGAGGTTGGATTTGACAATAGGTGTAAATTCAGTGAGCAGTGATTCACAATGGCTTTGACAGGTCTTCTAATTGCCTCATTTCATTAAACTCCTTGTGGAATGGCAACAAGGTAGGTACGGGTGTGACAGTTCAGGAAAAGTATTACGTATTTGATTAGAGTTTTGTCATTAATAAACATACTTGTTATCATGATTAGCTGTTATTTTAGTGATCAGTAGTTACACGATCAATGGATCTAAGTTGATTGACTTGAAATTGATAGTTCTATCGTTCGTGATTGGAAGTTCAATGCGAACTGCTACGGCCCAATTTTTTTTAGAAACTCAACATCCCTCTACTGATATACATTTTAGTAATACTGTAAAATTTAATATTGGTTGATAATAGTGAAGAATTAGAAACCTATTTGACCGTAAGAAAATCTTAGGGTAGTGTCAATAACGGTGTGAGCTGACTTCTACAACTGCACATGCGCTAAACAGTAATCACACACCTGGAACCATCTCACACTGTCACACTTCTGGTACCCTGTTTTGTTCTTGGTAGAAATATTCATATCATTACTATGATTATTAATAATATATATAGTAGGCCTAATTAAAATTGGCTTCAATTATTCCCAAGAACACTTTCCTGATGTTAAGCCTACGGTACTCTTTATTATCGGAATCAATAGAAATGGTAACATGAAAAGCATTGGTCAGTAAATGAAAAGAAGAGAGCTGGCACCGCAGTTGATGTTTCTGACTAAAAATTATTTACTTCAATCAAGACTATCAAGAATCATGTTTAATTCAAGAAGCCAAAACTGGCCAAACTAAAAATATACCTTTCCATCTTCTAAGGAGCCATTCTTAAAAATGACAATTCTTTTCATGTTTACTGACAAGATCCGCTGTCATACTGCATAAATTCATACACATATAATAACCATAAAACACGCATATGATTGAACTCTCAATGAACGTATGACTCCGTTTTTCCAACCCTGACCTGAATATAAATACTTGAAACGATTTCTAAAAATAGATTATTATTTATAAACGGTATTATTCTGCTACAGAATAAAAACTAAAAAATAGCGTTATATTTCATGTAGGGAAATACAAAAAATAAGGATTCAATTTTATTTTTTCAAACTATTATATTATTTTATGATTCCAAGTCTTTTTAAACCCCTAATTGTCAATGAACTTGGTATCAACGGTCAAGAATTTCTTTCGTTGCAGCAAACTACAAGCAAAATGGCGACCTCCATGAAGTCGATCAGAAAGGTTATTTTATGGAACTTGTCGAAAAAATCAAGGTATTTGTTATGCATTTAACAATGTTTGTGTATATTTCCGGGTCCTTAACTTGCAGTTTTTAAAATCCAATTAACTGCATTCAGAAACTTGAATATACATTAATCGTGGACATATAAATGTGTATGATAACAGACCGGCCAGTGGTCAAGGGAGATAACCCCTACTTTTCATTTTATATTTTTTTACTATTTTTTTTCATTTTTGATCATTCTAAAATGTGGAAAACATTCATTATCTCGTCATTTTTTTATTATGTTAATCACATCTACTGTATGTTCAATGATTTATTCAATAATTGGTCCTAGGGCTAGAGGTCACGTACATGAGCCTATATTAGTTACTGTCTACGTGGTAAGGCCTATATATTATAGCCGCCACAGCCATTGGCATAGGCCTACTACTAAATTATAAATCATCTCTTGAAGTAAGGCGTACTCGATTGAACGTTCCAAAATTGAATTCTCACAATTCTGAAAATAGTGTCAATCGAGTGAAAAGGAGAATTTTGGAGTAGGCTACAACTCATGTCCCGACTGCATAAAAAAAATCTCAACCAATCATGACAACTGAAACGTATTTGTCACTTAAAGTATGTCACAATTCTACTCACACCACCTCAGCTGTCGGGACTGACAGAACTGTGACAGGACTGAATGCCGCATCGCTCAATTGCAATTCTGTCAATTCTAGACGTTCTGGACTGTGAATTTTGCCTGGACAGAGGCATTTGTTGGTATTTACACCTACATGTACCCTTTAAATCGTGACAGTTCAGGTATTTTTAATATGTATACGGGCCCTTTTTTTTTGCTTTAGAACAGATAGTGTTCCTTCAATCCTTGCCAGGCCTCCGTCCTGCATCACTGACAAGGGGAAACCACACTGAAAAATACTGAGGAACTTTCTCGACCCACAATGGTATTGAGTAGGGATCGAGATAGGCCGATTATTTATTTATTTTTTTGTCCATGGGCAGTGTTTAGAAAAAGGCCAAAAATTGAAATTCAATTTTCCAAAAGTCCTGCATTCTTTGGTAGTTTCATAATTTATTATAATTGAAAACGCTACTTCATAATTTGGTGTTATAATGCAAAATGAAGAGATAAAATTAATTTTTTTGGTTTTTTATTCAGGCATTTTTCAACTTCTCAAAATCGGTATAACAGACATGAAACAGAACAATTAACACAGGAACCCCAAAAATTTTCAGGTTTGTTTTATAAATTCTGTATAAGCCATATATATATTTTGTAAGTCAGAGATTTCGATTACCTCTATAACTGGTGAATTAAACAACTGTAGAACCCTATCCACTAAATTTGGGTGTTATCTTACATGTTTTTGGTTTCTTGAGATTGAAGGGGGGGTGGGTGGTCAAATGGTCCTGCTAACACATGTACCAGTACTCTAAATCATTAGATCTGTCATGAAGTGAATGAATGAAATGGGGTTTAACGTCCTACGCTTAAGCACCGTACCTGGGCTAATTGAAGACGGGCATACGCCACAGTGTGCAATGAGGGAAATTTTGCCTGACAGCGGCGCTACGGCCTACTCTTATATCGAATTCCAACTGCCAAGGGATCTTTTACGTGCACTCCAATTTGTACATGGGACCTCGGTTTTTCGTCCCATCCGAACGACTAGGCAGCTGTCCTTGTCAGGCCCTCCTTCTGCATCACTGACAAGGGGAAATCACGCCGGAAAATCGAGATGAACTTTCTCGGCCAATGCAGGGATCGAACACTCAACCTCCAGGCTAGCGAACCAGCGCCTTATCCACTTAGCCACCGTGATCCCCTGTCATGAAGTGAAGCGGTGTTCGCGTGATTTCGATTCCTAGCTTGTATGTGACAAGGAGAAGGGCCCTTTCTAAACTCATGTGTTTTCTTCTGGTCCTTTGATTTCCTACAACTGCTAAAGACCCCTACGCATAAAAGGTCGTGTGATCGCTCAGGGTGCTAGCAGAGAAACTTCATCAGGATTTTCTAGTGGTTTTTTTTCCCTTGTCATTTGTGCAGGATGGAGGACCTATTTAGGACAGCTTTCGAGTGGTTTCGATTGGACAAAAAAATGAAATCCTGTGTACACATGTGCATGCACGTAAAAGATCTCTTGGGAATACAGTATAAGAGTAGGCCATAGCGCCACTCTCTGGGAATTTTTTTTCCCTCATCAGCCTAGTTCAGAGCAAATTAGGATGTTAAACCTCATTCCATTTTATTTTGTATTACAGGTAGCACATCACAAATAGTTATACCCAACAGAATACCAAGGTATTAATTATGTGTACACTGTTTAAACAACACTTAGAAATTGAAAAATTAAAATATACACAAAAGTTCCATGACAGACAATTACCGTATATTTATCGAAGCTTGAAAACAACAAGAGAGTCATTTTGGAAAAGTAACTATTACGCTTAAGCACCTAACCTGGGCCAATTGAAGACGGGCATACGCCATACAGTGTGCTATGGGGGTAATTTTGCCCGGACAGCGGCGCTACGGCCTACTCTTATAACAAATTCCAACTGCCAAGGGATCTTTTACGTGCACTCCAATTTTTACACGGGACCTCGGTTTTTCGTCCCATCCGAACGACTAGGCAGCTGTCCTTGTCAGGCCCTCCTTCTGCATCACTGACAAGGGGAAATCACGCCGGAAAATCGAGATGAACTTTCTCAGCCAATGCAGGGATCGAACACTCGACCTCCAGGCTAGCGAACCAGCGCCTTATCCACTTAGCCACCGTGATCCCCGTTTTCCATAGAACTATTGTGTTTATATTAATTATCTGCTCATATTGTTTTTTTAAAAGCTCTGGTTAATTGTGCCTTATTATTAGTGTAGATTTATTGAATGAACAAGGTTTTGGTCACTGAGGTTTTTGATTTTAACCAGTTAGCTCTTATTAGCATGCCTGCTATTGCCTGGATAGGTTCCTGTCACAGAATTTGTCAAGTACAAATAATCACACAACATACAAGGTTTGAAATAAAGCACCTGTCACAGACTTTATCAGGCACAAATATATCACAAAGCGTATATATTATAATAAAAACATTGTGTGATAATATGTGTCTGACCAAGTTTATGACAGGTGCCTTCTGTCCAGCCTTGCGTATTAGCAAGAGTTAACTCACATTTTACTGCTGTGGTTGGTCCATAGTTCGGTATTAGAATGTAGGACTGTCAACGGTATGGGGATTGGGTTTCATCATGAGTTAAACCTACAACTACGTTTCTTGCCCCGCCCCTCCAACACACACACACACACACCATAACCCTGACCACTTAGTTCCTTTTGGGACCAGATAGGCTCTGTGTCCTTATTCTCTGGAACTGAAATGTTGGTGCCCTGGATCTTGTTGGTTTTTTTTTTGTCTCAATCCAACTGACTAGATACCGTTCCTTACAGGGGGGTTGGATGGCTGTCATTGAGTCAACTGTTTCGATTCCCTGGTTGTATGTGACAAGGAGTCCAACCTCATGTGTTTTCTCTGGGTCCTATGATTTCCTTCCATTGCTAAAGACCCCTATGCTGAAGCGAATTATTGAAATAAAATTGAACATTATATTAGTCCTAAAATGACCTAGTTTGTGTTGAGTTGGTATTAAGCCCCATTTCTCTCTCTTTCCCTCTCCATACGTTACGAAGCACTCAATCCTACACTACAAAGGATTTAATGGATTTTTTTTTTTAACAATTTATTATGATTTTGATTTATTCTATTTGTTATTATGTTTTTAACAGAGGACCAACATCCATTTTGGAAGCCTTGGCATCAACAGTTGAAAGGGTAAGTTTTGCTATAATAATTGCCCTGTTTTTAATTATGTGCGATTTATTAAATATATGTTACAAATAAGTTATTTCAATTGATATTAATTAAAAAAGAACTAATCTCGGTTATTTGATTTGTTTCAATTTAATAGTCAATTTCTAATGAATTTTTTAATTCAGTTCAGTGGTTAAAAATACAAAAGGAAAAAACCATCATCTTTGAGTTTTAAGAATAGAAGCTGCTCTAGGACTATTCGTTCTTGAACAATTCGACTCCGGACAATTGGTTCCCATAAAATTTGGGACAAATTATCCAGGGACCAATAGTCCTACGAGACAAATTATCCTACGAGACAAATTATCCAGGGACGAACTGTCTGGATATGAATTTTCAGGCGACGAATAGTCCTTGGGGATAAATTGTCCAGAAACGAGTTATCAGGGGACGACTTGTCCTGTACCCCTCCCTACAGCAACCAACCTCTTCCGTTAGTTTACTGTTTATTGTTAGCTGTAATGAATATTAAAACATTTTGAATTTTGTTTTATTTATAGGATCCTAATGCACCAGCTTATTATTTGATAGATGATCCATATTTATATCCTACTGGATTTATTCAAAAAGTAAGATATACTGATGTTTTGTGTTTTTGACATGTCTTCCTTGTGAGTTTTTTTTCATTTTAAGTGAATTGTGTAATACTGCAGACTTTGGACTCTACAACTCTACAGTCTCGGGATCCATTCATTTGATTTGTTATATCCCCTGTATCCATTCACTTAATCTGATATGTACAATAACGTTTGTTGTTTGAGGTGTCTGTATTTGGTGTCATGTCTGTATGTTCGTCTTGTGTAGTATGTCTTGTAACATAGATGCTAAATCTTCCTTTGTTCTTTTCGTTAAATAAGCAGATTGTTTTCCCTCTAGTAGATTGGGTGGAGCTTAACCGTGCAATAACTAGATGTGTTCATTGTTATTGCGCTCTTTTGCTGGTTTACACTAGTTGTAGTAGAAATCATATAGAGAAGTGGGGTGGGTTTTCTGTGCAATAACAACAAGCATGTTGAGTAGGTGTCAATGTTACAAGTCATTTATAGCACGCTTCATTTGGTTTCGATGTTTAAACCTGTTAACTCATGAGAGCTGTGCTATAAATATAACTTATCTGTGGGTTTGTCTGGTTTTTATGTGGGGTACAGTTCTCCTACAGTGCCTATTAATGATTTTTTCTCATTAATATAAATACCATAATCCAGTTTGTGACTATCTGCTATGAATTGTAGGCTACACTCTTGATCATGGTACAGCATATAGAATAATGCTTTTCACTTTTTGTAGTTGTCAATGTCTCATGTCAATGTATTTTTTTATGATAAAGAGAAACTATGCCCTGTCCAAGGCAGCGGGGAAAAGAGCTGCTAAACATATAGTTGAACAACATCCAGAGTTTTTTCAGAATGATACATCTCATCCAAAAGTAGAGGTAAGTACACAATTAAAATACATGGATTCCAATCTGATACAAATGACATGGGCTGTGATTCCAGCATTTCTTTTAAACCGCTGATTTTTCTTTTGATCTTTGAGAGGTTTTGAATTCTGTACAGACTACAGTAGCGGTATTGTGAACTTTGAGTCATCAGTCCCAAAAAAATTCATTTTTACAAATATGAGCAGTTGAAAATATCTTATTGTTTGAGATTTAAATTTGATTATATATTATTATTTTGTCTTGAAATATAAGCACAACAAGCAAGTTAAGAGAGTGATTATAAGGTCATGCACAAAAAAAAAAGAAAATATTTTTTGAAATGTACCGTACTCATTTGCTCACCTTGCACCCCCCATGTATGCCACTGGAATTGGGTTAAGGCAGCTTGTCAAAATTACTCCTATAATTCATGATCTCTATTAGGATTTTTTTGTTGAAACTTCTAAGGAATTATTTGTCTTATTTTTAAAAAGAAATCTTATTGATAGTCACGCACAAATGTTATGCATTGTTGTTGCCTGTGAACCCGAAAACTTGTATTATACCCCAAAATAGCATGAATATCAATTATCACATCTTCTGTCTCCTTGCAGGCTTTCATGCCCCCTACAACTGAATATCAAACGACCGGTGCCAATGAAGAAGCTTTAAAAGAAAGAATCCAATTGAAGAGGGTAAAAGATGCTATTGCACTTTACACAGAAATTAAACTCGAAGGTATTTAAAGTTTACTATGTTACCCTAAACAATTGTTTTACATAATCTCTAATATATTTAGAAGCGTGTGGGTCAGGGTTATTTTTGGTTGACTATAATGAAATTTATAGTTCTTGTCTCTTATGTTGGAATTTGAATAAGAGCCAAGAAGAACATTGAGTCAACTAGCATGGTTTCTATTCCTCAGTGATAAGGAGTAGTAGGGTTGCATGTCCAATCTCGTGTCTCTTACTTCTAAAATACATCTATGCGCAAGCAGAATGATCTCGTTTTTGTTGAGTGGAGGTTTAACCCCATTTCTCTCCTCCCTCTCTGCGAAGCTGACAAGAAAGAGTGCCTAGTTGCTTTGATGCCATAAAAAAATAATGTCAGCTTGTGTACACACTGCTGTGCATGTAAAAGAACCCCATCGGTTTTCTCCAGTGCCATCTGGCTTCCCCCCATCTCCACATGTGCAAGTTAATTATTGAAATAAAATTGCACCACATGTTATTCCCAAATTGACCTAGTTTGTGTCAACTGGATGTAAACCCACTTCTCTCTCCGTCTATTTTGGTTGCCAACTAATTTAGGAATTAGAGTATTCAAGCATTATATTTGAGAAATGTGGAAGTTTGGCAGATTCAGTAAGTTGTAGATTTTTGTTTGTATTGTTATATTGTGGTATATTCAATATCAATGTTGTCTGAAACCTTATGTTTAAGCAGACATAAGTTGTCTCCCTTATGTTGTAATTCTTCTGCCTTTTGGAGTAATAAAGAGAGTTCTTTGAATCCTAACATGGAGAATGGTTTGGTTTTATTTTCACCCACATGTAACTGTGTAACACTCCTGGATCCACGGATCCGAATATAACAGTATATGTATACTTATACTTATGTATATGTTGAATTTATTTTAGAGATGGAAGTATCTGAAGAGACCCTTTTAGATCTTTTAGATTTATTTTGTGTTTATACCAATAAAGATCCACCAGAGGAATTATATGGTGAAGAAACCATTTATCTTTCAAAACACAATAGAAAACCAGCCAAAACTTGGGAGTAAGTATTCTTTTTGCGTGCTGTCACTGTAACCCAGGTATCATTTAATCTTTGTGTTTCTAGCACTTATTTCTTTCACATTTGTTTAATATCAAATCTTTGTTTAAAAATTTGTCAAAACTGTTTGAAATCACCATAAATCGTTTAATTTGTACTTGTGTCCAGTATAAAGCTGACTGATTAATTTTGATAATGAGTGTTTATCAGGTAAAGTGAAGTATTAGGGAATATCTTTATCAGGTGCCACAATGTGTTTGAAAGCGCTCTCGCAAAGGTTAAGAGTTTTATTTTTCACATACACACCTGCAATGGATTAATACCTCAATTGACAATCTGAGACATTAAATTTAATACAATTTGGTTTATTTAGAAAACGTTTGTATTTGTAGAGATTTTACTGCAGCAGAGAAACTGTTTGAAGATTTACCCAGAAAATCCGCTCGAGCTTATAATACCATAGTAACTGGAATGGCCAAGGTAAGATATCATGTGAATACCTGATAACACAGTTTACTTCATTTCTCATATCTGCCAGACAGCTTGGCAAGTAAGGTTGTAGATCATTAATCAGGATGTCTAAGGTTTGATTTTGGTGTTGGTCCAAAAAGTTCCTAAGGATTTTCCGGTCTGGTTTCCCCTTGTCAGTGCTGCAGGATGAATTTTGTTTCATGATACACTGAATGGCATATGCCTGTCTTCATTAGCACAGTTAGTGCAGAAAAATAGAATGCTAAACCCAATTTCATTTCTACCAAACTTACCTTAAAGGCCCTGTATTCCCCCAAAAATGGCAAATAGCACTAGTGAGGGAGAGAAATGGGGTTTAACGTCCATTCGACACAAACTTAGTCATTTCGGGACAAACATACGGTTCAATTTTATCTCAATAATTCACTTTGGAATCAAAACCACGCCAATGCGAGTAAGACATTGGTTCAGGCATGACGTATGCCTGTCTTCATTAGCCCATTTGGAGCAGAACCGTAGGAATTTAAACCTAATTTCATTTTATTTTTCACAATGTTAGTTTGTGTTATTGATAAGTATTTTATTTTCAGGGTCTGGCATCAGAAAATGCAATGAGTAAATATAATGAAATGTTAGAAAATATGATTCCAGGTAAGTGAAATAGATAGAGTTAGTTGGTTGGATTGTTGCTTGCTTGGGTATAATTGTTCAAAACAATTGATCAACCCCAGAGAGGCATGACAGAGATCCCTCAATTGGACATATTTAGTAATTTTTCAAATATTTTTGCTTTTTTCTTCGAGCAAAATAAAACTACTTTTAGGAATAGCCTTCTCGAAGACAGAGATTTAGAGTTTTTAGAACTCGTTTTATTTGCCCCACTTTGTGTTCAGACCAGAAAGTTAAACTGGTTTAATGATCGCCAGGGTTTTTAAACCAGTTTAACTAAAAGGGACAATACCACTCTTGCTGGCTTGACAGGTCCAGAAAAAAAAATAGTTTTATTCTATTTACTAGATGTTCAAGTGTCCTACCTGTTGTGTAAATTATCCATTACATCCTATTTTACTTGACCAGAAGGGTTCGAAAATATGTTTAAATCCAAGTTGCATTTGAAAGTGTTTACGTAAAGCTTTTCAAACCATGGTGTTACCATGTAGTTGAATTTTTCCAATTTTTTAAATTCGATGTGTTCAAATGAAATTTGTATCATCAATTAATTGGAATATTGTAAAATAGTACAATTTGTTGACCAGAATAATGATTGGGGCATATTATTCAGTTACAACAAGAGTGGTATTGGGGCTTTAAGCATCTGAACAAGCTACTGGTGGTGCTTTTTCAGATCTATTGTAAAATTCTGTAGTACAATTAAACTATTAGAATCTGATCTGTTTTTTGTCTCCTATTAAAATATTCAAACAAAAATGGTACAACAGTTGAAAATGTTAGTGGAATAGAATAACATTCAAAATAATGATTTAAAATAATGATTTACAATATAAGTATTGGAATTAGTTTTTGAATTTGAATAATGATTTACAATATTTGAATTAAGATAATGATTTACAATGTAGGTATTGAATTAGTTTTTGAAATAAAGTAAGATGTATAAGTTATTTATTTATTGTAGTGGATTTGGAAACATTTCATCATCTAATAGAATATGGTACAATGACAGCAGACAGTCATAAAGAAAAATGGTCTCTAGTTACAGTAAGTTTTTAATCATATTAAACTAATTTAAATTTCAGCACTAATTGGTCTAATGAAGGCATGATAGAGAAATTTTTCAATTTTTCATAGACAATCTGCATATTCTTTATTAAATTCAAATTTTCATTTGTTCTTTTGGTTTGCTGAATGGTTAATGCGTGCATGTTTGATCATAAGGTCTCTCATTGAGTCAGTGGTGTGATTTTGATTCCCAGCTTGTACGTGACAAGAAATAGGGTAGCCTGTCAAGCCTCGTGGGTTTTCTTCATGCCCTCTGCTTTCCTCCCACTGCTAAATATCCCTATGCACTAGCCTAGCGAATTATTGAAATATAATTGAACCATATGTTAGTCCCGAAACATCTTCCCTTTCCTTGGTTTTTCCTCATATCACATTTAATTTGTGATCATAGGAATAAAAATTACTGTATGTGTGTCATTAAATGACAAAAAAATTGTGTTGACAAGACATTTGTCCCATCCGAACAACTATTATTTAGTCCCTAGCCAGGCCCTCCATTCTAATCCACTGATAAGAAGGACCAGGCCTGAAGATTACAATGAACTTTCTCCACCAATGCTGTAACCGAACATGAGCCAGCTTCTTACTCCTTGAGCCAACGTGTAAATATAATATAACTGCAGGGAATGAAAAAATGAAAAAATAAATATTATAATTTCAGGAAATGTTACTAGAACTGAAGAATCAAGGATTACAACCATCACTGGAAACATTTAGATGTGTTCTTAGTGCATTAGGTTCCATGGCTTCACATCAAAACTCACCTCAGTATGTCATGAAAACACTTGCTGAAATGAAAAAATTAGGAATAGGTAGTACTTCTATTTCTGGATGACAATTGCTGAAGATGAGAGAGCCGTCACTCTTTCGTTTGTCGATGGGAAGTCCTTGGTTATGGCCAACACAGTTCCTCTGGGTATCATTCAAACATGGTTTCTTTATCAGTGTGGATAGACCTAGAACCTGACAATGAATAGCCTCTAGTCATTTGGATAGTATGAAAAACTCACAACCTAAATGGCCTACATATAGAGGAGTAGACGGAATCGTTGCTGTCAAGGCAAAATTCCCCTCATAGCACATTGTATGACATATGCCTGACTTCATTAGTCAGATTGTTGCAGAAAAGTAGGATGTTTAAAATTTCAACTTCTTTTGAGTTGGTTTAAACAATATTTTATTCAATATCAATGATTTTGTTGGTGATGGTCTGTATTAATTATGTAATTTCTTATGTTTTGTTTTGAAATTATCATTCTAGAACCAAGTTTAAGCTGTTTTGCACATGTACTGGATGTTTTTTATAACAAGTCAAGTAAGTAATATCTAATATGTACCATCATCCTTTGATGCTGGTGTATCATTATTTCAGTTGTTTAATGGTCTCTAACAAGACATTGTGTAATATATTACAACACTCACACTAAAGTCTTTGTGCAGTATCTGTATATTACTTAATGTTTCGCCCTCTTAAGTTGGAGGTGTGTCATTGTGTCGGATCTGTACACAGTGAGTAAGACTTTGGCTCACTAATCAGGATGGTTGGCTGGACGGCCGAATGGTTAGCATGTGCTAGCTGTATCATAAAGCCTGTCATTGAGTCAACTGGCATGGTTTCGAATCCCTGGTTTTATGTCACAAGGAGTAGGGTCGCCTGTCCAACCTAATGGGTTTTCTCTGGGTCCTCAGGTTTCCTCCCACTGCTAAAGACCCTTACACGAAAGTGAATTATTGAAATAGAATTAAACCATATGTTAGTCTTGAAATCACCTAGTTTGTGTTAAGTGGCATTAAACCCCATTTCTCTCTCTCTCACTAATCAGGCGGTCCTGGGTTTGAACCCGGTATTGGTCTAGAAAGTACTCCAGGTTTGTTAAGTAGTTCATGCTGGTGGTGCTGACAAAGAGTAGTGTCTATTCATTTAGTTCCATGTACACAATGGGTTGCATGTAACAGAGCCCCAGACAGTTAGAATTACCTAGGAATTTGATACACAGTAGGCAGAAGCGCTGTTGTATGGGCAAATTGTTCCGCATAGCACACAGCATACTGTATGCCCATCTTCGCTAGTCTGGTTACTTTTTAAATATACAATGTATATTAATATTAATAGATTTCAAATATACATGTATGTTAATATTGGTTGATTTAAACATACATGTATGTAAATATTGGTTTATTTTAGATGACCGATCAGACATGTTAAAGAAAATTGTAGATTATATATGGGAGAAAAAAGTTCCTATTAATGGCAGCGATGATTGTAAGTAAAATTAATAGTTTTTAACTAAAGGCATTGTTTTGTAATTTCAGTGTGAAAAACTGAAAAACATTTTCCAAAGAAAAATAAGGATATGTAGTCCTGAGTTCAAACTTTTTAGGAAGAACTAGAAGCCAAATGCTTACTATTTCTGATAATTGCTCAATATGTTGTTTTTTTTATCTCTATTATGTTTTACGGTCTTGTTAAGTATACGTGTCAATTAAATATATCTAGAATAACAGCCGAAAGAGACACGTTATATTAGAAGTGCCCAACCTAAAAGTATGGTTTACTCTACATGTGCAAATTCCAATAATAAAAAATTATTTTTCTTCTTGCTTTTTCAGTGCATTTTTTCTTTTTAGCAATGATGAAGGTACATATCAAAATATTTCATTATTCTAGTTTTCTTTAATTGATAGAAAAATAATATTCACTGGCAACAAGCTGTGAAACCAGAAGAACTGGTAATATAATTAGGTTATTAGGGGTATGTCACTTTTTGGATCAAGCCGGCTCAAATTTTAAGCCCTAGTGTAGAAGCCAAACCCGAAAAGACAAATGAACAACAATTAACAATTTTTTTAAATATCACTGTGCTCTAATGTTCTTCACAGAACTGGGGTTGTCGATATATGTACAAAGTGCTAAAGTGGTCAATTAATAACCGATTCTACTCTATTTTTATTCTAGAATAGTAGAACTTTAAAAGATGTAGAAATAGCTAATAAACTAGAAATGATGGCCAGAAAATATGATGTAATTTCTGGACCTGTACAGTATGTGTCAGTTTTCTAGTAAGTATAATTTTAATTATATGATTACTTCTGTCATTGAATTAAGTGGCCTGGTTTCGATTCCTAACTTGTATGTGACAAGGAATTCAATCTCATGGGTTTTCTCAGGGTCCTACAATAGCTAAAGTCAATTATTAAGATGAAATTGAACCATATATTCTGTTTATGTTTTTCAGTTCCCTCTACTTTAAACTGTTGTGTATGTATGATACCATAGAACATGTTATGAAAGTATATAATCGAATTGTACCTCATGTAAGTTATACTGGTTCAAACAAGTTTAATTTATTTTTGGAATACATTTCTGATTGTCATTAGAGCGATTGAGATCAAAACTGGTTCAGGATCTGTTCAGTATCTCCAAGCTAGGAAAATATTACTGTTATATTCGGATCCTTGGATCCAGGGGTGTTACACAGTTACATGTGGGTGTAAAGTAAAATCAACCATTCTTTATGTTAGAATTCCAATCTCTTTCTTTATTATTCAAAAAGGCAGAAGAACTACAACATAAGGTGGACAACTTGTGTCAACATAAATGTAAGGTTTCAGACCACAATGATATAGAATATACCACAATATGACATTACTGATGATATTTTCATACAATTAAATGCTTAATTTGTGTACAATTTAGCATGGATTAAACCGTGCAAAAGTTGTATTTTCTAAAAATTGCAAATGAGCGCTTGAATCTTTAAATAACTGGATTGATGACACTGCGGGTGACCTTTGACCCTGAGGTTATCTGAAACCCAGGTCCAAACCATCCCTCTATGGTGACAGATATTGTACAAGAGCCAGGGTATGTCCACATAGTAATTTAAGGAGGGAGGTTCTGTGGCTCAGTGAGTGTGGCTCATTAACCAGGTGGTCCCTGGTTCAATTCTTTTGTTTGCTGGTAAAGAGTAACACAAGATTTTGCCAGTATAGTTTTTCCTTTATCAGTGGTACAGGGTGGGGGCCTGGCAAGGAATAGTATCTTGTTATTTAGATGAAACAAAAACCAAGGACCTGTAAACATGTTAGTGTACACGTAAAAGAACCGCACACAATTGGAATTAAGAATAAGAGGGGGTTGTAACTGGTGCATTGGTAATTAATTGATATTATTTATTTATTTTAGATATGGATGCTGAATACAGAAGAATATGATGAATTATTTAAAGCTATAGAATTATATGAAGGTTATCAATATATACCACAAATCTGGTCAGGTAAACTAATAATACGTCATTCAAATACAAAATTATATTCTTCAAATTGTTTACCATATTTCTGAGACCAATACCCAATAATTCTGGTAGTGGTCAGTGTTCGACACAAACGTCGGTCCGGAGGCCCAAGGCCGACTGATTTATCGGAGGACTCCTGCTTGCCTATTTCACTCGGGTCCGCCGGGCCTTCGCCTTCTTATCTCGCATAGCTAGTGTCCACATACGACTACGCGCAAGTGAATTATTGAAATAAAATTGAACCATGTGTTGGTCCCGAAATGGCCTAGTTATGTTGAGTGGACGTTAAATCCCATTTCTCTCTCTCTCTCTCTCTCTCCAATAGTTGACAGTTTAACGGAAGCTGCTGTTTTTCCATATTGACTTGCGTAACCAGCCTCTGATTTGTAACTGGGTTTTTTTTGTCGGCTTTGTAAAACTATAAATAAATCTACTTTCGGGCTAAATTTAACGGGTTAATTAAATTTTTTTGATCAAGTAGTCCATCAACTTGCTTGTTGGCTACAAAAACATTAACAGTCATACCGCGGCATGGATTGTGCATCCCGCTCGGGAATCACGCTTCTTCGACGCTCTGTATAAAATTAGGTCATTCGTTTATAATGGTTTCACTGACAAGTAGGGCCTACATGTTAATGAAATTTAAATCTGAGTTGAATATAATCCTCTGATAGAACACCGAATACATCTAAAAACAATCATTAATAATGTATTTTTCCGACAAATTCTTACAAGTCAAATCCGCCGATGACACGTGACATCGGTTGGAATTTCTAGCCATTCTAGGTCAATAAATCGGCGATGCTAGTTATAATTCTTTTTATTTTATACACATGCTGACAGAGGTTTAATTTTAAACACATTATCGTTATTATCATTGAAAGCTATATGGCATAAAGCAATTTTAATTATGGTTTTCACGCGATTTTACAGTGCCGTCGCCGTGTGTTTATCATGGGGGAATGAATAAAATCATATTTGCAAGTTACGTAATAGACAAAAACTACAAATTGTGTTATGAAGAAATACCATTTTATTTTGTTGTGTCAGTTTATATCCATCCAAAAAACAAAGATAATTTATTCAGGAATATTACTGACATGTTTTTCAAGCTAGGACCTGAATGAAAAATGGAAAATAATGTACTTCTTTCCGTTGATCGTTCTGCGCTTCTAAACTATAAATATTATTATTGGTTGGGCCTGCGTGTCACCTGAAGGACCGACATGATCATGTGACACACAGGTCCTCCGGGCCTGTGCTTGGAAAATGTTTGTTTCGGACACTGGTAGTGGTCAACCTTTTATGTTCCATGTGCTGTACATGTGTTACACTGAATTGAGAGAGTTAGAAATATTATTAACATAAATCTAAACCTTTGTGACTGTAACTTTCATGGCTTGAACATCAGTTGATTGAAATTATCAGTGATACTGCTTTGTTCAGTTTTAGACTATTACTGACAATTAAAGAAAGTCAATCTGTACTTTTGTATTGGTGACACCGTGGCTCATGGAGAATGGCACTGGCTCTGTAACCTTCTTTCTTCTTTTGGTGTTTTAACGTCTGCTTCCACTTAAGTGATATCACAGACAAGACATAGGAGAGCCGAAGCTGCTTCCTGACTTTTAGAATATGATTTTGCAATCTTTCCATTTTGGCCTTAGGCCATGGATTAGGTTTTAGTGGGAAGTTCTTCCCTTTATTTAATAAAAACACATCGTTGGTAGATGATCTCTTCTGTTTCTGGATTGGTAGATGTCTTCTTTGTGGGATTTGTGTTTTTAGGTGCCAGACCTGTCTTCTCGTTGTCTCCCCTTACTTCACTATCCCACTGGTATTAGTTTTGGCAGAATAGTGTTTAGATGCCGAGCCTGTCTGATCATGACTCCCTCTTACTCCACTATCCCGCCAGTTTAGTAGATGTTAGTAGTAAATTAAACTAATATAGAATTAAATAAATAAAGAGAGTTGTAGTCAAATAAATTAAAGGTAATAAAAAAAACAAATTAAAGTAAAAGTAAAGTAAAGATAAAGTAAAATGAATTAATTAAAATTTATTAGTTAATTAAATTAAAGGTAATAAATAAAAATAAAATAAAATAAAATAAAATAAATTAAAGTAAAAGTAGAGTAAAGATAAAGTAAAATGAATAAATTAAAATAAAGTTGTAGAGTGGTTGGGCTTCCTTCGAGAGGACGTTTTTACTTCCCCACCCTACGTCGTATATAAAAAAAAAAGTTAAGATAAAAAATAAGTAACCACGGGTCTGACTTTTAAGTACACGTACAAGATTCCTTGACAATTGGAATTCGAAATGAGAGTACACTGTAGCCCCATTGTCTGGGATAAATTTCCCTTGTAGCACACTGTATGACCTATGCCTGTCTTCATTAATCCAGGATGTTATTTGTTATAGAATATGTATATTTCACCAGGTCTTTCTTTTGACTTCAAATGTTAGAGAGAGAGAGAGAGAAATGGGGTTTAACGTCCACTCAACACAAACTAGGTCATTTTGGGACTAACGTATGGTTTTCAATTTTTATTTCAATAATTTGCATGTGCGTAGGGGTCTTTAGCAATAGCAGTGGGAGGAAACCAGAGTCCCCGGAGGAAACACGCGAGGTTTAAAAGGTGCCCCTACGCTCACACTAGGGCTCGAAACCACAGCTGCAAGCCAGAGGTGAACGGCCAGCTAGAGGTCGAAGCGCGGCACTCTAGACCAATAGGCCATCCCAACCCCCCTCTATTAGTTAGACATTTGTTCACATGTTGAGTCTATAATCAACTCTCTAAATCATCATATGGCAGAGATTTAAATGGATATAAATGCCTGTAAGATTTTAAAAGTGTTAAAATGTATAATTGAGACTTAGTCTTGTTTGTCCAGTACCGCTGCTACAATAATAAACAATCTATGCTACATCAACCAGCACTCATAACTTCGCCCAAAATAAAGTAATTTGAATTAAATTTTCACAATGTACATTTAATATACATCCATTTTTGATCTATTTTTACAAGAACAGCCAGCTCTTAGGGAGAGGGGTTTTATATAGGCTAAGCCTGTTCCCCAATCCCATTCAAACAACCTCTTATCTAAATCTTACATAATGTATCTTTAATAATAATAATAATAATAATCACTTTATTTTGAAATTTCAGATATGCAGTTTGATTTAATGAAACTAAATGATACAGTTAATCTGGTTATTTCTACAATGGCTAAAGTAAAACATGAGGAACAGGTATCTATCTTTTTAAAACAAGCGCCAGTGTACTATGAACAAGGAATAAGTCTGAGAATGATTTGTGAACTCGGAGCCTGATGTTTGTTATGTTAGCAAAATGATGCTTTGACAAAATAAAAACACAAAAATAAAACGAAAAAAAACGGCTCCTTCACATCTTTTGAAGGATTATCGGAGAACTGAATGTATATCTGGCACGTACAGTACAATTTGGGTTACAATAATAACAATTTTTTTTTTATAGAATGCTTTAATTTATTTATTAATATGGTTTCTAGTTACAGAATCAGTTTTGTGATATAGCAGAAGCAATGATATCTAGATGGATAAGTGATCAACAATTTATCAGTACTATGAGACGGCCTAGTCGTTATCTCGGGTAATTAACATATCATTTCACATTTCACCTGCCGCTTCGGTTTCCTCCCACGGCTAGACACCACTACGCGCAAGTGAATTTTTAAAATAAAATTAAACCATGTGTTAGTCACAAAATAACCTAGTTCATGTCGAGTGGACATTTAACCCCATTTTTCTCTCGCTTTTTCCCCAGTCATATAATCAAAAGCCTGCGTTTATTCATTTTTTTTACAACTGTAAGATCATTAAGAACCCTGGAATAACGTCTTTATTTGTTGTTTCATAAGGAAGGGGAACTCATTGCTAACTCAAGGGTCCAAAGAAGCCCCAGAAATTTACTGGAATCTCAGAAATTGAACACTAGAATTCTATATTGAATACCATGTTACATGCTTATACTGCTTATAAATTTTTAGAAGAAAATGTTTACCTTTGAATATCAAGTTATGAAACTTTGTACCCCTGATAAATATCCATTATAAGTCCAAAATACAAGAAATTTGAACTTTTTATATTAAAGCCTGATGCTGTCAGCTACAGGAATGGGAGATTTGATTACAATATCGTGCAATGGAAACAGATTTGATCAAGCTTGGTAAGTTGTACATTTAAATCATTTCTCTATGCAGAGTTGTAATTTTGATCCAGAGAATTTCTATCTTGCCCCTTTCCTCCAGGTTAGAGTATGTTTGACGGTTGCCATATATTATGAATTAACTACTGTTGTGTTGGCATCAGTACCTTAATACCTTGATATGCCTTCTATATATCAGCACGTGGATGGACGGTCATAATTCATACTTCAAAACCCCCTATATATCAAGACAAGACATTCTCAGTTTGTGGCCACACTCGATGGAAAAAGCGTAGTGTTTTATTAACTTCAATACATTACAGAGAAGAGCGGGCAGATAACCCCCATCTCACATGACTCTAATACAAGAATTCGTCATCAGGACCTTTAAAAAAGGATCAATACGACACTACCTCTTCACAACTGTAAGCAAGACTTCATTCTTGGACACAGTGCTTGAGTACACTTTTGTACAGTGGAGATCTTCGAGAAATTCATCATAACAGTATGATCCAAAATATAATACCCTCTATTAGAAACAGTCAATACTACCATTTCATTGACCATACATCCAGAATTATTTGCTAATACACAATCAGGGCAAACGGGAATTTAAATTGGTTTTAATACAAAATTGGGCGCTCCTCTTTTTAGAAATGACTTTTGAACATAAAACAATCAATTATTTATTAGTTGCAATTCTTCAGTTGAAAAGAAAACCGAAATATCAACAGTAGCTTATATTCACCTGGATCAAATAGAGGCCCAACAAAGATTGTAGGGGGCACAGAGGATGCCAAATATTGACATAATTTAAGTTATCATACCTTTGTAATTACTGAACAGTAGTGAACCATTTTTGGACTGACATTTCTTTTAGAGATCCAATTGCAACATCCCTGAAATGATGTCAAGAGATTTTAATGTTTCATATTTCATATGATTTACAGGTTAATATTTTCAACTATAAAAGATAACCCAAATTCATTTGAAGGTGTTCCAAGGTTAGTATTTTTTTGCATTTTTATGTCCCAATACGGAAGGATTTGGGAATTTAATGTTTAACCAGTCTTCTGAAGACATTTCTTTATAGGGCTTTGTTCAGTAATGCTCATATTGGTCGATCAACCTACCAAACTCCTGATACAGAAACATCCATTAAGTACTGTGCAGATTATGATTGGTCAACTCCTGAGCAACCTACCAATCAAAATCTGTCAAATGGAACATTTCAAAAAAATCTTTTTAAAATGCTTGGTTATCTAAATATTGCTAATAAAATTGTTTGTTTGTTTGTTTGTTGTTTCTGAATATGATTTCTTGTCGTTATATTTGTCTTTTGTGTAAATCATTTGTGGCGCAGTCCCCCTGCACTTACTATTAGAGAAACCAACTGAATACACCAAATGAAAATAATTTAGATTAACCTGATATTTTTCCATCATCTTACAAGGAGGTTGTGATAGTTAGATAGTTCGAGATGTGTGTGGTAGTCGAGTAGCCAGGGGACTAACACTCAACAAGAATGTCCTAGGTTAAAAGGGGGGTTAGATGGCTGAATGGTTAGCATGTGCGTGCAGTATCATACAGCCTATCATTGAGAACTGGCGTGGTTTCAAATCCCTGGTTGTACGTGACAAGGAGTAGGATCGTCTGTACAACCTTGTGAGTTTTCTCCGGTTCCATCTGTTTCCTCCCACTGATAAAGACCCATATGCGCAAGCGAATTATTGAAATAAAATTGAACCATATGTTAGTCCTGAAATGACCTAGTTTGTGTCGATCTCTCTCCCCAAGGCTAGACTCCTGGCTTGGGCAAAGGAAATTGTGTTTCAGTTGGGCTTGGTTACAGGGAATTAGGACTATTAATCACCCAACTCCTTTTATAGATTCGTACAACCCTGTTAAGTCATTGTTTCAACTGAAATCGCTTATATACTTTCAACTTTACATATTTCAGTGGTCCTGCATTTACGAATCTAGTTGAATTATGTATTCAAAATAATAAACCAGAAGAAGCTATTGTAAGTACTTTATATGAATGAATGAATGAAATTGGGTTTAATGTCCTACTGTATTTGATTATAACAACAGTGTGAAAAAAATCAGTGGTCGAGGGGTCTATCACATGCGCTATGGATCAAAGGGTCACGGAATATATATATATATATATATAAATATATAGGTGTGGTTGTATACTGCATTGAAGAAAAGGGTACCTCTTCGGAAAAAATTGGTTTAATTTAATTATCTACTTAAATATTTATCTGGTGAAGGAGACTTGCGTATCGGATCCTTCGTTCCATTGTTTTCATATTCCTATTGGGCGTGGATTCTACACAAGTGTTGTATATAATGATTGATGTTTGTATATTATAGGATGTTTTTGTATAATGATTGATGTTTCTTTATTATAGGATGTTTTTGTATAATGATTGATGTTTGTATATTATAGGATGTAGTTGTGTATATGTGTGATCATGGATTATCTGATGCCAAGGCATCTTTAGAAAAAATACAGACACAGATGTCACTTACAGATAGTCAGAAGTAGGTTACCCTACATAATGAAAATTCTCTAATACAAAAGACAAAGAAATGCCACAGATTCTTTCTTATGCCCCAGTGAATACTGTTCGATAGGATTCATCATTTTGATCCACTGAACATTGCCCCTGTAAAAAAAAATTCCCATCATAAGAATGTTCACAAGAAACTGTGGATAGAGAGAATACACATGATGGTAGTATTAGGTGTGTGTCCAAAAGAGTGGTTGGGGGGGTGTCTGAGATTTAACCAGAGTATGTATTATCATAGGATAGTCCGCATTGATTGTGGATATGTATAAAAATAACTTGTTAATCTCAAAATGACCTAACGTAAAGTGTCAATAAAGTAAAAAAATAGATTTAACCTGGAGAATGTATTGCCATTTAAATTGTAGACAGACAGATGATAATATACATCTACATTGCGATATACCTAGTTAGTTAATCTTCAAATGACCTCTTGTAAATTGTCAATGGATAAAAGCATTTTACATTTCATATTTCAAAAATACATATTTTATTTTGTCTTTCAGGGAATATTTGGGTAGACTGGTCAATTGATTGAACAGTTCAGAAACTCTGTGAGAATCAAAGTGAAAAAGACTGTGCTTGTGGTTGTAAATATAACCAAAAACATTCAATAGTGCTATTATAGAAATGTGTGGAACTATTAGACATCATCAGTAGTGTATGGACAAATTAAAACTATTTTATACTACATATTCTGAGTTTTATTCCTGTATAGAATCTGGGAGCAATGGCGCGGCAGAGTTAGTAATGTGTTGACTCATTCACCAGGGGATCCAATCCGATCTGCCTTTCAATATTGGTATTTGCTGCATGGCTTCTTATTATGTGCTAAAAAAAGCACCACTTTCTACACATGAAAAATGACCGGCTGGAACAAATTTGAAGTGGATACTCTGGTTTGCTGTGAAAGTTTCCCTTCAGTTGTGCCTGGTAACTGTATGACAAAGACTGGGTTCACTTTTCTCTTACAATTGAATCAATAAATTGAGAGCCTGACTCTGACGCTAGCTCCAGCTAATCTAAATTTCGATTTTGCAAAGAAATAATTTAATAACCAAAATATCTTACTTTTTTTTAATTTAATATAATCATTCAAATTATACATTCTTTATATGATATACAAAATTAATTAAAAACATTATTTAAAACATTTATGACAAATAAAAAAAGAATGATATTTGAATAAAATATAAATTATCACATATTCATCTGCAAAGAGATGAACAATATTTAATTATTCCTAATAATATGTATGAAAGTAGTGTAAATGGCCCTGATCAACATTTGAATTTTTCTGACATTATCTAATTTTTCATGGCTTATTCCATCCTAAAATATTTTCAAATTGATTATTTAGCATTTAATTAAGAAAACAATATCACAAATACCAAAAATAGATAATCCCCACAATCTCCAGACTTAGATTCAATCTGATTACAAATATTCTAGGTGATGCTGGTTTGCTTTTATTGTCATGTGCAGAGGATGATGAAGGTTGTCGATAATTCAATTCATCAGATCTTTGTAGGTCTTTGTATAGAATGGAACCATTTTTATACTGATATTCCTTTTAGAGATTCAACTATATATACAATATTATAGTTAACAATGGATTCAGAATCAATGAAATGACCACCAGTGGCTTTAATAGTAGGACCACACTAGACACAAAACAAAACTAAAAAGACAAACTCTGGACAAGACAGACTATACAAATCTTGAAAGAAAGCAACAAAAAAATCAAATCAAGTGAATGGTTCTGAGAGCCTGCTGTATGCGTCCACTCCACTGTACAGGCCAGGGCCTGTAATAATACAGGCTTCACTTAAACATACTTTATGCAAGAGCTAAATCCGCCTATTGTAGGTTTTACTTTAGGCCTGAAATGTTATCTAAACTATTAATTAGACATTTATTAACGTATCCAGATCATAATCAACTCTCCATGATCCGATTTGCGGCATAACTTTCCATCGCGACTAAATGGATAATTAAAACTATGATTTTTGTCGTACAGACTTTAGTAATGATAATTGAGGCTATGCAGACCCTTCGATTGCTTATTTCTCAGTGCATAGTGAGTCAATTTGACTGAAATTTTCAGCAAATTGCCTTTACCCTATGTAGTTTTTAACTATTATAGTGGGAACTGCCAGCTCATTATCTAATCTCCCATAATGTATCTTTAAATGAAAAATAAAACAATGATTTACAAGAAAAACGTAATGTGATTGGTCTTGATGGTTTTCGTCTTCTGAATGGCTTGAAGTTAAATATAAACAAGGACAATAAGTTTTTATTTGGACTTTGACACAAGTTCTTCTAATTGATTAGCATATTGTATAGCATCCGTCACACCCTCGCAACATGTCTGCCATGATTTTGGTACGGCTTCTATCCCATAATAAGCACCGGCAATGGCTGCAGCCATGGTAGCAATTGTATCTGTATCACCATTTAAACTTATGGCATATATTATGGTTTTCTCAAAACTATTTCTGTCCTGTAATAAATATTATCATGATATTTAATTAATCATTATGCATGTAGGCATATTTACCGGTATGACTGTAACTTACAGGGTGCATGCGTGGAATTGATCATTTTAGTTTGACCAGAGAGTGGCCTTACTCAACTGAACATTCCTGAAATAGTTGAAATCGAGTGAAAAGGGGTATTTCACACTACAATGCATGCTCCGATTATATAAGAAGATACCTAAATCAATCACAAGAGCTGAAACTTATTGTATTTAATTATGTCATGATTCTACTCCTATTACCTCAGTTGTTGAAACTGACCAGATTGAATCCTTTGTCAATCATTACAATTCTGTCAATTCAGAACATTCCAGACTAACGATCGAGTGTCTGCAAAGTGGACTAGTACCCGATATTTTAATTTTGTGTCCAACATATATAACAATGTCTTTTGGGGTGCCTTATTTCCAGGCTTGAGAGTAGAATCCTTGCAGGACTTGTTTTGAGGCCAGTAAGTTGCGATAATAAGTTAAAACATGCCATATTCTGGTCTCTTATAGGGATATTAGACCACATGATCTACTTTCTAAACACAATAAAATAATTAATATATCCCTACTGGGACATACAAATTATGTTACCAGTAGTTACTATACCTTTAATTCTCCTTTCATTGGTTTAGAAGATCTTAAGAATGAAAAAATAGCAGCAGGAACAGAACCAAGGGCTGATATATCATTTCCTATAATAAGAATGAAGGTTTGAAGTATCATAAGAACCAAGGGCTAACATAATAATAAAAACAAGGGTTGAACAATACATTACTGAGAACCAAGGGCTTGTATATCATTAACCATAATAAGAACCAAGGGTTGACATATGAACTATTTAAAGAACCAAGGGCTTGTATTAACAATAATAAGAACCAAGGGTTGACATATCATTATAAGAAGAACCAAGGACTGATACAATTTTTAGGTTATAAAATATATTATGCTAATTTTTATTCCTCTGTTAATGTGTGCAACGCTAGGGAGAGAGGAATTTTGCCTAGGCAGCAGCATTTCTTTCTACTCCTCCCTCTGCTTTCTATTTCCAACCTTCAACAGTTCTTTAACCTGTACGTTCACACATAAGGATCCAATATATTATTCCATCCAAAATAAAGATGGTCAAAACACAATTAACCAGAAAGAATGCTAGGTTCAAAATGATTACGGTATTGTATTGACCAGACACCAAATTCCATTCCTATAGTATGCTATCATTCCATCTTTTTCAAAATTCATTCATCCACACTTGTAAATAATGTTCTATTTGGCAAAATCTAGTTACCTAAGACATCAATTATTTCTTGTACTGTCACTTCTTTCTCTTGATTTAAATATTCTTTTATTTTGTCTAATTTATAACAGTATGGTTTATCACGTTTTTCAGATGATCTGAAATAAATATGCGAATTGAACTTTTGTTGGATCTTACTCCTCCCTATATTGTTAGCAAGAATTTTATGGCACCAGAAACTCTGTTTCGAGAAGCAGCCATTAGTGCTCTGGAATGGGGGGGGGGGTGTCTTTAGGAGGAGGGAGAGTCTTGGTAACAACATTTTACCAGATTTTACTAAACACAACCTAGGTCATTTTAGGAATAACATGGTTCAATTTTATTTCATTACTTCCCTTGCGCGTAGGGGTTTTTAGCAGTGGGAGGACCCAGTGAAAACCCACAAAGTTGGACAAGCGACTCTCCCCAAAATTCAAGGATGTCGAACTCTAGAGTTGGCTAGTTTCTTTTGAAGTACGTTTTTAATGAGTCAAGACTCAGTCAGCAACATGTGACACCACTGTATACCAAAGACTTAAGTTAATGGTGTTTCCATGGGAACACAAAATATTTTATGGAGAATATTATAATAAGCAAAACTGCAACTACTATAATAGGTTGATGTGTGTATGAAGATTCATAAAGTTTATTGAACAGTTTATGAGATATCATTCTGAAACAAAACTGGGACAGATGGAAGACAGGGACTACTTCAATATCTTCCTGAAATTTAATCAGCGTTAGATAAAAAATATAAACTTATATAAATCTAGCAGCAAACCTTGTATGACGTTTCTTAGTAGGAGTCGGCGCTTTAAGGTTTTTTAACTCATCCTCTTCAAGTTTATCCATATAAGATTTGAGATTATCTACAAACAAATCTGTATCCAATGGTGTTGTATTATCTGTATGTAGCGCTAGATGTACAGCCAGACATTGTAATATAGCACCTTGAATAGCTTGTTCATGAGAATGGGTGATTTCTGTTATTTGCCTTGTGAGAGTCTGAAAAATATTCAGTGAGATAGGTTACCAGGCAACAAAACAATATGTACACAGAAGGTAAGTTGCCGATAAGTCAACAAAGGTTGACAGTTGTCACACATTTTTTTTAGGTAATGTGACTAAAGCGGTTTGGAGTGGTCTAAGAAACACTAATCACAGGTGGTTTCAGGGGTCTCAGAGGTATTGATTCAATATTGTGAATTTAATACCTGTACATATGAAGGTTCTTTATTATAAGAAAATAAAGCAGCAGGAACTATTCTCATTGAGCCACCATTACCAAAAGAACCCTGGCCATCAAACTGTTTTCTGGCTGGTTCGTACAGGTCTTCTAATTCAGGATTATCCAGTAATTGAAATACTGTTGTAACATTTCCACCATATCCTCTGTCAGGTTCGCTTTTATATTCTGATGAAAATCTGTAACAATGTCAATAAGAGATTGAATTAACAGTCTAACTTTTGTGCATTATAGGACCCTATGAGAAAAATAAATAAAACCTAATGGGATTTAACATCCTACTTTTCTGAACCTAAGGAGTAATAAAAGACAGGTATTTAGCCGATCAGGTCAAATCATTAAGGCCACCTGCCGATTTCATAAAAGTCGCACGATCTAAATAGGCCTAGGGCACATGATTGTTGACGAAATTGTGGTTAGGGCCAGGGTAAGTGCTGGTCCTGTTTAACTCTTGTGCCCATGACAAAATCTGCAGGTGTCCTTACATTAGACCTAATCCATTTAGCCCAGACAGCCGTGGTGCTACAGCCTACCCTGCACCACTAAGTCACATGAGACACATTGCAGGATTGAACTCAGAACCTCCTGGTAAGTGCGCTCGGGCCTTAGTCACTAAAACACCTCACAATAAGATAATTCTTTATAACTGTACCTTTTTACCATGTCCTTTAGTTGAAAACCTTTGTTTTTTATTAATGAGCCTGCAACACTTCTGGCCATAGCTGTATCATCAGTATAACTATACAGCATCTCTTCTTGTTTATCTTTATTATTTTTACCTGAAGAAATCAATAATGTTGAAAAACTGAGGTTTAACATTTTATGGTCATCTCAGGATTTAACATATGGTTTAATTTTTTTGTCAATAAGTTGCATGCAAGTAGGGTTCTTTAGCTGTGGGAGGAAACTGGAGAACAAAGAGAAAACCTGCAAAGTTGAACAGACGCCCCCATGTCGCTGCTTGACATTAGACAAATCGGCAACCCAGCCCGCTTTGTTTGATCAGATGAATTTTATCACAGCCACAGAGTGCAGACCAGTCTTTAACCCTTTCACACTTGGGACGAGTCCAAACCACCTGCAATTAGAGCTCCTTTATTAGACTGTCTCAAACATCTGTGGTGCCTTCAAATGACATGACATCGACATGGTCTAAGGAACAGAAGTTTCGTGTGGTTTCGACTGGCTGTAGTGAGTATAATTTGCATGCACCAAGTGCTATTAAGGGTTAAAAAAGGGGAGACTCAGGTTGAATGTTATAAATATCAAATACAAGTATATAGCGCTAGGTGCACTTTCCCGCCACTATACTACAGTACAGGTGTTCGATGGCTATATGCAAATAGAGTAGGCATGATACTAGATCTTGTTTATAGCCACAATTCTAACCCTAACCCTTCAGAATAGTTTTAGATAAACCTAACCCTAACCCCAGGGAAAGATATTTCTCGGATAAAGAAGATCTAGTATTGTGCAGGGGCTGCGCGGAGCCGAGGGGGGGGGGCTAAGGGGGCTTTAACCCCGGCAATAATTTTTATTAATAGTGAAAAATAAAATGTCTCCAGAAGCTCAAAAAAGCTCAAAAAGGTTATGGGGGGGGGGGGGTATAGGTGTGGTGCTTAGTGGGGGCGGCCACATTGCGTGAGTTATGGTCAGTAGCTCCGCGGCCCCTGGTATTGTGCATAAATTAGATCATAGATCATTAGATGAAGATCTGATATGGTACACCGGCAGTACTAACCGGCAGTTTGAATTTGATAAAGATAAACTATAAAGCAAAAGCTAAATTAACAGCATACCGGTACCGCCAGAAGCTTCTATTGAATATATAGTCTTCAAAATCTCAGGCAGATTGATTTCTCCTCCAAGCTCATAAACTGCACCAATACAATCACCAAGGACTGCACCAACAAGGCTTCCTTGAAATCTAGACAGCAATTTCGACATTGTTTTTATTCTTTATGTTTACTTCGAAGTTCTACTTTCACTTTCAGTAGTAACTATTAGATGGAGTTATCTTTCCTAATACTCGATTATCCAATCATAGGTTGGGATAGAGTACAGAAATGGATGGGCAGATCCAAGGGAACTTGTCCCATCCGAACGACTGTGGAGTAATAATACGAGCGCACAGCGCGAATAATTTCACCAGAAAAAAAAGTATTTAATTAATATCCACAAAGTAATTTCAAAATGAAAAAGACACCAGACTTATTTTGTTTTATTTGAAAAGAAAACAAAATGGAAATCGAAAAAAATGAGCATAAACTGCCAAAAAGGTCCACAGCATCACCATTTATTAGTTATGTGAACACTATAAAATAAAAGAGATATCAAAATTCAAAACTGACTATGACACGACGTGGCTAATATTAAACCGCACAGTTGGATTAAACTTTAAATAATTTTGAAGACGATGGTAAATATTCTCACGACCATCCTTTAATCAGCACTAAGTGACTGTCATTAAAAATTTAACTATTTTCATTTAAATATGTTCTCTTAGAAATTTAAAATAAGTATGACAACTCGAAACTTGATCATTGTCATTAAAATGCTTGTGACTTTTAAGGGACATAATTAATAATATTTCCTTCGGATAAATGACTTTAAATTCGACGCCGTCACTCCAACGCAAGTCTTAATGAGTGCAAATTTTATGTGGGGTCCATTGTGAAATAAATACTTTACATAATTAGCCACTGTGATACCACAGAGACGAAAACTGGGAATACAGTTAAGCTCCCTTTTATTTCTTATCATAAAAACTTTTATGTATTTAGCCAAGTGAAAATGTAATAAACATCTGATTGCGTTATTTGACCAAAAGTTTTAAATTGAAGTGAGCTTTGTTCGATTCGTCATTTGAAGAAGATCTTGGCGACAAGAATGGTAAGTTTGAGTGTTTGGTTTGTTTTCTTTGGTTGTTTTTTTTACATACCCCTTAAAGGGACAATAACATTCTTGTTGGCTTGACAGGTCCAGAAAAAATAGCCTTGTTCTAACTACTAGTTGTTTAAGTGTCCTATACCTGTTGTGTAAATTATCCATTACATCCTATTTTACTTGTCCAGAGGGTTCGAAAATATTTTTAAATCTAAGTTACATTTGGAAAGGTTTAAGTTAGACTTTTCAAATCATGTAGTTTAATTTTTCCTCTTTTTTTTAAATTCTGTGTGTTATGATGAAATTTGTAATTAATTGGAATATTGTAAAATAGTACACTTTTATGACCAGAATAAAGATTGGGACATATTATTCAGGTACAACAAGAGAGGTATTGAACCTTGAAATGATTTTAAGAATAAATTCTAAAACGATTGTTGCTAACATAATATTTTGTATCAATCCATAACATTTTATAAGACCCAATCTACGGACAACGCTAGTCCCAGTGGGGAGAAGGCTAGATTGTTTTTATTAACCAAACTTAATATTAAAGCCCCCCCCCCTCATTCATTTTACTTGGGTTTTTTGGTAATATATAAGATATTAATTTCAAAAGTTGATATTTTGGAACACATACGATATAAATTAGATATAACTTTGTATTGGTAAAGGATGCAGTATATATGTATTATAGAGAGTGAAATGGGGTTTAACGTCCATTCGAGATAAACTATATATATAATAGGTCCTTTCGGAACTTACATATGGTTTAATTTTATTACAATAATTCGCTTGCGCGTAGGGGTCTTTAGCAGTGGGAGGAAACCGAAGGCCCCGGAGAAAACCCACGAGGTTGGACAGGCCACCCTACTCCTTGTCACGTACAACCGGGGACTCGAAACCACGCAAGATGACTCAATGACAGGCTTTATGCTTTTTTTAAAAATAAATCTTTATTAACAAGGGAATATTTACGTTTACATGCATCATATAATACAACTATGTACAGAAAAAAATAAATGTACATAATACAAAGTTAAAAGTTAGTAATTTCATACAGGAAGGTTTAAATAAATCTATGTACATGTACCTAACCATTCAGCCATTCAATCCCCCCTCACCCCCTATATATGTAAGAGCTAAATATGTATTTTGCAGGTCTTTTTTTCTGGTTTTAAGTTATATAAATTATTATTCAGACATTTGTTCAATAAACCTATCATAAACATCGGATGACTTTAGATCTGAATAGATTAGAAAAAACAATTTCGCCATTTAAAAATTCATCGATAAAATTAATAATCGAGAGGTTTTTATTCGTAGTATTGGTACTTGAAAATCGAGACTATATTATTGTCAAAACTTTAAACATTCATAACTTCGCTCAGAATTAAAAAAATTAACGTAAAATTTCAATATATTATTCATTTCACATTATGTATTTTTGGACTATTAAAGCAAGAACGGTCAGCTCTTTATCTAAATCTTACATTATAGATCTTTCAGATTTACTGTTTTCTTATCTTTACAGATTTTATCCAGTTGTGTTTTAATTCCTGTGTTAATAGCCGTGTTTGTATCTGGGCAGTATCACCATGGTGTTCCAGAACCTTCGCCATCGCATGTGCTACACCAAACTAATAACAAACGAATAGGAAAATTAAACAGCGCAGACCAATTTGCAGGGAGTGAAAACCAGTATCACCTCCAAAACCAAAAAGCTCACGGAAATCTTCTTCAACATGGCGCGAAAAAATACAAAGGTGGGGATGCTGGAGGACGAAAATTTTCCGCTACTGGTGCCTTCGGTGATAAACATGAAAACAAAAAATATAAAGACAACGAACAATTTCATAGTCTAAGTGGCAAAAACGGTAATAAGGCAGCTAATAAATCATCGAGTAGTCAGGAGGGAGGTTCGATCTCAGCAAGCAAAAATATGGGAACAAAGTCCGGAGTGTCTGATACTTCGTCACAAAATAAAACCCACCAAAAAGACTACATTCTTACAGATACGATCCATTACGGCTTCGATAAAAAGTTCAACCAGGACGAAGAACAAGACGGCATGTATAAGGCTAACAAACATAGTGATTCCCACAGTCTTGACGATTTACATGATAAACACAAAGACTTTAAGCGTCAGCGCGGTTCTTCGGCTAAAGCTTCCAGCATGATTGGTTCGCAGCGGGGCATGAAAGAAAGTTCTGAACAGGCTCATTCTGGTGCTCGTGCTATGAAAATGGGGGATTTCTTTGAAAAAGAGAATAACAGAAAGCGACAGGGAGCCCATAGCAATCTTTTTGGTTCTAAGTTAGATTACAATGCAGGCGGTCATGGTTTTACCAGTGAGAAGGGGGACAGTTTAAGTAAGAGCGGTAATTCTTACGACGTGAAAAATAGAAAATCGGCAAAAGAGACAGAAAAAACACAACTTAGACGTCAAGGAGGGGAATTGAGGCAAGCCGCAAAGAATGAAAAATATGGTCTTAAACTATCCGGAAAAGACAGCCAACATCTGCGCACCGGAGCCGCTGTGGTTGGACAGTCCACAAAAGCAGTTGCAGTTGCAGGTATTGGTATCGGGACCGGGACCGGGAAATCACTATCGAGTGCGGAAAAGAATTTCAATGCCGGTTCGGGGAAGGGTTTCTCTACTAAAAACAACGAAAGAAATCACAGCAAAGGCAACTACAAAGATGGTGAATCGCACGCAGATCATGTTAAGAAGAACAGAAGTAAACAGGATTCTTCTCAACAAAAAGCATCACGTGATCGACAATATGCTGATGCTTCTAAATTCTACAGAAATAACGATTCCGCTAATTCCAAGTCCGGGAATCTTCGTGGAAGCGAAAATTCAAAAAGAAATCTGGTGGATAGAGTAAAAAATGAAAACGAATCGAAAACGTTTCACACTTCAAAGAAAGTTAAAGGTAAGACACCCGTTATTATTATATATACAGAAGAAACAACGCAATATACACTGGTATTTTTTTACTTACTAAAAAAATTTCAAATTGTATAAAGAGCCAAAAAATGGCCCAATATAGATGATTGACTTACTAACAATTCCGTCAGCGATTCGATCCCGGTGTTGGTCGAGAAAACTCCATGGGTTTTCCCCCCCCCCCACACACACACTTGTCAGCTGTCCAGGACAGAGGTGGAAATGCCACTGTCAGGTCAAATTTTCTTTTATTATCCCGTAAACAGATTATGTTCATTAGCCCCGTTGGTGCTGCAAAGTATAAGAACGTTAAACCCAATTTCATTTCATATTGTCTGATTAATATATTTGGCCGAAAAAGTTCATCCAGATTTTCCGGCGTGGTTTCTCTTTGTCAGTGATACAGGTCGGAGAACGTAAAGAGTAGGTCGTAGCAAAATTTTCCTTATAGCAAACTGTATGGCGTATGCCACCTTGCGTATGCCCGTCTTCATTGGCCCAGTTTTGGAACAGAACAGTAGGACGTTAAACCCCGTTGCATTTCATTTCTAATTGATATTATAAAAGAACAATATTATTGACTAAAAGAGATACATCGAATTTCAAACCATACACAATAAAACATATTGGTCCAAAAAATATTTCGATTAATCAAAACGGAAGGTATTGTAATCTATCTTTCAATTTTGTGAAATTCCCTTTTTCATTTCAGGAGACAATTATGAACGACTGGATTTTGACAGGAAGAAGCTTGAAAAGGATCGCGCGAAAGATGCTCGATTTATATCATCGGACGGGAAGAAATACAAGTCAAAGTATCGTAAAGTCGACAATAAAGGCAAACATTATACCGGTGCTAAAACTGCGGCTCAACAAGATTATAATACAAAAGACTTAAACAAAAAGACGCACGCTGCTTCTGCATTACAGAAAAGCGCTGCAGGCGACAGACAATACAAGGCTAAAGATAACGGTCAATTAGCGTTCGATAGATTTGGAGAGGGGTTCAATGGGTTCGGCTTTAAAACCGCTAGAGCGAAAGAAGAAGCCGAAAAGGGGAGTCAAGACCACGGTATTCACAGCACCGGTTTAGGCGAACGACATTCTAAAAACTTTGACTATAGTCGAAATAAACCATCGTTCGCTGCTCCTCAAAAAGCGAAAAAAGGAAGCCAAGACCACAGTATTCACAGCAGTGGTTTAGGCGATCGACTTTCTAAAAACTTTGACTTTAGTCGAAATAAACCATCGTTCGCTACTTCTCAAAGACATATAATGAAAACTAGACCCACACCCCATCCATTTATCCGGAATAATAATCAAGAGTCTGCTTTCGGTTTTGGTCAGTCGAACTTCGACATTCCAAGTCATAATTCGGGCAATGCATTTTCAAGTTTCCATAATCCTTTCGGGTCAGCTAGCTATAACACTTTTGGGAATTACAATGGGAATTTTGGTTCTTATAGACAGAATAATGCGATACGTCGTTTGCCAAAGACGCAGCATTTAGAAACGTATCAAAGGCGCCCAGCGAGTAACTACAAGGGGCGTGCAAATTCAAATACAAAAACTAAACATTATAATCATATTCGCGGCGCAATTCAACCACAGGCGCGCTCACAAAATAAAGTTTTTGGAAATTTTGAAAGTCTGTCCATGTCCAAATTATTCTCGGGAAGTGTTTTTGGGCCGAGTGAAAGTTTATCAACTTTTGATGGTTTTCGAAAATAAATATTATAATATTGTTAGTATGTCAGCCCTTTTAAAGCTACACATGTACTAAGCTATTATCTGTAATGTAAATGTACTTGTAAATCACATTATATGAAGATCTTTGTTTCGATCTTTCTTAAGTTTTTTAAGATCTCAAAAAGAAAGAATAAGTTTATAAGTCACTGCGTCCACGGTAGAATCTCGATGAGTTGTGATAAAATACCAAACAATGTGTTAAGCCGGGCATGTCATCGGGAAACAAACACTATGGGGTCCGTTTCATGAAGCGCTTATGTACCATAATTTGAATAGATTTGCATATCAAAACGTTCGATTTAAGTGTAATGTAAAGAATTTGTTGGACGATATCTAATTTGTTTTCACCGTTTAATGCACTCTGAAATGTACTTAGATTGATTATTATTAAGAAACTGGAACCATATTATAATATCAACGGTTGATAACCCTTTAAAATGATGTCCATCAAATGTTTTACAGTTATTGTTGGTTACGTCGTTTGTATATGATGTCGAATTTACAACAAGAGCTACAGTTCTTCATATCTTTGTAAATACTGAAGGAAATTGAACTGTGTTTAGACTGACACTCATTTTAGAGATATAGATTCCACAGTATTGTATATTTTCCAAGGGATTCGGAATCTCTCATTTAACGACCACCTGTTTTGATCTTATATGTGCTGTCTGAAATGGGGAGACAATTTATTATAGCTATTAAAATGCCAAAATATTTTATATACATGTATTTAAAATATTTTATATTTCATCCATTCGACATAATATTTTATATTTCATCCAGTCAAGATATTTTATTTTTCATAAATTTGTCCATAATATGAACATTCATCTATTTTGTTTCTTTCGGTTAATTTTTGTCAAGAATTATATGTTTGTTATGCGATACAATCAACAATTTCTACATTTCATTAAATTTTGGGGGAAGCCATCGTGAGTGTGGTGTGGACACTCGACCGAGATAATTTCTCGAGATTTTCCAGCGATGTTTCCTCTGATTAGTGGTGAATAGGGGACTCAATCTATTTACAGCGAATATTCACTGCGGCATCAGTTTGTAGGGGACGGTGTTCAAGTCATTGGAACAAGAGGGGGGGGGGGGGGGCTCTGGATCCTGGTTTGAAAATAGCATTTGACTTTGTGAGATTGTTTTGTGTAACCTTTTGTTATATTAAAGTTATTGTCAAGCCACGTATTAATCCGGCAACCAATAAAATCCAAATAATGATTTATGATCAAGATGTACAAACCAGCATGATTTAGGGCTAAACTATGTTGGAATCACAGTGTATACAGTATTTGTTTATTAAATAGCACATTAATTTATAAATCAGATGATTTATTTGTAATTAAGTTATAATAATGTTAAATAAATTTAAATGAAACAGTATATGAGTGTGTTTCAGAAATAATGGGATAATGACGACAGGCATATATAGTGTGCTATGGTAGAAATGTTGTCCGAACAGGAGCTAAGGCCTACTCCTATGTCGAAGTCCAACTGTCAGTGTATATTTTAACACACAAGTCAATGAGTACTCTGGTTTTTCGTCCCATTCAAACGAATATGCCGATTCTGGATTCGGGACATTTATAAGTGGAAAAGGTTTCCAGCAAATATATCTTAAGAGGTCCAAGTGGGGACACCTTTTAAGTGGCAGGTGTTCGGCTTGAAGAAAAAACACTTCGGAATTAAGGTCAGATTTAAGCAATGAACAGTATTGCTACATATCACTGCTCTTCCTCTCCACGTTTAACAACATACGACAGGCCCGTAGCTAGAGGCGTAGGGAGGGGAGGGGGCGCAATGCGAAGTCAGCGACCAAGATGCCCATATCATTATGGGCGCCACATGAAGCCGGGTAACAATGGTTGAGCGCCCACAACTTGAATGACGAGGCGTCCAAAACGGCTTGATCTGTGTGGTGTCTTATCCCGGGGGGACGCCTATAATGACATGGTTTGTGGGACGCTTTACAATGAAATGATTGTCGGGCAACACATTATGCATACATGCATCCGACTCCCACAATTGTTGTTGGGGAGGAGGTCGGGGTATCCGAATGGCTAGAGCGTGCGTGCTGTATCATAGAGCCTGTGATTGGGTCAACTGGCGTGGTTTCGAATTTTCGTTTGTACATGACAAGGAGTATGGTCGCCTGTCCAACCTCGTGGGTTTTCTCTGGGTCCTTCGGTTTCCTCCCACCGTTGAAGACCAATACGCGCAAGCGAATTAATAAAATAAAATTAACCGAAACGACCCATGGCTCTCTCTCTCTCTCTCTCTCTCTCTTCCAATCGTTTTTTCCCCTCCCAACCCCCTAATTTACACAGTAGGCCCTAACTACAACAATATTATGATTAGTTAGATGGAGAGAGAGAGAGAGAGAGAGAGAGAAAGAGAGAGACTAAGGTTTAAATTTATTTCAATAATTCGCTTGCGCGTAGGCTAGGGGCCTTTAGCAGTGGAAGGAAACCGGAGGACCCGGAGAGAACCCACGAGATCGGACAGGCGACCCAACACCTTGCCACGTACAACCGGGGAGTTTTGAAGGGAAGAAGCAAATTGTTTTATTAAGTTTGTATTCCAACTCTGAATTAAAGTAAACAGATTAAAAAGGGACGGAGTGATGGAGGCAGACCATCATTAAATTTCACCATCTCGGTACCCGACAAATTGTAATTCGCCCAATTTATAGCAATTCTCTCTCCGTCTTTTTTCTCCCCTTTTGCATGCCCATTTTTTGGTGGTCAACGTCATACAAACTTTAGTGCAAAGAAATTGTCATTTTTGTTCCTCTGCCTCTAGTGAAAAACATTCAGCCCAACGAAAATTTTGAGTTGGGCAAAGAGGCCGGAATTAACAATGGGGAAATTAATGGTAGTCTGCATCCTGATACCGTAATTTTCAAATAGATTTGTCTCCCATTGACTAGAATTATCAATGTTTTCAGATTATTCCCCTTTAATAATCACGTTTATAGCTATAGGGGGCGCTCGACAAAAATATCGCTTACATCAAAAACAATATTAGTAAACACTGAAAATACATTAATTGAGGATATATTAACAACCGCCTGTTCCTTTTCATGACATCTTATGATATATTTGATAAGTAATAGTGACAAACAGTAAGCATTCACACCAATTAATATGTTTGTTTATTTACGATACACAAGCGACCCGCTGACAATTTGCCGCCATTTGTGATTTAGGATATCAAGATTTCCTTTTGTTTTCCAATTATCAAAATAATTGATGAGAAACATCATTAAACATCCACCATGTATATCAAACAGGTAGGTTACGTTATCTATCGGTATTGATACAGGGAATGCATAACATATCGTTTTGGAATCATACGAAAATGGCTGTCAATTTCTGCAAAAAAGTGAACTTGGAATCAAAACAAATCAGACATGGAAATGAAAAGAGTTAGATTCTACTCTTTTCATACCCCGATCAACAACCGTTGATAACTGATTGATAAATTAGATTGAAATGATAGACAGATGCAGTGTAAATTCTTAAATAATAATATGATGAAAAAAGTTGAATGTAAGTTGGTGTTCACCACCGTGTCCGTGTTGCCAGCAGGTTCTACTTCTAAAAGTAAAGTCTCCAGACTCCAGGACATGTTTCGGTTGGTGTCTAGTGTACTAGTAGTAGCCTGAACTGTCTTTTGGACACAATCTCACACACAATGATGAAATGGATTTTAACGTCCTACTATTCTGCTCCTAAACTGGGCTATACTATGGGGGAAATTTCGCTCCGGCAGCGGCGCTGCGGTCTATAATTCCAACTGCCACTGGATCTTTTACATGCTCGTTAATATACAGGACCTCAGTTTTTCTTTCCCATCTGAACGACTAGACAGCTCTCCTTGACAGGTAGCACGTCATTTCGGACTCGCGTCATTTCGGACTCAACACAAACGTCGTTTCGGACTCAACCAGGTGACCTTTCGGACTCGGAGTGGTGACGTTTCGGACTCGGAAAATTATATGTATATATTATTTGTAACAGTTTTTTCATTCGTTTTAGGTGTGGCTGAAAACAGACCATTCACGATAATAAAGAAATTAAACATTGATAGACTTTTAAATTGCAAACTATAACGGTAGTTAGGTTACCGGTCTTACAAATAGAAATAAAATAAATAGAACTTGCAACGGGAGGTGAAAGCGCTTTCAAACAGACATAAGATCGTACTTACCGTAAAATTGACATGAACGCAAACACAAGTCTCCGATGTCAGAGAATATTAGTAAAATATTATAACCGCTATCAAATCCACACAAAAATCCAAGGCACTCATTTTATTTATAGAAAAGAATAACTATTTTTCGATGAAGAACCAATTCCACTTGAACCCGAACTCAATGGTAAACTGTCAACTTGTATATTTTGTCATTCTCGTGCAGATTTCTTTCATTAACAGAAATGTCCCGTGTATCAAAGATCAAAGAATATAAACGCATGTAGCCACTCTTTGGTGTTTTAATGCGAACTCACTTTATCTAAAAGCGGCTCCGGCGCTATTTAAGAGATTATGTTTGACCCAATATTAACCATCGCCAATTTTTTTAAATCATGGGATAAAGTCAATTAACAAACAATGCGGGTCTACATGTACTTGTGTACATACACTATGTACGTAATTGTACTCAATCAGTGAAATTACTTTTAAACCATGAAAATTGTTGATCAACTCGTCTTGTATCTACTGTTAAATTTACTCAATCCGCTAAAATCACATCAGTATTATTTGCTGTTAATCAAAATATAAATCGCGTAATGACACGTGGTGTGTATTTGTTTTGTTTTTTAACGTTATAAACAACAGCTTGTGCGATAAGTAATAATGCAGCAGATATTAATATATGATCAGTAGTGGTTTATAATACCATTGTTTAAGTATGGCGCCATTGTGTTGGGTTAGGGGAACAATGTCTCGAGAAAATCGTGCTGTCGGCTATTTTTACATTTGTAATACCGACAGTTCAAAGAAGCATTGACAACTTAAGGTCTTTTGAAGCCAATCAGTACTAACAACACTCTCAGCAATGTTAATTATATTAGGTGATATTATTAATCATCGCCGAATATTTTAGATCATGAGATGTTTGCTTGTGGACGAGTTTACGGACACCTGTTCAATATATGAATGCAACATACAAACATCTGACCGTATTCATGCAATAGACCATAATTATCGATTTTTACCGTAAAACAGTAATCACAATTTTCTCGTTACATATTGGTATTATATGTAGGGATGGGGCGGGAGTGTCCAGTCAAAAAAAAAAAGTGAAACGTCGACGAATAAGTTTGTCGTCAGTCATATTGTAAGTGTTCAGTTGTTTTCTTTATTTTGACATTCTGCTAACTGCGAAAATGTTTGAATAACAAATACGGGTTATTTTACAAGACATCTCTTTTGAGAATTTCCCGTACGTTTCATTTAAATGGAAACGCCCACTCGGTGTTCACTCGGTAAATCTCGGAATTCCACGATAAAAAACACGGTAAGTAAATTGGCGTTAATGTTGTATAATTCTATGTTCTATACCCGAGTCCGAAACGTCATCTACCTGAGTCCGAAACGTCATCTACCCGAGTCCGAAATGTCGAGGACAAATTTTTTAGAGTCCGAAATGACGTAAGTCCGAAATGACGCGAGACCGAAGTGACATGTAATCCCTTGACAGGCCCTCAATCCTGCATCTCAGCTGACTGCTGTTACTCTCCTATATTATTATCCACAAGTTTTTCTATATCAGCTACCATACTTTGTGTAATATTAATATAATAGTACAGCATCATGTGCAGTTCAACGTTCAACTGTACCTACCATAGCATCTGCACATGTGCTTTGGAGCCTACATACGTTACATTAACATTTGCCTGCTTAATTAATGTGTAATTATTAGAACAGATATTTAATTACTAGTATTCTATATTTCAGATGATTATTCAAGGGTTTCGAAGTTACAGAGATCAGACGATTATAGAACCCTTCAGCTCCAAGCACAATGTCATCGGTAATTAGGGCCTAATAATTTTAACTATTATTGAATATAAATCATTTAAACACCAAAGTAAAACCTATATTTGCTATGTAAATTATAACGTATTATTTAATTGAAAAAAATTGGAATATGAGAATTACCTGTACACTCCTAATTGAATATTTAAATACAACTGGAGTAATCTAATATCTTGTGTTTTTTTCTTCATTCTATTATTCAGTTGGTAGAAATGGATCTGGAAAGAGTAATTTCTTCTATGGTATGATATAACCTTTTAGATTTATATTTAAAGATTATTATGAATTAGATATCATAGCTAATAATACTAATATATCTGCTTTCTGTATTAAACTCGCTGTGGTGTGTTTTTTTTTTCTACATCCAGTTATCACCGAGTTACATGACATTTGACATTATTTTGGCACTGTGTAGCCCATTTAATGCTGGCATGCCATAAAACATCATTTCAAATGTTAAACACTTGCAATAAATCAAATTATTTGACACAAGCTTCCTAAAACAATTTTAGAAATGACGAAGAAGGAGAAATCTTTAAAATAGTGTATTAAATTGAATTTTATAAATTAAACATATCTTTTAATAATTATGACTCTTTTTTTTAGCTATTCAGTTTGTATTGTCAGATGAATTCAGTCACATGAGACCTGAACAGCGTCAGGCTTTACTTCATGAAGGAACTGGACCAAGAGTTATATCAGCTTTTGTTGAAATAATATTTGACAATTCTGATAACCGAATACCAGTAAGTGCATCCTATACTTCCTTGTTTTGTTATTTGGTGACCTAAAAAGAAACATTTTGTCAAATTTTGGGTTAAGCACATCTTTAGATCTGATCGTGAGTTTTGTGGGGGATATTATCAGAAATTTCTGCCATATTCAATGACTTTGGAGGAGCTGTTTTATTTTCATTCATTAATGTTGTATTTATCAGCACAAAGAATGAAAAATAGAAATGAGTGCAGTTCATACTCAAATTGACTAGACAAGTTAAATTGTGTATTTAAACGTAGATCATATTTTAAATGTAAGCCAGTCTTGATTTATTTGTTAGAATTATATAATATATTTTATTATTTTGTTCTTCATAGATTGATAAAGATGAAGTTGTCCTAAGAAGAGTGATTGGTTCAAAGAAAGATCAATATTTTTTAGATAAAAAAATGGTCACGTAAGTATACTTTCTATTTGAAATGACTCCACCTCTTTGGTTTTGGTAAAGGGAACGATCAATTCGGTTGGATTTTATGTGCTGATTTGTTTTTGTGGGGTGTGATGATAATGACAATTTGTAATGGTTCTAAATTTGATGTACATAGATAAATCCAATGTATGTAGCGATAAAATTGATTTTGTGTTCCACTGTCTACACAGTAAACCATAATTGAAACTAAAGTTGGTAAGCAAACTGGCTTTGTGTCTTGACATAACACATTAAACCAATCTAATTCAATATATTTTGACTTAAATCAATTTAGATAAGAACTACAATTACAAACTGAAATTAAAGATTGTAATAAGTCAAGTCTCGGTCTGCAATTGGGGAGAAATACTGTTTCCTTTTCTGTCTGAGCTCTGATCAATATAGTAAATAAATAGCACCTTCTTGATCTCCTAATTCAAGAGTTTAAAATGAAATGGGGTTTAACTGTTCTGTGCCGACTGGGCTAATGAAGTCCAGGATAAGAGTTTGTTAAATCCCCCAATGTGACGTTGATATCAAATTATTAAATATTTATCTATGATTTTGTATTTACAGTAAAACTGATGTAATGAATTTACTAGAGAGTGCTGGTTTCTCTAGAAGTAATCCATACTACATTGTAAAACAGGGAAAGGTAATAATTTAAATTTATATCTACATATTATTCTAGTGAGGAGAAAATTTAGTTATTGTTTGTGTTTGAAAAAAAGCAGTCACTTGAATTGACAAAATTGCTGCCAAAATATCATGTGTCCACTTTTGTGATTGGTTGAAATAGTATAATTTCAGTTTGCACATTCCTTGTCACTTTAAATTTTTTGAATGGCACCATTTGGCGGATTGATAGAATTTAATTCCAGAATGTTGAATGAAGCACCTCCTGCATTATAGGCCGGGGGGGGGGGGGGGGTGTGTGTGGTGTGTGTGTGTGTGTGTGTTGGATCACATGGGTAAGGCGCTGGCTCGCTAGCCTGGAGTTCTGCATTGGCTGAGAAAGTTTATCTCGATTTTCCGGCGTGGTCTCTCCTTGTCAAGAGATGTCTAGTTGTTCGTGTCACATAAAAGATCCCTTGGCAGTTGGAATTCGATGTAAGAGTAGGCTGTCTCCTAATAGCCCAGGTTAGGTGCATAACAGTAGGACGTAAAATCCAATTTCATTTCTCTTGTATTAAATAATAATTAATATTTATCATGTATTTCCGATGCATTAAATAATAATTAATATTTTTCATCTATTTTAGATTAATCAAATGGCTACAGCACCAGATTCACAAAGATTGAAGTTATTAAGAGAAGTAGCTGGGACAAAAGTTTACGATGAAAGAAAAGAAGAAAGTAAATCAATTCTTGTAGAAACAGGTAAATATAATTTGTTTGATTAAATAATGGTTAAGATCATTTGCAGTGAAGGTGAACAGAAAGTTTGTTTGGTCCATAGGGGGTAAGATGGCTGAAGGGTTAGCGTGCGCGTGCTGTATCATAAAGCCTGTTATTGAGTCAACTGGCGTGGTTTCGAATCACCAGTTGTACGTGACAAGGAGTTGGGTCGCCTGTCCATCTTATTGGTTTTCTTCAGGCTCTTAGGTTTCCTCCCACTGTGTCGAGTTGACATTAAACCCCATCTCTCTCTCTCTCTCTTGTTTGGTCCTTAGATATGCCTTTGTGCATGGCTTGTAAATCACTATTAGTTGGATGGTGTATACACTTAGATAAAACAATACTGTTTTTGAGTAAGGGTTGAGTGGCTGAATGATCCAATGCATAGACTTTTGATCATAGGGTCTGTCATTGAAGCAAGTGACGCTGTTTTGATCCCTTTCTCAGTCCTCTGGTTTCCTGTCACTGCTAAAGACCCCTACTCGCAATCAAATTACTAAAATATATTATGTCTTATGTTAGTCCGGAATCTACTTAGTTTCTCTTGTTAAATTTAATGAAACTGAAAGTAAAATCTGATGTAATATATTTATTTTATTTGACAGAGGGTAAGAGAGAAAAAATTAACGATTTATTAAAGTATATTGAAGAAAGACTGGATACATTAGAAGGTGAAAAAGAAGAATTAAAAGAATATCAGAAATGGGATAGAATGAGAAGGTAGGTTATGCAGCTGATCACCACTTGAATTGATAAGCAGGGATTGGGTGGCCAAGTGGTCTAACACCTGCTCTTGAGCCCTGTATTTTTGCCTGCCTAATCTCAAGGGTTGTCTAGGGGTCCTGTTTCCACTCACAGCAAAAGTCCCTTATAAAAAATTACCCCCTCTCTCTAATTTGACAGGCATTTTTGTAAAGTAACCCAATTATTTGTCTTGACCACCTTATCTACATGCCTCATGGTGCAAAATTAAAACTGTGGCACCGAACGACTTGACTGATTATCATTGTTCATGGCAATTTCTTCTGAGATGAAAATCCAGACATACATTATTTAGAATTGGTTGAAAATTAAAACTGTGGCACCGAACGACTTTTACTGATTATGATTGATCTTGGCAATTTCTTCTGAGATGAAATTCCAGACATTTCTTCTGAGATGAAATTCCAGACATTTCTTCTGAGATGAAATTCCAGACATTTCTTCTGAGATGAAATTCCAGACATTTCTTCTGAGATGAAATTCCAGACATGCATTATTTAGAATAACTATGTTAATATTTATAGGTCACTTGATTATACTATACATGATAATGAATTACGAGATACCAGACGAAAGTTAGAAGAGGTAAGTTCAGACTGTAGAGTATATTAACAACATATGCTCAAAGAGATAATATAAGAAGTTGAATATTGATAAAACAGAATGTGAAGTTATCAATCTACATTAGAAATTTGAATATTAATAAAGCAGTTTGTCAAGGTGGATCCTCTGCATTAGAAATTTAAATGTTAGAAGTTATCCTTGTACATCATCAATACTATTATAGTTATCTTTGCAATATGTTCTATTTTTGATATTTAAAATATATTGTTTAATTATAATATACATGTTTTCTGTGTTTAGCTTCAAGAAAAACGTGACAACAGTGGAGCCACTACAACTAAATTAAGAGATTCCCAACAAGAAGCCAATGATAAAGTCAAGGTGAGGGACATAAAAGATATTATATATAGTCCAGTTTGCTATGTAGCTTAATATGGTTTCGTTCATAATTTTTGGGGATTTGTAAAACTATACATTTTTGGAAACCTCATGACCCACTGAAGCCAAAAAACAATGTTTACATTTTTTCCAATAATCCTTTGGCCGCCATCTTGGATTTCAAAATAGCCGCCATGTAATTCATTGATATTGTAATATCTTGGCTTCTAATAACATTAGAAACATATTTAAGTTATGGAAACATACATTTTAAAGGTCAACAAATCTAATGTGACATCTGTGATTTGGGCTGCCATCTTGGATTTCAAAATGGCGGACATATTATCTTTAAATTGTTAATATCTAGGCTTCTAATCATCATAGACGCATGATTTTGGTATCTAAACAAACATTTTTTGACCAAAGATATCAAAACGACACCTTTTAAGAGGCTCGGGACAATACTACAGTAATTATCGATTAAACCATATATTTTATTGAACACTAAAACCAAAAAATGGGGAAGATTAACCATCACTATCATCATCTGAATCACGATTCGTGGTAAGTGTGTCTTCAATATTATCACAGTTTGTGCTGCATAGACACAGGTCAGTGCAAGGCAATCTCTTGCGTTTACAGGAGCATTTATTAGAAGTACAGTTGCTCTTGCACTGACATTTTACCATCTCGACAATGGCCTCATGTGCTGGTGGTAAATTGGTGGTCTTTGGTTTTAGCTTTATGTCAAGTTTATAGTAACCATGGAGAATTGGGTTCATCCTTTCTTGCTGGGGAATACAAGCTTGGCCCCATACTCTACCTTGAATTTGAGATTTCAAGGTATGATGTGATATTGCTCCCAACAGTAGGTGGAAGTCTGTCACTTTCTGCCATATATTTGCAGATAAGATACCAGCGAAGCTCTAGAATACCAGAGATGTTAATTTCTTTGGGACTGTATGCAGTACATACAAACTCTTCCAATCGTAATTCGGTATTTTCGCTCAATTTTCGATCATGGCAGATATAATGAAAACCCTTATTATGTGTTCTTCGGCATTCATGAAATGTTTGAACCAAGTATTCTTGCCTATTCTAGAAAACCGCCCAGTTTTGTCCGTAACAGAAAAAGCATGAAACCCTGGCAAAGCTTTTGCTCGGTCTGGCCCAAGAGCTACCCACACTGGCTCTATCTTTTGTACATGTGACACAAGGAAAATATCTGTGCTATTTGGCAGCCGGTCATAATTAGCTATTATCAAAACCATAACATCCGTGTCTGGAGAGAAGAAAGTCAGGTGTGCATCCATATTGTTTCTTCCTGCTGCGGACACTCCCAAATATATCATCAAAGAATCAGCTTCTTTGTGGTTGTTTTCTGGAAAAGTGTCTAAGTTTTGTTGTTTTCCAGTATTTCTTTTGCCAGATACTTTGTCAAATTTGCATTTGTTCCATCATGTGATAGGATTTGACTAAAGGTGATGTGCCAAATGTTTGTATCATCACTGATTTGATACTGCACAGAATCTTAACCCTTTCCTTCTCATTTCTCTTGTTTGGTTTTTCAGAGTCAGCTCTGTATGTATCAAAGGCAACAATGATCTTATCAAAGTTTCTTGTTAGATTCATAAGCTTGACGTTAAAATACTTAGCAAGGTCTTATTAACTGTCACCAGACCTTCTGATTTCTTTGGAAGCTTCTGAACTAAGACCATTCCATCAACAACAGTAATCTTGTGGCAATTATCTTCCATGACTTGAACATTGTCTGTATGATCTGTGCTGCTAATATCGACCATATTCTTGAGTGCATGAATAAGTTTTGACTTTTCATTACATGGTAATACTGTTCCCTTAGGTGCAAAGAGCGATCTAGGTATTAGAGTGAATTCATAGGTTCCTACTGCCTGCTTCTGATCAGTATCTCTGTTGGAACGAGCAAGATTCATCAAACGACCATACAAATCCTTAGGTTCCTCCAGATCAACAGTTTTGTCACAAACCTTAGCTGCTTGCTTCTTATTGCTCGACATATACATTTTCACATGAGCCCAAAGACTAACTTCACCATTGATTCTCTCTGAGACATAGTCTTTGTAAAACTTCTGACCTATTTCGTCAATTTTAAGGATCTGTGTGACATACACTTCTGGTATATATGAATGGGTAACAAGGTTATATATTTCTTTACCCTCGACAGCAAGGTATTACCATGAATCAGAATAGCTTCTTTGATTCTCGTGATTGTCTCATGCTCTCGTTTGACTATTCCTGGAGAATGGTTGTGGTGGAAAGTTGATGTATATCCTGTAGAGTGGAACTGGTTCTTAAAGTCCTTTACTAAACAAGAAAGTTCTGGAGTAGCCAAGAAGAATCGCCGTCTTGCATTGGTGTTATTTGAGATCCTAGTCAGACCACCTTGAGTTTTCATAATTCTATCCAGCTGTCCACATGCGTTGTCAGCACCACAACAATTTAAACAAATGGGATACTTCCTTTTGTCATAGACATGTTTTAATTTTCAAGTTCTTTCAAATTTTAGGGTGATCCTTTTTAAGTGCATGCATATCTGCTATGTAGCGTGGCCAAAGGCACTTGTATTTAAGCCTGTCCATCGCGAAGAACAGCTTACTGAGTTTTCACCGGCTTGCAGATGAAGATGAATGTCCGAATTCCTCGACGCTGCTATAAAGTAGAGGATTGTCTCTACCCGATTAAGGTAGTTCAGTAACGAACGGAACATTGCATCTAGACCTCTTTGGGCTTCCCAGTCTTCTAGTCTCTTCACAAACTTCATCTCGTTTATCTTGTGGAGAAGGCCGGAAAGTGTTGGAGGTACGGTGGCAAACCTGATATTATTAGTCGCCATTCCTCATGCTTCCTCTATGCAATTTGATGCCTCTTGACAACTTCTATCAGCTCAGGATTGTCCTGGAAGAATTGTTCCATCAATAACTCATACAGAGCCAAGGAAGATGTGACAGTATTGGTCAGGGCCTATTTTAAGGATTATTCCGTGTCAATGCTTATTTTGGGGGGGGGGCAGGTGGGTTCGCTCCCCCCGGCTCCGAGAAATTTTCGAAATTCGACCGCCAGAGAACGCAGGAAACACCATTTCCGAGTAGAAAGTGATCAGTTCAATGTAGTAGCTTTTAGAAATTGTGACCAAACAGATCATGAACTATGAATCGGATAAAACTCAACAGAAGTAAACTAATAGCTTAATGAATTATTATCACACTACTTATTACACTTTTAAAACCAAAGAATTAACTGACAGATTTATGTATACCCGGCCGCTTGTCAGGGCATCTAATCGGATGTTCAAAGAAAAGTCCAAAGTCGATTCAAAGAATCAGCCTTGGGACCGTATTTTTGATGCGATTTTCGAGAAATGAAGGATCTGTAACTTCAGAGTACGGATTTTAGATTTTCAAAGCACAGATTTTTCATCCCGAGGCACGTCCGTGCCTGTAGGCACGTTAAAATAGGCGCTGGTATTGGTTCTTTCTATCACGTTCTTATTACAAGACTAGTTTCAGCTTCTATTAATGCTCCATGGTAACTATAAACTTGAAGACATGAAGCTACAACCAAAGACCACCAATTTACCACCAGTACATGAGGACATTGTCGAGGTGGTAAGATGCTCCTGTAAACGCAAAACTTGCCTTGCACTAACCTGTGTCTATGCAGCACAAACTGTGATAATAATGAAGACACACTTACCACGAATCGTGATTCAGATGATGATAGTGATGGTTAATCTTACCCTATTTTTTGGTTTTAGTGTTCAATAAAATATATGGTTTAATTTATAATTACTGTAGTATTGTCCCGAGCCTCTTAAAAGGTGTCGTTTTGATATCTTTGGTCAAAAAATGTTTGTTTAGATACCAAAATCATGCGTCTATGATGATTAAAAGCCTAGATATTAACCATTTAAAGAAAATATGTCCGCCATTTTGAAATCCAAGATGGCAGCCCAAATCACAGATGTCACATTAGATTTGTTGACCTTTAAAATGTATGTTTCCATACCTTAAATATGTTTCTAATGTTATTAGAAGCCAAGATATTACAATATCAATGCATTACATGGCGGCCATTTTGAAATCCAAGATGGCGGCCAAAGGATTATGGGAAAATATGTAAACATTGATTTTTGGATTCAGTGGGTCATGAGGTTTCCAAAAAAGTATAGTTTTACAAATCCCCCAAAATTATGAACGAAATTACATAAGGAACCTGACTAATAGCTAAAATAAGAAAAATCTGGAGATATGATGCATTATCTCACTTCCAATAATTAAGCATGCATTATGCAAGAACTAAATCTGTCTATTGCAGGTCTTTTTATTCAAAGCTGAAATGTTATTTAAATAATTTTAATCAAGTTATCCAGACCATAATTTACTCTCGATGTCATCGCTAGCCTGCGATATTAACTGGATTAGGATCTGATCTGCTGTTCAACGCTCATTCATGATTAAATAAAAAAAATGGATAATCAAGACTATGTTTTTTTATTGTACCACGTTTAGTAATGATGATCGAGGCTAGGCCGAAAATGCAATCGCTAAATTGTTGGTTCAGAGTTCATCAAATTGACTGATATTTTCATCAAATTCACTTTACATTATCTAGTTGTTATCTTTTATAGTGCAAACTGCCAGTTCTTTATCTAATCTCCAATAATGTATCTTTAATTCATTTTAATATCTCTGATAGTCCTTAGGGGGATTTTATATCACTTTAAATATAAGAGGAATAACAGTCCAAAAATAGATCAATTCCATTCAGTATTTCAATGCAGACAATCTATATGATACAATCGACACAAGCTCAAATCTTTTAATAGACTTCTTTTTAATTGGATTAAATCCAATAAATTAAAAGTTAAAAAATCAGTAAGAGTAAAATTTAACATGGGTTTAGCAGGGGAACATTTGACATTGTCCAAAAAATGCAAATGGCATATATATACTGATTTGTAACATCATATAGCATCCTGCTTGTAGAGACATTCTCTATATAGAAAGTTTTATTATTTTCTAGAGTATCAATAAAGATTTAAAAGAGTTGAAGACTAGAATGCAGGCTATGTTAGAGGAAAAAGATGGTTTGAGTGGAGAGAATCAAGATTTAACAAAACGTAAAGCAAAACTAGAATTAAATATGAAGGATATACAAGATGAAATGGAAGGAAATCAAAATACTAGGGTAACATCAATATATTTCATATAGTAATTGAACTAGAAATAGTTGTAACATCTGCATTCTCATTGATGGTATCAAATATGAAACATGTATGGATAGACAAACGATAACAACAAATCCAAAACCATACATGACAACACAATAAAGGCCTGTGATATAATAGGGTGACAAGTTAAAACAAATAGTAAACTTGAATTAGTACGGCCACATCATCACACTTTAATCTGTCAGGAGAAGTAAGAAATGACCTTTATTTACGTTAAATTTTGTATGTATTAAAGTTGGAATACTTTTTAAAATTTTGTATTTATTTTGTAGAAAAAAGCTGAATTAGAACTTCAGAAAGTTAATGATAAAATAAATAAAACTCAGGAACAGTTAGAAGCTATTGTACCTCTATATGAAAGTCAGAGAGATAAAGAAGAAAGTGCTGCACAACAGTAAGTACTTGGCTATTAGTATTACAAACACTGGCACCAAACTTGGTAACAAGGAATAATACCGTAGGAGTTACAATGGCTCATCAGTAACTTTCCAGAAGATCTCTAGTTTAAGCGAGGATTTCTTTGTCAACGCTTACGTCCTGAACCACAGAAATGGAAAAGGGTCTAGTTGTTTGGGTTCTACCAAATAATTCAAGGTCTAATGTATACCATTGTCAGAACGATACAGATCAACTGGCAGTTTGTGGTCGATATAAGATAAGGCCATGGGCAGCTGTACAGGCAGAATTTTTGGCTTGCTGGGCTGACATGGGAAGTGAGCTTAGTCGTTCTGATGGGACAACATTGGTAACTTCCCTCCATAGTTAGAAATCAAGAATAGTAGTCATAAGGTCTTTTGTCTAAGAAAAAATTCCTTTCTCATAAAAAAAAAAGATAAATATGTCCATATGCAAGACTCAAAATGTCTGAGGTATTGTGTTCATGGGGAACAAAACCCCCATTCCATTCTTGGTTATGATAAACTACCATGAATATTTAAGCTTGGCCTGAATGGTGCTTTCAAGGCTAACCAAGAAAAGTGATCTCAGTCTTTCAGATGGGACGGAAAATCGAGGTCCACACATATTGGCGGGCATGTAAAAATGTAAAAGAACCCATGTGATGTCAGACATTAAACCACATTCCATTCTTTTAAATGTTTACAGATTAGGATTAGCTGAACAGAGACGTAAAGAATTATATGCTAAACAAGGTCGAGGAAATCAGTTTCAATCTACTAATGATCGAGATAACTGGATTAAAAAAGAATTAAAATCATTGAATAAAGCTATTAAAGATAAAGAAGAACAGGTAACAAATATTCAAGTATCTTATAGGAATAATGTTTCTGGGCTATTTGAATTCAACTAATTAAATTTAAATTTATTTTTTTCTTTAAAAGAAAATAATTAATAGTATTTCACTGAAATCAACTGATATTTCCAAGTAAATTAACAGATATAGAAAACATATTGATTTTAAAGATTTACGATTTCTAGGAATCTAATGCACCAAAAAGAATTTAAAAATTGATCAGATACATGTAAATGAATAGTCAAATGGCGAAGATTGAATTAAGAAAAAAAAATATTTACTGCATGGAAATATCCTGAAAAGTTTGTTGAATACAGAAACAATTGCTTTTATGGCTTACTCAGCATTGTGCATTTTTAGTACACTGTTGTGTACTAAGATTTACCTATTTCTTTCAGTCATTTTCTGAATACCAACATTTATTGTATGTAGTATATGAATTTGTGTTTTGAACTTAACAATAAAACTTTTTTTTTATGACTTTCAGATCAACAGATTAACGGAAGATACAACAAGTTCAGAAAAGAGAGAAGAAATGTTAAATACAACAATAGCTGTAAGTATTACTTATAAACTTTGATGTGAGCTGTTGCTAATGCTGCTTTGAATCTGAATGTTCAATTAAAAAAATTATCAAACGCCACAACTCATATAACAGATTGATGTGTTTAAAAGGTTTCATAAAGATACCTTGATCAGTTTGCCACGACAGAGGGGCAATGGGCATTGTTTGTTTGGATTGGATGAATAACTGACGTTCTGTGAACATGTTGGTGTGCATTTAAATGAATCCTTAAAAGATGCAGTTACATGTAGATGAGGAAAAGCAGAAAGTATGATTATTATAATTTGATTTCATGTATCTCGGTGTAGCAGATGACAGGAACGAGAACAAGGCCAGAAATACGAACAAGACTCTCGTGCCCTAATTCGATAAAACTATGGAAGACGTAAGTGGTAACTCTAATATCCGTAGATATGATAAGAGTATACAGGTCCTTAATTTGGTTGTTGAAAATATAGTTAATACTAACTCAAACTTGATTTCTTTGTATTTAACAGGAGACAACAGAAAGAATAGAACAACACAAAACCATAATAGATCAAAATAATAAAAACTTTAATGAAATGAAAACACAGAAAGACTCATTACAGAATGAAAGAAGGTAGGATTGGTTGTAAAATAAATATGATCGGATAGATTGGATAGATGTGATGTGAAAATATAAAATCTAATACCTCTAAAAGAAATGATCGGATAGATGTGATGTGAAAAAATAAAATCTAATACCTCTAAAAGAAATGATCGGATAGATGTGATGTGAAAAAATAAAATCTAATACCTCTAAAAGAAATGATCGGATAGATGTGATGTGAAAATATAAAATCTAATACCTCTAAAAGAAATGATCGGATAGATGTGATGTTAAAAAAAAAAATCTAATACCTCTAAAAGAAATGATCTGATAGATGCCAAATGAAAAATATAATAAGATCTAATACCTCTAAAACAAATGATCTGATAGATGCTAAATGAAAAATATAATATAATCTAATGCCTCTTAAAGAAATTATCTGATAGATGCTAAATGAAAAATATAATATAATCTAATGCCTCAAAAAAATATTAGAATCAGTCTGCTATGTATATATATATAAATAGTGTATTTCTCGATCCCAGTAGGTTTTAAGGTCTAAAGTAATGCATTGATCATTTAGAACAGTCATCAATAATTTTTGTATTTTAGTTCTTTATGGCGTCAAGAAAATGCTCTTCAACAGACCCTACAAACAACACGTGAAGAATTGAGTAAAAAGGAACAAGGTTTACGATCTCTTACAGGAAAGGTAATTATTCCTTCATGTACTTTAATTGGGGGCTACAGTGGCTCAGCGAGTATCCAGCAGATAAGTGATTTGATCAATGTGTTGTCAGAGAAAGTTCTTCATTATTTTCGGTCTATGTTCCCCCATGTCAGTGTTGCAGGAATAACGCCAAGTCATTGGGCAATAAAACCAAGGTCCTGTGTACATGTTCGCAATATCTTTAAAAAATAAACCTATTGTCTTTGTCCAGGCAAAATTCCCCTCACTGCATGGTGTTTGCTCGCTACTATTAGCCTGGTGGGTGCAGAAAGATATAACGTTTAACCCTATTTCATCTATCTGTCCGTCAAACTCTGTGTGATACAGTCGCCTGTTCAACCTTAGTGGGTTTTCTCCAGGTCCTCCGGTTTCCTCCAAATGCTAAAGACCCCTACGCGCAAGCGAATTATTGAAATAAAATTAAACCATATGTTAGTCCTGAAATGACCTAGTTTGTGTTGAGTTGACATTAAACCCCATTTCTCTGTGTGTGTGATACATTATAAATGTGTGTGATATGACTTCTGTGAAAACAGACGTTAAACCATCAACTATTACTACAACCACTCTTCGTTTGTTTCAGTCTTTATTAAATGGTATTGACAGTGTAAATAAAGTTCTACAAGAATTAAAAGAACAAGGTAGAATGGATGTTGTCAATGGTTACCATGGTATTCTTATAGAAACGTTTGATTGTGAAAAAACCTTTTTTACCTGTGTTGAAGTAACCGCAGGAACCAGGTATAATATCAGTTTATTTATGGGAAAGATTTTCCTTGTTAATGTCTCAGTGCCAGTGTGCGTCTTTGGCATTTTTTTGAAAATATCAAATTTCCACTGTTTAATCGCCTCCAAAATGTACTGGGATTCTTTATTTTGCATTATTTAGATAAGAAAACAAATTCAAGATATCATGAGTTCATCAGGATTTTCCCGTATTGTTTCACCTTATCAGTGGTGCAGAATGGGGAGGGTCTGGCATGGACAGCTGTCTAGTCATTTGGATTGGATAAAAAAATGAGGTCTGGTGTACACCTAAAAGATGCCTTGGCAGCTAGAATTCAATATAAGAGTAGGCTGTAGTGAAGCTGTCCAGACAAAATTTCCCTCATGTCAACATGTAGGGCATACACCCATCTTCATTAGCCCAGTCAGAGCAGAATAGTAGGACGTCCTAACCCATTTCATTTCAAGATATCAGACCTGGAAATGTTGACTTTAATTTTACCTGACAAAATGTTAGACCCTAATAAACTGGTATCTGACAGCTTAAACTTTGTGACAGAGTTTATTAATAGATATCATTAACACACTGATAAAAAAATAAATCTGCCAGACATAATGACAAGAGGGATTTGTGCTTGACAAAAGATTTTAGCCAATACATATAGGTGGCACTAGATTTATTATATCATCTGCAGAGGATGCCAAATCTTCAATTCACTATATCTGTGTAAATACTGAACAGACTCAAACTGTATTTGGACTGACCTTTCTTTTACAGATTCAAATTTAACAATATTTTTGTTTACAAGTTTCATAAAAGAAGACCCAAGTGTTTAATTATTATTTTTGTGGCATTTTGTAGATTATTTCATCATGTAGTTGATACTGATAAAACTGGTACAAAGATTCTACAAGAGATGAACAGAATGAAATTACCAGGAGAAGTTACCTTTATGCCTCTAAACAGACTTGATGCTCGTGATACAACATATCCTCAATCAGCTGTAAGTTAGTTTAACGCTTGAGACGCAGTGGCTCAGGGAGAGAGAGAGAGAAATGGGGTTCAATGTCCTCTCAACACAACTAGGTCATTTCTGGACTAACATATGGTTTTTGATATTAATTCAATAATTCGCTTGCGTGTAGGGGTCTTTAGCAGTGGTGGGAGGAAGGAGGAAACCAGAGTGCTTGGAGGAAACCCACGAGGTTGAGAAGGCACCCCCATCTCCATGCTACATACGTTCACACCAGGGTTTGAAACCACAGCCGCAAGCAATAGGTGGCTGGCCGGCCAGCTAGAGGTCGAAGCGCAGCACTCTAGACCACTAGGCCATCCCAAATACGCTGTGGCTCAGTGACAGTCAGTAAAGCACTGGTTTGATAACCTGGAGTTCCTGTGTTCACTTCTGGTATTTGCTAAGAAATTTAGTGACGATTGTGTCACTGGTGCCTAGCAAGGATAACCTGCTAACCGTGGAGATAAAACGTACAACCAAGGCCTCTTGTACACACTTGAAAGATGAATTTTTTAAAAACAATAACGGGTAAAATCATTTGGTCCTTGCCATCTCAATATATATCATTGATTTTGTTGACGAATTCTAACAGCGTCGTGCCATGCTCTAATATATTTGTGTTTTTATGTTGCCAGGAAGCCATACCAGTTATATATTTGTTTTATTATTTCAGGACGCCATACCTATGATAAAAAAATTAACTTATTCTGATAAGTATAGTGCTGCCATTAAACATGTGTTTGGTAAAACATTGATATGTAGAAGTATGGAAGTAGCTACACAGATAGCTCGAACACAAAACTTAGATTGTATTACATTAGATGGTAAGTCTTTACAATAACCTAAAGATAATATTACAATAGATGGTAAGTCTTAACAATAACCTAAAGATAGTATTACAATAGATGGTAAGTCTTTACAATAACCTAAAGATTGTATTACAAAAGATGGTAAGTCTTAACAATAACCTAAAGATAGTATTACATTAGATGGTAAGTTTTTACAATAAACTAAAGATAGTATTACAATAGATGGTAAGTCTTTACAATAACCTAAAGATAGTATGACATTAGATGGTAAGTCTTTACAATAACCTAAAGATTGTATTATAATAGATGGTAAGTCTTTACAATAACCTAAAGATAGTATTACAATAGATGGTAAGTCTTTACAATAACCTAAAGATAGTATTACAATAGATAGTAAGTCATTACAATAACCTAAAGAACAAAATGAAAACATGCGTGTTAGAATTAATCAAAAGTGGAAACACCTCTTTTGGTGAAGAAAAATGGTTTTGTAAACCCCATCTCATTTCCGTTCTACGGGGTCAGGTCTCAATATTAAGGCCACTTGTGCTATTCGTCAAGGTCACAGTAACTACTCTCTGGGTAAAATTTCCCTCATAGGTCACTGAGTGTCTTATGTCTGACTTCATTAGTCCAGGGGGATCACATGGCTAAGTGGATAAGACGCTAGATTAGGCTGGTGGTCGAGTGTTCGATCTCTGCATTGCCCAAGAAAGTTCATCCAGATGTTCAGTCGTGGTTTCCCCTTGTCAGTGATGCAATAAGGACGGACTGACAGCTGTCTAGTCTTTTGGGTCATCTGGAAAACCGAGGTCCCATGTACACATTGGCATGCACGTTAAAGATCCCTTAGCAGTTGGAAATCGATACAAGAGTAGGACCATAGCGCCGCTGCCCATTCGAAGTTTCCCCCATAGTACACTATGGTGTATGCCCGTTTTCATTAGCCCAGTTAAGGAACAACAGTAAGATGTTAAACCACACTCTTATTTCATTAGTCCAGTTGGTTCAGTAAAATTTGCTAAACCCCACTTTATTTTATTTCTGTTATGTTACTTTAAATTGATGTTTATAGATGTTTTTTTGTGATTGACAGGTGATCAAGTTAGTAGACGAGGTGCGTTAACAGGTGGTTTCTACGATACACGAAGATCTCGGTTAGATTTACAGAAGAGTAAAATAGAACTGACAGCTGAGTTAACTAAACAGGAAGCTGAATATCAGGAACATAGAACCAAATTAGAAGAACTTGAAGGGCAAATAAATAATTTAGTCAGTGAAATGCAGAAATTAGAAACAAAAAATAGTAAAAACAGGTACGTACGATGATTTGTTAAATTCAAATTGCTGTGAATGTTCCTATGTCCCAAGCTTTAAATTTCCTGTGTCAGTACTCCCAAGATATTGTTTTACAGTTATTCTTGAAAGTACCTCATTGATCTTTTTCTTTTTAAAGGGTTATTTATGATAAAATGCAAGCTGATTCAAGACTTGCAAATGAAGAATTAAAAGAAATTTCAAAAATTCAACCTGGAAAGGTAAGAGTACCTGGGTTTGGCAGTTTTTATTTCAAATGTTTGAAAAAAGTATTTTTCTTGACTTGGAAAGTAGATTTGTGATTAGTGGCCAATGTTTTTCATATAAAGACAGCTTTATACTTTGAATGGGCACACACTACTGGATAGACAAAAATAAAATGGGGTTAAATGTCGTATTCTTCTACACCAACTGGGCTAATGAAGACAGGTGGCATACCGCATGCTATGTTCTAAAAGGCCACTTACGTGTGCATGGATGTAGCTCAGTTTTGCATCCCATCCAAAGACTAGATTTATTTCCTAGCCATGCCTCCCTCCCTTCCTCCACTGCTGTAGCATGGTGAAATCAGGCTTGAAAATCTGGAGGAACTTTTGTGGCCAACACCACCAGGGACCTCCAGTGAGCCAATGCCGCATTAACTAAGCAATGTGGCTCCCTAAGATTCAAATACACTGCTTTGTCCAACCAACAGTGGTGTAGGGTGAGATCACACAGAAAATCTTGGATGATTCAGAAAAGTAGGAAGTTAAACCCCATGTCATTTCATTTACAACATCACAGGTCAAATAAATGTTGGCACTTAATATTTTGGCAATGATAATGGTCGACTGATAAAAACTGATATATTATTTACAGGGTAAGAGTATAGTAAGTCTACAGAGTAGTTTAGAAGCTATGAAAGGATCAGCTATATCATTAAAAGAAGAATTAGGAACTGATTTAATGTCTCAACTTAGTGTCGATGATCAGAGAGAAGTGGATTATCTTAATGATCAAATTAAACAACTCAATATACAGAATAAAAATGCATGGCAAGAACGAATCAGAGTAAGTACTAATAATTAATTATTCCAAACAAATATGGGGCGTGTCCAGGAATTAGAGCAGAAGGGGTGTCAAAGGTGGAGACAATGTCAAGTTTGGCACAAGGTCCAGGGGATTACTAGGGGTTGGCGATATAGAAGGTATACTGGTGTATTGCGATTTATACTTGCCAATACATCATATCGTGATACATGTCCAAGAACCAGTTCAGTCAATACGATCGGCAACTTCCGTAATAAGCATCGTAATATTCTGTGAGATTGTCAATTTAATTGAAAACTTGATAATATCCGTAATATTATTACACATTTATAGTTGCAAGAATGTCATTTGGTCATTTAAGAAATTAAACTATGCTTTATTTATGGCTAAACCATGTAAATTAAAAAAAATATAGCCTAGTTCATCTTTCGTTGTCCCGTAAATAAACCAAAATGGCGGGTGTCGAAGCAAAGTACAATGCGTATTTTATTGTCAATTAACCAAAGACTTTTGTTTAGTCACAGCAATGGCAAACTATCATGTTAATAATAAATGATATATAATGTCAATTTGTTTTACAGTTAGAGGGTGATAAAAATAAACTAGAGAATTTATTAAACAATAATTTAATGAAAAAGAGAGATAGAATAATGACTGATCTACAAGAAGTATCTGTTGAAGATAGAACACAGAGATTAGATACGTACAATGCTGAGATGCAAACAGTAGACGCAAGAGTTTCAGAATTAAAAAAACAATCGAAAGGTAATCGACCTAACTATAAAACCAATTTATTAAGTCATATTGATTCATTGATTTATTACTTGTGCCAGATGTTGTTTTTTTTCTGGAGCATAGGCCTATCTCATAACAGTTCAAAATATCGATCTATTTTTATAATTTTTGTGTTTCCATGGAAACAAATGTGGTATACAAGGCCACTGTATTTATATATTTTATATTTCTACAGATATTGATGAACAAGTAGATAAATTAAATAAAGAACAAAGAGAATTACAGAATAATATGGAATATTGGAAGGTATGTGGGTAATATGTTAGTCTCAAAATCAATACATCAAATAAATTAATCAAGTCAATCCTGATGCATTTTTTGATATGACTAAATTTATAACACCCTAATCCACAGTAAGATATCAATTGTAGATAATCTTTTAACTTGAATTCAATTTCGCCATTTCCTAGAATTCAGTTTTGCCATTCAGAATAAAACTATTTCTGTGATAATGAGTTTCAAAATCCCTTAAATGAACACAGAAAAATTGGTTAAAAATAAACCAATGTTTAATTTGATAAGAGAAAGAAAAAATAATGTAGTGGAGTATCACAAATCTGACTGGAACATAAAGTTGTTGCAGTGTAATGTCATTATTTATTTATTTTGTTTGATAATGATTATAGGGACAAGAAAGAGAAGCGCAAGAAAAATTGAATGATGATGCAAAAGATTTAGAAAAGATGACCAATAAACAGAGTTTGTTAATTAAAAAGGTAAATATTGAAAAAAAAGTTGTTTATTCATCCTGGAACCACACTAGGGGGATCACTTGGCAGTGGGTAAGGCGCTGGCTCGCTAGCCTCGAGGTCAAGTGTTCGATCCCTGCCGAGAAAGTTTATCATGATTTTCCTTTATGGTTTCCCCTTGTCAGTGATGCAGAGTGGAGGGCTTGACAAGGACAGCTGTCTAGTCGTTCGGATGGGACAAAAGCAGTTGGAGTTTGATATAAAAGTAGGTCGTAGCACAGCTGCCTGGACAAAATTTCCCTCATAGCACACTGTATGCCGTATTTTCAGATTGGGTGCATAACAGTAGGACGTTAAACCACATTTCATTTTGAAACCACACTTGCTCAGTGGATAAGGTGCTAACTCACTAATAAAGATGCTCTGAGATTGATGACACTGTTAGTGTTGAGTGGGCATTAAAGGCCCAATACCACTATTTACAATATTACAATTAATTGGTGATACAAATTTCATCTTAAAGGGGAAGACCAACGATTTTCAATAAGGTTTCCATAAATAATAAATATATATTTTAAAATAATCCCTCCTATAACATATGCAAAAAATAATTTGTAAGCGAGAAATTAATTTTTGTCAGACCAACTACGTCACTTCCGGTATTAATAAAAATTAATTTCTCGCTTACAAATTATTTTTTATTAATACCGGAAGTGACGTAGTTGGTCTGACACACTCACTGGTCATTAAAGTAAACATACAAATTTGGAGTAAGTTTAGCGCTGTATTTTGTGATCATTTCGTCTTTTGGCAGAAAATCCGATGGAAGGTAATCTTTATTAGGATATTAAGAACAAGAACTTACGGTGTTATGAAGGTATAATAAACAACGCGTTAGTGTAAATTAAGTTTCTAAACTGGACACAGTGACACAATTTAAGCCACGTGCTAATTGTTTACATCATGTGATAGCTAGCACGTGACAGATATTAACCGAACACAAATTGGCAACCTATTCGGCCAGCGACTTGTATTTTGTTCTAAATTCCAAATTCGGATAATCGTACAAAATTCCAAGAATCCAGCTTTATATATTCTTAAAGGTAATTATATAAGCTTTCCAAATATTTTTTGTAAAAGTTTGATAGACGTTACATTGGATTTTATTGGTTGATAAAAATAGATGAATTTGGGCGACTGCTGAATTTATTCTGAATAGGTTGTCAACGAACAGGTTGCAAGCTGGATCGGTTGAATAGGTCGCTAGCCGAATAGGTCGCCAATTTGTGTTCGGTTAATATCTGTCACGTGCTAGCTATCATATGATGTAAACAATTAGCACGTGGCTTAAATTGTGTCACTGTGTCCAGTTTAGAAACTTAATTAACACTAACGCGTTGTTTATTATACCTTCATAACACCGTAAGTTCTTGTTCTTAATATCCTAATAAAGATTACCTTCCATCGGATTTTCTGCCAAAAGACGAAACGATCACAAAATACAGCGCTAAACTTACTCCAAATTTGTATGTTTACTATAGTGACCAGTGAGCGTGTCGGACCAACTACGACACTTCCGGTATTAATAAAAATTAATTTCTCGCTTACAAATTATTTTTATACGCCCACATTTTCATGTGGACGTATTATGTCGTCGCCCCTGTCCGTCCGTCCGGATGTCCGTCCGTCCACAATTGTTTGTGGACTCTCTACAGGTCACAATTCTTACCCGATTTTGACGAAACTTGAAATATAGGTTTATCCCCCAAACATCTCGGCTGCTTTCGATATTGGCATGTATCGGATTAAAACTTCATGGATTATGGCCCCTGATTGTACGAAAAATCATGTTTTTAGCTTGTGGACCCTATAGAGGTCACAAATTTGAACCGATTTTGATGAAACTTTACATTCATGTTTATAACCCTAATATCTTGATTCCTTTCGATATTTGCGCCTATCGGAACGTAATTTCCTGAATTATGGCCCCTGATTGTCCGAAAAATCACCTATTTTTGCTCGTGGTACCTCTGAAGGTCACAATTATTATCCGATTTGAAAAACCGTTCTAATATATCACCGTTACACCCTAAGGAAGGTTGAGTTCAAATTTCGGAAAAATCGGACCAAAATTACCATACAAAATGGCCACCGTTCGTACGCAAATACTGTTAAAAAATGGTATATCAAGGTTGTGGACCCTGTAGAGATCACAATTTTAATTCAATTTTGATGAAACTTGAAATGCATGGTTATAACCCATAGATCTTGGTTCCTTTTGATATTTGCGCATATCGGATCGTAACTTCCTGAATTACGGCCCCTGAATATACGCAAAATCGCATTTGTTTAGCTTGTGGTCCCTCTGGAGGTCACAATTATTATCTGATTTTAAAAATCGTTTGATTATATCACTGTTACACCCTAAAGAAGATTGAGTTTGAATTTTGAAAAAATTGGACCAAAATTGCCATACAAAATGGCCGCCGATCGTACGCGAATACTGTTTAAAATGGTATATCAATGCTGTGGACCCTGTAGAGGTCACAATTTTAATTTGATTTTGATAAAACTTGAAATGCATGGATATAACCCAAAGATCTTGGTTCCTTTCGATATTTGCGCATATCGGATCGTAACGTCCTGAATTATGGCCCCTGATTATACGCAAAATCGCCTTTGTTTAGCTTGTGGTTCCTCTAGAGGTCACAATTATTATCTGATTTAAAAAATCGTCTGATTATATCACCGATACACCCTAAGGAAGGGTGAGTTCGAATTTCGGAAAAATTGGACCAAAATTACCATACAAAATGGCCGCCGTTCGTATGCGAATACTGTTGAAAAATGGTTTATCAAGCTCGTCGACCCTGTAGAGGTCCCAATTTTAATTCGATTTTGACAAAATTTGAAATGCATGGATATTACCCAAAGATCTTGGGTCCTTTCGAAATTTGCGCATATCGGATCGTAACTTCCTGAATTAATGCCCCTGATTATACGCAAAACCACCTTTGTTTAGCTTGTGGTCTCTCTGGAGGTCACAATTATTATCCGATTTAAAAAATCGGTTGATTATATCACAGTTACAAGCTAAGGAAGGTTGAGTTCAAATTTCGGGAAAATAGGACCAAATTCCAATACAAAATGGCTGCTGTTTGTACGCGAATACTGTTAAAAATTTCAAGGTTGTGGACCCTGTAGAGGTCACAATTTTAATTTCGATTTTGATGAAACTTAAATTGCGTGTTTATAACCTAAATATCTTGATACTTTTCGATATTTGCGCATATCAAACTGTAACTTAATGAATTATGGCCTTTGATTGTAGGAAAAATCACTTTCGGTTTTGCTTGTTCTCTATCCATCTCTCGAAAATGTGGCATATCCTGCCTGGCAGCCGCTGGTTTGCATATGTTATAGGAGGGATTATTTTTAAATATATATTTATTATTTATGGAAACCTTATTGAAAATCGTTGGGTTCCCCTTTAACACATCTAAGTTAAAAAATTTAAAAAATTCAACTGTATGATTTGAAAGCAATTACGTAAACACTTTCAAATGTAAATTGGACTTAAACAAATTTTTTCGAACCCTCTGGACAAGTAAAATAGGATGTAATGGATAATTTACACAACAGGTAGGAGACTTAAACATCAAGTAGTTAGAATAAGGCTAATTTTTTTTTTCTGGACCTGTCAAGCCAGCAAGAGTGTTCTTGTCCCTTTAAACCATGTCTCTCTCTCTTTTATAAAAGTATTGTATTTATTATAACAAGGACATATAAAATCATAGTAACAATTTGAATTGTAAGCCCACAATAAATTTAATGACTTAATTCTTTGGGCATTTTTACCGTGTTTTTCACTTAAAATCTTGTGCCAGAGGGGACCACAGCTAACTACATTATACTATATTTTATTATGTTTTTTTTTTATAGAAAGATGACTGTATGAGAAAGATTAGAGAACTTGGTTCACTACCAAGTGATGCATTTGAAAAATATCAAGATCTGTCCGTAAAAGCAGTAAGTTTTTTTTTATTGGTAGATTTATTAAAGATGAAAAAAAAACAATTAAAGATCATTAATTGTCAGTCACATGACATTGTTAATTTAGGCACAATTCTTGATGTCCAAATTTCAACTTTTCATATTTCAGCTACTGATTGTCATTTACACTTTTTCCACAGTATCCAAGTGTCTAGACATTTGGATGGGACAAAAATCTGAGCTCCCGTGTACACATTGGTTTGCAAATAAAAGATCCCTTGGCAGTTGGAATTGGATATATTGCATATTTTGGGTTTCTGTTTTGTTCTACAATTGGAAGCTAAATAAACCAATAATTGCTTTCTTATGTGAATTAAAACAGTGTTTCTATAAATTGATTTTTTCTTTCAGTTATTTAAACAATTAGAGAAATGTAACCATGAATTAAAGAAATACAGTCATGTCAATAAGAAAGCTTTAGATCAGTTTGTTAATTTCTCAGATCAGAAAGAAAAGTTAATGAAACGAAAGGAAGAAATAGATCGAGCTCATGAGGTGAGACATTGTCACAAAATCCTCCATAAACTTAAATATTATATGAATTCAATCCTTTCATTGGTCAAGATTTATTGACTGAAAAATTTTCTGAGCATCTCTGCTTAATACTAAAAAGAACAATGTGCTTCCAGCTGATTTCCTTTGTCAAGTCTGGGTTGAAAAGTTTATTTTGCTTACTATAGAAACTCATTTCATCTGTCATCTTTTCTGCATATTGTTCACATTTAGGTTCCAAATGGAAAATAGTAACTCACACAAATCATTCTGTGTACATGACAAGTTAAACTTTGTGTCAGACATGTCTCAGAATCACTGATAACCACCAGACACATAGTAACCAAACAAAATGACAGGCACCAGCAGTGTCGTCTGTGGCAGGTGCCTTATTTCAAGGCTTATCATGTGACATGACAAATTCAAACACTAGGTCAAATCAGATATCATTATACCTCTATTCAATTTAATTTTTTCATTACAGTCTATCCTAGATTTAATGAGTGCATTAGATCAGCGAAAATATGAAGCTATTCAGTTAACATTTAAACAGGTATGTTGTTTGACTTGTCCAATATATCTTTTACAACAGGTACGTTGATTGACTTGTCCAATATATCTTTTACAACAGGTATGTTGATTGGCTTTTCCAATATATCTAGATATGAAGGGGGGGGTGGGGTGGATGGTTGAATGGTTAGCATTTGCGTACTGTATCATAAAGCCTGTCATTGAGTCAACTGGCGTTATTTCATATCGCCCTCAGTTGTATGTGACAAGGAGAAGGGTCGCCTGTCCAACCTCCGGGGTTTTCTCCGGGTCTTCCAGTTTCCTCCCACTGCTAAAGACCCCTATTTTAATGATATAAAATTAAACCATATGTTAGTCCCAAAATGACCTAGTTTGTGTCCAGTGGAGGTTAAACTCCTTTTCTCTCTCTTTCTCTTTATTGTGCATGAGAGAAATGGGGTTTACCATCTACTCGATACAAACTAGATAATTTCAGGTCGTAACTTGTGGTACAATTTTATTCGAAAAATTTGCTTGCCGGTAGGGGACTTTATCAATGGGTGGCTACAGAAGAACCCAAGAGGTTAGGAAGACGAGCCAGCTCTTGTCTTGTATCTTTTTTGAGCATTAGAAATTTCCTCATATACATTTACTTTTTAAGGTTAAATATATTTGATATAAAATATGCGCTATCGTGTATTGATTACGAATTGTCTTGTTTGTTTTACTAGGTGTCAAAGTATTTCACAGAAATCTTTAAAAAGTTAGTCCCACAAGGTCACGCTGTATTAGTTATTAAAAAAGGAGAAAGAGATATGGAGGACGTAAGTAACTTATTTCTTTTTGTAGGAAGGTTTTCATATACATCTCTTATTGTTTCTTATAGTGGCTCAGTGATTCAAGTAGTGGACATGCTAGCCGAATCATTTGACCCGATTCATTAGTCGATTACATCACTTTTCATATGATTAAACATGGTAACGACCATGTCTTCAAACAATCACATGACTTCTCGATATCAGTGTTGATTGGCTAATGAATTCTATTATCAGACAAATACTTTGGCAAAGCGGACACACTAGGCGAATATGATTCGGCTGAATATATCAACAGCTTAAGGCTCTACCTAATTTACCAGGTGAAGCCAAGAGCTCAGTAAGTAAGGGCTAAGTCAATGAACCAGGAGCTCCCTGAATCAATCCTCTTGTTAGCTGGTGAAGTTTCTAAGGATTTTGCTGCACAGTTTCCATTTTTCAGTGATGATTCCCTTGTCATTTTCAAACGCAATTCGGATTTAGTCAAAAAGAATGAAATATAAACCATGTACAATCATTACTTGTATATATTGATATTTCTAACTGTGAGCTTGCCACTGGATGCTAACTGTTTCTCACTCCCATGCTAATCTCATGCAAACTAGGTACAATCATTACTTATATATGTTTACATTCTAACTTACTTAACGGATGGATATTAAATTACTGTTTATTGAATATATTTGGCTTTTTTGATAGATGTCAGGTTCAAGTTATATAATATTTTATAATTACAGGGGGACGAAGGTGGCGCATCACAAGATATACCTCTAGTTGAACAGTTTACGGGTGTCTGTATTAAGGTACATTTCTTACATATTTACTCATAAACTGATCATGATTTGTTCATTACTAATAAACCAGGGCTGTAATCAAGTAAAATCAACACCTGAGATTGCAAATGTAATGACACTCTGCTCAAAATCTCCAGAAAAGCTATTATCAATTGACATGAATTTTCAAACCAGATTTCACTTGTCAGAGGGTGTGTGTCTGGATCACAAGAATGGCTTAGCACAATTCTCAGATGGAGTTTTTATATAGATAATATTATAGGTATCATTTACTGTATAATAATATTATAGGTATCATTTACTGTATAATAATATTAAAGGTATCATTTACTGTATAATAATATTATAGGTATCATTTACTGTGTTATTATATTAAAGGTATCATTTACTGTATAATAATATTATAGGTATCATTTACTGTATAATAATATTATAGGTATCATTTACTGTATAATAATATTATAGGTATCATTTACTGTGTTATTATATTGTAGGTATCATTTACTGTGTTATTATATTATAGGTATCATTTACTGGTAATAAGGCCGAGATGAGAGACATGCAGCAGTTATCAGGAGGACAGAAATCACTAGTAGCTTTAACACTTATATTTGCCATCCAGAAATGTGACCCTGCCCCCTTCTATTTGTTTGATGAAATTGATCAAGCTTTAGATTCAAGTCACAGAAAGGCAGTTGCTGGTCAGTATATAATTATACCTCTATTTATACTACAGAATCACATTTGCATAACTTGTTCATCAACAGATCATCAGGTCTGTGGGACAGTGGGTCATCACATCCTACCTAAACTCTTTGGCTACCAGGGTCCATTTTATTACTGGAATAGCCTAGAGTGCACTGTACACAACCATGCATTTGAAAAAATTGTTTAAGTGGCATTTAGTAACTGGATGAGAATAACACATGACACAATTATATGGAATACAAGTTACTTAAAGTGTTTATTTCAGCGACGTTTCGACGAGGGTTCTCTCGTCTTTATCAAGCATTTGAAATTGAAGAGAGTAGTGGGAATTAGGGTGTTTCACTTTTCACTTTTTTTGGAATTTCAAAGGTTTCTACCCGTCACCGAAGTCCACTAGGGGTCGAACTTACACTGTAATATTTTCAGATTTTTCCTGCCAAAAACGGCTGGTGGCGGCCATTTTTTCCAAAATTATGACTATTTTTGTGATTTTCAGATGTTTTGAGCTGGACAGATCACTTAGAAGGGTCAGTTATGGCTTGTAATGTGTCTATTTCATGCTTTGCTGGTATGTAGAGTCTATTCCCACTATCTTAAATGAGATTTCAGAATCCAAGATGGCGGAAAACCAAGATGGCGCCCAAAATCATCTATTTTCTTGACTTGAAAAGGCATTTGTCAAAGACTATGTCATTCTGGACATCAATTTAGCCCTGATAATACACTTTGCACTTATAAAATTCATTATCAGGGCCAAAATGATGTTCAGAAAGACACTGATAATGAATTTTATAAGTGCAATATGTATTATCAGGGCTAAATTGATGTCCAGAATGACATAGTCTTTGACGAATGCTTTTTCATGTCAAGAAAATAGATGATTTTGGGAGCCATCTTGGATTTCCGCCATCTTGGATTCTGACAAACTCATTTAAGATAGTGGGAATAGACTCTTCATACCAGCAAAGCATGAAATAGACACATTACAAGCCATAACTGACCCTTCTAAGTTATCTTTCAAGCTCAAAACGTCCGAAAATCACCAATATAGTCGTAATTTTGGAAAAAATGGCCGCCACCAGCCGTTTTTGGCAGGAAAATTCTAAAATTATTACAGTGTAAGTTTGACCCCTAGTGGACTTCGGTGACGGGTAGAAACCTTTGAAATTCTCAAAAAAGTGAGAAGTGAAACACCCTAGTGGGAATGTTCAGGAAAGTTCTCTTGCATTGCACACACAAGAACAAAAAATTACTGTGCTGGTTTTCAAATAACAAAAACGTTGTGTGACTGGCATATTAAATTGCAATCTTTTCCTTCCATACAGGACAAATTTTAGTTGGTCTCACTTCAAATTAATACAAATTTTGGACAGCAGAGGAATTAAGAATAAATTAATAACATGTTTATTATATTTCTAGATATGATCCATGAATTATGTCAAGATGCTCAATTTATTACAACCACATTTCGACCTGAGTTATTACAACATGCTGATAAATTCTATGGTGTTAAATTCAGAAACAAGGTAAGATATATGTTATGTCAGAATTACTAGACATGGCAGTGGCTAGAACGGGTAAACTAGGATGTCCAAGAATGTGGGGTGGGGATGTTGTCAGCTAAGCAAAAACAAACAACATGTTTGCTAATTATTGGGGAGGTTAAATGTCCCAGAGTCCCCAGAGAACAACCTCCAGGATTTTAAGATCCACTCATCAGTGGTGTTGAGACCTTATTGGATGTTTTGGACGAGAATAACTAATGTCCTGTGTACAAATTGTATACTGCATGTAATCGGAGAAAATTCACACATGATTTTGAAATAATTTACCATGTCCACAATAACGAGTCCTGAAGTTTGGCATTTATTGTTGAAATTTGATTTTCTTAAAAGAATATCAGTCTAAAAATCATTTATACCCCTAAACTATTTACAAAGATTTGATGAATTGAAAATCTGTCATTCTTTGCAGACAGAATATACGGGATATGATCAAAACAAGCGAGTGTCACATGTAATTTTTGCTCAATCTTCCACGCTTGTTATTATTATTATATTTGTGTGTATTTTGTAGGTTAGTCATGTAGAGTGTGTATCTCGTGAAGAAGCTGAAGACTTTGTTGAAGATGATGCGACCCATGGTTGATTGTCAGCAACCATTAGTTCTATATTTCATGTTTGTAAATTTGGTCATTGTTGTGAATTCATTGTCAGTTGTTGCTTTTAACTCAATTTCATTTTTTTATATGGCCTCTATTTAAAGTCACTGATCGTCATTTTAAGGATTTTGAATCCCTTGTCAACAACGTTATTTTAAAAGTTGAATCTCTAAATGGAATATCAGTCTTAAAATGGTGCATTTATATTCAGTATTTACAAAGACTATCGTCAACGCAAGCCCATACCATCTGTAATTATTCGCTAAAATCTAATCAGATTAAATCCAAGCCTAGGGATTATCTAACATTGAAATTTTAATTTCGAGAAAATTTTACCGTGGATTAAGCTGGATTCAGCCATGGATTACACATTGTCTAAAAAAAGTAAATGGCGATTGGCGACTTTATTTAAGCATTATTGTTATCACATGTTTTAGGTTATATAACAAATGAATCAAATGTTCAGATTCTGTTCAAAGGGTGCTAGAGTGTCTCATTTATTCTCAACAAATCATCAAATATCCTCTTGACATTAAACCAGATGGGGGGATACAATATTGGGTTTTGAAATGTCCCTTTTTTGTTTCCGTAGCATCTGTCATTTACTATTTAAGATATTTTTGAAACGTACGCACATCTTCCTAATATAATAGTTGTGCCTTTTAAAGATTTCTTAGATTGAATAATTCTGTGTTTCCATGGAAATTTCTGATTGAGTCATTTGGTTTTTCTATTTTTTATTTTTCTTTACAATTAATTGAATTTAGAATATCAATTTGAAATTCATTTTTTGTTCAATAAAATAATAATATAGAAACAGATATTTTCATAAAACATTAAATTTCATGTATGCATCTGTCTTTGATCTATAATTTTAAAAAAAAGTGGGGGTGGGGAGGGGGAGGGGGGGGGGGAATATGTTATTTCTTCAACAAGAATATATTTTGTTTTACAAAATGATTTAGTTGTATAATAGACATAATATTTTACTGTTAGGCCAAACAAAATTTAATTTAGTTCTTTGGGGTTTTGATAAATAAACAGCTAATTAAACAAATTATTTGGGTTTAAAATTTAAAAATGTCTTTGAACATCAAAAACGAGTACATTTTTGTTTTTAAATTTCCATCCCCAAAGAACTAAAAAACCAGGGCCCTGTCTCTCAAAATCTTAACTAAAGATAAAATCCAGATTTAAGTAGATAAATCAATTTTAATTGGCTAAGCACTGAAATCAATCTAATATTATCCAATCAATTTACTAAAATTTGGATTTTATCTTAGTTAAAATTTCGTGCAAAAAAACCCAGATTTTTAATAGTTGTTCCTGTAGAGCGAACATTAAAATTGGTGTAGCCTTTGTTTCTTATATTTTATTAACTCACCTCATGTCGTAAAGATATTATAGAGATCTATGTACATAGCATCATTGTGTATATTTTCATTCATAATGTACATTATTATAGATTTATCATATTGTCTTGATTCTATTATTATTTGTTATTTTGTTTTATATATATTCTAACATTACATGAATAGCTTAGTTTTTCATATTCAGTTGCAATATTCATTATATTTAACATAAAACTGTTTATTCGTGATCTGTTTGTTTTCATGTTAGCTATTATTATATTAGAATTACAAATTCATAGCTATTTCTATGTCAGAACTCGATGATGCCTCTAATCCTAACCCCTGTATTACTGCTAGTACATGAGTTATGAGTTAGATGTACTACGATGTGGTATCATCAAGTGCTGACCCTATTTCTATTCAATCGGGTTATAAAATCTTTAATGGCAACTAATTAACAAATTTATATTTATGTCACCATATCATTCATTTCACAAATTGTATAATTACCATGAATAAATCCAAAACAGGACAAAAAGTTAAAGGGACAGTCCCAGATATTTGCACATGGCTAGGATATAGGACTGCTACAAGTGTCTTTGACCTCAAATTAATCAGTTTTTAAAATATGTTTGGTGCATTTCTGCTTCCAATTTCATACAAATTGAAAGCTGAAATGTATTTATATTTATTAAACTGGGTGGATACAAATAAATCCTAATTCCTAACAGAATCACAGAGATGTCAACGGGACAACTTACACCTAAGCCAGGCTGTTCTAGAAAATGGCATAGGTGCTGTCAAGGATAATCACGAATTAAGCTTTTGAAAACAGTATATCTCTGTTTTTGAGTGAACAAAATATTTTAAGGATAAAGACTTTTCATTGGTTGAGGTTTAAGTTTTAAAATCTTAGTACAAATTTCAGTTTAGACCAATGAAAGGGTTGCATTCATAAAATATTCTAGTGTTTACTTTTTTATGATTAAGGCTTTAGAAATTGAAAATAGTTTGGATTTAATGTTTTGGTTTAGAATAATATCTTCAGGTCACAGATCTTATTCATGAAAATGAATTAAAATATTTAAAGAAGGCAGCCTTTTCATTAGCCAAGAGCTAAAATTTGTGCTGTGATTTTATTGCTAAACCAATGAGTCATCAGTATTCTTGAAATATTTTAGTTTAAATATTCATGAATAGTTTAAGTGATAATTTGTCTTATTGTCTATTAATTTTTGTTACATTTATCATACATAGCTAAAAAAAATAACACTGTATTAAAAATAATGAATTTATCATCTATCCACATTTTCTCCAAAACAAATTTATTAAGGAGAAATAGATTATCATGTCATTTAATTGTAAAAGTGCTAGAATTTCTTAGGTGTAAAACATAAAAAAAAAAACCTCATGAAAATAGTTTTGATTAAAGTTGTCAACCAAACATCTGTGTTAATTCAGTTTTTCATCATACAGGATTTTATTGTCGCCCCCATTCTCTTCTTGTGTGTAGTTTATTTGTGACTGGAAGCAGACGTTCATGACATCAACTTGACGAAGCTCTTCTGGTTGTTGAAGTAGTCCAACGTGCTATCATCGATGGCTGGTACACGTTAGTTTGCATGTGTTTGGGTTTTTTTAGTGCATAAATAGAAAAGGCATTGTTTCGGCTTTAGATTTAGTAAAACAGTTTTCTGATACAATTAGAGAAAATTAAAACTGAAATGACCGCTCTCGAGACCACTTCAAAACGACTAGTGTGTTTGTGAAATATCTTTATTTAATGTCCGCTTTCATATCCCAGACAAACTAGTAGGCCATATGGTCCTTAGATAGTTCATAGATTTTCGTGTGACTCAAGCAGTTTGAGGTGCTATTGAGAACAGTAGTTTCTCAGACCCTAATAAAAATTGTTTTGTCACAATGATAATCGTGATCAGTAATAGTTATATCTAATCACGAGGATCATATGGCTAAGTGGGTTAGGCGCTGGCTCGCTAGCCTGGAGGTCGAGTGTTTGATCCCTGCATTGGCCCAAGAAAGTTCATCTAGATTTTCCAGCGTGGTTTCCCCTTGTCAGTGATGCAGAACAGGGGGCTCGACAAGGACAGCTGCCAAGTCATACGGATGGGACAAAAAACCGAGGTCCCGTGTAGGTACACATTGGCGTGCAGGTAAAAGATCCCTTGGCAGTTGGAATTCGATATAAGAGTAGGCCGCAGCGTCGCTGCCTCGGCAAAAATTTCCCCCATAGCCCACTTCATGGCGTATGCCCGTCTTCAATTAGCCCAGGTTAGGTGCAAAAGAGTAGGACGTTAAACCCCATTTCATGTCATATAACTAATCACAATTCTGATGTCCAGAAGAGTAAGGGAGGTAACTCTGTGTTTGGGGATCTTTTCATGATAACCTTTATTAATCTTTACAAGTGACAAGTAAACAACCTTTTTTTGTTTCTTGACTTGTTTATTGTTTTAATGACGCCGTTACCAAGTTTACAGTTTATTTGTACGAAAATAATATGCCACTTTCTGCATGTTTCCTAGTTCCAGATCAACTTCCGGTTGTATGGATGCATTTCCGGTATCGATTCTTGTGGTCACAAAGTTAATTAGAATCAATTTATTTCACTATATTATATTGAACTAAGAAACTACAAAATGTCAGAAGCGTGTAAACGTAGTCCCACTGTAGATTGTCTTCAGGAAAACGGGAAAAATAAAACCAATATCTATTGTCAACGATGTCCAAGCTTAGTTTTATCTTCAGAACAGGCACTTCTCATAGAAAAAGAGGTAAGAGTAAGAATCGCCGAGATCAAATTGGCCTGCAATAAGAAATCCTGCAATAAGACCCCTCGGCCTGCAATTAGGGACAATCAACTCAGCCTGCAATAAGAAATTCGCTGGATGACCATGACTTCAGTGAAACCACGTGCTCGGTATGAGCTAATCCAAGCCTTCGATAAATAAAGTAGTCTATTTTTAGTAACCTATTTCTTCGCTCAAAATAAAAATGCTTTTATCTCTTCTAAAGTATTTAATCATGAATGTGCCAGAAAATAACAAGTATATTTAAAGAGCCATAGAAACCTACTTTCCGGTGATGTATGTCACAATATCTGGAATTTCGTATTAAGACACGTATTTTTACATTAAACACTCGCCCCACCCCCACCACTATCTTTAATTCAGCAAGCGAAGGCTACGCAACTTGTATCAATTTTAATTTAAAAAGTATATATGCATTCCGTCGAAAGTATAATAAATACATTTCAAGAGAGAATTAACTTTACTTTTCAGTATAGATCTACAGAATTTTGGATTAAAAATTACCCCCCCCCCCTCACACACACACTTTTCGCTTTTCAAGAAGTCAATATAAATGTGCCAGAAAATTATTTATAGACTTCAAAAAAGCAGTGAAAGTGCTTTCTACTAATATGTAGCATGATATCTGGAATTTCGTAATAAGACCCGTAATTAGACATTGAATAGGCCCGGCCATCATTTAATAGATTTGCGTACCGTTCGTCTTTGATCACCTCTGAATGTAAGTAAATATGAATGTGCCAGAAAATTATTTATATATTTGAAAAGAACAATGATTGATGAATGTGCTTTTCATGATATGTAACATGATATCTGGAATTTCGTATTAGTCCCGTATTTTTACTTAAACCCCCACCCCTATCATTTAATACATTTTTGTACCGTTCGTCTTTGATCAAATCTGAAGTTAAGAACATATGAATGTGCCAGAAAATTATTTATATATTTCAAAAGAGCAATGAATGTGCTTTTCAGTGATATGTAACATGAAATCTGGAATTTCGTACTAAGACCCGTATTTTGGCATTAAATACCCCCTCCCCTTCACAATCATAGTAATAGAGCTTAATATCACCACACTTTGATCGCTTTTAAAGGTAAGTAAATCTTAATGTGCCAGAATATTATTTACATATTTGAAAAGAACAATCAACAAGCTTTTCGCTGATATGTAACATTATATCTGGAATTTCGTACTAAGAACCGTATTTTGGCATTGAATACCCCTCCCCTTCATTATCATATAAATAGAGTTTAATACCACCAAAATTTGATCGCTTTTTAAGGTAAGTAAATCTTTATGTGCCAGAAAATTATTTAAATATTTGAAGAGAACATTCCACAAGCTTTTCGCTGATATGTAACATTATATCTTGAATTTCGTACTAAGACCCGTATTTCGGCATTGAATACCCCCACCCCTTCATTATAAATAGGGTTTTTACCACACAACTTGGATAGTTTTTAAGGTAAGTAAATATGAATGTGCCATAATATTACTGACATATTTGAAGAGGGTAATAAACAGGCTTTTCAGTGATATGTAACATTATATTTGGAATTTGGTACTAAGAACCGTATTTTGGCATTAAATACCCCCCTCCCTCCTTCATAATCATAGTAATAGAGCTTAATATCACCAAACTTTGATCGCTTTTTAAGGTAAGTAACTATGGATGTGCCATAAAATTATTTACATATTTGAAGGGAACAATCAACAAGCTTTTCAGTGATATGTAACATTATATCTGGAATTTCGTACTAAGACTCGTATTTTGGCATTGAATACCCCCACCCCCCTTCATTATCATAGTAATAGATTTTAGTACCACCAAACATTTATCGCTTTTTAAGGTAAGTAAATACGAATGTGCCAGAAAATTATTTACATATTTGATAAGAACATCTAACAAGCTTTTCGCTGATATGTAACATTATATGTGGAATTTCGTACTAAGACCTGTATTGTGGCATTGACACCCCCCCTTCAATATCATAGTAATAGAGCTTAATACAACACTATTTTGATCGCTATTTAAGGTAAGTAAATATGAATGTGCCATAAAATTATTTACATATTTGAAGGGAGTAATCAACAAGCTTTTCAGTGATATGTAACATTATATCTGGAATTTCGTACTAAGACTCGTATTTTGGCATTGAATACCACCCCCCCCCTTCATTATCATAGTAATAGAGTTTAATACCATACAACTTTGATCGATTTATAAGATAAGTAAATATGAATGTGCCATAAAATTACTGACATATTTGAAGAGGTTAATAAACAAGCTTTTCTGTGATATGTAACATTATATCTGGAATTTCGTACTAAGAACCGTATTTTGGCATTGAATACCCCCCCCCCCTTTTCATTAACATAGTAATGGAGTTAAATACCACACTACTTTGATCGCTATTTAAGGTAAGTAAATATGAATGTGCCATAAAATTATTTACATATTTGAAGGAGGTAATCAACAAGCTTTTCAGTGATATGTAACATTATATCTGGAATTTCGTTCTAAGACCCGTATTTTGGCATTGAATACCCCCCCCCTTCATTATCATAGTAATAGAGTTTAATACCACACAACTTTGATCGATTTATAAGATAAGTAAATATGAATGTGCCATAAAATTACTGACATATTTGAAGAGGGTAATAAACAGGCTTTTCGGTGATATGTAACATTATATCTGGAATTTCGTACTAAGAACCGTATTTTGGCATTGAATACCCCCTTCATAATCATAGTGTTAGAGATTAATATCACCAAACTTTGATCGCTATTTAAGGTAAGTAAATATGAATGTGCCATAAAATTATTTACATATTTGAAGGGAGTAATCAACAAGCTTTTCAGTGATATGTAACATTATATCTTGAATTTCGTACTAAGACCCGTATTTTGGCATTGAATACCACTCCCCCCCCCCCCCTTCATTATCATAGTAATAGAGTTTAATACCACACAACTTTGATCGATTTATAAGATAAGTAAATATGAATGTGCCATAAAATTACTGACATATTTGAAGAGGTTAATAAACAAGCTTTTCTGTGATATGTAACATTATATCTGGAATTTCGTACTAAGAACCGTATTTTGGCATTGAATACCCCCTTCATAATCATAGTGTTAGAGATTAATATCACCAAACTTTGATCGTTATTTTAAGGTAAGTAAATATGAATGTGCCATACAATTATTTACATATTTGAAAGGAGTAATCAACAAGCTTTTCAGTGATATGTAACATTATATCTAGAATTTCGTACTAAGACTCGTATTTTGGCATTGAATACCCCCCCCCCCTTCATTATCATAGTAATAGAGTTTAATACCACACAACTTTGATCGATTTATAAGATAAGTAAATATGAATGTGCCATAAAATTACTGACATATTTGAAGAGGTTAATAAACAAGCTTTTCTGTGATATGTAACATTATATCTGGAATTTCGTACTAAGAACCGTATTTTGGCATTGAATACCCCCCCCCCTCTTCATTATCATAGTAATGGAGTTAAATACCACACTACTTTGAAAGCTATTTAAGGTAAGTAAATATGAATGTGCCATAAAATTATTTACATATTTGAAGGGAGTAATCAACAAGCTTTTCAGTGATATGTAACATTATATCTGGAATTTCGTACTAAGACCCGTATTTTGGCATTGAATACCACCCCCTTCATTATCATAGTAATAGAGTTTAATACCACACAACTTTGATCGATTTATAAGATAAGTAAATATGAATGTGCCATAAAATTACTGACATATTTGAAGAGGTTAATAAACAAGCTTTTCTGTGATATGTAACATTATATCTGGAATTTCGTACTAAGAACCGTATTTTGGCATTGAATACCCCCTTCATAATCATAGTGTTAGAGATTAATATCACCAAACTTTGATCGTTATTTTAAGGTAAGTAAATATGAATGTGCCATACAATTATTTACATATTTGAAGGGAGTAATCAACAAGCTTTTCAGTGATATGTAACATTATATCTGGAATTTCGTACTAAGACCCGTATTTTGGCATTGAATACCCCCCCCCCCCTTCATTATCATAGTAATAGAGTTTAATACCACACAACTTTGATCGATTTATAAGATAAGTAAATATGAATGTGCCATAAAATTACTGACATATTTGAAGAGGTTAATAAACAAGCTTTTCTGTGATATGTAACATTATATCTGGAATTTCGTACTAAGAACCGTATTTTGGCATTGAATACCCCCCCCCCCCTCTTCATTATCATAGTAATGGAGTTAAATACCACACTACTTTGAAAGCTATTTAAGGTAAGTAAATATGAATGTGCCATAAAATTATTTACATATTTGAAGGGAGTAATCAACAAGCTTTTCAGTGATATGTAACATTATATCTGGAATTTCGTACTAAGACCCGTATTTTGGCATTGAATACCACCCCCCTTCATTATCATAGTAATAGAGTTTAATACCACACAACTTTGATCGATTTATAAGATAAGTAAATATGAATGTGCCATAAAATTACTGACATATTTGAAGAGGTTAATAAACAAGCTTTTCTGTGATATGTAACATTATATCTGGAATTTCGTACTAAGAACCGTATTTTGGCATTGAATACCCCCTTCATAATCATAGTGTTAGAGATTAATATCACCAAACTTTGATCGTTATTTTAAGGTAAGTAAATATGAATGTGCCATACAATTATTTACATATTTGAAGGGAGTAATCAACAAGCTTTTCAGTGATATGTAACATTATATCTGGAATTTCGTACTAAGACTCGTATTTTGGCATTGAATACCCCCCCCCCCTTCATTATCATAGTAATAGAGTTTAATACCACACAACTTTGATCGATTTATAAGATAAGTAAATATGAATGTGCCATAAAATTACTGACATATTTGAAGAGGTTAATAAACAAGCTTTTCTGTGATATGTAACATTATATCTGGAATTTCGTACTAAGAACCGTATTTTGGCATTGAATACCCCCCCCCCCTCTTCATTATCATAGTAATGGAGTTAAATACCACACTACTTTGAAAGCTATTTAAGGTAAGTAAATATGAATGTGCCATAAAATTATTTACATATTTGAAGGGAGTAATCAACAAGCTTTTCAGTGATATGTAACATTATATCTGGAATTTCGTACTAAGACCCGTATTTTGGCATTGAATACCACCCCCCTTCATTATCATAGTAATAGAGTTTAATACCACACAACTTTGATCGATTTATAAGATAAGTAAATATGAATGTGCCATAAAATTACTGACATATTTGAAGAGGTTAATAAACAAGCTTTTCTGTGATATGTAACATTATATCTGGAATTTCGTACTAAGAACCGTATTTTGGCATTGAATACCCCCCCCCCCTCTTCATTATCATAGTAATGAAGTTCAATACCACACTACTTTGATCGCTATTTAAGGTAAGTAAATATGAATGTGCCATTAAATTATTTACATATTTGAAGGGAGTAATCAACAAGCTTTTCAGTGATATGTAACATTATATCTGGAATTTCGTACTAAGACCCGTATTTTGGCATTGAATACCACCCCCCCCCCCTTCATTATCATAGTAATAGAGTTTAATACCACACAACTTTGATCGATTTATAAGATAAGTAAATATGAATGTGCCATAAAATTACTGACATATTTGAAGAGGTTAATAAACAAGCTTTTCTGTGATATGTAACATTATATCTGGAATTTCGTACTAAGAACCGTATTTTGGCATTGAATACCCCCCCCCCCTCTTCATTATCATAGTAATGGAGTTAAATACCACACTACTTTGATCGCTATTTAAGGTAAGTAAATATGAATGTGCCATAAAATTATTTACATATTTGAAGGGAGTAATCAACAAGCTTTTCAGTGATATGTAACATTATATCTGGAATTTCGTACTAAGACCCGTATTTTGGCATTGAATACCACCCCCCCTTCATTATCATAGTAATAGAGTTTAATACCACACAACTTTGATCGATTTATAAGATAAGTAAATATGAATGTGCCATAAAATTACTGACATATTTGAAGAGGTTAATAAACAAGCTTTTCTGTGATATGTAACATTATATCTGAAATTTCGTACTAAGAACCGTATTTTGGCATTGAATACCCCCCCCCCCCTCTTCATTATCATAGTAATGGAGTTAATTACCACACTACTTTGATCGCTATTTAAGGTAAGTAAATATGAATGTGCCATAAAATTATTTACATATTTAAAGGGAGTAATCAACAAGCTTTTCAGTGATATGTAACATTATATCTGGAATTTCGTACTAAGACCCGTATTTTGGCATTGAATACCCCCCCCCCCCCCCGCCTTCATTATCATATGAATAGAGTTTAATACCCCACAACTTTGATCGCTTTTTAAAGAAAGTAAATATGAATGTGCCATAAAATTACTGACATATTTGAAGAGGTTAATAAACAAGCTTTTCTGTGATATGTAACATTATATCTGGAATTTCGTACTAAGAACCGTATTTTGGCATTGAATACCACCCCCCTCTTCATTATCATAGTAATGGAGTTAAATACCACACTACTTTGATCGCTATTTAAGGTAAGTAAATATGAATGTGCCATAAAATTATTTACATATTTGAAGGGAGTAATCAACAAGCTTTTCAGTGATATGTAACATTATATCTGGAATTTCGTACTAAGACCCGTATTTTGGCATTGAATACCCCCCCCCCCCTTCATTATCATATGAATAGAGTTTAATACCACACAATTTTGATCGCTTTTTAAAGAAAGTAAATATGAATGTGCCATAAAATTACTGACATATTTGAAGAGGGTAATAAACAGGCTTTTCAGTGATATGTAACATTATATTTGGAATTTCGTACTAAGAACCGTATTTTGGCATTTAATACCCCCTCCCTCCTTCATAATCATAGTAATAGAGCTTAATATCACCAAACTTTGATTGCTTTTTAAGGTAAGTAAATATGGATGTGCCATAATATTATTTACATATTTGAAGAGAACAATCAACAAGCTTTTCAGTGATATGTAACATTCATATTCATATGGCACATTCATATTTACTTATCTTATAAATTGATCAAAGTTGTGTGGTATTAAACTCTATTACTATGATAATGAAGGGGGGGGGGATTCAATGCCAAAATACGAGTCTTAGTACGAAATTCCAGATATAATGTTACATATCACTGAAAAGCTTGTTGATTGCTCTCTTCACATATGTAAATAATTTTATGGCACATTCATATTTACTTACCTTAAAAAGCGATCAAAGTGTGGTAATATTAAGCTCTATTACTATGATTGTGAAGGGGAGGGGGTATTTAATGCCAAAATACGGGTCTTAGTACGAAATTCCAGTTTTCATGTTACATATCACTGAAAAGCATATTGATTGCTCCCTTCAAATATGTAAATAATTTTATGGCACATTCATATTTACTTACCTTAAATAGCGATCAAAATAGTGTTGTATTAAGCTCTATTACTATGATAATGAAGGGGGGGGGTCAATGCCAAAATACAGGTCTTAGTACGAAATTCCACATATAATGTTACATATCAGCGAAAAGCTTGTTAGATGTTCTTTTCAAATATGTAAATAATTTTCTGGCACATTCGTATTTACTTACCTTAAAAAGCGATAAATGTTTGGTGGTACTAAAATCTATTACTATGATAATGAAGGGGTGGGGGTATTCAATGCCAAAATACGAGTCTTAGTACGAAATTCCAGATATAATGTTACATATCACTGAAAAGCTTGTTGATTTTTCTCTTCAAATATGTAAATAATATTATGGCACATCCATATTTACTTACCTTAAAAAGCAATCAAAGTTTGGTGATATTAAGCTCAATTACTATGATTATGAAGGAGGGAGGGGGGTATTTAATGCCAAAATACGGTTCTTAGTACGAAATTCCAAATATAATGTTACATATCACTGAAAAGCCTGTTTATTACCCTCTTCAAATATGTCAGTAATTTTATGGCACATTCATATTTACTTTCTTTAAAAAGCGATCAAAGTTGTGTGGTATTAAACTCTATTCATATGATAATGAAGGGGGGGGGGATTCAATGCCGAAATACGGGTCTTAGTACGAAATTCCAGATATAATGTTACATATCACTGAAAAGCTTGTTAATTACTCCCTTCAAATATGTAAATAATTTTATGGCACATTCATATTTACTTACCTTAAATAGCGATCAAAGTAGTGTGGTATTTAACTCCATTACTATGATAATGAAGAGGGGGGGGGGTATTCAATGCCAAAATACGGTTCTTAGTACGAAATTCCAGATATAATGTTACATATCACAGAAAAGCTTGTATATTAACCTCTTCAAATATGTCAGTAATGTTATGGCACATTCATATTTACTTATCTTATAAATCGATCAAAGTTGTGTGGTATTAAACTCTATTACTATGATAATGAAGGGGGGGGGGTATTCAATGCCAAAATACGGGTCTTAGTACGAAATTCCAGATATAATGTCACATATCACTGAAAAGCTTGTTGATTACTTCCTTCAAATATGTAAATAATTTTATGGCACATTCATATTTACTTACCTTATATAGCGATCAAAATAGTGTTGTATTAAGCTCTATTACTATGATATTGAAGGGGGGGTCAATGTCAAAATACAGGTCTTAGTACGAAATTCCACATATAATGTTACATATCAGCGAAAAGCTTGTTAGATGTTCTTTTCAAATATGTAAATAATTTTCTGGCACATTCGTATTTACTTACCTTAAAAAGCGATAAATGTTTGGTGGTACTAAAATCTATTACTATGATATTGAAGGGGGTGGGGGTATTCAATGCCAAAATACGAGTCTTAGTACGAAATTCCTAATATAATGTTACATATCACTGAAAAGCTTGTTGATTGTTCCCTTCAAATATGTAAATAATTTTATGGCACATCCATAGTTACTTACCTTAAAACGCGATCAAAGTCTGGTGATATTAAGCTCTATTACTATGATTATGAAGGAGGGAGGGGGGTATTTAATGCCAAAATACGGTTCTTAGTACGAAATTCCAAATATAATGTTACATATCACTGAAAAGCCTGTTTATTACCCTCTTCAAATATGTCAGTAATGTTATGGCACATTCATATTTACTTACCTTAAAAAGCGATCCAAGTTGTGTGGTATTAAACCCTATTTATAATGAAGGGGTGGGGGTATTCAATGTCGAAATACGGGTCTTAGTACGAAATTCAAGATATAATGTTACATATCAGCGAAAAGCTTGCGGAATGTTCTCTTCAAATATTTAAATAGTTTTCTGGCACATAAAGATTTACTTACCTTAAAAAGCGATCAAATTTTGGTGGTATTAAACTCTATTTATATGATAATGAAGGGGAGGGGTATTCAATGCCAAAATACGGTTCTTAGTACGAAATTCCAGATATAATGTTACATATCAGCGAAAATCTTGTTGATTGTTCACTTCAAATATGTAAATAATTTTCTGGCACATTAAGATTTACTTACCTTAAAAAGCGATAAATGTTTGGTGGTACTAAAATCTATTACTATGATAATGAAGGGGGTGGGGGTATTCAATGCCAAAATACGAGTCTTAGTACGAAATTCCAGATATAATGTTACATATCACTGAAAAGCTTGTTGATTGTTCTCTTCAAATATGTAAATAATATTATGGCACATCCATATTTACTTACCTTAAAAAGCAATCAAAGTTTGGTGATATTAAGCTCTATTACTATGATTATGAAGGAGGGAGGGGGGTATTTAATGCCAAAATACGGTTCTTAGTACGAAATTCCAAATATAATGTTACATATCACTGAAAATCCTGTTTATTACCCTCTTCAAATATGTCAGTAATTTTATGGCACATTCATATTTACTTACCTTAAAAAGCGATCCAAGTTGTGTGGTATTAAACTCTATTTATATGATAATGAAGGGGGGGGGGGGGTATTCAATGCCGAAATACAGGTCTTAGTACGAAATTCAAGATATAATGTTACATATCAGTAAAAAGCTTGTGAATTGTCCTCTTCAAATATGTAAATAATTTTATGGCACATTCATATTTACTTACCTTAAATAGCGATCAAAGTAGTCTGGTATTTAACTCTATTACTATGATAATGAAGAGGGGGGGGGGAGTTCATAGCCAAAATACGGTTCTTAGTACGAAATTCAAGATATAATGTTACATATCACAGAAAAGCTTGTTCATTAACCTCTTCAAATATGTAAGTAATTTTATGGCACATTCATATTTACTTATCTTACAAATCGATCAAAGTTGTGTGGTATTAAACTCTATTACTATGATAATGAAGGGGGGGGGGGATTCAATGCCAAAATACGGGTCTTAGTAAGAAATTCAAGATATAATGTTACATATCAGCGAAAAGCTTGCGGAATGTTCTCTTCAAATATTTAAATAATTTTCTGGCACATAAAGATTTACTTACCTTAAAAAGCGATCAAATTTTGGTGGTATTAAACTCTATTTATATGATAATGAAGGGGAGGGGTATTCAATGCCAAAATACGGTTCTTAGTACGAAATTCCAGATATAATGTTACATATCAGCGAAAAGCTTGTTGATTGTTCTCTTCAAATATGTAAATAATTTTCTGGCACATTATGATTTACTTACCTTAAAAAGCGATCAAAGTGTGGTGATATTAAGCTCTATTACTATGATTGTGAAGGGGAGGGGGTATTTAATGCCAAAATACGGGTCTTAGTACGAAATTCCAGATTTCATGTTACATATCACTGAAAAGCACATTCATTGCTCTTTTGAAATATATAAATAATTTTCTGGCACATTCATATGTTCTTAACTTCAGATTTGATCAAAGACGAACGGTACAAAAATCTATTAAATGATAGGGGTGGGGGTTTAAGTAAAAATACGGGTCTTAATACGAAATTCCAGATATCATGTTACATATCATGAAAAGCACATTCATTGTTCTTTTCAAATATCTAAATAATTTTCTGGCACATTCATATTTACTTACATTCAGAGGTGATCAAAGACAAACGGTACGCAAATCTATTAAATGATGGGGGGGGGGATAGGCCTATTCAATGTCTAATTACGGGACTTATTACGAAATTCCAGATATCATGCTACATATTAGTAGAAAGCACTTTCACTGCTTTTTTGAAGTCTATAAATAATTTTCTGGCACATTTATATTGACTTCTTGAAAAGCGAAAAGTGTGTGTGTGAGGGGGGGGGGGGTAATTTTTAATCCAAAATTCTGTAGATCTATACTGAAAAGTAAAGTTAATTCTCTCTTGAAATGTATTTATTATACTTTCGACGGAATGCATATATACTTTTTAAATTAAAATTGATACAAGTTGCGTAGCCTTCGCTTGCTGAATTAAAGATAGTGGTGGGGGTGGGGCGAGTGTTTAATGTAAAAATACGTGTCTTAATACGAAATTCCAGATATTGTGACATACATCACCGGAAAGTAGGTTTCTATGGCTCTTTAAATATACTTGTTATTTTCTGGCACATTCATGATTAAATACTTTAGAAGAGATAAAAGCATTTTTATTTTGAGCGAAGAAATAGGTTACTAAAAATAGACTACTTTATTTATCGAAGGCTTGGATTAGCTCATACCGAGCACGTGGTTTCACTGAAGTCATGGTCATCCAGCGAATTTCTTATTGCAGGCTGAGTTGATTGTCCCTAATTGCAGGCCGAGGGGTCTTATTGCAGGATTTCTTATTGCAGGCCAATTTGATCTCGGCGTAAGAATCAAAAAGAAATCTTGATAAAGACAGGAATGGGATTTAAAGTCTACTCGACACAAACCAGGTCATTACAATAACATACATGTATATGGTTCAATTTGATTTCAATAATTCGCCTGCACATAGGCTGGCATATGCCGCATAGCAGTCTTTGACTTTAGCAGTTGGAGAAATGCAAAAATCCATGAGTGCAGGTCACAGGCGACCGCCGCGACCGAACTCCAATATTGTAACAGCTTTTGGTCTGCTGCTACAATTGATATACTCTACTAGTCTCTAGTCTTCAAGGCTTTGCGCAAGGAGAAATAGCTTCAAATAGGCTACTCTAGTTGACTACAGATCTTAATCTTATCTTACCAAACAGGTGCATGTTCTAATTCTGGTTTGGCGGTCATTTTGAAAATAACAGAAATATTGTGTAGCTGCTTGTGGCTCATTATGTGTACATTGCATTCATCATGTATTTGCCATGTATAAAGATTCCCAAAAGGCTAATGGCTGTTTCAGGGCTCTATAAAAGTTGAGCGTGCCTGCGCACACACTTGAAAATGTGCCTGCAGGGTCATACTCAAAAGGAGAGTATTAATTTGCCAGGTATATAGTATGATTGTTAGGGCGGAGGGGGACTTTTGAAAGCTTCTTTGGTTGGACTCGGCAGAAGAAACAATTATAAATAATTTTTAGTATCTTTTTTATATGATTACTTTAATAATAAAGACTATGTTTGATGGGCATATTGTTGTTGTTTGGGGTTGATATAAACATAGAATAGACGCCTACAGGCTTCAAACAGCTTCACTAAAAATCACTTTGCGCAGCCAGGTTGTCATTTGTTAAACTTAACTCCCAGTATAATAAGGATACTTACATTGGTGTACCATAATTAATTTATTATGTTACATGATTTACGTGACAGTAATAATTTTTTAATACAAAGTTTGTTTGTTTTTTTTTTTAAAATGTGCCTGCAAACTTGAGATGATTTCATTCTTGCAAAATCGTGCTGTGAATTCAGGGTTGGGTATGCAGCATCCAAAATAATTTCAGGGTTCAAAGGATTAACCTTTTCTCTTATTTAGATGGGATTGGTTTATTAAGGTCATTGAGCCTTTTGGGTGTCTTTATACATGGCAAATATATGATGAATGCAATGTACACTAAAACTGTTCATAGTTGTTATATATTCTTCAAAAATAATAAAACATTAGTCATGTCCGTTTTTCTTTTCCTTTCAGTTTTATCTGCCTTTCATGCACAAGAAAAAAGACAAGGAACCTTTTGATGGAGAAACATTGAAAGATTATTGGGTTGTTCAAGATATGTACACATTTGATAATGTAGGATTCTCAAATACTGTTGGAACAATAAAATATCTCATTTGTGCAGACTGTGAAATAGGACCAATAGGATGGCATGACACAAATGATAAAAAAGCATTTTATGTTGCTGTGGATAGAGTGAAACATGGTTGATTAAGGATATATTAGTTGTTTGCTAGTCACTTTAGCTTTCCTTATATTCACACATACATGTAGGAAGAGGGTCCCTTTTCAGGCCGGTTGGAGGAGGTCAGACACCCTAGCTGTGGTTGAGGGTAGCTACCAAACCCTGCATTCCTTATAAATATATTTACGGAAATGCTATGAGCTCCCAAACAGACAGATTCTGTTTTTTGGCCATTTGAGGCAGACAGAAGTTCCAGAAAATTGACCTCCTTAACTGGCCTGAAAACAGAGAACAAATATAATGTAGGGAGGACAGACGTTTCCACATGCTGATCAAGATGGAGACCACTAGAGTAAAGGGTAGATAATTCTAACCCAGAATTCCTGATAGATGTACTTTCATATGGAATTAAATGACCTCCTCAGCTGGCTTTATCTCCTTCCCCCAACTGGCCTCCGAACTCCTCCCCAACCGGCCTGATCTTCTACCAACCCCGCCTGAACATAGATAGACAAGGCCTATAATAATGTACGTGTGATTATTTATTGTAATTCAGCTGCCAAAGTTCCATATTAATCATGAGAGTACAATTTATATATATAAATGTATATATATATATATAAATGTTTATTTTTGTATGTTAATTACCATGGAGATAATATATTCTTTCTCCCCCTTGATTAAAATGCATTCTGTGGGTTATCTTATGTAAGCATTGATTGATGTTACTTGTGCCCGCTCAACCTTTGAAGAAAACAGGGAACTATTAAAATGGCCACTTCCATCTCTGTTTGTCTGCTACACTTTCAGGATGGGACAAATCTGTTTCTAAATGTGATGTGATAGCATTTAAACTTAGTCTTGACTAAAGTTGATAATGAGCAATTTTTGCTTAGTTAGTACTATATAGGCTAAGCAGTGATGTTCAGTAGACTAAGCTCAGTAATGTCGTTTTTCTAGATTATTAGGTAGCGACTGATAACTAGTTTGATTTGCTTGATGCTTTATAGAAATATAGATATGCTAGTAATTAATAACTGTCATCTGTTCGTTTTAGGATTAAGGCTGGATACATGAGCCTCACTGTTGGCAAGTTTTTCTTTGTGACGCCTAACCAATTTGATTTCCTGTTCTTGGGGAATACATTTCAAAATTTTCCTTTGACTTATTTTAAAAACCCCAAAACTTGGTTGTGCAGTTTGAAAGAACAGAAATTTAAATTAGTATAGCCTAGGGAAACATTTTTGTAGGTATTGACCATGTAATTTTATGTACATACAGGAGGGCTCCCCTTTCCTTTTATATTACTAATATAAGAAGTATACCAGTATTCTTTCCAATTCTTATGTGTATGAATGGTTCTTATTTTCTTTCGTCACTACTAAAAAAGATTAAGACCATTTTGTCCTGTGTACCTAATAGTGATCACACAAATATTAAAATAGGCATTATGCAAGAGAGCTAAATCTGTCTATTGAAGGTCTTTAGATATATGAATTCAATAATTTTTTTAAAAGCTATTCAACTGTAAGTCAATTAAAACTATGGAAAAGATATGAACGATGTGATGCTTGTATACTTCAAGTCTGGAAATAAGACAGCTGTCACAGACATTGTCAGGCACAGATTAAGGCTTTGTCAGGCACAATCCCTTTGGTGCCTGACATTTTTTCAAGCACAGACTGACCTGAGATTTGTATTTTATTGGTGCTTTTAATGATATTTATAATGATATTTATAATACATGTCCGACAGTCCAAAACAAAGTTAGAAGTGTCAGGTAAAATTAAAATGGTTATTTCCATGCCTGATTTACTTGTTGATCAGGCTTTTAGTTCTGTGTGTATATATATATTTATATTATGAAACTGAGTTTAGAGAAAATATAGTACAGTATATAAGGATGGAAGTCTGTGAAGGGTTGTACATTTTTTGAAAGAGCTACTAGTCATTTGCAGGATATCTAATTTTCCATGTCATCTTCCTCGCTAAAATGTGCTCAGATTGATTATTTAGCTAGCATGTGTTAACTTAAGTACATGGTACTGGTTGTCTTCTGCAGACGATACCAAATGTTGCGAAATTGTCAAATTATCATATCTTTGTAAACTCTGAACTCAATTTAACCATATTTTGACCAACATTCCTTTTCGAGATACAGCTTTCACTAACTGGACTTTACAGATATTGAAAAACGAATTTCTGAAAGTCTAAATTTATAACTCGCCAACTTTTCTCCTTCCCAATATTATATATTTGTACATATTATGTATACTTTATATCATGTTACTTATATTCCAATAATTCATTACAAATGCCAATTTATATTCAATGCAATTATTTGTAGTTTATATTATGTTGTCAAAAGGTGTATATTTGATCATGTTATTCTTATTTTTTCTTATATATGTACGGTAATGTCCCCCTAGTATTAGATAAAAGCATTATGCAGTACACAGAATTGTAAACAAAATATCCACAAATTAAAGTTGTTAACCCTGTTGCACCAGGTACATATATCGGTAGGTAGCAATTCTGGAAAAGTGATAATTTTTACATTGAGTTTAGTGGCTTACTTTCGAACCTACTGCTCCCTAGGCTGTTGCAAGCCACTGTTTAAAGGGAGCAGTAGTTTCAAGCGGTCCAGGTGCCAAAGGGTTAAAAGGTATTTTATTAAATAATGAACTACTGGTTAGGATTGAAAACCTCTACAACCAGATTGCCAGTGTTTGCAAAACATGGTAATTATGCTATCAAATGATATGTTAGACGATAAAGTGTTTTGTTTCTGGCATTAAAGAACATTTGTTAAGATACTATAATTACTAGAAATCTGACCAACAAGTTCCTTTTTAGTAGCGATGGAAATAAAACAAGAGAAGAATAATTTATTTAAAGTAGTAATATTATTAATTATACAAAAAACCAAGTGTGTACAATCTTTGCATGTTTGTAAAACATATACATACTATATAACATACTTATTGAATCCTTGTATCCCAGTGGTCTCATTACATTATACTCCATTAACCCCTGGATGTATCTATTGGGGATACACATATTCAGATTGTCTGCCCTTGATGACTGTGCTATGTTCATTGATCAATCAAAGTAAGTTGTAGAAAGGAAGTAAATCTCATCTTGTTGCAGCAAACTACGATTCAGGGCAGATAATTTGAATACTTAAATATCCCATGGATGAACCCATGGAATGGAATGAGACCACTGGGGTTGCCAAAATATTGTTTGTTTACAATTATGTTGTAGGGAGATAAACAATGGGCATTATTCAAAAATATTCATAGTACTGAATATACATATTCAACAAACCTGATTAATGACAATACATTACTCGGTCTTGCATACAGTTATTTCCCCTGTAATATTGTTTATTTTAATTGTACTGCATATTCAACATTTGGTATGATTGAAAGCTGATTAAAGAAGACAAACTCTTGTGGTTTACATAGAGTTATTTCCCCTTTAATGTTGTATTTTTTAATTGTTCTGCTATATATAGTAAGAGATGTTATTACATGTAGATATGTATATTTATATAGTTGTTAAAATAAACATGAAATGCATCGGAATTTAACTCTTTTTTTTTATAGTATTGTATCGCAGACTAAAACGAACAGGAAGTTGTATTTGGAAGAGTAAGAGACGTGGCTCTCGTACCGTAAGGCAATTGCTTTCTTTCTCTGAGGTCATGGTGTTGACGGGTAAAGTTCACAGAGTTTTTCAGTCCAGTTTCCATGCAGGACGGAGTGCCTAGTAATTTGGAAAGTCTAGGTCATGTGTGCACGTACAATAATCCATGACAGTTGGAGTAGATACATTGTCAGTGGTTCCATTCCATTCCACTCCACTAAACCCTGAAATTCATCTATGGGGGAGATACGTATTCAAATTATCTGCCTTGATGATTGTGCTATTTATAGACTTTACGCTTGATAGCATATCGACTTTCCACTGCCCGTTTTGAGTGACCTAAAAACTTCTTTCCTATCATAAAGATGTATTAGCATACCTTTTGTGCATGTCACATTTGCAAACTTGTGAAATTGAGTTGGGGTCATGGATTTAAGCTTCTAGATATAATTACAAAACTATCAAGCCCTTTAAATAGTTCAGTTATCAACATCTTGTGCCTCTTGTATACCCAAAGTCAAATTGGCTTCCATTGAAATTAAATCAAAGAAATTGATCAAAATACACAATGTCTACCACACAATAGATTCATGTGTGCACGTAAGGATATCTTGAACAGTTAATTTGGTAAGATATGCTCCAAAATCAAAGGACAGACAGGAGCCGATTTCAATATCATGTCATATCAAGGCATGGAATACTTAAAACAATATGAAGACTGACAAAGAAATCACAAAAAATAACATGTTTTAATTGCAGTGTAAAATAATAAAAATATATATTTCAACATTATAATATTATAAAACAATAAATTAGAATAAAAGGTGATTTAATTGACAATAAATAATTAATGAAATAGAAAGGGCACACCAATTTGATTTTCAGGATCCTAGGAGCACATGATAAAAACTTTCTGCTTATTTCTTCAAGAAAAAGACTTATTTACAAACCAACAGTATTGGTTGTGCAAATATTTTAAATTTTAAACCAAACAACTATTGTTTAAAGTGGTTATTTATCAAGACCTAGAAAAAATTTAATATTATGAATGTATAAACAATAATATGTATCCAAAAACTGTATTTTATTCCATCTTTGGGATACCATTCTAAATTTTATTTTTTATTTATGTGCATATTTTCTTAGTTTATGCATGTGTATACAATAAAATATCTAACAAATATCACAATATATTTAAAATATAATAATATATCTAACATATACCACAATATTAACCACGATAATAAATATATTTTGACGAAAATAAATGTATAAAATCCACAATGAAATACACTAATATCATATATAATAAACAACAACACTAATAAATGATTTGGCCAAACCATTTTTAGTTTTTCAAGACTTAAAACTTTTAATGTATGAACTTTTGAGAAATGAAGCTAATGATTTGTTTTTGTTTATAAATATTTGTTTTTTAAGAAGAGGTAGTAAAATTTATATTGATATGACCAAAGATATGAAAATATAATAATCTATCTATATGTGTTTCTCTAAAATTCACATTTCACATCTTAACAATTCTATTATAAAACAATTAAATTATGATGAACATAATTTCTCTAAAATTCACAAAATCAAACATTTCACATCTTAACAATTCTTTTATAATACAATTAAATTATGATCAATATAGTTTCTCTAAAAAGAAATAAAATAATACCCTGTGTTAAAATTTAAAAAGTCTGTCATATTAAATTCTTAACAAGGCAATATAATTTGCATACAAAATGAATGAACACGTATTTCCGATGAGCTAACAAATGATCCATAAATGTGATAATAGATGGAGGGACATTGCAACAAGTTAACATGAATAAACACTGAATAATGATATTTAGTCTGTTGGTTTAGGGGGAAGAATCACATCTTTTGGTTCTGTCATATCAATTCTGATACCTGGAAAAAATTAAATAAATAAATCTTTTAATTGATAAATTGGTCATAAAAACACCTTAATAATAGTAAAGTATAAATATAAAGGAAAAGGATGAAAATTGACGCAGAGTTCTTGATACAGTCCTATTTACTAATCTTGAGTAATTTACAGCGAAGATTACCGACTGGAGAACCAATGAATCGGTCTGCATATAGATGCAGATGCAGATACAGGGGATAAAAGCGACAGCAAACCATTTTTTCAAATTTTCGGAAGGAGACTCCCCCCCACCCCAGTTGTGGGTTTCGTGCAATAAGTACTTGTAAATTGTCACTACAACACTTCAATTAAGATCTGAAATTTAATAACCGCACACCTGCTGAAAATGCTGGCTCCACCCCTTGCTTATTTATCTGAGATAAACAAAACATGTGTAAACACAGTAACGTACCTATATAAGATGGAAATCGAGGGGTACCAGAGTTTGTATATTCCTGAAATTTATATGTTATTATGGTTCCTTTTTTTGGTGGTTTTCGTCGATCTGCATCACATAACCTGAAAGTAAAGATTAATTAGGAGGTTAAACACAAATAAAAATGGGAAATAAAAACTGCCAAACAAAATTTCAGAAATAAAATGAGGATGATAAACCTTGAAGGCCCTTCAAGATCCAGGGGGGTTGGATGACCTGATGGTTAGCACGTTTGTGCTGTATCATAAAGCCTGTCATGGCATGGTTCTGAATCCCACTGCTAAATACCCCTACACGCAAGCGAATTATTGAAATAAAATTAAAGCATTGTGTTAGTCCCAAATTGACATTGTTTATGTCGAGCGGACATTAAATCCCATTTCTCTCTCTATCTCTTCAAGATCCAAAGCAGGACTTGAACTAGTTCGGCTACTGTGGCACCCTAAGGGATATATTATAGTTGAGGTGGTTGTGATTGGTGATTAAACTTACCCTGATCCAACATAAAACTGTTTTCCATTGGCCATTTCTACCAATAAGGCACCAGTAGCATTATGGAATCGTCCAGTACCAGGCTTATAACCTACAACTCGAGCCTAAAAAATAAAACATACAGAAACTATAACAGTCTTGTCAATCAATACTAAATAACCCAACTTTTAGACTCAATTTGTATAAATAATTTCATTATTACACAATGTCAAATACTGTTTGGCCATGTTTATGCCATCATTTTGTAGTCATGGTTGAATGGTAACCATCCTCATTGCTAGTAAGCACAACCATCCTTTCTTCGTTCGGATGGTATGAAAATATGAGGTCCATCGTGAACTTGTTCGCATGCACTTAAAACATAAGGCACACAAATCTGTTTTCTGTTTATTGGAGTCGTTGTAAATTTGAAATTTTAAAGAGTAACTGTTTTGTTTTTTTCTGTCTTAAACTGTTTTTATGGGAAAATTAACCAAAAAAGAAGAAAGCATAAAAGAAATTAGATTAAAAGTAAACTTACCTCAGCATCATGGAATTTTTTGATCTTTAAAAGTGTTTTGGATCTTGATCTGTCATATTTTGACTTAGGTTGTCTGATCATCAAACCTTCACCACTTAAAGCTAAAATTCTTTTCATTTCTTCTTTTATATGATCTTTACCTTTACATTTTGTCTGTTCACACAGTACAGCGTACTTGAGACTATCAAATAAAATACAAATTCATGTAGGCTAGAATTTATACTTCAAACAATACATTTCATCTGTTCACACTAGGGTGGGAAGAGGATTCTAGTGGTCTAGTGCACTGGTCTGTTAATAAATCAAATGGTGTAAGGGAGGCAAGGAGACAGGAGTAGGGTCACCGCTTAAGACCCTATGCACAGGTGAATTATGGAAATATGAACTGAACCATATTTTAGTCCCTAAAATGATCTAGTTTGTATTGAGCTGGCTCTAAACCCCATTTCTGTTTCTATTCACATAATACAGCATACTTTAGACATGAAAATAAACTCAATACATGCACGCTAGGCCTCTTGTTTCAGCAACATCTGCCAGTTTTGACCAAAAGGCATCAAAAATGACCAGCTGGAGTATTTACCTGTAGGTCATTTTACATATTGTAAAATAATTCAAAGAATTTAACCATAGAACTTAATAAACACAGCTAAATTTCTAGTTTTTAGAGATTAAATTTCACTTACTCATTAGAATCAAAATATTCCTTAATGGCTTCATATCTTTTTTCAAACGGTTCTTTCTCCAGATTTGGAGCATCAAAAACATGGTATTTCACTTTCTTCCAGTCGTCACATTCCTGATTTTTAACAATTTTTACAGTTGATTGAAATTTTCCTCTGCCACCAAATAATTCACCATCAAGATGCATATCAGTTGGTAAATCCTGAAAATCAAATCAGTTTGAAATTTGAAAAAAGGCAGGTTACACGTATAATTTAAAGATTTTACTTATTCAGGTATAAATTACTGAGATCTACGTCAGTGTTTCCTCATTTGGCGTCCAGGGGATCCTTGAAAAAACGATAGCCAAGCAAAAAAACGTGGTATGACATTGTCGCTATTTGGACAAGGAATAAATGATAATGAATATTTGTTTTACCTTTGTAAACCACTGTGGAGCTATAAAACAGTTTCCTAATCGAGAATAAAAACACCTGAAAAAATATGTAAAAACTGTCAACAACAACAAATTGATAAATTAAAACATATTGAAAAAGATTTGTTTATTTACTACATTCACACTCGAATTCTGTTAATGGTGGCTAGGTAAGTATGACCCGGCAACAGAAACACATCTAGTCATTTGAATATGATGAAAAAAACCTGGTGTTTCATATATAGGCAACCATAGGCACAATGTTAAATATTTTCTGGCAATTTGGAACTGAAATAAGAGTAAGCTGTTGCACCATGGTTCAAAATTCCTAATCACACACTGCATGGCATATACCAATTTCCATTGACGTTAAACCCCATTTCATTTCATATTGATTTGTTCCATTCGAACGAAATGTTCAATATGACTTAATCTTACCTTCCATTCCAGAATGCTCTGACACCATCTAATTTCTCACTCATCCACCAACCAACTGGATCATTCACTCTGTGGTAGAACAATTATCATATTAGTCAATGCTTGTCAGTCTTTCTGTTTAGTGAGCAAAAATTATATTAAAGGTTTATCCACAAAGTAACCTCTTGCAATAATGCACCCTGTTTCAATCCAGGTTTGTCCTTCTAAGACATATCGTGTTATGTGAGTGTATGCTACGTATATTTAAAAGGATATAAATGAGAAATTGAAAATTAAAGATTATATAAAAGCTCTGTTCGTAATATGCAGGAGAAGAGAGAGAGAGAAATGGGGTTTAACATTCACTCGACACAGACTAGGTCATTTCGGGACTAACATATAGTTTAATTTTATTTTTAATAATTTGCATGCGCGTAGGGGTCTTTAGCAGTGGGAGGAAACTGGGGAACCTGAGAAAACCCACGAGGTTGGACAGGCGACCCTTCTCCTTGTCACATACAACTGGGAAATCAAAACCACGCCAGTTGACTCAACGACAGGCCTTATGATATAGCATGCATCTGCTAAACATTCGGCCATCAAACCCCCCTCATAATATGAGGGATCGGGTAATTCTTTGCAAACTATAATATTGGGATAGTTAAATCTATAAAAGGAGTATCTATCTAAAAAAATTTCAATTTCGCTCACTATACCAAGATGTGATGTATTCAAGAGAGAGAGAGAGAGAGAAATGGGGTTTAACGTCCAGTCAACACAACCAGGTCATTTCGGGACTAACACATGGTTTAATTTTATTTCAATAATCCGCTTGCGCGTAGGGGTCTTTATCCGTGGGAGGAAACCGGAGTGCCCGGAGGAAACCCACGAGGTTGAGAAGGCGCCCCTATCTCCATGTCACATACGCTCACACCAGGGCTCGAAACCACAGCCGCAAGCCAGAGGTGACCGGCCAGCTAAAGATCGAAGCGCGACACTCTAGACCATTTGGCCATCCCAACCCCCCTGATGTATTCAAACTTCAAACAGTAATAATCTTGCTCAGAATATAGTAATTTGAATGATATTTACAATAAATTAATTTTAAATTATCTATTTTGAAAATACATGTATTATAGCAAGGCAAACCAGTTCTTTATCTAAATCTTACATAATGCATCTTTAAGTCGTGAAAAATTAGATATTGTCCAAAAAATAAAAATGATGATCAGTCGATATAATAAATATTTTGTATAAAAGAAATGCTAGACTTACTTCTCATCATATTTATGTGCTAATAGTAAGCTGACATTAATATGTTGTTTTATGATTTTTTTCTTCGGCTTAGCATCAGCTACTCGGCTATTTTCAAATTCTTCACCAAGATATTCTTTAAGGTGTTTACATGTTCTTTCAGCAATTGGTTCAGATAGACCTTTCCATGTGTTACATCTAAAATAGAAATTAAATCTGTAGGCTAATCAGAAATAATATAATAATATAAAAATATTTAGTGTTTTAAGCCTATTCCATCTATATGTGATCTCAACAGACTGTACAAATATTATTATCCTGGTTCTAGGATACAGGTAAAGCCTGATTACCTCCCTTTTTCAGGCCCTACATCCTGCACTACTGACAAAGGGAAACCAAGCCTGATAACCCTGAAGCCACATTCTCAGCTGCCACTGGATAGCGAGTGAGCTCTTGTCTCATTGAGACCCCAAGGCTCCTAAAAATGTTGCTGCATACTCTTCCAACGAATTCTAACATGGATTGCAATGGTATTTGTTTTTTTATCGTCCCATTTAAACAAGTTGGCTCTTTTTATTGCCAGGCCTGTAGTTCCTGTACAAGGGGATACCAGGCTGGAAAATCCTGAGGGACTTTTTCTGCCAACACTTCAATCAACCTGGGATTCCTTGATGAGTAAGCCATCGCCATACGCTTTGAGGTAGTTTTTGAAATAAACTTTATATTCTAATGTCCTATAAATCAAAACATCCTCAATTAATTTTGGTTGGTATTCAATTTGTACAGATTTTGAAGGTTTAAAAACTTACGTGCAAGTGTAGTTATCTCCCTTTCTAGTTAATTTATAACCCGAATCAAATTCAACTGATTGATCATCCATTAAAGCATTGATTGGTTCTTTACTTTTGCCACGAGTCTTGTGTTCTGCTTCATCTACAAAACATTATTTGGACATTAGGTAAGATAAGATAAAAAGCTGACAGTTGTCGCTATAATAGTTAAAGAAATAGATATTGAAAAGGGAAAATGCTGAAAATTTTAGTCAAATTACTTCAACGGCGATACAATAAAACTGTAGCCTTGATTTTCATTGCTACCGTTGTTACAAAGTCTCATATATCCGTTTCATGAACCGCAAAATTTTGGTTGTACCTGACAAGAATCAGGAGGTACTGCCTATATACATTACAGAAGTTTAATACTGATAAATAATATCGTCAATTATAAAGCATGCTAATACTGAAGAACAGTTTCTAAGGCATTGTTTTGATTGTTTTATTCACTGTTTATTTACAGATCAGGGTCTTGAAACAAGAATGTTCTGAGTTGAGATTTAAAAAGGTCAGAGCTTTGTGCCAGACATATAAATTATAAATATTGATATAAAATAAACGCCAAAAAATAAATACTTGTGTCAGACAAAGGGACAAGAACCTGAGGAGTTGTGTCTGACATAGTCTGAATTAGTTCCTGACAATGTCTGTGACTGATTCCTTATTTCCAGACCAAAAAAAAAAAAATTCTCACCTTTATCCATCTTTTCGTCAGGTATATCATCACCCGGATGTAAAAATTCTAACTTATGTTGTTTTTCTTTTCTAAAACATTTATTCCAGTATTTACATTTCTCTTTTTGACTGACAAATTTCAACACAGGGGGTGTCTCAGCTGCAGCAGATGTCGAAACTGTTGGTTTTTCATTTGTGGTTTTTACTTTTTTTGTTTTTGAACTTCCCATCACTTCATCGTCCTAACAAAAATCAAAAATTTACAAAATAAAGAGTCAAACAAATAAAATTGGATTTAGCGTCCAACTGGGATAATGAAGATGTGCATACCAGTATGCCATACAGTCTGCTATGGGGGAAATTATACAGCCTACTCTTATTTCTAATTCTAAATGTCAAGGGTCTTTTACATGTGTGTCAATGTGTATACGGGACCTCTGTCTTTCGTACCATCCTTGCCAGGCCATCCATCCTGCAGCACTGACAAGGGAGAACCATGCTGGAAAATGCCAATGAACTTTCTGAAAATGCTGTGTGCTAATTTGTGTCTGACACTGACAGGTGCCAGTCACACGAGATCAGCAGACATGACTGAACCAAGAATCATTGTTCAAATGTTTATTTTTATCTCATAACATTAGGTATAAGACTTTAAATAATGTACCTCATTATCACTGATGTCATGAGCTTTTCTTTTGGTAGAATTATCACTAGTACTAGGTTTAGATACATCTTTCATTTCAGTGTCGTCATCTTTAACCTGTAAAATAATATTATTCATTTAAAATCATATTTGAAAGAGAGAGAAATGAAATGGGGTTTAACGTCTTACAGTTCTGCTCCTAAACTGGGCTAATGAAGACGGGCATACTCCATACAGTGTGAAAAAAAGAGAAAAATAAATTGTATTTGTTCTAGGGAGGTGTTATCAGTAAATATATTTTTTGATGTTTATATGTGTTGATGCTGACAAGTTTTATTGAGAATTAAAAGAAATTATGAAGACTTACATCTGTTTTAGTTTTACTGGTTGTCGTGTCCATATCCTCTATTTAAAAAAAATATAAAAGGTTATTTACTTCAGGAAATGAAATGAAATGGGGTTTAACTTTAATGTCCTACTTTTCTGTATCAAATGGGCTCATGAAGACGGACACATGCTCTGCAGTTTGCTATGCGGGAAGTATTGCCAGAAAAGCAGGATTAATTGAAAAAAAACAAAAACATTTTAGTGGGTTACTTTAAATCGAGATCATTTAATTTTCTTCTATTATTTTTAGAATTATATACCGTGGCGCTATTACATGAATTAAATGTGTTTTAACTGGGTTTTTTAAAATTTTAAATTTTATTACAAAACAAACCTTCATCACTGTCTCCGGGGTGAATATACTCTTTTAAATGAGCTTTATTTTTACGATAACATTTATTCCAAAATGCACATCGAGATCTTGCGGTCAAAGCTGCTGCCATAATTAATGTTTTGATCTACTGAAGAAAAAAAATAAGTTATTTAATGAATAAAGTTACTTATACTTGAAACTTAAGATTGTAAACATAAATATTTGAGTTAAGACCGATAGCTACTTTTTAGGGATCAACTGTCATCATTGATTTTAAATGGTACAATTTGAAGTTTCATTTCATGGAATTTTCCATTGGATTAAATTTTTGGAACAGGAACTGGGAGATGACAGGCGACTGCTACTCATCTTTGGTGTTCTTGTTTCTTTGATTATTGCACTTTGATTTTTAATAAAAATATGTAACATTCCAAGATCATGCCATACTGAGTTCCCGGTTTAATTAGGTTTCTATTTCAATCACCAATCGCTAGAGTTTATATATTTAACTGATGGAGCTTAATATGAATTAATGTCCACAGTACAATGTTTTAATTTTTATTGTAATTCTCAATATAGCCTACTGTAATACCCGGTACCGTACATAATTTAATATTTATTGTAATTCTCAATATATACTGTAAATAACATACATTATTTGATATTTATTGTTATTCTTAATATTTAAAGTAAATACCGTACATATATATAGTTTAATATATAGTTTTATATCTGATAGAGCTAGGGTCTATTATAAACTATAATATAAATGCTGATTATTGAAATATCTATATCTGTCATTTGACATTTAATTACCGATCTGATCATTGAGTTATCACTAATTATCAGAACATAGATCTTGTGGTCAATTAAAATTGCTTCAATATTAAATATCCATATAAACCAGAGAATGTGTGTGCAAATAGGCTAATAAATTAAAGCTACCTGGTAGGCCTACAGATATATTAGATGAATTAATTATCTGTTCTTATAAGTATGTCAAACGTACAACTGAAATTTTTTACCGATGCTTCTAATATAAGGTGTCTAAAGCTACATGTTCAGACTTGATTGTATTTGTACGATCAGTCCATTTTATAATGTCAGTAAACAACATCACATTTATTATTTGATTATTTTTAGAATAATAGATGCCTTTTTTACTTTACTTTGTAAATGTCACAGTCGATGTTCGAAAAGACACGTACAGTAATGTAGCCTTGGAAGAATAAAATAAATAGTTTGAATAACTTGCTGAAAAAAGAATTTACCAGATGTAAAAAGTAGGTCATAAATAAACAGCTATCTTCTCACTACCCGGCTAGGGCGATCCCAATCTAAAAATAAAAAATGACGTAGGGGTGTTTCTATTTTTAGAGTATACACAACGTCATAATGACGTCATGAGTAAATATAGAGTTCTGGTTATCAAGACTGATATTTGAGGTCGAACAAAAAATGGAAAAATAAAAATACGTTCCCAACATCTATTAGATCTAATTATTTCCAAATCAGTATCCCAAAATATTTGTTTTAAAAATGAGGTTAAGTTTCTTTTATATATACACAATAAGGTGCAATAGTTATTTTTTGATATAAAAAATAAATTTGTTAGCATTCACGGGATTATCGAACCTTCCAGATAAAATAAAAAGGTAAATAGTAAATACAGAATTTTGCTGTGTCACGCAGTAACCCTAAAATGTAAAGTCGGGAGTTTTAAACAGCAGTGTTGTTTTTTTCTGAATCTCAATTTACTGTTTCAACTGACTATATAACTGAATCCAAAGAATGGAGCAACAAACCATACCGAGCGATACGGAGAGGTAAAGATATGCTTTGTTTTTAAATTTACCAGTATGATATAATGATATTTTTTATTTGGTTCGTTTAGCTTCGCTTAACAAGACACTGTTATCTGGTGGATTTACATGTTGCGTCATTTCGGACTTACGACATTTCGGACTCAAAAAAATATGGCCTCGACGTTTCGGACTTGGGTAGCGCGCTTCGGACTCGGGAATAAGCTGTAAGGAACGGTTGAACACAGCCGTCAAATCAGCCGTTGACGTGTAATAAAGCCAGACCGTTTAGTCGCGTTTCTGTCATTGTACATGTAGATATTTGCCAAGTCTTCAGTCGCCGCAAACAAGAAAATAAACTCCCGCATGCCACACTGCCGGCTTCGATTTCGGGGACATGTATCACACTGGAATCTAATACACGGTTTAGTATCGCATGTTATACCATATTGATTCACGACAGATTCTTGGCAGAAAAATAAACGCGAATTCTAAAAATCACCTAAAATATCGTCGGGAACAGGTAATGACTCATTGGGTTATAGTCTAAAGAAAGTCTACTAAGTTTTATAAAATCTGAAATACTAATACGAAAGGGATGCTTCAAATCCGGAAAAAGGGGCGCGCTGAATCTATACCTGAAACAAGGCGTCCCCTATAGGTTTGCGGCAGTACCTGACACCTTTTATTTATTTTACATTTCGATTTATATAAAAGTATTATTTTTTAGTAAACCAACACTTTCGTTTCCATTTGTATAAAAAAACAACTTTGAGTAAACCTGTAACCATCACACGAGACTGGACAAATTTTGCGAACTTCACAATAACATGGGCGTTCTTGCCATGTTTTTCGTCCTACCTTATTTAGAATGATTGACAGTTATCAAGCACGCCCCAAGTCACGTGACATGAATCATGCGTCTCGACGGTCTCGACTGGAGTGCAAAGCAGTCATGCTGAGACCGTCTGAGGGTTGATGTCACGTTGTTGTTAGATATGTCGTGATCACGTGCACGACGTCACACGACCTACATAATGAGAGATTGAAGCTCTATTTGCCCAGTCTCTAGAGATTACGTTTTTTTCTGGTTTTTTTTGGGTTTTTTTGGAGAGGACTGGCCAATTATTGATGTGTGGAGAAGACTGGTCACCAGTCTAAGCGCAACGCTGCCATATCTATTATCAAATGCGCTATAAACGGCAACAAACACGGTTTGTACCTTGAACGAGTTCAATATCTAGAACGAGTTAAATATCTAGAATATTTTTTGGGATGAATTCACTATTTGTTTTTTAATGCGAGAGGACGTTGTAATAAATCCAAAGAATATACAAAATATTAAAATGTGTATTAAAATGCTCAAAGAAACGAAAACGAACCTCTAACTTTTTCAGCCAGTGGCGAAACTGTCACGGGAATGGGAATGATGTATTTCCATTTGTGAGACCTCCCAAAGTCAGTATCAGGCCTATGGGCTATTGGATTGTCTGAATCCGGATGGATGAAACCAGAAACGTTTTATAAATATGTTGGCTAATGTTTTCCATCCTCGACTCCAGTACCTCTTCCAGTACAATGTTACTTGTAGTCGATGGACATAAAACACATTTGCCCTATCGGTGTTTACAGATTTGATAGATAACGGTATAGGGATATTGATGTTGTTATCACCAGAAAGAAAAAAGTGTAAAAGTACAAGTTCATCCCAGTAGGGCATTGGCGAAGAAAACGCCTTGATAACTCAAGATAATGGTAGAGTTCCATATATAGTAATACTAGCTGATGGAATTGACATAGCGGACATCACACTTACAGAAAATATTGAAACCAGAAATTTTACAAAAGATATAAAATCCAAAGACGACGACTCAGATGTTCTGGTTTTGTGTGAGGCGCGTGATTGGCCGAGGATGCAAACATATATTTCAGGAATAGGCATTTGAGGCCGAAAACTAAAATCACAATAGCCGGAATTAGAGTCAGTGGCCAATGACTGCAAAAATAGGAATCTTTCCTCAAAATGATAATATGTTAATATTTGGGATTGAGTACTCATCTAAGAAACAATTGAAACACACAAGGAATTCAATATTATACCAGAAAACATCTACATATTAAGACTAGTAATCATTCAAAGACAGAATTTTCTTAATCGGTCGATAACTGGCACAATCACCCTAATATACATTTATATGGTCCGAAACGCTTCCCTTTGAAGATAATTTGACATTTTACATTTCCCGCCACTATCCGCCATCTTGGGTTTTTGATCTACTTTCTCAATACCTGTTTATATAAACTGAGATAGTACCTCCTAGTCCTACGTTAATTTAAAAGACATATTGTTGCTTTCTAATTTGTTTATGGTCTTGTTCGATTTTGTGTTATGACGTCACGTTCTATTTTTTTTTTTTTTTCTGACCCGATATTATTGCGAACTGACGACACCATGACGTCATAGCAACCATTTGACCCCAGCATCTGATTCAGTGATATCACGTTTATATTGACTCATAATACATTTATATGGTCTAAAACGCTTCCTTTCGGTGATATTTGACTTTGACTTTGTAGGCCATTTTCCGCCATTTGGTAGACCTGCAAATCCGATTTTAGAAGACTTTTGGTATTTTGACAAGAAAGTAGCCTACCCTAGATACAAAAACAGTTTCTGCAAATTTATTCGTAAAATTACTAAGATTCTACATTTACTGAACTAAAAGGTCGTCTGTGGTAAAGTCGTTATATTCGTAGAATTATGAACTGTATTTATCGAATTCTGCCTGGCTTAAAATAACAATTAACATTTACCATTTTCTGTTACACTTTTATTCAAAAAATAAAAATTAATAATCAATGTATGTTTATCTTTCGAAAATAAAATCATAATAATTTTTTTTAAAATATGTTTTGGCTGTTTTACAGTGCAGTCAGTTGTCAATCTCAATTTGCCGTTATAACCAAAGTAGGGCCGTTTTTGGCCGTTATGGTTTAGGGCCGTTATGACTACATCCCGCATTTCATTGACTGGCGTGCTGTTCAAGACTACTCCGGTCGGATTTATTATTTCCCTTTGCATGATAACAGAAATTTTTTACGCGAAAAGTCTGTTGCTGATCAAGTTTTGTCTTAAAAATAACTGTACTTTTACTCCAGTAAATATATTCACGAATACCAGAGCTACTATATATATTCTGATGTTAATGAAATGAACTGCATAGCTGTTTTACTAGAAAAGATACCATTTCAAATCAAGTGCCCTTTGAATTGACCGACTTCAATCACTTTTTTATAACAACAGTCAACAGCTCCGTGTGAACTTTAAACTACATTCCTACATTAATTTTATGTGTTACGGTGGTGTATCTCACCAAAATATATTTTATCATGAACTTTATTTATAATTTGTATCCAGTTAGAGCTGTGTTTAGTATTTTTCAAGTGGTGTAAGTATAGATCTAATGATCTATCCATCCTGCCCATCATGGAATGCAGGAATGGATACAATTTTACAAATCAGTTTCTATCTAACACTGTAACAGGTCTTTTCAGCCTTTTGTTTTCAAAGTTTTCACACAGGGCCTTTTGTTTCATCCCATATTTACATAAATCGTTTCTCCCTCCAATAGAACTGTTTCATACCAAAGAATAAGATTTAAAAAAAAGATCATGTTTAATAATTGTTTTGCCCAGTTGAGTTATACAGTACTTATCTTATAATATTACTCAATGTTTTTTTAAAATTGTGTTCCATTTATATAAGTTTGTACCCTGATCTTGTGATTTTGATGTCTACTTAGGCCAGTTTCGGGCTCCATTTTTCTGTTGGTAGATCATACTTCGAAAGTAAACTTAGTAGGCTATACCCGGTACATTGAATTAAATACTGAATTTGATGAATATTAATTATTTTAATTGTTGTAGTTTCGGAGTCTAAACGAAATTAAAAAATTTAATCCATGGTGTGCACACAATTTGATTGTACGTATTTGTTTGTCTATGAAAGAATATTCTATATAGGCCTTTTCCCTTTACATTTACATATAGGCCTATATGAGTAAAGTACGGTAGCCAAACATTCATTTTTGTTTAATATCTAAATCTGCAATCATGGTTTTATCACTCAGGGCTTAATCCTTGGTTAGATATACTTAACTGGATTATTTAATAAGTCATTATCACCAGCAGATAATTTTACCCCAAACTTACAGATGGCACTGGCTTAGTTATATGATCTACAAGTACAAAGGATGCAGAATATTGCACAATTTTCACATTCTTGGTAAATGCTGTGTGAATTTTAACCATTATTGGACTTGTAGTTAGCAGACCATTCAAAATCCCTTGAATTATCAGCAGCTTTCATTACATGTAGATCCAGTGTACATGTACCGCATGTATGATCAAATTCTGTAACTGGAAGGGACAAGTCTAAAAAAGATTTATATTTTTAAAACTTTTTTCAGGACTAGCTGGCTGACACCAAGAAATTGGTTTCGATGGAAACCCACTTCAGCGGGTCATTTAGAAAAAGTTGAACAAAAAATCCTTAACTGTAAGTTTTATTCATGTTGTGAATCTTTGTAAATTTGAAGCCATAGTGGCTCACTGTAAACAGTTAGCTATATAGGTCCAGGCAGGGTTCAAGAAATTCCCACTTTTTTAAAACATAGTTTTCACCTTTTTAGTGGGAATAAACATTGAGATGGGACAAAAACATAGCTCCAAAGTACACGTTGGTATGGACTTAAACAAACCCTTGGAAGTCTGAGGAACTTTCCCTGGCAACACTAAGATTGAAACTTGTGTGCCAGCACTTACTCGCGGACCCACCTTGCTAAAAAATATCTCCGTCAATATGAATGTTGTTTAAAAGACTTTTGTTTACTGTTATTTCATCTTATTTGTTTACAATACTTTGCAGATTGTAAAAATTTGTCAGAGAAAAAATTTGTACCTATTAAATCAGAAGAGATATGGACAGTTGTTTTAAACAAAGAAAAAGAGGAAGAACACACACCTCTTGTGATGGTTCATGGTTTCGGCGGAGGTGTTGGACTCTGGATACAGAATTTGGATGACTTGTCTGAGAAAAGAACAGTTTATGCATTTGATTTGCTTGGTTTTGGAAGAAGCTCAAGACCAACATTTAATCGAGATCCAAACCTAGCAGAAGCAGAATTTATAGATTCCATTGAAGAATGGAGGAAGAGTGTTAAATTGGACAAATTTGTTTTAATGGGGCATAGTTTGGGTGGGTTTTTAGCCAGTGCATACGCTATAAAATATCCTAAGAGTGTACAACATCTTATACTGGCTGATCCATGGGGCTTTCCAGAGAAACCACCTTCAAATCAAGGACAACAGCGACTACCAGGCTGGATTAGATTGCTAGCTACTATGATAAAACCATTTAATCCACTGGCTGGTTTACGGGCTGCAGGACCATGGGGTAGGTTTTCTTAATCTTTAATAGACATTTAACCCACTAGCAGTAGCACATTCACTGAGTCATGTGAACAGTTATGAACTGGGTTATATTCCTGATTGTTTTCAAATTTGAGTGAAGTCTGTATCACGACAGGTCCGAAACTGTACAGCGTAGTGGGCACTTACGGCTAGCCCCCCCAGATGAATTCACTTAAATTTGATATCGGTTTCTGCGTAAATTGAGTCTTGTCTTGTGTAAATTATTAATGTCCCCCCGCACTTACTAAAGCTGTATGCTACATGAAGTACATGTACGACTTGGATACATGTAGTTTGAGGTCATCTAGTAAGCAGTAGTTCAGGGCGGTCTTCAAAATAAGTGACAAAACCCAATGTAAAAGCACATTATTTTCCTGTATTTTGTTTTTAATTACCAGGAGCTTAAAAGGGTTAAATCAAGTGATTTGAAAAAATTGGTGAGAAATTGACCAATAACATCCTGATACGAATGGAGAAAAACATTTTTTGAAAACTGAAATACATGTAACTTAAACAGCATCATTCCAAGGGTATTCTTAATTCTATGCTTAAATTCAAATTTATTCAAGTTATTTATCTTTCGTGGTGATCATATTTAATGAATGAACAACCCTACCATATTGTAAATTAATACTGAAATTAATTGTTATATATTTGCATTTTTAGGTCCATCATTGGTCCGCCGTATTCGACCGGATTTAAGAGAAACATTTTCAGAAGTACTGGAAGATGATACTATTTTTAACTATATTTATCACTGTAATGCACAAAAACCAAGGTAAACATTAAACTTGTTTTGATAGTTATAAATACAGCATAAAAATATGAATATCTCTTGGTATGTTATTATCATCCATGTAAAACGTAGGTGAACGTCCTTCAAAATCCCATGGCTGGGAGCTATGGGTTTTTTTTTCAAAATGTGCTGTCAAAATCTATGTTACATTACTTTTCTCTAATATTTTCAAGGAATCAAACTACCGGTAGTCAATATTCAGATGCTTTTTATACGCCCACATATCTCAATTACTTCTACAGTTAAAAGCTCTTGTTTCACTTTGTAGAACCATGTAAACCCTCAATCAACGAAAATTATAATTGTCTTGTAAATGCCCCCCATTACCTACAAAAGAATAAATATGCGACAACTCTGTTGACGGCACAGACGATTAAGCTGCTGTGGGGAGTATGATTTGTTGCCTGGCAACATATCTCAGCAAATATGATTTGTGTTTTTCTATCTTAACAAGTTTGATTTTTTTTTCTCTTACAGTGGAGAGGCTGCTTTTAAAACCATGACAATACCATTTGGATGGGCAAAATTTCCCATGATAAATCGTATGACAGATATCCCCAGTCATTTACCTGTGACCTTTATTTATGGTTCCCGTTCATGGATAGATAGAAGTGTTGGTAACCGGGTCAAATATATACGCAATGACAGTCATGTAGACATACAGGTACGTTAATTTACATCTAGCTCATTTTATCTGGAGGTGGGTGGCTCAATTAGTAAGACCGGGTTGTCTGTGGCAAAGAGTAGGGTCGCCTGTCCCACCTTGTGGGTTTTCTTCGGGTCCTCCAGTTTCCTCCAACTGCTAAAGACCCATACGCGCAGGCGAATTATTGAAAATAAAATTAAACCATGTGTAAGTCAAGAAATGACCTAGTTTATGTCGAGTGGACGTTAAACCCCATTTATCTCTCTCTTTCACATATTTCAGTTAAATGAGTTGAGGTTTTAGTCAAATTTGATGAAATGTACTGGGAATTTTCAAAACATGTATCCATGAAGTTTGTAATTTCTTTCTAGATTATACCTGGTGCTGGACATCATGTATATGCAGATAAACCCCAAATATTTGATAAAATAGTGAAGAAAATTTGTGATACTGTTGATCATAACATTGCTTTAGAACAAAGAAAATCGCAATTAGCTACAGAAAAGGAAAGAAATTTAGGCGATGAGATGCAGGATGAATGATACCATATTGTATTGTGAGTTTTAATTTGTGTAAAGCAATGTGATATGACTGATACTTATATATGGTGTCTATATTTTATTTTACTTAACTCAATATTATGAATAACCAATTCAATCAATAATGATGTTATATTTACATGACACAGTGAACATTTTAAAATCAGTAGTCAAAAATGATATACCGTTTTTGTTTTGATTTTCTTATTTTAATTGATGCTTCACATTGTCTGTGACAGATGCGTATATTGCAGGCTTTATTGATCACACCTGGGGCCTGTTTCACGAAATATTAACCAAGATCAAATCAAAATTTTGTAATTTGATTGCACAATATTAAATTGATTTTAGTTCTTAGCCAATCAAAATTGAAATATCTACTAAAATTTGGATTTTATCTTTAGTTAAAATTTCGTGAAACAGGGCCCAGGTTCATAGTTTAAAAAATTAAAGGGATGTAACTCTATTAAACATTTGAAAACCACCAGCAGGCCAGGCACCATGATATTTATTAAGTATAAATGAGTCATGAGTCTGATAAACATTATTGACAATCATCAATGACACCAGACACTTATGATTTGATTCACCGTTTATCAGGAAATGACAAATGATTATCAGTGGCTTTAACGTCTAAGCTCCATAGACTACTTTGGTACTGCAAAGAAAATTAGAGAAAGGTGACATATTTTATACGGGTATGTCCCTGGACAGTCTGAAACCACCAGACACTACAGCTCCGTGGACCCCCTCAAACCATTCGAGTTATGTGATTAGCTCTCCATATTGTAGGACGTTGGGTGCTACAGCTATTCACATGACTCCGGTGATATGGTCAGGGAGGTCTACTTAGCCCTAGTTACTAGTCGTTTCGTGTGGTCCAAGTGCTAAAATACCATATTAATTTGAAGTTTTATTTGATGAAAGATGTACATGATTTAATGTTGTATGAAAATAGTAGTTTTATTTTTTTTATTATAATGTATAAGGCTATTAAAACAGAAGATAAATTGATTTTTTGTTGAATTTTTATTGAGACATTATTCTTATTGTTTTATAGGTTATTGTCATGAAATCTGTTCATCTTGTAATTATATGAATTATTTTTCTCTGTATATTTTAATGAAACTTCAACAAAACATGTGCCTTTTAATATTTCTGGAACTTTGGAAGCAATGCAGCTAACTGTTTTTATATTTCACAATCAGATTTCAGCAGATTTAATGCCACATGTATTTTGTAATCTTTTTTTGCATAATTACGTAATTTAAAAGTATTTTATTGATTTTGAAAAAAAATCTATTTGTGAAACAAACCAGGGCTGCCAGGGCTAACCCATGCCACATGTATTTTGTAATATTCTTTGCATAATTACATAATTTAAAAGCATTTTATTCATTTTGAAAAAAAGTTATTTGGGAAACAAGCCAAGGCTAACCCATATCAATTATCTAAGCCATTATAACTGAATACTGTTGACAGTGTTTGAAACTGAAATTGTAGAAAATGTTTTAACCTGAAAACAGTGGACAAGGCGGGAGGATTTAAGACAGTAGAAATAGACATGGTGATATATTGTCATATAAGACAAATAAATGATCTCTTCTTATTTCGTTGATTTACAAGATTGTCCACGGTGCTAACATAACGAATTGTTGTTTCCTGGTTCATAATAGTACAATCAATCTTGTTCTTTAAGAAGTGTGTATGTTAAAGAATTGTTGAATTTACAAGAAAAGTAAAGAATTGTTGAATTTACCTTTTCAATTGGTATATGTACCATATATAGAATAAAACGAAATGGGGTTTAACATCCTACTGTTCTGCACGACTGCGCTATTGAAGATGGGCATATGCAAAACAGTGTGCTTTAAGGATAAATGTTGTCCAGACAATGGCACTATGGCCTACTCTTAAATCGAATTCCAACTGCCAAGGGATCTTTTACATGCTCCCCATTGTGTACAAGGGACCTCACAAGGAGGATCCGCACCAGATAGTCCTGATGAACTTGATCGCCAAATGCAGGGATCGAACACAGGTTAATGCGGCAATGTCCTACTCACTAAACCATTGTACCTTACGGTTGAATAACCAGAACAAAAGAGAGTGGTCCTGTAGAATGCTGGCTTTACTTTTCTAAATCCTTATTCTGATGCTGCTGGAATATTCTCAATCCCTATTCTAATGCTATTGGAATATTCTAAATCCTTATTCTAATGCTATTGGAATATTCTAAATCAATATTCTAATGCTACTGGAATATTCTAAATAATTATTCTAATGCTACTGGAATATTTTAAATCCTTATTCTGATGCTATTGGAATATTCTAAATCCTTATTCTAATGCTATTGGATTATTCTAAATCCTTATTCTCATGCTATTGGAATATTCTAAATCATTATTCTATTGCTACTGGAATATTCTAAATCATTATTCTAATGCTATTGGAATATTCCTAATCATTATCAGAATATTCAAAATCAAACGAAACTATTAATATTGGTCTGTTTTTGTTTCTGTTTGGAATTAATGTATTTTTCATGTTTGTTTTGTTTAATTTAATATTAGTTGGTTCTGTGAATGAAAGTTGTTACCGGTGAATACTGCAGAGACAAAAAACAGATCTTACTAATAGTTTTAATTGAATAACAAATCTGTTTTAATTGCTTTGAAAATGTTACTTGAATTTCTATGTTTGAATATTAGTTTGAGCTTTAATGAATCATGTAATAAACTACACTTTTACACTTGGATTGGAAGAGTTTTATGTTAACACAACACCTATCATAGGCAAACAAAAAACCATGATGCAGTGAGCATAATTTTATTGGGAGCATTACAAGCATAATTGGGAACATAATAAGCATAATTGTGAATCATATAAAAAGAATGAAATGGGGCTTAACTAATGTCCTGTTCTTCACCAACCAGCCTTATGAAGACTCTCTAAGAGACATATGTATTTGGTCCTGATATTCCTGGGTGTATGCTTATGTTTAGCAAAGGCACTATGTATAAAAATGAGTACCCAGAGAAAACCCACGAGGCTGGACAGGGACCTTACTCCTTGTCATGTACACCTTGGCAATTTCTTATGACAGATAATATACAGAAACATATTGTATTCTTTCTTTGTATAATAAATGGGCCTTCCTTTATTAAAATATTTTATTAGATAAACAAAGACCGAGAATTCAATGAATACCCTTATTAAACTAAATATATCATGTGATTGTTTAGATATTTTATTATATGAAAAAAGACAAAAGAATTCAATAAAAAAATTTACTAGTTGAACTAATCTTTCTTTAAATCATTTTTATCAGGATATATGCCATCACCCCTGTCCGTTCGTGTGTCTGTTCACATTTTGTTTTGTAACCTCTACAGGTCACAATTTTTATTTGATTATGATGAGACTTGAACTTCCTGGATTAAGGCTAACAATTCACAAAAAAAGTCATATGTTGAGGATCAAAAGATGTCTGAAGTAATGCCCCCTGCATTTTATACAAAAGGTGACATAATTATGTACAAAGTTTGCAAACTCTGTGAAATTTTGTTGGTTTCAGATGAAGTTTAAAATATGTGTTAAGGATAAAAAAAAATGATTTTGGGACGCATCAAACCTTCCCATCTAGAGCTATATCCCCTGCTTCTACGCAAAATGTGATATATGAAGTTTGGTGACCCTCTAAAGGAAACAATTTTTTTTCGATTCAGAAAAGGCAAAACGATCTCGAATGAAATGAGTTCGATATTGGTGTGGAATTATTCATTCACATTCAATTCCATTATTTATGAAATACACTTGTGTTCATCTGATTAGACCTGCTAAAGAGGGATTTCTTGGGCCATTAATTGCTTCCCCCGGAACAGTTTTATATTTGTGTTTATAATGGACACTATTTGAAACACTGTATCTTACAATGTATATCATGTATATTTACTTTGGGTTATCTTGTTAATACACAGTAGACTGAAGAATAATATATGAAGGTTATTATCAACATTTTAAACAATGTTGCCTATATTTTTAAAACTTGGCAAGATAGCATAAGTGCGGGCAGTTGCTGCAATAGAAATGCCAACCACGGTTTATGGTCAGTGCCCAAATGGGTCAAATTGGCCATAATCCAAAATGGCCGCCGGCTTTGGCCTGTAAATTCCGATTTCCACCTAATTATCATAATATTATCGACTTTAGTATCAAAATATACGTTTCGGGGGTACTGAGTCCATTTCCATACACATTTTTATGATAGATGTTACCATCGTGTCAATATTGAGGGTTATTCATGGTGGCGGTCAGTTTGGGCGGGAAAATTTGAATTTTGCTTAAGCGTCAATTAGAAATAATATGGTTCCACTACTGATGTCTTCCGCCCTACCCTTGTTAAATACACATTTAACATTACCAGTATAGTAACTACAGACGTTATCCTGTCGCTGTCGGGTGTCATATTATATAGTCGGATGATCTGATCACATCGTTTGATGCAGGTTCGATACCTAGGCCTATATGCAACCACCTTTATGGACTACAGGCCATAACTAGAGATAAATTTCTGGGGGGGGGGGGTATCCAAATGCTGATTTTACCCAAGGGTCGATCAATAGAAAAATGTGCTATTTTACATAGCTTTTTAAAAGCGGGTTAGATATAATGATAACACTTTCAAGGATTCTAATTCATATAAGATTTATTTAGAATTCAGAGTAGTTCCATACAGGGGCGTTTTGGTGAATTTGGAAGTAGGAGCCCCCCCCCCCCCCCCTGGTCACACAGGAAAACATTCCTGATTCCATATATGGCTTACAGGCTACAACCAAAAATACTTAGACACAACTTATATTCTGATCACAGTGATAGCCGTCTTTGTTTCAATTTTTACCACTTATCAGCAAGTTGGTCCAAATTCATTTTGTCTGTGACATCGCTCTCACAAGTAATGATCATTAAGTTGTCCAAGCGATATTCGGACATCGTGGAGCGAAGATAGGTTTTGACAAGTTTCAAACGACTAAATCATGATCGCTCGTTCAAAGCTACGGATACGGGGATTGTTAGCGACAGTTGAAAGGCTTTGCACAAATTGGGATACCGTGACCACTTGCCCCTCAGAGTCCTAGCCGCACATCGCATGTCATTGGACTCACTCGTGTCTTTAATATCGTGGGAAACCAAATCCACTTCTGAGGACAAATCGTCAATTGAAGATCAATTCTATATATATTTGTGAGTTTCTTTAAATCATAGTCTGTTGCATCACATATGTTATCAGGTAACAAACACTGAAATGGGGCAATTAGACTACCTACGGACTCAGCCACATCATGAATTCACGATAAAGCCTGTCGAGAACAGCCCACATGTCTTTTCGGTAGAAAGCTTTCATGTCCAATTGCTGAAGAGTATCTGCGATTCTGCGTTACCATCAATTCGAAGGGGTGTTCTGCGTATACGATGCTTCTTGTTAAATTCATAATCACAGTTGACACCTAAACGCTGACACATGTCGATAGCAACATCAATGGTGCCATCCATACTCGCTTCATCTGATCTCATCGGATCTGCGGTTTGTTGAATGACTTTCACCCCTGATATAATGTCAAAATTTTCTTGTTGAACCTCGGCTACTGCTGCTCGTTAATGAAAGAAACACTGTAAGTCTGTAATACCGGAGAATCTGGTCGGTAAATCATGATTCAAATATTGATTCAAATATTTGCTTTATAACTCTTGAAATTTACCGACCGACGTGTTCGAAATTTCTGTAACGAAACAGTGTAATACTGAATAATCTGGTCGGTAAATCATAATGCAAATATTTGCTATATAACTCTTGAAATTTACCGACTGACGGGTTCGAAATTTCTGTAATACAAGTATAGAACACTGTAATACCGAAAAATGTGGTCGGTAAATCATGACACAAAAATTTGCTATATAACTCTTAGAATTTACCGACTGTCGGTTTCGAAAATTCTGTAACGAAACAGTGTAATACCGAAGAATCTGGTCGATAAATCACGATAAAAACATTTGCTATATAACTTTTTAAATTTACCGACTGACAGTTTCAATTTACCAACAAACACGAGAATCTACCGACTGAATGCAAAATAGTTGGGGGGTGGGGGGGGTACATGTCCCCCATACCCCCCCCCCCCCACACACACACACCCGTAGTACGCCTCTGACTACAGGTTGACTTCGCTGCTTTGGACGTATGCTTCGTTGCCGGGCAACCTATTTTAAAGGCTTCTAACGTCGTTAAATTTACGTATTTTATTTTTTGCTATGTAGGACTATGCACAGAGCAATTGCACTTTTAATTTTATCTATAAATAGATAAATCATATTATGCTGTCCTTAGTAGAATCTTATCCTATCTTATCTATAGGCCCTATACTGAGACTCGCGTAGGACAGGTTAGAAGTCTGCCCATGCAACATAATGCTACCGGTACATTAATTCACTTGTATTTCTCTAATAATTGCTGTTATTCGGTAAATAATGAATTTTGCACTAGATTGCATCATGCTTCTTGATCGAGGCTATAATGTGGCATGGGCGACAGCGAGTACTCAACCAATGAGAAATCACTAATTCTTGGGATTCCCCTCCTACATTAAGCGGTTTCATCATCACCAATATTGCTCATAGATACGCGTGTTACCCGTTACATTGTAGCCACATGGTTATCGGGCAGTGTTTAGTTTTAGTTTCACTAGTATTCTTATCTTTTAACCTAGTTAATAGGCATTAGATCATAATTCACAAAAAAATATGCCCGCCGTCAAAGCTAAACAGCTTGACACTCCCGAAGGGGATCCTGGAGATGCTGTGGAACTAAAAAGAACCTTAACTTTGTGGAATGGCGTGGCTCTTGTTGTGGGCTCTATTATTGGGTCGGGAATATTTGTATCGCCGAAAGGAGTGCTGGCCGAGGCAGGTTCGGTAAGTAAAGCGTGTGTCTCCCAGAGACCCATTTTTTTTTTTACAATTACAGGATTGACTCTCTTATATTTAATAAAACGTACATAGTATAAAGCAATATTATAGCCTAATCAGTCGGTACATAACTATAATATACATGTAGGCCTATATCACATGCTGTACAATATTGACGATCACAATACTAAGATAAACATTTGAACATGCATAATGATATTATAGGCTGTTTCATTTTTTTTTTATATACAATTATTTATTTATTTATTTATCTATAATATATCATATCTTATATCCTATAATTTATTTATTTATTTTCTATAAAAAAACATTTTTTTTTTATCCAATTATTTATTTTTTATATATTTTTTAACTGCCTTCTAATCTTCTGCAAAACACTATAACAGAAGATTATCTCCTTTGTACTGCAGACAGAAGTGTAAGAAAATATTTTTGGATACATATCATTATATATCCTCTCATAGTCATAATGACTACAAAACACTGCACTTAAGACGATCATTATCACAGCATTAACTATTCCAAGAAATTTAAATCATTTTTTTTTATCTGAATGTTAAATATAATATCAAACACTGTACACAAAAAAAAAATACTAAAAACAATCAATTATTTGAGATTTTCCTCTGCAGTTATTATGGCCTAGAGGGGTTAAAAAAAATATGCAAATCTCAATTCACTTTAAGTAGAATGCCAAAAATTGCAAGATGTAACTTTTCGAACAGCTTGGAGGAATCTATTGGTTAATCTATTTGAACTAGGCACTGGCTCCCTGTCTTTGTATCTCATTAAGCTTACACCAAGCAAATGTGTTAAATCCTGGTAATTAAACATTTAACACATTAAGGAATGATGCAAGGGTGTGACGCCTATAATTAGCTTTTATTTGAATTGGAGATTTTTAACTTTTATTTACATTTAGGTTGAATTGGAGATAACTAACATTTTTTTACATTTAGGTTGAATTCAGGATAATAACTTTTATTTACATTAAGGTTGAATTGGACGTAATTGACATTTATTTACATTTAGCTTGAATTAGGGATAATTCATTTTTTTTACATTTGGGTAGAACATAAATAACCATTCAATTATATGCCCTTCTTGTGGCTGTATATTGGCATCACCCCTGTCCCTCCATTCTTTCGATTGGAGATAATGAACCTTTATTTATATTTACTTTAGGTTGGCATGGCAATTGTTGTATGGACAGGTTGTGGAGTCATATCTTTAGTTGGAGCCTTGTGTTATGCTGAACTTGGTACAACTATCACTAGATCTGGTGGAGACTATGCCTATATTCTCGAAGCTTTTGGTCCATTTTTAGCCTTTTTACAGCTGTGGGTAAGTAAAACTTTAAACACAAACCTGTACAATAGTAGTACAAATGTCATAATCTTAGTACATGTACATGTATGTATGTTAATGGGAACCCAGTTCCAACGCCGCATTAACCATGGTGGGGGCCCTGGGGCTTGGAACATGTTGGGGGCCCCTGATCACCGACCGCGAGCGACGAATGCGCAAAGCCCCGCAAAGTGTGTCGGGGGCAGGTCTGTATGTAGGAGTAAGGACTGTAAAAGTGGGGGTGCAGCAGAGTGTTGGGGACGCCAATAAAATGCCCGAGTTACTAAGTGCGGAGCGGTGCGTGTGTGTATGTGGGGTGATCCCCTCGAAAATTTTGAAAATTAGACTGTCACAAACGCGTTTTCCACCCACTTGGAGCTGCAATCAAAGTCGCCCTGTGTGTCAATTCCGGCAGCGCTTTTTCTCATTAAGCACACTAAAATGGGAAACTCCTCTAAACTAGAATTTGTCCGAAACACCATAAGGCCATGTAGATAGGGCGACTAAAACGAACCCTTTAATGTTATGTGTTGGGTCAGACGCCGACCCAGAAAGAGGTAATAGGAGAGGCCCTTTGCCTTTGGGGGCGGCACCATCTCTGGGGTCCTTCCTAGAAATTTTTGAAAAATAACGATGCAGGAAATATTGGGGTGATATCTGAGTGGCGATTTTGTATTTTATTTTATTTTTTGGGAGAGGCATTCGCTCCTGGTGTCCGCGCCTGTGGTGGCGCCCGATAGCCTCCACATAAGAGATATCAGGAGGTTTGGATTAGGTGTAAGCGCCATTAAATCCGACCTACTCATCAGTGACTTGGGAGCATCACTGTGTGATCATAATTATGTATTTTATTTTATAACTGAAGGGTTGTCAATCTTTTTGGAGGGGTTGCCTTATTTTTCTGGAAATTGTCAGAAATTAGAGGCCATTTAGAAGTACCTTCCCCAGAAAAAAATAAAATTCTGCCTTATTTTTCTGGAAATTTTCAGAAATTAGAGGCCGGAAACATAATTTCCTGGCATTTCAGGCACCTGTGTGGAGCCATTTAGAAGTACCTTCCCCAGAAAAAAATAAAATTCTGCCACAAAATTAGTGCACTTTGACGTTATGGTGTTATTGGTGTTATTGACAAATCCATGCGAGTGCTATGAAGATGACATTTCTAGAGTAGGGGCTGGACGCAACTGAGATTTTTTGTGGCAGGCCCCCTAATGTGGGGGGCCCTGGGGCCTGTGCCCCATGGGTAATCCGGCCCTGCCCAGTTCACATAAAGATTTCTTCGGGCTGTAGGATTTTCAACCAAATTGGCGTTTTGCGAATTGGCCCGTTGTACAACAAGAAAAATAATTAATATAGTCTGTTCATTAAACTGAGGTAAATCTTGGGAGGTACACAAGGATATACTGCGGTCAACCCGTGTTTATACGTCCACATTTGCTCGTCGATACTCTAGGCAGTGGTTCTCAACCTTTTTTTGCCAATGGCACACCTTGGAACCCATGGCTAAATATGTGTGAAAAATATTTGAATTTTGCACAATAAAAACATGTCAAATCATAAACAACATACTAGTCATCAATAAATAGATAAAGCCTGTCATTGAGTCAACTAGCATGGTTTTGAATCCCAGATTGTACGGGGCAAGCAGTAGGGTTGCCTGTCCAGCCTCGTGGGTTTTCTCTGGGTCCTCCAGTTTCCTCTCACTGCTAAAGACCCCTGCACGCAAGCGAATTAATAAAAAATAAAATCAAACCATATGTTAGTTCCAAAATGACCTAGTTTGTGTGAGTTGACGTTGAACCCCATTTCTCTCTCTTTATATATACATTTATAAAGATAACCTGTTTGTGTTTTCCATTTTATTGCTTCACTTTCCGTTTCTTCAAATCTTTTGTTAAAATGATATTTGCAGTGTGTTTAACCAGTTCTATCACAAATTTAATAATGTCAATGTATAGGATATGTCTTTTTTTATTAGAGAGGAGTCCTAATTTAAAATCAATATTTACTAAATAATGATCAGTTAGCTGTGAATAGTTTACTTGTCAACATGAATACTGCTTGAGGTTTAAGAAATAAATGTGAAGTCACGTTGTGTTTTTAGAGAGTAGAATTCTGTCTCGTGTGTAAATAATGTAGCAGAAAAAAGCAAACCAATAATTTAAAGAGACATTTTATGCTAATAAATTATTCAGATTGGAAATAATTATATCAGACAATCATTTTGAATTTATTAGTAGTAGAAGTCTGGCCACTTTCATGCATAGGTTTTTATTTATCAAATATTTGAATAGCTGTACAGTTAGGCCAAATCAAACTAATTTTCGACAGTGGTATTCATTACCACAATAGTGTTTACGAATAGAGATTTAATACCATGTTACCAGAGTTTTCATTAATAAAGGTTACCACAGTATTTATGAATAAAGATTGCCTCATAAATATTAACCCTAACCGTAACTCCCAAATTATCTTCACAGGCTTACCCTAACTTTACGAAACCCAACCCTAACCCTACTTTGGTAACTAATAAACTGTTTCATTAAAACCAAGTCTGTCTACCCGTCACATTTTTTGGGACACAATAACTCTCCTCCTAATTGAGCTAGAATGTTCAAACTCGGTGTTGGTGTTCATTAGGTGAATACCTTGACTAAGGTTAATGATGAGAATTTTTTGCTTGGACTTACTGGTGATAAGATATTTGATTGGTCAAAAGTTTGGAAAATAACCACTTTGGTTCTAACTGATGGACAATGATGAAACTTAGTGTATTCTACTTAGACCAACTATAGATGATCGGTTTGATTGCTCGATACTTTTCAAAAAGATAAATGTGCAATTAATTAATATGTGTCAGCTATTCAAGATTGCGGTGGAGGACATCCGCCTCACTGTTGGTTTGTTTGTACTTATTCAGGGTCTAGATAAATAAGTAGCCACTCGAGTCCTGTCAACATTTTTTTTACTGTTTAATTTTAAAAACATGGAAGTTAAAAAATGCAAAATGAAATACTTTTCAGAGGAACAAATAAGTCCTTTTTCTTTTTGGAATTCTCACCCCCCCTCCCAAAAAAAAAAAAAAAAAAAAAGAATCCAAAACTTAATGGATGCTCTGGATGAACAAATGTTTCAATTGGTGTGGGCTAAGCATTACCATAATTGTTTAATGACAGACAACAACATGCAAATTGGTTTTCACTCTCGACAAAACGTAATTTAATATGGTGACATCCACTTAAAATGTTTGATTTACCTGTAAATGTATGTCTTTCAAAGTGTTGATAATGATCTTTTTATGAAGCTTAGTCAACATAGATTGTGAAATAAAATGAAATGGGGTTGAATAGAATAAAACCAAGTACGAACAATCCAAACCATTAGACAAAATTCGAAGTCTTAAAAACATCCTTCTTTTCGTCAATCTGGACTAATAGATATAGAGACAGGCACCATATGCAGTATGCTATGCTGAAAATTTTGTATAGACAACAGTGTTTCCGTAATAGTCTTTGTCAAATTTCAACTGCAATGGTGGACCTTGGCTTTTAATCCCATCCGAATGATTAGATGCTTGCTTGTTGTTCCTTGTGTGGGGGTGGGGGGGTGGCTGAAGGGTTAGTATGTTCGCGCTGTATCATAAGGTCTGTCATTGGGTCAACTGGCACATGGTCTTGATTCCCTGGTTGTAGTGACAAGGAGTTGGGTCGTCTGTCCAACCTCTTGGGTACTCTCTGGGTCCTCTGGTTTCCTCCCCAATTAAACCAGGTGTTAGTCACATATTGACCTAGTTTGTGTTGAGTGGACCTTAAACCACACACCTCTCTCTGTGTCTTTGTTTTGCTTTGCCAGGCCTCCTGTCCTGTTCCATTTACAAGCAGAAAATAGGCTCTAAAACACTGGGATCGAAATCAGGGCCTCCAGATTAGTGAACCAGCGCCAGTCATTGAGCCTTTATGAGGGCATTTGTTTCATTGCCTGGCTACCTATCTTGCCATTAGATAATGTTAATTTACCCAAGGTTGCAAGGACCTGCATGCTTTCGTATTTGTTTTTAGCAGTGCAGGTATTTTGTTATTTGTTATGAAGTGATGCAACTTGTCAATTGTCACTGATTACTTTGTACTTGTTTAATCCAGGGTCTGAATAAATGTTGACTCAAGCAAGTATTTTAAGTCGTCATAAAAATAGGAGTATTAACAACTATTAAAAAGAATAAACTCTAGGATCGTCATGTTATTGAACAGGTGTATGATGCAACCAGCAGAAATCCAAGTGTTAATAATGTTTATTAATTAAACTCTAACAAAATCTATTTACTTTGAAACGCTCCATCGCAGACGCCAATATAATACTCCACTTAAAATGTCTTGATAGGTGTATGATGCAACCAGCAGAAATGTTAATAATGTTTATTAAGCAATTTAACCTTTAAAAAAATCAAACCGGTTTGAAATACTCCAAAGCAGACGCAAATTATAATACTCCATTGTTAGAAGTCACTTAAAATGACTCTACATTTTTGAATTAGGTTAAAAAAAAGATTATTGAATTTTTACATCTGTAGATAAAGCCAATCTTAAGATAAAACCATTTTTGTTTGTGACGGTCAACGCACTAAACTAAGACTAAATTTAGTAAACAAGCCGAAGAGTCTCTTAAGAAATCAAAATAAGAATTTAATACTGTATTATAGACAGGGCCAGCGGAAGCAATTCTTGATGGGGGGGGGCTTCCATTATAGGTCCTTATAGGCAAGGGTCCAGGGGCTGCAATAACCTTGAGAAAAGAGCACTTGCGGGCAAATTATTAAGCCCCCTCTACTCTGCCGGCCGGGCCTGATAGAGCTTGCTCAATCAATCCAATTCAATGCCGGTTACTGAAATACATGTAGGGTTTAATTATAACATCCTATATTTCTGCACCAAATGAGCTAATGAATCCAGAATATCTGTGACATTATTTATATACCCCCATTCAAATGTGGTCTTGTATTGTTCTTAAATGCGATGTGTTGAAAATTCGTAAAAACTAGTGATGGAAATAATGTATTATTGTTTTCTGGTTTCAGTAAAACTCTGACTTCTGTACTGTACTTCACAGATTTTTAAGTTGACTAATTTGATCCATTTCAAAGTATTGTGTTGAGTTATAATTTGTAACGATTTTAGTCAAATAAATCAGTGAAATTTATATTTTTGTATATCTCTGGCCCACTTGAATGGTGGCTAAATTTTTAGTTCATGTGGCGCCTGAATCGAAATGTGGTCTCGTATTGTAGTCACCTTGTCTGTCTGTCTGTCTGCCTGCCTGTCTGTGGGTCATCCACAATGGTAAATGCTCTAGAGGCTAAAGTTATAATTTGATAGACTTTATATGTATACACAGTTTTTATATTCATTTAAGGAAGTGATTTTATATAAGCTGATAAAACTTGTTATCGTATCCTGTATTTATTATATAAATTCTGTAAATTTAAATGAATAAAAAATATTGTTTTGATAAATAGTCATGAGATGAATAAGCCAATTAAACCAGAGCAATTGAACACCATGTTTTTTTTTTTACTGCTGGTAAAATTAAATTTCTCTATTTTCAGGTAAATTTGATCATTATTCGACCGACAGCTCAAGCGATAGTAGCTCTAACATTCGCATACTATTTTCTACAACCATTCTTCAGTACATGCGATCCACCAGAAAATGCCATTCGATTACTTGCTGCCTTGTGTATCAGTAAGTACAATTTATTTTCAAAAAAAAAGTATTTAATTTTTTATGGATCCCGCACAGCTTATACAGTGTGGAGAATAGTATACAATTTCAATTTATAATTTTTGATTTGATTAAAATTTGTTTCATCGATTTCACACTTGTTTGGAAATACATAAAGAGGAAGGAATTCAAGAATCCTGTCACCAACTATATAACCTGTTGCTGGTGTAAGATTGGGAACCACAGTGGTTCAGTGAGTAAGGCTGTGACTTACTAACCATGAGATCCGGAGTTCATATTGCAATCTTGGTGTTGACCAAAAAAGAACCTCCGGATTTTATGTTGTAGAGTTTACCCTTGTCAGTGATGCAGGAAAACAGGCCTGACAAATATGTGCATCTGCATGTATTTGTTTGGATGGCATAATAGTAGGATGTTAAACCCCATTTCATTCATACATTCATTCATAAAAAAATCTCCTGAGATTCTGGATACATATCGGTATGCACGTAAAAAAGAATCCTTGAAAGATGGAATTCGAAGAGTAGGCTTAAAATGCTGCTACCTGTCTTCATTTCATGGGTTGGCCATGTTTTTTTTATCCCATCCAAACAACTAGATTAAAGGGGGGAACTAGACTCACTGAGTGAATTCTAAACATAAATTTGATTGAAAGAAGCAGCTTTGTTACGAATATATATAAACCTCAATCAATTCCACTCCTGTTAACTTTGATGAATCTAATTATCTCTGTTGACTGCTAGGTATGGCTTAATTATCACTAAAACTAATTGACACAAGAAAACATACATTTTTAGGTTCTAAATACTGGTAGCTTATTAATTACTGATGCCATGATACAATTCAGGGAAATGGCTTGTCAGAACCAATAGAAATCTTTGTTATATTACTGAACCGTTTATTGTTAAAACTGGTTCTAATTATAAATACCTCATGTTGATACAAATACATAGTTCCCTTCAAATGATCTTCTGGAAATTAAAGTCACCATTTTCTCGTAACAATTACATAGTTCCCATAGTTCCCATAGACTTAATTTCTACTGTTGCCTGTTAATTAGTTCAACACCTGTTTTTTATTATCACCTTGGATCTTCAGTAATGATTGGCATGCCTTTTTTTATTACCCAAAATCATTTGACTAACATTGACTACAAAACATCAAAGTTGCACAATAATTAAAGAGTTTTAGATTTAAGATCAGGTTTCATCAGATCTGATTTTCTTTGATGTTTTTTGACATCTTTGTGACATAACAACTAAGATTTTTATGAAGGTCGTAAAGATTTGCTTGTTTGTAATTGTCATGAATTCACAGTTTCAAATAGTTTTTTCTATTAAAAACAGAGACTCAGATCAATTTTCTTTATTATTTGTTCTTTCTAAACTTGAAGTAGGGTATAATAATTATAATGAACAATGGAGGATGGATTCCAAGTCATATTTAAAAATTCTAAAATTTGTCATTTTGTTTAAAGAAAATACCTGGCTAGACATGTAAACAAAATGTCTAAACACATTAATGAGCCAAGTAACTTTTGAATAGAAAGTCTTGCATCATGGTATATCCTTGTCTGATGTTTTACAATCAATGATGATGCAATCAACTGAGATTTGTTGTTCAGTTTACACATTGATTGGTGGGATTAAATGACTGACTGATCTCAAGGTTATAAATCGATGAAATCTACATGTGATTGATCCACTACATAACTACCATACAACATTAAACATGGAAAACAAATCTCATAGAAATCTGTCCTTGGATAAATGCTGTAACAAAAACCCTCTGAAAATGAAGATATCTAATGAAAATTTTTATGATTGAAACTTTAAATGACTGTTAATGAGACACAAAATTAGTATTTTTATTTGACTAGTTTTTTATCATCAAGATTTTAATGTTATTACTTCTTTGAGATGTCAATTATTGTACAAATTTTTGCTGAAGTTTTAATTGCTGCTTCCTTGATCCAGGCAATGAAAAAAACCCAGCAGCTAATTTCTGATTTTGTTCATTTCAGAAAGTACATTTATTAGCAATTTCTTGATTTTGATCAGTCAGTGAAATTCATTAGTTTAACCTGTGTACAGGTAGGCTATATATCACCCACGTCATAAATTACAAGGTTTTCAGGATATTTTTAATGCAATTCTAAGTAGATGTTTGAAGTGTTGTAGATCTAGTTTAGATAATTTTGAGGGGTACTTCGTAAAGAAATCTGTTGTAGTCTTGTTTGGATGGTAATTGGAAAAAAAATATGTTTATTCTTCCTGAAAAACATAGTATTTGTACTTAATAAACCCTGTGCTTGAGTAAACAAGATTCAACTGCTTCTATGCAAAATGTCACAACTTTTAAGTGTCAAACAAATTTTTTGTATTACATGTGCTTGTATTTGTGTGCAGAAAAGCAAACAGTGATACTGTATACACAAGATAGCATCTGTTTTAGAAGTTAATCCAAGCCAAGCACAATAAATAATTAGTTGAAGAGGCTTCTATATTTTGACTACTTATATCACCTTGGGCGAGAGCACAGGTGCCGGTGACGCGGAAAATATTTCAAAAATAACATCAAACTATGACTAAGTATATGTCTAAAGTACTCTTCAGTCTGTTACGTCCATGTTTGTAAGCAAGATATCAAATAACTGGTCTGATTCCAATTTCTAACTTGGACGTGACAGTGGTGCAGGCAGAGCGACTGGCAAAGGACAATAATGTATTGTCGTTCATATGGGACAAAAAATCAAGTTGTGCACATCAAAAAATATTGGTGTGTGCATAAAAAAACCCTTGTCAGTTTGAATTTAATAGTGCCACTGCCCAGGCAAAATTGCCCTCATAGCACACTATGGTTTATGCTCGTCTTCATTAGCCCTTTCGGAGTAGGACAGTAGGTCATTGAACATAAATTTTGTCTTCAGCTTTGCATATCCTTAGGAATGTGTTTAAAAGAAAGACATCTATTGTTGTCACTGTCTAAAAGATTTGAATCTAATAAAATGGAGTTCAAATAATACTCTTCTGCACCAGGCTGATGAAAACGACCATGGACCTTGCAGATAGCTATGAAGTGTTTCTACCTTCACTTCATCAAATTCTGTCAAGGGTTCTTTAACATGCATGCCAGCATGTACATGCAGGACCTTAGATTTTTGTCCCATCTTTCCTCTGACCTGTACCACTGACAAGGAGATGTACCATACTGGAAAAATGTGGGAAACTTTCTCCGCAAACACCAAACCTGTTTGTTATTGTCCAGAAATGTTACCAAAGTGAAGGCCATTTTGTAAGTGTGTTTGCTTTTAAACAGGTGAATTACAGCTTCACTTGTTATACTGTGACAAGCTATGCCAAAATTGTTCCACTAGAGTTCATGAGGTAACAGCTGAAGTAGATTAAAAAAGAAAGAAAAATACTGATACAGTATCATACAGTACATATTGATTGACATGTCAACAGACTGCATTTCTCTTTTATTGGACAAAAAAGTAGGTTAAAGTTGGGCTTCACATAGAATGTTTTATTTTACTATGCTCGAATTAATGGTTTTAGTTTTACCTGACAACATGTCAGACATAATTAATGAAATTTTACCTGACATTTTGACCTTTGTGTCAGAGATTTATTATAAATATAATTGAAAACACCCATAAAAAAAGCAAACAGTGCTGGACAAAATGACAGGCACCGGAGAATGGGCCCGTAACCAGCTCATAAAATTTGGTGGGGCTAAGGGATTTTTTGGAGGGGCTGAGGATGTTGCCGGTTAAGAGCGCTCGAAAGAAATCATTATTGTTGGCAAAATATTTAAGGGGGCTTATTCGATTGGGGGGGGGGGAGGCTAAGTCCCCCATAGCGCCCCCGTGGCTACGGGCCTGCCATAGGGTATGTGTATCTGACCAAGTCAGAATTTGTTCCTGTCAATGTCTTGTGACAGATGCCTTTTTTCCAGGATGTATATAATGATAATACAATCCGCCTAAGTTCGGCCTTACCAAATTTTATTTTTCCGCAAATATAAACATTTGTTTGAAATTTTAAGTATATGTTTGATATGTGTCGTATTCTTTTCCTGGGCGGGTGGGGAACAAAGAGGCAATGCAAATAACTCCCTGTCGACCCTGTGTGACACAAACTCTTAAACCACACCACCGATGAGCCACATCACTGTTAAGCCTTATAAGCAATTCGTACATATAAATTTTGACTCCAGTTCCTTGAACAAAATTAGAGAAAATTGATATAGGCCTATCATAGCCGGTACATCCATGGACATTCTGTTCCTTAGACTGACTGAGATATGTGAAATTTAGGGCGGTTTCGGGTAGTCTTAAGTACTTAAAGGGATAAAATCGGTCACGTTAACTGGGTAATGGATGTATGTACATGTATATGAGAGATGGGTGATCCATTTTCATAGCAAACATTCCTCCACATTATACTCTTGACACCAATCATGAAAAAATGTAGATGAACAATATAAAATATGACCTGTATTGTTAAATAATAGAACAATTACAGCCACATGTAGCCTATATTAACCAATTTGGGGTTAAACAGTAGTTTTATTGTGAGAATTGTATGACACAGTATAGTAAACATCTGTAAAACAGAAATTGTTTCCCAGCCAAACAATTATTATTGATACCACTTGAATAGACAACAAAAGTTTACGTCAACTGTCTGTCGTTATTTAATAATGTATTTTAAATAATAAAAATACCTTCCCAGGTACAAACTGGTTGATTTCATGATATATTTGGACTAAAAACATATTTAAACTACTGTACTTCCTCAAATACAACCCTGTGGTTCTATTTCGTTCAGCACCCAACCCTCAGGTTCTATTCGAGATCCGGGTTATAATCAAGTCCGGGTTTTCAGACCCAAATTAATACTTCAAAATTTTCTATAGCAGTGACATTTTGGACAAGTAAAACAAGCAGACAGGGTCGGTCTTGCAAATACAAAGGCTAAACTCTCTGTGCGCGACATGAGACAATTCTAGTTCCTGTGCAGGGATTATCAATTAATTTATATTTTGACAGGGAGTATTCAGTTTTTAAGTTAGACCCGGGTTATATCAGAGACCGGGATCTTTTCGAGACCCGGGTTGTATTTATCTCAACACCCCCTTACCCCCGGGTTCTATTTGAGGCCCGGAATGTAATTGAGGCCTGGGTTGTATTCGAGAAAATACGGTACTTAATCTATCAAAGTTTTGCTTCGAAAGCTTCTCAAAACAATGTATTTGTGAGGGAATACCATTGCTATAAAAATCTTTTAAAAGAAGCCATGTTTGTGTTACGTGACTTGGCTACAAAGTACCTAGCAACAGGTACAAAGACTATGTTGCCCTTAATCGCTGTCCATTTATCATAAATATCAAAGTCTAATTAATTCTCAGATTATACACTGCCCATGTCTTTTTCCATGATTTTTATCTCAGAAACTGTTGTACGTTTAAGCTCTCCGTCAAGTTTATCAACATATACATCAAGCGCTTACTAAGGCTGAGTGATCAGACAATCTTTGTGTGCAACCTGTGATGTCAATTGAGCAGACATCCCTAATTGTGGGATTGCCGGTTAGGGAAACTATTTCATTTTTATCCTTTATGAGAATCCATTTTTTTCCAGTAAAATTAGATGTTTCTACTTTCCATATATACCAAAATTGCCATACTTTTTTTTGAAATAACCATATTTGTGGGGAAGTGTCTTTAAAAAAGATTGAACAAATGTATCAAAGAGTGTATGACTATCTTTTTTTTTTAACCTTAAAATGGGTCTAAAACCAGAGGTTAGATTCTGCTCCATAGATTCTGTTCCATAGATTCCTAAGATGATTTCATAAACTTTTATAAACAATATTTAATATTATAAACCGTTCATGTCTTATAAAGTAGAATATACTATGTATACTAATTACTATAAATGTATGTGTAATTCCATTTAGGGAAAGTTGCCAAATTTCAACACTGGTGTCGAAACGAATAACCCCCAGATAGATCTTGATCCACTTGCCCAACCGCTCTGACAGAGTAAGAAAATGTTGACATATTTTTGTTTTGTAATTCAACATTTAACGGATCTTTTTATATCCGCTGTGTGTTGTTCAACCAACATGCCCAGGTTGGTCCCTTAGATTTTTGTTTATAGCAATGTTTACTTTAGAGGTGTTATTAGTTCTGGGTACATTCATTATGATATATGCTTTTTGTATGGGACATGGTTGAGTGAACCAAAAATACATTCAGTACAATTTATGAAACAATGGTTGTCAGCTAGACCATGGAGATGAAATAAACAAAAATCTTGGATTAGACTTGACTGGAGAGTGTCTACATAGACATACTATACTAGAGAATTTTTGTTATCTCGCCCCTTCCGAATATCTTTCCATCACATCTTTATGTGATTATAATTGCCTGGATTATATATATACATGTATATACAAATACAATAGAATTGTCACCAGCCTAAAATAGTAGGGCTGTACTATTAACGTGATGTTTTCTGTCCTTCAGACTTTTGGCTACAGGAGCCACAGTGGTTCAGTGAGTAAGGCACTGGATGACTAACCATGTCCAGTTGTGATTCTGGTGTGTGTTTTTTCAGTCTGTTTTCTCCTTTTTAGTGGACCATCTTCATTAACCAACTTGGTGCAGACACGTAGGATGTTAAAAACCCATTTCATTTCATTTCCAGGGTTGCCAGATCATTAATACATGTCAGATAAAATTCAAGCCTGGAAATATTAAATAGCATAGACAATTTCAGAAACAAACTCTGGCTTTGTCAGGTACCAGTACATTTGTAGGGTTGCTTGGCAGAATGGTTTAACACGTGCACTTTAGATGATAAGGGCTGTTATTGACATGCTTTTGATTATACGTGACAAAGACCCATACGTGCATTACTTGTAAGAGAATTATTGAAATAAAATCGAATTATATTTCAGTCCTGGAAAGATCCCTTTCTCCCTCTCTCTCATTATGTCTTTTTTCTGTGGATTTATTACTATTGTTAATATAAGTCCAGTATAAAGTTGAAAATGTCAGGTACTAACTCATTTTTAGTGCCTGACATTTTTTCTGTTACAACACCATTATTTCTTGGCCTGTTTACGCTTATCTACCAAAACTGACCTCAGCAATTTCATAATAACCCAAAAAAAAACAGCCTTATCTAAAAAATTATTCTGATTTGCTGATAAGAGATTGGGGTTTATAACCTTATAGTCAAGTTTTCGATTGTTCTAGAATAAATCTTTGGTCATGTCTGTGGTCACTTGACATCAAAAGATTGACATCGTGACATTTTAATGGTTCTGATAAGTTTAAAATAGATATAATGACCTGAAGTTTGAATTTTATCCTGATTCGTATAAAAGAACACAGTGACCGACATTCCTGAAAAATAGATTTTTAATTCTACTCGTACATCAGGAGAGTGGAATGGGTTGAAGAAAGATGCATAATATAAGCGGTGTTTACAGGTCTTTTGGGTCTCAAATGTTAAAGAGATTATTAATTAGACAATTATTCACATGCCAAACCGATAATAAACTCTAAGACCATCAGATGCCAAACCGATAATAAAATCTAAGACCATCAGATGCCAAACCGATAATAATCTCTCTAGATCATCGGATGATTTTGATTTTCAATGGATCATTCACTTAACCTTTTTGCGTATACAAGGGGTATTTCCAATTTTGGGACCCCACGACCATATCCTTAAGTTTGTAAGGAACTGGTTCATAATTGTCTTGCTAGAATTTTATACGTTGTCAGCTACATAATGTCGAATATAATGCAGTAAATAGAGAATGGACGTGAGGCAGTGGCAACATTCATCATTTGACAAGAAACTACTAGTATTTCATTATCGTATACAGGGGTTTTGTGGACCCCCTCCCCTTTCCTTTCAATTTTTTACTGGTTAAAAATACCTAATTGTAGTGGTGCTGGACCAAGGGCCTGGCAAAGGATAACATATAGTATTATTGTCATTTGGATGGGATTAAAAAAAACCAAGACCCTGTGTACACACTGGCATGCCTGTAAAAGAACCATTGACAGTTGGAATTTAATATAAGAGTAGGCCATAGCACCACTGTTTTGAAAAATTCCCTCATAGTCAGAGCACACTGTATGGTGAATGCCCATTGTTATTAGTACATGATTAAGATGTTAAACCCCATTTCGTTTCATTTCCTTTTCCCCTGTCGGACACCACTTAATATTACCACAGATCCCAACTGGTGCAATGACCCCAGGCTGGTAAATACTGTTTAAAATGAATCAAGGGGAATTCTTTCAACAATGTGCATCCTTGCTTAAGGAACTTCCGCCAGGTGTCGCCATTAAAAATGACATTATCGATGGTAAGAGAACTGTATTGGTATTAAATTCCATATTAACGAGAAAAAATACACTAGTTTGTAATGAATGTACAGGAAAACTGTGCTATAAGGTAAACAATAAGGTCACGTGGGTTGCCCCGCAAAATTATGTCCGTTTATCTCTAGCGAGGACGCCCATTAGACCTACAATTCCAGATTTTACTTTACTTTGATCAGCTAAAGCCACATGATTTCATAATATGTATCTAAGCTTTATCTCAAGATAATAAATCTACCTGAGGTCACGAATGAACTTCCATCGGCAAAAATCATATGTTAAGACATCAAAACGATATTCCCACGGCCTTAGCTTAATTGTCCTTGTTTGTGCAGAAAAGTAAGACAATGAAATTGAATCCTATTTCATTTCCAATCTACGGTAATTCAAAGACAATATATTACCAGTAATTTTGTAGTATGACCTTAAAAAAAGATCAAAGTAATTTGGAAAAAAAGTAAATTATAACACCCCATTTCATTTTAATTTATTTCTAGTCCGCCAATGTCCTATTTCTAGTCTGCCAATTCGAATATGATATATTTTACCAGTGATTTTGTAGCATGACCTTAGGAAAAGATCAAAGTAATTTTGTTTGAACTTTAGAGAGTACTAGTATAATACCAATTACAGCAGGATGTAATGGTTATATTTGGTATAAATTGTAGATCTAATTTCAGGATAAATAATCCCATGAAGCAGGACATTAAACTACACAATAATTATGGTGAACTGAATTGACTTTTGATTATAGAAAATCTCTCTAAAACCGAGGTATAGGCTCAAGGAAATATAAAAAAATTGGTTAGGGTTGGTGATTTTGGCTTAAGAAAATGGATTAGATTTAGATTATAAATAAATAGAATGATATTTTTATCTGCATTTGTTTCTGTCTTATTAATTTGAATAATCTTATCAAGATTATGAAATTAAATGAAATAGGGTTTAAAATCCTACTCTTCTGCATGCACCTAACCCGGGCTAATGGAAAACGGGCAAACGTTATCAAGATTATAAAATAAAATTTTGAAAATTGTGGACCATAAAAATGGGCACTTAGAGAAAATTATTGGTATCCACCAGTTTTGCATTTGTAATAGAACTGGTTAAACACATTTCAAATTTAATCTTAACACAGAGATGTTTGCTACAGATTTTTTGTAACAAAGAATTGAATAATCAGGAAAAGACACAAATCAAAGAAAGCAGTTATTGTTACTGACTATCTATTTCACTATATAGTAGAGACTGTTTATATCTGAAATGAAATGGGTTTTAACGTCCTACTGTTCTACTCCTAAACGCCATACAGTGTATTCTATGATCGAAATTTTACCCGGGCAGTGACGCTACGGCCTACTCTTATATTGAATTCCAACTGCTCGTTTTTTAAATCTGATGATCTAGAGTGTTGATTGGGGCTTACCATGTGAATAAATATAATTTATATAAAATTTGAGACCACATAAAAGATCTGCATAATCAGATTTAACTTTTACATGATTCATCTTTAAGTAAACATGATCCTTGTCTTGTTGAGATGTTAAACCACATTCCTTTCCTTTCCTTTGATGTAGTGTTTTTCATCATTGTAATATACCAGCACTCGTTTAAAAAAATGGAGAGCACACAGGGTGATTAACAAAAATAGAAGCAGTAAGCTACTGAGAAGATGTTTTTTTATTATAAGAAGATATTTCTATTTTAAAGATGCCTTCCAGTGTAAAGAGAGAGAGAAATGGGGTTTAATGTCCACTCAACACAACTAGGTCATTTCGGGACTAACATATGGTTTAATTTTATCTCAATAATTCGCTTGCGCGTAGGGGTCTTAAGCAGTGGGAGGAAACCGGAGTGCCCGGAGGAAACCCACAAGGTTGAGAAGGCGCCCCTATCTCCATGCCCCATACGCTCACACCAGGGCTCGAAACCGCAAGCCAAAGGTGGCCGGCCAGCTAGAAGTCGAAGCGCGGCACTCTAGACCACTAGGCCATCCAAACCCCCCCGCCTTCCAGTGTGATTTGATGATGTACTTAAACTAAAATCACATTCGAACTCATCTAACTTTCAAAATTACTCAATGCCACAAGAATCTATTTTAAGGCACCTTGTTTGCCATGTTTCTTGATTAAGAGAGAATCGAATTCAACTTGTCTTTGACAGTAATCGCTGTTCATTTACTATAAAGTTTACATTAATTTTTGGATTATCCTCTGCCAACTTCTTTAATCACAGATTCTATTGATGTTTCATGCTCTCTACGTTCTCACAACTGTTATGTTAGCCATTAGATCAATATGTCACTCGAGGAGACAGACTGACAGTTAAAGGCACCCTTAAATTTTTTGTCCTGTGGGTTCCCCATTAGTGTTTTTTCTTAATAGTGAATCCAGTATATTTCATTTAAGATTGGGTCTCTACTTTCCAGCCTCTGGCTTGTGACTGTGGTTTAGAGCCCTGGTGTGAGCGTATGTGGCATGGAGATAGGGGCGCCTTCTCAACCTCATGGGTTTCCTCCGGGAACTCCGGATTCCTTCCACTGCTAAAGACCTCTACCCGCAAGCGAATTAATGAAATAAAATTGAAACCATATGTTAGTCCCGAAATAACCTAGTTGTGTTGAGTGGACGTTAAACCTCATTTCTCTCTCCCTCTATATTGAAAATAACTACCCATTAATTTTTTTTGGGGGGAATGTATCTTTAAGTACATATTATATTACAGTTATACCATTACCAGTACATGTACATGTACCAATAATCTACCAATGTATTTAACAGTGAGCTAGCTGTAAGTCGTGACGTAAAAACTTTGGCATTCATGTGTGTAAAGTGTTTTTTTTTTAAAAAGCACTCATTCCATTTTTTTTCTGGCAGAAATCTGTGTTATGTTTATATTTTGATATGTGCAAAGTGTGTTTTTTTAGAGCACTCAGTGCCATGTTTTTCTGGCAAAAATTGTCATGATGCTTTTATTTTGATGTTTTCTGCTTTTGGCATGCTATCTAGATGAAAGATAAGAAAGTATTTTAGATTCTCATCAGCTAAACTTTACAAAAAAAACAAACAAAAACCAAACAAAACCCAAAACAATTTATTATAAACTCAGTTCATCGAGTCCAAGAAATTATTCAATTTCTCCTGGAACTCTCTCAGGTGAAAAAAGAAAAAAATTGATTATGTACATGTTAATATAGGCGTAAAGTCTTTAGATAATTACGGTCTGTTTAAATAGGAGGAGTGCCAAACTGCAATACGATTACCAGGAATAATGATAACTGGTATAAACTCATGTATATCACTTTTTTCAAGCAACGAGGGTAGTCATTAATTACATTTGTACATGTAGCATGTACCAAAATGTTAATGTTGTATGTCATCTACAGTAATAACTAAGCTGTAGTTTTATTTCTCTTGTATTGTTGGCATCCAACTATCGGTATTTTCTTTGTGATAATCTGTATGAAAATCTACACCATCACATATGTGTAAAAGGGGGGTGGTGGATGGCTGAATGGTTAGCACGTGAGCGCTGTATCATACAGCCTGTCATTGAGTCAACTTGTGGTTTTGAATCCCTGGTTGTACGTGACAAGGAGAAGTGTCGCCTGTCTAATCTTGTGGTTTTTCTCCGGGTCCTCCGGTTTCCTCCCACTGTTAAAGACCCCTACGCACAAGCAAATTATTGAAATAGAATTGAATCATATGTTAGTCCCGAAATATCCTAAGGCAGACAAACTGACTTATCTTCATAAGACACTTCGTCTGCCTACCAATGATATGTTCAAAAAATTAATAGAAAAAGTAGCGACACAGATTGTAGAAACATTGCACGGGGTGCTACAACATTATCCCAAAATTAGGACAAAGGCTACTTGAACAAAAAATGACTTGTGAGTGTCACCAAAGCCAAAACTGTAAATGGTTGATTTGCAGATATGATAACTTCTTTGGTTTATGGCTGGCAGCATCTAGTCTTTCCTCTGTTATTCAAAATGGGGTTTAACATCCACTTAACGCAGACTAGGTCATTTCGGTACTAACATATTAATTAATTAATTATATTTCAATAATTTGTTTGCGCGTAGGGGTGTTAAGCAGTGAAAGCAAACATGAGACCCTGAGAAAATCAACAAGGTTGGACAGATGACCCTACTCCCTGTCACTCAGTATACCAGGAATCAAAACCACGCTACTTGATTCCATGACAGACCCTATGATACAAAACGCACTCACTAACCAATCGACCCCCCCCCCCCCTAGTAGTCTTTTTAGTTTAAGTACTCATTTATATAAGGCAGGTACTAATAAATGGAGCTTTTATGATGCAATGACAATTGGTTGAATTGATAGAGGGGATAATTGTCTGATGTAATATGCCTGCCACTCACGCAATTACCAGATACCATCATATCTGTCTAGTAGAACGATTTGTGATGGAAGTCATCATTGATTTGATACGATGAATATTCCATGTTTAACCGAGTACTGTCTCATTGATTGTCTATGCTAATGTAATGAATGTATAATAAGGAAGACAGTGAACTGAGTCACAAAAGGAAGAATTAAATGTCTCAAATAGAAAAATATACCAAGATCAAGCTTTCTTAGAAATTAGTCAATTTTAGAATTGTTTTTTTGTGTTATAAGGTGTGGGTGCAACTGAAAGTCAGGTTTTTATACACCCAACCCACTTGTATGTGTTGTCAGACTTATCTTATGAATAGTGTCTACATTTATCATTTCATTTTTTTAAAATTTATATATGTTGTTAACAAAGAAGCCTATGAATGTCGAGCATTTCTGATTTTATCTTCTGGAAATTCTACCCTTGATCAATTTACTGTATCTTGTGATCTCTAATGCGGCTCTCACACTCTGCCGTGTAGGCCTACCGTGTGCCACCGTGCGCGAAAATGTCTGTGGTTCGTTTTCAAAGCGGGCAACACGTTAATAGGGCATTGACGCTTATTTACACCCAGTGGGACCCAGCGAAAGTTTCGGCATGTTCAAAACTTTGGCCGGCTGGCACCAGCCACAAGTAAGCGGCAAGAGGATGGTGTTGAACGGTATGAGGACGGTTTGAATACGTTATGAGGACGGTATGAATACGTTATGAAAACGGCCACACTGTATCAACACGTTCACAACACGCTCATAAACCGTTAAGGCGCTCTCACACTCTGCCGTGTAGGCCTACCGTCCACCTGCCGGGCTATTAACAAAAAAACAGAACGTTGGGTTTTGAGCGAACTTGTCCCCGGCCACAAAACAAAATAATCTTTTCACCGTTTCGTTGTAATTTTCTGACCGGGCACATACCGGGGGTTGAACGTGCTTCTACCGTCTTCAACGCCCAGATTGACTTTTGTTGAAAATTTTGGCTGTTTCCTCACCGGGCCCATACCGGGTCTCGAACGTTTGCACCAGGTTTGTAGCAGCCACCTACCAGTCACTTAGCGTTCCCTCACCGCTCGGAGCGTCCCGTGAGCGGTGGCACGGTATGGAAACGGCCAAAATTTTCAACAAAAGTCAATCTGGGCGTTGAAGACGGTAGAAGCACGTTTAACACCCGGTATGCGCCCGGCGAGAACGATCAGAAGATGGCAACGAAACGGTGAAAAGATTTTAAAAATTTAGCGGCCGGGGACAAGTTCGCTCAAAACCCAACGTTCTGCCAACGTTCTGGACTCTATTTCTTTTAATAACCCGGCAGGTGGACGGTAGGCCTACACGGCAGAGTGTGAGAGCGCCAAAAGTTATCATGTGAATAGTTCAGAATTGCAGGCCTTCACGTGAAAGGAGGTTAATCGCTCACGCTCTCCTGGATGCGCCTGGATGTCAGTTGAGGTGAGCTTTTTATAGTTCTCCTCAATGTCTAAAATGACTCGTCTCAAAGAATATAATCAGAAAAAATATACCCGTAATGAAAAATATGTCGATATCGACAACAACTTGCTTATCCATTTGTTAAAGTCTGGTTATATTAAAGTTAAGGCGCTTCGAATTACCCTATTTCTTAACAGGACCTCATTTGAGTCAATTCTTGGCAGTTGGTTTCAAAAATCGATTGATATCTCAGGTCTTTATAACAAATTGTAATAAAGCTCTCCTAAAGAGATTCAGGGGAGCTTTCTCAGGAGAGCGATTTACCCTTTTTCCAATTTCAGGAGAGCTTTTTTTGACTCTCCAGGAATCTGTTCACGTGAAGACCTGGAATTTATGTACTTTTTTCAAATTAGTGATAATAAGAATCCTATTGAATCTCTTTTTTATTACTTTAAGAATTATTGCCCTTGTTCACTTTGTAAAATCTTATGAATGCTGTAGTAAAAGTGTGTTATGATGGAAATTTTGCTCAGATGGCCCTTCTTTTGTATCAAATGTGGTCCCTTGCCAGGCCCTCAATTCTGCACCACTGACAAGGGGTCACCACACTAAAAAATCACCATGAACTTTCTTGGTCAACACAGGGATCAAACATGGGACCTCCAGGTTAGCCACTTGCTGTGCCTTTTGTTGTGTATGGTGTAACCCCGTCTTCAATATCCTTGTTGGAGCAGAACAGTTGGACGTTAAACCCCATTTCATTTCCCCTAAAAATAACAGTTTCTTGAATTGTTTAGTGAAACAATCCTGTATATATATACATGTTTATATTGCCCTTTTCTTTTTTTCCAGCATTGTTAACATTTATCAATGTGGCAAGTGTCAAGTTAGCTACCAGAGTTCAAGATTTTTTCACAATAGCCAAATTATTAGCTCTCGTCTTCATTATTATAGCTGGATTAGTTAAAATAGCACAAGGTAAGTTAAGAAGATAAAACAAGTTATCTCCCTTTAACTCAAGTGAGAATCTGTTTAAATTTGTACCTTCAATGATTTAAAAAAGTTTGAAATATTTTGAAATATTCTATGTTTAAAACTTTAGCTATACATTTGTATTTGCTGCTTTTCTGTCCACATTAGATGATGTTACAGGAGATGTCCCCCTTTTTTTAATGAATAAACAGAGGATATTTGTCGTTTAGAGTGAATAACACATTTTATTCATCAAGAAGCAAGAAACTTATATTTTCACAAATGCCTAGCTAAAGTTTTCTTGTGTATTCCACTACTGATCATAAAATAAAATGGGTTATCCTTGCGCTGTACAACTTTATGAAGCTCCATGGTACAGTTTCACAGAAAACAAACTTTCCATTTCCATATGTGGATCCAATTTTAAGCATCTCTAGCAGTCAAATTCAAATAGTTAAAAAAATAAAAATATAAACAAAATTGAGAGATGCCCAAATATATTTTAACTGTCTCCAGACTTTCTAAAACTATTGGGGGGTTGGATGGCTGAATCGTGAGCGTGCGCACTGTATCATAAAGCCTGTCATTGAGTCAACTGGCGTTGATTTGAATTCCCGGTTGTACGTGGCAAGGAGTAGGGTCGCCTGTCCAACCTTGTGGATTTTCTTCGGGTCCTCCAGTTTCTTCCCTCTGCTAAAGACCCCCACGCGCAAGCTGTTCTGATAATGACACAACATTCAACACAAGTATTATGAATGGGTATAAATATTACCTGTATAAATACATAAATATGAACTATTGTTTTCTTACAGGTGAAACGGAATATTTTCAAGATGCTTTTCAAGGTACATCAATGAATGTAGGAAGTATATCTTTGGCCTTTTATTCAGGATTATTTGCTTATGCAGGCTGGTAAGACATTTACTTATCTACTCATTTACTTATTATGTTTGTATAACATATATTTTATAGTATTTATGTCACAAGATTCAGGGGCGGATCATGGATTTTGAAAGGGGGGGGGGGCGCAAAATGAGGACACTGACTACAGAGACAGGGCATGCCGCTGAGAGGGTGGTTTGCGGGGGTTCCCCCCACTAAAATTATCCCTCATTTCCTTGCATCTGTAGCCAGTCCAAGAGCTATTTGGCTGATATTTTAGGACATATTTGGGTCTGAGGAAAGGCACTTCAGCAGTAAAAAAGGGCACCGATGAAACTATGATGAAATGTATATCAAACTTCTTGGATTATGGCCCCTGATTGTACAATCAATCACGTTTTAAGCTTGTGGACCCTCTAGATGTCACAATTTTTGTCCGAATTTATAAAGCGTATAAATATATCTATTACCGATTTTTTTACCTATTATGTCGAGAACTGTCCGGTCTTTACCTAATGCTGCTTTAATAGAACTAGTAACTAGATATTTATCTTTAATATAACTAGATATATATCCTTATTTCGTAATCCAACTAGATATATCTTTTTTTTTTCACAGGAATTTTTTGAATTTTGTGACCGAAGAATTGATTGATCCATATGTGTAAGTTTCAAAAAAATATATTTTTGTTGGCAGTGTGTCTATAATATCTCATTTTTATCTGAACCTGTCGGCTAAAAATGTTCCACATAATTTCCCGCTTTATATCCCTATTTCACAATGCTTGATGGAGGGGTCAGCACTCAGCAGGGATACATATCTAAGTCTTTAGGTAGTTAGAAAACGGGGGTCTTGTTACTTTTTGTAGCATGTTAAAAGACAGTATGACAATTAGAAATCAGGACCCTCACTTAGAATGTGTTGGGTTGGAAGCCCAGGATTAGATTTTTTAAGTCGGGTTCCTAATCGTCAAGGGTAGCTCCCTGCAGGGCTGAAACATTGCTTGGTTGGTCAAAGTACTGGACTCACAGCTTGAATGTCCAGACATTGAATTATGACATGAGATGAGAAGAAACTTCATTCCATTCCTTTCCTTTCGATTTGATTTGATTCCTTTTGATACCTTTCAATTCAATTCCAATCCATTCCTTTCGATTCGATTCCTTTCCATTCCTTTCCATTCCATTCCTTCCCATCCCATCCCATCCCATCCCATCCCATCCCATCCCATCCCATCCCATCCAATTTCTTTCCTTTTGATTCGAGTTTATTCCTTCCAATCCATTCCTTTCCATTCGTTTTGATTCCTTTCGATTCAATTTCATTCCTTTCCTTTCTGTTTCCTTTTGATTTGATGCTATTCGATTTCATTTGATTCCTTTCATTTCCATGTAGATTTTACACTGATAGTAATTTTGTTTGGTTTATATTTTTCAGGAATCTGCCACGTGCTATCTATATTTCTATACCTATTGTAACTGTAGTATATGTAATGGCTAATATAGCTTACTTCAGTGTTGTATCACCGTCCGCCATGATTGCTTCTAATGCTGTAGCTGTGGTATGTACATTATTCAAACTTCTCTATCTGACACTCCAGGTTTACTTCAAATTTATCTTAGGAATTCTTTAAAAAAATTTCAATCTGAATGAATGACAGATCTGTGTTTTGTTTTGTTTTTTTATACTTTCCATGGCCTTACACTACTTGAAGATCTGATCAGTTGTTCTGGGATGTCGTGCCAGGGGTCATACAAGTGACTTTTGACCCTATGAAGTCAGACATTGATTTATCAATCAGCGTTGTCGTTTCTAGGGGTTTACCCACAGTTCCGTGCAGAGCACACCAGGAACTCACCGTAACAGATCGTTTCAATAGCTAATTCCTAACATCTTCTAAAGGGCCCGTTATATAACAATACTTTCAGAGCCTATTGTTGAGAAGACAAGTAAAATGAAATTTTAAACTATAAAAACCACAATGGAATAAGATCTGTGTTTTAATTAGATTAAGTTTTATAATGATAGTGATTTGCCAGACAAATGTTACAAATATTCATATAATATTTTCCACCCTTTATGATGAGATGACAGACACCAGACAATTTGTACTTGGGCCTGACATTATCTGATTGACATAATGGGTGGCTTTTTTTTATGCAATGGAGACTAAAGGGGGATAACTCATTTGTATAGTTCAGGATTTAACCTGGTAATTTTCTCCCTGTTGACTTCTATCATCAATGACATTTCATGGTCTATAACATTTTTTTAGCAATCAGACCATAATTTTTAAAGGGGTCTTAGGTGGTTAGTGTTGTATTATAAAGTCTGTCATTGATTCTCTTGTTGTGGGGTTGCCTGTCCTCCCATTTCTTCCGTCTGCTAAAGACCCCTATGCGCAAGCGAATTACTGAAATAAAATTGTACTATATGTTTGTCCCGAAATGACCTGGTTAATATCAATGCTATTTTAAAATTTCAGACATTTGGAGAGAGAATCCATTATTCATTGAGATACATTATACCAATATTTGTAGCCCTGTCTACATTTGGAGGTGTAAATGGGTTACTATTTACCTCAGGAAGGTAAGAGATTTTTTAAAAATATCAAATAGCAATGAGTCTGTTAGTAAGTCCAGGGGGACTGCACCACACATAATTTACACACAAACAAATCTATGGACAAGATACAATATGTAGTAATCACAAACAAACGAACATTTGAAATTAAGTGAATGAATCCGTAAGCATCTATTGCGTTGTACAGTCCCGGGCCTGTAGTGATACAATCGGGAATACAAACCAGAGAAACCATTGTGTAATGCCAGTCAGTGATTCTCAACCTCTTTTTGCCAAAGTACACCTTTCAACACATGAAAAAATAGCAACACACCTGGCTAAATATATGTGAAAAAATATGTATATTGTTTTCGCCCCCCGTTCGTATGTCTTGAGGCTATAGTCAATATCCGATTATGTTGAGCAGAAGTTTAACCCCATTTCTTTCATTCTTTTGTTTCAGGTTGTTTTTTGTGGGAGCAAGAGAAGGTCATTTACCAGAGATCGTTTCTATGATTCAAATCCAGAGATTTTCACCACTACCTGCCATGTTGTTTACGGTAAGATCATTATATTCATAATACAAACTTTTACCACAGTCCATTTATACGAAGGGTGATTTTCTGTTCAGGCACTAACAAATCTGAGTACCTTCGGGTTGTCGTCATGTTGACTAGTATTTAAATGAATAAGGAATAGATTTGAGACTAGTGGTGGGGGGGGGCAAATAGTTAGGTGTATCATAAGGTCTGTCATTGGGTCAACTGGCATGGTTTCAATTCCTCGGTTGTACGTGATAAGGAGTAGGGTCACCTGTCCAACCTCGTGGGTTTTCTCCAGGTCCTTCGGTTTCCTCCACTGCTAAAGACCCCTAAGCGCAAGCGAATTATCCCCAAAAAATTGAACCATATGTTAGTCCCTAAATGACCTAGTTTGTGACGTTGAAACCCATTTCACTCTCTCTTTCTCATTAGATGAGTGACATTCATTATTGGTAAACACTGTTTAAAACTAAAAAAGTTCACTCATGAACCAATTGGAGTAATGGTGGCTTATTTGGTCAATAATGTGCTGCCTCATTAACAAGAAGGGTTGGAGTTCACTTCCGTCCGGTGTTGACCAAGAAAGTCCATTATTATTCAGCATGGTTTTCGTGTTAGTGGGGCAGGACAGGGGGCTGTCAAATCCAAATTCCCCTCTTAGCACACTGCTTGTGTATGTCTGTTGTCATTAGCCCAGTTAGGGCTGAAAAGAAGGACGTTAAACTTAATTGCATTTCCACCAGTTTGTTGAAGTCTGGGAATTGCTACTGGCTACATTTGCACTGTAAATAAATATATTTGATGAAATATGTTTTACAGGACATGATGGGGGGGGTCACGGTAAGATGCTGGCTCGCTAGCCTGGAGGTCAGGTGTTTGATCCCTGCATTGACCGATTAAAGTTCATCCTTATTTTCCGACGGGGTTCCCCTTGTCAGTGATACAGGACGGGGGGCTGTCAAAGACACCTGTTTAGTCATTTGGATGGGATGAAAAACCGAGGTCCCGTGTACACATTGACATGTATGTAAAAGATCCCTTGACATTTAGAATTCGATATAAGAGGACGTATGACATATGCCCTTCTTCCTTAGCCCAGTTCGGAACAGAACAGTAGGACGTTAAACCAATTTCATTTCATTTTCAGGGTACTATGTCAGTGTTGATGTTAATATCTAAAGATATATATTCATTGATCAATTATATGAGTTTTGTACAATGGTTGTCTGTTGGTGCGTCTATATTTGGTATGTTATATCTGAGAAGAGCTAAACCTAACATGGACCGACCAATAGTTGTAAGTATCACACAGTAAATTTGATAAATTGCAATTTGTTTTTTTACATTAAAGTGACAATAACACTCTTGCTGGCTTGACAGCTCCAGGAAAAAAAAATAGCCTTTTTCTAAGGACTAGATATTTAAGTGTCCTACCTGTTGGGTAAATTATCCATTACATCCTATTTTACTTGTTCAGAGGTTTTGAAAATATTTGTAAGTCCAAGTTACATTTGTAAAGGTTTAGGTTAAGATTTGCAAACCATTCATTTAATTTTTCCAATTTAAAGGACCTAAGTCCGTAACTCAAAATCCTCGAAAATCTTCGACATGGAAAACACGAATTATTGGTCAATTTGAATCAACATTGATGTTGTGATCTTACCTGGAAACGGTAGGCCTCTGATATCTAATATTTGAAACAAGATAAACAGTTTACCATTGGTACACGAATCGTGTACCACAGAGCGTTTCAGCGTCACTTGTAACAAGTGACAAGAAAGAACGAGGCTAGACATATTCAATAACTCCTGTTAAACTATGAGGCCATATCTTATCTGGTGGGCATGCGCAGTAGACTGGAATAACCAGACACTTTATTTTCCTCTTTGGGTAAGACTCCTGCCGTATTTCGCTGGACATAACTGATTTGAAATTAGAGTAAAAACGGAAACAATTTAATGTAAATCAATTTATATACAATCAGATTATATTATTATATGCGTTGCGACCCATTAAGGTCAATTTCTAGGTCCGAAATGTTAGCGATTTAGCTCCTTTAAATGAGTGTGTGAAGATGAAATTTGTATCATCAATTAATTGAAATATAGTAAAATAGTACAATTTGTTGACCACAATATATTATTCAGTTGCAACAAGAGTGGTATTGAGCCTTTAAAGGCCTACTATAGATCATAAAATCTCTCATTGAGTCAAGTTGCACGGTTTCTTCCCACACAGGTACATAAGAAATAGGGTCGTCATTCTGACTCAGTGAGTTTTCTCTGGGACCTCTATGCGCAAGTAAATTATTGAAATAAGATTGACCAAATTGGTTTTTGTCTGATGGTTTTGTGAGCTCTAGAGATTTTTTTGTACCTCTGAGATCCCCAAATGTAAAGTTCAAAGGTCAATATGGTTACCAGTTCAATTGATATCAGCTGTACCCTTGAGATGCCTGGATGTTGTCATGCAGTATGACGTCACTACATCTTCTCCGAACACTGCTATAATGCTTTATAGAACAGAAGGACAACCCTAAAACCAGAAACTAAGAATAACACACAGACATTGTTTTTTTTTTATCACAAAATTGATTTTGTTAATGCTCATGTTTCTAGGTTTAGCCTGTTCGATCTCTTAACTCACAAATGTATATGTCTAAAGGGATATAACTCCTCTACTCCGACGGATTCAGACCACTAGTAATACACACAGCTGCAGATGACCGATCATTCTTTCTTTCTCTTTATATTATTCTTTCAGTTAATATTGTACACTTTGCCTTCACATTATTTTTTCTAATTTCAGATGCCTACCATTATACCTGTAGCATTTCTTATAGTTGTAGTGTTTTTACTTATAATACCTTTATATGCCGCACCTAAAGACACCCTTATGGGAGTACTTATTGTTTGTACGGGTATCCCTGTCTATGTATTAGGGGTAATGTGGAAAAAGAAGCCAAAGATTTTCACAGATTTAGTCAGTAAGTTTTTTGTAATACAATCATTATCTAATTCTTGTATTCTACACTAGCTTATACACTCTTTTATAATACGGGGGGTTGGATGGCCGAATTGTTAGCACGTGCGTGCTGTGTCATAAAGCCTACTCAACTGGCGTGGTTTTGAATCCCCGGTTGTACACAGGAGTAGGGTCGCCTATCATACCTCGTGGGTTTTCTCCGGTTCCTCGGGATTACCCCCACTGCTAAAGATCCCTATGCACAGGCAAATTATTGAAATAAAAAAGTGACATAGTTTGTGTCTAGTGGACGTTAAAGCCCATCTCCCTCTCTCTTTTTGTAATACTGCTCCTTACTGTTGTATTCTTCGGGGTTGGGTGGCCGAATGATTAATACATGGTCATTGTATCAGAAGGTCTGTCATTGGGTCAGTTTAGTACAAAATAATAATAATAACATTTCTTCATTTCAGATGACTTAACAAAGAAAAGTCAAAAGTTATTTTTAGTTGCTAATGAAGAACAGACGAAACAGAGTTGAGGATATTTCAGGCCAAATGATATTTCAAGTCAAATTTTATCACACATCCAACTGTAGATCTCATTATCATCTTCATTACTTATATTTTACATGGCATTCTTTTATTAGTTTTAATAGCAGGAAAATGTAGAAGCTCAATTGTTAATGCATGTCTTTTGGGACATAAATATATTAAAGGGCCATTATGTAAGAGTTAAATCTGCCTATTGCAGGTCTTTATCTGAGCTTTAAATGTCAGTTATTATTTAGACATTTATTCACATGACAAGCCCATAAATGTCAGTCATTACTTAGACATTTATTCACATGACAAGCCCATAAATGTCAGTCATTATTTAGACATTTATTCACATGACAAGCCCATAAATGTCAGTCATTATTTAGACATTTATTCACATGACAAGCCCAAAATCAACTTTTTAAGAGCTAAATCTGCATATTGCAGGTCTTTATTCTATGTTCAAATGTCAGTTATTATTCAGACACTTATTCCCATGACAAGCTCATAATCATCTTTCCAGGCCATCAGATGGTTAAGATATTGAATGGGTTAATAAAACTTTGCCATTCAATAATTTAACCATAAAATGGACAATTGAGACTTTGCTTATTATTGATTGTATCAATGATACTTGAAAACAAGAATATTATGCTATATTTGTCAAAACTTCAAACTCTCATAACTTCGCTCAGAATAAAGTAATTTGACTGAAATTTTCAATATATTGATTTTTCACTAAATTACTCTATTCTGAGCGAAGTTATGAGAGTTTGAAGTGGGAGGAATCTGGAAGACCCGGAGAAAACCCATGAGGTTGAACAGGCGACCTTTCCTATAACAGTTTAACTAAACATTCTTAAACTGTTATAGCAAAGGTCGCCTGTTCAACCTCATGGGTTTTCTCCGGGTCTTCCGGATTCCTCCCACTACTAAAGACCCCTATGTACAAGTGAATTATTGAAATAAAATTAAACCATGTTTTAGTCCCAAATGACCTAATTTCTCTCTCTCTCTCTCTTTGTTCTTCAGGAACACATGTAAAACATTTTCTATGGGAAAAAACTTGTATGGCACCTTGCTTATAGGCTTTAGTTATGACTGTCTTTGCTCTAGGCACTTGCTCTGTCACTGCCAAATACTTGCTTGAAACTTATAACGCTACGGGTGCTGTGTTGCCTTTAGTCATCTTCCAATCATAAAATCATATTTTCATTGACAATTGTTGAGGCATCAGGGGCCTTTTTTGGATATCTAAAGTATTTTAACAATGTAGACTTTTGTGAATAAGGCCCTAGGTGTATTTCATTGATATTACGGGGTAGTTAAAAGCCAGGATATGGGTTATTGTTTACAATACAGTTATATATATGTTTATATTATATATGAATATACATTGTATACATATATATTTTTATTTTTTACTGATATATTTATGCAAACTGCAATATTATAGTAATTAATAGCTAAGTCTTTTATGTAGTCATCATGTCTGGAAATAATGACTGTAGTTGTATCTGACATGTCAGGCTCTAATGACTTTAGTTGTACCTGACAACATGTCAGGCTCTAATGAATGTAGTTGCACCTGACAACATGCCAGGCTCTAATGACATTAGTTGTAACTGACAACATGTCAGGCTCTGATGACTTTAATTGTAACTGACAACATGTCAGACTCTAATGACTGTAGTTGTACCTGACAACATGTCAGGCTCTAATGACATTAGTTGTAACTGACAACATGTCAGGCTCTGATGACTTTAATTGTAATTGACAGCATGTCAGGCTCTGATGACTTTAATTGTACCTGACAACATGTCAGACTCTAATGAACTAGTAGACATGACATTTGAACTTTGTGCTGGATGTGTATTCAAACTATCAACAAAGATATATCTATGCTGGACATAATGACAGAGGGATTTGCCTGACAGTGTCCGTGACAGGTGCTTTATTTCCAGGCTTGGGTTATGTAATGACATAGTCTATATATACATGTATTGGCATAGTCTATATATACATGTATTGGCATAGTCTATATATACATGTATTAAGCACACATTTTATTACATTTTACCATTTAAATACCATACAATCATATTCTGCTTTGAAATAAATATTTGCTCAATTTTCTTGAATTTGTTCACAAGAAATGTGTTATATTACTTAAAGTAATTACCATATTTACTTCAAGTAATTACCTTATTTACTGAAAGTAATTACCATATTTCCTTCAAATAACTACCAATTTTCTTAAGTAGTTACCAAATTTCCTTAAAGTGATTACCAGATTTCCTTAAAGTAATTACCGGATTTCCTTAAAGTAATTACCATTTTTACATCCAGTAATTACCATCTTTACTTTAAGGAGTTACATTTACTTCAAGGAATTACTTATTTACTTCAAGGAATTACATTTACTTCAAGTAATTACTTATTTACTTCAGGGTAATTACCATATTTACTTTAAGTAATTACTTATTTACACCAAGTAAAATACTTATTTACACTAGGCAATTACTTATTTAGTTAAAGTAAATACCGTATTTACTTTTATACGGTATTTACTTATCTTTTACCATGATTTCTTTGTGTGGTCAGATATATAATGGTAGTAGATCATGTTGATTATTTTGTCAAATTTCACTAAATGAATTATCTCCCCATTTGGCTAAATAACTTTAATTCATTTAGTTAACCCCCACATATTTGCCGTCAGTTAACCATTGGGGGCATCCATTTTTGGTGTCCAGCGCACACCACAGTTCCAATGAGTTCCTTATTATTAACTGAGCAACTTAAGGAATGGAATATTTAAATGATCTGAAAAAGGTTTAGGCTTCCAAGTTACGATGAGTTCTATCCATTGATAGATTATATCTTACGATCGAGGAGTAGGGTCGTCTGCTTAAACCTACGAGTTTCCCCCTTTTGTTAAAGATACATTATACCATAAACTAGTCCCGAGTTGACGAAGTTGTGTTGTGTTGACGTTTAACACCAAGTCCCTGTGACGTGTTGTTTTGTGGACGAGGTGTTTTGTTTGAATCTCAATGTTATGTTATATTGTGCTGATTGTGTGTAATCCTATCCAAATAAAACGACTGCCTCTTTCACTTTGTTTTTTTTTAATTGCCTTGTTGTCCCACTTGTTGTCCAAGCTTAAATAAGTATTAAAGTAGCTAAGATCAAAACATAAAATATTATGCCCTCTAAATGACACGAGTAGTGTTGCAAATACAAATTTGCTTGAAATTATCAGATTTTGAGAGGTGAAAGTATCTGAACAATTTCGTAGAAAGTTCTTCAATATTTCCATGTCTTTGGTTACTGGAATAGTTTCAGTAATTCATACTTATTTATATGGCTAAATCCCAATTACTGAAAATGACATCTTTGTCAAGTTATTTATATGGTTAAATCCCAATTACTGAAAATGACATCTTTGTCAAGTCATACATTTCATTTTATGTTTTATATAGAATCGGGGGGGGGGGGGGCTAGTGGTCTAGAGTGCCGCGCTTCGACCTCTAGCTGGCCAACCACCTCTGGCTTGCGGCTGTGGTTTCGAGCGTATGTTGCATGGAGATAGGGGCGCCTTCTCAACCTCGTAGGTTTCCTCCGGGCACTCCGGTTTCCTCCCACTGCTGAAGACCCCTACGCGCAAGCGAATTATTGAAATAAAATTAAACCATGTGTTAGTCCCAAAATGACCTAGTTGTGTTAAGTGGACGTTAAAGTTCAGGTCTGATCCGCACCAAAATCAACCCATTCATTTCATCTGAAAACTGACAAAAAACTACACTCCCCATATTTCACATTTTTCGTAAAAGGCAGGGGGCATGGTAACTCCTTGTCGTTTCTACAGGCGATTAGAAATTTCGTGATTCGGTTATTTGGTTGAAGTCATTTGAAACCGACTTGTGCAGAAAGGTAGGTCGTTAAATCCCCATTTCACTTCATTTCTTATCATTAATATTTCAATCCTTTTTAAAGCTACAATTACAAGATAGCTATCTCGTTATTACAAGATAGTTATATAGAATGGTTATCTTGTAATAACAAGATAGATATCTCGTCATTACAAGATAACCATTTTATATAACTAGTTCCCATTAATATCATTCGTTATTTCACGCCTCCCTCCAACTAACTCTTATTGATATCATTTATTTCATTCTCTCCTTAAAGCCACGGAAAGCCATTTACATTTTTCAGAATTTTTGTTAACCCATGCTAGATTGTACACAAATAAATTAGTAAAGAAATCAAAATCATGATCGCAACGATGGATAATATCTAAGATTGGGGTCAATCTAAGTAGTCCGGGTTAAAATTGAGGGAGGTGCCACCTGGAGAGGTAGAAATTCTCATGTGTTTTTTCTAGACCAGTTTTTTTTATTCTGAACAAGAATATATGAGGTAAACAGGCCAAATCCTGAGCCATTTCCCGCTAGGACGCTTTTTCAAAATGGCCGCCGAACTTTCATATACATAGTGACTGTATGGGTTAAGTAAGTACCAATGATGCATGTTTAACCACTTTTTGCATTGGTTAGTATTCAAGTAATTCCCAAGGAAGCTGCAATTGTAGTCCAGACTCTTGAAAGTGATGAAAAATGAGGGCGCTCTTTACGTGGCCGTCAAAAACGTAGATAAACTGTCTATATCTTTTAATAAGCATTTATTGGGCCACGCAATGATCACATTTTGCATTTATTGTGATTAGAGTTATTTACAAAGCATCTTCATGATTATGCATCACACATTTTATAGAGATATAACATCTCACGAGAAAAGGATATGGGCCAGTGTAGGTTTAAAAAAAGATAACTGTGGCTTAATTGACCTCTTTTTGCATTAGTTTTACATAAAGTTATTTGAAAGGAATCTGCATGTGTGACAAATAATCAATATGGAGGTGAAAATTGCGGGTGATCATCAGAATTACCGCTAAACGCCAAGTTGGTAAGTCGTTTCTATAATATGGTCACTGAAAAGATGTCTGGGATCTTGTTCTTGAGGGAGATTTAGGGTAAAATTTATACTGAATTTTCCTTACAATGTATCCTGGTATGACAAATCACTCACAATGTTATAGCATTAATTTTTAAAGTCGCTAAGATCACTGCATTCTGAATTTCCCTCGCACTCATTGTCAATAAACAGTTCTTGCACATCTTCAGGCGTCATTGTCGCCATCCACTTCGGCTCAATTTCTTCATTCCAACCAGTCCCACAGGCATTGGTGGGGTGCCTTCATAATCGTTGATGCCTGCTGAACACCATTCTCGAGCTATGAAATGCGCTCAGAGTTTATGAAGTTGCAGTGTTTGACAACAGGGTGGTAGCAATGCTATATCCTTTGATATTTGCTCCCTTGTTAACTATCGGTCAAAGATTACATACCTTGCTTCATTGACGTTCTTGGTCTTTACCCTGTACATCAGTGATACGTATTCTTCAAGGCCCTCGCACAACTGTGATGGTAGAGTGTCTGAAGCTGCGGGTATGTTGGAAGTTGTTGGGGACCATGCCCAGGTTTGCTAAGGCATTCTTCTAGGAGTCTATTGACAATGCCTGCGGGGACTATTCAGAATGTAGAGATTTGAACGACTTTGAAAATTATTGCTATAACATTGTGAGTGATTTGTCATACCAGGATACATTGTAAGGACAATTCAGTATAAGCCCTTACCCTTTAACCTCCCTCAAGAATGAGATGTCAAAACATTTTTTCGGTGATCATATAGAAACAACTAACCAAATTTTAACTTACTATCTCGACATATAAACATACATGTACATGTATTACGCTTTGTAATGCTTATTTAAAGCTTAATGACCTTTGCCTGGCCTAATAAATGCTTATTAAAAAATATAGACAGTTTATCTATGTTTTTGGCGCCCACGTAAAGAGCGTCCTCATTTTTCATCACTTTCAAATTTTTCATCACTTTCAAGAGTCTGGACTACAATTGCAGTTTTTTATTGATTAACTTTAATACTAACTAATGCAAAAATGTTTAAACCTGCATCATTGTTACTTACTAAACCCATATAGTCACTATGTATATGGGATTTTGGCGGCCATTTTAAAAAAGTGCCCTAACGTAAAATGACTCAGGATTTGGCCTGTTTACCTCATATATTCTTGTTCAGAATAAAAAACTGGTCTAGAAAAACCACATGAGAATTTCTACCTCTCCAGGTGGCACCTCCCTCAATTTTAACCCGGACTAAAATAAATCGAGGCATATCAAAAAATGTTCAACGAGGTGTATGTCTGGGTAATCGGTCCATGGTTCCTCGAACTGCTTCTATAAATTGTAATGCATAATTGACTGACTCCCAAAATGAATTTTGATTTTGATAATAACTCCCATTGTTATATCAAAGAATAAGATCGCCTGTCCAACCTCGTGGGTTTTCTGCCTGCGGGGACTATTCAGAATGTAGAGATTTGAACGACTTTGAAAATTATTGCTATAACATTGTGAGTGATTTGTCATACCAGGATACATTGTAAGGACAATTCAGTATAAGCCCTTACCCTTTAACCTCCCTCAAGAATGAGATGTCAAAACATTTTTTCGGTGATCATATAGAAACAACTAACCAAATTTTAACTTACTATCTTGACATATAAACATACATGTACATGTATTACGCTTTGTAATGCTTATTTAAAGCTTAATGACCTTTGCCTGGCCTAATAAATGCTTATTAAAAGATATAGAAGTTTATCTATGTTTTTGGCGCCCACGTAAAGAGCGTCCTCATTTTTCATCACTTTCAAGAGTCTGGACTACAATTGCAGCTTTTTATTGAATAACTTTAATACTAACTAATGCAAAAAGTGTTTAAACATGCATCATTGTTACTTACTAAACCCATATAGTCACTATGTATATGGGATTTTGGCGGCCATTTTGAAAAAGTGCCCTAACGTAAAATGGCTTAGGATTTGGCCTGTTTACCTCATATATTCTTGTTCAGAATAAAAAACTGGTCTAGAAAAACCACATGAGAATTTCTACCTCTCCAGGTGGCACCTCCCTCAATTTTAACCCGGACTAAAATAAATCGAGGCACATCAAAAAATGTTCAACGAGGTGTATGTCTGGGTAATCGGTCCATGGTTCCTCGAACTGCTTCTATTGTAATGTATAATTGACTGACTCCCAAAATGAATTTTGATTTTGATAATAACTCCCATTGTTATATCAAAGAATAAGATCGCCTGTCCAACCTCGTGGGTTTTCTCCGGGTCCTCCGGTTTCCTCCCACTTTTAAAGACCCCTACGCGCAAATGAATTATTGAAATAAAATTAAACCATATGTTAGTCCCGAAATGACCTAGTCTGTGTCGAGTGGACGTTGAAACCCATTTCTTACAGATTTATGACTTAAAGTGCACGGGTTAAACCAATTGCGCCTCTTTTGTTGTTCATCTTTCTATAGTTCTCTAGATTATTCATCCTGCCAGTTTTGGATCATCATGATCATGTTTAATTCTGCCAACTTTGAAATTATTACGGCAACACCGAGAATACCTCCGTAAATGACTGTCTACAAACTGCTACTTCAAAGCAAAAGATAGTACATTGATTCTGCGAGCGTGCTCTTCTGTGTTAGCTTGACGTATTTTGAGATTTCTTATGCTGGGGGTGCGTAGCTCTAATACGTCGAAGCACACAGCGCTCTTAATATATTTGATATTTGAGGAGCTTCAATCTATAAGAAATATAAGTAATAATTATTTGACGTCGAACTGGGTTTATTAACGAATGAACATGATAACACAAATAAAGATATATTGAAATCATACTTAAAACATCAATTACAAGTTATCTATTATTGAATAATTGAATATATAATTTTAGCATATATTATGTGACCAAGTGTAATTCTTAGGTATTTCACATTGTCTTATTATGCATCAAGAACGTTATATTATATTAATCAATAAGCGGATATAAAGTATTATTATACTATGTGAATATGTGTAGTAAACTATTTCACATCATAATATTATACATAAAATAAACATATATACTAAATGAATTATTAGGCGACACAATAATAAACTAACTCACCTATAAGAAATATAAGTAATAATTATTTGACGTCGAACTGGGTTTATTAACGAATGAACATAATTGTCCGAATTTCGTCTCTTATATTTATACCCAGTCGCTATCGCCAACTTAATATCTTAATAATAATTAAACTAGAAATGTTTGAACATGTACATGATAAGGGTTAAACATATAATACAAAACGTGATATAAATTAACATATTTACATTACTGAGGACTTACTCAAATATAGGTACATACTCAATGAATGACTAAGATGCATATTAAGTAATACTAAATTATTTTACATTAGATGTTCAGAAAAGGTAAATAGATAAGACAGTACATTGAGATTAGAACGATCAGGGTTCGGAGTAAAGATTAACTTATCCACTTTAAAGCAATTAGTTAATTAAGATAAGTAAATACATGTATATCAAAATATGTACTTTAACAATTCTAATCAACGTTGTTATATTTGTACTTATACTCATTTGTCCCAATATTATTTCATTTTTTGTTTGTTTTTATATTCGTACTTATACTTAATTGTCCTAATATTATTTTGTTATTTTTTGTTTTTATATTCGTATTTATACTCATTTTCCCCAATATTATTGTATTATTTTTTGTTTTTATATTCGCACTAATACTCATTTGTCCCAATATTATTGTATTGTTTGTTGTTTTTATATTCGTACTTATACTCATCAGTTGTTGTTTAGATTTGTCTGATCGAGGTATTGGGTGGATTGTGAATCTGTAAACTACAATCAATTCTCGGAGATTGTAACATTTGTCCATCACACGCACAAATGTCATTTGCATTGTTGATATAGTTGATAGATGTATTTATTTTCCACAACATTATAAGTTGGGGGCCATCCATAAAGTACGTACGCTTGAAGGAGGGAGGGGGTCACGCCAAAAACGTACAGGTGCTTAAATTCATTGGCAAAACATACGTACAGGAGCGTACAGGGGGGGGGGGTCTGAATTTTACCCATTTATGGATGGCCCCTTGGGTCTTTTTCTCCAGCTATTTGTGCCAAACTCCGACACATGTTGACCCAGGGCCAATAGTTCTATTGTTAAAAAACACAGTTACTACTCATCTGTTTAGACGGAATAATTATATAAGAGTGGAATCGTGCACTTAAGGGGCTCCGTAGTAAGTCGAATAATTCGATAAATCAAAATATTCAATTCGTTATAAAAAAAAATATTAGTTCGTTTAAATATAACTTATCAATGGCTTCCTGATGATATTATATTGAAACATGTAGAAGCGAATCGGTGTTATTTTCATATTTTATACTATAATATTTAATACTGTACTTTAGAACAACTACTTACTTCTACTATATAAATATATACTTAACTGTATCCCACTGGTATAATTTTAACCCGGATTTCTACTTTGAGTGGGGCAAGGTAAGAATATTATTTATGGCCATATATCTTTGTTTATAGACCGGCCTCATATCATGTTTGTTTGCTAAGACTTATCATTAGTTAAATGCAATGCACCATGAAATGAAATGTATTTAAACGTCCTACGCGATTCAATGTGCTTTAAGGGAGGTTTTCCACCGGACAGAGACGCAGCTGATTCGTATTCAACTGTCAAGGAATTTTATATGCGCTAATTGGGTACACCTTTTCTCGGGTTTTCATCTATCCAAATATCTAGACACTGTTATTTGTCGTTCAGTTCTTACACAGATATGTTGAAGTGAAATTTCATTGATCTATGCTATTCGCTATGTAATAGACCCACCGCCATTTTGTTGTTGGCGAACATAATTTATAGACATATTTTAAATCTAATTTAATGCAAGCCGGGATTTTAAATTTGTTTTCTTTATTAAATATTAAATGATCATATTGTTGTGGATTAAGCTTCGAGAAATTTGACAATTTAGCAAAAATTGCAAAATTGAAATCGCGCATGGTTACTTTAAGAACAATATCGAGATATTCGTCTGCTAAGCTCTTGTTCATACGGCTTGTTGTGTACGACGTATAAACAGTTAGATTAGTGAATACGATGTCATGATGAAGGATAAACTCCATACCAACAATTTATGGAATCGATTTTTGGATTTAGTAAGGTAAGAAGGCAGTGGAGAGTGGGATGGGGACCGTATTAATAATACGCCCCCACACCCCCTTCCAAGACAACTGAATTATTTTACCAGAACCATCCTCCATGAATTATCTCCATAGATATAGATATCTTGTAATATTATTTATGACTGTCGTGTGGGATAACGATAAGGTCAGTACTTGCTAGCTCATGTTTTGCTCACAGCTTAACATGGCCACACTATACAACAGGGGGAGGTCGCAGTGGTTCCGTCTTATCAGTGATGCAGGATGGAGAGCCTGACAAGGACAGCTGTCTAGTTTTTCGGATGGGACGAAAAACCGAGGTCCCGTGTACTAATTGGCGTGCACGTAAAAGATCCCTTGACAGTTGGAATTCGATATAAGAGTAGGCCGCTGTCCGGGCACAATTACCCTCATAGCACACTGTGTGGCACATGTGCCCAGTTCGGAGCAGAACAGTACGTCAGTTAGACGTTAAACCCTATTTTATTTCATTTCTGAACAAAAGGAGTAGCTAAATCTCTAACTCAATATCATCCAAAGTCTTCGACAATGAAAACACAAATTATTTGTTAATTTAAAGCGAAATCAAAACATAATTATTTGAATGTCTTTTACTAAATAGGTTCTCAACTCACTATTATACGATCATATGCATCATTCTAACACATACAAATCATTCACATAAAAATTTGGAATATTTTCTACTCGCCCCGAGCTGCTTGGAAATAATATCATTTCATTTCACTGGAAAACAACCCTGGGTGTTGCCTCGATCGTCAAGGTCTGTGGTTAGACAGTTAATGATAATAATACCTGGTTGACCTAGACTTAAAATAACACAATTACCTCCCTTGTGTTTCTCCTCTATCTAAAACCATATAAAGGCCAGATTTCTATGTGTGAAACAACTCGATTTTCTCAAGGAATCTCAACGTTGAGATTCGAAATTGAAAATGATATTTTTGCCAATTTCTCAACTGGCAATAGTGAATTATAGGATAATAGGATTTTTCTTTAACAAGCTAGGACTGTTTATAGATACCATATATTTTAGGGCTTTATTTTAATACATTTTAAAAATATAACTTAAATATCTGAAATTGTCCCTTTAAATCAACATTGATGCAGTGATCATACCGGGTAAAAGTGAGCTTCTGATATCCGATGACAAAATATACATTTTACAATTGATACACGAATTGTGTACAAAAATGCGTTTCGGCGCCATTCGTAAAAAGGGATACGAAGAACGAGGCAAGACATATTCCACAAATCTTGTCAAACGGTGTCGTCATACTTTTATCTGAAGAGCATGCCCAATAATACTATCGGTGTAGACTGGAGATTGCCATTCGATTGAGACTTCTGGCGTATTTCACCGAACATAACTGATTTAAAATCAGAGTACAAACATATATAACTCATTTGGTATGGACATGACGTTATATGTTTGGTAATTCATTTCCGTTATTAGATAAGAAGGGTGTGTATGGTTCACCTTTTAATGTGTTCTCGTTTTATCAGCTTATCTCATCGATTTGTAATTGAACTGAATGAACGAGAACCTATAAAGATATCTATGGGCTAGTCAAGTAGAGTATTTATAAGTTGTTTGTTTTTGTAATCTTGGTCGAGACACCCGCCTACTACACAGTACACACTCACCCCGAATAAGGGATTCGGTATAGCTAATTTCATTTTCATTCTCCCGAAATCTGGATCTTAAAGAACAATAAGACTAAGTCAGCCACAATCTAATTTAAATACAGATCTATATTTTGTTTCGTTTTTTATACTTTCGATGGCCTACACTATATGTAGATCTAACAAGTTACAGTGGGAGTTCACGTCAGGTGTCAAGTAAGTGACATATGACCACATAACACGTCTTCCAGATCCTAGTGTAGTAAAGACAAGTAAAATGAAATTTTGAACTATAAAAACGAAACGAAATAGGATCTGTGTTTTTATTAGATTGTGTCAAACAGTTGGTTTAAACAGTATGTATTTCGAGAATATTATACATTATAAAAAGCATAAATAATAGGATACTAAAACAAGCCAAACAGGCTTGTATTAATTTGGTGTATAATATATGTACAATGTGGAATTATATATGATACAGACAAAAACTAATTACATGGTACAAATAAGCAGATAAGTAAATTTAAATAAATAAATAAATAAATAAATAAATAAATGAATGAATGAATGAATGAATGAATGAATGAATGAATGAATGAATGAATGAATGAATGAATGAATGAATGAATGAATGAATGAATGAATGAATGAATGAATGAATGAATAAATAGATAATTTAAAAAAATTAAAAAAAAAAAAAAAAAAAATAAGAATAGAAATAAAAATAAAAAAATAAATAAATCCTCATCCCAGGGTCGTATTTTATGGAGTAAAACATTTCGTATCTTTAATATATTTGTGAACACTTTTGAAAATATCGCTGTTGACTTCTGGAGCTAATTCGCCATTGCAGAGGCGGATCCAGGAAATCCAGTTGGGGGGGGGGGCTAAGAACATAGGTGCCCCCCCCCCCCCCCTGGATCCGCCTCTGCGCCATTGCCATATTGTAGGCAAGTTATACCTACAGTAAATACAAACAAACAGTCAAATCAATTGCCTAGAATAATCTGAAACATAATTGACTCACATAGGGTCTTGTTTCTATCTGCTTGTAATACATGGTTTGGAAACCCCGGTTGAACATGAAAAAGAGTGGGTCGCCTGTTCAGTCTCGTGGGTTTCTCCGGGTCCCCAAGTGGGGATTAACGTCCATTGATCGATACAAACTAGGTCATTTCGCGACTAACATATGGTCCAAATGTATTTCTTTAGCAGTGTGGAGGAAACTACGCCAGTTGATCCAATGATAGATCTTATGATACAGCGCACACACGCTAAACATTCGGCCAACCACCCCCCCCCCCTCTCCCCACTGGCATATGATCTCAGAGTTTAAAGGTGCATTAGGTACTATTAGATAATGAGTCGATAATTCTCGCTGTGATAGTTAAAAAGTGAATAATTTTAACAGGAAACGCTGAAAACTTCAGCCACATAGCTTCACTGTAAACCAGGGGGACCACGTGGCTCAGTGGGTGAGGTGCTGGCTCGCTAGTCTGGAGGTAGGGTTTTCGATCCCTGCCTTGGCCGAAAAAGTTCATCTCGATTTTCCGGCTTGGTTTCCCCTTGTCAGTGATGCAGACGGAGATCCTGACGAGGACCCGTGTACACATTGGTGTGCACGTAAAATATCCCTTGGCAGTTGGAATTTATTTGCTGCCAGGGCAAAAATTTGTCTCGTAGCACACTGTATGGCATATGCCCGTCTTCAATTAGCCCGTGTTAGGTGCACTATAAACCAAGATATTAACGATTCAATTTTCGGCTAGCCTCGATCTATAATTAACAAAGTCGCGATTATTCACATGAACATTAAATTATCCATCACAAAATATAATCAAATCCATTACATATCACAGGCTAGCGATGGTATCGAGAGTTGATTATGGTTTGAATAAGTTATTTAATGTATTATAGTATTTATAGCATTTCAGGCCCAAAGAAACACCTGCAACCGGCAGATTTAGCTCTTGCATAATGTATGTTTAATTGACAAGAACGTCAAGAGACGATAGCAATAGTTATTTAAAGGAGCGGTCCCCTGCCCCCCTCCCCCCAATTCAGATGGAAAGCGTTTATTTGAGTAAATATATAAATGATTTTCGAACAGCTAGATGTTTTTATTTGAAAAACGATTAAATTTTGGTTGCGGTCTATTTAAAATGATCACATTTATGCGTTTGGTTTATTTACATTGTCCCGTGACACCCACTATAACGTCTATTTCATACAAATATTATATGTTTCCAGATACCGACACTTGGTGACAATGTACAGCTTATTCGCAAAATTATTTATGAGCCTCTTAACTTTGGCGTCAAGTATGATTTATAGCCGGTGAACCTTATTACAAATAACGAACCTAATATAATTTGTATTGCAGTTAAGAAATCTTAGATTATAATCTAAACATTAAAGGACCCAAGTCCGTAACTCAAAATTCTCCAAAATCTTTAACATCGAAAACACGAATTATTGGTCAATTTTAATCAACATTGATGTTGTAAACTTACGGGGAAACGATGAGCTTCTGATATCCGATATTTTAGATAAAATATTTTTTTAACATTGGTACACGAGTCGTGTACCATAATGCGCTCAACCCCAGTTTAAATAAGAGACTTTAGGAGCGAGGCTAGACATATTGCACCATACCATACGGCGTACATGTTGACTGGAATAACCAGACGCTATAGAAATTTACACTAGATTGGGACTGCATGGCTTATTTCGCCGAACGTAACTGATTTCAAATTGGGGAAAAAAAACAAACTATTGAATGTAAATCAGTTTATATACATTCTTATTACAGTATTTCATGCGTTGCGACCCATTTTTGACAATTTCTACGTCCCAAATGTTAGCGATTTAGCTCCTTTAACGTTTTATACTACATATATTTCAATTGATGTGTTCATAATATTACAATTGTCAGTTGCGAATTTGTTAATGAAGCGGTTAATTGTATATTTATTGATAAAGTTTTTTTTATCACATCCTACTACACATTTCTATTGGTGTGTTCATAATATTATGATTGTCAGTTAAAAAAATTGTTAATGAAGCGGTCAATTCAATATAAACTGATAAAGCTGATCACATAAATACTGTATATTTCAATATTGAATAAAATACTGTTTAAATCAACCTACTATATTCGCAGGCGCCGTCTCAGAATGTCACCCTATACCCAAAAACAACGGGAAAATCAAACGAAACGCTGCGAAGGGTATGGTGACGGCACTATTTATCAAACCAAAATGTTTCGTGTGAATGATTTAAAAATCACGACCCATTTGTTGATTTATTAATTTCTTGAATATTACTAAATAATGATCCCACCATTATGGTGGATGGGGTGAATGTTTCGTGTGATTTTTTTTTAAAAAACAAGACCCATTTGTTGATTTTTAATTCCTTGAATTTACTAAATAATGATCGCACCGTTGTGGTGGATGGGGTGGGACGACTGGTCTGGATTTAATTTGTAAATGCGGATTTGCTACGACTGGCATTTCAATATAAAAATGTGAGATAAGGGAGGGAGATGGGGTTTAACGTCAACTCGAGCTCGACACAAACTAGGCCATTTTAACATAATATGGTTTATTTTTTTTTTTCAATAATTCACATGCGCGTAGGGGTCTTTGGCAGTGGGAGGAAACCGGAGGACCCGGAGAAAACCCACAAGGTTGGACAGGCAAACCTACTCCTTGTCAACTACAACCGGGGATTCGAAACCACGCCAGTTGACTCAATGACAGGCTTATTATACAGCGCACACGTGCTAACCAATCGGCCATCCGACCCCTCAAAATGTGAGATAATGAATTAGGCTTAGGGTGTAGAATGCCATGATAATGTCCCTCTTTTTTTGCTGTCAACTCAAGTTTCAAGGTCAAATGGGAATACATTTATTATTTAAGATATATGGTCAAAGACATATTCTTATGCTACCTTGGGGACCAATTGTTTTCTTTGGGAATAATTTTCTTCAGCCATTTCAAGATCTCAAACCAATCCTTATATGAGAGGGATAGAGAAATGGGGTTTAACGTCCAATCCACACAGACTAGGTCATTTAGGGACTAATGCCTAATATGTCTCTGAAATGAAATGAAATGACATGGGGTTTAACAGCCTACCCGTCCACTCTAATGAAACAGGCAGGGTATGGGGTAAACAGCGACACGACACCCTCTATTTCGAATTCCAACTGTCAAATGTTATTTAGTGGAGTTTAAGTTTTCGTCCAATTCCAGTAACTGGACACTGTACCTGGCCAGACCTTCCGTTCTGCAACACTAACAAGAGGAAAGAACGCCGAAGGTTCTCAGCCAACACCGCGATCGAACCCCGAATCTCCTGATTAGTGAGCATGTGCCATATTTATTGAGCTACCGTGAGTTCCCGAGTGAGATACTGTTTGGATCCAATTGGTTCTAATGTATGCGACTTATGACATTGCTAATAGTGGACGAAACACAATATCTGGCAAGGTAAAGGTTAAAATACGACCACTCGCTTTTTTATGCTTATTCACAATATTATGTGTCGATTGGACGTTAAACCCCATCTCTCTCTCTCTCCCCCCTCTCTCTCTCTCCCTTTTATACTTATTCACAATGCTAAACATTTCACTGTTCTTCTTTTTCAGAAAATGTGTAACAACACAGACCTTAGTGATTCTGGTAACAACCGCCACATTTATATATTTCACCATACTACTATTGCCAGGCTTAAAACGGAGAATGGAAATCAAATTCTTTCATCCCCTAAATTCCACCATAACGCATAACAGGCTTTATGGATTCAAATCTGAAACAGAGCATACAAGACTCCATGACTTAAAACATGAAACAGATCACACAAAGCTTCATACATATATAGATGGTAGATTGACATCAGAATATGAAATTGATACTACCTATAAAGATCGTAAAATTATATTATGGTATGTTCCACCTAGATATGTTAATAATACACCAAATCTACAACCTTTAAAATCATGTCCTGAGAGAAACTGTTTTATGACAACAAATAGAACGTATATGAAAGATGCTGCAGCTGTCTTGTTCAATGCTCAGATTATGTCAATACCTCAACCACCAACAAGACCAAATCCAAACCAAATATGGATTCTTCATGATACAGAACCGTTAGAAGACTTTTTTAAACCTTGGATTAGGGACAATGTCTTTAGAAAACCACAATGGCGTCATTTATTTAATTGGACAATGCTTTACAGAAATGATTCAGATATTTCAGCAGTTTATGGTATAGTGAGAAAGAAAACTGTCTCTGAGTTGTATAATAGAGATTTAGATTCGCTGGTTAAAAATAAAACCAAGAATATCGCCTGGATGGTCAGTATGTGTCAGAATCAAGGTAAACGAATGGAATATGTAAAACTTCTACAAAAGAACATCGCAGTTGATATTTACGGTATATGTGGCAAGAAATGGCCCAGAAGTAAAGATACAGAATTTAAGCAGATGATTAATTCAACTTATAAATTTTATCTAGCTTTTGAAAGTGCCTTTTGTGAGGATTATATAACTGAAAAATTCTATCGTTACTACAACGGTGATTATATTTTAGTGGCTCGAGGTGGGGGAAATTATACAAGATATATTCCTGCTGGAACATTTATAGATACCAGAGATTTTAACACTACTAAAGAATTAGCAGATCATCTACACTATCTTAATACAAATCACGACGCTTATATGAAAATATTAAGAAAAAAAGATTTGTATATGAGTGTATATGAACGGTTGGACACAGTTGTAAATAACAACATCGTATTTATCCATTATCAATACGAGACACCTGCACTGTGTGAAATATGCTACAGAATCAATAATTTACAAATATATTCCAAAACAATAACTAGGGTTGATGAGTGGTTTGACAAAAAATTGTGCTATCCCCCAAACGACCTGAACTGAGTCATATTTATAAATCCATGGCAGTTTGTGCAAAACTTAATTGTTTACAATCTAATTAAAACAAAGATGGAGATCTCGTGGTTCTAGTTGACTGACGATAGGAGATAAAATCACATAAGTACAAAGGTGCTTGGTTTTGTAGATTTTAAAAATCGTCACAGTTACTTTAAAATGAATCCGTTGTAACCAGTGTAGTAAGCAAAGAAGGGATGGGGGACGATTTCGTAGTGCGACAGACGAGGCGTGCAGCGGATATTTGAAGATTAGATAGTCAGGTGCATTGGGAAGTAGGCTGTTACAATAGTCTAAACGACTATTTGTCAGTATTGGCGCGGTCTCAGATATTTCTAATTCGGCCTATTCGATACAAAGCAAAGCTCGCATATTTACATACAAAAGTAATATGTGGTGACAATGTGCATACGTTGTGAAGATTAAATGATTGCTTAATCAACTGTCTGGCGTCATGGGGCCAAAGGCCGCTCGTATGACCTCTGACGTGACCTATCGCAACAACCGGTCAGATCATCATGTAGTGTAGGTCATCGAAATAAAAATATTTTGAGCTCATTATCGCCCCTCCACAGCTGCTGTGCCCCATGTGCATTCTTGTAGACAGAGTCCGACTAAATTACAAGATGTTTTGGTTCAAGTTCGCTGTCTGTGTTTATCCTTTTTACATATGTGATGGAATTGGCTAAACATTTTCCACGTCATAAGCCTCCATGTCCGCCATATTTATTTCACAATTTTAAAACCAGTATGGCGGCTGGGGGGCGTTAACCTTTTTTTTATTTAATTATTTCGGTATTTTTGTAACCGGGGTTCAGCTTAAATTACAACATCAATTACAAAATAAAAACACCATTAAATTCCCTGTGATCAAATTAAACAGTTTCCCTTTTTATTGAATACAACGACAGTAAGTAACACACGAACAAACAAAACTGTTTCTTCTATATAGGCTAAAAAAATGAGCACTGTCAAACACTCCCCAAATGAGAGCCGCCCCAAAATGTAGTAATGTCCCTTGGCAACTTGGTCCTTTTCGTAAAGGCAGTGGCTATTGTTACGACGATGCTTTCAAAGTACTACATCCGCGAAGTCAAAACTTGTAAAGTCGTAAAAATAGTACTAACCCTAACCCTTCCCATCTCTAAATTGCTGCCTTCAGTTCTGAAAACGATGAAAATACTGCTTCTTTTTCAAAGCTGGTTTTGGGGAGATGGCGGCCATTTTGTAATTTGTTCTAAACTTTGTGCTCAATCTTGGCGTAACAATAGCCACTCTGTTTCGTAAACAAAGATCAAAAATCTAATCTAAACTACAAGAAAAACTAATCTAAACTATCTGTTTATTGTATAGTATTAGTTATAATTACACTGGGCATTTACTGCGATAACTTTTTGGTTGATTTACATAGATGTATAAGTTATTTACAAGATGGTGAGGCAATAATAACGCGAAGAAGACAATAGTTTGTGTAGGGGATTTGTTTGTTATGGTTGAAAATTTCAGGTTGCGGTAAGTTTATGTTTTTGCATCTTTCGTTTTAGAGTAAAGATTAGGCTATTTTCTAGTAGACGCAGTTCATTTAATTATTTACAGGCTTACCTGATCAGACAGTATACTGTTAGGAAAAAATAGAGCAATCAGTGAAGGTAAACCGGATGTGTACATCTGGCTGAAAACAACCACACAGGAAGTGAGAGCGACTTACCTTTCCACGTCATAAGCCTCCATGTCCGCCATATTTATTTCACAACTTAATTATTTCGGTATTTTTATAACCGGAGTTCAGTTTTAATGATGAAATTCATAATTAACGACAGCAGACCTTTCATTTTGCAATATGGATGCAGACCACCATTAATTTATCCATTGATTTTAGTGTTAATTCTGGTCTCTCTGTTCGCCAGTTCAAACCTTTTTTCCGATTTCTCATATGAGGTAAATTACAAGAAAGGGGTATAAATCCTATTTGTTGTTTATGTTTTGCAAGTGTTGTAAAGTAGAATTTACCCATCATTAATACGGGGTTGTTCCCAGTGTAATGACAAGACTAAAAATAGTTTCAGGTCTCAACAATGACCAACGGGCAGGCACAATGATGTCCTCACTATATAAATATATATTCATTTGGTTAAGAATCAAATTCGTGTTCGTCACAAAATCGGACTTTCGCGTTTGAGGCCGGGATGGGACGAAACCGGGGTATAACAAAATTATTTAGTAGGTGGTAGCAGGTAAGTGTATCAGCCCAATCTAACCAAAACAACGCTATTTTACCAGTGACCACCGATTATTATGTTATACTATGTCGATCATGTTATTTTGGTTACAAATCATAGCGTTTTCGTGACATAATCGACCACTCAAGCGTGATGGACAAACAGAAGGGGCATAACTCATCATTACTTATCCTGTGATCAGGACACACAGTTATTAACACAATTTGAAGGGATCAAAATAAAATTTCTTACTACTGCTTGACTGTATATTATAATGTTTACTTGAGATCAGGTGGTGGATAACACAACTTGCTATCAAACCATTCTCTATTATAATATATAGTCAATAGAATCACAAAAAGAAACATTTAGAAATGTCGGTGATCTGAAAAATGCCCAATAAAACTGTTTTCCAATTTTCCAGGTCGGTATCAACTGAATCTATCTAATAATTTTTTAATGGCTGAGTATGCAAATGTTACATATCCAGTTTTGCGCAAAATGATGTTTTGAACTTTTTGAATAGCATAAAAACGCGCCCTAGTATTGTGTTATTGCCATGAATACATATAGCACATGTCCCCATTCAGCAAAAGTTTAGTATGCAAAAATGATATTTGTGGACATGTAACATTGACTACTGAAACCTGTGGACATGTAACTTTTGACTACTGAAAGCTTATAACACAAAATAAGAACCAGTGGACATTTCGCCTACAAACTGACCAGGGTAATATTTCCTAAAATTAAACTCATTCATGTGCATATAATATGACTAACATGGCATTATGTCTATCAAAATGTGGACCTGTTTTAAAAGTTCAATTTGCATAAACGATATGTCCATATGGAACCAATTTGCCAGAAGTCAGGAACCAATTTCATTCAAATGATCATCTAGATTTGTGTGGTACCAACCAATATATATATATATCATGTTCGGATAATTCTCTGATTTGAAAAAGGTATTCAAAAGTTTAAAATGCGATTTTCTCGAAACAAGAAAAATGGACATGTAATATATGTATACTCAGCCATCGAATGACCGTTCGTCAGTCAGTGAAAATTTTTTTGTTTTAACATCATAGTCTACAGGTTTCCAATTCGATTTTCACAGCTATCCGTCCGTCCGTCCGTACACATTTTCTTATTGATGCTGTATATAGAAGCTAATAATTTGGGAAAATTATAATTTAGCGTGAACCAGCGTGACCTTGCGAGGATAAACCCTATCAATTTCATGCATCGTCTGTCTCTCTGCTCTTCCATTGGTCAACATTTCTTGATGACGCGATGATTCTGAAAGCAAAAAATTGGTGTAATGAATAGGAAACATAAAATAATATCAATTTTCTTCCTTCCCTGTAATTTCGTTACCCTCTTGTCCATTAATTGTGAGCTCTTGTGAACGCGTCGCATGATACTTTTACAGATTCATTCCACATTTGGTGTGAATCATTGCGCTCGTGAGAGATCAAGACCCTATTGATTTTCAGCTTTCCACGAACTATCGTTCCAGAGTTAACCCCCTTTGCAGAAAACCTTTTGTGACATGGAGATTGGGGCGCCTTCTCAACGTCGTGGGTTTCCTCCGGGCACTCTGGTTTCCTCTCACTACTCAAGACCCCAACGCGCAAGCGAATTATAGAAATAAAAATTGAAAACCATACGTTAGTCCCAAAATGACATAGTTTGTGTCGAGGGGACGAAAAACACATATTTCGGATATGATCTGTGAATATTGATATCTATTTTAATAGTGACTTTTAGGTGCAATTGACCAAAAAACGTTCTTGTCAGTGATCAGTACGACCACACATCTAATACTATGTCGAGTGCTTGATTAAATTTGTTGATCATTATTTGTTTTTTTCTGACAAAAATATATTCATCTATAAAAAGTTTGTTTAGAATCAAGAAAACTACTCCAAGCGGTGGAAGACGATTTCAATTTCTTTGTTCGTCATTCATACAGAATTTGGTACAGTGGGGGGGGGGGGTACATTCATATATATTTTGGTAAATGAAGGTTAACTTTGGAACAGAAGGCTGCTGCACAAGGTTGAATATGACTCAGTTCATTCTCTAAGTAGATAGAGAGGGGGAGAGTAAGAGAGAGATAGAGAGAGAGAGAGATAGGGTTATTGCTCAAGAACTCTGGACCCATATATTGGCCAACAAGGACATATTGTGATTGGATGATTCAATATGATCCAGGATATTTCGTGGTATATATATCATGGTCAGTTATAAGTATTTCTAGGTACACGTTGAAAAACAATAAAATCAACAAGGATAAACAACTTTAAAATGGTTTAGGATGTGATACAAGGGTATATTGTGATTGAATGATCCAGAGCATTTCGTGGTATATGATGAGTAAAATGAATACAAGGAAAATCACAAATTGAAGGACAGTATATAAAAATAGATAAAGTACAAGTACTTCCCTTTTAACGGTTAACGTTTTTAGTTCTCTTGATACCTTCAGATCATTTTGATATATAATACTATAATAATATATAGATAAAGTACAAGTACTTCCCTGTTTACGGTTAACGTTTTTAGATCATTTTGATATATTATATTATAATATAATATATTTTTATATATATATACAAGTGACCTCACCGAAGTTCTTTCGGATATTTTAGATAATCCAATAAAATAAAAAACCAAAGTCGAACAATCCAAACCATAAGACAGAATTCGAAGTACTAAAAATGTTATAGGCAAAATAGTGTATTCAAGCAAAATAGTGTAATCAGCAAATAAGTGACAAGGAATCGTAAAAGCACTGAATCAGATGAAAATTGGTAAACGTGGTGGGGAAGATGGTCTATATACGCTCATTAAAAATAAGGTCAGTTCTAAAGTTGTTAAATTACTGAAATCTATGTATGAGCATATGAAATCCTGTGTTTTATCCAATAACGGTCTCTCTGAGTATTTCAGATGCACAATTGGCACACAACAAGGGTGCACACACAGTCCTTTTTTATTTGTCATGTTCTTGAACCATTTTGTAGAACTACCAGAGAAATGTTGATATAGATGCAAGAACGCCGAATTTAATGCAACTGTTATTTGCAGATGATAAGGCAAATATCTCAGACACTGTAGGGCAATCACAAAAACAATTTGATGACATGTATTGGATACTGTCTGTAAATACTGTGTCTCGGTCTATCTAGTTCTCTGTTATGGTACAAATCTATTAATCCATTATGCCTGTCAGCTAATAAAGCTCTTTAAATAGTTTGGAAGTTTATACAAAATTTATTAAGTATTGGTTAAAGTTACTTCTTATGGACAAAGACAGGTATCCAAATAGATGTTATGAGATGCTTTATGCGCATCATAACGTTGGAAGAGTAAATTGGGCTATCAAAATTAGGGATATGTTATATAATTATGGTTTCCAATATGTTGGAAATAGTGACATGTTTAAGCATGTTTAAACAAAAGCTACGTCTACACTAGCAGCATTCACCGTCTACACTAGCCTTTTAAATGCCGGTTTTTCCTAAAAGCCGGTTTTTTCAATTTCTCAATCGTAAAAGCCGGCTTTTTAAAATCCGGCAATAATTGAGTGATTTTTCAAAATCAAAAAGCCGGCTTTTTCACAAAACCGGCAATTTTATGTGTGTAGACGGTAAAAACCGGATTTTATCGGGTACCCGGATGTCATCCTTCCCGAACTTCCCTACATTCATAACATTGGCACAAATAACGAAGGTCGGTGTTCATCGTCTTTTACCGTTACAAAACTTCAGTCAGTGTAGACGCTACACTTGAAAAAGCCTAGTGAGACGAAGCTATAGGGTCATCTGTAATATACAAGAATGGCACTCATCTGCAAAAAAAACATGTTCAAAACTAGATTTCTATACAGAAAGATTTCTATGCAGTAATTAAATCATTGTTAGAACCAGACAAATATTTATCCACTATAAATAATAAACAACATAGAGTAGCTTTAAGTAGATTAACAGTAAGTAGCCACAACCTTGCAATAGAATAAGCTAGAGCTATGGCAATAGAAAGACATGACAGGATATGTAAATACTGTTTAAATGAGAGACATATTAAAAATGAATTACATATGTTGGTTCACTGTCAACTGTATGACAACCTGATAACCATTAGAAATGTCAATAATCACTGTAAAAGTGAGAATCATGTTATACTAAGTTATAGGATTCTTGTAGAGTACTAACTGTGATATAATCTGTAACATAAGTAAGTTTATTTATAATGCTATGAAAAGAAGAGAAAATTACTTGAGTAAACTAAAAACAATGAAATCCTGATATAATGTGAGGTTATGGTGAATCCGTGTTAATAGTGTTGGTTTGTTATGTTTGTAAACTAAAATAATGAATACCTGATATAATGTGCGGTTATGATGAATCTATAGCCCCGTTTACATGACCAAATAATACACATATGTGCATATTTGCATATATGTATTAATTACTCACTTATGCAAACTTATATTTGCTAAGCGTTCACATGTTATATAAGCATTCACAGTAAATATGTAATAAAGTGTTTAGATGCCATTTCCAGTATATTTGCATATATGCAAAAGTATTAAGGGTTAGTATTTGTGCAGATTGTGTCATATAAACGCTCAGCAATATTTGCATATGTGTATATTTCTGAAAATGAGATATACACACATATGCAAAAATTGCTGAGCGTTTATATGACACAATCTGCACATATACTTACCCTAAATACTTTTGCATACATAAAAATATACTTTTGCATCTGGTCAGGACCAGGTGAAAATTTGCACCTGCAGTATTTTTACTCATGTATGCAAATGCGTTTACATGACGAAATCTGCATACATGAGTAAATTTTCATATATGCAAAAGATTTGCACGTGTGCAAATTTCGTCATGTAAACGGGGCTTAAGTAAATAGTGTTGGTTTGTTATGTTTGTAAGTTTATGATCTTGTGTTGTGTGTAATACGGGCCCATGGCCTTAATACTTATTGCAATAAACTATTATTATTATTATAATATACAAGATTACTTATTCAACTACAGTATTAACAATATAAAAACGACGTGTTATATATAGTGAGAGGAATAAACAACATGTAGTTCTTTTCGGGAGATCGAAACCACCCAAATTGACTTAAACACACATTATGCAAGAGCTGAATCTGCCTATTGCAGGTCTTTCTTTAGGCCTGAAAAGTAATATAAACTATTACTTAGACATTAATTAACGTATCCAGACCATAATCAACTCTCGATATTTGTTGAATTATGATCCGATTTGCTGCATAACATTCGTTCTTGGGTTAACGATTTAATAGATAATCGAGACTATGCATAACTTTCGATCGCCTATTTCTCTGTTCATAGTGGATCAATTTCATAGTGAAATTTTCATCAAATTGACTTTACATTATCTAGATTTCAACTATTATAGTGAGAACTGCCAATCTCCCATAATATATCTTTAATGACAGACCATATGATGTCACGTGCAAGCTTTAAACCACCTGACTTCACCCACTTGTTATAATCGGAATAGATATTCTCCATTATGCTATTAAGATTTTAAAATATTAAAAGTTCCAAGTTTTTTTTTTAAAAAATCGAATTAGTTACGATGTGTCATTGGCAAAAATATCAAATTTCTCACGACTGAATCCACGCTATATACATGTATATACCCATTTTAAAATTACCAACGCTAGATAATGTATACAGACTTAGAATCAATTGGGTTTAAAACAGGCCTATCATTTAAATATTCGGGGACAACAAACATACGGTGGACTTAAAGCTACAATTTCATATTTGTATATTTTTAAAAATTATTAAAATAAAGCCTTAAAATAGATGGTATCCATAAACAGTCCTACCTTGTTAAAGAATAATCCTATAATTCACTATTGCCAGCTAAGAAATTGGCACAAATATCATTTTCAACTTCAAATTCCAACGTTTGAATATAGCTTATGTATGGAGTGAATAGGAAAACAAGGGAGGTACTTATATTTCCTGTGTCAATGACATAGAAATAATTATGTTTTGACTTTCTTAGAAAATATAAAATTCTCGCTTTGATACATAGCCAACACCGTAGATCGATCAAATTTGAATTCCACATATCTTTGTAAAAACTGTAAGGAATTTAGTTAGTATGTGAGGATGCTGGTTCGTTAACCTGGAGGTTCCACATTCAATCTCTTCGCTGGCTGAGAAAGTTCATTAGGAATTTCCAGTGATTTCCTCTTGTCGGAGGGCAAGGCAAGGTACCGCGTTTAGTCGACTAAAGTCATGTGTACACATTGGTGTGCACATTATAGAACCCGTGAGATACATATAAGATATAAATGGGGGCCGTAGTGCCGCTGTTCGGGCCAAATATCCCCCGTATCATACCGTATGGCGTATGCCAGCCTTCATTATCCCAGTCAGAGCAGAACAGTAGGAAGTTAAACAAAATGAAAATAAATGAAATGGGTTAAACTTTCTACTGTTCTGCTCCGAACTGGGCTAATGAAGACATTTTTTCTCGGTCTACTCTTATATCGAATTACAACTGTCCAGGCATATTTTACTTGTACGCCAATGTGTACACATGACCTTGTTGTTTCACCCAATCCAAATGATTAGACAGTTGTCCTTGTCAGGCCCTCCATTCTGCATCACTGACAAGGGGAAACCACGCCGGAAAATCGAGATAAAACTTTCTCGGCCATTGCAGGGATCGAACACTCGACCTCCAGTAGAGCGAGCAATTGCCCTACCCTCTTAGCCACGTGATCCCCGAAAAAGTTCCGAAAGTATAATTCTGGAAATGTAAACTATGTCCAAATACAGGATGGACATTAATTATTGTCACTATACAAATAACTTGAAACTCTGTCAGCCTATGGGTGATCACGGTGGCTAAGTGGATAAGGCGCTGGTTCGCTAGCCTGGAGGTCGAGTGTTCGATCCCTGCATTGGCCGAGAAAGTTCATCTCGATTTTTCGACGTGATTTCCCCTTGTCAGTGATACAGAAGGAGGGCCTGACAAGGACAGCTGCCTAGTCGTTCGGATGGGACGAAAAAACGAGGCCCCGTGTACACATTGGAGTGCACGTAAAAGATCCCTTGGCAGTTGGAATTCGATATAAGAGTAGGCCGTAGCGCCGCTGCCCGGGCAAAATTTCCCTCATAGCACACTGTATGGCGTATGCCCGTCTTCAATAAGCTCAGGTTAAGTGCATAACAGTAGGACGTTAAACCCCATTTCATTCATTCATTCATTCTGTCAGCCTATTAAATTGTAACAAGCGGTTGTGGCAAATAGTCTCCGGATTGTCTTACCACATGTCGCAAATAGCCCAAGCCAAAACCAAACAAATATCAAATTAAACATGCATTATTCAAGAGCTGAATGTGTCTATTACTATTGCAGGTCTTTATTTGGGCATGAAATGTTTTCTAAAGTATTAATTAGACATTAAAGGTGAAGACCAACGATTTTCGATAAGGTTTCGATAAATAATAAATATATTTAAAAATAATCCCTCCTATTACATATGCAAAAAATAATTTGTAAGCGAGAAATTAAATTTTATTAATACCGGAAGTGACGTAGTTGGTTCGACACGCTCACTGGTCACTATAGTAAACACACAAATTTGGAGTAAGTTTAGGCTAAATATTGTGATCGTTTCGCCGTTTGGCAGAAAATCTGATGAAATGTAATCTTTATTAGGACATTAAGAACATGAACTTGCGGTGTTTTGAAGATTTAATATTCAACGCGTTTGTGTAAATTAAGTTTCTAAACTGGACACAGTGACACTATTTAAGCCACATGGCTAATTGTTTACATTATGTGGTAGCTAGCACGTGACAGATATTAACCGAACACAAATTGGCTACCTATTCGGCTAGCGATCTATTTAACCGATCCAGCTTGCAACCCGTTCGTTGGCAACCTATTCAGAATAAACTCAGCAGGCGCCCAAACTCATCTATTTTTATCAACTACGTCACTTCCGGTATTAATAAAAATTAATTTCTCGCTTACAATTTTTTTTTGCATATGTTATAGGAGAGATTATTTTTAAATATATATTTATTATTTATGGAAACCTTATTGAATATCGTTGGTCTTCCCCTTTAATTAACTGATCCAGGCCTTATTCAACTTTGGATGGCATCCGATTGCTTCGATAAAAACAGATTAAAACTTTTCAGTGATACTCTGGTTTAATCAAATATGGTGGGCCCAGACGCTTCGAGTCTTAGTTTTGATCAACCAGGACCGTGGTTGAAATTATTGCACACATCGGCCAAATCTTCAAATGCCAATATCTTCGCTTGCAATAGAGTAATTTGAATGAAATTTTCAAATTATTTATTTTACATCACCTTCGAAAAATGGCTAGTTCTTATCTATATCTTGAATAATGGGCCAGCCGTAAGCGTCCACTGCGCTGTACAGTCCCGGGCCTGTTATGGGACAGGCTTCACTAAAAATAATTTACAAAAAAGACGTAACATAAATAATGCGACAAATCTCGACAGTGGCCGTCTCTACAGTATTGGCGATAGTCTGCCAGGTCACGTCAGGTGTTGGAACGTCTAACAATTTCCACAATAGGGGCGATAATCCGGATAGAATCTCGAAACTAGTAAGTGCAGGAGGACTACACACAAAAAATAATACAAGACAGAAAATAGACATTGCAAAAAATAAATAAATATCACGTATGCCAACATTGTCTCGTCGCCTCGTTCTCTGTTGTTCTTTCCTCCCAAAATAGCATTCTCCACGCAAGGAAGACAACTCTGTTTGGGAGATTATAAAAATAGGTGTTATTATATTAGTATTTAAAGGGCGTATATCTCTATTTTTGAAAACCCGAAATAGACAAAACAGGTCCTAAAAGCACATATTAATGTAATAAAAATACATTTAAAGTTATTTATTGGATATTAGGATACTATGGCTTCACAAGATAACATCATCAATATTGATTGAAATTGATCAATATTGAATTCTAATTGGTGTTTTAAATTTCGAATATTATGGAAAATATTGAGTTTTTTTTAATAAGATATAATAGATAAACATGCATTCAATCCTATAATAGCATCTAATAACATGAAGAGATATTGATATCTCAACTAAAATTGATCGTGCACGTTTGGTTTTTTATTAAAGCCCCAATAACACTCTTGTTGCAACAGAATAATATGCCCCAATCATTATTCTGGTCAATAAATTGTACTATTATACAATATTCCAATATAAAAATTGGAAAAATTCAACTACATGTTTTGAAAAGCTTTACGTAAACACTTTCAAATGCAACTTGGATTTAAACATATTTTCGAACCCTCTTGGACAAGTAAAATAGGATGTAACGGATAATTTGCACAACAGGCAGGTCACTTAAACATCTAGTAGTTAGAAAAAGGTTATTTTTTCTGGACCTGTCAAGCCAGCAAGAGTGTTATTGTCCCTTTAATAATTATATGACTAATGGTGGTACTAACAGACACAACTGTAAATTCACGACAAGATACCAACATCAATATTGACTGAATTTGATCAATTTTCATTTATAATAGTTGTGTTTAATTTCGTGACAAGGGATATGGTTAGGCCATTTAGATTAAAAAGAATTCAGAGTAAAGTGTACCAAGGCCAAACGTGGTTTATTTGTCAAATTAAATCAACATTGATCGCATGATCCAATATTTAAGACAAAATAAACATTTTACCATTGGTAAAAGTGGCCTTTTACTCAATTTTCGTACACATTTATTGTACTTCTACGACTAAGTGATCACGTGTGCTTTACCAATTATTGATCGTCAAGAAGAAAATGTTGATACTATGCAGTTACGTCATTTCACTTGGACAATATATCTGTTATCACTCGCCAGTTATGCAGCAGAGAATATAACTCGTGTTTTCCTTTTCCGCTCGTCACTTCCTTTTGTTGAAACCTTCATTACGCATCAATCGTTGCAATGATCTCTATGTTAAAATTATATTTGGAACGTGTTTAACGAGTTCAATCACATACGTGATAATAAGGGAAACTAATATTGTCCTTACCGCCGCTTTTCAAGAAATGCCCTTAAAAATTGTAATTTGAGTTGTATAGTCACTAACAAATAGAAGAAACACAAATATTGAATTACAATCTATAATTACAATCTATAATATAGTCATCTGCATGTTTAATTAAGATAGTATAAACGCTTTTAACAAATGTAAATATTTAGTATCCTATACAGAATCGGGCATCTTGAGTCGTTCACATCTATGGGTAGCAGACAATTGAATTAATGCCGTCTGATAAAGATGAAATCCAACCCGCTTGGGGTTTTAATATAGAGATTGGGTCTGTGTATAAAAATATTCAGATACGTGTTCAGTGCTGTATCCATCGAGACGTAGATGACTACCTGAAGGAGATTAATCGCTAAAATTTGGAACCTAGAATTTGACAAAAGTTGGTCGCAACGCATATAATACTGTAATATGAATGTATATAAACTGATTTACATTCAATGGTTTCCGTTTTAACTCCAATTTCGAATCAGTTATGTTCGGCGAAATAGGCCAGCAGTTCCAATAGAGTGCACATTTCTAGCGTCTGGCGAGAAAACAGTTCGCTTTTTGTATCATATTATTATTATTTTTAATATATTTTTATTATGGATTTATATAGCGCCACTTCCACAGTAATGTGTTCCAGTGCGCTTTACAATATAGATAAAAAGCAAATAGAAAAAACATAAATACAAAAAAGGTTATACAGGTAAAGTACGACATATAATAAGAAATCACATACAATTAAAATTCTTTATATTAGTGTCGGCAACATCGTCAAAAAGTGAACAACGGGTATAATGGAAGCATCACTTACAAATATAATTGAAATATATATCATTCTATCAGGGATTCATATTCTGATACCTTTACGATACCCGAAAAAAAAACAATAGGTCAATTGTCAGGCAACACATAAATTTATAGAAAATTCGCAATCCTTGGATGAGATTTGAGGTGTAAATACTGAATATATAGTGCAGTACGACGATGTCCAAATAGACTAAAACATTATCAACTTCTGCATAAATCTTGCATACAGTTTGTCAATTACCACAAGAAAGTATTCATATTCATATTCCAATTGTAGATATTATTCCTTATTTTACTAACCACATTGTCATAGATATAGCTGTTTATACACTATTGTAACATTGTAAATAGTAGTCATTTTCTACACTAAACTGTGCTATATGTTTTTGTTTTTTGTGTTTGTTTTTTTTCATAAATCTATAAAGTGTTATTTAATGATTAAAACTAAGTGTACAGAACACCACTTCAATATACTAACTTTGTACTATGGCCGTAAGGCTTCAATACATGAATAAAGATTATTATAAAGCCACCAAAATGTGCTTATGTATTATGTAAAGACAGATTTCTAAAGTTGTTGTATATTGTATTGTATATATCGATAATTGTTTTATAATAAACCTAGCTGAGACATAGAATTGTTAGATATTGTATTTTTTATCACATATTTTTGACAGATGAGATATCCAAGTTGCTGGCGGAAAAAAAATAAGAACATTTCTTTATATAAAAATTATCATCCGTTTTGGTTGAAAAAAATTGAAAGCCAGTGTGAGCCCCGGTAGGCCTATTTGTACATGAAATGAAATGGGGTTTAACGTCCTACTGTTCAGCTCCTAACGGCCATACGCCATACAGTGTGCTATGATATAAATTTTGCCCGGGCAGCGACACTACGGCCTACTCTTATATCGAATTCCAACTGCCAAGATATCTTTTACGTGCACGCTAATGTGTACACGGGAGATTGGTTTACGTCCCATCCGAACGACTAGACAGCTTTGCTTGTCAGGCCCTTCATCACTGACAAGGGGGAACCACGCCGGAAAATCTGGATGAACTTTATCGGCCGATGCAGGGATCTAACCACCCGTCGGGCCTCTTTGGTTTACCATTACATTTTTGAACCGTGATTATGCTTGTCTTTTTACATCTGGTCAGGGCCGGATTAACCATGGGGCACCATGGGGCACAGGCCCCAGGGCCCCCCACATTAGGGGGCCCCCCACAAAAAATCCCAGTTGCGTCCAGCCACCTTATCTAGAAATGCCATCATTTCATAGTACTCGCATTTATCACCAGGGCCGGATTAACCATGGGGCACACGCCCCTGGGCCGCTCACATTAGGGCCCCCACAAAAAATGTCAGTCGCGTCAAGCCTCCTCCTTTAGAAATGCCATCATTTCACAGCACTCGCATGGATTGGTACACTGAAATAACACCAGAATGCGCTATAATTTTGTGGCATAATTGTTTTTTTCTGTGGGAGGTACTTCTTAATGGCTCCACACAAGTGCCTAAAATGCCAGGAAATCATGTTTCCGGCCTACATTTCTGAAAATGCTAGAAAAATAAGGCGCTCCCTCCAAATAAAATTGACAACCTTTCAATTATAAAATAATACACTTGATTATGATCACACAGTGATGCTCTGAAGGCGCTGATGAGTCGGTCGGTTTTAATGGCGCCTACACCAGGGCCCGGTTCCTAGAAAATTCTTAAAGTAAGCACAAAGTCATACTTCACTTTTACTTACGTAAGAATCTTATAAAAATACCATCCCTAGAAAATTCTCAAGACCATTCTTACGTAAGCACAAGTCTAAGCACATTGTGACTGGTAAAGCTTACCATACATTGAGACTACGATGCTCTTTAACGTCATAAAATAACTTTGGTATGCGAATTACGTCATAAATTTGTCGTCTGCTTCATTGTGGTTGATTTTGATTGACGTGTCCCCTGTACAGGCCTACACAATTATAAAATGTGCCAAAATATATTTTAAAAAAACTAGACACATAGGCCTACACACTAACTGAATAAATGTGAGAGCGCCCGATCAGCCCGTGTGTTTGTAGCCTATTGTTTACTAATTGGCAAATACGGCACATCAATTGGTTTCAGGGTAGGCCTATAAGGCCCTAGATGCAAAATTTTCTATAGCATTCTTAATTTCTTTTTGAGAAGAATTTTCCCTGTCTTGTAATTGTCTCTTTGGTATCAAAAGGTGTCGGAAATGCCGTCGAATAACTCTACGGTCAGCCATCTTTTTGAAGCAGGAACAGACTTAAGGTTGGTAAGCAAGCCCTATACCTTGCTTGGGACTTGTGCTTAGACTGGCTATGTTTAAGAACGAAGTTGTGCTTAAGTTTTTTCTTGGAACGCATAATATCGTTCTTGTGCTTACAATGAAGTCTACTTAAAATCGAAGCACAAGGCCGTTCTTAAGAATTTTCTGGGAACACAAAATAAGGTAAGTTAACTTAAATGCAAAGTCGACTAAAATCTAAGCATAAGAACGTGCTTAAGAATTTTCTAGGAATCGGGCCCTGATCTTATATCTCTTATGTGGAGGCTATCGGGCGCAACCACAGGCACGGACCAAAGGTGCGGACACCTGAAGCAAATGCCTCTCCAAAAAAATCTGCCGCAAAAAAAAAAAAGAAGAAAATTGCCACTCAGCTATCACCCAAATGGCAGAAAAACGTTTTTCCTACATTGTTATTTTTCAAAATTTTCTCTTGTAGGACCCCAGACAAGGGTGCTGCCACCATCAGGCGAAGGGCCTCTCCTATCAACTCTTTCTTGGTCGGCGTCTGATCCACCCCATGACATTAAAGGGTTCGTTTTGGCCGCTCTTATTCACATTTGACAGGACCTTGTTGGTCTTTGGGGGTGCCGCCATCAAATTACATGATTAGAGATTTTCGTTCTGGTCGCCCTATCCACGTCGCCTTATGGTGTTTCGGACTAATTCTAGTTTAGAGGATAAGGAGTTTCTCATTTTGGTGTCCTTAACATCAAAATGAAAAATAGCGCTGCCGAAATTGACAAAGGTGCGGCCCCCAATAGGCGAAGGGCCTCTCCTATCATATCTTTCTGGGTCGGCGTCTGACCCACCACATGACATTAAAGGGTTCGTTTTGGTTGCTCTTATTCACATTTGACAGGACCTCGTTGGTCTTTGGGGGTGCCGCCACCAAATTACATGATAAGAGATTTTCGTTCTGGTCGCCCTATCCACGTCGCCTTATGGTGTTTCGGACTAGTTCTAGTTTAGAGGATAAGGAGTTTCTCATTTTGTTGTGCTTAACATCAAAATGAGAAATAGCGCTGAGGAAATTGACACACAGGAACGACGTTGATTGCAGCTCCAAGTGGGTGGAAAACGCGTTTGTGACAGTCTAATTTTCAAAATTTTCGGCGTGAGGGGCTTCCAGACCCCCACCCCCATGTACACACGCGCGCCGTTCCGAACTCAGTAACTCGAGCATTATATTGGCGTCCCCAACACTCTGCTGCACCCCCACTTTTACAATCCTACATACGGCCCTGCCCCAGACCCCCTTGCAGGGCTTCGCACCTTCGGCGCTCGCGATCGGTGATCAGGGGCCCCACACATGTTCCAGGCCCCAGGGCCCCCACCATTGTTAATCCGGCGTTGCATCTGGTAGTGTGACACACTAAAGATATTTTATTTTTTTGCTTAGAGTTAAACTCAGGCAGTGTGGGACACCCGAACATAATTTAACCTATTTTAGAGTTAATTTCAGGCAGTGTGTGAGACCCGAACACAGTTCAACCTTTTTTAGAGCTCCTGCCAGACTGTGTGGCGCATCCGAACATAGTTCAACCTTTATTAGAGTTATTTTCAGGCTGTGTGTGGCACCCGAACATAGTTCAGTTCAACCACAGAAATAGATACTATGGTTATATTTCTATGGTTCAACCTTCATTAGAGCTCATGTCAGACTGCGTGACGCACCCGAACATAGTTAAACTTTGGCATATGAAAAGGGTTTAGATTTACATTTTCTCCTAGGTTTTGATAAATATTTATGATATTGAAACGGAGAGATAAAATAGGTACGAGGTTGGTTACATTGAATTGTAGGCCTAGGGGCACGTCATTAAAGCTCCTTGGTTTTTACCTATATGCTACGCCAATGAAGATATAAGCCGATCAAAGAGACTAGGTCGATTGGAGAAATCAGAGATGCACTGAGGACATACAAACACACAACCAGTAAAAATAAACATTTACATGGAATAAAACAATAAAATATGTAATATTAAGATAAAGAGCTGGTCGTTCTTGCTATAATAGTTAAAAATAGATAATGCAAAATAAATATTTTGAGCCAAGTTATAAAAGTTTATTGTTTTGACAAGATGTGTGCATTGATTATTGATTATCGCAATCAGGGTACTGGTAGATTCGAGACTTTGTCTCGCTTCTCATTTTAAATTAAATCATGGCCGAACCGTTCTAATCTAGCTAGTTAAAATTGTGTTCATCAGATGGCCTCGAGAGGTAATTACGGTCTAGCCATTTTAATACACGTCTAATTAATATTTTATATAACATATTTAAGGACCAAAGAAAGTCCTGCATTAGACAAATTTAGCCCTTGAACGATGTAACTTTAAAGAATGAAAATAAGATAAGTATTATCAATCTACTCTACTTATATTGTTATTAAATACTCCAAGTGGTGTGCAGGAATACGACGAGTCGTAAATATAGTCCCCAGGCTATTGTTACGACGATGTTTTCAAAGCCCTTCATCGAAGAAGTAAAAAACTTAAAATTATTAAACCTAACCAATTTTCATTTTGGAATTCGTTCTAAACTTTGTTCAATCTCGTCGTAACAATAGCCACTTTGTTTTAAATATGTAAACACGAAGTTAAAATATTTTTTTAATCGAATGTAAATATATTTAAACGAAATATAAATCAGCCACATTTAAACCCGGAAAAACATTCACACAAGCTTGTTGGAGTATAGGGCAGCATTGGACAACAGAGTGAACAGCGATAATTTTAGATTTAGAAAAAAAGAGTTCAGTCTTTGAATGGACGCTCCCACCCTCAAATGGGTGTCTTGCGGCATTACCCACCATCCTACACTCCCCTGTCTACCACGTTTTGAATAAAGAATATGCTACAAATACAATAACTATATTTCATACATCGAATCTAAACATATAATGATATACAATCCAGTATAATGCAGCACTCAAATTATTTGGCCGGGCACATGGGAGTATATATAGTGTATACAGTATACGAATCACACAGGGAGCATAGTCAACGCACAAAATGGTATAGTTAAAATACTGAAAGACCTACAATAAATTCATTTATAAGGTTTCTTGTTACAAACTTGTAGATGACCTTTCCCTATTCATCAAACCAACAAGCAGAATTAAGCGTGCAAAATCTGTCGTCATTTCTTTCCTATTTCCTTTTTACCCAACCAGGGGTGCAATATTTGAGCACGTGAGCATATCTAATAATGCAAACGATTAAAATCTTTCACATTTCAGCTAGATCCCTGGGGAGAGGGGGGGGGGGGTGGGTGGGTGTACAGTCAAGAGTTCACATACCCTTTAGTATTGAGTATAATAGCTACAGTTCGTAGAAAAATGTATTGCTGTCCAGTCAAAAGTTCACATAGTAGTAGGGTAGCCTGTATGGCGACGCTCGTGCGTGCATGCGCAGACGTATGCACGTGCATGCACATGACCTTGCACGTGTTTGACCTTGATGACCCCTAGCACGTGTTTGACCCCTTGCACGTGTTTGACCCCTTGATGACCCCTTGCACGTGACCTTGCACGTGACCTTGCACGTGCATGACCCAGAAAGAGAGGGCGCGCGCGCGCGGAAGAAAGAGAGAGAGAGAGAGAGAGAGAGAAGAGGGAAGAAGGAGAAGGGGGAAGAAGAGGGAAGGGGGGAAGAACTCTTTTCCATTGATTAAGTTGGCCCTGAAAAGGGCCGTTTGGTCAGACTAGAATGCCAGAGTACGCCGCACTTTATGTCGGTTGCGTCTAATGACCTCCACTAATTCGGGAGGAGGTCTTTTCCTGGGAGGTGTTTTTAATACCTCGTCAGGTAAGACAAAGATATCGTCTGGGGTGATGATGGCAAGAGTATCACCCCTGAGATACATCAAGGTGTCCGCATTGGGGTTTTCACCGAGGTGAATGATCGGAGCACCGTTTGCCATTGTGACAAAGAGAGATGAATGTTGTGTCGTTTTATAACCGTTAGGACGAATCCATTTGATATGACGTCACACGGACGAGTCCATTCATAGCGTGGCGTTAGAGCGCTTAGGATAACGTTATGCAACGTTATGCATCGTAGGGTGTACGTTGAAGGCTAAATATAGATGTGATGCAACGTTATGCATCGTAGGGTGTACGTTGAAGGCTAAATATAGATGTGATGCAACGTTATGCAACGTAGGGTGTACGTTGGAGACTAAATAGAGATGTAATGCAACGTTATACAACGTATGTGCAACGTTATATCACGTGGGGTGTCGGACGAGTCCATGAATGGACTCGTCGTCACGACAGGAATAAAAGCGAGCGACGGGAGCGGTTCTGGCATTTTCACGCTATCACCGAACGAAGAAAGATGAGTTTTACATTACGCCCCGTCGATAGAAGATACAGTCGCTTATTTAGAACCGAGTCGCTATGTGTAGACATAGACTTTTTGGAAGATTGGTCCCACGTTCCAGCCGCTGATGTGCCTCAGCAACTACACAACACCGTTGAGGCCATCATTGAGGAAATTCGCCGAACTTTGAACGCCAGCGAAAGTGACTACGTACGAATTGCCATCAGTCACCCGGGACTCAAAACACCTATTTGGTTACCGTTTCGAGAGTATCGTCTGTTAAAAGCCGAAGATATTTTACAGAAAGTGGCTGCCGTCTTACAGAGCAATGAGGAATTTCGACTCGATCAACGCATGTCCATGAATATTTGTCACGTGTCCCCTCCCGATGGTAGAGGTAGCGGAACAAACGTCAAGAAGAGACACTGCGCTAATTTCGATGAGTACTTAAAGAAAAAGAAATGCCTCGTCACTATAAAGAATACCGATGACTTGTGTTTCCAGCGAGCCATTGTCGTCGCTCGTCACTATGCAAACAAACAGGACACACCTGAATGGGAAAGGGAGAAGAAAAGATTAGACAGGAGGACAGGACCCCATTCGTGGCAGACGAAGAAAACAGAAGCACTCATCGATGCCGCCGGTGGAACCAAGGAAGCTTGTACGGGGATGGAAACGTGGGAACTGTACGCCAAGTATTTGGGAGGACAAGGATACCAACTTAACATTTTTTCTCAAGCCATCTTTGGTAAGGCCATTTATCGAGGAACAAAACACGTCACTGGAACACCAAAACAGCTGAACCTGTATTTACACAGCAGACATTATGACGTTATTACTTCCATGCCCGCCTTTGTGGAAAGGTCGTATTTTTGTGAGACCTGTCAAGTGGGATACCATAGTGCCGAGAAACATTCGTGTCACGTCATGTGCCAAGGCTGCAAGAAAGTGGGTCCTCCCTGTCTACCCGACCCCAACACAAAGACGTGTTACTGTTGTCATCGTGTGTTTGTGAGCCGGCAGTGTTTCGATAACCATCTCGCTACCCGTACCAGAGCCAATGGCAGTATATGTCATCGGTGGAAGAAATGCGTAAAATGTCAGAAGGAATGGGACGTCATCGGAGCCAAGCGAAATTTAGAAGAACATCGATGCGGTGAATACAAATGCTCCATCTGCCGTGAGTGGCACACGGCCGCAAAACAGTTCTGCTACATTCAACCGTTAAAATCACCCATCGACATGGACAGAGACAGAAAGACACAAATCGACAAACAACAGCAATCAACGTTGACCCGTTTCGTCTTCTTTGACTTTGAATGCCAGCAAGATACAGGTGAACACATTCCCAACTTATGTGTTCTGCAAGTGTGCTGTCACTTTTGTATCGATAACCAAGAACCCTGCGAGCACTGTGACACGTACTGGAATCACCAACGGGAAATTGTGTTTAAAGGACCAAACACACTGGACGATGTGGGCAAATGGTTTTTACAACTCGCTGCTCACGGTACGGTGGTAGATGGTCGGAAAAATGACAGTCACGAATCGAGTCCCGTGATCGCCGTGGCTCACAACTTTAAAGGTTACGATGGACTGCTAATTTTACAGACGCTGCACAAACATTCCGTGGCGCAACCTGAAGTTATAATGCAGGGTGGGAAAGCGATGACTATCACTGTTGGTACGGTCAAATTCATCGATTCCCTCAACTTTTTACCAATGGCTTTACGGGACATGCCCAAAACCTTCGACCTGCAAGAATTGAAGAAAGGTTATTTCCCTCACCACTTTAACAGACCAGAGAATGAAGATTACGTGGGTGCTTATCCTCCCAACACCGATTACGATCCGGATGGCATGAGTGTGTCGGAACGAGAGAAGTTTCACGCGTGGTACCAACAACACAGTCACGACGTCTTTGATTTTCGCCAGGAAATTTTGACCTACTGTAAGAGCGATGTGGATGTCTTGCGTCGGTGTTGTGGTGTGTTTCGCGAGATATTCCTGATGGACACGGGCATCGACCCCTTTGAGAAGAGTCTGACCCTGGCCTCCGCCTGCAGTCGCGTACTACGCACACACTACCTGGAGAAAGACACACTCGTCGTCATTCCTCGAGCCCTGATGCAAGAGCCGACATCGGGTCAAGACTGGCATCGCTTCCAGCCTCGACAACAGTCCAACAAAGCACTTCGTTGGTTGGAATGGGAACAGCATCGACAGACCATGGCCGCTTTCCGGAACCAGACCCCTCTACCAAACATTCGACACGCTCGCAACGGTAGTGAATGTCGAGTCGGCCCTTACAGTTTAGATGGTATGGACACGACCACGGGTACAGTGTACGAGTTTCACGGCTGTGCCTTTCACGGTTGTCCCAAATGTTTTCCGGGTCCCGTCCAAGACGTTCAACATAAACATCCCTACGATCCCTCGCGCAGTATGCGAGACTTGTACCAGAAGACCCAGGAACGTCACCGTCAACTCCAGGAACAGTACGGTATGCAGACCATTCGCGTCATGTGGGAGTGTGAGATGGAAGAAGAACGACGCCATGATCCCGAGATGGACGAATTTCTGATTGGATTGGAAGATCAGCAATGGCCCGCTCCCGAACCTCTGATGCCCCGCAACGCTTTCTTTGGCGGAAGAACGAATGCCATTCAACTGTTAGTCAACGAGTCGGCCGAAGAGATGCGCTACATCGACGTGGTGTCCCTGTACCCTTACATCTGCAAGTACGGTACCTTTCCCATCAAGGAACCCACGATCGTCACACAGCCCGATCAAGACCAGTGGCAGCAGTACGAAGGGTTGATCCAGTGTTCCGTGTTACCACCTCGTGGCCTGTACCACCCGGTGCTCCCGTTTCGACGAAAACAGAAACTGGTGTTTGCCCTGTGTCGAAGCTGCGTCGACGAACACATGCAACAAGGGGAGATTGCAGAATACCAACCTTGTGATCACACCGACGAACAGCGAGCCTGGGTGGGTACATTTGTCACTCTGGAACTGAAGAAAGCGGTGAGCCTGGGATACCGCGTATTAAAAGTATACGAAGTCTGGCACTGGAAAGAATTCAGCACCTACGATCCCGAGGCCAAAACGGGTGGTCTGTTTACGGGGTACATTAATCACTACCTAAAGAAGAAGATGGAAAGTAGCGGTTATCCCGACACCTGTCACACCGAAGAAGACAAGATCCGCTTCGTGAACGACGTGTACGACACCGAAGGTATTCGTCTGGATCCCGCATCGATAAAACCAAACAAAGGGATGAGGGCGTTTAGTAAACTTCAGCTCAACACGGCTTGGGGGAAATTCGGACAGCGAGACAACTTTCCCAAGACAGAATATATCACAGAGCCCAGCGTCTTCTTTGAAAAAATGTTGGACGTGACCCAGACCGTGCGAGATGTACAGTTAGTCAACGACAACATGGTCTTGATGGAAACGTTGAAAAAAGAAGGACATGTCGCACCCTGTCCCATCACCAATGTGGTTATCGCCGCCTTCGTCACCGCCCAGGCCCGTTTGAAACTCTATTCCGTCTTGGAAAAGTTGGGAGAGCGCGTATGCTATTTTGACACGGACAGCGTCATCTACCAATATAATCCTAAATCATGGAATCCCCCGGAAGGTTCGAGTTTAGGCCAGTGGAAGAACGAGTTGCCCGAGAACGTCACCATTAAGGAATTTGTGAGCGGAGGACCAAAGAATTATGCGTACAGACAAAGCGATGGAAAAACGGTATGCAAAGTCCGGGGATTCACCTTGAATTATCGTGCCTCCCAACAACTGAATTACGTCATCATGAAGGAGAACGTACGGCACGTCAATCAAAACGAACCGCTTGTCATCTCCAATCCGTTTAAGATTTCGAGATCACGTGATCGACGTCTTTGGACACGCCCCGAGAACAAAAAATATAAAATCGTGTACGACAAGCGTTTAGTTCAATTCAATGACAATGGCCAACCGATCAACACTTACCCCTATGGATACTGACTTTCATTTGTCAGGAACGTGGCGACCAAACAGAGAAGATGATGAATCAGCAGCAACGAATACGGATATGGTCGAAAAACTCAGAGAACGATGGCTCAACTTCCGTGTCAGCAAGTGTTATTTGCCAATAATAGAAACAAGTCAGCGCCAGGAGTGTTTCGGCTGCAGTATGGCTCACCCCAGTGTGAGATACCATGCGTGTCAAGGACTAGGTGTGTCTTCCATAACGGGCCAAGCCTCGCACCCTGTTGACGATTACAGTCACTACCTCTGGTTGGACGAGCCGAAATCAGAAGACGTCGATAAAGTATTAGACAGTCTGGTGGACGACCCATGGAAACGAGTCAAGATCTGGGAAGACGAACGACGATGGCAGGAAGATGTCATGCAAGCCTTGAGAAAGTACTGGGAGATCGTTCCTGGGTTTAAGATGGCGGTGATCAAACGCAAAAATGGAGTGTGCCCCATACGCGTATGGATGGAGCAGTCATCGGAGAGAATGTTATATTGGGAACTGAATGAAATGGATACCGAAAAGATCTCTGACATGGTGATAGAAGGTTGGGAATCTCTCGGCAGACAGCTGGGGGTCAGTGAAGAGTATATTAGTCACGCCAAGAAGATTTACCCAAACGACACACGGAAACAAATCATTAACATGTTCAACCAATGGCGAAGAATGTACGACAAGGAAGCTGGCTATAGGCTGTTGGTACAAGAAATGCAGGGAAACATTAAGCGAGCCAATCTAGTGACGTTGATGGAAGCCTGTCTCGCGAGTGGAGCCGTCATCGCTTGGGACGACCTGCTACCGTATATGGGCAACCTGATGTACCAATTGATACACGGGAAGAAATAGACTCGAATCAGTTAGTTTTATGTCTGTTTTTTTTTATTGTTCAATACCGTATGCAACATGAGCAGAAATAGGAAGAACCGTTTAAGATTTTTAGATCACGTGATCTCTGGACACGCCCCGAGAACAAAAAGTATAAAATCGTGTACGACAAGCGTTTAGTTCAATTCAATGACAATGGCCAACCGATCAACACTTACCCCCATGGATACTGACTTTCGTGTCTCGGGAGGATGGCGACCGAACAGAGATGGAGACGAACCGACAGAAAATACAGATTTGATCGAGAAACTAAGACGACGATGGCTCAATTTTCGGGTCTGCAAGTGTTACCTACCCATCATAGAGGAAAAGCAACACGAGGAGTGTATTGGATGCAAGTACGATCACCCCAGTCAGAGATACCATTCGTGTCTGGGATTGGGCGTGTGTTCCATAACGGGCCGAGCCTCACACCCTGTCGACGATTACAATCACTACCTCTGGTTGGACGAGCCGAAACCAGAAGACGTCGATAGCGTGTTAGGCAGTATGGTGGACAACCCACGCGACCGAGTCAAGACGTGGGAGGACGAACAACAATGGCGGGAAGACGTGGACGAAGCCTTGAAAAAGTTTTGGAGTGTGGTTCCGGGATTTAAGACGGTGTTGATCAAACGCAAAGACGAGTTCATCGAACCCAAAGAGAATCCCATACGTCGGTGGATGGACGAGCTACCAGAGAAAAAGAAACGATGGTTCCTGGATCAAATGGATATCAACGTCATGTCCGGTAAACTGGGCGAAGGCTGGGAATGTATTGGCAGACATCTGGGAATCAGAGAAGCACGGATCAGTCAAGCCAAGATGAGTCATCCTAACAACGCGCGCATGCAAATTTTCACCGTGTTCAACCAGTGGCGACAAAGACATGGTAATCGAGCCAGCCTGATGACCTTGTTGGAGGCCTGTCACGTGAGTGAAGCTGTCATTGATTGGGAAGAAGTGCAAAAGTACGTGGAAAGCCTGGAAATCATAGACTAGACACGGACCAATAGAAACGAAGGAAAAGAAAGAACCAATCAAAAGAGAGTGACGTCACAACCAAGGGTATAAGAAGCCAAGTCTCAGATTAAAATTTCATTCTACTCTCGATGGCTAGTCAAGTTTGTTTCTCCTGTAACAATGTCGGACACTGGTATAGAGACTGCCCTGCTCGTTCCCAACAGCAGCAACGAAATCCACAACCAAGACAAGACAGATCAGCCTATGGTTCCTATGGAAAATGTTACCGCTGTGGAGAACCAGGACACTGGGCGCCCCAGTGTGGACAACGAGCCGAAGCCCAAAAAGCGAAAAGTGACGAAGAAAGAAAAGAAGACGTCAAAAGAAAGTGTTACGGAATCAAGAGACCCACCGACGACAACCACAAATGTCTCAACTGTGGACAGCTTGGTCACGGCCTGCTCGAGTGCGAAAAAGAAATCCAAACAGAAAACAACTTTGAAGCCGTTGCCAGTCGCATGTTCGACAACAACGTCGATATGCCCAGAGACAACACCCGCAGTCAGCGATACTGGTACTGGTCAGGAGAAGCGTTCGAATTCTACAGGCGCTACAAAGAAAAACAGAAAACAGAAGCCTGTCAGTCCACCAGTTATTACCCCAACTACGAGTGAAACTGACGAAACCCCGAAGCCGGCTGTTATTTTGTTGGCGGAGAAGGAAGCAGAAAGTTTTGCCCGAGCATTCATCCAGTATGCGGGTCCGAGAGATATGACCGAAGTCTTGGCGTATCCCCCCTGTTTCGATATGAGCGAATGGGTACCCGTTGTCGTCACGTTTGCTGAAGTGGAAGACTGGCACCCACACGATACGATGCAGAAGCTGTTGGGAAAAGTGTATTGGATTCCTCGTGTCCTGAGAAACGTACCCTGGTTGAGACAAGAGATCCTGAAGAGAGAACGCGTTAACTAACATTTTTTCTTTTCCTTTGTACTATATGTTGTATTGAATGTATTTTTGAATGCTCTTTTTTGTATTTTTTGTAAAATAAAATCTGTTCTTATTTCACTTCATGTCTGTTGTTCTGTGGTGGGCGCGAAGGTATAAAAGGCAGGGGAGAAGGGGATTGGGGGACAATGCAAGATGGATGTGGCGTTCAAACACCCCTTTACCATGTTAGTCAGCGGTCCAACGGGGGTTGGCAAGACGGTCTTTGTACAGAAATTTCTCCAAGCGTCTCTGTTCGACATCCCTCCCCAACGCACCGTGTGGGCCTACGGGGAATGGCAAGAGAGTTACGAACACTTTCCATACACTTATGTCAAAGGATTGACGGATATTGACGACGTGATGGGGCAAGTCAAAGGGCCCCAATGTTTAATCGTGGATGATTTGATGGGGGAAGACACGGAGATATTGCAACAGTGGTTTACGAAAAAAAGTCATCACCACGACACGAGTGTCATTTACATTGTGCAAAATTTGTTTGACAAGCGACAGCGCACCATCAGCCTGAATGCCCATTACTTGGTTTTGTTCAAAAATCCTCGAGACGCCTCGCAAATTAGTGTGTTGTCCCGTCAGATGTACCCTTCCCATACCAAGTATATGGAGGAAGCTTTCAAGGATGCGACGAGTACCCCTCGCAGTTACTTACTCATTGATTTGAAGCCCGACACACCCGAGACTCTGCGGTTGAGAAGCAACATTTTACCCGAAGAGGAACCACCCATCGTCTACGTCCAAAAAGTATAAAAGGGGGACCTGTACCTCGAATTGAATCTGTTTGTCACGATGGCTCGCACGAAGAATACGCAGCGGAAACACCCACCTCCGACCCTTCCCCGGGCGACGTTCCCGACCCTGGCACCGGACCTTCGTGGTCCCACGGTACGAAGGCGCACTCGTCCGAACATGAGGGCCCCCAGAACCCAATGGTTACCCCCCTCGTTGACACCACCCACGAGTCCTATGTCTCCCTTACCGCTCACACCACCACGCTTTTTCTCCCCAGTCACACCCCCACGACCCATGTCACCACGTTCCCCTTCTCGGTCTCCCTCGCCGATCTTTCGAAGACCACGAAGACCACGAAGAGAAAAGAAGAGTTCTATAAAAGGATTGAAGGCGTTCATTCGCAAGTTACAACAACTGACTCCCGATATGGCTTATGGACAGCTGGCCAAGAATACGGGCAGGGCGCGTATTGGATTGTTGCAGTGGTTCAAGTTGGCGGCCAACCATTTGCTGAATGATAACATCCAACCCCTGCATGCACAACACAAGAAATGGGTGGAACGAAATCGCCAGGTGTTGACCCAATTGACGGAGAAAAACATGCCGACGGCTGAAAAACTCTCTCTGATCATGAAACCCGGAGGACGTGGATTTTTCGGGGGCGTGTTGATTCGTATCTTGCTGCGATGGAAGGAAAGGCTGCAAGAGGAAAGAAACAAGAAACGAAATAAATTCGTTCGACGAACCGCTCAGCGTGGAAAGGGTCTGAGTGCCAAAGAGTTGAATCAACATCGAGCATTGCTTCGCAAATTGACTAATCCACAAACATCACCCAACGTCAAAAAAAGGCTTCTCAAACAACAAGGCGGTGCTATCGGTGCCTTGCTCGCTATGGCCATTCCAGCATTAGCCCCCTTGGTATCTAAACTATTGGGAGGACAACAGGGTGGTAAACATCCCTGGACACGAAGAAGCGAGAGAGCGAACGCTGGGTTTGCCGAGTTCAAGAAACTATTTGGTGGATAACCCGTGGGACAGAAAGGTATAAAAAGGGAACCGGTGCACGACCCCGAGCTCAGTCATGGAGACACTGCGGTATCTATTGAACACTGCACCGAAAGACCGTCCTCTTTTACTCGAGACCCAGCCCATCGTCGACGGTGTGTGTGAGTGTATTGGAAACCTGATTCGTGGCAACGTTCCTGTGGCCGACAAAGAAATCAAACGTTTGAAAAAGGACGCCCCCTTGTTACGACGTTTGGGCACGTCTAAAACACCTTGGAAGACCCGTCGGCGACTTCTGAAACAACAAAAAGGAGGATTCTTCACCCGGTTGTTTCGGTCTTTTCCAAAAGATGAAATTCGCCAAGAAAATGAAACTGGTACCCATCGACGGACCCACCGACGTCAAACCCGTCAAAGTCATGCAAGTCGAACCCGTGTACGATCGAGATCCACTGCAGCAGGCCATCGAAAATGTTCACCAAGACATGCAACGCGTGCTAAACGACCCAACACTGGGCGACGAAAATAAAATGCAACGGTACGGACAGTTGTTACAGCGTTATCAAACGATGCAAAAGAAAAGAAAACATGTCATTCCCTTGTCGGACGAAAACATACCCGAGCACAAAGAAGAAGCAGCCGTGGTGTCGGAGATACCCATTCTGGAGTCGGTTCCCCGAGCCTATCAACATCGAGCTCGCCTTTTGTTGAAACACATGAAAGAAAAGACACCTTGGTCGTGGAATGAGAACTTGGAATTGATTCGGAATGGCGTACCCGTACCAGGTACCAATGCCATTGACATTGTGAACGATTTGGTTCGTCGGCGAAAGAATACCCAGGCCCCCATGGGATGGTTTGGCGTGATGCAAAGTTTAAAGGCCACGAACGTACCGCGCGAAGCCATTGGTAATCAAGAACGATGGAACGTATTGTCCACGCCACCCACACGGCCTCCGCCGCGACGTCCGAGAAAGAAGAAAATCTCCAGTACGGATACCCCTAGTACATCTACCAGAAGATGGCTGTCTTTGCAAAACCTATAAATAGCCTGATCATATGACAATCGATTGAAACATGGAACGAAAGCTGAAGAAAGTATATTACGACCCGAAACACCCGGCCGCTTTCGGTGGAGCCCTGGGCCTTCACAAAGCTACTGGTGTGGCTTTGGACCAAGTCAAGACATGGTTGAAACAACAAAGGGCGTACACCTTGCACAAACCACTGAAAAAGAAATTCTCTCGGTCCCCCACGGTGGTGGCCGGGATAGATCACCAATGGCAAGCAGATTTGAGCGATATGTCGGCCTTGGCCCAACAGAATGAGGGATACAGGTTTTTGCTGTGCGTCATCGATGTATTTTCCAAGTACGCATGGGTGTTGCCTCTCAAAAACAAGACGGGGGACAGTCTGGTGGACGCTTTTCGTCGAATCTTTCAAAGTCGACAACCTCTACGACTTCAAACGGATAAAGGTACCGAATTCCTCAATCGAAAAATGCAAACGTATCTGAAAAAGAAAAATATTCATTTCTTCGTGACACACAACGTCGAAACCAAGGCCAGTGTGGTGGAACGATTTCAACGGACATTGAAAGAGCGTATGTGGCGATACTTTACTCATCGACAAACACAACGGTACATCGATGTGCTAGACGAATTGGTTCGGGCTTATAATGCTAGACGACATCGTACCATTGGCATGGCACCCAAAGACGTTCGTCCCGAACACGAATGGATGTTGACAACACCTCCACGTCCCACCAAAAAGAAAAAGAAAACCATGGACACCGGCACGACCGTACGTTTGGCTTTGCCGAAACATGGGGCTTTTGATAAAGGTTACTGGCCAAACTGGACTCTGGAAACATTCAACGTTACACCCAACATCGGTCCCGGCTACAAACTTTTGGACGAAAGAGGTGAACCCATACAGGGCACCTTCTATCCCGAAGAATTGCAAGCGGTCCAAGTCAACGACGATGAGATCTTTCCCATCGAAAGAGTACTCGAAAGAAAAAAAGACAAAGTTTTGGTGAAATGGTTGGGCTATCCGGCGAGTTTTAATTCGTGGATCGACAGGACCAGTCTCCAAAACGTATAAATAGGAGTGAGAGACGCCAACCTCAGTCAACATGCAAGACCATTACTAGAAGATCATGTCTGAGTACATCGAATTTAATAATCGTCTAGCCACGTTTGACAACCGATGGACACATGTTCATCCATCCGCCCCCAAATTAAGTGAAGCGGGGTTTGTGTATTATGGTGATACTGATCGCGTGCAGTGTTTCAGCTGCAAATTAATATTGAAGGATTGGCAGAAATTCGACGATCCATTCCACGAACACGCTAAATATAAACCAAACTGCCCCTATTTGAGAATGATTAAAGGGTCTTTGTGTGGTGGTTACCGATGGGAATACAAAGGAATACTAGCAGGAAAAGTCATCTCGTTGGCCCATTCCCGTGTGTTGTACAGGTGTAAAGACGAATGTATTAGGGTCGCTAAGAAAGCAGACTTTAGCATTATTGATAGTATGGGTAGACCCTATTTATTCATAACGGAGTGGAATTGCAAAGAAGATAAAGTCAAACAATGGAATATAGACAACATGCCCACCGTGACACATGATTTCGAAGCTTATTTGTTGAACCAGTAACCCGGTGACCAGGACCAGTCTCCAAAACGTATAAATAGGAGCGAGAGACGTCAACCTCAGTCAACATGCAAGACGAAATCACGTCTACGTCCGCGAGTGCCCACAATTGGTCGCTCTTGGGAAAACGTGTGCCACAAGCGGAAATTGTCTTTTTCTGTCAAGTGATTTTAGTGTACGTCGTGGCGGGAGTTTCTTTGTCCCAGTTGGCCTTCAAACCCGACGGATCGCAGACTACCTTGTGGACGGCTTTGCTCTCCAGTACCTTGGGTTACCTGTTACCTTCACCGACCTTGAAAACCAAACATAATGAACAACGACCGACCCTTTTACCTCACGCTTCCTAGTGACAGTTCCATGTCGTGGTATCCCGACAACAAAGTCTCCACGTATCACACCCACCTGGAACCGCCACTTCTTGTCGATCATCGGGATTGGGAAGTGGGTCTGTCCATGATCACGTTACCTGACCATTGGCAAAACATCGATCAACGAGACAACACACTCGGCTTACGCATTCATCCTTGGTCGCCCCCGAGCACGGCGTCCGAAGTAAAGATATGTCGGGACCGCCACAGGATTGACCCGTCGAATTGTTTCAAAGGTGTAAAGGGTGGTGAGATCAAGGGATCGATCGAAATGGAAACGCACATCAAGAGTGACGACTACGAGTCGCTGAGACACATCCTGGATGTCCTGAACACTAGACTGGATGATTTGTGGAACCTGACTCCCATCTACGATCATTTGGCCCATCAACCCGAACGTTTGGATCCCAATAACAAGGAAATGACCGACGAAGAGAAGCAACAGCAAAATGCCTACGAAACTCGAGAGATAATGCGTCAAGGGGCCGTATCAAGAGGTTCCTTCGTGTCTTTCAAGAAAGACAACACCAACGATAAAGTGTATCTGAAGATCAATCACGTGCAGACGCTTTTCTGGTTGGACGTGTTGCCGAAAATCGAACTTCGTCTGTGTGGTCCCATCGTGTCCATGTTGGGATGGACTGGAAACGAAATGATGATTTCCCTGCAGTCAATCGAAATGACCGGCGAAGATGGCCAAAGTCTACGGTATTTCTACGCCCACCACATCGCGAATCTTCAAATCCAGTTCGATCTGTTTTACATCTATACGGACATTATCGAACCCCAGATCGTAGGCGACGTGAAGGCTACTTTGTTGGACGTGATTCCCAGTCGACGATTGTATCACCGCCCCGCCAGGATTCACTACTTACCTCTGAAGTACAGTCGACTAAACTCCATTGGTCTCTATATAAGGAACGGAATGGGGAAAGCCGTGCCATTTCTCGACGGTAAGGTGGTGGTCCAACTTCATTTTCGCCGCCGATGATGATTCGAGTGTACAAAGGTGGAGTGCTCAGACAGCGAGGGGCTGGCAATGGTCTGGTAGTGTACAAGGGGGGAATTCTGAGACAACAGGGTGCCGGTCGATGGTCGGGGTTATTGAATGCCGTCAAATCGGTCGGGAAGACCTTGTGGTCGGCGGGCAAAGAGGCCGTGAAAAAGAATGTGGCCCAAATGTTACCCAAAGTGGGGCAAAGCGTGCTCGACGCCGTCAGTGGTCGTGAAAAATGGAGCTGGAAGAAAGTCGCCCAGGACACGCTTCGCCCCGCGTTGTCAAACACGATGTCCGACACACTCAAGAACGTGGTCGCCCACCTGGAACCTATAAAAGACCCCTCACGAACCCCGTCCACTTCACATCGTCCGAAGAGGAAGAAGAAGCCACAGGTCACCTCTCACAAACGACGTAAACTAGATATCTTCGACCATGGCTACGCAGGTAATGCGCAATGATTCCTGTCCCTGCGCGCGAGACGAATTGCAGAATTTGTTCAGTGTACCCGACACGCAGACGGCCATAAACAAGGTGACCCACATTAGAAAGTATCCACTGACACCCGACCTGAACCACGATGGTCCCATCGAATTTTATATTTCCAATGCCACCACCGATTTCATTGATCTGGCCAACATGACACTACACGTGGCCCTGAAGGTGACCAAGAACGACGGGGGTGACCTGGATGCGGATAGTCAAGTCGCACCCATTAACAACTTGTTTCATTCGTTGTTTAAAGACGTCAAATTACGCCTGGGAAAGGATGCCGAAACTTTGGTCACCAACTCTCTGCCCACCTATCCCTATCGGGCTTACTTGGAGAATTTGTTGAGTTTCGGTAAGGGAGCCAAGAACGACCACCTGTCGAAACAAGTCCTGTGGGAAAAAGATACCGCCGGACAGTTCAATTCCACGAAATCCGTCGCCACCAATGGGGATGGTGGACGACAGGCACCGACTAACAAAGGATTGGAAGAACGCCAGAAAACCATCGCTGCCAGTCGCACCTTTGAATTGCAGTCACGTCTACACTTGGATATGTGTTTACAAGATCGGTATTTGATTGACGGTGTGGACCTGCGGTTGAAATTGGAAAAGCAATCCACGAAATTCTTTCTGATGTACGGTGAAGGCAACGATGCAGAAGACTACAAAGTCGAGTTCACCAAAGCCTACCTGGATATCCCGTTCGTCACTCTGGCTCCCAGTACCTACACACGGGTGGCTGCGCAACTTCAATCGTCCAACGCCAAGTATCCCCTGAAGCGCGTGGTGGTCCGCGACATGGTCATTCCCGACAATCGCACCAGTCACGTCTTAGACAATCTGTTTGTCAACGAAAGCCTTCCAAAGAGATTAATCGTGGGTATGGTACGTAACACGGCCTACGATGGAAGAAAAAACAGAAATCCCTTCGAATTCCAACACAATCAATTGGAAAACATCAAATTGACCAAGAACGGTGAAATTGTAGACGAATACGACGTCAACTTTCCCCAGCGACAAGCCATCACTCCCTACCTGGATTTGATGAAAAGGGTGGCCGTCTTAAACACCCGAGAAGACCTGGACCTCCCTTTCCACGACTATATCAATGGGTACACCTTGTATTGTTTCGATTTGACCAACGACCACGGAGCCGATGGTAACTACTTTCATCCCAAAGCGGCGGGTAACCTGTCTTTGGAACTCAAGTTCGCTGCGGCCCCGACCAATCACCTCAGTCTTGTTGTGTTTGCCGAATACGACAATGTCTTGGAAATCGACGCTAACCGACAAGTCATCACAGATTGGTGAGGCTCTCTCCAATCAACAATTGACACAGACTTTAGAAAAACATCTCCCTGGTAGCGTTTTCGGGGGTGTATGGGCTCGTAATCATCTGGATATACTACGCCCGACCTCGTACCCTAAAGCCTACGTCATCAACACGGACGACGAAGACCAACCCGGCAAACACTGGACCGTGTTTGTATGCGAAGGACCAGATCACGTTACCTTCTTCGATTCGTACGGCTGTCACCCTGATGTCTACGGAGAAGCCTTTCGACGTTTCGTCCGAGATCTACAACTCCACTACCAACCCCGATGGATTCAAGGACTCGACAGTGTTGTGTGCGGACATTATTGTTTGTATTATCTATGTCATCGATTTCACGTGCCCTCCACACACGCCCTCTCCGTTTTCGGTCGCGTGTATCGTGTAAACGATATACTAGTCGAACAATGGGCCAGGGATCATTTCCCCGATTTGCAACCAGACCAGAAGAAGGGACAACGGTGTCGATGCTTTTTTGCTCTGTAAATATGTTTTTTGTGTTCAATGCCTTTGTGTTCAAGTTCAATTTTGTGTTCAATAATATGCTTTGTAAATGTGTTCAAGTTCAATAAAATGTCGACAACATATTACGTGTCTTTTTTTTGTGACGTCATGTGACGTCATGTGACGTCATGCTATTCTGATTGGTGAAAAATGGTTTCGCCCCAACACATTAGACTCGTCCCGTCCCGAGCTATAAATAGGAGTGTCGAAGCCAAAAGAAGTCAAAAACAAAATGGATTCTAAGGATAAGAGAGTCTGTACAACTTGTGGGGGATATCACCCTATGTTTACGGGTAATCGGCCGGATGCCGATTACCTTGTCTGCTTCTGGTGTGGGGTAGATGTGTCTAACACCTACCATAGGAGATCTAAACATCATCTCAAATGCCAGAAGCGGCCAAGGTATTTGGCAGAACAGCCGAAATGCTCCTGCTAACCCTCGCATTCTAGTCTGACCAAACGGCCCTTTTCAGGGCCAACTTAATCAATGGAAAAGAGTTCTTCCCCCCTTCCCTCTTCTTCCCCCTTCTCCTTCTTCCCTCTTCTCTCTCTCTCTCTCTCTCTCTCTCTCTTTCTTCCGCGCGCGCGCGCCCTCTCTTTCTGGGTCATGCACGTGCAAGGTCACGTGCAAGGGGTCATCAAGGGGTCAAACACGTGCAAGGGGTCAAACACGTGCTAGGGGTCATCAAGGTCAAACACGTGCAAGGTCATGTGCATGCACGTGCATACGTCTGCGCATGCACGCACGAGCGTCGCCATACAGGCTACCCTACTACTCACATTCCCGTTAGTATTGAGTATAAGGGTAAGTGGAACACGACATTCTTAACAATATGTATAAAAATCTATTGCTGTCCAGGCGAGACATGTTCGATCAGTTACGAAGCATCCGATGACATCTGATCGTTACCTTTATTAACTAGATATCCGCTAATTGGACATTTTGGACTTTGCGTGGTACGATTTAAATTCGGCACGATAAGAATAATTAACTGGGAATAGCTTTAAATAATTAAAAGATCAATGAATGAGTTAATTAGTTGAATTAAACCAATTTATGGCTTAATTATCTGCATTCAAGGTTTTGCTTAGAAGAATTACAACCAACTCCTTTTCTTTCTTATCATCAACAGTAGTCGATAAGGTAAAACTTTATGAAGACCGTCCAGACTACGACGTTTTCATGGAGGTACTCCCAGAATCAATAAACGAGTAGAGTCATAGTACATAGAAGAAGAAGAAGAAGAATTGTTTTATTAATGTGTCACACATTGTACAATAGCAATAAAAACATAATTCAAGAGAACAAACTGTAAGTGTACAATGTCCGGCCTTTAAGGCTTACGAGACACAACAAGCATGTTAAAACATCTACATCGACGATAATAAATAAATACATGTAAGTAACAGAGATAAAAAAATATATAAATACATATTTGAACTTACTAACAATAACCTTTTACTATAACATGTTATTCAGTATTTTAACAATCACGATATAAATCGTTTAAACGAAGAAGACATTAAGTATTACTAAAACAAATATGCATATAAAATAATAGTAATCAAAATGTCATCCTATGTTAAGATATTTTCTGTGATAAAACATTTTTTTAACAGTTGCAGCTAGAATTTTTACCAGGTGCGAATCGGTCATTAGGAAACATAGCTAGTGCGTTGGTGACAGTGTTGGTAAATTAGGGTTTATGGTGGTTGCGGCGTTCCAGTGTTGGGAAATGAGGGTTTATGGTGGTTGCGGCGTTCCATAGCTTTCGTCTCAGGTCAAAGTAGCAATCACAGGTACACATACATATACTTTTCAATCCGACTAATTATCCGCGGTTGCTATTTTCATTAAATGTTGCATAATAAATTTGAATTCATTTAAAATAAGACATTTCAGATGTACTACTTTATACGGCATACTAACTAACACTCCTCTAAAACACCAAACTCACTGAAAAATAACATCTCTTCGTTAAATCACTTTACAATTATGCAATCCCTGCCAGGAATATACCAGGGGTTCAATCAGGCGGCATATTAAAGCCCCATTACCACTCTTGTTGTAACTGAATAAGATGTACCAATCTTTATTCTGGTCAACAATTTGTACTATTCTACAATAACTTAACACATCTAATTTTAAAAATTGGAAAAATTCAACTACATGCCGTTGAAAAGCTTTACGTAAACACTTTCAAATGCAAATTGGATTTATTTAAACATTTTTTCGAGCCCTTTGGACAAGTAAGATAGGTTGTAATGGATAATTTACACAACAGGTAGGACACTTAAACATCTTTTCTTGACCTGTCAAAACAGCAATAGTGTTATTGTCCCTTTAATGTACTATTGGTCAAAATAAACGGCGTGTAGATTTGGTGTTGGAGTCGAGGCAGAATTGGTCCATGTATCCTGTGAGATATAGACTGCAGTTTTCTAGATTTAAAAAAAAGCAATTATTTTTAAAACGTAAAGTTCGCTTCAGCGCCGGATTAAAACTTATAGAGGAGCCTAAGCATTTAGAAGATTTTGGTACCCCCTTGGTACCCCCATATAGTATACAATATTATGTAAACAATAATAAACCATAAACAATCCTTCACACTCGTTTTTCTGGGGGTTTTAGGCCCACACGCGTCATTATATTATAGTCAAAAAAGTTAATAAAAAACCCAACAAAAAACAATGAAAAACTATTTCACAGTTCTTAATTAATTTTTTTAAAGTAAATATTTTGAATTCGTGAGCAAAAAAAAGCAGAGATACGGTGGTGCCACGATGCCAAAAATCACCTGGTTTTTCCAGCCCTGACTCAATTCTAGGCAGCGGCATGTGTACATGTAACAGAAAATGCTACTGATAGGCGTGTCACCTATAAGATACCAAAGGGTCGACCAATCCTCTCAGATTTCGCCAATGAATATTACCGTGTTTTTGAATACATCGATCATTTGTTAATGCCAACACGCAGCGTATATAGAGGACACTTGATCTGATTTCAGAGTAAAATTACAATTGCTAGGCCTCGTGCTTTTGTGAAAAGGCAGCGGTTAATACCACCGAAATCATTTTCCCCTTATCTTCTCTCTTATTTTTGCGAAAGCATATTTTGTCGCGTCATAAATCTCAAGATGAAGTATGAATATAGTTCAAAACTGAAATCTATCTTCATGTATAATATGATTGGCGTTTGTTTATAATTATATTTTGCTCTTCGGGAAGAAGGTCTTGAATAGAACGATGTTTTATTGTATAAAAATATGCATCAGGAATCAGGTCATGAATAAAATCGCTTAATAATGCTAAATTTGGGACACTGACAGTTTACAACCTCTAGAAACATATCCATTAAAATTTAATGCGCGTTAATAGGTTGTTTTGTTTTTTTACATAAAATACATTTTTGTTGGTTTATTTGTGTTTTATAAAACTATTGTAGTTAGATTTTATAAATGCGATGTATTTAAGTTGATTTATTTAAAAAATAAAACACATTTTTGCTGCATTTTTAAAATAAAATACATTTGATTTTCTTTTTTTGCCATAATGTATTTTGATTTCTTTCATAAAATACATTTTATTTGATTTTTTTTCTTTATAAAATAAATTTTAGTTTAATTCGTTTATGAAATCCATTTTTTTAAAAGGTAATAATTCCAAGTCATTTCAAGTGCCATGCCTAAATTAATTAGCTGATTTACACGAGGGAGGGGCTTGAATAATGCAAATAATGTTGCGCTTTGCAATAAATCAATATGTGTATCGCCATATATAAACCAATTAGAAAGCTTATAATCTCTTATTATTTAGTTTTCAGATTGAAATAAACTTAGTTATATTATCACGAACAAAAATGGGACGCCAAGAGACACTGAGACTGGAGCGTGCCTGGATTGTACCTTTTTATATTTGTGGTAATTTATTAAGGTTAGATATTTGGTTTTCTTTTTAAATTGTATTCCGTTCCACTAAAAAGCTTTTTAATATAAATCTAGAATTCCCCGCCCCGGGAATGTATTTCTTAAAATATTTTGTTATATGAATAAGGAACTTTTATTTTATGTCTCTGTAGTTTCTTTTAAAATTATGTAACGTATATGAATGCAATTCTTGAAATTGGTGTAATGCAGCTAAAGTAATGATGTAATTTTAATCAAAGGATATAACAGTTTATTCGTTACATTATCTAACGGATTTTTTGAATACCATCCCGTAGTTATTATATTGTTGACCCCCCGCCAATATACCAGTTATATTTATTGTTCTACAGTTTTTAGGAATGGAGGGATTTTATGATAAATGCAGGAGTTGTATTAATAGGTTTAACACTTTACACTTAATAAATGAATTTTATCATAAATATGATAGTTTTATTAACAGGTGTAACAATTTTATTATAAACGTGCTATTTTATCAATATATGTAACAATTTTATTATAAATATACTATTTTATCAATATGTGTAACAATTTTATCATCATATACTAGTTTTTATTAGGTGTAACAATTTTATCAGATACATACTAGTTTTATTAATAGGTGTAACAGCTTTATCATATATATGCTCGTTTTATTAATAGGTGTAACAATTTTATCATAAATATACTCGTTTTATTAATAGGTGTAACCATTTTATCATAAATTACCCATTTTATCATAAATTAATAATTTGATCATAAGTTAACCATTTGATCATAAATTATCCATTTTATCATAAATTAACCATTTTATCATAATTAAACCATTTTATCATAAAATTGTATAAATATACTAGGTGTAATCATTTTATCATAAATATACTAGTTATATCAATAACTGTTTTGTAGACGAAAGTAATTATATGGGTGAAATAAAGAATCTCTGCAGCGGTATTCTATGATTGTTTTAAAAGTTAGCGCGGTTATCGCTACTACATATATACTGGAATCATCCTTTAAACTGTTTAATACCGGAAAACATTAAGTTTCATATACACAGAACTGCACGTCCCGGAAACCGGATAAGACGGGGAAATTTGGAATTAATGTACAATTCGGGTTTTAAAGAAGACAGGGTCTAAGGTTTAGATTAAATATGCAAAATTAACGAACGTAGGTAACAATAAAATATAAAATACAATAATTACAGTCTAAACTATTAATTAAATATACACAATCAAGAACGTAGTAGGTAACAATAAAATACCATAATTACAGTCTATTTATTAATTAAATATACACAATTAACGAAAGTAGTAGGTAACAATTAAATACCACAATTACAGTCTATTTATTATTTAAATATACACAATTAACGAACGTAGGTAACAAAAAATATAAAATACAATAATTACAGTCTAAAGTATTAATGAGTGGCTTGTCCACCATCGGTTACCAAGTTACAAGATTTCAGGCATAATTAATTGGTATTAAAAGAAATATAGTGAAACTTAATAAGTTATTGGACATTAAATGAATGAATCGGTTAATTAATAAAATACAATATTAAGCGTGTGTTAAACTATTCACTTAGACATGAATACATAAAGCCTTTGAATACCGATTTACAGTAGCGGATCCACGTGTGGGTCATAGGGGCCCAGTCAACCCTCTTAAATAGCACTATACAAAATTCACTGATTATCATGTTTCTATGAAACGTGTAAATGTAAACCTTTGTTGATTGTGTTATGGCGTTATGACCAATGTCCGACCACCATCTTCATAAGCCAAGTCGGTGCGAAAAAGTAGGACGCTTTACCCCATCACTAATGCCCGCATTGATATGTCACTTCTGATCTTGATACATAGTGGAGCCTCCCAAGAATACAACGGGTGTTGGCTTGGCATTGAGTCATTTCGGCCTACTTGGATGTCAAGGTGGATGTTTCAGCCTGGGCAGTAGAATATAACCTTTTGAAAGCAGTTTTTTTTACAGGATCCCAGGTGTTTATCCCACTGGCTTAAATATATAATGGGACAAAGTCCGAGGGCTGTAACTTTTTGATATTGATACAAAGTGTAACCTGAATTTAAACCTGAATTTTATTTAAATTTTCCACAAAAAGTAGAACTATTATTATATTATTACATAGACATCTCATTTTCTAAACTTTTATATGCATTCATATTACATAAATATGTCTAATTTGGTTCACTTTCGTCTATTTTGTGCTTCCAAAATAAAGAGCCTATACAACTTTTAAATGCTTTTAAGCATTTAAAAGTTGTATGGGCTAAAACATAACCATGTTCAAGGTGATATTACCCTTTCATGTTTTGATTATCTTTATTCTAAACATTCATAAACTTGCCACGTTTTGGCAAAACTTATATTTTTAACCTTTGTTAAACTAAATTAAAAAAAAAATAAATGGACATAATTCTTTTCTTATTTAAATCTTAAATATTTTATTCCAGCCATTGAATAGCCCAAAGCAATTCGAACATACTATAGGTATCAACAAATGGTTTATAACTTCGGGCAAATTATATTTATAGTGTTTTTGAAACCCAAGCTATATTTTTGTCTAACAAAGTGCTATTCGTTACCGTTTAAGAATAGTGTTTACTAATTCCCTATAACTAATATTGTGTACATATCAACGTTATCCATTGTCGAGAAATGGCTGATTTTTCAATAGTCAGACGTCAATATCTCCTTCACGTACACTATTTAAACACGTGATTTATGGTCAAATGGGAATCAATTAAACTGTTTCATTAGTACGGGAAGTGGCGTCTGTTACAGGCACGGCTGGGTCATGCCTTTTAGACGCCCTAAGCACTTAAGACTTTGATACCCGATATGTGTCATTCAAAATATACAATTGAGGGTCAAGTTATGATTAATTTACATGATTTTTTTGGAAATAGCTCTGATACCTACAAACATTTATAGAGAGGTTCAAGATGACATACTTGAGAAAGAAAAACACACAATCACTTATTTCACCCGGGCCACTATTGAGGTCTGAGTCGTCTGACTAACTCGAATTATTCCATTAAACACTGAGGCACCATTGAAAATTCGGCTATGAAAATTTATCTGGTGCCCCCTTCCCTTAGTGCCCCAAGCCCGTGCTTATTTTGCTTAATGGTTAATCCAGCCCTGGTTACAGGGATGACGCCACGGGCTCCGGTGAAACCCGCATTTCAGTTCTAATTTTTGTTCATTTTTCGAGCTGTTTCTAAACCGTTCTCGCAAAATAAATACATGTGTTCTTACAATAGCAATAGTTTCTTGGCTACTAGTATTTTAATTTTCCGAAAAGTTCATCAGATCATAGATATAAATTGCTACCATTTTCGGGGGTTGGATGACCGAATGGTTAGCACATGTATAATGTCTGTCATTGAGGCATGTAGCGTGATTTCGATTCCACGGTTATACGTGACAAAGGGGTAAAGTAGGGTGTCCAGCCTTGTGGGTTTTCTCTAGGTGCATCTGTTTCCTCCCACTGCTAAAGACTCCTACGCACAACAGAATTATCGAAATAAAATTAAACCATATGTTAGTCCCGAAATGATCTAGTTTGTGTCATATGGACGTTACCCCGCCCCCCCCTCTCTCTCTCTCTCTCTCTCTCTTCAAGATCAAAATATTACGCGAGATATTAAGGAATATACCAAACAATTACTTATTTAATTCCATTTATTATAAACGAAAAGGAGATTAGCCAATTCTAGATACCAGTTTATCAAAAGTACAGTTTAACTAGTTATCTATTCGGCTTTTCGGTAAGACAGCACCGAGTCAGTTGTTGTATAGTGCACCTGTATTTAATATTTGAGTTCAGATATTTGGCCCAGAAACTTAGCAAAATAAATACATCCCTTCTATACACCGATCACGTAATGTGTGTGTTTATAAAATGTTCACTAATGGTTATCTCAAGTTTAATGTAAAGTTATCCATAATCGTTCGTGTCACACTAGAAGCTAAAACACGCGGATGATCACTCGCCAACACCCTTAAAGTTACATTAGTTAAAGCTGAACTCCGGTTATAAAACTACAGAAATAATTAAATAATGTCACGGTTTACACTGGAAGTGGGCGGGGCCTGCCTGCTGTGAGTATGTCCGCCCAAAGCAACGGCCATTGTTCAAGAAATTACAACAAGTATGGCGGTTGTTTTGGGCGTGACCTTTTTTATTTAATTATTTCTGTAGTTTTATAACCGGAGTTCCGCTTTAAGAGCTAAATCTGCCTATAGCAGGTCTTTCTTTGGGCCTGAAATGTTTTCTAAGTATTAATCAGACATTAATTAACTGATCCAGTAGACATGGTACAAGGATTAATCGGCGAAATGGATGTATGAGATGTGTTGTTGACGTTTGGGAAAGATAACGAGGGAAAATATGTAGGGAGTGATAGTTAGATGTATTATGAATGGTTAGAGTGGCTGTGGTGTTACGGTGAAATACTATGCCGCCGCCGTAACACCACAGCTTTATGATTTGTTAGACAGGAGTGATGTAATAAGTCCGACAATAATAAATAACATATTTCTGATTTTATTGTCGTCTTTTCCCACTTGCACTGGTTGTACGCCATTTTGAAACTAGCTGACGAAGACAGCTCGGGCGGCGATTGTTCGACTCCGGGCTGCTCTGTCAGTATCTAACAAACGCATTTAGTTCGGGTACAACTTTTAAAAACCGAATGTCAGTATGGTATTTCTCACATAATTGGTTATCACAAAAACAGAGTAAACTGAAAACGAGTAATCTCGACTTAAAACTATAATCTATAGCCTACTTACTACAGTCGTCACTAGGCTTCCTATACATACATTACATGGCACCAGAAACCATGCAGTGTTCACCTTACAACAGGTCCATTGATTTATGGTTAACTTTATAATACCGTTAGACCACAATAAATCGACGACGATATTTCCTGTTATTTGGAGTTGTTCAGTCTGTGATATAATTGTCTGTTGTATTAGACAATAATCTTGTTATATAATTATTATTTATTTACTTATAGTCATATCGTTTATATTCAGTCCGTGATTTAATTGTCTTATGATGTTTTATTTTTTATACTGTATGACACATTTGAATGTTTGTAACTTGATCTAAATAAAAAAAAAAAAAAAAAAAAGAGAGTAGGATTTGTGACCTAACGGTTGCAGGTTCGAGACCCGAATTGTTCGCCGAGTTCTTGTGTCCTTGAATAAGACTCTTCATCCCTGCATTCCAGTCTACCCAGCTGTAAATGGGTACCGGTAGGATGGTGTATGTATTACACAAAAAACTGTTGCGCTCCGTAAAACTTCAAGTTGTAGCTGCATATGTTGGGAGCTCTTTCAAAGAGTTGTAAAGGGAGGTAATCAGGCTTACCTGTATCCTAGAGACCGGGATAGTAATTCTGTCGCACTATGAGCACGATTTGTGGATATGCCGCTATATAAATGGACATATTATTATTATTAATTATATCCACAAATATTAATTTTGATTGTTTTATTATTATCCATAAACACACAGAATGAACAACCAGATCTTTAATAGTTATAACAACAATTAATCTATAAAGCTCATCAAAGAGTGGCGAATAAACTGTCTTAACAGAAAGATCAAGTATTGTAAGTTGTTAAAGGGTCCGTGGGGCTATTTAAGCGGGCAATAACACTCTTGCTTGCTTGACAGGTCCATAAAAAAGTTAGCCTTATTCTAACTACTAGATGTTTAAGTGTCCTACCTGTTGTGTAAATTATCCATTACAACCTATCTTACCTGTCCAGAGGGTTCGAAAATATGTTTAAATTCAAGTTGCATTTGAAAGTGCTGACGTAAGGCTTTTCATACCATGTTACGGCATGTAGTTGAATTTTTCCATTTTTTAAAATTAGATGGGTTAGGATGAAATTTGTATCATTTATTAATTGGAATATTGAAAAATAGTACAATTTGTTGACCAGAATAAAGATTTGGACAAATTATTCAGTTAAAACAAGAATGGTATTGGGGCTTTAAGGAACGAGTTTGTGCACAGTGTAATGAAATGTAACTTTGTTTTCTTTATTTTGACATCCTGCTAATTGAGAAACCATTTGAATTATAAATACAGGTTATTAAATGAATTGGAGCTGCATGTAAAATACATCTACATCTCTGACATACTGACAATTAACAAAAATGGTCCTATTGTCTACAATACTATTACATGGTATTAGTTTCCTTTGGTGTCACGTGTCACTTCTCATTATGGAACCTTTGGTGTCGAAATGAAAACGTCAGCAGGTTATTATGGACTGGTACATGCATGCAGCAAGTTCTATAAACTTGTTGACGGTTAAATCTATTTTGTGTTATTACACCAGGAGACAAATTCTTTTAATTCATTTGTGATTTAAACCAGAAAAACATATTAATTGAGGTGTGATTTACCGATATTGATGTCGAGTGTGACTTATTTGTCATTATGTGAATTCATTTGTGATTTAAACAAGAAAAGATATATCAGTATGTGAATTACTATTTAGATGGATAAAACTACGCCCCCCCCCCCCCCGGTAAGACTTGTACGCATTAATTTGTCGATTTGTATGGTCAAGCTTGTCGAGACATGCATGTCGACCTGCATCTCACAATTTCTATGACCTTGTTAAAAGATTGCGTGTCGTGTAAATATTTTTTTTGTTTTTGTCTAGGTCATTTTCAAATAAATTCATCAGCATATTATTCGTTTTCAATAAATATATAACTTTTATGAGAAAGGATGATTACCAAAGAACCGTAGGCGTAAGTGCAACTAATGATTTATCGTTTGGTTGAGCATTTTACTAACCACGTGTTTCATGTTAATAAATATTTTCTTCCGTGTCTTGAATTGAGTTATCTCCCTTGCGCTAAGAAGCTGCTTGAGAGAGCTGTCATATTTTTAAAGTGTTTATAGTGTATTCGGAGAGTATTGAGTTCTGAAAACTTACTAGGATATAGCTGTTGTACCAGATAAACTTTAGTGCTTTAAAATTTACACCAGAAGTCTTTGTATTTGGAATATTTAGTGAAATATAATATTCAATAGGATAAAGTGGGTATAAATTAGTTCATTTGTGCTCAGTGTTTAAGATCTGTGAGATTTACTCATGGGAGTGAGTTATACCAGTGAAGAATTAACCATATTGAACAAAAGAGGTTACAAACTTGAACCACATATCTTTAACATTGTTAAGAAATTCGGTTTACTAATCAAGAGGAAAACAAAGCGGGGTAAAAGAGGTGGAAAGAAGTTTAAATCCCCTCTAAACAAAAATTACCATAATTCACAATCATTGCTCAAAAGGAAATCAAGATCTACAGAAAATAAATCTCTAAAACTGTGTCTTCTTAACGCTCGTTCTATACGAAATAAATCATTAATTTTAAATCAATATATCCTTGATAACAACATAGATATTATTATCATTACAGAGACTTGGCTTAAATCAGACGACTCTGTCCCAGTTAACGAACTGGTTCCCAAAACATTTAAGATTTATTTGAAAAATCTTGAAAATAGAAAGGGAGGTACATAGCAGTTGTATACAACAATTCTCTGCACCTTAAAACTATCAGCTCACACAGCAAGACATCATAGCTCATTCGAACATCTTGGGTTACAATTAAGTCATCAGAATAAAAATATCAACATTGAAGTTATTTAACGACCCCCACCATCTGCTCAAAACAAATTAACATATCTTACTTTTGAAGATAAATTTTTCGAATATTTGTCCCATGTGTCTGTATCATATGATAACCCAGTTATACTCGGGGACTTCAACATCCACGTTGATGAGCAGACGGACAGGCAAACCCGGAAATTCAATCTAATTCTTGAATCTTTGAAATTTAAGCAGCATGTCCAATACCCAACACATCGGAATAGGCATATTCTTGACCTGGTACTTACACATTCCAACGACCGGTTCATACATCAACTTAATGTCCAGAACGATGAAGTATCCGATCATTCAAGTGTGTTCTTTACTCTGAACATTCCAAAACCATCACCAAAACGAATGGATATAAGTTACAGAAAGTGTCGCAATATTGACTTTGAGAAATTTGTTATCGACGTTGATGTGCAGCTTGCTGATGTTCATTCACAGCAGGTCCAGTCACTTAACGATCGCTGGTGCAAATTTCAGTCTTCTTTGCAAGTTGTCTACTTAAGACGAGATAAGTTGTTATCCGACCTGATACCACATGGTTTTATGATTCACTTGAACAATTGAAACATGAATGTAGATCAGCAGAGAAGTCTTGGCGAAATTCCGGGCTTGAAGTTCATCACCAAATCTTCAAGCAAAAACGAAACCAGTATAACAATGCTATCGCGTATGCTAAAACTCAATTTTTAAAAGAGAAGATTAACAATGCTGCCGGTAGTAAAGTATTATTCAACATCTGCAAAAGTCTCACTAAATCGTTTTCAGACGCTATGCCATCATGCTATAAAACGAACCAACTCCCCGATATTTTTGCCAGATACTTTACAGAGTAGATTGAGCAATTACGACAGGGCTGTCAAATTGAAAACGACCTGATCGACCATAATGGCAAGCAGGATAGTTATATTCAACCGTTCGAGGTAAAAGAGATATCCACAGACTACCTCACGAAGTTAATCCAGAAAGCTCCAGCAAAATCATGTGAATTGGATGTATTACCTTCATGGCTATTCAAGAAATTGTCATGTGCAAATACAACATATCTCCTTGGCCTTATTAATGATACAATAAACAGCTCAGAATTTCCCGAAGTATTTAAGACAGCTTATGTGAAACCACTCCTGAAAGAACCGAACCTTGACCAAGATATACTGAAAAATTACAGACCAGTTTCAAATCTATCTTTCATTAAAGTTATTGAAAAGATCATTGCGGATCAACTAAAAGAAAACATAATCTACTAGAAACATACGAGTCGGCTTACAGAAATCTGCATAGCACAGAGACGGCCCTAACAAGGGTTCACAATGATATTCTTCGAGCCATGGACAAGAAATATGTAACTCTATTCGTATTACTGGACTAATCGTCCGCATTCGACACCATAGATCACCAACGTCTCCTGCAGCGCCTGAAGCACAGAATAAAGCTATCCGATTCGTCATTGGAGCTTATTAGATCCTATTTAACATGCAGATCACAATTAGTGTGTGTTGGGGGCGAAAAAACACAACCAACAGCACTACGATATTGGGTTCCCCAAGGATCAGTCCTCGGCCCAATCCTTTTCACAATTTACACGCTGCCTCTTGGCGATGTTATCAGGGAATGTGATGCGAATTTTCACCTCTTTGCTGATGATACCCAGTTGTATCTCAGAGGCCCACCTTGCGATGTCCCAGAGAAAAAACACCAACTGGAAAACTGCATTAAAAAAAATCGGCGTGTGGATGCATGAAAACTACTTGAACCTTAATTCAGACAAAACAGAATTTCTTTCAATCTCTAGACCGAGCAGATTTCGGTCAAATATCTAATGGAGATTGTATAATTCCTGTTGTCGAGTCAGCCAGAAATCTAGGTGTTATCTTCGATTCATCCATGAACTTTAATAAACACATTTCCTCTGTAACCAAATCCTGTTTCCTTCAGCTGCGCCAAATAAGTAAGATTCGAAAATATCTTGATGTGGATTCAGCCAAAACTCTTGTCAATGCCTCCATAATTCCTCGCCTGGACTATTGCAACTCTCTACTTTACGGTCTCCCCACAACTTCATTAAATCGTCTACAGAAGATTCAAAACACAGCCGCGCGAATTATTACTAAAACCAAACTTCATGATCATATAACACCAATTCTTAGGGAACTTCATTGGCAACCTGTGAGGAAACGTGTAGAATTCAAGATTTTACTGTTGACATACAAGTGTCTTCATGCCACAGCCCCGAGCTATCTCCAAGAGCTAATTCAAATAAAATCACACCAAAGAACAACCAGGTCGTCAAATATACAACAACTTGATATTCCAAGAACATATCTCGTATCGTGTGATGATAGGGCCTTCTCCGTAGCAGCACCAGTCCTGTGGAAGAAGCTACCCCAACATGTAAAAGAAGAAGGAACTATTGCAGGATTCAAAAAGAGACTCATCTCTTTGATTCAAAATAACACCATTTATGTGACAGACTAACACCATTTATGTGACAGACAACTCGGCGCCATTGAGCAGTTTACTGGATTATAGGCGCTATATAAATACATTATTATTATTAAATTACCCCATTTTGATCGTTGCCATTTCTTATATTTTCCACAAAAAGACTTTGCCTTGTACGCACTAATTTATCGCTAGACATGTACTTAACGGCAAATAAGCGACCGGAGTATCAGAGACATGGATAAATATAAACACCGAGTCACGCCGTGATTCCAACACCGAGGGAGTACTATCATGTCACTCGATATTCACTCGGTAATTCACTGGATTCCAGGATACAAAAACACGGTAATATCGTGTTTCGTCAAAGCTCCGCGATGCGCGTACTCTATGTTTTAAACTTGACCTATTACTCAGTGATAAGCCTCCGCCGTTTATTATTAGTATAATGACTTCCTCATGTGCGGCAGGTTAGTTTGCTTCTAAAAACACTGTTTTCCGTTCCAAAAAATACAAAAGTAATTTTCTACCAGACAACCATGGTTATATATTAACCGAGACTAGATAATTTCTCTCGGTGTAAGGATATTACCGCTATGGATAAGTTTATACACTGTTGAGAAAATAATCCCATTGGTTTGCTTAGCAACAAATCGAGCTTGAACCAACTCTGTACTGAAAATTTTGTGCGTGATATACATTAAATGTCTTCAAACATTCGGTTTATAATTAGCGATACACAGGTACAGTGGCAAGTGTTCTACTTCACAGACTAATACCGCAAAAGTACCTCCGCGCGAATTCCAAGATTTTGCTACATGTAAAATATAAAGAAATAGTGCCCGTGCGCGTGCCAGTAATAGAAAAACTAAGAGTTCGCGCATAAAAATGCACGAACGGTACCAGGCGCGAGGTCATCAAGGCCTTAATCAACTTTGGATGGCATCAGATTGCTCCGATATTAAACAGATTAAAACGTTTCAGTGAAACTCTGGTTTAATCAAATATGGCGGGCCCAGACGCTTCAAGTCTTAGCTTCGATCAACCAGGACCGTGGTTGAAATTATTGCACAAGTCTGCCAAATCTTCAAATGCCAATATCGTCGCTTGCAATAGAGTAATTTGAATGAAATTTTCAAATTATTCATTTTACATCATCTACTTTCGAACTAATATAGCAAGAATGGCTAGTTCTTATATATATCTGGAATAATGTAACTTTAATCTTAATACCTCATTAAAACCTCTTATGGCCTTTTCCCGAGCACTTCTCTTTAGGCCCGGTCCTTTATTTCTGTATGGACTGAAATTCTGAATAAAAGGGTACAAGATTTCGATCTACTACTATCTACTGTTTTAACTTGATTTTTTTTTCTGACGAAGGGAGAAGAAGACCCATGGGCGAACGACAAGGAATGTTATCACCCTTTAAAGTGACATTTTTACATACAATATTTTTTTTATGGATTTACATTAAAGGTGAATTATTTAAGACTTAGATGGGCTTCGTGTTTAACTTAATTTTATTCTGAAGGGAGGAGGTGGCTCACTAGCGAGCGAAACAGCTGGCCATTCTTGCTGTAATGTATTATTCATTTGAGTCAGTTCACGTTAATCTGACGAAGGGAGAAGAAGACCCATGGGCGAACGACAAGGAATGTTATCACCCTTTAAAGTGACATTTTTACATACAATATTTTTTTTTATGGATTTACATTAAAGGTGAATTATTTAAGACTTAGATGGGCTTCGTGTTTAACTTAATTTTATTCTGAAGGGAGGAGGTGGCTCACTAGCGAGCGAAACAGCTGGCCATTCTTGCTGTAATGTATTATTCATTTGAGTCAGTTCACGTTAATCTCAGCGAAGTTATAACAATTTGAAATTTTGATATTAATATAGTTTTAAAATACTAAGCAGCAAAAGAAACGTCAGGTTGGTAGGTAACTCTGAATAGACGCATTGCATAAATGCAAAATGTTTTTATTGTATACATGTAACCACATTCCCAACTTTACCTATAAATGCACCTCAATACCTAGTTGAATCATTCATACTACAACGGCATGCCACGACCCACGACAGCTCAGAAGAACCATGCGCTTGGAAGACTCGACGCTGGCCACTCTGTCCAAGCCATTGCCAATCACTTCCAGGTCAATGTCCGGGCCACCAACACCACGGATGATCGCCCCCGAACTGGTATACCAAGGGTTGCCACAAGACCACCCTTCACACAGGCATATGAGACAGCACGCCAGACAGTGGAAACACACAGAAGACCCATTAGTATCGATACAGTACGCCAGCGTCTCACCAGAGAAATAGTGATACACTAGATAGTTCAATCTCCCTTCCATTTTGTCATGCACCTATTAGAAAAGATAGAATAACAGACACAAGTGGCGACGGGGTTATTGTTTCTGCACACAACACTTTACAAAAGACGCACAGACTTAAAAGTTGGTGATAATGAGTGTATTTGGCTGGAGATCAACTTCAATAATATCAAATTTCTACTTGGTTCTTTTTATAGACCACCAAATTATCCGGCTTCTAATATATTAAATATCCTTGAATTATTTCAATTGGCTTTAACCGATGATATCAATAAATGTTTTATAATTGGAAACTTTACTATTGACTTTAATTCTAAAACTAATTCCTTTATACACGATGCTATAAATATGTTTGATCTGACACAACTTATAACTGAACCATCCAACCAGAACTAACGATGTTGGCAAACATACTATATTAGATCTCATTTTAACTAATGTTCCCCAATTTATCAAAAATTTATCTGACTTGATACTTTTTGCAGTGACCACTGTCCGATATATTGCCAACTTTTATTTCATAGCCATCACAAACAGTCTTACAAACGACTTATTTTGGAAGTACGATGAAACTGATCACATCTCTCTAAAACACGCAGTATTAACAACTAATTGTGACACAGTACTAAACCTAGAATCGAAAGATGAATCATGAAGAACATTTACAAATGAGCTTATTAAAATTACCAAAAAACACATTCCGAACAAACGAGTTACAATTTGGCCAAGAGACAAACCCTGGATAAACAATGAAATTAGACGGTTGAGTAAAAGGAAAAACAAAATTCATAAAAAAGCTAAAAAGTCAGATTTGGCAAATCACTGGGCCGAATTTCGGAAAATCAGAAACAAGTACAAGGACCTTATAGAAAATAGCAAATTACAATATTATTCCAAACTAGACAACAAAATTAATGACCCAAACAATTTTGTTAAACTCATTTGTTAAAGAGAATGGCTCATCTAAAGACGTAATACCCCCTCTAAAAGTAGATAACGACACTGTTTTTACACAGAAAGAGAAGGCGAATGCACTTAACGATTTCTTTATTAAGCAGTCACAAGTAAATGAAGGACAACACGATCTTTCTACAACGCAGCGCACTAAAGCCTCAGTTACTAACATCCCACTTACAAAAAACAAAATAAGTCAAAGATATGCTTTTATCAATTGATGTTTCAGATGATATCGGTGGAAAATTATTAAAATCTATAGCTTCCGAAATTTCGTGACCTTTTTGCCCACTATTTAATCGATCACTGCATTCAGAATTATTCCCCACTCCTTGGAAATTTGCTCATGTTCTGGCATTACATAAGAACAATAGTAAAAATGATAGTTCAAATTACAGACCCGTTTCCTTGCTGTGCTTAATTTCAAAATTTTCGAAAAATGTGTTTATAGACATGTCTTTAAATTCTTCTTAGATAATAAAAAAAATTCAGAGTGGTTTTATGAAGGGATATTCAACTATCTACCAACTTATTGATCTAAATCATTTCTTTGTTAAGGCCATTGATGTGGGAAGTTATACGAGGACGGTGTTCTGTGACATCAGTAAAGCTTTTGGCAGAGTCTGGCATGCCGGACTTTGTCATAAGCTGGACTTTGTAGGCATCGGGGGGGGGGGGGGCTACTAAATCGGTTTAAAAGTTATCAATGCAATAGAAAACATAGTGATATACTTAGTGGTGCTTCGTTCTCGGCCCTGTTTTGTTCCTTGTTTACATAAATGATATCGTTGATAAACGTGAATCAAACGTTAAATTATTTGCAGATGATACCACATTATATTCACTTGTTGAAGATCCAATTAAAAACCCAGAAGTCTTAATCGTAGATATTGAGAGAAAAAATGTTTGGGCAGACAAAAATGGCTAGTTACTTTCAACCCCTCAAAAGCTGAAACACGCACCTCTTCTACACGAATGCCTTCTCAATCACCGCCTCTATTTATGAATAATATTAAAATTAAAGAAGTTTTAGAACATAAACATTTAGGGTTTTTTTTCCAAAAGAAATCGAAATTTGATGTCCACATTAACAATATTTATAAAAAAGTTAGTAAACTAGTAAACTGTTTAAGATCTCTGAAATATAGACTAAACAGAAAATCCCTTTATACAATATATACTTTCATTTTACCCCATTTCGATTATGCAGATGTTATATGGGATGGTTGCACAGAACACCTAGCTAATATAACCTGAACAACTACAAATAGATGCATTGTGTACTATTTGTGGCGGCACGAGAGGAACTAGCCATTCCCTATTATATAAAGAAACTGGGATTGTACATTTAAAAGAATGACGGAAAAGACATAAGTTGTTTTTATTTTCATAAAATTGTTAAAAACCTTACTCCTGAATACCTATCCAACTTATGCATTACCAAACCCCAATATTATTCTTTTAGACATACCAATATCCCAGAATTCTTTTGCCGCACTAACCCATTTTACAATTTGTTTTTTCCATCTGCTACTAGACTATGGAATTCCCTTGACTCTACTGTCCAGTCCTCAGAATCACTAGCAAAATTTTAATTACGTATTACTAAACCTGATATCAATGTTCCTATTTATTTTAATTTTGGCAAACGTAAAAATCAAAGTCAAATCGTCCACAAGCAAAGTCGTACACACGAAAATTCTGGTTTAGTCGTCCACACCCTTTGGTGGAGTCGTCCACACCCGTTGGTGAAGTCGTCCACACGACTTAGTCTTAGTATAAATTCTGGATATAATAATACGTTGGTGGAGTCATCCACAATTTGGACTTTCTTGTAGCGACTTAAATTCTCGTCTTTGTTTTCGTCATCTCTCTGATTCTGATTCCCCAGCTTGCATTTGTGGTCATCAAGTTGAAGACGTTTATCACTTCCTTCTTGTTTGTCAGAAATAATACCATGTTATGTCTACCACCATTATATCGAAATATTAATATCCTTTTATATGGAAATTCCGATATTTCACTAAAAGAAATTACTAAAAAAAAAATTCAGGTGTTCATGACTTTATTGAAAAATCGAATAACTATCATTTTTCCTTTTAAAATGTTAAAATATTGCGAAGTTTTTATTTCATGACGCTAAAATTTTACTAAAACATCTTATGTGCTTAAACATTGAATTGGGTCATTATATTATAAAAAAATATACCAACATTGTCATATTTATTAAAATTATAATTTAAAAATTTCTAGGAAAAGATTATCATATTTTGAAATGTATGTAATTGTTTATTTGTATATATGTTATAGTTTAACCATTATTTCTCAAAATTCATATTGTATATACTTTTCTTTGTATTGGAGAGGAGTGATATAGGCTATGCCATGTTCCCCAATCCTATTCACTAGTTTGAATAAAATATTGTTTAAACAAAAAAAAAAATAATCCATTACTGTAGACTCTACCGTGGACCGATCCTCACCCATTGCCACCAGAACTGGCGACACAGTCAACCGAGAACTGTTGTTGTGTTCACAGATGAGAGTCGGTATTGCGTATATCGACTGCAGATGGCAGGACCATAATATGGCGTCGACGTGGCCAACGTTATTCTGACCAATGTGTCATGGAACGAGACTCATGGGGAGGTCCAAGCATAATGGTTTGGAGTGGAATCGGCCTGAACCAGAGAGTGGGTCTCAATTTTGCTTTTCCTCCAGACTAAACTTGATTTCGATATTTATACTTCACGTTGTGTTTTCTAATAATCAACATTCAAGAAACCGCATTGTCCTAAAACCTTATTCATATAAGAAATACAGGAATCTACAACCGTTATGATATTATGAGTTATAATATCTATAAAGTTCGACATAACATGACGGTTCCTGCATTCTTACAAGCAGACAAGAGCCAAAGCTAACAGCGAGTCCGGAGTGGCTCTAAGATCTCTGCAACCTTAAAATATCTAATCAAAATTCAAACACAATGTACTGATATGGTAATTGGGGTTATGGTACTTGTGGAAAACTTTTCAATCTCCGTCCGGACGTCTTCGCGTGCACATCAACATGGTCCAAACAAAAGAAGAAAAAAAGTTCTTTTTGGAGGTTAATGATCGCTACAGATATCTTCCGAATTTTGGAATTTCAAAAGCGATGATTACAACAACAGAAATAAGAAATCACAAGCGTAGCATATTTTGACATTAAACACTCACCCCCCATGATTCTCTTTAATTCCGTCAGTGAAGGCTACCAAACTAGTATTAATTTCAAATTGAAAAAGTATATATATGCATTCCATACCGAATTTTGGATGAAGCCCCGCATTTAAACCTTTTTGACCGGTGCGATTTTGCTTTTTCCGGCTCCAGAGCTAGTGCAAGGGTCAAGGCTGTAGATCCGTCTATGGTGAAAGTTTTGTATACACTGAATATTGCATCAATAAGTTTGCATGTGGCGACAGAGTAACAAAATTTGACGTCCACTTTTTTGTCAAAAATTTTGAGCGTGTGTAGGCCACTTAAAGCTAATAACACACCTACAATAATTGGAACCACGTCGTATATTTCTATATACTTTAAACTGAGAGTAGAATCTTTTATTGTTATATATACTTATAAATAGTTTCTTTTAACCACTCCCACAGAAATCTATATAATATTACGTTGAAAAAAAGAAATAAACACAGGTTTATTTCTAACGTTTTTAGTTGTCTTGAACATCTTCATATCAAAATGGCCTGAAGAGGTTCAAGCAAACTGAAAACATTAGTCATAACCGCTGTCTCTTTAGTCATGACCAAATAATACACATATGTGCATATTTGCAAATATATGTTTAAATTACTCACATATGTAAATGTATTTTTAAGCGTTCACGTGTTATATAAGCATTCACAGTAAATATGTAATAAAGTGTTTAGATGCCATTTAGTCATGGAGCGGATTGCAAGGATTCGTCGTCAAAGAACCTTAGTGCTGCAATTAAACTTAGTGCTGCAATTATCATAGGAATGTATCGTGAGAGAGACACGTGGACGAAGCCAAGGTCAATTGAGGAATGTCAGGGATTCCCAAATTGCGGTTGATTAATAGATGGCAGTCATGTACCTGTAATTGCCCCGAAAGACTCCTACGGGGATTTACCTTAACAGAAAAGGGGATTATTCTCTGATTTTACAGGCTGTATGTGATTATATATACGTCTTCAAAGATATCAACATCGGTTTGCCTGGACGGTTGCAGATGCACGCGTGTTTGCAAATTCGGAGATTTTCCATAAAGGGGAAAATGAAAGACTATTCCCAAAGTTGACAAAAACGTTTATATTTCACAATCTGCACAAATACTTACCCTAATTACTTTTGCATCTGGTCAGGACTTGCAGTATTTTTACACATGTATACATATGCGTTTACGTGACGAAATTTGCATACATGAGTAATTTTGCATATATGTATACGTGTGCGAATTTCGTCATGTACACGGGGCTTTAGTAATCTTTTATTTTATTGACTTTATCTTATTTTCTACCTTTATTCATAATATCTGCATAACGTGTTGTTTACTTAATAATTTATGATTATATTGTTTATCTGTGATACTGTTTTGTGATAATTAAATATGCATTATGCAAGAGCTAAATCTGACTTTAGCATGTCTTTATTTAGGCCTGAAATCTTATCTAAATTATCAATTCTTATCCAGACCATAATCAACTCTCGATGTCAAGGCTAGCCTTCGATATTGACTGGATAGGGATCCTATATTCTGCCATCCTCGGTTATCCAGTGCATCCATTCCGTTCTACTCCACTATACCCTGGGTTAATCTATAGGGCTTCCACGATTTCAAATTGCTAGAATGTAGCTATACTGTTCGACCCAATCAGAAAACAGTTTACAAACCAATCGTTTCGCCTTCGTTTTTAAAAGGGTAGATAACCATATCCATGTTCTGTTACTAAGTGATTTATGTAAGTAATGTATATATTAAACATGCATTATTCAAGAGCTAAATCTGCCTATATAGTGCAGGTCTTTATTTGGGCATGAAATGTTTTCTAAAGTATTAATTAGACATTAATTAACTGATCCTTAATCAACTTTGGATGGCATCGGATTGCTCCGATATTAAACACATTAAAACGTTTCAGCGATAAATCAAATATGGCGCGCCAAGACGCTTCGAGTCTTAGCTTTGATCAACCAGGACCGTGGTTGAAATTATTGCACACGTCGGCCAAATCTTCAAATGCCAATATCTTCGCTTGCAATAGAGTAATTTTAATGAAATTTTCAAATTATTCATTTTACATCACCTACTTTCGAACTATTATAGCAAGAATGGCTAGTTCTTATCTATATCTTGAATAATGTAACTTTAATAATTTATTTATATTCAATTGTATTATCAAAATATGTAGTATATGTTGTTGATTTCAAATATGTATAACATCTATACGTTTCACCTTTGTTATCATTATTACTATTCGTTCTTTGTTTGAAATAATAATAATAACATGTCGTTTTGTTATGTTTATAATTAATGAATGTATACTCGTTAATTTAGTTCTCAATTACTAATCTATGATATCACGTGTACATAAAATTCGCGGTACCAACACACGATTCTCAATAAAACGAATGACTCTCCATGATTAAATGAACGTTTGGTCTTCAATAATAAAACATATAATTACGCTTTTAGAATAGGCCAACTTCTAGCACTGTCAGAAGAGAGTAACTTTCCTTTGGGCAATATCCTTTTCAAATAACAGTTTATGGGATTGGTCGATAAAAATAGCACAAGCATCAATTGTGGATAACTTGAAAACGTGTCTCCCCCATTAGATTAACCCAGGGTATAGTGGAGTAGAACGGAATGAGTACACTGGGTAACCGAGTATGATATTCTGCTAACGCTCATTGATAATTAAATCAAAACAGTGGATAATCGAGACTATGCTTTTCAACATACTAATTTTGGTAATGGTGAACGATGCTGGACGAAAATGTACATAGCTGATATCTAGGTTCACAGTGGATTAATTTGACTGAAATTTTCAACAAATTACATTTATATTATCTAGATTTGAACTATGTTAGTGGGATCTGTTAGCTCTTTATCTAAATCTTACATAATGTATCTTTAATAATATGTGATAATTTATAATGTTTTGTAAAGTGCATTTGAGCACCTATTGAATTGTGCGCTATAACAATGTTCATAATAATAATAATAATATATATAGACATTGTATACACACTGAGGAGCTCAACGGAGCGAAAACGGTTTGTGAAGATAAATACGATGAACGCCGAAATCGCCAGTTTTATATTAAAGTAGATAAAATACAACTACTTCTTTGTTTACGGTAGATAAATGCATAAAAAAAATACGTCCAGATAAAAAATTCTCCACTTTTCTTCATTCCGACATACATTAAGTCATATAGGCTGTCTGCCCCCTATAGGCGTCTTCAGATATTAATAATGTATACAAAATATTCAAATACGATACACATATATTCTTTAAATAATAGATTTCCATGACAATGGATTATAAATAATATAATGGGTTAAAAATATATATACCGTGTAGGCTGGTTAAACTAACATAAATTAGCACAGCTATAAGCTATCATTGACTCGGAAAATAACCCGAAAAATTCATTCAATTTATGCCACGGGCTTTGCAACGCAATTTGAGTTAATTACAAATATTATTTCTTTTTTTTAAAGGACCTACGTCCGTAACTCACAATCCTCCAACATCTTCGACATCGAAAACACGAATTATTGGTTAATTTAAATCAACATTGATGGTGTTAATTTACTGGGAAAAATGAGATAAAATAATTTTTTTAACATTGGTACATGAATCGTGTACTATAGTGCGTCAATCAGCATCAATTGTAATAAGGCACGGGGAGAACGAGGCTAGAATATCCCACAACTCAATGCGATTGTTCATATCCTGGACGCGGATTCTACACAAATGCTGTGGAAAAGAAGTATTGTGTGTGGTCCATGGCCAAACAAGACACTTCCTGTGTAAACTTGAATAACCAGGCGCTAGAAATCGCCCATCAATTGGGATACCCAGCGTATTTCGCCGAACATAACTTTTTTGAAATTAGAGTAAAAACGGAAACAATTGAATGCAAATAAGGTATACACATTTATATTACATTATTATATGTGTTGCTACCCATTTGTGTCCATTTCTAGATCCCAAATGTTAGCGACTTAGTCCCTTTAAACAATATATATCTAAAATGTTTACAAATATATAACTGAGTTTAGTGTTTGATATACAACAGCCATTCGCCATCTTATAACCTAAAACCCAATAATCTGCTAGTTAGTGATTATTTATTCGGATATATTAATTTTGGTTTTGGTATATAGGGACTAACGGTTTTGCCTACGATACTGGAATATTAAATCAAGTTATAAAAAATTTAAGAATAATAAGTATATCGCAGTGTCGGTCGGCACTCGGGTTCACCACGGTCCAATACTATTTCTTATTCATATAAACGGTATTGTAGGCAATATATCAACTACCATAACTCATTTTATTAGGAATAATGCTGATAATGGGCATGACGTCTTCGATTGTGGTAGGTCGCCACAGTGGCTCGGTGAATAAGGCGTTGGCGCACTAATTTGGAGATCCCCGGATCGACCGCCGTGCTGACCGAGGAAGTTACTCCGGGTTTATCGGCCTGGTATTCTATATTAACTTTGTTAGTTTTTTTTTTAATAAAATAGCCTCATTATGTTAAATGAACCGGGTATATCAGAAGTTACTCTGGGTTTATCCGCAAGGCTTCCCTTTGTCAGCAGAATTTTAAAATATTCTATTTTAACTTTTTTTAAAAATAAGAAAGCCTCATTATGTTAAATGAACCGTGGATATGCTCTTTGTGCCTAAACATGTGATAATATCTTACATAACATATTTATAATCTGTCATTATATTTAATGTAAGATCCTTATTCATTGATAACCTTATTCATTGATATCCTTATCATTGTATCTATTTTCCTGTTACATTATTATCCTGTTACATTGATAAAATAGCTGCATGTTTTTCGTTAACCAGTTTTTATGCATTGATCTACCTGCTTCAAGTGGATAAAATTTTAATACGCGACCTTTGTTTGTTATTACATCCGGCATACAGGGAAATGAAACCAGATACTGTACAAACCAATCTTATTCTAGTTATATTATTATTATACGACGAGTGTTCTCAAATTCACCTGCGGCATAATGCTCTACTTACGTATTGAATGAAATGGGGTTTAACGTCCTACTGTTATGCACTTAACCTGAGCTAATTGAAGACGGGCATACGTCATACAGTGTGCTATGAGTGAAATTTTGCCCGGGCAGCGGCGCTACGTCCTACTCTTATATCGAATTCCAACTGCCAAGGGATCTTTTACGTGTACTCCAATGTGTACACGGGACCTAGGTTTTTCGTCCAATCCGAAAGACTAGGCAGCTGTCCTTGTCAGGTCCTCCTTCTGCATCACTGACAAGGGGACATCACGTCGGAAAATCGAGATGAACTTTCTCGGCCAATGCAGGGATCGAACACTCAACCTCCAGGCTAGCGAACCAGTGCCTTATCCACTTAGTCACCGTGACCCCCCTCTACTTACGTACGTAGACTGAAATGAAATTAAATAGGGTTTAATGTCCTACGTTTCTGCACACACCAAGCTAATATACAAGGCCACAATTCATGCGTGCGAACGTAGAATGGAATGCAATTAAATAGGGTTTACTGTCCTACTTTTCTGCACCCACCAAGCTAATATACAAGGGTATAATTCGTGCGTGCTGTGAGTGGCAATTTGCCCGGACAATGGCACACTAGCGCTTCCAGGGGCCGCGGAGCCGGGGGGCTAAGGGGGCTTTAGCCCCGGCAATAATTTTTAATAGTGAAAAATAAAATGTCGCCAAAGCTCAAAAAAGCGAAAAACGGTTAGGGGGGGGGGGGGGGTATGGGTGTGGTGCTTAGTAGGGGCGGCCACATTGCGTGGGTTATTGTCAGTAGACCCCCCCCCCCCGAAATCGGGGCCATCCGTACAGCTCAAGGGTTTTTTTTGACAAGGGGAAATCATGGTGGAAAATTTCGAGAAGCTTTCTCGACCAACACCATGCTGGAATCCGTGACCTCTTTGTTGGTGAATTACTTAAGGCTGAGTCACACTAGTGGATTTTTCCTTTAAGACAAATCCTAGCGAACGTCTTAAAGGATAAATCCTCTGGGTTTTTATGATCATACATTAAGTAAAATCCTATAGGTTTTGGTCATGTGATCAGTAATACCAGAAATATAAATATGAAGGAAACTACAAAGATTATCTTTTCTCTCGTTTATGGTAATCTTCGGACTGAATAGACCACAGCATGCTTTGGCGATTGAAAAAAAAAAATCTCTGTCTCGGCCCGGTTGAGTTAGACGTCTGCCATTTTGATTGGTCAATTCACAGTACAAATCCAACGAAAAATAGTACTTGTTCTAAACCTAAGGATTTGTTCGTAGGTCAAAAAATCTCTAGCCTATAGGACAAATTTTCCCGTTCACATAAAATGATTTAGCTTATGGATATAAAACCTCAGGATAAATCCACTAGTGTGACTAAGCCTTTACGCATTGTCTTGTAGGATGTGTTATCTGTGCTCATTACAAATGGCGCCCGAAACCATAGAATACACGAATAGTGTACTGATTATAAAGTATTTTACATTTTGGATATTACGATCCATCCCATACTTTTTTGACAAGATAGCAACATTAATATTGATTGACATTCGCTTTTATGGCAAGATAACAACATTAATATTGATTAACATTCGCTTTGATGGCAAGATAACAACATCAATATTGATTAACATTCGCTGATGTTAAATTCTAATTCCTGTTTTTAATTTCAAATATTATTGAAAATATTGGGTTAGATGTTAAGCCCGTGTAAGTCCACTCCTTTTTAAAAACGTGTGGATCACTATGACGACCGGGAACGAGAAGTAACGCCACTGTACAGTGGTTACGAGATATCGTGTCCCGTTCGTCCTTTACCGAGAGAAGGGGGGGGGGAGGGAGTGGTTTGCTAAATGGTTAGCGTGCGCGCGCTGTGTCATAAAGCCTCTCATTGAGTCAACTGGCGTGGTTTCGAATCATCGGTTGTACGTGGCAAGGATTAGGGTCGCCTGCCCAGCCTCGTGGGTTTCTTCTGGTACCACCGGTTTCCTACCACTGCTACAGACCACTACGCGAAAGCGAAATATTGAAATAAAATTAAAACCATATGTTAGTCCCGAAATGACCTAGTTTGTGTCAATTGGACGTAACACCCAATTTGTCTCTCTCTCCTTTAACCTTCGGCTTTAGAAATATAGGTCTAAGCTAATTTTAAATTCAGGTGGTGACGGCTGTCGTGCATCAGTAGTTTACACAGCTAACACATCTGTATTGACTTGTCACTCGTCCGTATGTTATCCGAGAGTGGGATATAACAAAGACAAGAGCGCAACCCTAGTTGTTCAGTAATAAGCAGTAATTGTACTCCATAGAATTGTGTCCTGTGTATATGTCCAGTTCAATCATTAAAGCCACTTGCACCTCGTTTAAAGGGAGTGTTCAATATTAGCATGGCGATAACAAGGTAAGAACTATTAGTGAATAGACATGCCATTTTGCTTCGTGTAGGAAGTCGGGGCCCCGAGGGATTTAACGCGTGTGCTTTAAATCATACGGTCTGTGATCGATTCATGTGGCGTGGTGTCGATCCCAAGCTTGCCCAACCTCGTTGGTTTCTCCATAACCCCCTGTTTCCTCCCATTTGTAAAAAAAAATACCTGCGCGCAACGAATTGTTGAAATAAAAATGTAATATTTATGAGTTCCGACATAACAAGTCGTGCCGAGTGGATGTCAAACCTCTCTCTTCCATTTTTTCAAAAAAGGTACAATAACACTCTTGCTGGCTTGAGAACTTCATAAAATAAATAATAGCCTTATTCTAACTAGATGTTAAAAAAGTGGCCCACCGCCACCTGTTGTGTAAATTAGCCATTACATCCCGTTTTACTTGTACAGATGGTTCGTAAAATGTTTATTGGTAACTTTCATAAACTAAAGCGTTAAAGGCACAATAACACTCTTGCTAGCTTGACAACTTCATAAAATAAAATACAAATGGCCTTATTCTAAGTACTAGATGTTTTTAAGTGTCCTACCTATTGTGTAAATTATCCATTACATCCTAGTTTACTTGTCCAGAGGGGTTCGAACATATTTTATAATCCAAGTTACACTTGAAAAGGTTTATGTAAGGCTTTTCAAACCATTTAGCTGAATTTGGATTTTTCCAATTTTTTAATTAGGTGTTTTACGATGAAATTTGTATCATCAATAAATTGGAATATTGTAAAATAAGACAATTTGTTGACCAGAATAAAGATTGGGACATATTATTCAGTTACAACAAGAGCGGTATTGGGCCTTTAAGTACAAGATAAAGAGATAAATATTGATGATCCCATAATGATCCATCATATACATCACCTGAATTAAATATTTAGGGTCTACATGTATATAGATACCAGCATCAAAATTGCTTTGAACATTCTTTTGTGTTAAGTTTTTGATTTGCATTACATACACATTGTTATCATTTTTATGATTTCTCAATTAACAATTTGAACCATCTGAAGGCATAACGGTATCTGACAATTACATCCGACCTTTACCTTGTTGCCAGTGGCCTGTTTATTTCCAATACAGGTATAAAAGTGTCCGTGTATCAGAAATGAAAAGTACGCTTTACAGAAAGGGTACTGTTCATTTCCGACAAACGAACACTTTTATACAAGCATTGAAAATAAGCAGGATGAAAACAAACGCCAATAAGTCATAAATTTGATTACAAATAAATTTTCAACGAATGAATCATCCGCTGATGCACACTTCACATTTACATTACGTTTAATATAGCTGCAGTCCTCTACGTCACAGACTTGTTATTTTACGATGTGGTTTGCTCAATGTTACTGTCATCTATCTGTGGTGTCTAACACTTTCTCCATCTTTCAATAGGGGTGCAGTTTAAACAACACGTGACTGTTTTACGCTTAGAGTAACGAAGCAAGACGCACGTGCTAATGCATTACTACTCCGGTCGGTTCGCCACTGCGAAATCATTATACCGTGAAATGTAACGTCAGGCACAGAAAGGGATAAATGAAAGAGCAGATAGTATTTGCCACATTTTGCTTGACACGACTCAATAATAAATTCTGTTTTTCACATATCGCTTGACAATACCCGATAGAAATGTGATGTAAGTGACTTATAAGCACCTTTCCTCGGTTTCTCGGTGAAGATCTGGGGTCGGTTGCTCAAAACTTAGTTATTTTAGCGATCCGTTAAACTCTAACGGACATATCTTGGTAACGTGTTGTTTGTTAACTTTCCGTTAAATTTACTACAGAAAACACTATAGAATACTTTATTTTTATGTAAGCATAAGTCTGTAGGAAAAATTTGCACAGCAGAATGTTCGGGGCCTTTATTTCCAGCAACAATCTTTCTCTCCGTCAAAGTTAACGGATCGTTAAAAGATAACGGAGCTCTGAGCAACCGGCCCCAGGACAGTTTTCGTAGGAGGTCGCTTCGACTCCGCCTTGGTTGGGCCCCTCGATTAGAACTGCCCTGATCTTCACCGATACACCTCGGAAAGTGGCTACGTTTCAAGTAAACGTTTTCAGTATAACGATTATTAGATATGAAGGGTAATTTTCAAATTTAAAAAAAAATGAAGGAGCCCAAGTCAAGTTACCAAGGATGCGAAAATCTCACTATATGAAAACAGGAATGCAAGTCGAGCATCTAAGGCTCCACTATTGTGCTACACAGATAAAAGTTAATTTGATAACTATGGTGTCATGAAGAGACCCAATCTGAACGACAGACTCACCCTACCTGCAGAGAAGTACAGACTCGCCCTACCTGCAGAGAAGTGACTCTGACACAGTGAACAGCCATGAAACGTCACAGGTCGCGAGATCAACGCACAAAAGTCAGTTTGTAAACAAACGAAAGAACAATGACTTCGACGAACAAAAAACCTGCGTCGTGTCAGGGTTGTCTGTGCAATAACGCGGACAAAACTCGAAATTAAATAATAATCCCCGGAAGAAATTGGGATTTTAACAGAATTAGCAAGTTTAAACGGACATTTGACACACGGGGGCCGCACTATTGGCACTATTTTGTGCTTCGGTCGGGTCTATTTCACATATTCACTATGAATTCTGCTGATGTTTTTAACGTCGGGATTGACAAATAGTTAATTTATTTCAGTTCTAAACAAAAAATTTAAAACTTTAACGCAATTTTAAAAATTAGCCAAATTCTGGCTGGGATTACTGAGCAAAATGGCCATTCACTGGATACGTGCGAATAAAAAGCCAGCTACCGCAAATTTCGTCACGTTAGTTACGTACGGAAGAGACCTTTACTTAGGATTTATAACGTCCTTTGCTTATTTCCAATGGGGTCCGAAGTATCAATTGAGAGATAAAGATCTCCTCATTTAAACCGCAATTGGGAAAGCTATGCTGCGAACACGGCTCGTTTGCTGATTGGCCAAGACAACGCATGCAAAGCGATCATCATTAAATATCTCGTTTCTTCTATTAGAAAATAATTTATATGCCTTAACGATACATTCCCGTGTACAAACCAGGTGATTTAGTGATGACTTGGACTAAAAACATACTCAAACCAATTAATCAAAAACAAATTTTCTCTCAAAAGCTCGCAAAACACTGCTGTCCATAGGAAACACTAGAAGCTGTAAAAAATATATTTTAAGAGTCCATGTCTGTGACGTGATGAAGGGAAGCAACTCGAGGGAGAATTCGTTCAATATATAAAAGACGATGTATCGTTACATACATACCTGGAGATTACATCGAGCGCTCCCTCTTCCAATTACCTCATACAACCGGCGCTCGCATCCCTTGACGTCACGCATGGGTGTTCCACTAATTGTCGGGTTGTTAATTTGGGATACCCTGACATTTTTGCCAAGTGCTTGCCCCATGTTTTTTTTTTCAGGGGATCCAGTATTTTTCCCGCAAGATTGGGTGTTTCTTCTTTCCATATATACCAAAATTGTCATACTTTTATTGGATATATCAACCCCTTAAATATTTATCTGGGAACCCATCTTTAAATGGAAATAAACAAAATAGCAAATATTTTTCTTTCCAAAGAGAATTTTATTTATAGCTGAATTCCGTTTACTGTTTCTTCATACGGCATGCAAAGGAAAAAATGCATATTGGATATTTTATTATCACAACCAATCTAATTAAAATACAGATCTATATTTCGTTTCGTTTTATTATAGTGGGAGTTCAAGTTCTATGACGTCAGACAACAAGCATGCGACATGTGACCCGATAACGTCCGTCATTCGATTAATCAATTAGCGACCGCCATCTACTTTTGATTTGTTTTGATTTTTATCGCTGATTATGTCTACCCAAAGGTCAAATACTCGACTCGGCAGAACATTTGATTGGCTGACCCCTCATTTCAAGCAAAACACGAGTTAAATAACAAGTCTTCAAGATCCAAATTTTGTAAAGACGAGTATAAACGAAATGTGAACTATAAAAAACGAAACGAAATCGGATCGGTATCACCATGGGTCGGAAAAATGAGAACGACCAACGAGTCGAAACGTGATGATTATGGAGTGGGAAAGATTATTTGCCATTGTTTAATTACACCGCCTCCAAAATGCACGAACGTACGCATTTCATACCAATGAAATCGAAATATCTAATCTATTACTATTAGAGACTCATATTTTGATACCGTTACGGTACCAGAAAATAACAATAGACCTATTCAACAACATTAATATTCTGAACACTCGCACCATGGTGCTAATTAATTGATGAGATTATAGATTGTTGCATAGATTGTTCTAAATTATAACGCTATCATAGGAAATGTGGAAATGCCGCATGTGTTGTGGATGTTTTGCTATGAAAAGTGTGCATTTACTATGATTTTCGTCTTCAGCATCCTCGAAAACCTAAAGAAGAAAATATTAATCTTAAACCACAAAATAACGGATGATTAAATGGCATGGTTGCTGTTTGGTACTATTTAAGAACATACCTTTAACTTGCATATTCTAAAATTCTGCAGATGTCAGTGCATTCAATTCATCTGCAACTAACTGATAACTCTCACGACCGCCCTTTTCCATTCTCGAACGTTAAAAATTCTCGATGAATTAACAAATTAAATTCTCGTAATGCAATTATATCCACGCTAAATAGCGCGTGTTTACTGTAATCTATACACTGGCATCGTAACCATGCCACACGGAAACCCTCATAGTAGTTTATACAATAGCTACTTTTAATTAAGTTGTGTTTGTAAAATGTTAACCATGTTGGTCGTATTCAGCGCCCCGAAAACATTTTGAAAACAATAATGGAGGATACAGTCCGGTCGACCCCTGATGCCGCAACGCTCGTATATTGCATATATAATTAAATTGTACCAGACGTTAAAATATACGGTGAAAAAAAACCTGTCGTTTTGGTCGCCATTTAAATAAAAAAAAAATTGGTCGATAAAATTTTACTACTTAATGCAAAATTATTCACTGCCGTTCAAGTACATTTATGGGTGTACGGGAATAGCTGTAAATTGAAATGGCGGCGACTTCGAAATTTCATAGCGTTAAATCAGAAAATACCGTTGTGTGCATAGTTAAAGTGGGGATATGGGGTGCCAGCAGTTATTGTTTTCCACCTAAAGTCATTGGACCAGTACTAATTAGGGTAACAATGGTGTTAAATCTATAGTCTTTTTCATGTCAATATCAGCCACGTGTGACTTTACATAAGAGTTTTTTCTTAACAAATAATTTAGCATGTACATATTTATTTTTCATATCAATATTAACTACTTTACATACAAGTTATTTTATTAACAAATTAATTTAATATTGTACATGTATGTTTAAAAGCCGACTAAATGTTATGTCGAATTTCCATATTCATAAAAAGTCGTCAAACCAGTTAATATCTTTGTTTTTCGTAGTGTATTCTTCTGTTTAATTATATGTATTTTCTTTTCTTTGGACGTGAAATGTCTCCATATTCATATTGTAAAATTTGTATCTCTGTGTAACCCTGTTCTGACTTTAGCAGTTCTATGAATCTAAAAATATTGTTGGTTGTTCTTGCACCTTTACTATAGAAATGGTTCCATAAACTTATATCTACACCTTCGACCCACTGTTCTGTAATGTCTGCAAATTCACGAACCCCAGGAATATCCATATCCGCGTATTATAAGGAGTAAAACCAAAAGTCTTCAATATCACCGTTTTATAAGAGCTAACGCGGCCGCCCGTTTCACAAAACTAGTCACTAAATTGTTCCCACCATACAGTTTCTGTAAACCATGTTTCTGGGCATTTCTCCAGATAGACTGTCGGGAATGGAACATAAACCTTTAAGGGTACAGTCAAATTCTAGACGAACTGCATTTTGTGCTGCTACTTCGAAGTCTGTAGATGTTGGATGTAGGTTTAGATTTAATAAACTGGATTTCTCTTTCAGTATAAAATTTTATCATAAACAGTGTTCATCTTAATTAAGTATAATAATTAAACTTACATATGAACGAAAAATCAGACAGTGATTTATAGTTCACACATGTCAGAGGTTAATTTGAACTGTGCATGCAATAATTAAAACAGAGTATAACTCACTAATCTATAACTAATCCCTACTCCACTTAATTAGTAGGGTTAATCTGCTGGCAAAGTGAGAACAAACCGTTAAAGTCAAAACTTACGAAATTATCGCTGGTCTTAACTGAATAAATCTGAATAGGCTAATGGAACAATAGAACAAGCTCACCTTGATGTTGGCAAATACGTAAGACGATTCAACTGAAAGGTGATATATATATACAATATAGATGATTAATATCTACATTCAAGTTAAACCAACCCTGTATACATGTACATGTATATATTTTTAAGGTCTTGCGTCGAACTGAATAAACTAAATGATTTATTGTCATTAAAACTCCAATGGCTGGTAACAGTGTGTAATTTAAGGTGTCATACAGATGTACATACCTCCCATGTAGACACAAAGACATGATATAAACTAAGAGAACCATTACATTCTTTAATTACAATTCTCAATAATGGGGTGGGGGTATAATTTATTGTGTATCATTGTGATTATAATCAAAACAACAAACCTCGTCCTATACTACAAACAAGCCATAGCAAGAAATACCCCCTATTGCCAATTTATTAATGCACCTATGATTTTCTACACTACGTCTATTGCATCCAGATATTTACAGCGTGTTAACAATATATTCATTTAAGAGAAACTATGTAATTTAGAGATTAAAATATCGTACAAATCATATTCATTTGACAAACGACCTCCTATTTGCAAAACTATGGTTTATGCGAACTACAGTATAAACGTGGTTTAGAAACTCTATCTGCCATTTAGGCGTCCATTTTGGAACTGTTTACTACAATTTTCGTCTTCGGCACCCCTGGAAGCCCCCAGAAAACAATATTCATCGACAAAGCAGCAAATAAATTGCCTGGTTGCTATGGTATTTTCTGTTTGAAACATACTAAACCATTGAATTGATCTTTCATAAAACTTACTTTGTGAGTTGGATGGCTTAAAGCGGACACAGCTCGGTCAAACTATACATCAAATTAAAGGAACCGAGTTGGAGAATGTGAAAATAACAATAAATCAATGTTCAAAATGTCCTCATTGCGACTTATTATGCCATGACGGGTCACTTTTGTTTTAACAAATAGAATGAAGCAATATAGATAACAATAACAATAATAGTTTTTAATTTGTTTCATTGCCAGAGTCACTTTAATATTTTTAAAAATATTAATAAGACTTTATAAAAGTTTAATTTTGACCCAATGTTTAATAAATAATGATTCATGTAATAAACGCCCACATAGATTATTCTACATGTATTACAATTTAAATATCCTGTTGATAACGGACATGACGTCATCTGGTTAGCTTTAGGCGTTTTTTGCACGGAACTGTGGGTAATCCACTAGTAACATCAGTGCTGATTGGTTAATCAAATGTCTGATGTCATAGGGCCAAAAGCCGATCCTATGACCTCTGACGTGACCTATCGCAACAACCGATCAGATCTTTAAGTAGTGTAGGCCTACGAAAGTATAGAAATGCGAAACGAAATATAGATCTGTATTTTAACCAGATTGCGCCATATCTCACGGACTTACAATAATGACTGTGCGGTTGACACATTAAGAGATTTATAAAACCAAAAAATCGATAATTCTAGGTGATCCTAAAATATCGTGTTTATCACTATTATATAGTGAGAACTGTCAGCTATTTATATAGTCTTCCATAATGCCCTTTTGAACAGACCTCAATCACCTTCAGTTTATTAACCCCCCCCCCCACATCCCCCCCCCCCACACACACATCGGATCATGATATGCCCAATAACATTACAATTGCCCCGTTTTCGTGACTAGAAATGTTATCTTATTATTCAATGAATGTATATTGTCGATTTATAGCAATTTTTCAATATGTGCTCCTTTTGCATGACAATTCCTTTTGCCTGTTTGGTCAAAAATCTATGAATGTGTTTGAATCAGGAGGTAAACTCAGGGGCACCGAAACCCGGGTACAAGGGTATAAACCCTTTTCTAGGGTATATAATATGTATACCCATGCCCTAATAATGAAAGTTTCAACCTTTAAATGAAAGATATGTAATTGCTCTCTGGTCGGTCGCGAACCGGCTTTCGCACTCTCGTTATCAGCTATCAGTGCATGCCTTGGCCAGATGTCTATAAGTGATCAATCGAGTTCATGAGACGATAAAGGCACCTGGTTTGGTGATATTAGTTTCTGTTTTTAGTTATAAGCCTTTTCAATTATACAATTTGTTTATACGGCGATGGAAATTATGTCTCGTCAACACTTGCTCCTGAAATTGATCTCTTGCAAGAATCGTGTCTCAAAATCTACTGTCTCGTTCAAAGATCTTTTTCTAAATAGAGTTTCTAAACCATGTTTATACTGTAGTTCGCATAATCCATAGTTTTGTATATATGAGGTCGATCGTCAAATGGATAGGAATTTACGATATAATAATCTCGAAATGACATAGTTTCTCTTAAATGAATATACACGCTTTAAATATCTGGATGCAACAGAGGTGGTGTAGAAAATTCTAGGTACCTTAAAATATTGGCAATAGGAGGTATTTCTGGCTCTAATCACAATGTTACACAATAACTTTTGCCATCCCCCTACTGAGAATTGTTATTAAGTAATGTAATGTTATTTTAGTTTATATTATCTCTTTGAATTTACCTGAGAGGTATGTGCATCGGTATGACACCTAAAGTAACTTAATATGAGTATTTCTACAAAGATCCAATAACACACTGTTAACCAGTCGTTGGGGTTTTAATGACAATAAATCATTTAGTTTAGTCAGCTCTAAGTAAGACTTAAAAAATATACAGACACAGTTGGTTTAACTTGGGTTCAGATATTAATCATCTATATTGCATATATATCACCTTTCAGTTGAATCATGGTATGTTCGTGTCGTCTTACCTATTTGCCAAAACCAAGGTGTATGGAAGCCTATTGCGTCCATTCTGAATCTCGTCTTCTCGCCGCGAGAAGTCGAGGGCGAGAACACGAGAGGACGAGAAGTCGAGGGCGAGAACACGAGAACACGAGAGGACGAGAAGTCAAGGGCGAGGGAGCGAGGGAACGAGAACACGAGGAAACAGGGCGAGAATACGAGGATCTCGCCCCGAGAATACGAGATTACTTTCACCTCGACTTCTCGCTCCCTCGTCCCTCGATTTCTCGTCTTCTCGCCTTTGAAAAACCTCGTGTTCGCGCTCCCTCGCCCTCGACTTCTCGTCTTCTCGTGTTCTCGCCCTCGACTTCTCGTCCTCTCGTGTTCTCGCCTTTGAAAAACCTCGTCTTCTCGTCTTCTCGCCTTTGAGCTAATCTCGTCCTCTCGTGTTCTCGCTCCCTCGCTTCGTAACAATCTCGACTTCTCGTCTTCTCGTCTTCTCGCCTCGGAAGTGCAGTTGATACGCATGTCCACTGACTACCGTATCGACATTTGTATTTGGAAATGGATTATAATAAACGGAAATGTTTGAAGTTTTAGGCAATTAAATAGTCCGAAATAATTTTAATCTCTTCTTGCACAGATATTATTGTATTATGTAATCGATTTTAAGTCTTCAATCAATTCTTTCTTTGCTCTCCAACTTCAACAACGTTCATCGGATATTTTGATGTGTGGTTTTGTCAGTGCTGTAGGATGGCGAGTCTGACAAGTGACAACGTATAGTCGTTCGAATGGGATTAAAAACAACGATGTCCACTGCTTGTCAGTGGTATAGGGCTGAAGGCCTGGCAAGGGACAACGTATAGCCGTTCGAATGTTATAGATAAAAAAAACAAGGTTCGTTGCCCTGAATCGAAATAAAGTGGTGGCTACGGTGGCTCAGAGAGTAGGACGTTTCCTCTCTAGCTTCATCGATCCGCATCGGAATTTATCTTGAGATATCCTCCCTTGTCCATTGTGTAGCTGGAGGACGGAGGGTCTTGCAACCGATAACATGTAGTCGTGCGGATGGGACAGAATAACGGTGCTCCGTGTACACATTGGTTTCGATTCACCGCTTGAACGTGACAATGATTAGGGTCGTCTGTCCAACCGAGTGGATTGGTCTCTCCCCTCTCTCTTTCTCTCCCTCTCTCTCTCTCTCTTGCTCTTTTTCGCAAACATTGACGTCCACGTACAAGAACCCTTTACCGTGGGAATTTGAAATAAGCGTAGGCCCTCGTAGCACACTGCATGACGTACATTATTAGCTTTCGTTAGCTCAGTTGGAGAAGAATGGTTAACTCGTTCGCAAGTGATCATAAGGACTGTCATTGAATCAACTGGCGCGGTATCGATTCGCCGGTTGTACGTGGCAAGGGGCAGATCGTCTGTCCATTCCCGTGGGTTTTCTCTGGATCCTTCAGTTTCCCCCTACTGTTAAGGACCATTTAGGTGTGTTTTGATTTAGCGTGGAGGTACCATTGTTTACGTATGTATGTATGTATGTATAGATAAAAGGTATGCCGACACAAACTGATACGCACACAGCAGCTAAATCGTCCGGGCGGTCGACAAGGGTTGTCGCGTATTTATTTTTTTGGTGTACTTAGGGACATTTAATAGACAATTTTATACAGATTACAGTATAATTTTTGTCGTTTGAGGGTTCATAAGGTTCTAAAAACTAAAACTTAGGCCGTAACTCTTGAAGTAATCTGCAGAAATTGTTGAAATTCGAGAGGCCCTTCCTTTTTACCAATTCAAATAATGCATATATATAAATTTCAACATATCTGGGGAAAACTTTTGTCGTTCGAACGTTCACAAGGTTCAACAAAGTTAAACAAGGGTCATAACTCAAGAAGTTAATGACATAAATTCCTGACATTCACTAGGATTCTTCATTTCACTAATGTAAATAAAGCGTATGAATTTCATACAAATTGGTTGAAACTTTTGTCGTTCGAGCGTTGACAAGATTCAACAAAGTGAAACAAGGCCCATAACTCTAGATGTGATTAACGGAATTTGCTGAAACTCAATAGGATTGTTCGTTTTATTAATTTAAACGATACATATAAATTTCATAGACAGATCGGATAATAACTTTTGTCGTTAGAGCATTCACAGGATAAAACAAGGTGAAACCAGGGCCATAACTCGCGGCTTAATTAACTGAAATTACTGAAATTCAATAGGATTCTTCGTTTCCAAAATTTAAATGATGCAAATAAATTTGATACAGATCTAGATGTAATTAACGGAGGTTGCTGAAATTCAATAGGCGCAGTTGATAACGTCTGTCGTTAGAGTGTCCACAAGATGCAACAACGTGAAACAATGGCCATATGACTCCAGAAGAAATTAAGGGAAGTTATTGAAATTAAAAAGGCTTCTTCATTTCACTATTCATCTCACTAATGTAAACATCATATTTCAATTTAAAAAACAATCAAATGATAAATGTAGATTGTTCACAAAAAATTGCGGACGACGGATGGACTGATTGATAGACGGGCGGACAGACCGGGTCGAGGGCAATATACGACCACATTTCCATGTTGGCGTATACAAAACACGACTACGTGAATGTTGGCGTATACAAAACACGACTACGTGAATGTTTTAGGCTGTCAAATCTGGGCCACAGACGAATTTATGCCAGTGTAAAGCCAGGTATCCTACGAGTAATTGGATAATGCATCATAGAAAGCTAATGAATATTAATATGTTCATTATACTTATTTATCCGTTACTTCTAAAACATAAACATTTTGGAGTCAACAAAACTAGTTTAGATGTTATTATGTGCACAGTGAGCCTAAAATAACCCGATTGTCCCATATTTGTCGTATGTCTACGGCAATACTATGTCGACAAAAAGCAAAGGGAGTTTCTGAAATTTTGCAGTCTAGTAGTTCGTCCCTTGATTCTGTGAAATATTAAGCATGTTGTCGCCAAAGCTGGTTTGAATACTTTTTGATGTAGGTACCCTTTTCTGCGTGCTCACTTAAAGGAGCTAAATCGCTAACTTTTTTGACTTAGAAATGGACAGAATTGGGTCCAACATATATAATACTGTAATATGAATGAATATAAAATGATATACATTCAATGGGTTCCGTTTTTACTTTAATTTCAAATCAGTTATTTTCCACGAAATAAACCAGCAGTATCAATCGAATTCAAATTTCTAGCATCTGGTTATTCCAGTCTACAAACGCCGTTTGATTTGGTGCTATGTGTATCTTGCTAGAACCGGGGCTGACACGCATTATGGTACACGATTCGTGTACCAATGGTAAAATGTTTATTTTGTCTTAAATATTGGATATCAGAAGCCCAACTATTTCCGGTAAGACCACAGCACCAATGTTGATTTAAATTGACAAATAATTCGTGTTTTCAAAGTTGAAGATTTTGAATAATATTGAGTTAGAGAATTAGCCCCTTTACTCTTGTGTGCGACATTTGTGTGCGTGTATAGTAATGACTTAATGTGCCGGGACGCGTCCCCACCAATATTTTTAGTGGTGGGGACATGATATACTGTGTCCCAACCACTTATTTCCGATGTTTTGCTTACTGTTTATTATTATAAATTGAAATGATTCCAGGGCTTTTATTGACATTTCTGAAAGTGTTGGTACCAGGCATTTGAGGCCAGGCTTCATAAAGTTGTACAACTGCACTGGTGGGCGATTTTCATTTAACAGGGAATATGTGATAATTCATATTATAAAGGGCCCCATACACAATCCAACATGTTTGATCAAACATTTTGGATCAAACATGTTTGATGGATATTTGATCGTGTATGTGTAAGTTTGATGGCCAAAAATGTTTGACGTCAAATGTTTGATGGATCTGATTTCTGTTGATATTTTTCGTCAAACAGTCAAGCATGTTGGATCGTGTATGGGCTTCATCAAACTTGTTTGTCCAACATTATTTTTTCAGAAGCAGCCGGATAGATAAGATCGACTGAAAACATACTCATATGTTGGACAAACAAGTTTAATGAAGCCCAAACACGATCCAACATGTTTGACTGTTTGACGAACAAACTAATGTTTGACAAACATGTTTGAACGTGTATGGGCAACGTCAAGCTTTCAAACATGTTTGATCTAACATGATTTATCAAACATGTTGGATCGTGTATGGTTCCTATTACAGTAAATAATTAAAATATTCCGTAGGGGTTGTATTAATATGTATATCATGTAGGTTTGCATACCTGATACGCTGGATATTGAAGGGCTAAAACGTGTTGCCAATTTCCGTATTACACGGTAGACTTTATCTTTTAATATAAACAATTGGTATATTATTTTACAGGTTTACAAAATGTTTCTGTTTTATTCAATAAACAATTTATTGCCAATTCGCGTGGAGAGATATGGTGTTAAATGTGTTACAAATGAACATTTGGTATATTAATCTAGCTTTTTTTACAGCTACAAGAACATTTATGTTTAATCGAAAATTCTAATAAACAATTTGAAAGGAGAGTGATACAGCTGGTAGGCCATAATTAAATGTTGTTGACATTGAAAACACGACTTATTGGTTAATTCAAATCATCAACATTGCAGTTGCTATATTACCGTGAAAAGATGGACTTTCGATATTCAATATTTAAGGCAATTGAACATTTTAAATTGGCACCCGATTCGTGTGCCAGAATGCTTTTGTATGAAACCATTCGATGAACAAGGCTAAACATATCCTATGTAGGAGAATACTCAGTGCCCAGTTAAGGCATGGGTCTGGTGGGCCCAGGCCCAGGGTCCCGCGGTTCATGTCAAAAAGACGAAAGTTTCATGGTAATCGATCTAGTGGCGCGAGGGTGGAGCCTGGGCTATCTTGCAACCTCCTGTGTGAAGTACCACTTGGTGATTGGTCTAGACTTCTAGTGGAAACCGGCTAAGTCTACATTGGTCATGGGCCCTTGCATCAACAGTGAAAAACGAACATATTTTGGCTAATGTCTGTCGGTATGATTGTTCGATTAAGTTGGTACAACAGAACTATAATGTTTAGGACCCTGTAACATTGGCACCTTCTGTCGTTACCTTGGTAACACCCCGCTTAATCTACGACTGGTGAAAATGAATTGGATGTTGGCTCCTGAAATGAAATTTTAAAACTCTACTTTGTGTTGACTTGGCGTCCCCCCCCCCTCTCTCTCTCTCTCATTTTCTTATCAGTATTACACAGTAATTAAACTCAGTATTATTTTAATGTTCTTATCAATTTCATTGTCATGAAAAATTAATTTTTCATCACGTCAAATTAATTTTTTGTATAATGCAACTTTTAATTTTAGTTTAATGTTATCGTTAAAGCAGTTTTTCTTTTCACGATAAATTGATTTATTCATGCATATTAAAACGGCTCTTATCATTTTAATTGATTTTCTCTTCACGTTAAATTTAGTTTTTTTATTGATATTTATGTTGATAGGCGAGGATACATACATATTGTAGCGTTTTACAATAACTGCAACAAGTCGAATAAAATATAAAATGATAATATGACATATAAAATGGAAAATAAAGTGACAGCCAATTAAACTATAAATTTACAAACAAATAAAATGACAAATAAAATAATAAAAATGAGCACGTAAATATATCACAGACTAATTAGCTAATTAAAAGCTAGTTTAAAAGATTGGTCTTAAGCAGAAGTTTAAAATGGGGTGGGGATCACCACAATTACTTGACTATTGAGATTGTAGCACGAATCGTTCCTTAACAAATCTTGATACTAATGAACTTATTAAATCTATCATATATTTCCACATGAAATGAATATGTGGTTTATCAGTGAGAGAGATAAAAACAACGTGGTTTGGCGTCCACTCGTCACAAACTAGGTCATTTCTGGGCTGACACATGGTTCAATTTCATTTTGATAATTCGCTTGCACGTAGGGGTCTTTAACAGTGGAGGAAACCCGAAGGACCCGGATAAACCCAACGAGGTTGTACACGTACAACCGGGGAATAGAAATCACACCATTTGTCTCAATGACAGACATTACGATATAGCGCCCTTGCGCTAACAATCCGGCCATCAAACCCCCGGGCCAAATCACAAACAGGAAGGGAGGGAAATGGGGTTTAACGTCGACTCGACACAAACTAGATTATTATCCGCGTGGGGGCCTTTAGCAGTGGGGGAAAACCTGAGTGCCCGGAGGAAACCCACGAGGTTGAGAAGGTGTCCATATTTCCATGTCACATACGCTCAAACTAGGGCTCGAAACCACAGCAGCAAGCCAGAGGTGACCGGCCAATTAGAGGTCGAAGCGCGGCACTCTAGACTACTAGGCCATCCCAACCCCCCAAATCACAAACAAGACCAACTTTTTTCACTAAAGGTAAATTGACTGTTACTATCTTTCTCTAACTGGTATAATGTTATAAGAATATAGAACCGTCATCACCCTTTCAGTGCTGTTTGTTTCTTCAATTAAATATTTAACCCTTCTGCGTATACAAGGGGTATTTTGGAGCCCCGCCACCATCCGGGCATATCCTTAACATTTGTGGGAACTGGTTCATAATTGTCTAGCGAGAATTTTATACATTGTCAGCTTCAGCTACTTTATGTCATTTGACAAGAAACTACGAGTATTACATTATCTGACAAAATAAACATTTTACCATTGGTACATGAATCGTGTAGCATAATGCGTTTCAGCCCCATTTGTAACAAGGGACTCCAAGAAAGAGGCTAGACCTATTCCACAAATCATGTCAAACGATGATGTCATATTGCTGGGGATGGGTGGACCTTTTACAGTTTTTTGAATGTTTGTTACAAAATGGTGTCTAAATATGCATTTTCGGTGATTTTGGGGAGGTTTTACCAATAACAAAATAGTTCAGAGAGCAATTTTTAAAAGTTAAACACTTTATTGATTGGTTTTTGTCGATTTAAATATCTAAAACTAAAGAACAGAACACTCATATCCACTCTGCCCGTTTCCTTTCCCTTTGTCTTCTTTCTGGACGGCCCATGGACTGTCCCCACCACTATATTTTGGCGATCTGCGCCCCTGTAATGTGGTTATTTTTGGTCTAGTACTTGTATATTAAAGGAGCTAAATCGCTAACATTTTGGACCTAGAAATGGACAGAAGTGGGTCGCAACGCATGTTATAAATGTATATAAACTGATCTACATTCAACGGATTCCGTTTTCACTCTAATTTTAAATCAGTTATGTTCCACGAAATAAACCAGCAGTATCATTCGAATTCAAATTTCTAGCATCGGTGTATTCCAGTCTACATACGCCGTTTGATTTGGTGCTGTGACTCGAACCTCGTACTCCGAGTCTCTTGCTAGAACTGGGGCTGAAACGCATTATGGTACACGATTCGGGTACCAATGGTAAAATGTTTATTTTATCTTAAATATCGGATATCAGAAGCTCATCTTTTCCCGGTAAGTTTATATCATCAATGTTGATTTAAATTGACCAATTTTTGATGTTGAAGATTTTGGCGGATTTTGATTTACGGACTTAGGTCCTTTAATGTAAAGGATTTTGAGTTACGAACTTAGGTCCTTTAATGTGGTTTGTTGGGGGGGGGGGCAAAACCTTAAAAGGCTGGACAGACGACCCTTCTCCTTGTCACATATAAGCGGGGGATCGAAAATATCCACACACACCACCCACCCACACACAACCATCACCTAAAACAGCTTTTCATACGCCAACATGGCAATGTGGTCGTATATTGCCTCCGACCCCATCCGTCCACACTTGTTAATGCTTTGGTCACTTGCTAAGAGGAGTTGGATGGCCAAATGGTTAGCATGTGCGTGCTGTATCCTAAAGCCTGCCATTGAGTCAACTGACGTGGTTTCGAATCCCCGGCCGAAGTGACAAGGAGTAGGGTCGACTGTCCAATCTCGTGGTTTTACTCCGGGGCCTCCGGTTTCCTCCCACTGCTAAAGACCCCTGCGCGCAAGCGAATTATTGAAATAAAATTAAACCATATGTTAGTCCCGAAATGACCTAGTTTGTGTGTCGAGCGGATGTTACACCCCACTCCCCTCTCTCTCTTTCTCTCTCTCTCTCTCTCTCTCTCTAGACTGGACAATTTTAATTCGTTGTTAGCTGGTCTTCCAGTCAAACTTTTCGAGTTCTGGGCCTTGTTTCACTTTCTTGAATCTTGTGAACGCCCGCACGACAAACGTTATTATGCAATCTGTATGAAATTAATAAGCTTTATCTAAATTAGTAAAATGAAGAAGCCTTTTGAATGTCAGGAATTTCTGTCAATTACTTCTAGAGTTATGGCCTTTGTTTAACTTTGTTGAACCTTGTGAACGTTCGGACGACAAAAGTTATCATCCGATATGTTGAAATTTATATGCATTATTTGAATTAGTAAAATGAAAAAGCCTCTCGAATTCAACAATTTCTGTAGATTACTTTCAGAATTACGGACCTTGATTTAGTTTTTAGAACATTGTGATTTTTGTGTGAATGTGAAAGCCGGGTACATGTATTTTGTAATGTTTGATATCTATTATACAACAATACAAGATGTTTTACATTCTAACTAAAACAAAATTTCTATTAATTTGTTAAAAATTCATATCACTAGTGTTTTAAATGTAATATTCTACGCTTCAATTGGCCTTTACCGCAAATACCAGTAGCTGCAGATGCCCATGCTAGTTTGCCCTCCCGAAAACATATTTGTCCCCCAAAAAACAACTTCCTGGCTACGGGCCTGATACATACAAACATATATATACACACACACCCACACACTCATAGATTTTATTTATATAGATATCACCGCGAAGTTATCATGGCCACGAAGCGTGAAGTTCGTGGTTTCAGTAAACAATGGTACCCCCACGCTAAATCAAAACACACCTAAGTGGTCTTTAATAGTGGGAGGAAACTGAAGGACCCAAAGAAAACCCACGGGAATGGACAGACGATCTACCCCTTGCCATGTACAAGCGGCGAATCGATACCGCGCCAGTTGATTCAATGACAGTCCTTATGATCAATTGCGAACGCGTTAACCATTCTTCTCCAGCTGAGCTGATGAAAGCTAATAATGTACGTCATGCTGTGTGCTACGAGGGCCTACTCTTATTTCGAATTCCCATAGTTAAAGGTTCTTGTACTTGCACGTCAATGTATTTGAAAGAGAGAATGAAAGAGACAGACACAGACTCAACACAAGCCAGGCCCCAAGTTCACAAAGCATTTTCAGACTTAAGTTGAGAATTTACTCAACTTTCAATCACTCTTTATGAGAAATATCTTTGATCCAGAAACACAAAACGTTGCACATAGCATCTTATTGGTGTATTGGATATATTAAAACAACAAAAGTTTAATACATGGCTTTGTGAACCCGGGGCCAGATCATTCCGGAACTAGCAATTTTTTTTCAATAATTTGCTTGCGTTTAGGGGTCTTTAGCAGTGGGGGACAGACGACCCTAATCATTGTCACGTTCTAGCGGTGAATCGAAACCGAGCCACTTGAATCAATAACAGACCTCACCCTCCACCACGCCAATGTGTACACGGGACCCCGTTTTTGTCCCACCCGCACGACTACACGTTATCCGTTGCCAGGCCCTCCGTCCTCCATCCTACACAACTGACAAGGGAGGACATTTCCAACTAAATTCCGATGCAGTTCGATGATGCTAGACGTCCTACTCACTGAGCCACCGTAGCCTCACTTCATTTCGATTCCGAACAAGGAACCTCGTTTTTTTATCTATAACATTCGAACGGCTATACGTTGTCTCTTGCCAGGCCTTCCGCCCTATTGACAAGCAGTTGACCTCGTTATTTTTAATCCCTTTCGAACGACTATACGTTGTCACTTGTCAGACTCGCCATCCTACAGCACTGACAAAACCACACATCAAAATATCCGATGAACGTTGTTGAAGTTAGAGAGCAAAGAAAGATTTGATTGAAGACTTAAAATCGATTACATAATACAATAATATCTGTGCAAGAAGAGATTAAAATTATTTCGGACTATTTAATTGCCTAAAACTTCAAACATTTCGGTTTATTATAATCCATTTCCAAATACTAATGTCGATACGGTAGTCAGTGGACATGCGTATCAACTGCACTTCCGAGGCGAGAAGACGAGAAGACGAGAAGTCGAGATTGTTACGAAGCGAGGGAGCGAGAAGACGAGAGGACGAGATTAGCTCAAAGGCGAGGGAGCGAGAAGACGAGAAGACGAGGTTTTTCAAAGGCGAGAACACGAGAGGACGAGAAGTCGAGGGCGAGAACACGAGAAGACGAGAAGTCGAAGGCGAGGGAGCGAGAACACGAGGTTTTTCAAAGGCGAGAAGACGAGAAGACGAGAAGTCGAGGGACGAGGGAGCGAGAAGTCGAGGTGAAAGTAATCTCGTGTTCTCGGGGCGAGATCCTCGTATTCTCGCCCTGTTTCCTCGTGTTCTCGTTCCCTCGCTCCCTCGCCCTCGACTTCTCGTCCTCTCGTCCTCTCGTCCTCTCGTGTTCTCGTGTTCTCGCCCTCGACTTCTCGCGGCGAGAAGACGAGATTCTGAAATGGACGCAATAGGCTTCCATAAAGGTGAGCTTGTTCTTTTGTTCCATTAGCCTATTCAGATTTGTTCAGTTGAGACCAAATATGCACATAACAGGATTTTCTGATACAACACCATGAAACTTCGAACAGGAAGTCTCCGCCATTTCAATTTACAGCTATTCACGTACACCCATTTGTATTTGCAAGACGTAATGGCGACCAAAACGACAATGCGTCATTTCACATTTCATGTGATAGCATTATAATTTAGAATGAATGAAATGGGGTTTAACGTCCTACGCTTAAGCACCTAACCTGGGATAATTGAAGACGGGTTATAATTTAGAACAATCTATACAACAATCTATAATCTCGTCAACTAATTAGCACATTGGTGCCAGAGGTCGGAAGATCAATGTTGTTGATCGGGTAATCAAGTTTAGTACCGTAGCCTTTAATCATCAAAGAAACCTCCACAGCTGTACGACCGAATTAAAGGGACAGTCCCGAATTGAACAGAGCCTCAAAAATAAAAGTCCGAGTACGTATGGAATTTAAACGCCAAAATATAGAAGAATGGTGTATATACCCTGACTCAAAATTTCAGCTCAAAATATTGAGTCGTTTGGACGTGAGCGTTAAAACAGCTTATCCGGACACGTAACCCATTTATGATGTCGGGTCAATTCTTTCGTTAGGTGACCCGATAATACATTCCCGTTTCTTTAGAGGTCTACACGGTGAATGGTCCATGTACTTGATAACAAAAAGTAAATTTCACCAACACGTTATTTTTATAAAATAAAAGTCTGGTTTTATCCAATCACCGCATAAAACAGCTTGGGACACCGGACTCTATTTCCAGATAAAGACTGGCGGGTTAAAATTGTTTGAAAACGTATCACATATATTGTGTTAGTGATTCGGCCCTAAGGTAGGGGATTTTAAGGGATTTAAACACAAAATTAAGCAGTTGTATTCTCAAAAACATTATCGGGATCGACCCTTTAAGATTTGGCGTGCGCAATAGGTCTATTGTTATTTTCAGGTACCGTAACGGTATCAAAATATGGGTCGCTAATAGATTCGAAATTTTAATTTCATTGGTATGAAATGCTTTCGTTCATTTACGCGCATTTTAGAGGTGGTGTAATTAAACAATGGCAGAACACTTTCCCACTCGACAATCGTCGCGTTTCGACTCGCTGGCCGTTTCCATTTTTCCGATTTATGGTGATAATAGAATTTTAAACAATAATATCCAATATGCATTCTTTACTTTGCATGCCGTATGAAGCGACAGTAAACGGAATTCAGCTATCAATAAAATTCTCTTCGGAAAAAAATTATTGGCTATTTTGTTTATTTCCATATAAGGCCTATAAATTATTTTCTAATAGAAGAAACGAGATATGAAATGATTACCGCTTTGAATAATTATTTTGAGTTAATAATGTGTTGTCGGTGGCCAAATCATTTTACGATATCAATCAACTAATCATTAATCAGTGTGAAGTGTTTACTGATTAGTATAACTCAATGATGAACAGCTTGTTGATTAGTTTACAATGCTTTGATTAACATGTAACGGCTATTTATATACGATCAGAGTTAAGTTGTTTTCTGCCACTTCTCAGGCTGAATCGAATGTGGAAACCCCAAAACATTGCCAAAATCTAATTTCTACCGCCCGCTTAGGCCTCTATGCGGCCACAGACCCATAATGATTTGCACGCGTTGTCTGAGCCAATTAGCAAACGAGCCGTGTTTACACCATAGAAACAAGCGGAGTTCGCTTACATTTTTAGGGGTTTTAAAATCATTTGTATTCCTTCAAAATGAATTAGTCACATGTATAAACTAGAGATTCCCAGCTTTATAACGACGCCAACCATTTTGTAAGATGATTGATGGGTCGTCCCGCTGCGAGCAGAGAAAAATATCTAATTTCGCTGCGAATATTCAGAAAGAGACAGATTTAAGAATACGGTACTGTAGCAAAACGCCTAAATAAAGGTGTTTTAAAATCTGTTATTGCTATTTTGATCTTTTGGGTCGATAGATAGTATTATTTGGACTCATTTTTGTGAAAACCTCAATTTAGATCAATATCAATATTTTAACTTATATTGTCTTGATCTCATTATAAGATCGTGCATATTCCGACTCATTTTACCATGGCCGGTCACAAATAATGATTCATGTCATAAACACTGGAAGGGATTCTTCTATATTACAATTTAAATATTCTGCTGATAACGGCGTCTTCTTTGATTTCTGGGGATCAAGATCAAATATACAAGTAAATGATTCATTAAGGTTTATTATCCATGTAATTCATATTATTCAATTGATCTGGATATTTTGAAAGGACTTAAGTCGGTAACAGAAGTTGAGGCATTGTTCGGTGGACTACTTTTCTTGTATTTGAATAAATAATTGATGTGTAAATCTACCTTATCTTTGGATATATTTTGACAAGTAAATTAATGACCAATGGTTAAACCTGTCATAGCTGTGTACTATTCTTTTGATTGATTTGCCAACTAACCATCGGTCTTTTACAAGTGGGCGGAAACCGAGGCAAAGCCATCAGTATAAACAGAACGCCTTAATCCTTGTTACGCGAAACCGCAGAGATCGAACCTGAACAGACAAGTACCGTGATCTGGTTAGCTTTAGGCATGGCGATTTTTGTTGACTTTTTTGGTGTAGAATCGAAAAAAGAGTTTGAATATGGATGAATACTCATTCAGGGCCGGATTAACCATGGGGCACCATGGGGCACAGCCCCCAGCCCCCCCCCCCCCAAAAAAAAAATCTCAGTTGCGTCCAGCCCCCTCCTCTGGAAATGCCATCATTTCATAGCACTCGCATGGATTGGTCAACTGAAATAACGGCAGAATGCGCTAATTTTGTGGCAGAATTTTAATTTGTTCCTGGGGGAAATGGCTCCACACAAGTGCCTGAAATGCCAGGAAATCATGTTTACGGCCTTCAATTTCTGAAAATTTCCAGAAAAACAAGGCGTTCCCTTCCAACCTTTCAATTATAAAATAATACAGTTGATTATGATCACACAGTGAAGCTCCTAAGGCACTGATGAGTCCGTCGGTTTTAATTGCGCCTACACCTGATCCAAACTTTCTTATATCTCTTATGTGGAGGCATACGACGCAACCACAGGCGCGGACCCAAGATGCGGACACCAGGAGCAAATGCCTCTCCCAATACAATACAAAAATGCCCAAATGGTAGAATAACATGTTTCCTGCGTCGTTATTTTTTAAAAATTTCCGAGGGAGGACCCCCAGACACGGATGCCGACCCCATAGGCGAAGGGCCTCTCTTATCACCTCTTTCTGAATCGGCGCCTGACCCACCACATGACATTAAAGGGTTCATTCTGGTCGGCCTTATCCACATTTGACAGGACCTTGTTGGTCTTTGGGGGCACCGCCACCAAATGACATGATTAGAGATTAGGTTCTGGTCGCCCTATCCACGTGACCTTATGGTGTTTCGGACTAATTCTAGTTCAGAGGATAAGGAGTTTCTCATTTTGGTGTGCCTAACATCAAAATAAGAAAGAGCGCTGCCGAAATTGACACACGGGAGCGACGTTGATTGCAGCTCCAGGTGGGTGGAAAACGCTTTTGTGACAGTCTAATATTCAAACTTTTCGGGGGGAGGGGCTTCCAGACCGCACTCAGTAACTCAGGCATTATATTGACGACCCCAACATTCTGCTGCACCAATACTTTTACAATCCTACATACGGACCTGCCCCAGACCCCCCCCCCCTTGCGGGACTTCGCGCCTTAAGCGCTAGCGGTCGATGATCAGGGGCCCCCCACATGTTCTAGGCCCAGGGCCCCCACCATGGTTGATCCGGCGTTGTAATCATTATTTAGAGGCGGAAGGATACAAGATTTGTGAGGTTGGTTACGTTGAAATGTAGGTCCTGAAATTGCATGTTTACTTGTCTCTACTTGCAGCTTGTGTATCTCAAGTTTTTTAAGGTCAACTTCATACCTGCTTTTGGGCAAGAGTTTGCCACATGTTGCTCCATCGGTGACAAAAAGCGTTCTCCCCAACGAAAATTTTTGAAAAAGTTAGAGCCAGTCTAAGGGACGAGAATTAACATTAAAGTCAATGGGGAAATAATTAGTGACCTGTGGTCATACGCATTGCAACCATTTTGTCCCAAATTGATTTTCATCGAACTGAATTTTTTCAGCTTGCAGCAGATACATTTCACAAAACAAACCGGACAACACATGTAATTATTGGCTGATTTAACGGAGCTAAATCGCTAACATTTGGGACCTAGAAATTGACAAAAGCGGGTCGCAACGCACAATTATAATACTGTTATATGAATGTATATAAACCTAGTTACATTCAATGGTTTCTGTTTTTACTCAAATTTCAAACCAGTTATGTTGGGCGAAAAAAGCCAGCAGTCTTAGTCGAGTGCAAATTTCTAGCGTCTGGTTATTCCAGTCTAAATACGCCGTTTGATTTGATGCAATGCGTCTTAAATATTGGATATCAAAACCTCATCTTTTTCCGGTAAGATCACAAATTTAATCCCTTTAAAGGACCTAAGTCCGTACCTCAAAATCATCCAAAATCGTCGACATCGAAAACAAGAATTATTGGTCAATTCAAATCAACATTGATGATGTAAACTTACCGGGAAGAGATGAGCTTCTGATATCCGATATTTAAGATAAAATATTTTTTTAACCATTGGTACACGAATCGTGTACCATAATGGGCTTCAGCCCCAGTTGTAATAAGAGTATCGAAGGACGAGGCTAGGCACTTGACACCAAACCAGACGGCACATGTAGACTAGAATAACCAGACGCTAAAAAAGTGCACTAGGTTGAGACTGCATGGCTTATTTCGTCGAACATAACTGATTTGAAATTGGAGTAAAAAAAGGAAACCACGGAATGTAAATCAGTTTATAAACATTCATATAACAGTATTCTATGCGTTGCGACCCATTTTTGTCAAATTCTAGGTCCCAAATATTAGCGATTTAGCTCCTCTAATATTTCAGACGTTTAGTGGTTTGTCGGATGCGCGTGTTCAACGTAAATAACAAGTTGACCGTGTGTAAATTTGATGTTTTTAATGCCTATACAAGAACCTGATTTCATTAAAACAACAATCTGAGATTAAAACACGGACATTGAAACGGTATCCCGAATACTCGGACCAAAAACAAAACCAGGCGGACCAAAACAGAGACCACTCGGACCAACAAAAAAGACTACTCGGACCAAACCAAAAGCCCACCCGGACCGATTAATTTATGTTGTAAGAGCACTTGGACCAATTGTTCCTTTTTACGAACCCTTTTATTCTGGTATAGACTTATCCCCATTTTACCGTTTCCCACAATATCTCCCACAATCCGAGTTTATGTAACCATTAAATTTAGAAAACAAATCCTGGAGAAAAATAACCATCAACAGATTTTATCTAACAATTATAGGGGGCACTGGCTTATTCACATCATTTGTAGAGAGAGGCGAATGTTTGTACATTTTAAATTCTTCATATCGTTATAAATATTAAAAGAAATTTAAAGATTTTGGAGCTGATATTTCGTTTATAGAATAACCTTTAAAGAGATGGGAGAATGGGGTTGAACGCTTATTCGACACAAAGTAGGTCATTTCGGGACGAATATATGTTTTTTTAGAAAATAATTCGCTTGTGCGTAGGGGTCTTTAGCAGTGGGAGGAAACCGGAGGACCCGAAGAAAACCTACGAGGTTCGACAGGCGACCATAGTCCTTGGCACGTACAACCGGGGATTCGAAACCACGCCAGTTGACCTTAATGATAGGCTTTATGATACAGCGCGCGCGTGCTAACGATTCCTTTAAAAATATCCCCAAAATGAGTAAGAGGTTGACTTATTAATCTTGAGGTCCCGTTTTCGATTCCTGTATTATCCGAGAAAGTTCATTGAGATTTTTCGGCGTAGATATAAATGAATATCTTTAGTGGGTAAGGGCAAATAATTTCTGGAGTTACTCCCCCTAACCTATAGATTAAGGTCAAGAGGCCATTAATAGTGGCAAGTGCCTAAGTGTGGCATTTATGTGATTGGGCATTGAACGAATTTAGGCCCAGGGTTATGCTGATGTAAAGTGAGGCACTTAGAGTAACGGCCCTAAACATCACCCAAAAGTGGAGGAGAAGTTATGGTTATAGGGTTACAGTGGTGTACCTTTCTGAGCTGCTACAATTTTGTAAATTAAAACTCATTGATTTTTAGGGGGAAAGGACACATGTCCGAGCAGACCTTTCATTAAAATGTCCCAATAATCCCATAGAAGATAAATCTTGAAAGCATAGATATTACTCACACACAAATCGAAGTGATTTTTTAGCTGCTGCACTAAATTCGAATAATTAGTAAATAGAGAGTTTTAAAAGTTCAAATTGCATTATCTTAAAATGGTTAAAGTTTGATATGTGCCCCTTTTCCCCTGTGGTAATGTACGAGTTCTTTATAGAAAATATACGGCGTTAGTGCACATTGATTTAAGGGAATAAATTCATTTTTAATAGTGTAACAATATCATAGAATGTAGATTTCTACATCCGAGTATTATTAATTTACAGCAGGCCTTAAACAGCAGATGCTGTTTATATCGATTTATACATACACCTGTTTTCCTGTCGTTAAAAGGATTTACAAAATTCAATATACATGTACTTAACATAAATAAAGCTTTACATCCGATCAAAGTGATCCTTTTTATGTTTTTGCCCAATAAGTATTTGTGGGGGCGTTAAGACGTTTCGTTCGTTTAAATTCTTTATTCACATTCCGTAGACGTTTTGCTGAAAGCAAAAATAAACGTTGATATACAAACAATAAATTTGAACATTAAAATATGCACTTAGTTTGACATAACAAAAGAAATGCAGTGTACTGTCCATGTACATATATAACGGCCATAACGTGGCTTACGAAAGTTTATTTTCTTGCAGTATTTCACGAACCACAGTTAATAAAACACACTATTTAAACGTATAATGTTAATAAAATAAATCTACAGTTACTCACAGCTTATCTTGCATTGTATTTCATCTAATCATTAGAGAAGAGATGACAAATAACTAGAACCAACATCACAAAGGGGCAAACGAAACAACTAAAATCATGGCGGCTCAAAGAGGAATGCGGGCTCACGTGACTACATGACATCACAGTCCGTGCTAATGTTAAAGTTGGATTGAGCAGGGTTATTACTATTTCTGCCGTAACATACCGGCCCCTTTAAACTGACCCTTCAGTTTAAACAAAACTAATCTGAAGGCAGTAATAACACTAGTTTGTCGATTGGGCGAATAACAACAGACGACGACGTTTTCACGGTTGCACTGCGCACTAGGCCTTTAATGTCGGTTTTAACATCGGTAACCAAACCCATTTTCCATTGGTTTCTTGGAACGTTTTCATCTACGATTAAAACGATATCGTTAACAGAAAGGTTACGCCTCTGTTTTGTCCATTTATTCCGTTCTTGAAGGGTGAGCAAATACTCCTTGCGCTATCTATTCCAAAAGGCGTCTGCTAAATATTGAACACGTTTCCACGTTTTACGCGCATATAAATCTTCTCTTACGAAGTTACCTGGAGGAAGTGTCCACGTTGATTTCATTGTCAGTAACTTATTGGGCGTTAAGGGACACATATCATCGGGATCATCTGACACAAAAGTAAGCGGTCGACTGTTTACTATCGCTTCAACCTCGCACATCAGTGTCCTAAAGGATTCATCGTTCAACGTTGTGTAACAAAGACGTTAACACTTTCCTTACTGTCCTGATCTGGCGCTCCCAAACGCCTCCATGGTGGCTGCCAGCTGGTGGATTGAAAATCCATCTAACGTTACGCTGCATTAATTCGTCGTTGATTTGCGACTGGTTCCATTTGTTGATTTCCTGTTTAAGTTCTCTTTCGGCTCCACAGAAATTCGTCCCGTTGTCACTTCGGATTTCCTTAACTTGGCCACGCCTAGATATAAAGCGACGGAGTGCTTGAATAAAGGAGCTCGTTTCCAATGAACTAGCAACCTCGATGTGAATCGCTCGTACGACTAAACAAGTAAAAAGAACACCATATTTTTTCAATTCCTTCCTACCCTCTTTAATAAAGAAAGGCCCAAAATAGTCAACTCCAACATATGTAAAGGGTGGTGCAGGTGTTACACGATCTCTTGGTAAATCCGACATCTTTTGTTCCATAACCGGAGATCTATATTTACGACAATTGACACATTTCGACAACATATGACGAACTACAGAATTAGCATTTATTATCCAATTATTTGTCACGTAAGTGGGCAAGAGTATGTCCTCGACCTGAATGGGCTATTTCCGTGTGTGCGTTTCTGATAATTAAGGTCGTAACGTGACCGTTTCTAGGAAGAATGATTGGATACTTCGCTTCTTCTGGTATATCTGCTCTACTGAGGCGTCCTCCAACGCGTACAATTCCGTTTAACATTATAGGATCTAAACGACATAAAGAACTAGCTTTTCCCACGTTGATATTTATTACCTTGTCATCATTTTCGTTATTAATGTTCTTTACCATTTCAGTTTCTTTTGGGAAAGCCTTTTTCTGTACGAATCTTAAGATACTATTTTCGGCAGCGTTGAGATCGTCAACGGTGATTAACAGCTTGCGACTGTCAAATGCTTTGATTTCCTCCATACGTTTCCGTACATCGTTTTTACGTTTCGTTTCATCGGTTTCCGTTATTTCGTTTTCAATATTCTTTCTGTTCCTTGACCACTTTAAGAGCCTTTGTCGCAGTTGTAGGATTAAAGCAACTGCTCGCTTTAAATGATACCAACTTGAATAATGTTCAATTAAAGTCATTATAGGCTCAGAGTTTTCGTTGATTTCAACAGCGTTAACTATCTCTTTCTTCACCTCGAGGTCGTCACACGAAGTGTCGTTAAAGCTTGGTTGTTTTGGCCAATGTTCTTCATTCCTCCACAGGAACTCCGGCCCCGTCAACCACCTCTGGTTATTCAATAATTCAGTTGCAGAAAGACCCCGTGATGCGTCATCGCTAGGATTTAATGCGGATGGACAATATCGCCACTGGTTGGGCTCTGATGCTTCCCGGATGACAGTCACACGGTTCGCAACAAATAAGTGAAATCTTTTCGTTTCGTTAAATAAGTATCTTAACACTGTGGTGCTATCAGTCCAGAACGTTACGCTATCTGGTAAGATATCTAGTTTGTTTAACAATGTTCTGGAAACACGTGAAGCGGTTGTGGCGGCCATTAGTTCAAGCCTAGGAACTGTTACACTTTTCAGGGGCGTTACACGCGATTTTCCCATAAGGAAGGAACAATGAATGTCGTTATTACCGTTAACAAGTCTTAGATACGCTACGGCGCCATATCCCGTAGTGCTGGCATCAGAAAACACGTGCATTTGTCTATGAATAACAACATTAAAATTCTGGGGGCGTAAACATCTATCAACAGTAAAGTTCTCTAAAAGTTGTAACTGTTTCTTCCATTCGATCCAGCGTTTTTCACAAACATTAGAGATTGCATCATCCCATCCAACTTGATCCCGGCATAAGTCCTGCAGTATGATCCTTGCAGTAAGCGTAAATGGGGCTACAAAACCTAATGGATCGTAGACAGATCCAACAACTGAAAGAATTCCGCGTCTGGTAGGCGGCCGTTCGTTTATCACTATTTTAAAAGAAAATGTGTCGTTTTCTATGCACCAACGTACTCCAAGTACACGTTCGACCGGCAAATCATCGTAATATAAGTTAAGCGTTGTGATTCCTTTCGCACGTTCGTTTTCAGGTAAACTGTTCAGTAGAATACGGTTGTTACTTATGAATTTTGTGAGGTGGAAACCTCCCTTTAGGCAAGCTTCACGGAGACGGTTTGTTAGAATTACAGCTTCTTGGACGTTATCAGTTGATTTGAGACAGTCGTCTACGTAGAAATTGTTCATAATGGTTTCTGTTACGTTTACTTCGTATTGGGCAGTGTTATCCTCTGCAGTACGTTTCAAAGCAAAATTACAAACACTGGGGGAAGACACTGCGCCGAATAAATGCACAGTCATTTGGCATTCTTCTACTTCCTTTTCTGTATCACCCGCAGGCCACCATAAAAATCGTAGGAAGTCCCACTGACTAACCGGTACCTTGACTTGATGGAACATCGCACGGATATCCGCTACAAATGCAGCAGGCCTTTCTCTAAATCGTGTTAACACACCTACAAGTGAGTTTGTTAAGTCTGGGCCTTGTAGAAGGTGATCGTTGAGCGACTTCCCACCTTGTTGTGCGCTGCAGTCAAACACAACGCGTATTTTGTTCGGCTTGCGAGGATGGTAGACACCGTGGTGTGGTATATACCATAATTTACCTAACGGAGCGTTAAGTCGTTCTGATGATACCTTTACAGCATACTCGTTTACAAATAAATCGTTCATAAAGTTCACGTAATCCGTTTTAAAGTTAACGTTAGTCTCTAGTTTTCTCTTTAAACTTTTAAGTCTTGATACAGCCTGATCACGATTATATGGTACACGAACATCTTCGTCGCGAAAGGGTAAAGGTATTTCATAGTGTCCGTCGACATATCGAATGCCGTTTTCAACCCTTTGTAGAAACTTCTTATCTTCTTGTGAATAACCGAGTTCAGCCTTCTTAAAATCATATTCGTTGAATTCATATTCTAACATCAGCTGTACCAGGTGACGCGTGTCTATTTCTTTGACTGTATTGTTGACTGCCAACTGGTGGAGTCTAGGCGGCTCGGTATTAATTTCTTTTAAGTAGATCCGGTTACACGTTACGTCGGTTGAAACCGTCTCTGAAGTGAATGGTCCATTTAACGTCCAACCAAGGCGGGTAAGAACTGCATATGGTCCGTTGTTTTGGCTGGAAATTACTTCTTAAGGTTCTAATGCCTTTGGACAATTTACGCCAATTAGTAGACCGATTTCAACGTTAGGCATGTATTCAGGTATTGGTAAGTTACGAAGATATTCCCATTTCTTCAGCGCTTGTGGTGTCGGTATTTTACCTGGGTTTACTGGCATCTCGCTACAAGTATAGGTCTTTGGCAAACTAATCACATGATTTCCAGTAAGATCTGTTACTTCTAAATCAAACAAGGCAATGCTTTTTACCGTTTTCTGTCCGTGCATTGTACCAAGGAGAAGATCAGTTGGACTACCAGTTGAATTTAAGCGTTCTTTCGTTTCATCAAGCAGAAAACATCCACTGAAACCATTATCTAGAAAAGCATAGGTAATAGTCGACGGGTTGTTACTTTTACATCTAATAATCACTGGTACGACAGACATCATCACTTCTGATTCCTTTTTCATTTCAGGTGCAGAGTATGCGTTAAAGGTTACGGAAGCGTTTCGAACGTTATTTTCGTTAGCGGTAGTAGCGTTACGTTGATCAGAACTGCGTATATAAGGATGCCTAGGGGGTTCTGAACTGATTTGAAATCCATCGATGTGAAATGCAGTGGGGTGTGGTTTATTACACTTCTTACAAATTGTCTTGTTAGTACAATTTTTAGACTGGTGATTATTACCGAGACATCCGAAGCAAAGGTGATTTTCTTTGGCAAAGTTTCTTTTAGTTTCATGTGGCTTCCATATGAATACAGAACAATCAGACAAATCATGTTGTCCTTTACAAAACAAGCACCATTTTGGTTTATACGCTGGTCGTTCTGGGTAAGCTTGAGGCTGTATACTTGTTGCGAAGCTCTGGCTATGTCTTGAAAATTGATATCTTCTGTCGCTGTTATTTACGTTATGACTTTGGTGCGGTTTATTTTTCTCAACTTCGTTAGGTAGTTTACCAAATATAGGATCAGTCACCACTTCAACTTCATCCTTCACAAATTTTACCATATCTTCAAACAAAACAGTTCTATGACGCGTTTCTTTAACATGTTGAACCGTCCTGCGCCATCTCTCACGGAGGTGGTAAGGCAATTTCTCCATGAGCTCTTGTAAGTTCTTAGGGTGATTCATTTCAGACATGTACTGTATATCTCTCATAGCATGTAAACAGGATGTCAGTGCAATGGAGAAACTCTTCAAGGATGATATATTGTCGCTTCTAATAGGAGGCCATTTCAATATCTTCTTGATGTAGGCAGTTGCTATGCGGTATTCATCGCCATATGTTTCCTTTAGTAAGCTTTTAGCTTCGTAATATCCGTATTCAGGATCCATGTGTAGACAGCCTTTGATTAATTCGTTCGCTTCTCCTTCAGTATATTGAGAGAGGTAGTAGAGTCGGTCAGCTTTACTGGTTACCTTTTCTTCAATTCTCGTTTCAAATGACTTGATAAAAGTTCTATATTCCAAAGGGTCTCCAGTGTATTTCGTTATGGATGGTTGTGGTAATAGAGTTGTTTTCTGTTGTTCTATCAGCAGACGGGTGAGGTCAGTTTGTCGGTTTTGTATTTCGTTCTGACGATTGATTAAAACTTCTAAACTTGTGTTAATTCCAAAATCTGGATTTGATGCAGGGCGAAAATGACTATTATCGACTGGAACATTGTGTGGCCATTTAACCTGTGTATTATGAAATGCGCCTATTGAAGAGTTTGAGAATTCAGCTGGGGGACCATACCTCGGTACATCTAAATATTGCGGGTCGCAGGGTTCGTTTACAGTACGGTGAGTATTAAAATCGGAAGATTGAGCACCTACAAATTGTGCCCTTTCGTTAAATTCGTTATAGTCGTTTACGCGTTGTGTATGGGGCAGTACATGTAAATCTGGTTCTGCAAATGGTACTGATGCGATGTTTGGCCGATTCGTTTCACTGGCTGCATAAGGTGCAAATTCTCCTTTAAGTTCACTTTGTGCAGCATTATAAGCCCTTTCTTTGGCTTCAGTGACAGCGATTTCTTTTTTCAGATTGAATTCTTCGAGTTGGGCCTTTAAGGCCTGTTCCTGTTTTAATACTGCTGCTCGTGCAAGCAGTGCAGCTTTCCTAGCAGACTGTCTGGCTTTTGCTCTAGATATAGAATTAATAGATCTTACAGACGTATATGACCCGTTTATGGAAATTGCTGAAGTATAAGACCCATCAGTTGAAGATATATCAGAATTATCCCTTGAACTCGTTCCATGTGAAGATTGTGAATCAGTACTTTCGTTGGACATGATTAAAAAACATAAAGCAACAAACAGGCTCCTCAAAATTATCATCAGTAATTACTATTTACGTTTATCGTTAATTAATGTCACTGTAAGCGTTGTAGCGTTAAAACTATTATTTGTGGTCAATACTTTATGTTGATAAATAACCGATTAATAGAAGCGTTCCGTTAAAGTTCTTACTTATCTTACTTTATCGTTGTATACGTTGATTACCGTTTAATTTTATCGTTGATTCCCCTTTATGCGTTCATAAGCGTTAGTTGACGTTTCTTTAGTCGTTCTTCTTGGTTGGCGTTCGTTTTGTCGTTTACGTTGTGAAGAAAAACCATGAAGAAGTTCATAAGCGTTAGTTGGCGTTTCTTTAGTCGTTCGGCTTGGTTGGCGTTCGTTTTGTCGTTGACGTTAATGGTGAAATACCATGAAGAAGCTCAAAACTAAAATGTGGGGGCGTTAAGACGTTTCGTTCGTTTAAATTCTTTATTCACATTCCGTAGACGTTTTGCTGAAAGCAAAAATAAACGTTGATATACAAACAATAAATTTGAACATTAAAATATGCACTTAGTTTGACATAACAAAAGAAATGCAGTGTACTGTCCATGTACATATATAACGGCCATAACGTGGCTTACGAAAGTTTATTTTCTTGCAGTATTTCACGAACCACAGTTAATAAAACACACTATTTAAACGTATAATGTTAATAAAATAAATCTACAGTTACTCACAGCTTATCTTGCATTGTATTTCATCTAATCATTAGAGAAGAGATGACAAATAACTAGAACCAACATCACAAAGGGGCAAACGAAACAACTAAAATCATGGCGGCTCAAAGAGGAATGCGGGCTCACGTGACTACATGACATCACAGTCCGTGCTAATGTTAAAGTTGGATTGAGCAGGGTTATTACTATTTCTGCCGTAACAGTATTTATTAATTATACGCTAGGTTTCAAAAATGAAAGGAAAATAGTCAAAATGAAAATGAACCGAACTAGGGTTTAACGTGCTATTTTTCTGCACCGACCGAGAAAATGAAGAAGGATAAACGCCATTCTAGTCAACATTTGAGAATAACTCGGCCAATGGCTAGATTATCCAGTACTTTACATTATCATGAATAAAATCTGAGGGAGGTAACCAGTTCTAAAACAAGATGTCGACGCTCACGAAATCAATTTAAGAATTGCCATTTCAATATCAAATACCCTTTTTGATTTAAAAAAAATAATCCCGATTCGTTGTCAAAATTCATGATTGTTTATTATTTTAGCGTTTTCCGGGATTCTGTTCGGATTATCACCCTTATTGTTAATATTGTTTGACGTTCAAACACCTGACGTCAAATACTAGCAGACTATCGCCATTGAAGAGACGACCACGTCAAGATGGGTCGCATTATTTTTGTAACGTCTCTTTTTTGTAAATCATTTTAGTGATACCTGTACCACAATAGGCCCTGTACAGCACAGTGGACGCTTACGGCTGGCCCCCGGATCCATTCACTTGATTTGATAATTGTTTATTTTTTGCAATGTCTATTTTCTGTCTTGTCCACAGGTTTATCTTGTATATTTTTGTTTTGCGCGTAGTGCAGTCCTTCTGCACTAACTATTTTAGTAAAGCATACATTATGTGATTTGGATAATCAACCACATAAAACCCAAATCCCGGTTACGCATGGGGAATGGAACTTTGTAAATTACGATAGACTCCCCGTACGTTTGATGACTGTGAGGTACTGGTGGGCCGAGACTAACGCCTTGCAGTGTTTTCACATAAATGTGTCAACATATCCCAGTAAACGAAGTGACGTGAACTTTACGTAAAGTTTACGTAAAAATGGTCAGTCAGTTTACCATCATTTTGCTCGTTATCTTAACGTAAAGTTTACGTCATGAAATGACATTAAACTAACGTAAAGTTTACGTCATTTTTACGTAAAGTTTACGTCATTTTCTGACGTAAATCTAACGTAAAGTTTACGTCATTTTCTGACGTAAATCTAACGTAAATTTTGCGTAAAGTTTACGTCATTTACGTTAGATTTACGTCAGAAAATGACGTAAACTTTACGTTAGATTTACGTAAAAATGGTCAGTCAGTTTACCATCATTTTGCTCGTTATTTTAACGATAATTTTACGTCAGGAAATGACGTTAAACTAACGTAAAGTTTACATCATTTTTACGTTACATTTACATCATTTTCTGACGTAAATCTAACGTAAAGTTTACGTCATTTTCTGACGTAAATCTAACGTAAATTTTGCGTAAAGTTTACGTCACTTATGTTAGATTTACATCAGAAAATGGCGTAAACTTTATGTTAGATTAACGTCATTTCCTGACGTAAACCTAACGTTAAAGATGAGCAAAATGATTGTAAACTGACCGACCATATTAACGTGAATCTGACGTAAATATAACTTTATCTTTTGACGTTCATCGGAACCAATTTACGTGACTCTGTCATTCAGATGGTACGAAAACCCAATAACATAACCATTTTGATGGAAATATAACCATTTAAATGTTATACAATAATCCAATAACTAAAAGATATACACTCAATAGTGTTTTCAAATCCCTTCCCACTCAACAAACTTTGGCACTTAACACATGGATCAATTTTAATTCGTGGATCACGGTGGCTAAGTGGATAAGGCGCTGGTTCGCTAGCCTGGAGGTCGAGTGTTCGATCCCTGCATTGGCCGAGAAAGTTCAACTCGATTTTCCGACGTGATTTCCCCTTGTCAGTGACGCAGAAGGAGGGCCTGACAAGGACAGCTGTCTAGTCGTTCGGATGGGACGAAAAACCGAGGTCCCGTGCACACATTGGAGTGCACGTGAAAGATCCCTTGGCAGTTGGAATTCGATATAAGAGTAGGCCGCTGTCCGGGCAAAATTTCCCTCATAGCACACTGTATGGCGTATGCCCGTCTTCAATTAGCTCAGGTTAAGTGCATAACAGTAGGACGTTAAACCCCATTTCATTCATTCATTCATTCAATTTTAATTCAGAAGGACCTGGAAAAAAAACAGACGACCCTACTCCTTGTCAGGTAAACCAGGGAATTGAAACCATGCCAGTTGACTCAATGCCACCCTTATGATGTAACTCACACATGCTATTAATGTGGGTATTCCTATTTCAAACTCAATTACAACAAACACTAGTTAATAAACGATCTAAATTTTATTTAGAAAATAGATATAAAAATATATTTTAAAATATAACAGTATGCATACATATACATAAAATGGTGGTAATTGAAAAAATGGTTACAAAAAAGTCTATATAGCACTATTAAAAAGAAATATTTATTTTTTTTACATTATGAAAATAGAAAAGACAATGTATATATATATATACAAGAACTGTGATCGAAATGAAATAGGGTTTAACATCCTGGGCTAATGAAGACAGGCATATACAGTGTGCTATGCAGGAAATTTTGCACTGCTAAGGGATCTTTTACGCCATGCACTGTGCTTTGAGGGATATTTCCCGGGCAGCAGCCATACGCCCTACTCTTATATCGAATTCCAACTGCCAAGGGATCTTTTACGTGCACGCCAATGTGTACTAGACAGCTGTCAGACCCTCCATCCTGCATAACTGACAAGGGGAAACCATGCCGGAAAATACGGATAAACTTTCACAGCCAATGCAGGGATTGAACACTCGACCTCCAGACTGGCAAGCGTCTTACCCATGTGATCCGTCGATTGGTTAACGCATTGTGATACTTTAATCCACACGTTAGTAACAAAATAACCTAGCGTCAGTCGAATTGAAGTTAAACCTCATTTCTCTATTTACCAATAACCATTCAGAATTTTAAATGTTATTGCAACCAAATGTCACAAAACAGCACAATTTACATAATTACAACAAAATATACTACAAGTACATGTATCTATACTTTATTTTAAAAGATAAATAGAATACAAAACAGACATTTGTAACAGTTTATTCACAGAATTAACTTGGTGACAATTTAGGAAACAGCTATTCAAGAAAGCTACACCAATATTACATAACCAATCTAATTTTAACACAGAACTTTGCTATGGTTGATCCATCACAAAAATTTGAAGTACAGGTATTTGTAAGGGACCCAAAAAGTTATTGTTAACTGGTTGCAGTAGAGAGCAATATCAGGATATCTCATTGAAACAAAACTGTTTAAATAAGAATAATTGACTGTCATAAGATCACACATAAACTATTTTAGCCATGATACTGATGAATTTTTGTGCTACCATAGATACATCTATAAATATATCAATACATTTTTAAGAAGTCTATTTCTGACACATGTGCTTTTGATCATGAGGTCTGTCACTGAATTTAATGGAATGGTTTTGATCCGAAGTCTGTTTGTGACAAGTAGTAGTGTTGTCTGGCTTCCATATACAAAGCCCTTATAAAACTTTTTTATAACTTCTTTGACATTACCAATCTAATTTTAACACAGAACTTTGCTATGGTTGATCCATCACAAAAATTTGAAGTACAGGTATTTGTAAGGGACCCAAAAAGTTATTGTTAACTGGTTGCAGTAGAGAGCAATATCAGGATATCTCATTGAAACAAAACTGTTTAAATAAGAATAATTGACTGTCATAAGATCACACATAAACTATTTTAGCCATGCTACTGATGAATTTTTGTGCTACCATAGATACATATATATTTATATCAATACATTTTTAAGAAGTCTATTTCTGACACATGTGCTTTTGATCATGAGGTCTGTCACTGAATTTAATGGAATGGTTTTGATCCGAAGTCTGTTTGTGACAAGTAGTAGTGTTGTCTGGCTTCCATATACAAAGCCCTTATAAAACTTTTTTATAACTTCTTTGACATTACTGCCACCAATGGTGCTCAAATATAGGATCTGTAAAAAAAGTGAAAAGTAACTTTATACTAAAAAACCCAAATGAATTTGGGTTTAACGTCCTATTGTTTAGCTCTGACTAGGCTAATACAAATAAAAATACACCATACAGTGTGCTATGAGCAAAATTGATGTCAAATGGCCATGGGGTCTTTTATTGCATGTAAATGTTTACACAGGACATTATTTATTGTCCCCCCCCCCCCCGAATGACTATACTATACCCAGCAAAGAAATTCCATCAAAGGTAGATTTAGATAATGGCCTTTTATAGCCAACCTACTGCGGATCTTTATGAAATTGGGTTCAACATCATACTGTTCTGCCCCGACTGGGCTAATGAAGACAGACAAATGTCATAAAGTGTGCTATGACAGAAATTTTGCCCAGGCCGTTGTGCTACTGTCTACACTTATACTGATTTCCAACATGCATGCCAATTTGAATAATAGTATAGATCTCAGTTTTTGTCCCATCCGAACATTTTTGGCCACCGCAGAGATCGAACATGGGATCTCCATATTAGCGAGCCAACATCTTACTCAGACACCTTGGCTCTTGATTTTTAATGCGTACTACATGTACATTGTTCCCTTACTGCCATATGGGACAAGCAAATTTATGAATTTATCAAGCTAATATTGCTTTATTTGGCAGATAGGTAATCCAGTTGACTCAATGACAGGCTTTATGATACAGCGTGCATGTGATAACCATTCGTCCATCCACCCCACCTCCATGCAGGGCCCTTTAACAACATAGGAAAAGGTACGAATCAATTTGAGGTACGAAGTGAGGTACAAATGAAACAGCCAGATGACGAAACACGGACCGTGTGCTGGTTGCAATTAATAATAATAATAATAATAATAGTGAGTTTTTATATAGCGCACATATCCATTAAAATTAATGCTCAAGGCGCATTTAGCTCTCCACTTATCACAAGTTATAAAAATGTTAACAACTAATAAGCAGCCGAAAAAAGATGAGTCTTTAATTGCTTCTTAAAGCAGCTAAGCGATTGTGAATTCTTGAAGGTCAAGGGTAATGAATTCCATAGGTTTGGTACAGTGTGTGAGAAGCATCTTTGACCAAATGTCTTAAGCCTATAGTTGGGTATCACCAGACGTAGTTCATGTTGGGACCGAAGATTTCTTTGAGGGACATAGTCAATTAGCATTGAAGACAAGTAGTCTGGTGCTTCACCTCTCTGGCATTTGTAGGCTATGCACAGAAGTTTGAATTTAATTCTGCTTTCCACTGGAAGCCAATGTAAATCCTTTAGCAGTGGTGTGATGTGGCAATTTCAATTAGATTGGCACACAATTCTAGCCGCGGTATTTTGTACAAGCTGTAGTTTATGGACCAGGCTGTTGTTTATGCCAAACAGAAGGCTATTGCAATAGTCGAGTCTTGACAAAATTAATATTCCATTTCACGAAAAAACATTAGCATTGATCGGTCAATCAAGCTCGTTATACTTTTCGATAAAAGAAAACAATGATGTATTACTAATTATACACAAGTTTTCAACCATATTTTATTGTCAAATAAAACAAAGGACAACAGGCACTGACAGGCAATGTTAATCACAGACTCAACAATCGCTGATCAATTTAATAAATCTAAAGACAACTATCCGTTTCACATAAAACAAACAGCTGTTACTATATATATCTCATACACTTTCAACAGTCTTTTAATTATTCATCATAGTTTGTATCGTTGCCAAACTGAAACCGAAAAGTTGTCCTACTGAACTGAGTCCGAAACGTTGTCTATGTTGAGTCCGAAATGACAGGGTACCGAAATGTCATGGAACTCAATATTATGCATCATTAATTGGCAAAAATATAAGTAGAAAGTAAAACAAAAAACACCCCCCCCCCCAAATGAAAGAATCCTGGCGTATTCAACACCAGGCTAATTCAACACCAGAAAAATCGGCGTATTCAAGACCAGTACATGTATATATTGTTATTTTGTATTTTAAACTTCAAATCAAATCCGATGTCCTTGAGTACGTCAAGAACCAATGGATATCAAACCGAATGTTTAGTGCGAAGAGTTGGTCCGTGTTTATGCGCCCCGTTCGCCAAAAAAAGACGTTGAGGGTTGGCATAACGGAATCAACTCTCGACTGAACACTAAGGGACCGGTTCCATTTTATTTATTACTTGTTTTATATTATGTAAATATTGTCTTCGAATATGAAATATTTCAACTGTTGTTTGTATTATGACTATTTAAGGTATATAATAAACATCTTGTTAAAGGAGCTAAATCGCTAACATTTTGGATCTAGAAACTGACAAAAGTGGGCCGCAACGCATATAATACTGTAATATGAATGTATAAAAACTGATTTACATTAAATGGTTTCCGTTTTTACTCCAATTTCAAATCAGTTATGTTCGGCGAAATAAGCCATTCAGCCTCAACCCAGTGCAAATTTTTAGCGCCTGGTTATTCCAGTCTACATATGCCGTGTGATACAGTGCAATGTGTCTAGCCTCGTCCCTCGAGTCTCTCAATACAACCAGGGCTGAAGCGCATTATGTTAGAAAAATTATTTTATCTTAGGAGCTCATCTTTTCCCGTAAGTTTACATCATCAATGTCGATTTAAATTGACCAATAGTTTGTGTTTTCGATGTCGAAGATTTTCGAGGATTTTGAGTTACGGACTTAGGTCCTTTAATCCTGCTTTTGTCTTATAATATACTGGTCTTGAATACGCCAATTTTACTGGTGTTGATTTGCCTGGTGTTGAATACGCCTGATACCAAATGAAATACCCCTACAAATGTTTAGAAAATACTTGCTATACTATAATTAGCATAGCCTGTAATTTAGCAGTAGGGCCTACATGTGTGATAGAACTTATACCTGCTCTGACTATTAAATATTTGTTTGATAATTTTGCCATTTTAAAATTAGTGACTTTAAAATCGCGATTTTTTTACAGAATTTTTGAACCAGTATTACTGTCGAATAAAGCAGTCTTAATTGTTCATAAATCGTACGGTTTACGGACAATGTATACTGCATAATGTGCAAACAAAAATACTGGTTAAGCCAATTTAAAATACGAATTTTACGTAACAAAATTTTCCATGGCCCGCTGCGAGGATTCTTTTTCGAATAGTTTTTGTCAACAGTAGATCTGTCTGTATGCTTTCGGCGGATGTTCGTACAAAAAAGGGCACTTACCTTCAATTTTACTAAGCTGAACTTCAAATCGTGTATGAAATAACTTTATTTAACTTATAAAACATAACATAACAGGATATATTTTTCATAATTATGAACGAAGCCGCCATTTTTAATTCCCATAATTCCGTAGGCTCCGGTTAATACCAGACAGAACCGGTTAAATCATCACACAAAAAATATATTTAATAAATAATTAAAGCGATGTAGATAAATAACAACACTAAACATAACTTTAAAAAATAAAAAAAATGTAATATCGATAGAAATAATATAATATATACCGATCTACAGTGTAAATAAAAGTCCCGACCTTGACCTTGCCCCACACGAATAATTGACTGGTGTAAATTTTATATAATATGGGGCTACATTACTACGCGATATTGTTAAAAGGATTATGAGATCGGGGAATTTTAATTTTTAGAGAGAGGTCTTTGATCGAGACGTTTGCCCTACCGTCAATATTTTCATAAGCTTTATTCTAATAGTAATATGGCATGGTTTTACAACTTCTCGACTGATAAATCGAGAAATAACTGGCTCAAACTCGACTCGGTTCTTTAACTTGACATGCAAAAAAATATAGTAAAAATGTGTTTTGGATTGAATTTGGTTGCAAATTCCACTGCACCCATATTATTATACAAGACCCATCTCCAATAAATTTGATAAGCTTTGTTTTTACAACTTATAATAAGTTATATATATTTAATACAAAGAAATAAAAAAGACAAGTTTAACAATTTTAAAATCAGATACAAATTGCAAGATATCTAAATCTTTAAATTAAACTAATGTTGTATTCCTATAAGTTTCATTATAAGAACAAATTATATTTTCATATATATATATATATGTAAAGATTTAAAGCAAGCTTTTAATCAACTCATCTTATATTTTTGACCGCGATACAAATTACAAATACCAAAACAATGTATGATGATTATTGTTTGAAATGGTGAAATTAGCAAAGTGAACAATTTAATAATAAAATATAATTCATAATTGGCATAGATGTATGGATTACATGTCATTTCGGTCCCGTGTCATTTCGGACCCAGTCTGGCGTCTTTTCAGACTCAGACTGCCAACGTTTCAGACGCTACTCAAAAATATTTGGGATGTAAGATTTTTTGTGCAGTGCAAAAAAAAATAATTATTACATTATTAAAGTACTGTTACATAATTTTGGGGGGTTTTTTTTCATGCAATAATCCATATTTTTTTCATCAATTTGGAGGGAATTGAAATTATATAATAATGGGGTTTAACCTCCGCTCGACCGAAACTTGAATTTACATATGATTCAATATATTTTAAATAATTCACTTGTGCTAGGGTTATTTAGTAGTAGGAGGGAATCAGAGGAGTTAGAGAAACGACGTGGCTATTCTTACAACGAGACGTAAGAATTATTGATAGACTTTTATTACGACATGGTAAATGTTCCAGTAGCGCATACGTAAGTTACCAAATTTGGACTTGTCCATCAATAATTCTTACGCCTCATCGTTTGGAATAGCCACAGCATTAGAGAAAACCCATGAGGTTGGACAGGTGAATTTGTGCTCCATGTGATGTACAAAATGAAATGGGGTTTAATGTCCTACCGTTCTGTTCCGACTAAGCTAATGAAGATGTTCATTTGACAGGAATATTGTCTGGACAGTGACTGTACTTACAGGCAAAAGGAATGTTTTACATGCACGCTAATAGGTACACAATCCGAACGACTATGTACGGTTTCGGATTTAACCTCATTTTCTGAAGGAGCTGGTTTTGCCAGATCCTACACCACTAACAACACCGAGATTGAACCCCTCATGTGCTAGCCATTTTGTTTCGGTGACTCAGTAACAAAATGGCTAGCAAATGAGGGGTTCAATCTCGGTGTCTAGTCATTCGAATAGGACAAAAAACCAATATCTTGTGCTCACATTGCATGTACACGTAAAAGAACCCTTGAGAGTTGGAATTCGAAATGAGAATATGTCATTCATTTATTCATTTTTCTCTTTGTGTGTCACCTACAGACCACGATTCTTTAAGGAGCTAAATCTCTATTCTTGGGCACTTGGAAACGCATACAAATGGGTAGCAAGGCATGTAAAAATATAACATGAATGTATATAAACTGAATTACATTCAATCATTTACGTTTTTACAGTAACTTCTAATCAGTTATGTTCGGCGAAATACATGTATGCGAAACGTCCAAATTGAATAGGCGTCTGATTATTCCAGCCTACAACAATAGTATTCTCCTGTTGGTTATGTTTAGGCTTGTTCATTGAGTCGCTTCATTACAAAGGACACACAAAATCTTTCCTGCAACCACACCCAATTTGATGTCTACAAACCCATTTCTTCTTTGTGTGTATGTGCCCCTCTCTTCTGCACCTAACCCGGGCTAATTGAAGACGGGCATACACCATACAGTGTGGTATAAGGGAAATTTTTACCTGGGCAGCAACTAAATTCCAACCGCCAAGGGATCTTTTACGTGCACGCCAATGTGTACACAGGACATCAGTTTTTCATCCCATCCGAACGACTAGGCAGCTGTCCTTGTCAGGCCCTCCGCCTGTATCACTGACAAGAGAAACCACGCCGGAAAATCAACATGAACTTTCTCGGACAATGCAGGGATCAAACATCCAAACTCCAGGTTTAGCGTCTGAATTGATTGTCTCGGAACTTGGTAAACTTATTGCTTAAGCAACTATTGATTTTGATGCATGATTCGCCCCCCTTGGACGGTACCACACCCACTTTTTTGTTAAAATCTTGTCTGTATTAACAGATTTTGTTCCATTTCGACATGGTCCGCCAAGGTTGTACCTATTTATATTGGTCTATGTCCAATCCCACAAAGAAGTGGGCCATGTCCAATTTTTTGTCTCTAATCTGCAGACTGCAAATCTGAATGGATCATCTTGTTTTACTTTTTTTTTTTTTTTTTTTTTTTTTTTTTTTTAAATTTAACTTTTATTCAAAAAAAAAATATAACATAACAGGTACATCACATCATACAGTATATTACATTTTGGGTTCATCATTACATTTTTTGCACATATAATTATATATTATACAATTTAAAAAAAACCAAACAAACATTTATTTAACATTCATTTTATTGTTGTCATGTTTATCTTTAACATTTGTGTGCAGGGGATACGTTATTTTTCTATTATTCTAAGAGATTACTGTTTGTTATGTGTTATTATAATTAGCTTGGTTTTCCCCTAATATGTGTTATCTCCCCTTAAGGAGGTCAGAGTCTTGACCTTTTTAGCAGCTTGTTGGTACATATTAGGGGAATATTTTAAGCTTTTAAGCGGTGGATTAAAAGTACTGATCCTTTCCACGAAAAAAAATCGAAAGATGAAAGGACTTAAGTACCTTTAGACACCGTTCTTTTTATATAATTTAACAACAGTAATTGGTTATTTCATTTGTGTTTGGGTATGCGGTAAAAATATCCATTTATTAAGTATTTTCTCATTAGTTTTAAAAATTTCCAGCTCTAAGGATTTTCGACTTTGTAAAAATTCTCTGTATCTTTCGCAGGTAGGAATAGTTGCTTCTACTTTTGTTTTATATACGTAATATTTAGTTAAAAATATTATTTGATTTACAAAAGTCCATTTGTGAATATTGTCAAACACTGATTTATCTAGGCAACCGAGGTGAATTTCCTTGTGTGTTATAGTTGTGTTAATATTTGCTTTTGTAATGATTTCATACATTTCGTTCCATATCCGTTGCGTGTAAGTACAGTATATAAACAAATGATTTACGGTTTCAATATCTGAAAGACAGAAGGAACACAGGGTTGATTCCGTCAGTTTTAATTTACACAGTAATTTATTTGTGTAAATTATTTTATGGATGTACTTATACTGAAAGTTCTGTAATTTAGAGTTAGCATTTACATTGTGGGCTAATTTGAACATCATTTGTATATCATTTTCCCCAAATTGGTGTATATTTAGTTCTTTTTCCCATTTAGTAATTGATTTTGCTTTTTCGTATTTAGCTAACACCAAGTGGTTATATATGTCTTTAGCAGTTATATTTATTAAATCTTTTTGATACCATGCTTTCAAATTTCTGTTGATTTCGTCTATAGCTTTGTTATCTGTTCTATTTGGCGTATCATTTTGATTCATTTGGGTTTTAAGCATTTTTTTAATTACTAACTTTGTATTATTTACATGAAATTTGTCATTCTCATCTTTTATATGTAAGTTCGCTTTATCTCCGATAAAATCGTGTAGGTAGATTATTTTTCCTTTACCAAATATTTTCTCATACCTATGATTACAGATCCTATTTTTTAGATTTTTATTGTTACAAACTAGTTGATTTTTTAAAGGTATTGAAAAATCGATCTTTTGTGTATAAATCTTGTGCCAGTTACTAAACAGTTCCTGATAAAACGGCGATAAACATTTTAGTTTAGGTATGTAATTGCATGCTGGTAAAATATCAACCTCATACTTATTTGCTATAAATTCAAAGGTAGTTTTCCAAGTTTGTTGTCTAGATGTATATATCTTTTTTAACCAAAAAATGCTCCTGGCTGTCATCATTTCTTGGAGACTAATCATATTTAAACCTCCATTTTCTATGTTTTGACTAATCGTATCCCTTTTAATTTTATCTGGGCCATTCCATAAGAACTTGTAAACGATTGTATTAAATTTGTTGATAATATAACCAGGGACAGATAGCGCTGATGCTGGGTATAATATTTTTGATAAACAGAAAGTTTTAATAACCTGGATTTTACCTATTAACGTAAGGTATCTTTTCGACCAAGTTCTTAATATTCTTTCAATCTCGTCCAATTGGGGTTCAAAATTTTCTCTATCGGTCGTGTTTGTATCCTTTGAAAAGACAATTCCTAATATTTTTATGTTGTTATTTTTACAAATGAAACCAATACTTTCCACATCCGTTTGAAAATCCAAGCTTCCGCTGTTTAGATCTATAGCTTCTGTTTTAGTTACGTTTATCTCTAAACCGGACACTTTGCTAAATTTTTTTAGAACTTCGTATAGATGTCTTGCTGATTTAAAATCCCTCAAAAAACAGGTCACGTCATCGGCAAAGGCAAGTAATTTGATAGTTTTTTGACCAAAATGTATTCCTAAGATATTGTTATTATTTCTTATGAAGTTGCATAAGGTTTCAATCACCAAATTAAATAAAATCGTACTACTCGGGTCTCCTTGTCGTACTCCTCTCTTTATTGGAAAATATGCAGTTGTGGAGCCATTGTTTATTACACAACCGTTAACGTTGTTGTAGAGAGTTTGTATAAATCTGATAAAATTACATTTTATACCATATGCTTTAAGACAGTTTATCAAAAATTTGTGGCTTATGCTATCAAAAGCTTTCTTGAAATCCAACGCTAGAAGGAACCCTGTTATCTTTTTTAAATTTGCCAGATAGAAAGAGTCACCAATTGTACGAATATTTTCTTGAATGTGTCTGTCCGGGATGAAAGCGGTTTGATTCTCATGTATCAGTGAACCAATAAAAGGTTTTATTCGAGTGGATAAGACCTTACTTATTATTTTGACGTCACAGTTTATTAAGGTGATAGGCCTCCAGTTACTTAGCAAGCTTCTATCTTTACCGGGTTTTGGAATTAATTTAATTGTTGATTGTCTTTGGGACGCAGAGAGTGTTCTGTTTTCAAAACTATAATTAATGGAGTCTAGAACATAATTTTTAATTAGTGGCCAATACGCAAAGTAAAATTCTGCCGTTAGTCCGTCATTTCCAGGGGATTTGTTTCTTTTAAATTCTCTAATTGCTCGAATGCATTCATTTTCATCTATTTTGTTTTCTAAACTATCACTCTGATAATCATCTAGTTTTGGCAAATTTTGATTTATGCTGGTAAATTCGTTATTTTCTACATTAAAGTATTCATCACACGATGCATATAGGTTTTTATAATAATCATGAATTTCTTTCAATATTTGCTTTGGGGAAGTTATTTCGTAACCTTGATCCGTTTTAATTCGGTTAATAATTGTTTTTTTCTGTCGCTGTTTTTCTAAGTTTAAGAAAAATTTAGTATTTTTTTCTCCCTCGCCATACCACAATATTTTCGATCTCAGAATAGCCCCACGTGTTTCATCCTCATATATTTTGTCTAATTTATTGACTAACGTTTGATACTCTGAGTTTTTTATGTTATCTAACAGTTGATTTTCAATGTTTTCCATCTGTCCTATAATTTCTTCTTTTAGCTTTCGTTTAATACCTTGTTTTTTCTTACAATAAATGATAGTATTTGATTTTATTTTAAATTTTATATAATCCCAAAGTCCGCACCAATCTTTTTCATCATGAAATTCCTTTTCCCACCTCCTTATTGACGTTTTAATATATTCGTAGTAGTTCTTGTCGGAAGTTAGGCTATTATTAAAGATCCATTGACCTTTTCCTCGTACATTTTCAGCCATTTTTAATTTTAGTACTATCGCTGAGTGGTCGCTTATTGTGTTAACTTTCATTGAGCATTCTTCAACATAATTTTGAAAACTATCTGTGATTAGCCAATAGTCAATCCTACTTTGAATAAGAGGTTTTGACTGCCTCCAGGTGTATTTCTTTAAACATGGGTTTTTTATTCTAAATATATCTATCAGTCCGAAACTGTGTATTATTTTGTCAATTATGTATCTACCGTTTTTCTTAACTTTATAATTGCCTCCCGCCCGATCTATATTGACATCCTTAACATTGTTAAAGTCTCCCCCTACGATAAAAACATCAGGTTTTAAATCATTTTCTAATTTTAACATTAATTCATGTAAACGAGTAAAATATTTATATTGTTCAGAATCAGTATTCGGGCTGTACGTATTTATAAGAATATAATTTGTACTATTTATATTCATTATAACACATGTGTAATAACCCTTTTCGTCTGTTATTTCACTGACAATATTTACGTCGCATGTGTCTCGAAATAAAATAGCTGTGCCTGCCGAATTGCTTTTACCGTGTGAGTAGACTATGTGACCTCCCCAGTCTTGCAACCAAATATTTTCTTCAGTTTTAGTACTGTGTGTTTCTTGTAAGAAAAAAATATCAACATTCTGTTCTTTTAGCCAGATAAATAGTTTAACGCGCTTAAATTTTTGCCGCATACCTCTAACATTTAGTGATAATAATTTTAGATCAGCCATTTTGAGCTGTTTTTGGCAATACTATTGTATATTTATAATAATGCGTATCCGCTGCAAACAAATAATGATATACTGATTTAAAAATAATCTGTCTAACATATATAATAGCACGTGCAAAAATCACGAATGTACAGTTTACCCCTTTAACATAGTTACTACATAAAATGACCCCAAAAGCAATTTTAAAATATATTACAACATACAAAATATCCCGAACAATTACTTTTAATCTATATTTTTTTTCTATTAATGTGTATATTTCTACTTTGAGTACAGTTAATACTGTGACGTATGTTTGTTCGATTACGCGAAAGGCGTACATCTATAAGGAGAGGTGTGACGTTACACCAGTGCTCTTGCTGCTCCAGTTATAGCTATGATGGTTACAATAACATTACTAAAGTTAGATTTCATTTCTAATGAGAACTATTTATAATTTGCCAAACATTCTTAAGTGCCCCTCCGTTTAATATCGGTAGTGGCTACTAACAAAAAAATCTAACAAAGCAAGTTAATTTTCATTGTCGTATTGAACTTCTTCGAAAGGGGCCGAGGTTAACTTTTCATCAAGATCATCAAACAAGTCAATTTGTATCTTTTTTCGACCTGTTGATTTAGCGTAAACACACCCGTTAAAATACCACACCTGATCAACTCGTTCGTGGTTGTAAGCTCTATTCATCAGACTTAAGTTTCTTCTCGTAATGTCGTCTGCTAATTTTAAATTATTTAACAAGAGGATCTTTTTACATTTCATTATTTTCGATTTGGAATCAGTGTTTATCATTTTAACTAAAACAGGGATGGGCCTGTCGGGGTATTTAGTAGGAAGTTTATGTAGGGCAATTATTTCATCTCTCCCAATATCAACTTTCGTTATTCTTTTGATATAATCTATAAATGTTACTTTTAAATCCTGTGATTCTTCTGTGGGTAAGCCGAAAACTCTTATGTTCATCTTACGTGAATATTGTTCATTGTAGTTGGCCATTTTTATAGATTCGTTTATACGAGTATTTTCTTTGTTTAATTCTGTATTTAAGTCTTCAACGTTTCTCTGTAGCTCACTTTTTTCGGCCGTCAGTTTTTCAATCTGGATTGTCGCGATTTCATATTTCTCGTTTAGCTCTGCTGTGGCCCCCATGACTAAATGTTTAACTTCAGTCTCCATTTCCTTCCTGATTTTTTCTAAAATACTTTCACTTATTTTGTCTATATCACTTTTTTTTATCGTATTCTTCATTTCATCTTTTATAGTTTTTAAGATTTCATAGATACCTGAGATGTCCTTCATTGTATCTTCTGTTGTAACGATCGATTCCTTTGTCCCGCTTCTTGTTGTTCGTGGTGTATCCACAGTTTTGTTACATAAAGTCGCTCCTTTGTTGTTCATTTTCCTTTGTATGAGGTGATAATTTTCTACTTCAAAAGTTGTAACAAGTCTAAATCCTCACAGCCGACCTGATCGTGTTGAAATATCTATTCACTGATCTTTGTTTAACAATGCTCACTCTTTCTTTGTGGAAGTTGTGTATTTATGTCCTCATTTGTAAATAAAAACAAACCCAAATATTCTATGAAGATAATTCTTCGTTGTAATTAGGCACTATCGAATACTTCTATATAATTAGTTTCATCATATATTTTTACATATAATTACTAAAACCCGGAGCGAGCTGCACACACGTCTTGTCTAGTCCGCCATCTTGTTGGATCTTGTTTTACGTTATATTTACTAATGTTAGATTTACGTTATAAAACTAACGTTAGATTTACGTTATAAAACTAACGTTAGATTTACGTTATAAAACTAACGTTAGATTTACGTTATAAAACTAACGTTAGATTTACGTTATAAAACTAACGTTAGATTTACGTTATAAAACTAACGTTAGATTTACGTTATAAAACTAACGTTAGATTTACGTTATAAAACTAACGTTAGATTTACGTTAGAAAACTAACGTTAGATTTACGTTAGAAAACTAACCATAAACTAACGGTTAGAAACCAGACATAAAATTTACGTAAGATTAACGTTAGAATTATCACCATGGATCATCTTGTTTTACGTTATATTTACTAATGTTATATTTATGTTAGAAAACTAACGTTATATTTACGTTAGAAAACTAACGTTATATTTACGTTAGGAAACTAACGTTAGATTTACGTTAGAAAACTAACGTTAGATTTACGTTAGAAAACTAACCATAAACTAACGGTTAGAAACCTGACGTAAAATTTACGTTAGATTAACGTTAGAATTATCACCAATAATACATATTTAATTATTATGACTTAATTCCCTCTATTTATCAATTGTTATAATGTGCACACACTGATATGGTTATTTAATCCAAAAGTATTGAAGCGAAAAAAATTGGTTATATAACCGTCATAAAATTTACGTTAGATTTACGTCATTTTCTGACGTAAAAGTAACCATAACCATTCAGACGTAAAAGTAACGTAAATTTAGCCATACAATTTTACCATTATTGGATGCTAACCTAAATCTAACCATAATGACGTAAAAGTAACGTAAATCTAAGGATCCATGTTAACTGGGTATATGAAACCAAAATAAAAATGTCTTACATTGCACTTGTTTAATTCAAGTTTCTTTCGGTTATTTTCTCTGAAAAGGTCCAAAAGATTTTATTCATTTAACTTACTACTGTTTTGTCATTATAATTATATTATATAAAATGTGTAACACCGTGGGCCTTTCTGTCCGACGTGGAGAGCGGCGGTAGCAGGAACCGGTCGCCACACCATCTTAGATCATACCTCTATGGAATATAATCGAAGTCTGCCGAATTCTCACGGGTACCCCAATTTTGTATCAACTGGATTTGGACATTCAATTATTTAATTGGTCAAATATGATGTAAATAAGTATAGAGATTGGTCAAACACGCCATTGATGTAATGGTGATTTTCTGTCACGTGTATTTCGACACAACCTATCCTTGAACTCAGACCTCCTTTCCTGTTATTCTCACAGTATTTGCAAAACAATTAATTTGCGTTTTAAATAAACTCATACCGTATCTAATATACTGACAATAGAGAATAATTTGTAAAGATAAAAATATTGTTTAAACCATCTTATTTTTCTATACCTTGACTATGGCTTTAAAAATAATGTCGCCGCGACCATATTACTACAAATGTTATAAAATCTGAAAAGACACAATAAACACAAATCCTATGAACAAGAACGGACGTGTCCGATTCGAGGCGCTGTTTAGAATCTGCTTTGTTCACCAACCATCTTCCAATTTGCAATCAACCCAGAAGAGGTCAAAATGGGATAAAATGCAGTGACTGAAAAACAAGCAAAAAATAGGTCAATAACACAAACAATAATGTTTCACAAATACTGCAATGTTTGCTCTCTTTACAAGGATGCAAAATAATTACTTTGTTGTACTTTGAATTTACAAAAATAACTATTTAGTTGGACATAGACCCATTATTGTGTATTCGTATCTTACGAATAAATTTCCTCATAAATAGTCCTCGACCAACCTACGAAAATTACGTTGTCTTTTTACAATTAGCTCCCTTTGTAACATACTCAAAGTTTGTTGGCAGACATACTTTTAAAATCCAATTTCAACGATTTTAGTAGATATAACACTATATATACTTCAAGAATTTTGAGAAGTCCTTATGGCGATACCGCATTCATACGTAACAAAATTGAAAACGTTTATTTAGTCTTTGTATGTGTGAAAAAGTACAAAAATTGTTCAATATGGCGGTCATTCAGGAAATGAAATGAAATTGGGTTTAACGTCCCACTGTTCTGCTCCTAAACTTGGCTGAAGATACGGCCTACTCTTGTATCGAATTCCAACTGTCAAGGGGTCTTGTTCGTGCACGCCAATGTGTACACGAGACCTCAAATTTTCTTCCCATCAGACCGACTAGACAGCTGTACTCGTCTGCCCCCCCCCCCGTCCTGCGTCACTGACAAGGTGAAACCACGCCGGAAAATCTGGATGAAATTTCTCGACGAATGCAGGGATCGAACGAACATCCGACCTCAAAGCCAGCAAGCCAGCGTCTTACCCACTTAGCCACCGTGATCCCGGGGTCATTCAGGACAAAGATCTATTCTAAAAAGTAAATAGTTCTCTGTGTTATCTGTCTATCGTGCCAGTTACACACTTGACCTTTATTTAATAGAAACCAACTCACCCTGACTAATATTGATAATATATATCATATTATAAATGTAAGTGCAGGAGGACCGCACTACACGCAAAATAAAAATATACAAGATAATAATAATAATAATCCTTCTTGTACATAGCGCTGGTACATGCAGTAAAACTGCTCAGAGGCGCACAAATTAATGTTTAAAATCACTTAATATTTTAAACGGTCCACCCCCATTTCGACTATAAATTTGATTACGCTCAAAATCCTGACTCCCTAACTAATCAGCAATGAACTGTTCCACCGATTAAGAGATCTAATTTAGGTAATGATTATTGTTAAAATAGCTTATTCGTTCTACATTTAGCTTGTTTTTTTTACATCACAGAAAAAATATCAACTCAGGGTACATTTTTGTTTTGACAAATATTTTTATATTTAGAGATTACATAGAGTTTAATACTTGCTTATTTATCTATATAAGCTGATTTTTTTTCAAATCTGTACATTTATCCTTCAAGTTTACTATTATTCAGTCAAACTATGTTAGATTATCTGTTAGGCCACTCAGTGAATGCCTTAAGAGCTTTGTAAAAGCAAATATAAATGTGACTGGTATTCTTTTCTTGCCTACATCGTGATGTCAAGATATAAATTCTACAAAACTAAAAGATAGCGATCCTAATGCTATACATCATAAAATAGCCAATTGAATAACGTCATTATTTCAAGTTGTTTCATTTCAGGTTGAACAATCACATAAGTAAGTTCAACTTTTATTAAGGACAATTTATGGCTGAGAGGGTCAATCAAATTTAAAGGAGTGTTAGATAAGGCGATGACCCTGTGTCATCCAATCTAAATCTCTTATTGCCATTCACCATTCTAATCATAAGACTGGTCTGCGCAAAACAGTAGGACGTTAAGCCCCATTTCAATTCATTTCGTATTGCCGTGTGGGAGCCACGGTGGCTTATTGAGTAGGAATTGGCTAGCTAACTTTTAGGTCCCATGTTTGATTCTGGTGTTGGCTTAGAAAGTTTATCTGGATTTTCTTCCCCCCCCCCCGATCAGTGATGTATGGTGGAGGCCATGGCAATGTATAGTCGTTTGGGATGGAATGAAAACCCGAGCTCCCGTGTACATGCTTGTAAAACAACCCTTGCTGATTAGAATTCGAAATAAGAGTAGGTCGTATCGGGGTAAAATTTCACCCACAGCCTAGTCGTTGCAGAAAAGGGGGACATTTCATTTGACAAAAGCCAATATACAGTTTGAATGGCATTTAGTAATTGCACCCAATAAAATAAAAACACCCGTTCTACCATGGATACCAATTATTGTTGAAACGTAGCTTTATAGTAATTGTTATCCATAGAACTGTCGTGTTTATTTTGATAGCTAACAATGTTTGACGTTAATACCCAATTCATTTCATTTGATTTAACGTTAGGTTAAAGGGGGTGTTCGACAAGGCGATCCAATTTCGCCCAATCTTTTAAATATGATCACTGAAGTAATATAAAATGTTATAGCGCTTACTGATGACATAATTGCATTGTTAAGAGACTTTAGCTCTGTCTGACATTTATTTGAATTGTTTTTAAGTACACGGTCTAAAATTACCGATAATAAAACGGACGTCATAGCTATAACTGTGATAGGTATGACATTAATGCAACAATTAAAGTCAACCGCGAAGGAGGAAAAGTTCATAAATTTCTCAGAATTTATTTCCATATTTAATTTAATTTTCTAAATAAAAGGATTGAAACAGAAATCACCGTTGGATAAAAATGATTGTCTTTAATTTGAAAATAGATATAATAAGAATAATTCGCTTTTCTCAATTACCTACGTGACGGCAGAAACGGCATTAATTAAACTATTTGACTCATTTGTTTGTTTGGTCATGGGCTGAACGTCCACTCCCGCCGATAATCATAACACAGAAAAGATTGAATTTTAACCAAATGACAAACAAGGCGGCCTAAAATAGACTCTTGTGTCATTTGCTATCTTTCTTGCGATTGTAAGCGAACGTTTGATTCGTAAAGGAGTTTGTTAAATATGTTTACCGTCATTTTGTTCCAAATATCTGGTTAAAATTCCGCGACTGGAAACTTTTTTTTTACAAAAACAATGTTTTTATTCATTAAATAGGATAAAAATTATTGTTTACCCCCCCCCCCCTAAAAAGCAAAACAAGAACCTTTAAGACCATGTTCACAATCCTTAAAAACATGACGCATACAAGGAAGTTTCTTTTTTGGATTACCCTTTTTTTAAACAATATTTTATTCATTAAATTTGAATAAAAATATTGTTTTAAAAAAAGAAAAAAAAAGGAAGACTAGAATCCGTTAGACCATGTACACAATCCCTAATACATGTCGCATACAAGGACGTTTGTTTGATTTTTTGCCATGCGATAAGAGTGTTTTAAAATAGATATTTATTAGGTGACATATGTACGGAGTTAAAGGACGAACACACATTCACCTAGATATCCCGTGTTAATGGCACATATAGGCAAAATCGGATATAACTAGGATCTCACTCATTCATTTCAATAAAAAAAAAATTAAAAAAATGTTTCAGATAAATATCGTAATACCGAACATACCGATATATATATATATATACTTAATTGGTCTATGAACATTGATTGATATCTAATTATTCTTATATTGACTATACCAGGAAGACCATGTAGATTATTGTCACGTTATGTAATATATACTTTTAAACCTTTGTTGTATGTTACTTAATATTATTTATAATCCATTGTCATGGAAATCTATTGTTCTAAGAATGTATATATATATGTATCGTATTTGAATATTTTATATGCATTATTAATATCTGAAGACGCCTATAGAGGGCAGATATCTAGCTTATATGACTTTATGTATGTCGGAATGAACTAAAGTGGAGAATGTTTTACCTGGACGTATTTTTTTATTTATATATATATATATATATAATTGAAATTAAAGATGGCAAAATAACAATAAAATTACATTTGTATGCTAACGTTTTCACCGCGATAGCGGCTCATAAGGCGATTTATATATATCGCAGTTTTGATTTTTTTTTTGATGATATGTAATATACATATTTGAAAAGATGTCGTTCTTTTTATCGTATTATTTAATGATGAATAGGATACTCTTTGTTTACACGATTTTTTCACTGTTACAATTATTCTTGCTTCTGTTCCATTTCTTTGCATACAGATTGTTTACATCCCGATACTTTGATTTTTCAAAGGAATAATTGATTTTCTGATTTAATTAAATTTTAATATAGTAGAAATGATAGATAATTCCAACTATATTGAGAGTATCGGTAGACTGATTATCAATGTGTCACTGCATTGACTTTTTGAGACAGTACTGATATATTTCATTCGGTTAATTTAGTATCCTTGTATTGTAATATACAATTTCAAGAGGGCATACACTTAAATTAAGTACGATCGTACTATAGATTAAGAACTGGCCATGTTTTTGGATTAAATTCAAACATCTAATTCACTACATCGATGCAGAATTTTTCAAAGAACAAGCACGTTGGTCGCACTTGAATTGACGGAGCCTTGGGCTTTGGTAGCGATCAACGACCAGCCCCTCGCCACCCTGCAATTGCAGATATGACCATGTGTGCAAAGGATATATATTGAGTTCTCGGACAGTTAGTAAGCGAGGAGCCGGTGAGAAGAAAAAGGCTTGAACGAGTGTATGTTCCTGTAGAAGACAAGTAGATTTAACATTATGTAGATGTGTCCCTGTCGTTTAGTTTAAGTACCTGTATTGATGTATTATGTAAATGTGTTCCTGGTGTAAATAAATCCTTTATATTTACTAAACTGAGATCTTCTGTTAATCACTACAATAGTGTTACACACGGCCGATTGAACAATACCCATTCAATTTTGTTTGAACATACAATGTTGTATTGGTGCTCAATTTTTGTATAATATTAACTACAAAGTTCAGGTGTCCCAACTTTTTATGTATCTTTATTTACACTTAATGATAAAGAGCTGGGATCGGTTGCTCAAAACTAAGTTATTTTAACGACCCGTTAAACTCTAACGGACATATCTTGGTAACGTGTTATTTGTTAACTTTCCATTAAATTTACTACAGAAAACACAATAGAATACTTTATATTTTATATAAGAGTAAATCTGAAGGAAAGATTTTCACCACAGAATGTTTGGGGCCTTTTTTTGCAGCAACAATCTTTCTCTCCGTTAAAGTTAACGGATTGTTAAAAGATAACGGAGTTTTGAGCAAAACTAGAATAATGCAAAATGAATATATTGAACATTTCATTCAAATTACTTTATTATGAGCGAAGTTATCAACGTTTGGATTCTTTTGTGAGTTCCGGCCGTTTGATTTCAAACCATTTTGTTAAAATCATGATGACAGTGACCTGTGGATGCCCTAAGGAAAGGAAAATGGTTTAATTAATTTACCGGTACATTTTATTGTTTACTGTGATTAACGGAAACTGCCTTTAACTCATCTAGATAACAAAATGAATACAATTTAGTTTAAATATTCGTTATGTAAAATTTAGATAAAGAGCTGACCGTTCTTGATATAAGAGTTAAATAATAATAATCTTTATTCAGTATATCAGGTCATTGACCCATTATACAGTGACATTTGTTTTGACAATTGTATATATTTGCAATACGGAGAACATACATATACATTTATAATGTTCAAGTTTTTTTCAATGACGGAGTTAATTTAATTTCTCTTACCAATAAAGCCTTCTCTATATACGAAGCAATGGCAACAATGAAATCTAAATTCTTAGTTGTGCACAACTGGTAAAATCGATTTTGATCATAATACCCTTTAGCAAATTTAACAGGCATATACTGATTCCTTAATGACTCATAAGCTGGACTATCAAATAAAAAATGGTAAGTATCTTCGTCCGCCATCTTACATATTGGACATAGTGATGAATTATTAACACGTAAACGATGATGATTGGTCGCTAGTGGTAATTGATTTAATCGTAAGCGATTTATGTTTCGCCTGTATGCCATTCTGACGTTACAAGACAGGTAATATTCTTGACATAATTCATGCTTATAATGTCTATACTCTTTTAAGCTCTCAGAGCTGTTAAGACGTATCGACACTCTTGTATGTTAATATCTCGTAACCTCTGCTTAAAGATTCCAATAAAGTTATTGGTATCACCAATTATTTCAACATTAAATACATAATCAAATCCAAGAGAATACAGTAGTAATCTAATGTTTGAGACTCAGGTTTTACGGCCTGCTAAATCTAATTTCTTAAGCATAAGGTAAACCTGTTTAGGGTACCTCTCGATCGGTATATGTAGAAGTTTACACCAGTACCTGATGCAGGTTGACATCTAGTCTACATTTAAATTTTGTCTTCCGCATTCGCCCAATGACCCTGCGTTTGTTGAAGTTTTGTGTATACCTAATACAAATTTACATAAACTGGTGTGTACCTTCTCTATATCCGCTCGATATTCATAGCCCCATACTTGAGAACCATATAAAAGAATAGGTTTTATTACACTATCAAACACTTTAAATGATACACTTAATGATGGGTGGCCAATCTTACTAAATAGCGACTTAATTGGTATCAAAGCTTTTTCTGCCTTAAGTGATAAATTTAATAAACATTTACCCCAACACAATCTTGAGGAAAACAGTAAACCTAAATAATTATAATATGTAATACATTCTAGTTTTTCTTCCTTAAAATACCACTTTTCATTTTTTCTTATAATTCCACCGTTTCTAAAGACTATAATCTTCGTTTTATTTATATTTACATCAAGATTAAACAGTTTACAAAACTTTTCTAGCACTTGTATTTTCTTTTGAAGGTCACCAACACTGTCGGAAAGTATTCCGTGATCGTCTGCATATAACAATGCCAGTATATCTGTTACCTCCTGTATGGTGAAAATACCTCTAACATCGGCATTTTCGAGCATATCATATAGCTGATTAATGTAAAAACAAAACAGAATGGGACTTAAGATGCACCCTTGACGTACACCAGTAAGACATTCAAAATAAGGGGTAATATTTGATCCAAGTTTTACACAAGACGACTCTGCGGTGTACATACTTCTTAGTGCCCTCAGCATATTGCCTTGTATACCTTTTTGGGCTAATAAACATATTAGTTTGTTTCTATTTACCGAGTCAAAGGCTTTAGAAAAGTCTACAAATAGACAATAAAATCTACCTTTTTTCTTAGATAAGTATTTCTGTGCTAGGCCATGCAATGTGAAAATGTGATAATACATCATAAATATTTTGATTATTAGCTATCTTTTTGCGTTTACATACATTTTAAAACCGTTTTTATTATTTTTGTATTCAGTTAGTGCGGATTGTTCATTACAATCACTTAAGACTTTAAGGCTATAGTACTTTGCTGCTTTTAATTTTAAACATTCACTATCAAACCATGCAGGCTGAGAAATTATGTTAGACTTGGGTTTAAACCCGCTACATTGTTTGCCGACAGCACATGATTTTATGAACGTAACAATAAAATAAAAACCAAGTACGAACAATCCAAACCGTAAGACGAAATTCGAAGTCCTAAAAGACTGAATGAATGAAATGGGGTTTAACGTCCTACGCTTAAGCACCTAACCTGGGCTAATTGAAGACGGGCATACGCCACAGTGTGCAATGAGGGAAATTTTGCCCGGGCAGCGGCGCTACGGCCTACTCTTATATCGAATTCCAACTGCCAAGGGATCTTTTACGTGCACTCCAATTTGTACACGGGACCTCGGTTTTTCGTCCCATCCGAACGACTAGGCAGCTGTCCTTGTCAGGCCCTCCTTCTGCATCACTGACAAGGGGAAATCACGCCGGAAAATCGAGATGAACTTTCTCGGCCAATGCAGGAATCGAACACTCAACCTCCAGGCAAGCGAACCAGCGCCTTATCCACTTAGCCACCGTGATCCCCTCCTAAAAGACGTTATAGGCAAAATAGTATATTCAAGCAAAATAGTGTAATCAGCAAATGGACTGCTCTCCGTGTACAAAATACACGACAAACAGTGGTAACAGGTGTCCGGAAGAGTAAGCTTACCCTGTCTGGCTAGCCACACCCGCCATAGCTGCATCCTAACTATTAGGCGAAATCTAGGTAAAATAGCGTGATTGGCCAATGAAATACCGGTATGCAAAATGCACGTGATGAACAGTGTTAACGATGAAGTCGACAGACATTATCAGGGAGATAGTATAATATGTGTCAATTAAATATATCCAGAATAATAGCTGAGAGAGACATATTATATTTACCAATTAAGTCAATATGTCGACCATAAAACTTTTGAAATGTTTTAATAAGTTTAGTGCGCAAGTATCCTTGTAGTTGAAGCTTAGATGACAAATGCATCGATCTACTTAAAAAATCAGAATAAAATGAACAAGCTCTCGCGTAACGAATTAGCTGAGACACAAACACTCCGTAAGCTGGTGATATTGGAATGTTACTACTAATAAATGGAAAGTTAACAATCGGAAAATCAAAGTCATCACGTTTATCGTACAATTTAATACTCAGTTTATGGCAATTGTCAAAATCGAGACGCAGATCCAAGTAGTAATAATTCAAGCGCACTGTTCACATTTAAAAATAATAACTCACTAAACTGAGATAAGAATTCGTTATACTTAGCATCAGCATTTAGTTTAAAATTATCAGCTTTGCCAATGTTCCATTTTAATTTACTATAGATTGTTGTTTTACACACAGAGCTTGTATCAACATGACCAATGTTTGTAGTACATTTAATGTTAAATACAAGGCGTAAAGGATCCGATTCCGTAAGAGGATCAAGGGAGAAACTATCAACGGAATCAAATACATGTATGTCGGATGACACAATTAGGTAGTCTACCACACTCGCACCGTTATACTTAACACACGTGAAATTACCCTGCTTATCAGAAATAGATCTGCCATTAACTATATGTATGTTTAAAGTTGCACACAGATCCCAAAGTTTTAAACCATAGTTATTCACCTCATTGTCCCTTGAACATCTTCGCCTGCTAACAATATGATAACAGGCATCCTCAAGACCAGGAATGTATTTGACGGGATCGTCAGTGATAAAGTCTTGCAAAGAGCCATTACCTGTCCGCGCGTTAAAATCACCAACTAAGTCCACATGGCTGGAGGGGAAATCAGAAAGCACTTCACACAAATTTTCTTCTAAACTGTCAAAGCCGTCTATGTCTTTATGAATCCGCAAACTCTCTGGGGCTAAATAAATGAAACCAGCAATTATATTCTCTCTCCACCCAAAGAAGTCTTTATCAAATTTTATGAACAATTTTCTTTAAAGTTATAATCCAAGTTTATCACTCCTTCGGATAAAGACTTATTTATTAATACCACTATACCACTTCTACTACGACCATCATCTCGTACACAAGACACGCACGTATGATGTGGGAATAATATTGAAAGATCTAAATCTTTTCCGCACCACGTCTCGATCAGACATATTATATGAAAGTTTCCTAGATAATTTATCATTTCATTATCGTACAATTTATTTTTAAACCCATTCATATTCCATGATACCCATCTTAAAGAGTTTACAGAAACCAAATTGTTATTTTGCAAATGTTTATTGTTGATGTTGTTATTATTGTCACAAACTGCACGAGCGGGACTGGTCTGACCTAATTTTCAATGTTGTGACTGCAGATCATCTAGAGTATACATTTTGCCCTCTATTTCTAATTTATCATATCGTAAACCTGCTTTTCTTCCTTCTTTTCTTGCCGACAGCATATGCGGTATTTCTTTTCTGACGAGCTAAATGAGAATAATTATTCGCCACTTGAACTTCCGAGCTTTCTCTAACTTTCATGGCTGCCTCAAAGATCAAACTCTTCTGTCGCATATTATTCAACTTTATAAGTACTGGCTTTCTTTTATTTCTCATGACATATGATTTTTCAATTATTATATCATCTGCCTATAATTCTAAAACTTCACGGAAATATGTTCTCACCTTTTTTTCTCTCACATCTCTATTGTCGCTATCTTCCATTTTTAAGCCATGTATAATAATGTTGGATTGTTTTGATTCACTTTCCATAAACTCGACTTTCTTCTCTAGCTCCAATATGGTCGTCTGTCTTTCTTCACTTTGTTCATTCAAAAGTTCATTTGTTACTTTGAGGTCCTTTATTTCGTTAGTCAATAATGGGACACTGTCTGCCAGTTGAGTGACACGGGCGTTTAGATTGGCAATGTCCTTGACACTGGATTTGATCTCGGCGATTTCAATGTGTAAACTTTGTATGTAATGGCTTGTAATATATTTGAATCATCATGTATATCCTCTACATTTGCCTTTTTAGAGCCTTTAGGGGGACCAGGGTTACTTTCAATATCTCCACCTTCCAATAATCGATCAGAATTACCTCCGTTAATTCGATAAATTAAAGCTTTATCAGAGCTCCACAGACGTGACTCGACCATCTCCGCCATCTTGTATATTATAAGAGTTAAATAATAGTTAATGTAAGCTGAATATATTGAACATTTCATTCAAATAATTTTATTGTGAGCTAAGTTATCCCTGTTTATAATTTTGACAAAAGTAAATCATAAAATTGCCGAACCATTCCACTTTACTTAAAATCTCGAGTAATAATAAATTATTAATAATAATAATAATAATCGCGTCATTTTACAAGGGTAGCAAATTAGGCCTGAGGCCTTTTTCCAATTTGGCCCTTGGCACAGATCGTGCGAATGATTTCGATCATTACTGCAGGAAGAAACCGAAGAACTCGGGGGAAACCTGCCTGATCGGACGGGAGACCAAATATCCCTCTCACTTACAACGATAAAGTTCGTTCCCTGAGCTGGGATTGAACCCTCGTTGCATTGGTTATTCGATGACATCGAAGGTTGATTATGATCTTATCATGTTAATAAATGTGGGTTTTTTCCGGGTCCTCCGGTTTCCTCCCAATACTAAAGACCCCTACGCGCAAGCGAATTATTGAAATAAAATTAAACCATATGTTAGTCCCGAAATGATCAAGTGTGTGTCGAGTGGACGCTAAACCCCATTTCTCTTTCTAAAGAAAGACTTACAATAGGTAAATTTATCTCTATTGTCTTGGCCTCTGATTATTTTGTTTACATGAAGGAGAAGGTCTTCTCTGTGAATCTAGTTTGTGAAAACCACAATTCAGAGAAAAATATTTGGATTGGATCATACAGTTGTGTAAACATCTATTTCTATGTAACATATCACTGGCTTGCTCAAATAAAATTAATTGTCAAACGGTTTAGCCCCTATATGTTTAAAATAAAATAGATATTTGGGTAGCGTCCTTGTTGAATATTTATGTCAAGTTTTAAAACTGCCATAGTGAGACCACTTCTTAAAAAGACAGGTTTGGACCCAGACATTCTTATGAATTATCGACCTGTGTCTAACTTGCCTTTTGTGTTCAAGATCCTTGAAAAAATTGTTATGGTCCGCCTACAAAATTATCTCTCTGACAATTCGTTATATTCCAAGTGTCAAAGTGCATATCGGCCTAACCATAGTTGTGAAACCGCACTACTACGAGTTCACAGTGACATTGTAAATGCCCTAGATTCGCGATCACATGTTATTCTATCGATGCTCGATCTTAGCGCTGCTTTTGATACTTTGGATCATGAAATTCTCTTGTCACGGCTGCAAAATCGGTTTGGCATATCTGGAATTGCTCTCGGATGGTTTTCATCATACCTTAGAGATAGAAGTCAGTCTGTTGTAATTGGAAATGGTCACACTTCTACGCGGCAATACTTGAAGCGTGGTGTACCACAGGGGACAGTTTTGGGTCCTGCTCTTTCACCCTGTATACCTCTCCCATAGAAGACATTATTGCCAGACACGGGTTAGAATCCATGATATATGCGGACGATACACAGGTTTATATAGCATGTAAAAGTCCTGACAGTGTAACTGCTTCAGTTGAAGCATGCCTAGATGAAATCAGATCATGGATGTACAGAAATAGACTAGTTCTCAATGATGCTAAAACAGAAGTTATGCACTTTAAGTCACGTTTTGATGACTCCCAAACGATCGAATCAATTCGTGTTGGTGAAGAAGCCATCACACCGTCCACATCCGTACGGAATTTAGGAGTGACATTAGATTCTGACTGCTCGATGGATAGTTTTGTGTCTCAAACATGTAAAAGTATATCTTTCGCTTTATTCAAAATTGGCAGAATTCGTAGACTTCTTGACATGAAATCCACAGAAAAACTTGTTCATGCAATGATAACATCTAGATTAGACTATTGTAATTCCCTTTATTATAATATGAGTATCACACAATTTAAAAAACTCCAAAGTTTGCAGAATGCCACTGCCAGAATGGTTACCCTGTCACGGAAGTTTGATCCCATCACTCCGATTCTTTATAAGCTGCACTGGCTCCCAATTGTTGAAAGATGTGAATTTAAAGTACTTCTGACTATTTTTAAAATTGTCACTAATAAAGCCCCTGCATATCTGAACGAACTTGTATCCGTGAAACACCCACTTGTATCAACTAGGTTTACACAAGCCCCGTCCCTAGCTTACCCTCCTAAAAAATCTAAAAATAAATTTTATGGTGATAGAATATTTGGTCAGTATGCCCCTACTCTATGGAATTCTCTACCTCCTCAAATACGTTCTGAAACTAATATTGATGCTTTTAAATCCACAATTAAAACAATCCTTTTTAAACGACATTTTGTTCTTTAATCCACACTAATTTATTTGTTGTGTGACATTTATTTTTTAAAATCTTTTTAAATGTACAATGAAAATTTCATCCATGTATTTGTTCATTGAATTTTATTTATACAATGTAATTTATTTTAATGGAATTTTTGTTTTAATAATTATTATATTTTTATTATTATTATTATTGTAAAGCGCATTGAGATTTTATGCCTTTTTATGCTGTTATGTAATGCGCTATATAAGAATAAACTATTATTATTATTATTATTATTATTATAATATAAAGAATACGATGAGTTAATGTGTACGTATCTTACATCAACGATAAATAAATGCATTTTTTTTTACATCTGGAGCATGATGTGATATGCCCATTACGAAGGGTATTTCGCCTATCCTATAGACATGTGCACTTTTATATATATTATTATTACAAAATTTATATAGCGCACCTTTCACAGGTGTGTTCAAGGGCACTTTTACAGTGTAACAAAAACATACATTCAATACATTAAATAAGCATAAAAGGACTACGATAGAAAAAATATTAGGTGTTAAATTTGTTATAATTTTATTATAAGCCTTTAAAAGTATATATAAATATCAGATAAATCTATAATAAAATGGCCCTGTCCTGTGATGCATAGCTCGATGAAAGTTAATTGAAAAAATTAATCTAACAAAATGACAGCATAGAAATATCAGATAAATCTATAATAAAATGGTCCTGTCTTATAATGCATACCTCGACGAAGGTAATTTAAAAAATGAATAAAAAAAACCCGACGGCATAGAATGGCTTTATAGTTACATGTGAATACTTGGTTTTTAATTTCATTTTTTTTTTTCTGACACTATTTATTCAATAAATATTTTACATAATAAAAGTACACTATATGATTGTGGGATCTGAAAACAAGCCGGGGCTTATATAAATTCATCTCCCGAGGACATTATTTACAATAATAAAATATAAATACATTATATAAGATTGTAATCATAAAAACAAATTAGTATAGAATTACAAAGTAAATGGTTTTACTCTCATTTGATTAAATTATAAAAAAGAAAAACTTTTATTGGATACAATATAAATCAGTTAAAGTACGTAATGTAGTAGAAATGTGGTGTGGTAAGCGAAATGGTTATCTCATACTCTTTCAGCCGTGTCGATCCTTTTATATAAAATATTTCATCACTGTTATCAGGCCTACAAATTCATACATATTGCACATATAGCAGGGACTATAGCTCTAAAATGTAAGGTCTGATATGTACCAATGTCGAACTCATCCAAGAACTTCTGATCCTTAACCATAGTTTCTTCTCATGAATCGTACACAAATTGTAGCCCCAGGAAGGTCCACAAATTCCATTCATATTTGGACGGTGTTATGCAAATGTGATTGAACCCCAAATTTGAAGTTTTGATAAAACACCGGAAATAGAAAATAGAGCCATTCAACTAAAGAAAAATCTTTAAAGTTCAAAAACCGTCATTACTTTAATATCATGAATATACAATATAGGAATAATGTAGCACCATGGGCCTTTCAGTCTGACATGGTGGGCGGGCCGCTAAAACCGCTCGCCACATCCTACATTCGACCAATGCATCTTTCTTACTACATATTTTATTAGCCCTGTGATCGTCTAGTATTTGTCTCTAGCTGTCTTTGCTAGTGGATAAAATATGCAAAGAGAGAAAGAGAGGAATGGGGATTAACGTCCACACGACACAAACTAGGTCATTCCGGGACTAACATATGGTTAATTTATTTCCATAATTCGATGGCGCGTAGGGGTCTTTAGTGGGAGGAAGTCGGAGGACCCGGAGAAAACCCGCGAGGACGGACAGGCGACCCTACTCCTTGTCATGTCATCTGGGGATTCGAAACCGCGCCAGTTGACTCATTGACAGGCTACTGTAAAACATGAAATTATTGCGAGCATGAAATTATTGCGACAATTGCGAGCGAGGCCCTCTCGCAATAATTTCATGTTCGCAATATTTTCGTGAAAATTTGTTAAAATGTCGGCCATATTGAATTATCCCCCTTTCATTACTCTTCACAAGAAAGGGTCCCAATAAGTTAAAATTTGTTAAAATGTCGGCCATGTGTTTTAAAGTCGTTCGTCAGCTTGGAGTTAATAATCAACGGATCAAATTTAACGATAATTATTTAAAAATCTGTGTTTTATAGTCGTTCGTCAGCTTGGAGTTAATAATCAACGTATCAAATTTAACGATAATTATTTAAAAATCTGTGTTTTATAGTCGTTCGTCAGCTTGGAGTTAATAATCAAGGGATTAAATTTAACAATAATTATTTAAAAATGAAGTTTGATAACAGGTATTTCATTTTCTTTGATCTGTTGAATACAGACTCGAAGCCATAATCCTCAATAGTTGTTTATTTACTGTTACTAATGATCACCAATCAACCGATGTTGATTCGCAATAATTTTTTCCCCACTATAGAAATTCGCAATAATTACATTTCGCAATTATGTTTCACCACCCCAACTCGCAATAATTTAGTGTTTTACAGTATATGATACAACGAACGCGTGCCAACCATTCAGCCATCCGACCCCCAAAATATGACAATACTTAGAGAACCATTAATTATACAAACCCCCTACTCTGGACTACATCCAACATTCACACTCTGTTACCTCTCTGTCAATAGATGAGTCAAAAACTATCCAGGAGGTTCCGGGTTGACCGAGAAAGATCCTACTGGTTTCTCCTTGTCTTTAGTACAGGATGGAAGGCATGTCAGGGATCAGTGTTTAGTCATTCGGATGGGTCGGAAACCTGGGTTGGCGTAAAAGACCCCTGGTGTAGGCCGTAGTGCCGATTGGTGCAGAGATTAAACCCTATTGCATTTCATCATATTTCGTTTTGTCACATCTGTCAATCAGCCAGACGTTTCTTGCTGGTAACGACATAATGTGACTTGTCGCTGATTGATCGAGTGATTCTATAACCCTTTATTAATAATCCATTCACATACAGTACATATCTAATTCATACATAATATACTCCCAGTGAGTACAAAATTAGACGTGTTGTGTTGTATAATATTGAGTTATGTTAAAAGAAAGCAAAAACATAAAGATTAACCTCCTGCTTTTCTGTACTGACTGGGCTAATCTAGACGGGCATATGAGAAACATTTATCTGTACAGCGGCAGTACGTCATTTTAAAAAAATATTATTATTATTATTTTTTTTATCACAGTAAAAATATGAAACAATACTTAATGTTAAAATCAACGGCTAAAAGCATAAAAATATTACATATAATAATAACAAATATAACATATAATAATAACAAATATTACATTTAATAATAACAAATATTACATATAATAATAAAAAATAATAACATTTAATAATAAAAATATTACATATAATGATAAAAATATTACATATAATAATTAAAATATTACATATAATAATAACAAATATTACACTTAATAATAACAAATATTACATATAATAATAAAAAAAACCATATGATAATGGTATTCTACTAATTAAATTTCACAAGGATTTTATCATCAACAATTTCTATATGGATTTAATTGATATATATCCATTTTATTGGCAATGATACAATCAATAATAAAATGAAAAGAAACCCGTAGCGAAAAGCAACACAGTGTGAAATTTATTGTTAAAGGAGCTAAATCGCCAACATTTGGGACCTAGAAACTGACAAAAGTGGGTCGCAACGCATATAATACTGTAATATGAATATATATAAACTGATTTACATTCAATGGATCCCTTTTTAACTCCAATTTAAAATCAGCTATGTTCGGCGAATTAACCATGAAGTTTCAATCGAGTGCAAATTTCTAGCGTCTGGTTATTCCAGTCTTCATAATGCCGTTTGATTTGATGCAATGTGTTTAGCATCGTCCCTCGAGTCTCTTGTTACAACTGGGGCTGAAGCGCAGTATGTTACACGATTCGTGTACCAGTGTTAAAAAAATATTTTATCTTAAATATCAGATATCAGAAGCTCATCTTTTCCCGGCAAGTTTACATCATCAATGTTGATTTAAATTGACCAATAATTCGTGTTTTCGATGTTGATCTTGATTACAACCCTCAACTTTTATTTGACTTTCCTGTTATATATCATGTTTATAGCGTGTTATTAAAGAGTCATTATTTATGATAAGATCAAGAATTACAGTTCTCGCTGTAATAGTTAAATGACCTAAGTCCATAACCTCAAAATCCTCCAAAATCTTCGACACCGAAAACACGAATTATTGGTCAATTTAAATCAACATTGATGATGTAAACTTACCGGGAAAAGATGAGGTTATGATATCCGATATTTAAGAAAAAATATTTTTGTTAACATTGGTTCACGAATCGTGTACCATAAAGCGCTTCAGTCCCAGTTGTATTGAGGGACGAGGCTAACCACAGTGCACTAATTCAACGGATAGATTCGAATAACTAGACGCTAGAAATCTACACTTGATTGGAATGGCTGGCAAATTTTGTGAATTTCTAGGTCCAAAATGTTAGCGATTTAGCTCCTTAAAATATAGATAATGACAAGAGAATATTTACGGTGGCTTTTTTTATTGCCATACGTTGATTTATACATTTTTCATGAAATTTACCCGATTATGTGTAAACCTTTCCTCCGCGGTGGAAACCTTTTCTCTGTGGAGCAGCATTTTCGTCACGGTGTAAACTTCTCCGCGGTGGAAACCGTTTGTTTGCGGAGCAACATTTTCTCAAAATAAATTAATATTTTCGGAGTTGCAAAACATTTTAGAATTAAGTAATAGATTTTAAGCAATGTAATCGTCAATTATCATTACCATCACTCGACTCTGTTTACATATTTATACACGTTCAGACCTTAAACCAAAGTTAGTTACTATGTATATCACAAGACAGTTGGGTGTTGTTGTTTTTTTTGTTTTGGGGGGGGGGGGGTGTTTTGAAAAAAAATATTATTGTATACTTTCAGAATTTTAAATTAATTACACATTATGAATAGTTTCGACTTCATATAATATGTATGTAAGTAAACTAATTTTAATTATATTGTTTTGTTGAAGGGAGAGGGGTGATATAGGCCTAGCCTGTTCCCCAATCCTATTCTTATTGAATAAAATATAGTTGAAAAAAAAACAACATTTACTCAGCGGCCTAAACCTTTTCTCCGCGATGTAAACCCTTTCTCCACATTGTAAAGTTTAATGGGCGGGTCATGACCGAATTCTAGAGCTCGTCGTCTAAAGCCAAGGCTGTGTTGACCGATCGATTGTCTAGTTGAATGAAGGCAGTGCGTACTAGCTAAGGATTAACGCCCATCGAAGCTGATTTCGCAGTGCGAAGCTTTGAGCCGTTTTCATATCTTGCAAACGCCGCCCAATTCGCTTGCAACATGGAGTCGCTAATATGGCCGCTGTAACAGAAATGAAATGGTGTATATTGTTCTACCTTTTAACATAAAAATCAGCCGTGACAATAAATATTGTACTTGTAAGATTATATTATTTATTCTTTTTACACAAAGAGAGAGAGAAATGGCGTTTAACGTCCACTCGACATAAACTAGGTCATTTCGGGACTAACATATGGTTTAACTTTATTTCAATCATTCGCTTGCGCGTTGGGTTCTTTAGCAGTGGGGGGAAACTGAACGACCCGGAGAAAACCCACGAGGTTGGACAGGCGATTCTACTCATTGCCACGTACAACCGGGGATTAGAAACCACGCCAGTTGAGTCTATGGCAGGCTTTATGATACAGCGCGCGCACGCTTTTTTTTTATTAATAATTTATTCACAGAACAATAAATATATACATTACATATATATCAAGAATGTTAAAATTTTTCCACACGTTATATAATAGTGCAGTATTATAGCTTTAGCAAAAAATGCTTATATAGATGCAACCAGGCCAAGAATATATTACATTAATATGGCTAACCATTCAGCCATATCGTTTTATAGGTAATAGATTGACGTATGCATATATATATGAATTATTTTAGATAAGCCACAGCATGCATATTATGTTATAATGTATACGAATAATTATACATAAGCCATATCGTTTTATCCATTATAAAATAATTACCATGCCAGTTGATAATAAATAACTTCAGATAAAAATACAACAAATGTTTTATAAAAGAATACCTACTATCAAATTTCTTACATGTACATAATGGACTCTTCTGTTATTAGGAAGGGTGAACGTCTGTAGCCTAATTGTAATTTTAAGAGCTCAAAAAGGTGTATTTGTACATAGATATTCACGCTTAACCCTTCCATATTCCCCGCCTTCCCCCCTCCGCCTGTCATGTTGTGTCGGCCCATTGGTGGATATTTAAAGAATACCATTGTCTATTGCTATCATGGAGTCACGGTTGACCTACTATAATACCGACTGCACTCACTTTATTTATAATTATTGTCACCCAGCGTCTTACCGTCCAGTAAATTGGGTTTAAAGCTTGAAAATAATATATAGTGCAATTAATTGAACGTGCATATATTGGAGGTTAACATCCACAAAGACAACACTATTTGGATATTCTATTATGCATAATTTAAGGTAAGAATATTATCTATGACCATCTGTTTGTTATACGCCATCTTCATACCATTGTTGTGAAGACTTGTAATCAGTTAAGTGTAGGATAAAGCCCAAAACTGAAGTTATGGTGGGGGAAGAAAGACGGAAGAAAATAACCCGAGAAATCCTTTTTTTGAAGTCTTTCTTCCATCAGCATAATCTAACTCGAGGGATTTATCTTGCTTATAAACCGTAAAATGAGAATATACCATAATTCTAGTAAGGAAAACTTTATATTATCATGTTTTATTATGGAAAAGAAACCCTACCCGGTTAGAATAACCCGTTAAATGTTTAAAGAAAAACTCCCAGAAGAATACCCCCCAAATGCCCCTGTATACACCCAAAGATGTCCCCGACTTTCAGACCGCAAGTTATTCCGGGTATATATAATAAAAATAAGAAAACTTGCCTGCGATATCAGCCTCCAGGGAAGCGGTCATTAAAAAGTAATAGAAGAAAAAATGAAATGGAGTTTAACGTCCTATAGGGATATTTTGCCCGGACAGCGGCGTTACAGTATACTTTTATTTCGAATCCAGCTGTCAAGGGCTGTTTTTCACGCCGATGTGTACACCTTTCCTATTGTTTTCTTTTACCCAAACAACAAGACCGTCTCATTGCCAGACAGATAAAGTCAGTCATAAAAAGAGAGAGATAGAACTGGGGTTTAACGTCCACTCGACACAAACTAACATATTGTTTAATTTTATTTCAATAAAAGATAGAAAAGGCGACCCCATTCCTTGTCACGTACAACCGGGGATTCGAAACCACGCCAGTTGACTTTATGATACAGCGCGCACGTGCTAACCATTCGCCCCCCCCCCCCAGTCATAAAATGTTTCAAAATCCGTTCATTATTTACATAGGTATGTTGAATTTAAATTTCATTGATCTATTCTGTACGCTATATGTAATAAGCCCGCCGACATTTTGTTATGGGCGAACCGAATTGATAGGCATATTTTAATTTGAATTGAATCCAGTCAGGGGTTATTGGTTAATTATTAACCAATAACTATGGATTATCGTGGATCAAGCCATGAGAAATTTTACAATTTAGCAAAAATACAAAAATTGCAAAATTCAAATCGCGTATCGTTCCTTTAAGCACATATTGTAGTAGAGTAAAATACTTACAAATCCACAAATTACACCCATACTTTTAAACATCGAATATTAGAATATGAAAAGTTTGGGGATGGGGTGAATTATCTTACAGCATTCGAGTCTCCGAACAATACATAATTTATCAAACCTCTGTTACTTCTCGGGTAAAGCGTAAATCTCTTAATCTCATAATCTCTTTTTGCGATCATTGTTACCTGACTGTCTGTCTGTCCCCGTGTGTCGGTCACATTTTTGGGGACAAAATAACTCTCTTTCTAATTGAGCTAAAATGTTCAAACTTGGTGTAGGTGTTTTTTAGGTCAATGCCCTGATGGTATTCGAATATGAGCATTTTCTGCTTAGGGTAAGCAGAGATAAGCAATTTGACTTGTTGGTGCTTTGGGACACAATAACTTTGGTTCTAAATAAGTTAGAGTGATGAAACTTTCATTACATCAATACCTTGACTAAGTTCGATAATGAACATTTACTGCTCTGGGTAAGCAGAGCGATAAGCAATTTGATTGATCGAGACTTTGGAACACAATAACTCTCCTTCTAATTGAGGTAGAATATTCAAACTTGGTGTAGGCGTTCATTACGTCAATCCATTGACGTAGTTGAAAGATGAGCATTTTCAGAGATAGGAAATCTGATTGGTTGATTCTTTGGGCATGATAACTTTGGTTATAATGAAGTGGGAGAGATGAAACTCTTAGAATATATTCATTATCTTTTGGCTAAGTTCGATGTTGAGAATTTTCTGCTTAGGCTAAAGAGTGACAAGCATTGATTGGTCAAGACTTTAGAACATATCAAATCTGCTTTTAATTGATGTAGATGTTCATTAGATGGATGTCTTGACTAAGTTCAATGATTAACATTTCGAGCTAAGCTAAGCTAAGCTAATCAATTTCATTGGTCGATGCTCTGGGACAAGATAATCTTGATTCTATCTGATAGAGAGTGATGAAATTAATATATGTCTTCTATTTTATTTTGGGATTTCGGCGGAGGACATCAGCCTCATTATTGGCTTTTTATTACTATTATTGATAGTAAGTTGTGGGTCTGTGGGTATTTTACTCTATGTCAAAATCGATATCCGACTTATCCGTCTGCTAAGGTCTTGTTCATACGGCTGGTTGTGTACGACGTATAAACAGTTAGATACGTGAATACGGTGCCATGATGTAGGATAAACCCCATAACAACAATTTAAGGAATCAACCTTTGCATGGAGTAAGGTAAGAAACAGGTGGGGAGTAGGGGTTGGGACTGCATTAATATTACCCTCCCCCTCCACTGCCGACTGATATTTGTTTTTACGATTATTGTACACGGCCTTTTAAAGTACATGTAGCACCTGTCACCTGTACCAATTAACATGACGTCAATACGCTCTACAAAATGAGATAAGAAATAGACACAGTCGATGTGTGTGTGTGTGTATATAGATGATTGATTTTAGGAAACTTTGTTCCGGTTTGAACAAGACCTGGTAATTAGAACTAGACGATTTTACTTGTAAATATATCAATGACTTTTAGTTTAATGTTTTTAGTTCGTCCAAAGATACTGTTGACTTTTGTTTTAATGTACATATTTTTAGATTGTGTCTCATAAGTCGATAACGGCTGGGTATTTTTTCATCACTTTTATTGTAATTGTATGTTGTATGTATATTTGGATGTAATACGTGACACGTAAATAAAATAAATTATTATTATTAGTAATATACGAGGACTGGCTTGGGTCTAAGTCTATCATTGAGTCAACTGGCATGGTTTCTTCGGGTCCCCCGGTTTTCCTCCAACTGCTAAAGACCCCTATGCACAAGAGACTTATTGAAACAAAATTAAAACCATACGTTAGCCCCGAAATTACGTAGTTTTTGTCGAGTGGACGTTAAACCCCACTCCTTTGTCTCTCTTAGCCTATTCGTGAAGTCGATGGTTTCCATTTAATTTTATACACAGCCCCTTCGATGTGTACACACTTTTGCCAATGATGTTTTCAAAGCTTGAATGCCGACCATGAAAAAATTCTCTTCAGCGACCCGAAAAAACCCAACTAAACCCCCCATCATTACCAGAAAAAGGACGTCCAGCTAGTTTATTTTTCATTGTTGGAAACGGGTCTCATCTATTGTTACAAGTCTGGCCAATAGATTATCAGGGATCTGACATATCTCTGATCCGCAGTCAAGTTCTTTGGCGTCCATCTTGCAGAAATTTTTGTCATTGCCCAACCCGTTGGCGATAATGTGCTAAATCCTGGCAAAAAGTTGAGTGGTCAAGCGTCGATCAGCTATAGATATCCCCATGTCATGCACGCAGGTAAGGTTTTCTGGAATGGTTGCTGTTGATGGCCTTCCGGAACGAACGTCGAGGTCAAGGCTCTCTCTGCCACGCTTAAATTACTTCAAGTGGAGACCATTTCGGCATGTATCTGTGTTGGGTTTAGTCCTTTCAGTTGAAGCTACTTGATGAATACCTTATAGCCACTTTTGTCCATTGCTTGTGATTTATGGTTGGGTTCTCGAGATGGTCTGGTACGGAAGCGACGCTCTTCGGGAAAAGCGAAAGGCTCAGTCAATTAAAGAACGATCGACATGGAACTTGGCATGTGACGACGTCATTATGTCATACCCATTTCCTGGACCATAGAAAGCCCGTAAAAGCAAACGACATATTATAATGGTATCCATATGTTAGTAGGGTATAAGTTGTTTGCTTTTTTTAGGTCAAACGGATGGGTTTGTTTTCAGCGATTAACCTTGATTACAGAAGATGGGGTTACTGGGTAGAGGATACCTACGGGGCACTAGACAAGAACAACCTCTAATCCTATATTTTGGGTAAAAAAAAGTCCTATGCTCGTAAAGAAACCTTTGACATTATTCAATATTCGCCCTTCATTAACCACGGTTTGTAGTGAAAAGTAAGACATTTCAGTTTAAAGAAAGCTAATATGCTCTGCTTTCATATATAACCAAGGGAAGATGGGAAGGTGTAATGAAACAAACAAGATGAAAGCCTCGCCCAAATCCGGGGAGGTTAAAGGGTGTGTGTTTGAACTAAATGAAGTAAAGAGAGAACACCAAGAGAGATTAACAAAATATAATTAAAGGAGGGGTCCCCTGGTATATAGAATGAATGAATGAATGAAATGGGGTTTAACGTCCTACGCTTAAGCACCGTACCTGGGGCAATTGAAGACGGGCATACGCCACAGTGTGCAATGAGGGAAATTTTGCCCGGGCAGCGGCGCTACGGCCTACTCTTATATCGAATTCCAACTGCCAAGGGATCTTTTACGTGCACTCCAATTTGTACACCGGACCTCGGTTTTTCGTCCCATCCGAACGACTAGGCAGCTGTCCTTGTCAGGCCCTCCTTCTGCATCACTGACAAGGGGAAATCACGCCGGAAAATCGAGATGAACTTTCTCGGCCAATGCAGGGATCGAACACTCAACCTCCAGGCTAGCGAACCAGCGCCTTATCCACTTAGCCACCGTGATCCCCCCCCCCCCCTGGTATATAGAACAGAATAACTTAGGTCTAGACCACTAACACCCCCCCCCCCACACACACACACACATACACAAAGAAAACAAGATGAAAAGCCTTTATCATATTACCGTGTATTTTTTTGAGGTTTTGAAGAAATTCAAGTCCTTAAAGTAGTCTCCGCGATTAACCAGTTACTAAGAGATATACGCAATCCCATTAAACATGCATTATGCAAGCGCTAAATCTGCCTTTTGCGGGTCGTTCTTTAGGTCTGAAATGTTATCTAAATTATTAGTCAGTCATTAATTAATTTATCTAGACGATAATTAACTCTCGATATTTACAGGATTAGGACTTGATTTGCTACTCAACCTTCATTTATGTTTTAATCATGAAATAGATAATCGAGACTATGTTTTTTATCGTACCGACTTCAATCGCCAAATTCTCGGTTCAGAGAGAATCAATTTGATTGAAATTTTTATTTTAGCAAATTCCCTTTACATTACCTAGTTTTTTACTAGAATAGTGAGAACTGCCAGCTCTTTATCTAATCTCACATAATGTATCTTTAAAGTAGTCCTCGCGATTCACAAGTTACAAAGTAATATTATACGTAATCCCAATCTATAAATGATTTTCGAACGGCTAGATGATTTTATTTAAAACGAAATCATCACATTATGTCGCTTGGTTTATTTATGCTGTACGCGCCCTTTCCAGCAATACAAAGTCTCTCCATGCGTAGATTTACTAAGACAAAGTGTGTGCTTGTCGATTAATCATAGTTGACGCAAAAGACCTGGGGCGTATACATATTTTTGTCCATAAGCTCCACATTGTCACCAAGTGCTGGCGCGGATCCAGGATTCTTTCAGGGGGGGGGGGGGGGGGGGTAGGTTTACTGTTTTTACTTTCAACGCATAAAAAAAAATAATGTAGATTGCAATAGTTGCAAAGGCTTAATCAAAAATGTAGAGGCTTACATGGAATTTTCACACAAAAATAAACAGAATTATCTTCCAAAAAATATGTGGAACCTTCACTTTAACTGTACAATGCAGAGAAAAGTCGGCGTGGCTTTTTTCTGATGAACTGTCGCCCCACGATATTCTCGACATTTAGTTGGAGCTTTCTGTTAACGTTGATGAGCACCAGGGCAATCAGGCGTTCCTCTCTTAACGTTGATAGAATATAAAGCCAGGTTATTTTTCCTTGTCAACGTTTTTTTCTTATAAAACTAAAAAGCCAACAATATTCAACGTCAATAGGCGAACAGCGTTAATAAAACTCTTTAAATTTTAATAAAATTATATTTTTATACAATTGGTCCCGACGGCAATTTATGCTGTCGACGTTTTTGGCTAATTGCCAGAGCTGTGTTTACCCCAAATAACTAAAACTTCATCAATTTTATATGTCATATGTCTACTCCTTGTAGAGGAATTTGGCGCAACGGTTAGAGAGTAGGATTTGTGACCCAACGGTTGCAGGTTCGAGACCCGAATTGTGCGTCGAGTTCTTGTGTCCTTGAATAAGACACTTCATCCCTGTATTCCAGTCTACCCAGCTGTAAATGGGTACCGGTAGGATGGTGTATGTTGGGGCTCTTTCTAAGATTTAAAGAGTTCGGCGGTAAAGGGAGGTAATCAGGCTTTACTTGTTTCCTAGAGACCGGGATAGTAATTGTGTAGCGCTTTGAGCATAAACTTGGTTTCTGGATATAGCGCATTATAAATGTTCACATTATTATTATGTCCAGGTATTTTTGTGTAACATCCCGAGATGAAGGAAAAACAGTTCAGAGTGAAATCGAAAAATTGCTAATTGGTGACCTTTCACCTCTTCTTAAGTGGCCTTTCCGCCACAAATTTTGTTCTTAAGTTAGTGATTCTGGCTCGTGTTATCTATCAGTTCATTTGAATGCTAGGTACTATGGTGTTCATCCCAAGCCACGCCTACCACTGGCGCAACTTAAGATTTGGATTTCTTGGGTCTCCTAACCCAGCCAGACACCACTAGCATCCAAAACCTTCCGCACCTTCCACGTTAAAAAAAATCCACCTAACTCCCGGACTAAATGGAATGAAAGTCATGACTCAACTCATATACAAACTCGTAATTTTGGGTCAGATTTAGGCTTTTAGATTTAAGTTTCTTGGACCCTTCAAATGACATCTTGATTAAAAATACACAGTAACCTGTTACCTTCTGTCATACATTTTGGATGTTATATTTCACATGAGGATATTAGAAATTTTGAAAACAAATCCCAGTTAGAATTCATCAATTATATTCTTCTAACAAAATCTTAAAATTAAAATGTATGGATAAAACAAAGGCTCACGAACACTACATGTATATGGCTTACATAAGAAACAAAATTGAACTTGAACTATCTGCAAATCCCAATGGCAATATGATCTGTAGTAAGTAAATGATGTACCATAACTCTGATTCTTTGATCAACCCCAGTACAGTGTACACTAGTATATATATTTTTAAAATAATAACTTTTAAGCCTATTTATTGTATCATTACCCTTATGTATTATCTAGGCAATAAAAAAAGAAAATCAAGTCTGAGCAGGGGGGTGGGCGGACTCCCTGACACCCCCCTCTGGATCCGCGCCTGTAGAGTCGGTATCTTAAAACAAGATATTAATCAAATACGTGTCATGCACGAATTAAGCGAAGCAACTTCTACATTTTTTTTGATTATCATAATACACAATATACTATTTTTAGAATGCCCGTTGGTTGTTATGTTAAAGGGACAATACCACCCTTGCTGGCTTGACAGGTCCAGGATTGTTTTTTAGCCTTATTCTAACTAATAGATGTTTAAAAGTCCTCTCTGTTGTGTAAATTACCCATTACATCCTATTTTACTTCTCCAGAGGGTTCGAAAATATGTTTAAATACAAGTTGCATTTGAAAGTGTTTACGTATGGCTTTTCAAACCATGTTGTTACCATGTAGTTGAATTTTTCCAATTTTTTAAATTCGGTGTGTTAAGATGAAATTTGTATCATCAATTAATTGAAATATTGTAAAATAGTACAATTTGTTGACCAGAATAAAGATTATTCAGTTACAACAAGAGTGGTATTGGGGCTATGAAGGAGGGGAGAACAAATCTATCAAACTTATTTTAAAACCACACATTATCGAAATTCTCGGCACATCCTGTGCGTTGTGTCATTGAGTCAAATTGCGTTGATTGGACCAGGTGAGGACCCAGAGTGAGGCGGGGTTTTGGGTGTCACCCAACCGCCGCCCAGCTACAATTTTGGGGGGTAAAACAGCACATTTTATGAGAAAAGTACGGTAGCCAATTTAGGACATGCAAAAACAATATCTCGAGCGCTCAAGATACTAAGTTCGATACGAGAAAGTTCGAGGTGATTTTCCGACTTGGATCCCCTTGTCAGTAGTACAGGACGACAAATCGGGATCCGTGTATACATTTGCATGCACGTAAAAGATCCCATGGCAAATTAGTCGAGAAACCAAAATGAATTTTTATTAAATTTAATCTGACATCAATATGCTAATACTTTATTAATAGAATTCCGGTGACGATGGCGCACTTGGAGGACGCGGGCGAGAAGTGCTCTCGCAAAAGATCATATTTTTCAAGTTCGGTGGTTAATTTCGACTTGCTACAGCTGTGTGGAGATGTCGCAAGCAATCCAGGTCCACCAAAAATTCTAGCTAGAGCTGGTTTAGGTGAATGCAAAGGAGATGAAACTAACATTCTGGAAGCGATCAAAAACCTACATCAAGAAATGGTGGAAACTAAGCAAAGTTGTAAAGCTATTCCTACATTGAACCACGACTATCTGACTACATGGCATCACCACGGAAAGATTTTTTTAAGTTTAAAGACGTCGAATGAATCTATGAAACAAGAAGCAGAGGCAGCACAATTATAGATTGGCGAGTTGGAGAAGAAAATGGACGCCATTGAGAATGAAAATAAACAGCACAACATCATCGTCAACATTTTACACGCGGAACAGAATGATACCAGAAAAAAAAGCGTGAAGATAAAGCTCAGAGGTATTTTAAAGATAAATTAGGTTTAGAAAACATTATTATTGAAAAGACCGCTGTTTTAAAGAATGCGCGTAATTCTTTGTTGGTCTAATTAACTAGTTTAAAAGATAAAAACGATATTTTTGACGAGGCCATGAAACTGAGAAAATCTAGTGACATACACGTTTCAAACGATTTTTCCTATGCCGTGCCTTAAAAAAAAGGAAAGATTTGATTTCATATATGCTGTGAGCTAGAAAAAGGGGGCAGAGACCTGGACTTAGATTCGACAAATTAGATATAGATGGGCATATTTTCACTCTAGATGATTTACAGTCACACCAACAACAATGAAATTTAGGTCAGACCTATAAAGTTCGTGCTGTATGTGATAACGATAGCAATATTATAGCTTCTTATTCTGAAGTCAAATATTTGAAGTGGATTTCCTGGAATATTAAAGGTCTGAAATCAAAGATATCAGATTCAGAATTTGTAGAATATTTACACAACTTTGATGTAATTTCGTTAGTTGAAACTTGGTGGGGAAATGATTTTGATGTTTCGTCCCTTTTCTCACAATACAGAAATCTTTCGTGTGTTAGAAGTGGTGGACGAACTAGGGTGGTATTTTAGTTTTAATAAAGAAAGAGATATTTGAAGGCGTACACCGATTGAACTTCGGATTCGAAGAGAAAAATAATTTTGAAATTCAATAGAAAATATTTTGGTTGAATGAAGATTTACTAGCATTGTTTATCTACTTAGCGCCTGAATGGTCACCAATACATAAGGAGGTGGATGGTTAATGGAAGATCGCCTCTTGACCGTGAAGGAGAATTCGCGTGTATTAAATACAACGGGACAAGTGTCGTGGACTATCTAATCCTTTCATCGTCGTTTTTTTTAATTCAATAAATGATTTTGTTGTTGAGCTTAAAACTGATTCAGATCATTTGCCTTTAACATTCAAAACCGATTGCAAAACCTTTATTGGATCGGATGAACAGTCAGGTAGTTACATAACATCTTATGATAAGTTACGATGGAACAACGGAACAAGTGACATTTTTAAAGAAAGAATAACTAAAAACTTTATTAAATTTTATGATGAATTTAAGATTTTATTGGTTACTGGTATTGATACTTCTCTTCAGTTTCTGGTATCGTACATTAAGAACTGCGCAGTTCATAAGCCTTTAAATATGCCTAACAGACTTAAGGAGAAACAACCACTTTGGTAGTGATTGTCTAGAACTCAAACTTAGTAAATATAAGTATTTAAAGGAATTCAGAGATAATAACCCCAACAATACATTAATAAAATATAAAGATGCCAAAAATAAATTCAAGAATATCTTAAATTGAAAAAATAAATGGTATGATCAAAATATTTATAATGAGCTGTTAGTTAACATAGAAAACAAAAACAATTTTTGGCAAGTATTAAGAAAATTCAGAACAAAGCCACACACTGCTAGTGGTATTAATCCTAGAGAATTGGCAAGCTATTTTGAAAGCCTATTAAATTTGGAAACCCCACGCGGCAGTAAGTACTCTGCAATATGTGACAGTGTTGCTGAATTTAATATATTCAGTGAAACTTGTGAACATGACTTTATTAATCAACCAATATCAGAGTCAGAGGTATTAAACTGTCTTAACAGGATTAAACCCGGTACAGTCCCCGGGAAGTCGAGCCCTAAAATATTTTCTATTATTAGATTGCATTAGGAAAGTCTACTCGTCTGTGTTAAACGAAAGATTAAAAAAGTGGTCTGAAATGAACGAACAGTATTCAGAAGCCCAGGCGGGTTATTGAACCGGTTATTCAACAGCAGACCATGTATTCACGTTTCACGGATTGGCACACACATATTTAAGTAAACAAAAAGACCGATTTTAATGTTCATATGTTGACTTCTCAAAGGCATTTGACTCGATAAATAAGCCACAACCCATGTCACTGCTTCGACAGAAAGGGGTTAAAGGGAATATGTATCAAACCTTAAAAAGTATGTTCTCTGTTGTATCATCCTGTGTTAAAATTGGAAATGGCATAACCTCATACATTGATTGCATTTCAGGCGTTCGTCAGGGCTGCGTTTTCAGCCCTCTCCTGTTTTGGTTTTATATAAATCATCTAATCGAAATGCTAGAGGACTCCGATGTGCGAGGCATATTTACAATAGAAGAAGTGTTTGGCATTCTAGCACTGCTATATGCTGATGATTTATGCTTGATATCAGATAACGTAGGTGACTTGCAAAAGAAAATAAAAGTTCTAGAAACGTTCTGTATGCTATTTAATCTAAAGGTAAACATAGGTACAACGAAGGTCATTGTGTTCAGAAACGGCGGCACTCTGAGAAAGAATGAGAAATGGTTCCTGAACGGTAATAAAGTAGAATGTGTAACGTAATACAATTACTTGGGGTTACTTTTCTCCTCTAGGATAAAATGGAGCAAATGTTTGCAGAATCTGTCACTAAAAGCAGAAAAGGCTTAAATCCCTATAAAATCACTAATGACAAAAACTGATCATCTATCATTAGGCGTTTCGTTTAAAAATGTTTGATAGTATTAAAAAACAAATTTTACTGTATGGTTCCCAAGTTTGGGGTTATCGGAATAGGACTGACATAGAAAAAGTGCACCCCAATTATTGTGAATATATATTGGGAATTCACAAATCTGCATCCAATGCTGGTACTTTGGGGGAATGCGGTAGATTCAACCTAAATGTTTAATATTTGCATCTTGTGTCAAATATTGGTGCAATCTGATTAACAAGGTACCCCAAACAAACCTACCTAACGTTGAAAAAACTAGACGAAGTTGGTCGCACAACTTGGGTAACTAATGTCAAATTGCTACTATTTTCTCTGGGATTCGCGTTCGTCTTCCAAAACGAAAGTATTGGAAATGTTAAACTTTTCATAGTGTCCTTTAAACAACGTTTAACAAATGTAAATATCCAAGAATGGTCGAGTAAACTGGCATTGGGTGAAAGTTTAGAAGACTATAGTAAATTTAAGTTAGAGTTGTGTCAAGAGGCATATTTAACCACAGGCACTTGAAGGGATTAAAATGAAATAAATTTCTTACTACTACTTGACTATATATATTATAATATATAGTCAAGCAATTATAAGAATTTTTTTTAAATCCCTTCAAGTGCCTGTGTATTGAACATGTCAATTGAAAATGTCGTGTCGCCGTAATATTACCCGACTTAGATTTAATCTTTTACCACTATCTGTAAACTTAGACACATTAGTAACTAACCACGTTCTCCATTATGTAAAGTAGGACATGAAGACTCATATCATTTTTTATTTGTCTGTGAAGTTAGAACAAAGTATATTCCAAAAAGAAACGTGAGGTATTGTGATATCAGAAATATGATTTAGGAGATAAACACTTCATGTTTTGCATTTAGAGGGGTGTTATTGTCCAATATACATGTCCTAGGATTATTAAGACCAAAGACGGGTAGCCTGGCTGGTTCTAATGTAAAATCTCAGGACATATCTATTGGACAATAACACCCCTCTAAATGCAAAACATGAAGTGTTTATCGACATTATAACATGCTATTTACGATTTTTACGACTAAACAGAGGTGTGTTATTGTCCGATAGACAGTGTCTAATTGACCAATCAAAACGCGAGGTTCACTCTTAAGCATGTTACAATGGTATATGTACATCTAGTGATAAAACACCTCTAACGTCCATGGCTACGTTCATAAACAATGCTTTATTAATAAGGCAAAATATATTAGCTTCTCCACGGGTAGCTTGATTCAGATAGATATTGTATATACACCTACAAAAATTGTGTTATGTATTGTACTATGGGTCTGTGACCTTCTATACTGAATAAAAATTATTATTACTTTATTACTAAAGTTCAATAATGCCATACCAGAAGGTTGTGAATTATAAATAAATAAAGATTAAATTGATGTTGACTGGTCAGTGAAATCAATAATATACTTTACTCTAATCTATTCGTCTTGTTATTAATATATGTTTTATTTCATCTTATAATGAATTATTGGCCAAACGGGGCAACAGACACGAAGCTTGTTTATCGACATTTCTATTCTTAAATCGACGATTTTATTTAACTTAGCTATGCCTTTAATATCTTCCACATTCTTCGACATTGAAAACACGAATTATTTATCAATTTAAATCAACATTGATGTTATTATCTTAATGGGAAAAGATGGGCTTCTGATATCCAATATTTAAGACAAAATACACATTTTACCAGAATGCATTGCAGTTTCATTTGTACTAAGAAATTCGGAGAACGAGGCTCCACATAAACCACAAGTCCATTCGGCAAACCTCGACAGATTCTACGCATCTAATCTCGGCCGTATGACGAATTCCGCCATATTTGAAATATGTTGAAGGTTCCGAATGAAAAATTGCTGCCCCCCCCCCCTTGGAGATTTCTGTGGAGGGTGTATTATATCAGCAAACATCAAGTTTGGCATTGGGTTTGGGGAATTATCAGGGAATTGTTATCAAACCAGCAGCATCAAGACAATATCTCTGCTCATTTAGGTATATACACTCTACAAAAGACGCCTATTGGATCCGATTACCGGACCAAGTTTTAAAATTGAACTCTCTGGATAGCTTTAAAGAAGTTCTACAGTCGACTGTGGGTGTGTAAACTGAGTCAGTTAATGTATAGTGTACATATAAGTTGATCTTTTAAACTTTCACGCTCAAGGGGTACACCCGACCTCGCGCATGTAAAGTTCACCAAGCACCTTCACGTTATGTCCAACAGAGGATTTTGTGAAGTATTTCATTGAAGTTTAAGTTGAATTTCGATTTTTTTTGTAAAGGCGGCACGTTTTTCTGTTCAAGTAAACCGGTAGCCGCATCGCAAATGTATAGTCGTAGGTACATATCACTTAATGTCATACATCCGAGGTAAGATGTAGGGTACCGGAATCTGCCGAGATTTGCCGAGTGTCCGCAAGTCATGTCAAACGGTGACGACGTAGTCTTATCTGGAGAGCATGCACGATAAATACGGCCGTTGTAGACTGAAATAAACAGACGCTAGAGATTGCCATTCGATTGAGACTTCTTCCGTATTTCGACGAACGTAACTGATTAGAAATTAGAGTACAAAAATATATAACTTAGTTGGTAGGGACGTGACGTTTTATGTTTGGTAATTCATTTCCGTTATTAGATAAGGTGGGTGTGTATGATTCCCCTTTAATCTTCTCGTTTTATCAGCTTGTCTTATCGATTTGTGATATGACATCACGATTTATGGCCCGTGTATATATAGGCTCGTGAGATTAATACAAATAAAACTGAATGAACCTTTCTCGGGACACTCGCCTATTATGGGCCTGTCACACTATAACGTTTTAGACAACTTATTCCAACGTATGAAAAAATAGCTCCAACACGCTGGCATACGCTATAGTTGACTTAAAATATCAAGAGGGCGCTCTTTTTTGACGCATGTATATCGTACTTAAAACGCGCTGAACGAATATATAACCTATGTTTAACGTATGAGTAACTTATTCATAACTTATCCCAAGCGTAAACATAACTTATACAAGTATATGACAGCGTGTGCCCAACGAATTTTTAGCGTTCTCGACTTATGTAGAACTCATGCACAACGTTAGTCAAACTTATGCATAACGTATTGGAGCGTACTTCGACGACTAATTGAGGTCAGATATAAAAACTGAGGCTCGCTAAAACCACAAGTAATTATGGAGCTGTCACACATTGACGTATAGCATCAGCGTATATGCCGACGTATGAGAAATTTAGCGAATACGCTGGTGTATGTTTTATACGTTATGGGTACGTTTTTAACAAGTTACGAGCATGCTGAAATACGGTGGTATAAGTTGTTGTACGTCGAACGCGGCCCATAATTTTGTGCATGCATAAAATTTTAGGCGTATGCGGGCGTATTGCTTACACATTAGGCTTAAGTTAGAAGTACGCGACAGGTACGTTATGTACGCGTTATGCACACGTTATGCACGTTACATGTAAGTAACCCATAAGTTGACATACACGTCGGCTACCATTTGGGTCATTGAGCATCGTACGCGTAACCTATTTCTAACCTATAGGAAACGTACTTCTGGCGTCCTTAAAACTTACTGAACGTGTGTGAAGCGTGTGTAGAGATGAGCATGCGCAGAAATCTACAATCATGGCGGACCCTGAAAGGTTGCGACGTCACGTGGTCGTCGAAGTACGCTCCAACACGTTCTGCTTTAGCGTATGCCAGCGTGTTTGATAATTATTTCATACATCACAATAGGTTATAGTGTGCCCTGCTTGTAGCCGACGTGTATGTCAACGTATGAGTAACTTACATGTAACGTGCGTTAACGCGTGCATAACTTACCTGTCGCGTTCTTCTAACGTACGCCTAACGTGTAAGCAAAACGTCGGCATACGCTGAAAATTTTATGGATGAACAAAATTTTGTGCCGCGTTCGACGTTATAGCAACTTATACCATCGTATTTCAGCGTTCTCGTAACTTGTAAAAAGCGTACACATAACGTATTCAACGTACATCAGCGTGTTTGCTAAATTTCTCATACGTCAATGTGTGACAGCCCCATTACACAGTACACACGTACTTCGACCAAGAGATTCAGTACAGCTTATTGCATTTTCATTCTCTCGAAATCTAGATCTTAAAGAACAATAAGTCTAAGTCAGTCACAATCTAATTTAAATACAGATCTATATTTTGTTTCGTTTTTTATACTTTCGATGGCCTACACTACATGTAGATCTAACAAGTTATAGTGGGAGTTCACGTCAAACTACTGAATGTAAATTAGTTTATATACAATCATATTACATTATTATATTCGTTGCGATCCAATTTCTAGGTCCCAAATATTTATAGCTCCTTTAAAACCAACCACCGATGAAATTAAAGCTGTTTATTGAGTCTGTTAGTGTATGAAAGATACAAAGCGGATTAGAATTCCGTTACTAATATTATGGTGGTTATTCAGAGCCGAGATCTGGCCCCGAGTTCACAAAGCATTACTATACGTATGTTCAGAATTAACTCAAGTTTCAATCACTTTTTATGAAAAATATCTTTTATACAGAAACACCAAACTTTGTACATAGTTTATGGGGTTTAACGTCCTACTGTTCTGCTCCGACTAGGTTAGAGAAACATTTTTGATCCAGTTGAAATAAGGTGATCAATTTTCAGTAAATTCTTAACTTAAAGGAGCTAGGTCCGTAACGCAATATCATCCAAAATCTTCGACATTGAAAACACGATTTAATTTGCAATTTATATCAGCATTGGTGATGTGGGCTTCTAATATCCAATATTAAGACAAAACAACCATTTTACCATTGGTACACACAATTCGTGTACCATAAGGCGTTTCATCCCCAATTCTAGCAAGAGACCCGCGGAACGAGGCTAAACACATTGTACCAAATCAAACGGCATATGTAGACTGGAATAACCAGACGCTAGAAAGTTGTAGTCGACTGAGACTGTTGATTTGAAATTACTGTAAAAATGGAGACGATTAACTGTAAATCAGTTTATATACATTCACATTACATTATTATATGCGCTGCGACACACTTTTTGTCAATTTCAAGGTACCAAATGCTAGCGATTTAGCTCCTTTGAGTCTGGGAATGCTTTGTGAACTTGGGTCCTGCTCTCGAAATAGATCATTCTAGCGATGGCGTAGCAGTCCACTGAAGCCCATGGAGAGTCCATTAGCGATGACGTAACAGTCCATTGAAACCGATGCAGACTCCACCTAGCCGTGGATAGATATAACATTGTGTAAACAGCGGGTAGTATATATTGATTGAGTTTAGTGGTCTGAGCCAAAGCAAAATATAAACCTATTAACCACTCCTAAAAGATTTATTAATGAGTTATACATTTTTTAACGACTTATCAAGTGTCTGCAGTGATATAAGATCAAACCATATTTAACACGTATATTTAAGACCTTTGGCCCAGATATTTGGGATATTAACCCCACAGGTTTACACTACGACGTATTGATTTATGTAGGTATACAAAGTACATATGCACTCCAATGTAGTTGTCATGAAATTGTAGATTGTTCATTGTCGCCCCGTATGTCTTCTGGAATTTGATAATACAGTGAAATCCTGCTATTAACACCAGTATTGGCTCTAAAATAAAAGGGTCTCAATAAAGAAGCGGTCTTAATACTGAGTTGGAATTACAGGATAGAGATTAGATATTATATCACAAGAAAGTTTATGGAATGTAATATCGAGAGTAACCCAGTAATGCAGGTCTAATATGCTATATAATCATAAATACTTTGTCTTTTATTTAAAACAGTAATTAATTAAAGCTACAATTTCACATTTTTAAGTTATATTTTTAAAATGTATTAAAATAAAGCCTTAAAATAGATAGTATCTATATACAGCCCTACTTTGTTAAAGGGACAATAACACTCTTGTCGGCTCTTGACAGGTCCAGAATTTTTTTTAGCCTTATTCTAACTACAAGATGTTTAAGTGTCCTACCTGTTGTGTAAACTATCCATTACAACCTATCTTACTTGTCCAGAGTGTTCGAAAATATATTTAAATCCAAGTTGCATTTGTAAGTGCTTACGTAAGGCTTTTCAAACCATGTTACGGCATGTAGTTGAATTTTTCCAATTTTTAAAATTAGGTGTGTTAAGATGAAATTTGTATCATTTTTGAATTGAAATATTGTAAAATAGTACAAATTGTTGACCAGAATAAAGATTGGAACATATTATTCAGTTACAACAAGAGTGGTATTGGGGCTTTAAAGGATAAGCCTATTAATCCTATAATTCACTATTGTCAGGTAAGAAATTGGCAAAAATATCATTTTCAACTTCAAATTCAAGATAGCTATTCCATATAACAGTGAGTTGACAACCGAATTGAGCAAAAGACATAGACATAATTATGTTTAGACTTTCTTAGAAAATATGAAATTATTGCTTACATTAAAATGTGATAAAATTGAACCATAGTGGTAAATAGTAATTTATTCATCCACTGATATCAAAGTTATCATTACCGTTTAATTCGAAAGGATTTCTTGAGAGGCATAAATCTCTATCCTGGATGACCACCATAACCAACAAGTACCACCGTACTATGGACCAGCAACTGACCATGTTGTTGGACGAAATTCAAAATTCTACTTTACCAAATAGATGCAGAATTGCTCAAAGAATTGTCATGACGGTTGGAGTTGCATTGATGGGGTCTTAGGTTTTTTCGAAGAAGAACGAAGAAGAACAACAACAAGATAAGTAGCGGTTAGCGACTAGGGGCCAGTTGCTCAAAGCTACGTTATCTTTTAACGATCCGTTAACTTTAACGGAGACAAAGATTGTTGCTGGAAATAAAGGCCCTGGTCATTCTGTGGTGTCAATTTTTCCTACAGATTTGTCTGTTAACAAGATGTGTCCGTTAGAGTTTAACGGATCGTTAAAATAACTTAGTTTTGAGCAACCGACCCCTGTTCCTGATGGTCCAAAAATTAGTAAAATATTTTCTATAGTTCTTCTCCGTTTAAAATCCTTTATACACACAAATACTAACAATTGTTTTTGCAATTTTATTAAATGGAAGCGGAATAGATACTAAAAATTCTCGAAGTATACGCAGTGTTTTCGATTAAGGATGAGTAACGGTTAGCGACCAGGGGTCAGTTGCTCAAAGCTACTTTATCTTTTAACGATCAGTTAACTTTAACGGAGACAAAGATTGTTGCTGGAAAAAAAGGCCCTAATCATTCTGTGGTGGAAATTTTTCCTACAGATTTATGCTAATATTTCTAAAGGAAAAAATAAAGTATTCTAAAGTGTTTTCTGTAGTAAATTTACCAAGATATGTCTGTTACCAAGATGTGTCCGTTAGAGTTTAACGGATCGTTAAAATAACTTAGTTTTGAGCAACCGATCCCTGTTCCTGATGGTCAAAAAATAAGTATAATATTTTCTCACGTAGTTCTTCTCCGTTTAAAATCCTTTATACACACAAATACTAACAATTGTTTTTGCAATTTTATTAAATGGAAGCGGTATAGATACTAAAAATTCTCGAAGTATACGCAGGGTTTTCGATTAAAATCGTCGGTTTACTAATTAAAATGTTTGTCAACAAGCTTAGTGTCTGTTCTCAAGCGGAGCTAAATGTAGACATAGAGCTTAAGTTTAGCATAACATAAACCGTATTAATTTAAAACGACTTAAATTTATTCAACTGATTGATTATATTTAAACATACATTATTCAAGAGCTAAATCTGATTTTTGCAAGTCTTAATTAAGGCTTCACATGTTATAGAAATTATAAATTAGATCTGTATTTAAACAACATGCCCAAAATCAACTCCATAGACCCAAGGATGGCTTGGCTACAGCTTGGATTTAAATAGGATTTCACTGATTGATAAAATCATAAATGGCGCCCCAAGCGGAGATTATTAACCGTTACGTCGACGTCATCAATTAGATGATAGAGTGCATAAAGCGAGGCCGCTGTTGAGCGATGCGGCATGTCAGTCAATTTGATTGAAATTATGTTTAGTTGTGGTTAAAATATGAGTTTTGATGTCGGTATTATACGCTCTTTTGTCAGAAAAATTATGGAAATTGATAAACATCGCATCTAACATCACCCCAGTTGAATTGCAGCCCCATTGGATCACTGTTTCGGAACTGTTTTCTATTATTTGTCTGCTTCGGGAGTCACGTAGGCCTAACACGAAGTCGGCTATAATTATGCCCCATTGATATGGTCCATTACGTTCAAACTTTCGCTTCGTAGCTATATATTAAAAGTCTTATTTTTAATTTGTAGAATTGAATTGTAACCCCGTATCAAGCCATTGAAAACCTTACTTCATAAGCGAGGTTATGTAGGTGGAGTTGACGCCTGTTAATCAAACGATGAAGGTATATTTGACTACCATTTCTAGTGAAATATTACAACGATGATAAGTAATTTGACTGAAATTGCCAATATTATACTTCTTTCGTCATCTACTGTTACAGCAAGAATTGCCAACTCCCTATAAAAATCTCCCATGATGTATCTTTAACTGATGTTAAACATTATACATAAATTACAACACTGTTGTATAACATGATTTATTCATTTATGGACGTCAACTGAAAAAAGAATAATAGTACGTGGTAATAATTTGGCACACGTTTAGGAGTAACACAATGCTAACATGAGGTATTTTGTCACTATTCGACCTCTCACTGGCCGGTCACCCCTGGCTTGCGGTTGTGGTTTCGATCCCTGGTGTGAGCGTATGTGGCTTGGAGATAGGGGCGTGCTCAACCTCGTGGGTTTGTTTCGGATACTCCGGTTTCCTCCCACAAGAAAGACTCTGCGCGTGCGTGCGCCAAGAAAATGAAAATTTAAAAAAAGGCATCTTGTCTGCGATATCGCCTTCGGTGGGAGCAGATGTTTGTTAAACACTAAGAACATTTATTGAAAAAGATTGGCCTTATCTAGAATATAGTATGACGCTTTGTAATCTATATTGTAATCTCAACAAGGATGGTGTTTTTCGGGGAATTTGTTTTAAAGGGTCAATCCCGATAATGTTTTTGAGAATAAAACTCTTTAACTTTGTGTTAAAATCCATTACGATCCCCTACCTTAGGGCCGAGCAACTAACTCAATATATGTGATACGTTTTCAAACAACTTAAACCCACAGTCTTCATCTTGAAATGGAGTCCAGTGTCCCAAACTGTATATTGCGGTGATTTGATAAAACCAGACTTTTATTTTATAAAAGGAACGGGAATCGATTATCGGGTCACCCAACGAAAGAATTGACCCGAAATCTTAAAAAGGGTTACGTGTTCAGATAAGCTGTTTTAACGTTCACGTCCAAACGACTCAATGTTTTGAGCTGAAATTTTGAGTCGGGGTATATACACCATTCTTCTATATTTTGGCGTTTAAATTTCATACAGACTCGGACATTTATTTTTGAGGCCTGTTCTATTCGGGACAGTCCCTTTAAGAAGGTAAATTTATTCCAAGAATCAGCCTTACTTTACAACCTAATCTAGTTTTAAAAAGCATCACACGTTTTCGGGTAGTGTGTCAATACGCTTCATGTATATATTCCTCCTTTGAAAATATACATCATGTGTTATAATCCCCCCCCTCTCCCCCTCCCACCCCAACACAAACCAGCACACACTAATAGAAATATGTTTATAAGCAGGTCACAAGTACTCTGTTCAGCAGGTTATTGCGGCCCCTGGACCCTCGCCTATGGCACCTAAGGTCAACAGACAAGAAAAACTATAGTTACCAAGAAATCCTGTATCGTGAATACTGCTGGTGTATAATGCCACTCCCCGTCCCGCTCCGCTCCCCTTCTTCTGTTTATACAATCACTATGTTGTCTATTTTTAAATTGAAAGGTGAATTGACAATAGTTTAATGTCTGGATATTAAGTAGACTTTTTTAGTGGTGCAGTTTTGGAGAATAACCAGGAGAATTATTCCCCACCCCACTCCCTAACTAGGATTATTAAGCCCCACCTCACTCCCTGAACTAGCCATGTCATTATTTTTCAATTATGTAAGGGATGTATTATCTTGGACCTCGGACGGAAACAACTGTCATTACATCATAACAGATAAGATAAGAATTTTTTGTTTCATTACATCCACCAAGAGCAGCATTCAAAGTTTGCAGTTTGCATATTTTTTTGTTAAAAGCCCATAAAATCCCCTACGTTATAGCCGAGCAACTAACTCAATATATGTGATATATTTCCAAACAACTCAAACCAGTTGAAAAGGTAGACGTATTAGGTTGAAAAGCACGAGCGGTATGTTTCCCACACGAAAATGTCCATTTTGGATAAGAATTTTCTCTTTTGACTTTTGATTTTCTACTTTTTACTCTAGATCGCATTTTGAACCCGATACCCCGCCATAATGCACGATCGCTTCTACACTATTTTCGGTCAAATATTTATTTAGTTATATAATACTGTATTAAACTGTGCACGTGCAGGCAATTGAGGAAATCTACGGTGGGCCAGAAAGGACAATCCAGAAAAGCTTCGCACTGGAAAGCTTCTCTTCCGTACTCGGGACATTCGAAATAATGATAGGGAAAAGTAGTGAAATTATTGCAAATTATCGATTTTGTCTGCTCAAAATAGATCCGGGCACACATGAAAAGATCCGGGGCACGTGCCCCCTGTGCCACCCCCTAGTGACGCCACTGCTCAAACCCACCAGTCTTCATCTGGAAATACACTATGCAAGGGCATTGCAAGTTTTTCTTTAGGCCAGAAATATTATCTAAATGATTAATTAGATATTAATTTACCTTTCAAGATCATAATCAACCCTCGATGTCATCGCTAGCATGCGATATAGATTGAATTTAAATCCGAACTGCCGCTCTTTGATTATTTAATCGAAAAATGGATAATCGGGACTATATTATTATTATTGTACCGACTTTAGTAGTGATGATCGAAGTTAGGCCTAAAATTCATTCGCCAAATTCTCGGTTCAGAGTGGATAAATTTTACTGAAGTTTTCAGCAAAATCCCATAAAATTATCTAGTTTTGAACTATTAAAGTGAGAACTGCCCCGCTCTTTATCTAATCGCCCTTAATGCCCATTTAATCAAATTGCACGAGATATGGGGATTCTCGGGGGGGGGGGCACATTGGAGTACACGTATAGGAACCATTGACAAGAATGTAAAAGAAGAGTATAGGCTGTATCGCTACATGCTGTCGGGGCCAAATTTTTCTTATAGCACATGGCTGTTACGATTATACCCCTTACCCCCGCCTTACCCCATGTATTGCTGTTATTTATATTATGTGTTAATTGCCTTTGTAGGTGTTCTATAAATTTGTATGAAATTATTTTTTTTCTCATACATTTATATACCAAAGAAAAATAACTTACTTGGACTGTTGAAATATAAGTAGGCAAATTCCAAAATATCAATGAAATAACACCCGAGAGTTTTATAAGTGTAACGGTGTCTTTGATTCTCAAAAAAGTGCGAACTGCGAATGACAAAATATAGAGATAATGCGACTTCATGACGGGATTCGTTTATTTCCCACGTATTTTGTTTTATTCTGCTGTAAATATTAGGACTACCGGGAATGCTATATGCTGATAATACGAGAAGGCGTCTATTTTAGACATGTCTTCTATTCACTTAATTTATTAAAGTTACATTATTCAATAGCTAAATCTGATTACCGCAAGTCTTAATTTAGGCTTCAGATGTTATAGAAATTATAAATTAAACATTAACTAACTTATTCAGACCATAACCAGCTCTCGATGGTAAGCCTAGACTGCGATATTTGTCGGATTGTTGTCCGATTTGCAAGAAAACTTTCCTTCGTGATTAAACAAATAAATGGATAATCGAGATTATTAGTTTCGCCTTACCGATTTCAGTAATGATGATCGAGGCTAAGCGGAACTTTCATTCGAATGGTTCACGGTTCATAGGGGATCAATTTGACTGAAATTTTCAGCAAATTGTCTTTACATTATGTAGTTTTTAACTACTATAGTGAGAACATTATAGTGGTCCTCTTTTTTCTATCGCCGAAGAAAATATATATTGATCTGTATAATGATTAGAACAAGTTAGAAGATGAAAAGATGGGCTATTCTAAAAATACGTGCCTTGTTTATATGCAATAGATATTATTCAAAAATTTAAGACTATGCTTATATTTTTAAGTTGGCAGATTTTTAATACAGCAATTTATAATTCAAATTATTCCTGGAAATGAAGAAAATTAGACTTAATTCCAATCGTTCTTGTGGGGGTTTCTTAGTCTGCAATTTTAGAGCTTTTATATAAAAACTGTATATATTCACACATAAGCACCTATGCATCAATTTTCTTAGCCACAATCCTGAATTTTTCACCGATAATTTTATAAAAACAAAACTTAAAAAAATAGATCATTTTTCACAGTCTGCAACTAGACATTGTATATATTCACATTAAGACCTAAATTTTATTATTCTTTCACTATTAATAAGATCTTTTTTTACACAGAAGATATACACCCAAATGTATTATAATTTCGGAACCGAAAGTTGTAGTGAGGCACCACCAGGCCCATATGACTCTCGACTCAAAGTGCCCTTAAACCCGACATAGTGTATCCGCCATTATTTGATTTTGTCGATTTTTTCAACAAAAATGTACATACATTGTAATCTTTATTTTTGACATTGCGTCGTTGAGTCTAAAAAGTATACAGGTCACCATTTTATGGAATACAATTACTGCTTATAACCGAGCGACGTTTCGACTAGGCTTCTCTAGTCATTATCAGGCAATGATAAAATTTAAAATATGACAAGGCAATATATACATGTACACAACAATACTTGGTTGATGCTGAACACCCAGAGATACACCTCATTTACATGTACATAAAGGGAATCTAATTTAATTTAATTAAGGATTATAAAGGTCATCTATGAAGCCTATAAAACTTTGGATGTGTCATATTTCTAATCATAAGGCAAGTGTTTATGAATATCCAGTAATCAAACTTCTGCGTGTGATACAAGGGACCATTAATCAATCCTGCAGGTGTGCTTCTTATCTCTCAAGTAGAAGTTTTGATGTCAATACTAATAACTTCGATTCATGACCGGTCGATAGAAATTCCTCTGTTCTCAGAGGCGGATCCAGGAAATTCAGTTAGGGGGGGGCCCCTGGGAAAATTTTGAAAAAATCGGGGTGTCAGTGGTGATTTGTGGCGCATATCTATTTTTTTATACTGTTTTTTAGTGATTTAGGGGGGGCCGGGCACCTGGATCCGCCTCTGTCTGTTCTGTATGGTAAACGGTCCGTTTTTATCATATCCACCAGCAGTGCAGTATAGATGATATCTCGCAACTTGTGTTGGTGAGCCATGGAGACACAGTGAGTACGACATGGGCTAGGTAAACTGGAGATCCCGTATTCCATCCCTGTGTTGACCGAAGAGTTTATTGGGAATTTAGGTGGCACAGGACGGGGATGTACACATTGGCTTACAGTAAACGAACCCTTGGGATATGATTTTAGAGTAGGTAGTATATATCCAAAGCGCACTGTATGGCATACTCCTGTCTTCATTATCCCAATTGGAGCAGAACATTGGGGCGTTAAAACAAATTTCATTTCATTCTAATCTTGTGAGTGTGGTGATGGTCACGTGCCAGTTGACAACAATCTCGTACTTCGTCTTGGTGGATGATATTAAACATTGGATGCTTAGCAACCGGCTTTAAATGGCCGATGGCAAACAAGAATTTATGGTTGTTGAGATGGTAGTAAATCAAAGTGTATCAAAATACACGATAGCAAAGATGTCCCCTGGCAAACGTTCAAACATGTTAAACAAGATAAAAATTATTCTCAGTCTTTCAAAACAAATTACTGAGGGTAAAGATCGAAATATCAAAAATTTTGTTATTTAAAATGAAGAAAATTATCCCCTTATTTGACAGAGGTTCGTTTCGATACGTTTCGATACGGTCAACACGATTGCTCCGACTGACCGCACAGCGATTACTCCACGATTCCAATCGTAGCACGAATCGTGTTAGTGGGAGCCTAGCGTAATGATTTCGATCGCTTATACCACTATAATATTCCAAACTGTATTCAATTGAATATTCATCCCTAAAAATTGACGAAAGCTGTCTAGGTTAAGGGCTTTTTTTATTGTGAAAGTATATATGTCATAGGTTGGGCTAGTTGGCACGGGGTGATAGTCTTCGTGACAACTTCTAAGGAAAACGGTGAATGAGGACCACGAACACGGTATAGATATAGATATCTTTTTGTTCGTTAATAAACACTGTTTGGTCAATATGTTTGTTTAAGTCACTGGGACATCACTTATTAGGCTTTGCCCCCTGTTTTGTTCTGTTGAGGGGTGTGGAATTCAAGAACAAACAGTGAAGTTATGGGAAGCTTTTCAAAGTACTTTACCATTCCGCATACAAAGAACTGTCTACTTTTAAAATAGATCTCTGTCTTGAATGAACGTTATATTGAACAATTCGTGAACTATTCTATTATGCGATTTCTATTCCGCTTTGATACACACAAAGACTAAATAAACATTTATAATTTCATTACATATTAAAATTCTCGAAGAATACTAAGTGGTTTCGACTATATTCGTCGAAATGAGAATTAAAATGTCGACTAACTAGCTTCGTGTCTGTTCTCCAGCGGGTTTAATTGTAGATAGACAACGTACGTTTCGTATGGTACTTTAGCCGTGTTAGTAAATTTACTTAAGAGGGTATGTCCAAAACGATGAGAGGTTTTTTCTTTTCTATGACGCGATTGGAAAAGGGTATTATTATTATAACCTACATTTCAGGGGCGAAATAAAATGAAATGGTTATTAAGACTATATTCGTGATTTAACCTCTATGGAACCACCATATCCTGACCGCTGAATCTCTAATCGGAATCGGAATATCAGTCCAAAAAAGTTCGATTCCGTTTTATTTACAAAGGTATGATAAATGGAAAATGCTGCCATCCATGTAACTAGCCATCGCCATCTGTAAAACTAGATAATGTAAAGGCAATTTTCTGAAAATTTCCGTCAAATTGATCCACTATAAATCGAGAAATAAGCGGTCGAAGTTTCTCTTAGCCTCGATCATCATTAGTTAAGTCGATACGACAAAAATCATAGTCTCGGTTAGCCATTTGTTCTTTAAATCGAGAAGAAAAATTATGCAGCAAATCGGATCATCAAGGGTTGTTTACGGTCTGGATGACCTGGCGCCTGGTACGTTCGGGCATTTTTATGCGCGAACTCTTAGTTTTCTTTTACTGGTATGCGCACATGTACTATTTCTTTTTCTTTTACAAGTACCCAAATCGGGGATTTCGTGCGGAGGTAGTTCGAAGGTAACAGTCTGTGAAGTAGAACATTTGCCACTGTACCTGTGTATCGCTAATTATAAACCGAATGTGTGAAGACAGTTGATACATATCTCTGAAAATTGTTCAGTACAAACTGAGTTTATTCACGCTCGATTTGCTAGTAAACAATCCCATGGGTTTATTTTCTCAACAGTGTGACCGCGTATTTATTGACCTTGTATGAACTTATCGATAGCTATACCCTAACACCGAGAGAAATTATCTAGTCTCGGTGAAAAGGAACATGGTCATCTAGTAGAAAATTACTTTTGTATTTTTGGGAACGGAAAACATCGTTTTTAGAAGCAAACTAACCTGTGGCACATAAGAAAGTCATTATACTAATAATAAAAGGCGAGACCTCTTTTTGCGGCGCAGGCTTATCACTGAGGAGTAAACCGTCCACAAACAATAATATTGACCCTCCCACACTCTCCCTATCGAGCTGGCGCTCGATCTGCGCAGCCTCATTACTGGCACATACTGTCAACATTGTATATTTTACCGTTTCCGACAATATATATTTCACGGCTACGGTGCCAGCATACCCAGTTGTTGACACCCATTACATCATTCCTGTCTAACAATTCATAAAGCTGTGGTGTTACGGTGGCGGCATAGTATTTCACCGTAACACCACAGCCACTCTAACCATTCATAATACATCTCTCTTTCCCTTTACAGCACTTCACTCCCTAAACATTTCCCATCGTCCTACTTTCCCAAACGTCAACAACACATCTCATACATCCAGTCCGCTGATGAACCCTTGTACCACGTCTACTGGATACGTTAATTAATGTCTAATTTATAGTATTAGGCCTAAATAAAGTCCTACAATAGGCAGATTTACATCATGCATATTTTTTGTTTAAAAAATCATTGTGAGTACATATAAGCGTAGGTGAAGCCGTGAGAAATTTTATATTTTGCGAAATTCATGCATCGCAACTTTAATGCCCTACATTTCTTCATTCGTCTTAGCTCATGTTTTATAATGTCCACATCGGCTATTTACAAAGCTCACCGATCTATTGTTAGTGATATTTAAAGAGACGAAAAGTGGTCTAAAACATGTTACAGTTTAATGTGTATTATATTACCATACGATAGTATGATATGTTTTATACGCCAATATTTTCATGTGGACGTATATTGTCGTCGCCCATTTCCATCGGCTCGACTACAATTTGTGTGGATACTCTACTGGTCACAATGTTTATCCAAGTTTTGATGAAACTTGAAATGAATGCTCATAGACCAGAGGGCGAAGGGTGGGGGGGTATTATCCGAAAGGTGGGCAAAAAACGGGAGTCGACTTTTCTAGAAGCAATTTCCTCAGGAATCCGAAAATGATGGGTGATCAATCAGTTGAGGGAGCGTTCAGGAGTTATCGAGGTCAAAAGGTCACCAGAGGGTAAAAAGAGAAGGTGGGTATTATCCGAAAGGGGGAAAAAGCGGGAGTTACTTTTCTAGAAGCATTTTTTCGCAGGAATCTAAAAATGGTGGGTTATCGGTCAGGTGAGGGAGCGTTCAGGAGTTATTGAGGTCCAAAGGTCACCATATGTTAAAGGAGGCTGGCTTATGAATTTAGCCACTTCTGATGCTGTCTGTCGCAGATTTCTTATGTCACCGATGTTAAAAAAAGCAAGATATAAGAATGCACTGGGATTAGGGGCAAAACTAATGCTATTTTCAAGGTGGCCAAAAAGCGCGAGTTAAATGTTCTAGAAGCATTTTTCCCAGGAATCTGAAAATGGTGGTTGATCAGTCGGATGACGGAGCGTTCAGGAGTTATCGAGGTAATAAGGTCACCAGAAGTTAAATGGGCTGGCTGACTGGACAGCTGCCCTTGTCAGGTCCTCCGTCCTGCATCACTGACAAGCGGAAACCACGCCTGCAAATCTTGAAGAACTTTCTTAGCTAATGCAGGGATCGAACATCCAGGCTAGCGAGCCAACGTCTTACCTCAGAAATAGAAATAAGGCTATGCTGGTAGCTTACAGCGTAAAGAAAGTGGGACGTAAAACCAACGTTATTCCATTTCGTCGATTTTGTTTTATGTGTGCCGTACCATTTACTTCATTTAATAATTTTATCACATACAATATCAGCTGTTGTTTGTTTTATTTGTCTTGTCTGTGGCTTGTTTTCGTGGGTTTTTTTTATTTTACGTGCGTTAAGAGTTGTTTTGCGGAACCATCCGCCCTTACTAATAGTGTTTACATTAAAAGTGTAATACTTTATTACAATAGTGGTAGATATCTGAGTATTATTACAAATACGTGTGTCATTGAAACAAAAATGATTTCGGTGACAGTGTTTCATAAATTTAGTTTTTGTTTCGTTAATATTATGTTGTTTTTGTGTGTTTTTCAGGTCTCACAGAAAGTCCATCGTGGGTGTGCTTGTGGTGATATCTTTGTTAACTGTTGTCATAAAGTTCAAAGTAATTAGTCCCGTTATGCTGCCCCAGTATCACCTGGACAAAGTATCATCAAGAAGAGAATTTAAGGAACATACCCATCCATATATTTACAAATTATCACCAGCCTCTCATATTAATACTACATATAACGATCGTAAAATTTTATTATGGTATGTTCCACCTAGATATGTTAATAATACACCAAATCTTCAACCTTTAAAAGCATGTCCAGAGAGAAACTGTTTTATGACAACAAATAGAAAATATATGGAAGATGCTGCAGCTGTTTTGTTCAATGCTCAGATTATGCAAATATCCCAACCTATGTCAAGACCAGACCCTAAACAAATATGGATTCTTCATGATACAGAGCCTGAGAAACCAGACTGGAGCCACAGTGTAGCTTTTAGAACACCACCATGGCGGGATTTATTCAACTGGACAATGTTTTACCGGAGCGATTCAGATATTTTCGCGCCTTACGGTATAGTGAGAAAGAAAACACCGTCTGAGTTGTTTAAGAGAGACTTAGATTCGCTTGTTAAAAATAAAAATAAAACAATTGCCAGCATGTTCAGTCATTGTGCCACAGAGGGGAAAAGACAGCAATATGTTATATTACTTCAAAAACATATCGACATCGATATATATGGTGGGTGTGGTCCTTTAAAATGGCCTCGAAACGACGACAGAGGATTCATGTATATGCTAAATTTAACATATAAATTTTATCTTGCTTTTGAAAATTCATTTTGTGAGGATTATATATCTGAAAAATTCTATCGTTACTACAAAGCCGACATTATTTTAGTGGCTCGAGGTGGGGGAAATTATACAAAATATATTCCTGCTGGAACATTTATAGATACCAGCGATTTTAACACTACTAAAGAATTAGCAGAGCATCTACATTACCTTGATACAAATCACGACGCTTATATGAAAATATTAAGAAAAAAAGATATATATATAAGTGAAACTGAACCCCAGAAAACAGTGCACGGTAATACAGTAACTTTCACACATTATCAATATGAGACCCGCGCCTTGTGTGAAGCTTGTTATCGACTCCATAATTTGCAAAATTATTCACAAACAATTGAAAGAATTGATGAATGGTTTGATTACAAGTTGTGTTATCCACCAACTGATCTCCAGTAAACAAAAAACAAAAGGAGAGAGAGAGAGATAGAGAGGGAGAGTGTGTGTGTGAAAGAGAGAGAGAGTGTGAGAGAGAGAGAGAGAGGGAGAGAGAGAGAGAGAGAGAGAGAGAGGGCTGATGGGAGCAATCGATTTCATTGACTAGAATATTCATTCTGGTCTCTGTGCGCAGCTAACAACTTTTTCTCAAAAGAGAGTGCTGTGGTTTCATGGACTAGAATATTAAAATCTGATCTCTTTGCCCATCTCCAGCTTTTCCCCAAATTTTCGATAGATTGAACACCCTCCACCAGAGAGAGATAGAGAGAGAGAGATAGAGAGAGAGAGAGATAGAGAGAGAGATAGAGAGAGAGAGAGAGAGATGGGGTTTAACGTCCACTCACCACAACTAGGTCATTTCATGACTAACATATGGTTTAATTTTATTTCAATGATTCGCTTGCGCGTAGGGGTCTTTAGCAGTGGGAGGAAACCGGAGTGCCACTTGTTAGCGAACCCGTTCAACCATTCGGCCACCCAACTCATATTAGATGTTTGCAATGAGAATCACTTTATGGCCGAAGAAACCTTATGCGCATGACAACGATAGTGTAGGCTGTGATTTTGATTATCTCCCGTTCTTGCGAAACGGTGATTTCCAAATACCCCTTTCCAGTTGACTGCACAATTAGGACCAAGGTTTCCTCTGGTTTATAGGGAACGACACGGAGAAACCTTATGTCTGTGACAACAATAGTGTGTTTTGTAAATCCACATTTTCGTCCGACTGTAGAATTGGAACGAGGTTTCTGGAGGTTAGAAAACTACCCGACCGTTAGAAAGTGGTCTGGCACCGAGTTCACAAAGCATTCCCAGACTTAATTTGAGAATTTACTCAACTTATTACTGTTCATGAGAAATATCTTTGATCCAGAAAAAGAAAACTTTGCGCATTGTTTCTTATTGGTGTATTTGATACATTAAAACAACAACGCTTATAAAAAAGTTATATTTTACTTAAAGTTACATTTTTCAAGATAAAGATAAGAACTAGCCATTCCTGCTATAATAGTTCGAAAGTAGATGATGTAAAATGAATATTTTGAAAATTTCATTCAAATTACTCTATTGCAAGCGAAGGTATTGGCATTTGAAGATTTTGCAGACGTGTGCAATAATTTCAACCACGGTCCTGGTTGATCGAAGCTGAGCCTCGAACCGTCTGGGTCCGCCGTATCACTGAAACGTTTTAATCTGTTTAATATCGGAGCAATCTGATGCCATCCAAAGTTGATTAAGGCCTGGGTCAGTTAATTAATGTATAATCAATACTTTAGAAAACATTTCAGGCCCAAAGAAAGACCTGCTATAGGCCGATTTAGCTCTTAACTAATATAACTTTAAAATGAGGCAAACAAATTTTAGCAAATTCTTAACTGATGAGAATGTTTTGTGAACTTTGGGTCTGGTCTGGTTAATAGTAATACGTATTTCGCATAATACTCATTGAGTCGGGCCTCGGTCAGTTTTTCAAAGTTTGCCAAAAGTCGCGAGCGGAAGTGCCTAAATTACTGGCAGGGTGTGACTTAAATTGTAGAACTGTGCAAGTTTACTAGCTACAAATTGGATTTGCATGAGATAAAGGAGATAAAAATGTGTACAAAAATGGTACAAAGCTCAACCATTCAAATGCCTTTGTGATATAAACCTTTAATGTGTTTGAACTGTTTTCTTTAGCTTGGATTTTTTGGGGCAATAAATAATTAGATTCTTGTATTTGTACCTTTTATAATCCATATACATCCCAGTAATATAAGGGGAAGTTCAAAGGAAGGGGTGGTAACTGTTTAACGGAATGTCACGAAGCTCTGACAATCGCGTTCGCAAGGTTATCTGCAAAGGGGGTAACTCTGGAACGATAGTTCGTGGAAAGCTGAAAATCAATATGATTTGTCCTATCATGAGCGCAATAATTCACACCAAATGTGGAATGAATCTGTAAAAGTAGCCTGCGACGCGTTCACAAGAGTTCACAATTAATAGACAAGAGGGTAGCAGAATTACAGAGAAGAGAGAAAATTTATATTCGTTTATATTTCCAATTTATTACACCAAGTGTTTGCTTTCAGAATCATCGCGTCATCAAATTGTTTACCGATGGAAGAGCAGAGGGACAGGCGATGCATGGAATTGATAGGGTTTATCCTCGCAAGGTCACGCTGGTTCACACTAAATTATAATTTTCCCAAATTGTTAGCTTCTATATACAGCATTAATAAGAAAATGTGTACAGAGAACATGGAAATAAACGGACGGACCGACCGACGGACGGATAGCTATGAAAATCGACGGAGAAATTAATGGTGGTCTGCATCCATATTGCAAAATGAGATTGTCTCCCTTGACCATAAAGTATTGGTAGGTCTGGTAGTAAGTGCAGGAGGACCGCACTACACGCCAAACAAAAATATACAAGATAAACCTGCGGACAAGACAGAAAATAGACATTGCAAAAAATAAACAATTATCAAATCAAGTGAATGTCGGCGTATTCGATACAAAGCAAAGCTCGCAGATACATTCACTTGATTTGATAATGGTTTAGAGTTTGCAATGTCTATTTTCTGTCTTGTCCGCAGGTTTTTTTAAAAAAAAATTGTTTGTTTGTTTTGCGTGTAGTGCAGTCCTCCTGTATTTACTATTAGACCGCACCAATACTGAAAATCTATTCCGCGATTTTATTACTTCTCAATGCACCTGACTATCTAACTAAACAAGCGTATCCAATGTCTTCAAAACTCCGCTGCACGCCTAGTCTGTCGCACTAAGAAATCTTCCCACATGACTCCCATTCTGAATATCTGAGACACGCTACCTGCGGACAAATTATTTCAGAGACAGTCAATCGACATGTTTTCATATGACGTGGTCTATACGTCGCAGGTCACGCGGTCAACGCACTAACAATAACAATCATGGCCTCACTCTTCCATCTTTTGTAATATCCGTGGGAGGTTTTGAAAAATCAGGCTCTTTTTATAACATGTCGGTAACACAGCTACGGGGTGTTCCCACTTACCCGGCAGGCTTTGATGTCAAATTTTGCCGCTAATTCAGAGTTAATCCTAGAACAATGGTGTTATAAACTATAGTCCATATCTTTTATAAGATTAAAACTGTATTGATTTTGAACAAATTTAACTTTTATTAAATAACATTAAATAGCTTACACATATTGATTTTAACAAATTTAATATTTATTAAATAACATTAAATGATTTACACATATAAAAATGCATTACAATTTACACATATAAAAATGCATGACAATAATTTTACAACCCCAATAAATAGAAAATATTTGTTCCATACCGATTTACACAATAAAGAGTCATTTAACAACTGTTGTCGATATTTCTTAACTCGAGGCCTTTTGGTACCACCAAATAATATCTGTGAAATGGTGATTTCGACATAGGATTGTTCTTGTTTTATTAAGTTATTGAAATTATAAATATTAGGATGGCATGCTGTCATTTTATTCAACATAGAATGCCAACCTTCTACGTGTTTGGTAGTACGGGGCCCTGTTGTATCAAAATGGTTCCACACAATACGGCCATTGTTATCAACCCACTGCTCCGTCATATAATCAGCGAACCGCGCCCTACTTGTGGAATGTTTAAATCTACAGCATCAAAACAAAGAACCAAAAATCCTCGATATCACACAGTCTTAATAGTGGCAAGGCTGATGCGTGGCGTACAAATTGTTTTATAAGAGGGTTGTCCCGGAATAATGTCTGGAGTCCACAACGTTGAACAGCTTTCCAAATGGCCTGACGAAAATGAAACATGCACCCTTCAACATCAGAATTAACCACAATCCTTGTGGCACATTGTGCTGCGGTCTCAAAATCTGGAAATATTGTTGATGGGTTCAAATTTAAACCAATGTTACGGGTTCTATCTAATATTATCTGAAACATTTGTTCGTAGGTTGCCTGTCGCTTATTTGGTATGATTCTGTTAGTTCTATGTCCTGACGTTCTTTAGGTAATGTTAGTAAAATTTTGGATCGTGAGCGGTATAAGGCGGAATGGATGGAATGAAAAGTTGGCACAGACTGTATAACTCCAGTAACCTCCACATTGCATAGACCTGAAACAATATAAACAAATATACGTTATAGAACTTACTAAATAGAAATAATATCAAAACATTTTATTTTCAGTTTGGAAATAAGGTTCATCAAGATTAAATGGCACAATTTACTTACTAGTTATTTGTTCTTGATAAATACTTGGCATTGGTCTGTGGCCAGTTTTTACCAAATCCATCATGGATGACAAAAACGTATCAACTTTAATCTTTACATTATCTAGTTGATGATTGTGTTCGGATCCAACAGTGGTAAGAACATCATTCTTGGTGTTTAAAGTAGCTGGCCAAGTTTTTGTTGTACAATTCCAATGGACGGCATTTGCTTGACTTTATACTGAACTTGTAACCATTGTGTATTAAATATCGGTCACCTCGATTATTGGAGATAAAGTGATTATAAATATAATTTCGTCACAGATCGACAATATGAATATAGTGTATTGAATTCATGTTTGAAATCATAACACCGGCATGAACTGTGTTCAAAATGTCATTAAATAGTTGGTTAATATATTTTTATTAAGAGGGATTAAGAACTCATTAACGCTGAACACTAGTGAACAGTTCTTGAGTGACTACTTTTAAACAGACTATAGTTTTAAGATCAATCAAAGGATTAACAGCCTGCCGGGTAAGTGGGAACACACCACAGCTACACAGTTGTGACCGTCATAACAAGCATGTAATCCCTTTTTGTGCTTCGCTTGGGTCTATTTCAGATATACCCAATCAATTATTTTAATGTTTTAAGCGTGGGGATTGACTAATATTTAATTTATTTCAGTTCTAAACATAAACTTAAATCTTTATAGCAATTTTAACAAAATAGCCAAATTCGGGCTGGGATTACAGCGCAAAATGACCATTCACTGTGTACGTGCTAAAAAAAGCCAGTTATCATTTAATTTTTGTCACGTTAGTTACGTACGACATCACTTCCACTCTTTTCTCACTACACTGGTTACCCGTCGCATAATGAATCCATTTGAAAGTAATCGTAAGGATTTTTAAATCTACAAAACTAAGCACCTTTCCGTATTCAAAGGATATCTTAAGTCTAAGATAGTCACTTAACTACTGCGTTTTCTTGTACGAGTCAATATGTTCAATCTTGAGTGAAGTCTGAGTTGCTTCAGACCCGGGACTGTACAGCGCAGTGGACGCTTACGGCTAGCCCCCGGATCCATTCACTCTTTTTTGAATTTTTTTTTTGAATTGTTGTTTTATTGTTTGTTTCGTTTGCTGTTTCGGAGTATGATGTATTGTCGTTATATTTATCCTTTATGTAAATCATATGTGGCGCAGTCCCCCTGCACTAACTATTAAATATCCTGTAAGTTAAGGGCAAGTGGTATTCAAAGGCACTGTTAAGTATCATATTTTCCCTTAAAGTTAAGCTGCCTTAACTTTTAAGTGGTAGTCTTGAAGTGGTATTCAAAGGCACTGTTAAGTATCATATTTTCCCTTAAAGTTAAGCTGCCTTAACTTTTAAGTGGTAGTCTTGAAGTGGTATTCAAAGGCCAGTTTAAGAGAAAGATATATCCACTTAACTTTAAGTGACCTATGGGAGGTACCTTAAAGTTAAGCAAGGGTATAATGCCTTCTTTTACCGCTGTAGTTGTATTCCGGTATTGGCGATTCAGATTGAAATAAAGACAATGTCACCGAGCGTAGCTGGCCTCAAACTTCTTTTTTCGTCGGCAGCTTTGATGTTGGGATGCCATAATAGAGTAAAAGGCCATTACCACCGAGATAGTTAAGGATATCTTTTCCGGTCATCTAATAAAGTTAATTCGTTTGTTATGACATGGTTTTATAAAGTTTTAGAAATTATTTATACTAAATTATGGAAAACTCACATTCGCCAAAAAGCATGAATTTTCCATTTATGGAATGCCCTCCACTGCCAAAAATCGAGAATTTCAAACATTGCAAGCAGGTTATGCCCCCTTGAGAGCATCACTATACTCTATTAAATTCTTAGTTTACTGTACTAGGAAAATGTTTGTCAAAATATTCTATTGTAACACATGGAAATAGTATGATTATAATTTGGGATAAATTATGATAGTGTGCATCCTTTACCGGAATGGCCGTTTTCATAGACCCTTTTTTAGAATTTCATTTCAATACATTACAATAAATAGTGGTAGTAGGTAGTAATGATAGATATTGTAAACTTTAATTTTCTAACAATGTATCACGAATAGCAAAAACATATTAGCCATACACGATGACCTTTGCCTTTAAGTTAGACTGGACAAATCATACAGTGTTTTTTTTTATAAAACCTATCATTTGAGAAATTAATAGACATTGTGTAACTACCTACATTTTAGATTTTCACAGGCCTGGCATTGACGGTGTATTGTGTGTACGAAAGATGCATGTTGCGTGATATTTTACCTGAATAAATACTACCGATTATGTATATAATATGGGAATGTGTTGTAAAAATATATCATGCCTTATTCTTGCGGTAGTATAAATAATTTCTAAAACTTTATAAAACCATGTCATAACGAACGAATTTAACTTTATTATATGACAATCGTGGAAACATGATTAAGCATGTATACGAACATTATAGTTGGTCGGAAAAGATCCTTAATTATCTCGGTGGTAAAAGCCTTTTACTCTACTATGGCATCGCAACACCAAAGCTGCCGACGAAAAAAAAAAATTGAGGCCAGCTACGCTCTGCGACATTGTCTTTATTTCAGTCTGAATCCCCTAACTATTAAAATCGTCACTACGGGTCTACTACTACAGCGTTAAAAGATGGCATTATTATATCACTTAACTTTAAAATCAAATCAAATCAAATCTTTATTCAGTATTTAAGGCCTCTGGCCCATAGTACATGTAGTGCAGTATAAAATATTATATCAACTATAAAACATAATTATATTACAACAAATAACTAGTTCTTATGCTGTTAGCCTTAAATATATATTCTGCTACATTATTTACAATGTTTATATCTGACATAGCTTTTATATACAAGTAAGTGTCATTACAATAGGATAAGTCGATCCATGGCATAAGTTGTGATCTAAGGTCTTTGTACATTGACATGATACAATAAAATAAATTTCATCTTCGATAGTCGCGCAGCCTAGATTATCCAGACAATATTTACATGTTCTGTCAGATCTATCTATATTATACCATCTTCCAGTTTCTATTTCTAAGTTATGGTTCCCACATCTAAATCTCGTTAATGCTATTCGATATTTATTTTTTAGAATCACGGACAAATATTTCTCGGGTTCGAGTATGGACTTAAAATGGCTGTACTGCTCAAGTTTAGAATTCGTGGATATATCGTGTGACCACTGTTGTAAGCAGCAATCTGTTAGTCTTTGCTTAAAGCTTTGTAGAAACATCGGAACATTTCCAACGTATTGTAGATCCCAGACGAACCCATATTCATATTTATACAATATAAATTTAATGTTTGTAGCCCACGTGGCTCTGCCATTATTATCCAAGTTTACAAGCATATTATAACAAGCTTTCGGAAATCTATCATTTGACATATATAGCAACTTAAACCAGTATGTAATACATTTAAACAAATAATTGACTAACAATGGGGTTCTACCTAGCTCGCCATATACGGCTGCGTTACAAGTACATGAATGAATGAATGAAATGGGGTTTAACGTCCTACGCTTAAGCACCGTACCTGGGCTAATTGAAGACGGGCATACGCCACAGTGTGCAATGAGGGAAATTTTGCCCGGGCAGCGGCGCTACGGCCTACTCTTATATCCAATTTCCAACTGCCAAGGGATCTTTTACGTGCACTCCAATTTGTACACGGGACCTCGGTTTTTCGTCCCATCCGAACGACTAGGCAGCTGTCCTTGTCAGGCCCTCCTTCTGCATCACTGACAAGGGGAAATCACGCCGGAAAATCGAGATGAACTTTCTCGGCCAATGCAGGGATCGAACACTCAACCTCCAGGCTAGCGAACCAGCGCCTTATCCACTTAGCCACCATGATCCCCTACAAGTACATGAGTTTACATTTAGTATTGATTTACAAAATTGAGTTGGTAGTATTTCTGGTGCATCACGGCGTGTATATCCCCATATTTCCGAACCATAGCATACAATTGGAACTATCATTCTATCGAAAAGAAACAAAGCATCGGTGGTGTTAATGTTTTGTCAACGTATGATGAAATATAAAAGCATATTTCTAGCTTTTCTAGCCTGCTGTACAAGAGTATTTATAGCCAAAGTCCAGCATAATTTTGGACTAAACATGATACCTAGATATTTATAAGAGGACACGGTGTCGATTTTGATGCCGTCAAACCACCACTCTTCATTTGCTTTCACTATACCAACCCTCCTAAATACTACAACTTTAGTTTTATTTAAGTTTACTTTCATGCCGAATTTTTTACAGAAATCATTTATACAATCAATTTCTGACTGTAGCCTGGGCACCGTATCCGCTATACATGAAATATTATCAGCATACATTAAAGATACAATATTATCTACAACTGGGTCAACAAAAATTCCTTTACAATTGTAATTATCTAGCATTTCTTTTAACTCGTTGAGGTAAAGTACAAACAATAGCGGGCTTATCATGCATCCCTGTCGGGTTCCTACTGTACAATCAAAATAATCTGAAAGTCTCATTTTGCTGGCATGTACACATGATCTAAGATTAGAGTACATCGATCTTATGACTCTGAAGACATTTCCTCTGATTTCATTTTTGTATAATACATATAATATAAAATGATGCTGGACGCTGTCGAAAGCTTTAGAGAAATCTACAAATAGACAGTACATACGACCTCCCTTTTTTGTGAGGTATTTTTGTATAAGGGATTGGAGGGTAAAGATTTCATCCACAGTGCTATACCCCTTCCGAAATCCACCTTGGTTTGCACAATACTTTTGATTAACCTCACACCAAAGTGTAAGACGACTGTTAATGATTTTCGTGAAAAGCTTACTTATTGATGGAACAAGAGAAATCCCCCTATAATTATTTGGGTCCATAGGATTACCCTTTTTGTGGACTGGGTGTATGATAGCATCCCCCCAGCTCTTTGGAAAAGTTCCACTACTTAAAATTTGATTGAAAATAACATGCAAATAAGGGAGTATTACACCGATTGAATTTTTAATTATCTCATTTATAATTCCGTCCGGTCCTGGGGCTTTTGAGTTTGGCAAACTGTTGACTGCTGAAAGGATTTCTTTTATGCTTATTTCTATATCTAGATTATCGTCTAATTCATTGTTTTGGTCCTTACAAGTATGACTCAGTTCAGGTCCTTCGGGGGAAAGCACAATTTTTTGTCAAACCATTGATCGACCCAAGTTATTGTTTTGGAATATATTTGTAAATTATTGATTCTGTATACGTAGCATATTTCACACAGTGCAGGTGTCTCGTATTGATAATGGATAAATACGATGTTGTTATTTACAACTGTGTCCAACCGTTCATATAATCTCATATACAAATCTTTTTTTCATATAAGCGTCGTGATTTGTATTAAGGTAGTGTAGATGATCTGCTAATTCTTTAGTAGTGTTAAAATCTCTGGTATCTATAAATGTTCCAGCAGGAATATATTTTGTATAATTTCCCCCACCGCGAGCCACTAAAATATAATCACCGTTATAGTAACGATAGGATTTTTCAGTTATATAATCGGTCTCCCCCCCCCCCCCCCCCCCTGGAAATGTTCAGAAATTGGAGGTTGGAAACGTGATTTCCTGGCATTTCAGGCACATGTGGAGCCATTTAGAATAGTACCTTCCCCAGAAAAAATAATATTCTGCTACAAAATCTTATTTTAGTGGACCAATCCAAGCGAGTGCTTTGGAAGGATGGCATTTCTAGAGGAGGGGGCTAGACGCAACTGAGATTTCTGTGGGGGGCCTTCTGGAAATTTTCAGAAATTGGAGGCCGGAAACAAGATTTCCTGGAGCCATTTAGAATAGTACAGCTCTATGAAAAAATAAAATTCTGCCACAAAATTAGCGCATTCTGGTGTTATTTCAGTTGACCAATCCATGCGAGTGCTATGAAATGATGACATTTCTAGAGAGATTTTTGTGGGGGGGGGGGGGCTGGGGCCTGTGCCCCATGGTTAATCCGACCCTGCACATTCCACTCGTTTATCTTGATTCTGACACATGCTGACCATCTGTGCGATATTCTTAGTTTTATTTTTCTCAATATACCATAAGCGGCTGAAATATCTGAATCATTTCTGTAAGGCATCGTCCAATTAATTAAATGACGCCTATGGGGATTTCTTAAGACATTATTCCTAATCCAGGGTGTGTAAAAATCTTCTAACGGTTCTGTATCATGAAGTATCCATATTTGGTTTGGATCTGGTCTTGTTGGTGGTTAGGGTATTGACATCATTTGAACATTGTACAAAACAGCAGCAGCATCTTTCATATATTTTCTATTTGTTGTCATAAAACAGTTTCTCTCTTGACATGATTTTAAAGGTTGTAGATTTGGTGTATTATTAACATATCTAGGTGGAACATACCATAATATAATTTTACGATCTTTATACGAAGTGTCAATTTCATATTCTGATGTTAATCTACCATCTATGTATGATGCTTTTTATGATTTGTTTCATATTGTAAGGCATGAAGCCTTCTATGGCCTGTTTCAGATTTCAAGCCATGAAACACTTTATGCCCTGTGTCTGAATGTAAGTCACGAACCACCGTACGCGTTTCTTGGATTGGTAATATTGCTAAAGAAAAACATATAAATGTGACGTTTAAATATTTTATTTTCTAAAGAACAATGAAATGTTAAGTATTGTGAATAGGCATGATCGACTGAATAAACATACCTTGCCGGCTATGATTTTTTACCCATGAGCGGCAATGTCCTACCTATGCATTGGTTGCGATTGCATCAAATGGATCGACACCTCGAGTCCCCGTCCCAACATTATGATTTAAACACACATTCTATTTCGTTTCGTTTTTTTATAGTTCAAATTTCCTTTCACTAGTTCTATCTGGAATAACTAATAACCGAATGTTATAATTCAATATAAGAGTAGCTCGTGGCGCCGCTGTCCGGGCAAAATGTCCCCCATAACATACTGTATCGCGTATGCCCGTCTTTATTATTAGACACAATAGAACAAATTTTTTAACAATAAACGATTCATAAAAACTTATATATTTATCACATAACAGCTGATTATCACCAATAAACAAGGGGACCATGTCTATAAATGTTGAATGATCGAGCTGTTAATACAGCTTGGGACACCGGTCTCGAATTCCAGATGAAGACTGACAGGTTTAAGTTGTTTAAAAACGTATCACATATATGGAGTGAGTTTATCCACACTAAGGTAGGGGATTTTAAGGGCTTTCATACAAAATGAATCAGTTTTATTCTCAAAGATATGATCGTGACTGACCCTTTAAAGCTATATATAAATAATGCAATGCACGTGTAGGCATGGTTTTATTTAGGTCACTTGAGATCACTTGGTGGATAACACAATTTTTTATCAAACCATTTGTCAATTCTTTTAATTGTTTTTGCATATTTTTGTAAATTATTGAGTCTATAACAAATTTCGCAAAACGACGCTGTCTCATATTGATAGTGGGTAAAAATAACACGGTTGCCTGCTACTGTTTTCTGGGGTTCAGTTTCACTTATATACAAATCTTTTTTTCTAAATATTTTCATATAAGCGTCGTGATTTGTATTAAGGTAGTTTAGATGATCTGCTAATTCTTTAGTAGTGTTAAAATCTCTGGTATCTATAAATGTTCCAGCAGGAATATATTTTGTATAATTTCCCCCACCGCGAGCCACTAAAATAAAGTCGGCTTTGTAGTAACGATAGAATTTTTCAGATATATAATCGTCACAAAATGAATTTTCAAAGGCCAGATAAAATTTATAGGTTGAATTTATCATATGCATAAATTCCTTGTCCCGGTTCCTTGGCCATTTTAAAGGACCACACCCACCATATATATCGATGTCGATATGTTTTTGAAGTAATATAACATATTGCTGTCTTTTCCCCTCTGTGGCACAATGACTGATCATGCTGGCAATTGTTTTATTTTTATTTTTAACAAGCGAATCTAAGTCTCTGTTAAACAACTCGGACGGTGTTTTTTTTCTCACTATACCGTAAGGCGCGAAAATATCCGAATCGTTCCGGTAAAACATTGTCCAGTTGAATAAATCCCGCCATGGTGGTGTTCTAAAAGCTACACTGTAGCTCCAGTCTGGTTTCTCAGGCTCTGTATCATGAAGAATCCATATTTGTTTACGGTCTGGTCTTGACATAGGTTGAGGTATTTGCATAATCTGAGCATTGAACAAAACAGCTGCAGCATCTTCCATATATTTTCTATTTGTTGTCATAAAACAGTTTCTCTCTGGACATGCTTTTAAAGGTTGTAGATTTGGTGTATTATTAACATATCTAGGTGGAACATACCATAATATAATTTTACGATCTTTATAGGTAGTATCAATTTGATATTCTGATGTTAATCTACCATCTATATATGTATGTAGGTCTTTGTCCTCCGTGCTAATGTTTACATGGATGGTTAATGGCTTTACACCTCCATACGTTATAAACACTGATGCTATCAACAAAATAACAACAAATATAATAACTCTTTTGTATGCACTGAAAATAAACAAAATTTATCAAAATTAAAATTTAAATAAATATATTATCTCTTAAAATGCCAATTCTTTTTATTACTATATTATTATATTCTTTGCATTCCATATATTTATGCTTGGCCAAGAGAGTTCATCCAGATTTTCCAACGTGGTTCCCCCATGCCAGTGATGCGGGTCGGAGGGGCTGGCAAGGACAGCAGTCTAGTCGTGCGGGTGGGACTAAAAACCGAGGTCCCGCATACACATTGGCATGCACGTAAAAGATCCTTTGGCAGTTGGAATTCTATATACGAGTTGAGTATGCTGTGAATTTCCCTCACATCACACTGTATGGCCATCTTCATTAGCCCAGTTCGAAGCAAAACAGTAGAACGTTAATCCCAATTCATTTGATTTGATTTCATTTCAGTTGTATGTATTAATTTAAATCTCGAATATTTAAGATAATGCATTAATAATTTCCAAAGTTAAAGCTTTCAAATTAAATTTGTTTAATCTCTCGGGACAATGATATTCTATTTCTTCAGAATATTAATTGTGTGGTGTGCTTATTTATATGTATCGGAAGTAGATTATTTATATGTTTGTATTATCTATATTTGTTTGGAATGCTTTTCTGAAGTGGTACCTATTCGTATTTGTGTTGTATCTTTACCATACCGGAAATTATAATCATTTTTGTACTTTACTTATTGAGTAAATTTAGGGTTGATTAAAGGCAGATGACTTTATTAATTAAAAGTGCAATTTCATATTTTTAAGTTATATTTTTAAAATGCATTAGAATAAAGCCTTAAAGTTGGGTTCCCAGCAAAGTATTTATCGGTTGGTTATTTCCAATAAAAGTATGTCAAATTTGGTATATATGGAGAGTATAGACACCCAATCTTACTAGAAAAATACTGGATTACGCGAAAAACGCGAAAAACGCCCATGGGGCAAGCACTGGGCAATATTGTCGGGGAATTACTAACTAGCAACCGAACAGGTTCTGCTGGCTTATTGTCTGCTAGCTAAGGTCAGGGAGCAGTTGTTATTTCTTGCTCAAATGGTTAGGCGGTTTGGGGGACATTGAGTGTTGTCAACGTACAAAAGACTCTGCTATTAAAAGGTCTAAAAAGAAGTAGACAGAAATAACTAAGAATTTACTTAGGCCTGAGTAAGTATGGTAAATGTACAGTAAGTATAAAGGATACATTCTGAAAAATGGACCCTCCCACAATAATAATAATTATGTCCATTTATATAGCGCCAAATCCACAAAGCGTGCTCATAGCGCGACAATTTACTATCCCGGTCTCTAGGATACAGGTAAGCTTGATTACATCCCTTTACAACTCTTAGAAAGAGCTCCAACATATGCAGCTACAACTTGAAGTCTCAAGGAGCGCAACAGTTTTTGTGTAATACATACACCATCCTACCGGTACCCATTTACAGCTGGGTAGACTGGAATGCAGGGATGAAGTGTCTTATTCAAGGACACAAGAACTCGGCGAACAATTCGGGTCTCGAACCTGCAACCGCTAGATCACAAATCCTACTCTCTAACCGTTGCACCAAATCCCTCCCAATGAAGTAAAGTTCGCAGACATTGTGTCTAACAACAGCTTACTTATAGCAATGGGTATCCACGACGAAAGCAAAGTTTTGAAAGGGAATTGCAGCAAATTTTTGATAGATTGGTTACTTTGAATATGTTTTTAGTCCACATATATCGTCAATTGACAAAGTTTGTACCCGGAAGGCATCTTTAAAATATATAATAATGCCTAATAGTGAGTTGACAACCTATTGAGGAAAATACAAATAAGTAATTATGTCTTGTCTTTCTTAGAAAACATGATATTCGATCGCTGTAATATCTTTGTAATTTTGTTTTTACCGGGTCAATTTCTATTATTCTATTGAATTAAAAATACGGATTCGTAGAAGATATTTCAAAGGGAGAGAGAGAGCAATGGGGTTTAATGTCCACTCGACACAAACAAGGTCATTTCGGGACTAACATAAGGTTTAGTAATTTTAATAATTCGCTTGCGCGTAGGGGTCTTTAGCAGAGGGAGGACAGGCGACCCTACTCCTGGTCATATTTCAAAGGTGTTATGTTTTTGTTGTATTTTTAGGGGATTACTTGACACGTGTCCATACCTGATTATGTTTTTATTATAAGTGGATTATTGTTTCGAATTAGCCGTATTATATGTACTGCTGGGTAATCCCCTAGGGACCCCTACTGAATCAATATTAAATATGCGTCACATATTATTTCTCAAGACTAGTGGTGTGCGGGTAACAATATTACTATCTAACTTTTAGGGAACTTTTGTTATAAATTCGTGATAAATAAGAAAAGACTACCACGGTTCATCAACCTCATTCTTTTTCCAAGAGGTGTAATCCCTTCTCATTAATACGCACTCAGCAATGGGTTGTAATCGGCCGAGTGCATGTCAAGGTCGGCGTTTTCAACCCATTCTTTCAAAATCATTAAAACTGACTAGGATTCAATAGCGTCATTTAATGAATAAATCTACATTTCTGTTCAAAATATTAAACTATAAAGTTCCAAACTACTTGTGTTCGTTATTTCAATTTAAAAATACTCCTTGTATGGATCCGGATACAGTTTTCTATGCGGCGTCCGGTACGGTTTTTCGAAACGGACCATGTAGCGTTTGGTACGGAAACGCATGCGGAACCGTGTCCGTAACGCACATAAGGAAACACAGTTTGGGTAGCCCGTACGGCAAAAAGCTAAAAATAGGTAGGGAAATTCAAATTTTCGCCCTTTCTTGGACACGTGTTCATGGAATCAGAAAAAGAAAAGATCGAAATCCGCTTGAAAAACCGCATATAAGGATACACGACCTGCCGTGTGCCATGTCTGCTCCCGGACCGGAGCCGGAGCGGAGACGTACTAAAGGAAATGCAGCTTTACAACTCTATAAATCTTAAATTACAATTTCATTCCACATCCAATTTGTACTAAATTTAAACATAGTCTTAGTTATAATGGACCAGTTTTATGAAATTCACTTTAGAGCGTGGCGATATTTTGGTATTTCGATATAAAACTGTCACAGAAGTAAAAACCGTCAAAAATCCCGTATTCAAATAAATATCGAAAAACCGAACATACTGCAATATATCAAGGTTTTGATTAGTTATAAACTCCTGAGTATTCATTCCCCGAAGTTTGCAAATGCCGATAAGGAAGTTTGTTTATGTCACGCGACTTCTTGCTCACATTTCCACCCGTGGCGTCAAAATTATTCCTGCTTCTGTTCAACCTCTATAAATCTTGCCCGATTGTCTATACTGATACTTTGAAAGGAATCTTTGATTTCAGATTGAAATGAATTTTAATAAAGCAGAAATATTAATAATGCCAAGTATATCGAGAGTTCCGCTGGACTGATTATCATGGCGGTCTGTGATGCGTAAAAAAATATTTGACTAAATCAATGGACACTTTTTTACAGAGTACTTCTGTTTTATGGTTTAATTTACATGTAGTATCCTTGTATTGCATAATTCATTTTCAAGATGGTATACGCTCCAATCAGGAAGAACGAGTTTCCAAGGGTAAACAGCATGTAGCTATAAAAATATTCACGGCCGAAAGAACACAAATTTGTTTTTTGTGCCCCCTTCATACGAAAACATATTTGATTTAAGTGAAATATTATAATTAATATTTTTAAAATTAAAATTGTAATAAACAACAACTTTAGCAAGTTTTCGTGGCTATAGATCTCTGTTGAACCAGCTCATTAAATTTTGTTACTACATTCAGTACTGTATATCAATGCTAATAATTTGGACTCCAAAGAGTCAAGTGAATAGGCTACTCCAGGGGTATTTAAAACTTTTTATGCGTGTTTATTTACATTTAAAAAGTGATAAACTGAAAGTATTTACATTTTATAAAATACCACGATATCAGTTTCCAGGGATATCGTCCAGCTTTAATTCATTTCCAAATGATTTAAAATCATTACATTTTCTCTCAACTTTTAAAAAATCACTGCATAATTTATATATCCAAAATGTTATACCTATTCTGTATATTTAAATTTAAACCATTATCGTTTTCTGCATTTGATGTTACCGGTATTTGGAATGTTAAGAATACATTTTCATTATTCAGATTCTTTGTATGTATAATAATGTGTATGTTTGTTTTGTCTATTGCCATTTAAGGGCAGAATTGTAAACAGTCTGCAAAGCCTAAATTTTTCACCCTTTTGAAAAAAACCGATTTACTATTATTATTATGTTAAAGGGCAATATTGGTGTCAGTTGATGTCAGTTGATGTCAGTCATTGTCACATATGTTATAGAACTGGTTAAACACATTTCAAATATAATTTTAACACAGGGATCATTGCTACGATAGCTGAGTAATACTGGTTCCATAAATCGGAAGTGACGAACGCCAAAGGAAAACACGAGTTATCCATCTATATAACCGACTAAAGTGAAATGTGATAAGGCACACGGTCGAATTTCTGCTCAAGGCTAGCCAAATATTGAATGTCTGATAACTTGGCCCAGAATTAAGTAATCTGACTGAAATTTTCAGTATATTCTCTTCTCATTATCCATGTTTTTACTATTATAGCGTGATCTGTCAGCTCTTAATTATCTAATCGTTCTTTATGACTTAAGATATCTTTTGAATAAATACGGGACATTCCAAATATAAATGACAAACACAAGTTATCCTTCTATATAATTGACCGAAGTATCGCGCGATAAGAGTCACACGGTCGAATTTTATTACACTGATAATTCCGTTGAGAGAGAGAGATATGGGGTTTAACGTCCACTAAACACAACTAGGTGTAGGGGTCTTTAGCAGTAGGAGGAAACCGGAGTGCCTGGAGGCAACCAACAAGGTTGATAAGGCGCCCCTATCTCCATGCCACCATGGGGCAATGGGATTACGCTGACATTTCCATAGAATGTGAGGAAACTCCTTTGGAATTTTGGGGCACTTTTACAGTAGTTAAGGACACATTTTTAGGAGAAATACCACTTTTTCGGAAGGGAGGGTACATACCCCCACCCCCACGCCAATATCCCGTTTGAAAATCCCATAGGATTAAAGGGTTATCGATTTTTTATGTTTTGTTTTTTGAAATTATGAGGGCGAGATAGGCCGTGACATACATTCCTTCATTGTTGAATATAACGATATGGAATATTATTAAAAGCCTGGCTACTTTCCTGGAAAATTTAAAAAAAATATCACTTACCTATTTGAAATGCTGCACCATTTTGGGGGTATAACATCCACGCGTGGCATAATGAAGTTTTGTCTTTATCAAGTATTCCAGGTAATAAAATAGAAGATTGATTCACTGTAACTCGATCGTTTATACCGTGTTACTCACAACAACTCCTAACTGCATCTGTCGGGGACTACGTATTACTGCTTTTACAATGACCAATGGCAAGTTGATTTACTTTTTCCTACCAGAAGAAGTACTGCTAGACAGGGCTGAGCACCATTTTCTATTGTCACTCTTTTCACAATGATCATGTATTTTGTCATAGCTGACCGATAGTTTATACATTGATGACCCTCGAGGTGAATGTCGACAACAATGTATCATAACAACCAATCTGTTAACATCAAATCATTAACACCGCCGATATAACAATGCGAGGATGACCTCAATAATTACGCAATTAAGTCTTTTGTTGAGGCCCCATATATACTAATTAACAAGCAATCCATTATTCAATGTCATGCTACTGGCTTACTGATAATCTCTCTGAATTGTTCGACAGTATTAGGTTATTACATAACTTGACGTGAACCAATTACCACCATTGTCCCCGTGCAAACCTTGTGCTTTTGGGCATGACAAACAAGAATAGATTTTTGTCTTGAATATCATGTCCACCAATAAATGCATGAAATGCGGTTTCTGCATCAACCGGGTGAATGAAGACGGGCATACGCCATTCGGCGTGATATGAGGCAAATTTTGCCAGGACAAAATTTAATTCGAGGGATTCTTTTGAGATGTTAAAAACTGTGGCACAAATTGTAATAATATAATAACCTTAACTTGTTTCAAGGCCGTAGCCCAAAGAACATACATCCAGGGGCCTGTTTCACGAAATTTTAACTAAGATACAATCCGATTTTAGTAATTCGATTGGATAGTTTTAGATTGATTTTAGCGCTTAGCCAATCAGATTTAAGTATGTACTAAAATTTGGATTTTATCTTAAGTTAAAATTTCGTGAAACAGGCCCCGGATCATCGCGCTTATTATTGTTAGTTATTATTCTAACTCATGACGTCAACTGACAGACTATCGCCATTCAGGAGGCGCCTCCCGTCAGGACCTGTTGCAATATTTCTATTACGCGGTTCTTGTAAATCATTCATTGTTTTGCTTTCGTTTGGAGTGAAGACTGTATCATTACATTACAGGCCCGGGATTGTACAGCACAGTGGGAGTTTACGGCTAGCCCCGCATAGTTCCGTTAGCTAGGAACGGTCTCTGATCAGACGCTGTCCCCATCACACCACCTGTTCATTCCCTTTTAAACAGGCATTATTCAAGAGCTAAATCTGCATATTGAAGGCCTTTCTTTAGACCGTAAATGATATGAACTATTATTTGGAGATTTATTAACGTTACAAGATCATAATCAAACCTCGATGCCATCGGAGCGTCCCGATTTATAGTAGATTAGAACCATTCGGCCATAGAATGATTTAATTTTAAAATGTTAAAGCGAGACTAAGCCTCGAAGAACCAGTACGGTGGTTACAATTAATGCACAAATCTTGCCAATCATTACAAGGATAATATATTTGCTCAGAATAACGTAATTTGAATGAAATTTTAGAAACTATAGTGTAAGACATTGTCCGTCCACTATTGTTTGTGGACTCTCTACAGGTCACAATTCTTATCCGATTTTGACGAAACGTGAAATATAGGTTTATCCCCAAAAGCGGCCACCACTCGCTTGCGGCTGTGGTTTCGAGCCCTGGTGTGTGCGTATGTGGCATGGATTATGGCCCCTGATTGTACGAAAAATCACGTTTTTAGCTTGTGGGACCTATAGAGGTCACAATTTTAATCCGATATTGACATGCATGTTTGTAACCCAAACATCTTGGTTCCTTACGATATTTGCGCCCATTGGAACGTAACTTCATGATTCATGGCCCATGATTGTCCGAAAAATCGCCCATTTTAGCTTGTGGTCCCTCTGGAGGTCACATCTGATTTCAAAAACCGTTTGATTATATCACCGCTACACCCTAAGGCAGATTGAGTTCGAATTTTGTGAAAATCGGACCAAACTTAACTGACGAAATGGCGGCTTTTTGTACGCGAATAGTGGAAAAATATGGTATAGCAAAGTTGTTGACCCTGTAGAGGTCACACTTTTAATCCGATTTAGAGGAAACTTAAAATGCATGTTTATAACCTAAAGATCTTAGTTCCTTTCGATATTTGCGCATATCGGATCGTAACTTCCTGAATTATGGACCCTGATTTTATTGAAAAATCGCCTATGGTCCCTCTGGAGGTAACAATTATTATCCGATTAAAAAGAAACAACGTTTGTTTATATCACCCTTACACCCCAAGGTAAGTGGGGTTCGAATTTCGTGAAAAAAGAAATTAAACTTCCCGACAAAATCGTACGCAAATTATTTAAAAGTATGTAAATTATGTAAATGTGGGTATTGTATCGGTCACAATTATTTTATCCGATTTGTGTGACACTTAAAACATATCTTTATATCCCAAAGATCTTTAAATTTAAATATTCGCGCATTTTAGAACCTAACTTTCTGGATAATTTCCCCTGATTCTACAATAAATCACGTTTGTATTTAGATTGCCCTCTATCTATCTCTTGGAAATTGTTGGCGTATCTTACCTGGCAGTCGCTTGTCATGCGATTCCATCAACTTCAGTGTGGTCCAATATAGCCTACCCCTTATAGGTGGCTGACCCGAATCACAAACAGCCAATCAATCGTCGTGGGGTATGGGGGGTCTCGCCTTGTCGGAGAAAATGTTGAAATTCTAACCGCCGCAAATGTGTTTTAATGCTATTCTCTAGCGAGTGAAGCACCTCCAAAGTTGTCCAGTGGGTTTGTAACCGAAATCCCACTTTATGCCGACCTGAATTCCATGCACCCAACCAAACTGCTACAGCTGCTGCATTCATGATAAACAATCGATGTCCGAAAAATGTCGCATAGAGCAGAGAAACAAAATGTTTTTATCTATAGTCAATTCAGTACAAATTCATGATATTCAATTAGTGTTTTATTAGATTTTTGCACTTTATTTTGCCATTTAGATGAAATAATTTTTGTTTAACTTTATCCGTCTGTCCGAAAAGTCAGAGATATTGCTCGTTCGTCTATGAATATAAAAATACCACGGGAAACCATTTTGAGTTTATTAGATAATCGAATCCGAAAACTGTCCATAAATTATTTAAAGCGACAATAGCACTCTTGATGGCGTTACGGCCTCAGAAAATTAATAATACCCTTATTCTAGATGTTTAAGTGTCCTGTAAATTATCCATTACATCATTTTTACTTGTCCAGAGGGTTCGAAAATATTTTTAAATCCAAGACACTTTTGAAATGTTTTACGTAATGCTTTTCAAATCATTTAGTTGAATTTTTCCAATTTTTTTAAAATTAGGTGTATTTAGATGAAATTTTTATCACCAATTAATTGGAATATTGTAAAATAGTACAATTTGTTGACCAGAATAATGATTGGGGCATATTATTCAGTGTCAACACGAGTGGTATTGAGCCTTTAATAAAATCAAATTCAATATTAACTCCGAATAAGATATACATTTGTAGATGCGTTTTACACCTATTTCAAGAACTTATCATCGTCTAATCATGTCGGGAGGTTGGGGTGGCCTAGTGGTCTAGGGTGCCGCGCTTCGACCTCTAGCTGGCCGGCCACCTCTGGCTTGCGGCTGTATGGTTTCGAGCCCTGGTGTGAGCGTATGTGGCACGGAGATATGGGCGCCTTCTCAACCTCGTGGGTTTCCTCCGGTCACTCCGGTTTTCTCCCACTGCTAAACCATATTTTAGTCCTTAAATGACCTAGTTGTGTTGAGTGTATGTTAAACCCCATCTCTCCCTCTCCCTTCCCCCTCTCTCTCTCTCTCTTTCTCTAATCCTGTCCTTATTCAGCTACACACAGCATAAATTAGCAGACAAGAGAAGAGAAGCTCTATAATGGTAATTATTTCAAATTTATAAATTTACGATTGCCTGTGTGTTATATTATTTCGAACTCGGCAGATACCCTTTAGAAATTAGTCGTAAAACTAATATATAATATTCAGGGGCGGATTGGTCCATAGGGCGATCGGGCGATCGCTCGAGGGGCCGGTCGCACGATCGCCCGAGGGGCCGGTCGGACAAAAAATGATTTTTATACGCCCACATTTTCATGTGGACGTATTATGTCGTCGCCCCTGTCCGTCCGGACATCCGTCCACAATTGTTTGTGGACTCTCTACAGGTCACAATTCTTTTCGGATTTTGACGAAACTTGAAATATAAGTTTATCCCCAAAAGATCTCGGCTGCTTTCGATATTGACATGTATCGGATCAAAACTTCATGGATTATGGCCCCTGATTGTACGAAAAATCACGTTCTTAGCCTGTAGACCCTATAGAGGTCACAATTTTGAACCGATTTTGATGAAACTTGACATGCATGTTTATAACCCAAAGATCTTGGTTCCTTTCGATATTTACGCCTATCGGAACGTAATTTCCTGAATTATGGCCCCTGATTGTCCGAAAAATCACCTATTTTAGCTCGTGGTACCTCTGGAGGTCACAATTATTATCCGATTTGAAAAACCGTTCGATATATCACCGTTACACCCTAAAAGGTTGATTTCGAATTTCGGAAAAATTGGACCAAAATTACCATACAAAATGGCCGACGTTCGTAGGCGAATACTGTTAAAAAATGGTATATCAAGGTTGTGGACCCTGGAGAGATCACAATTTTAATTCGATTTTGATAAAACTTGAAATGCATGGTAATAACCCAAAGATCTTGGTTCCTTTCGATATTTGCGCATATCGGATCGTAACTTCCTGAATAATGTTCCATGATTATACGCAAAATCGTCTTTGTTTAGCTTGTGGTCCCTCTTGAGGTCACAATTATTATCCGATTTAAAAAATCGTTTGATTATATCACCGTTACACCCTAAGGAAGGTTGAGTTCTAATTTCGGAAAAATTCGGAACAAAATTGCCATACAAAATGGTCACAATTTTGATTCAATTTTGATGAAACTTGAAATGCATGGTTATAACCCAAAGATCTTGGTTCCTTTCCTTATTTGCACATATCAGATCATAACTTCCTGAATTATGGCCCCTGATTGTCCGAACAATCGCCTACGGTCCCTCTGGAGGTCACGATTATTATCCGATTTAAAAAAAACGCTTGACTCTATCACCGTTACACCATACGGAAGGTTGAGTTGGAATTTCAGGGAAATCGGACCATAATTGTCAGACAAAATGGTCGCCGTTTGTACGCTAATAGTGTTAAAATATGGTATATCTAGGTTGTGGACCCAGTATAGGTCACAATTTTAATTCGATTTTGTTGAAACTTGAAATGCATGTTTATAATATCAAATTGTAATTTAATGAATTATAGCCTTTGGTTGTAGGAAAAATCACTTTCGGTTTTGCTTGTTCTCTATCCATCTCTCGAAAATGTGGGCGTATCCTGCCTGACAGTGCCAGCTTACTATCTTTTTTTATTTTTATCCAATTTGTCTACAAAAAACTTAATAAAGACGAGAGTATCATCGTCGAAGCGTTGCATGTTAATTAACCAATAATTGTTTATTCATAAATAGTGTTATTGCTTTACTGTTCAATTACTAAATGCCATTCAAAGAAGCACCTGTTATACGGCCTTGACCAAGCGAAAGAACGTTATCTCAGTCCTCGTCCCCATAAATCAGATATGCCACCAAATCGCATATTCGGGGCTCATTTTTCAAAATTTTCTAGAATAAGAGCCACCGGACCCCCGTCCAGGCTCCGCGGTCAGTAAAAGGGGCCGCTCCAAAACGGGAGTCCGGATCGGTTCCAGGCCCCAATTCGCCTCTGTATGCAATACACAAAACGTTTTACCCCGCCAATGTTTTAAAGATATTATGTTTATAAATGATGTCACGTGGGTAACAAAAGTAATAAAATGAATTATTTAAATTAAGAATTGGTATGTGGGAAAATTCATCGTAAATCCGATATTTTTATCATTAAAGGGAGATTACTCGACATATTTAAACGGATGCAGACCACCATTAATTTTCCCATTGACATCAATGTTAATTCTGGCCTCATTGCCCACCGCCAACTTTTCCCCATTTTTTGTTGGGCTGAATGCTTTTCACTACAGACAGAGCAACAAATTTGTATGAGGTTGACCACCAAAATTTTGAGATACACAAACTTGAAGAAGCATACTCAAAACATGTAACTAATTGCCGAACAAATCACCGTAGAACTCAGTTATTCTTCCGCCTCAAAATCATGAATATTTAGCAGAAAATATTAATTCAACCCCTCTTAGTCCATTCTAGACCAAAAAATCAACAAAAAATGTGCATGCAAAGGGGTAGAAAAGAGACGGAGAGAGAATTGCTATAAATAGACGAACTACAATTTGTTGGGTACCACCGAGATGGTGAAATTTAATGGTGGTCTGCCTCCAAACACGAGTGCTATGGACAAATTAAAACATTTTAATACTGGATACAATATGATTATACAACACGGAAAACATTTTCAATCGCCAGTGTTTTAAAGATGTGTTTATAATTATGATCCATGGGTAACAAATGTAAAAAAATGAGACTATACTCGACATATTTAAACTCGAGTGCTGCGGGCAAATTAGTCATCAAACAGGCACTTGAAGGGATTAAAATAAAACCTCTTACTACTGCTTGGCTATGGAAGCGGACGTTAAAAACTAAGAACAACAGGGGGTTGGGATGGCTTAGTGGTCTAGAGTGCCGCGCTTCGACCTCTAGCTGGCCGGCCGTCTCTGGCTTGTGCTGTGGTTTCGAGCCCTGGTGTGAGCGCATGTGGCATGGAGATAGAGGCGCCTTCTCAACCTCGTAGGTTTCCTCCGGGCACTCCGGTTTCCTCCCACTGCTAAAGACCCCTACCCGCAAGATAAGGGGTCAAATAAACCACATGTTAGTCCCGAAATGACCTAGTTGTGTTGAGTGGACTTTAAACCCCATTTCTCTCTCTCTTTCTAAGAACAACAACAGTAATAAGTTTTATTTTAAGTGTCTGTTGGTTATATATAAACAAATCATTGATACATTTTCCTTGCAATATTACCTAACAAACAAATTAATATTAAATATCGTAAAGAAATCATTTGTACTAACTGCAACTTTAGAAGTTACTGTAGATGTAAATCATAATATTATAATCTTCCTATTATACCGATTTTAGGTCCAGATATATAAAGAAATACCTTTTTACCAACCCCAGTATTTATTTATAAGTAATTGAATTCATAAACCTGGGGTTTTTTTATAGTTTGCAAACAAGCACTGTACGTAGAAAAATATAGGAGAGCAAATACAGTAAAATATCTGGCTCACTAGCCGGGAGAAGGTGTTCAGTCTCTGCATAAGCCGAGACAGTTCAGCCAGATTTTCCGGCGTGGTTTTTCTTTGGCGTGCACGTAAAATATCCTTTGACAGTTGGGATTTGATATACGGGTAGGTCGTAGCGCCGTTGCCCGGGCAAATGCCCCCCATAGCACACTGTAAAGCGTATGCCCGTCTTTTATGGACCCAGGTTAGGTGCATAACAGTAGGACGTTAAACTCCATTTCATTTCATTTCACTTATAATAACGAGATAGCTACCTTGTAATTACAACATAGTTAGAATTGTTTTTTTCATTTGATTGACCCTCATGGTCCACCGGTTTGCGGTTTCGGATTTAAAGGTCACCGCGCATTTCATGTGCGGCCGTCTATATACACCATTATAATTCTCAACCGATCTCAATGAAACTCACGGAATATATCAGATTTCGGCCACCGGTTTCGAAGAATTGGTCAATCCGCCTCTTCTCTGGTCATTTAATAGATAAAATATACAGCCCCTTCTTTGAATATCACCGATGACACTAAACGGATCAGCAGTGAATATTCGCTAGGCGCTAGGCCGCTCCAAATTCCGAGAGGAATGACATCGGTGCGAGTAAATTAGCTCGCACTATTAACTTTGTTTTCTTCTGCAAATTAAATTCTATAATTATTTTAAAGTGTAAGAAAAATAAATAAAGATGTTCAAAGAATACTTCGATAAAAAATATTTCCTATTTAGGGACATAGTTAATAAGTTCAACAATTGACGTTACACGGAGGAAATTTTCGATGCCGTAGGATGCATGTGGACAGCATAGGCGTATGGTTAGACAGCACCGCCGGTCTTCTGAGGATGGATGATGATGAAATGGGGTTTAACGTCCTACTATTATGCACCTAACCTGGGCTAATGGAAGACGGGCCTACGCCATACAGTGTGCTATGAGGGAAATTTTGCCCGGGCAGCGGCGCTACGGCATTCTCTTATAATAATAATACTAATAATAATCACGTCATTTTACAAGGGTAGCAAATTAGGCCTGAGGCCTTTTTCAAATTTGGCCCTTGGCACAGATCGTGCGAATGATTTCGTTTAATAACGAGATAGCTATCTTGTTAAAAAAAATCATTTGATTGACCCTACTGTCGGATATGAGGTCACTGTGCATTTCATGTATACAGCACGATTATACACCATTATAATTATATCGAATTCCAACTGCCAAGGGATCTTTTACGTGCACTCCAATGTGTACACGCGACCTCGGTTTTTCGTCCCATCCGACGACTAAGCAGCTGTCCTTGTCAGGCCCTCCTTCTGTATCACTGACAAGTGGAAATCACGCCGGAAAATCAAGATGAACTTTCTCGGCCAATGCAGGGATCGAACACCCGACCTCCGGGCTAGCGAACCAGTGCCTTACCGACTTAGATATGTTATCCCCGGTCTTCTGCGAGAGCGGAGGGTTGTAGCTTACCTTGGAGTCCCCCCCCCCAGATAATTTTGGAAAAATTGACAGCGGCAAGCCCCATAAATGTCGCTCAAAATGTTTAATAATCCATAGTGAATACAGTACAAATGTGTGGATTCAATTAAAAGAAAAGTAAAATTAGTGTTTTGTTAGATTTCAGTCACTTTATTTTGCCAACTAAATGAAATAAAAATATTCTTTCCCCTTACCCGTCTGTCCGAAAATCAGATTGCCCGAAAGTTAGGGGAACCCCCCGCGCCTGCCTCCGTGGCCCGTACGCTTATAAAGATAGTCTTAGAAGTTAGAAAAGTCTTTCGCTTTACCTCCGTAAACAGATTGGGATTACACATGACTATGTGGAATTTATAGACCTGTGTGAAACATGTTGAATTAATTTACTCAAATAATTTCTACCTGCAGACATATTGTTCATCTGACCGATTTATATTACTAAATGCACGCCACATCATAAGGGTGCTCGATTCACAATCCAGAACGTCCCGAGAGAGAGAGAGAGAGAGAGAGAGAGAGGGGGGGGGGAGAGATGGGGTTTAAACGTCCACTCGACACAAACTAGGTATGTTTTTTTTCAATTTTTATTTCAATAATTCGCTTTCGCGCAGGGGTCTTTAGCAGTGGGAGAAAACCGGAGTGCCCGGAGGAAAGCCACGAGGTTGAGAAGGCGCCCCTACCTCCATGTCACATACGCTCACAGTAGGGCTCGAAACCACAGCCGCAAGTCAGAGGTGACCGGCCAGCTAGAGGTCAAAGCGCGGCACTCTGGACCACTAGGCCATCCAAACCCCCCAGAACGTCCCGAATTGACAGAATGGCAATCGAAATAAAATGAAATGAAATGGGGTTTAACGTCCTACTGTTCTGCTCCTAAGTTAAGTCCCGAAATGACCTAGTTGTGTTGAGTGGACGTTAAACCCCATTTCTCTCTCTCTCAGTCTCTTTCTCTCTCTCTCTCTTTCTCTCTCTCTCTCCAGGTAAGAAAATCTTCCACTTTACTTCATTATGACATACATTAAATTATAAGCTAGCTATCTGCCTTCTAAGGGCGTCTTCAGATATTAATAATGTATACAAAATATTACAACTACGATACATATATATATACATTTTTAGAATAAAAGGTATCCATGACAATGGATTATAAATAATATAGTAACGTACAACAAAAGGTTAAGAGTATATATAATACAACACTTGACATTAATCTACATAGTACATGTAGTTTGACAATGGTCAATATATTAGACCAATTAAAGTTCATAGACTAATTATGTAATCAGGCTATAATAAAACTTAACCTTTCATTAATTTACATGTCTTCTTGGTATAATTTGACAACAGAACCATGCAGAAGTTAGGAGGTTGGCCTACTCTTATATCGAATTTCAACTGCCAAGAGATCTTTTACGTGCATACCAAGGGACCTCAGTTTTTCGTTCCACTCGAACGACTAGACAGCTGTCCCCATCACAGACAAGGGGAAACCACGCCGGAAAATCTGGATGAACTTTCTCGGCCAACGGTAGTTAAAATACTGTTAACGTTAAATTGAGTCTAAAGTGGGCGGAAGACATCAGTAGTGGAACCATTTCTAGGCCAACAAATCCAGTCCTGTCACTGTAGGCCTACTATCAGAATCGAAATTGAACCTTGTGTTAGTCCCGAAATGACCCAGTTTGAGTCGAGTGGACATTAACCCCCCCCCCCCCCCTTGCCGCGGTTGTCCCCAGCGCACGCCAATATCGCCGGCGAAACGTCAGTGATTAGACAAATCGGGATATCAATAATATATGATGTACCCGATAGATATTGTCGCCGTTCAGAAAAAGGGGTGTAGGCCCTATAGGCCTACTATTTATAATTCTCGTTTAAATTTTAACTTAGGCCTACCTTTGATTTGATATTACGGAAGACCCTTTATTATTCATCTATATATTTTTCTGTTTTATTATTATTATCAGGCTTCAAGTTACTTAATATTGTATTGCATATTATATTATAAAAACCTACAAAATGTCATAGCCATAGTTGAAAACCCGCTAAATCGCGGCAATGGCAAGTGTCTGAATTAAATTCAGCTTCAATGGAAGCGTTATAAAACTGGGATTGAAATATGTCATCACCGTTTGCATAGTCTCGCTCAATCAGACGTTTGCAATGAACCAATCAGAATTCTAATGGTGTAAGTGCTGTATGAAGTGACCGGTTTCAGGTGAAATATTCAGCGATATTTTTCAAGATAATTACAATACTAAGGTTTTTGTTACATACGCCATTTAATACCTGCATATTATATTAGACTTTTAGAAATTAGTTTTCAATCATATGATCTCTGTTATTTCATCAGTCACAGGCTAAAAAAGAACAAAAAGTTGTCATGCAAAACCTATCACTCCCGTTTCTTTGCTGATGTGGCATGTCATTTACAAATTACAGTACACTCACTGTAAAAGTGATGAATCTAGGCCCGATAGCCTTTTCAGATGATATTGATAGTCGTTGATAGTTTTAACTATGCAATAAACCACCAATCAGTAGAACACCCAGGCTACTTATGATATGTATGAGAAATCGATATTTTTCCTAATTGTATTTTAAAAATGCAAACAAGGATATTTGGGTGTATAGGCTAACTGTATTGCACTTGCAGCCATTGCAGGAATAGTATCATTAAAGTGCAACTGCAAGCCATGAAGGCATGCCAAAGGGAAGAAGAGAGTATGCTATTAATGTTAATGATCTAATACAGATGAGATTGGCATATTCATTGAGACATTGTCCATCTATGTTATAATTGTGTAACGAACATGCAGACATGTTCTGAATTACGAGATGCTAAATCGATTTTTTAAAATGTTATTTGTTGCATCAATATCTCAACCTGTCAACCTAGGCAATTTATTCCTCTCATGGTGTCTGTCCTGCACTTCTTGACCAGTGGAAACTAGACTGGAGCTTTCCCAGCAAACACCTAAATCAAACCCCAAAATGCAAGTTTAATGAGCCAAAGTCACTGAGCCGCTATGTATAACTTAAGTTTTACGAGTCGCGTACAATGTCAATATTTGATATGCCCAAACAGTATACATGTCTCTTAATTGATAATAATTTTTTCTATTTTTAAGGGTTGTTAAATTAAGAAGTTCAAAATGAAGACCTCTAGTGCGCCTTTTGGGGCAGGCTGGTTGTTGCGTATGTCTCCCCAAAAACAAGATACTTTGTTGAAGTTGATGATCCTCTCCATAGCTGCTGTTTTAGGTAAAACATTGGATTCATTTTCTTAAATAAAATGCTTACCAATTTTGAATACAGATTATTTGAGCAGTCTAACAACATTTTTTTAAAAAGTAGTTATTGCACTTGTCCACCTTCAAATGGTAAAGTGTTGAATTTATATTTAAGCCTTAAGGAATGCAAATCAAGCACTGTTTCTCACCATTTCCTGAATTTTCCTATTTATTAAATAGTGCACAGGGCAGTAATTGACACTCAAGGGATCTGAATAATATTTGGAAATGATAATAAATAAAATAAACAATAATTAACTTATTAAGCTATAAAAAATTGATGTCGATACATGAATCGCCCATTTGGAAAACAATGTGCATTGTGGGAGAGAGGTGAGAAAAATTTACGAGGAGCGACCATTGCTTTGCATGGGATTTCTCTTACCAAATTTCATAAAACGCTGATTTTACGTTAATTTAGTGATGGGTTATATTTCATATGATGTGATAGAGACACAAAAACATGTAGTTGATGCACTAAAATTAACGTAAAAAACATTTTTTTTAAAAATTTGGTCAGAGAAATCCCATGTAAAGCAATGGTCGCTCCTCGTAAGTTTTCTCACCTCTCTCCCACAATGCACATTGTTTTCCAAATGGGTGATTCATGTAAAACCTTGCTGTCACTCGAAACAATAGTACTGTTGGAGTAAGTTTAGTAGCTATTATAGATTGATAAGATTTGTTTACAAACCGTGATAAGACAGAAACCCCAATGTCATTACAACCCCTGTCTAAATTTATCGAAGGTGAATCATACATACATATGTTTTTTTTTCTTCAATCCAATGGCCAACCTTGATATACATGTAGTTACCTAAAACCATGAATTAAGAAGTATGAAGACTAGCTATTCTAGATTAAGTAACTTGAATATCTACAAACAGTAACGGACGGTAACCCTAATAAAATTAAAGTCAATGTCTAAATTTATTAAAATAGAAATAAGGTGTGCTTGTGGTTATGCAGCATTTTAGAAATGTTTTTAGTACCTTATGGTACTAGATAATGACAATAACACACAATGGCATTACTTTTTATGACAGTATATTAATTTTAGTTGGAAATGTTTTCCCATTTTTCTGAAAGTAATTATACTGATCAATGTTTATATTCCAGCCTTTTCCACCAGACTGTTTTCAGTACTCCAGTTCGAAAGTGTTATTCATGAATTTGATCCTTACTTCAACTACCGAACAACCCTCTTTCTTGCGGAAAAGGGATTTTACAATTTTCACAATTGGTTTGATGACCGAGCTTGGTACCCTTTAGGTCGTATTATTGGTGGTACTATTTACCCAGGTAAGATTGTTAATTTGTTAAACCATCCCGAGGTGGGATTTGGGGGGGGAGGGGTCATGTAGCTCGAGGGTGACAAACCATTTAATTTTAAGGATCAATTTGTTCAGACACAAATTTAGATATTATGCCTTGTTCTGTCTTCATTAGCCCAGTCTCTAGTAGGATGTTAAACCCCCAGTTCATTTCAGATAACTCTTGTAACCCCTTACACCGGTCACAAGTATAAAATATGTATTAATTAGTTATGGCATGGACCTTGTAAAAATGGACAGGCAGCGCCCACAAAGTCTTAAAAATTCTGTGCCTCGTCAAAAGAGAGACCTGACAATCATGACAAACATCTTGTCTGTGTAAATGTTCAGTAGACAATCATGTCAATAATCACATTTCACATTCATTATGTCTCACAAGTAGTAATGGACTCCCTTTGGGATGGCCTAGTAGTCTAGAGTGCCAAGCTTCGACCTCTAGCTGGCCGGCCACCTCTGACTTGCGGCTGTGATTTCGAGCCCTGGTGTGAGCATATGTGGCATGGAGATAGGGGCGCCTTCTCAACCTCGTTGGTTTCCTCCAGGCACTCCGGTTTCCTTCCACTGCTAAAGACCCCTACACGCAAGCGGATTATTGAAATAAAATTAAACCATATGTTAGTCCTGAAATGACCTAGTTGTGTTGAGTCGACGTTAAACCCAATTTCTCTCTCTCTCTCACTACTTCAGTATATTTAAAAGATCCTAGATGGTTATATTTTCATTGCTTTATATATGTATTGTAGGTTTAATGGTGACATCAGCAGCAATCTATAATACTTTAAACTTTATAAATATTACGATTAATGTTAGGAATGTTTGTGTGTTCCTGGCCCCACTGTTTGCTAGCTTTACAACTGTTGTTACATATTTGTTCACCAGGGAACTTAAAGTAAGTAAAGACCATTTTAATATATACATTTAGTAACCCTTTCATTACCCTAGTTCCTTGAAATGTATTAGAGAAAAATGACATAGTTGGGCCCAAATGACCCAAACCACCTGGGACTACTTTGCCTTAGACCTACATGTATGATATGTGAATTTGAATGATCATATATTGGTTTATTTTTTGATGGCACAGGAATTGAAGTGACTGTGGTGGTCATGACTTACTACATGTACATAAACTTTCTGTAAGACCTGATGACTGGGCACAATTTTATTATTAGAACAACCTCCAATGCATTGGCACCAAATCCAAATTGACATTACATGGGTGTGCATTGCAGAGGGCCTGCAAAGAAGGCGCAGAGTTGTTCAGATGAGACAAAAAAACTGAGGTCCTGTGTCCACGTTTGCATCCATGTAAGAGATCCCTTGACAGTTATTATTCGATACAAGATTAAGCCATACCGCAGGGCAAATGACCATCTACATTAGCCCAGTCAGTACAGAACAGTAGGACGATAAACCCCATTTGATCATTTAACTTTCTGTTGGATTGGTAATTTTTAAAAAATCCTGTAATATACCTCTGCAGGCAAAACTGGTAACCATAGCAACCAGTAACAATTGGATTAATATAATTATTTTTATGTTTTATAGGATGCTGGAGCAGGTTTAGTAGCAGCCTCTATGTTAGCTATAGTACCAGGTTATATCTCCCGTTCTGTAGCTGGTTCCTATGACAACGAAGGAATTGCTATCTTTTGTATGTTGTTGACCTATACACTGTGGGTTAAAGCCGCCAAGACTGGATCTCTATTCTGGTCTGTTCTCTGTGCTTTAGCTTATTTTTACATGGTAAGTTTTCAGATATTTGGGTAACAATTGCATTAAAGTAGCAGCGTCTCTTAGATTTACAGCAAAATAAAGTCTTGACTAGTTAGCTCTATGCGATTGTATTTTCCCTTTGAGTTTTGTAGATGTCAACTGTTTTAACACAAAATCAGTAAAACTAGCGAAATACAAGTTTAATTACAAGCCGTTACTATATCTCTTCTTGGTCGGAAATAGCACAGATTCCGTATTTTGCAGGAAAATTTTCATCCACATAAGGCACAAAACAGATCTTAAGCAGACGCATCAATTTTTTGCCATTCCTAAAAGCAATTTATGATCATCCAGTATCATTCATGACTGTCAATAAAATTTATCCGGGGAGTGTAGTTAAGAAAAAACTTGAGTCAAGTGGACAATTTCAACTGGAAATTTTGGATAGTTACCTCCCTTTACTGTAAAGATGTGAAATTAATATGGATCACACACTTTAAGCAATGCTGTGGTACATGTCTCGCAGAACGAAAATAATTTTTTACATGGCCTTATATTTGACTGATTATTTATATTGAACTGTTGATATATTTGATTATAAGTTTCACTACACTCGAAATATTGGATAGTTACCTCCCTTTACTGTAAAAATGTGAAATTAATATGGATCACACACTTTAAGCAATGCTGTGGTACATGTCTCGCAGAACGAAAATAATTTTTTACATGGCCTTATATTTGACTGATTATGTATATTGAACTGTTGATATATTTGATTATAAGTTTCACTACACTCGACTTCTCTCGGTCCCAAAAATAGTGAAAATCAAGTGAAAAGGGGATTTCATGATATCAACCAACCATATTTGTTGTGTTTATTTACGTCACGATTCTACTCACACCACCTCTGTTGTTAGGACTGACAGAACTCTATCCCGTGCCACTTGATTGCAATTCTGCCAAATCTGGAAATGACGGACTTACAATAGAGCATCCCCATTGTATTATATTTGGGGGGTCGGATGGCTAAATGGTTAGTGTGCGCGCTGTATCATAAAGCCTGTAATTGAGTCAACTGGGGCGGTTTTTCGAATCCCAGGTTGTACACGGCAAGGAGTACGGTCGCTTATCCAGCCTCGTGGGTTTTCTCAGGATCCTTCCACTGCTAAAGCCCCCTACACTCAAGCGAATTATTGAAATAAAATTAAACCATAATATGTTAGTTCAGAAATGACAGTTTGTGTCGAGTTGACGTTAAACCCCATTTCTCTTTCTGTATTATATTAACATTGTTTTGTTTGTAGGTGTCGTCGTGGGGAGGATATGTTTTCCTCATCAACTTGATTCCACTTCATGTTCTTATTCTCATGTTTACTGGACGATTCTCACACAGAATCTATGTTGCCTACTCATCAGTAAGTATATCAACATTTACACACTATACCTTGGGGGCCTGTTTCACAAAATTTTAACTAAGATAAATCCAAATTTTAGTAATTTGATTGGATAATATTAGATTGATTTAAGTGCTTAGCCAATTAAAATTGAAGTATCTACTAAAATTTGGATTTTATCTTTAGTCAAAATTTATTGAAACCGGGCCCTGTTGTATAATTTTGAGTTATTACTCAGAAAGATGTCTGTTCTTTTGAATGTAAATCAGATTGTACATATTCTGTTCTACACACAGTTACTCATTACTAAGCTAACTGTTGGAGATGGCCGAGTGGCATGGTTTCAATTCCCTGCTTATACTTAACAAGGAGAAGGGTCGCCTGTCCAACCTCCTCCAGTTCTCTCCAACTGCTAAAGCCCTTCCCCCTGATATATATATATATATAGACACAAGCGAATTATTGAAATAAAATTGAACCACGTTAGTCTCGGGTTGTGTGTAGGACTTCATAAACATGCTCTTTGGAATTGATCATTTTATGATCAGCATTTTCCATACATCAGATTTCAAACTTTTCAAGGCCATTGATATGTGTTAACAAGCTAATATGAGAATGTTTTTTAGGTATATTGTATTGGAACCATATTGTCGATGCAGATAGCTTTTGTTGGATTCCAACCAGTTCAATCTAGTGAACACATGGCTGTAAGTATTAGTTGTGTTTGTATATTTAATAGATTTAAGAGATTTACTTTAATATGTCAACATTTCAGGAAGGATCATAGTGTTGTCGCTCTTGTAGGTTATCGTAATTCATAACCGTGAAACAAATTTTGAGTTATTTCCCAAATTATCAAAATCTGGTAGATACTCTGACTCCACAGAGTGTTTCAGATTTTCATCCAGTAAAGCTGAAGATAATTTTTCGTCATAGCCATTTAGTAACTAAAATGGAAATACATATTTCATATTACCTGTATATCATTGCTTACTAAAGAATAGAGAAACAGTCAAAACGCTGTTCAATAATTGTATTCCATAGAATTAGATCCTATGTAAAAAACAGATGAGATTTTAAATAATTATTTTCGTTTTATTTTTCCTATATCTAAGATTTAAAGGATATAGGTAAGTTAACTGGGTTATTGTTATCATAAATCTATTAAACTTGGATCATATAATGACATAACATTTTTAATTTGTCTTTTATTTCAGGCTTTGGGTGTATTTGGATTGTGCCAGATCCATGCTTTTGTTGATTATTTGAGAAATAAGCTGTCTGTTGAACAGTTTAACTTGTTGTTTAAGAGTTTAGTTTTGATCTCTGGTTCTGTTATGTTTGGTGCTGCTGCTATTGCTACTGCTGCTGGAAGTATCCTTTTATTGGAGTAATTATTGGACTTGATATGTTGCCATTAGGCTCATTTAACTTAATAATTCTAGTAATAATATTGGGAGTTGCTCTGTCACAATGTAGAGGGCACTGATTTACTAAACAGTCGTTCCATGATTTTTCAGCATGGTTTTCCCTTTCAGTAGCAAAGACTGTAAATAGTCGTTTGGATGGGATGAAAAACAGAGGTACCGTGTACAGGTGGGCTTGCTCAAAGCAGAGCGTGTGATAGCTTGAAATGGATATAAGAGTAGGCTGTAACACTGCATTTAAACTAAAATTAAACTCCTTAACATAAAATAGAAATTTCACCGTGGACTGGTCGATTCTACTCCCTGTTGGATCCATCTTATGCAAAGAATAACATTCCTATTATTGCTTCTGTATCTGAACATCAGCCTACCGCCTGGAGTTCCTTTTATTTTGATCTACAGTTGTTAGTCTTCATGTTTCCTGGTACGTATATACCTAAAGTCCCATACTAACAAGAGCAGCATTTGCTTACTAACCTCGAGGTCTCGTTTTGATTCTGGTATTGGCAGAGAATTTTATTAAATATTTTCGGTGGGTTCCCCTCTTGGGAGTGATGTAGGACTTCTTTTCATTTTGTAAAGAACCTTAATTAATGATAAATCGACATTTAAAAGAGTAGTTTGAAAATGTTTCACACTATAGTTAGACATTTTTAATAATTTATGTACCGGTATCATTAAATAGCCACCTGTCTTACCTTGTGGGTTTTCTCTGGCCCCCTTGGTCCCACAACTGTGCACAAGCAATTTATTGAAAAAAATATATATATATATATATTTTGATAGTCCCAAAAGTTTTGAATGGATGTTCAAAACCAATTTCTCTCTGTTTTATTGGGGGATTGGATGGCTGAATGGTTAGCACGTGTGTGCTGTATCATAAAGCCTGTCATTGTGTCAACTGGCGTGGTTTTGAATCCCCAGTTGTACGTGACAAGGAGTGTGGTCTCTTGTCAAACCTTGTGGGTTTTCTCTGGGTCTTCCAGTTTCATACCACTGCTAAAGACCCATATATGCGAGTTATTGAAAAAAAATTAAACCATATGTTAGTCCAGAAATGACCTAGTTTGTGTCAAGTGGATGTTAAACCCAATTTTCGCTGTTTTATTGATGATGTGATATTTAATGAGTATGATGTTTGATATATTTCAGTTGGTCTCTATTACTGTTTCTCTAAATTAACTGATGCCAATATATTTATTATTATTTATGGTGTTACCAGTATCTACTTCTCAGTAAGTATAAATTATTCTTATACAAATATTTATGGTTCATTATCCATGTTCACAAATACACTACAGGTCCATTGGAAATGGGGGGGGGGGCTCACTAAACGTTAGGTCCAGGGTTTGATCCTGGTGTTGGTCAAGAGTACCTCAAGATTTTCCAGGGTGTTCTTCCTGGATTGTTTTCTCCTTGTCAGTTTAGCAGCACCATCTGTCTAGTAAGGAACACGGTGTCTTGTGGTTCGAATGGGATGGACAATCTGGGTCCAGGGTACACTAGAAAGAACCCTGAATTATGCAAGTGATGAAGTGTTGTAGGAACCTAATTTAGCCCGGTTGGTGCAGAACAGTAGAGCGTTTAAACCCATCGAAGGGGTTGTGTCTTGGAGTTAAAATAGACGAGATTTTAGAGCATGTAGTCGTTTAATTTTCTCAATTTGTAGTAGTTGCTGGTGGTTACACTTCTGCTTTCCCGCTAGTGATATCACAGACATCATTATTGTCTTTGTAAATGAGGGGGGGGAGGGGGATGGCCGCGTAGTTAGCATGTGCATGCTGTATTACAAAGCCTGTCATTGAGTCAACTGGCGTGGTTTCGAATCCCTGGTTGTACGTGACAAGGAATAGGGTCGCCTGTCCCACCTCATGGGTTTTCTCTGAGACCTCCGGTTTCCTCCCACTGCTAAAGACCCATACACGCTAGTGAATTATTGAAATAAAATTGAACCATATGTTAGTCTCTAAATGACCTGGTTTGTGTCGAGTGAACAGTAAACCCCCATTTCTCTCTCTCTTTCTTTGTAAATGAATGAAATGAGACTCTATGTGATTGTAGGGTGTCATGGTGCGTTTAATGTTGGTGTTGGCACCTGTTATGTGTATATTATCTGGTATTGGAGTGTCGTCTGTCTTAAATACGTACATGAAGAACCTGGATGTATCAACAAAGAAAGATAAAAAACAGAAAAAGTCTGAAAATACTTACCCCTTGAAGAATGAGGTGAGTTTTAAAAAAAGACCTAACATTAATACTCTTCGCTATCAATTTTTATACGCCCACATTTTCATGTGGACGTATTATGTCGTCGCCCCTGTCTGTCTGTCAGTCCGTCCACAATTGTTCGTGGACTCTCTACAGGTCACAATTCTTGTCCGATTTTGACGAAACTTGAAATATAGGTTTATCCCCAAAACATCTTGACTGCTTTCGATATTGGCATGTATCGGATCAAAACTTCATGGATTATGGCCCCTGATTGTACGAAAAATGACGTTTTTAGCTTGTGGACCCTGTAGAGGTCACAATTTTGAACCGATTTTGATGAAACTTGACATGCATGTTAATAACCCAAAGATCTTGGTTCCTTTCGATATTTCCGCCTATCGGAACATAATTTCCTGAATTATGGCCCCTGATTGTCCGAAAAATCACCTATTTTAGCTCGTGGTACCTCTGGAGGTCACAATTATTATCACCGTTACACCCTAAGGAAGGTTGAGTTCAAATTTTGAAAAAATCGGACCAAAATTACCATACAAAATGGCCGCCATTCGTACACGAATACTGTTAAAAAATGGTATATCAAGGTTGTGGACCCTGTAGAGGTCACAATTTTAATTCGATTATGATAAAACTTGAAATGCATGGTTAAAACCCAAAGATCTTGGTTCCTTTCGATATTTGCGCATATCGGATTGTAACTTTCTGCATTATGGCCCCTGATTATACGCAAAATCGCCTTCGTTTAGCTTGTGGTCGCTCTGGAGGTCACAATTATTATCTGATTTAAAAAATCGTTTGATTATATCATGGTTACGCCCTAAGGAAGGTTGAGTTCGAATTTCGGAAAAATTGGACCAAAATTGCTATACAAAATGGCCACCATTAGTACGCGAATACTGTTAGAAATGGTATATCAAGGTTGTGGACCCTGTATGTACAGGTCATAATTTTAATTCGATTTTGATGAAACTTGAAATGCATAGTTATAACCCAAAGATCTTGGTTCCTTTCGATATTTGGGCATATCGGATAGTAACTTCCTGAATTATAACCCCTGATTATACGCAAAATCGTCTTTGTTTAGTTTGTGGTCCCTCTGGAGGTCACAATTATTATCCGATTTAAAAAATCATTTGATTATATCACTGTTACACCTTAAGGAAGGTTGACTTAGAATTTCGGAAAAATTTGGAACAAAATTGCCATACAAAATGGCCGCCGTGTGTAAGCAAATACTGTTATAAAATGATATATCATGGTTGTGGACCCAGTATAGGTCACAATTTTGATTCAATTTTGATGTAACTTGAAATGCATGGTTATAACCCAAACTTGGTTCCTTTCGTTATTTGCACATATCAGATCATAACTTCCTGAATTATGGCCCCTGATTGTCCGAAAATCGCCTATGGTCCTTCTGGAGTTCACAATTATTATCTGATTTAAAAACAATGCTTGACTCTATCACCGTTACACAATACGGAAGGTTGAGATTAAATTTCAGGAAAATCGGACCATAATTGCCAGACAAAATGGCTGCCGTTTGTACGCTAATAGTGTAAAAATATGGTATGTCAAGGTTGTGGACCCAGTATAGGTCACAATTTTAATTCGATTTTGATGAAACTTTAAAGGCACGTTTATAACCTAAAGATCTTGATTCTTTTCGATATTTGCGCATATCAAATTGTAATTTAATGAAATATAGCCTTTGATTGTAGGAAAAATCACTTTCGGTTTTGCTTGTTCTCTATCCATCTCTCAAAAATGTGGGCGTATCCTGCCTGGCAGTACCAGCTTACTATCTTTTTTAAAGCTGTCTTAAAATTTAGTTTGGTTACTGTTTTCCCACACCTTTCTGGTTTTACATAATAATGTCTACTTTGTTACGTAATATTTTTGAACATATAATAATTCAGCCATATGAAATAAATAGTCTGGTTCATAGATAATCCTGTGTCACTTAAAAAAGAGACGCATGACTTGTTTTTTTATTTTCATATGGCTTCTTTAATTAACAAACTTAAATGTTTTATCCTGTTACCTGAATAAATTCTATAAAAAAAATGTGAAGTAGGCTCATTTATCAAGTATGCATCCCTGATAAATGTTATTGGCGATCTTTATTGATACTGGATAATCATACATTTATATAAATAACATGGACTAAATGTAGTGCCTTGAAATGTGATGTTTATGAGAAGTCATTTAGCCCAGTCTCAATCCTTTGACAAAATGAAAACTGCCCTTCCGCATCAGATTTTGGTAAAGATTTTTGCAGAACCAGAATATTTTTTTTTGTGTTTTTTTGCGTGGCCTTAAATTACCATGACAAGTATCTTAATCTTTTTGTAATGTTAACTATTCTGGATTTAATTCAAGCAGGGGTGCATTGTCTATTAGAACCGCAGACATTATTAGAGTCTATTCTGAACTTTGATTAAAAAAATTCTTATTTTTCAGATTGCGACCGGCGTTATTATGATCATGACATCGTTTTTGATAATGTATACTTTCCACTGTACGTGGGTAACATCAGAAGCTTATAGCAGTCCGTCTATTGTTTTAACAGCTAGAGGTGGAGATAATGGCAAAATTATATTCGATGATTTCCGTGAAGCTTATTACTGGTTGAGACAAAATACACATTATGTAAGATATTATTTATACTTATATTGGTATTTGCTATAAGGGCCATAAAGATCGCATAATATGCCCATCTTTATTGAGGCTGAAACTCTCTTATAATGGGGGGAAACTGCATGGTACATGAATGTCCTGGATACATCCCAGATACAAGCTCGACCTTCAATTATCAAACAAGGAAGTTTGGCTTGTTTTGAGTGCACAAGAATATTAGTTGTGTAGAATTTGGTGTTCACATAGACGAACCCTTGACACTTAGTAAAAGAAAAATCATCTGAAATCCCTTTATTTTGGCAAATTTAAACCAGGAAAATTATTATTGGTATTTTCAGGCATTTCAGCTCTAGTGTGTAAAATTATATTATAATTATATTTCAGAATGCTAAAATTATTATAATTATATTTCAGAATGCTAAAATTATATTATAATTATATTTCAGAATGCTAAAATTATGTCTTGGTGGGATTATGGATATCAGATAACGGCTATAGCTAATCGGACGGTGTTAGTGGATAATAATACATGGAATAATACACATATATCTCGAGTTGGACAGGTAAGTAAATGTATAATCCTACAACTATAATCTCGTAATTCTTGCCATCTTCCTCTAGAATTTCATAGTTCATGTTACCTGCATGACAATGGACTCTGCCAGGGATCTTGATTCAGTCATATTTGCCAGTCACGACTGCCTGGCAGTGAAATTGATCAGCTGTCAGTCAATATATGCCATAAAACACATTTTTAAGAAACATATTAAATTATCAATTTAATTTATTATTAATTCTTAATCAGAAAAACAAATAAATAAGATTTTGAAATAACAGCCAAAAATTTTGGCGACAATTAATATGTGGTATCAAAAGTATTATCTTAAGGCTTAATTTGCTACCCTTGTATAATGACGAGATTATTATTATTAATGTATTATACTCATTGTCAGAGCTTGGATTTTGCTGGCGATTTAAATTGAAGTCGCGGCCCTTGGTCTCCTTACCGATAATACTTTCGGTCAAAGTTTTCTCCGGGGGGGGGGGAGCAATCGGTTATCCAGTGTTGTTTATGATTGTCAATAGTGTTTCCCATAGTTACGTATACGTACTTGATAGCCGAGTCTAAGTGTTCAGTTCATCTTCAAGAATCGCTTTATGGAGTTACTTCCCTTGATCACAGAAAATATCTATTTATTTGATGACGCAACTGTATCTGAGAACCAGATTCATCTTGCTTAAAATGGTGAATGAGGACTGTAAGTAAAGAATTGTTGTTATTTGTTTGTAGGCTATGGCGTCAACAGAAGATAAAGCCTATGAAATAATGAGAGAATTAGATGTGGATTATGTTTTAGTTATATTTGGTGGATTAACAGGATATTCATCAGATGGTAAGAGATAAACATTGTCGCTAATATCCTGAATATTAATTGAAAAACTGAATTTTTAAAAAATGTATTCCGCCCTGATTTGTACAAATATTCCATGGTCAAAGAATTAAAGTTGTTGAAAGCACATTCAATGAAAACAAAGCAGAATTGGCCATTGTCAAAATTTTGAATACATCAATTGCGGTGTTCTATAGCAAACAATTGTTCATGAATCAAATACTACTGACACCCGACCTCAACTAGATTTTCATCCAGGGGTGCAGCCATTTTGACTCAAAGTAGTCACAAGATCCCTGGTGGTAATTCCTGAACTGTCAAAGTGCAAATTACTTGTATCCGAATACACAAAGCCTGTGTGCTAGGCTTTATACAATTTTGAGTCTGCACACAGAGATCATCTACTTCATACTTCGAGAATAGATCTCTGCCCTAAATGGCTGCCATATCCAAAAATTAGTATTCGGTTTTGTTATGCAGTTCTAATCCATTTCACATCTGTCATACACATAAACTTATTCAATTTTATTAAATGGAAGCATAATTAATATTTAACAAAATTTCGTCTTATGTTCGTCTCGAAATAATATAGTTTGTGTCAAGTGGACATTAAACCCTATCTCTCTCACTCTTTCTGAATGGTTAACGAAAGCCCTTTTTGCAAAGAAAATCTAGGTTATATAGAATGTGAGATAACTTGCTTGTTTTTACAGATATAAATAAATTTTTATGGATGGTCCGTATTGGTGGTAGTACAGATCGAGGTAGCCATATTAAAGAAGCTGATTATTATACACCACAAGGTGAATTTCGTGTAGATAAAGATGGTTCACCAATATTACTCAACTGTCTAATGTATAAGATGTGCTATTATAGATTTGGTTCAGTTTATACCGAAGGAGGTAAGCTTTCTTCTTAATACTTTGATTGGTTTTTTCATCCCATCCGAACTACTAGACAGCTTTTCTTGTCAGGCCCTCCGTCCTGCTTCACTGACAAGGGCAAACCGCGACGGAAAATCTGAATCGGCCAATGCAGGGATCGAACACCCCGACCTCAAAGCTAGCGAGCCAGCGTCTTACCCACTTAGTCATGTGATCCCTATTGGTTAAAGGAGTACAAGTAGCAAGTGAGGAAGTTTAAAACTGTGTTGGTCATATTCTTTCAATAGCATAATTAGACTGGAACTACACAGGACACAAATCTAAGCTACATGGTTGCAATTTTATTGCAGAGCAACACAATGACTATTTCTTACTGAGCAACACGATGACTATTTATTACTGAGCAACACGACTACTGTTTATTACTGAGCAACACGATGACTATTTATTACTGAGCAACACAACTACTGTTTATTACTGATCAACACATGACTTTATTACTGAGCAACATGATTACTGTTTATTACTGAGCAACCTGATTACTGTTTATTACTGAGCAACCTGATGACTGTTTATTACTGAGCAACACGATGACTGTTTATTACTGAGCAACACGATGACTATTTATTACTGAGCAACATGATTACTGTTTATTACTGAGCAACACGATGAATGTTTATTACTGAGCAACCTGATGTCTCTTACTGAGCAACATGATGAATGTTTATTACTGAGCAACACGATGACTATTTATTACTGAGGCAACATGATTACTGTTTATTACTGAGCAACACATGACTTTATTACTAAAGAGTAAATATCTAAGGTATTGTGTCCTGTGTGTGTATTGGTATTTGTCAAACTTTACAAAGAATGTTTCGCAAGATCTTTTACGACAAAATCCTGTGCTCTACGTAGAATATAAAACTTTCAAAATTCATTCTGAATAAAAACCATGAAAGAGTAATTTAGTACTCCTATCTGAATATCTGTAGAAAATGAGGACGTTAAGACCAATTTCATTTCATTTGTTTTTATTTTCAGGTAAACCAACTGGTTATGACAGAGTACGAAATACAGAAATCGGAAATAAAGATTTCGAACTTGAAGTTTTGGAAGAAGCATACACAACAGAACATTGGTTGGTTCGAATTTACAAAGTCAAAAATTTAGAAAATCGTGGAATTTAAATTTCATTTTGAAACATTCATTTGTAGAATTGTTATATTTTCATTGCACATCTTTTAATGTCAATCTATTGAAATACTTATAATAAAGTCTCTTTTTTTTAATGTTTAAAGTGTTTTTAAAAATTTTGTTCACAGATATCAAATATTTACTATCTCTGCATTTGATATTCAGTATTGCTCCCTATTAAAGTGTATTCTTTTGATAATTATTTTTTATTTTGGTTCTGTCTGTCCTGTTTTGATCTGAGAAAGTTACTTAGAATTTTTCTGCCATATTTTCCCCGTTTCAGTGGTGCTAGATGGAGCAAATGGCAAACACTGTGTACACAATAGTCTGTAAAAGATCCTTTGACAATTGGAATTTGAAATATGAGTAGGCCGTAGCGGTGCTTTCCGAGCAAAATTTCCCTTATAGCATATTGTAAGCGTGTAAAAGTTTGAAATCAGTAAAAACTAATAACTTATGTTGCTTAGGATCATAAATTTACCATCTGGGATTTGGTTATGATAAATCACTAGGTATAGATTTTCCCCCACCGCCATATGGATATCTGAGGTGTTATGTAGTAGCCAAGGTTTGTCTTTCATTATCCTGCAATTGGAATATAATGCCATTGGCCTAAGATAAAATGCATCGGTTAGTGCTGTAGATCGGAGGGCCTTGCAGGGGAAGTGTATATTCGTCCCATGCCCCCCCCCCCCCAAAGTCCTGTGTACACATTGGCGTGCACGTAAAAGAACCCTTGGCAGTTGTATTTTGATAAAAATGTAGGTAATAGCGCAGCTGTACGGGCAAAATTTCCCTCATAGCACAGTGCATGGCGTATGCCCGTCTTCTTTAGCCTGGTCGAAGCAGACGGTAGGATGTTAAACCCATTTAATTGCATTGGCCCTATAAGTTTCTGCACCAGTCGGACTAATGAAGACAGGCTCTGTCCTTCATTGAATTCTAATGTCAACCGTTATTTTACACTCACTAAGCTAATGCCGATAAACTTTCTATGACAATACCCGGATCGAAACCGAGGGCCTTGAGTAGAAGCCACCGCCTTACTCTGATGTTACGTAAATGGAAACAACATCGCAACGATCTATTAGCTAATAATACCGATTCCCTGTTTGGTTGCACGTTGCATTACAAGGAGTAGGGTGGCCTGTCGAACTACGCGTGTTTTCGGCGGGTCCTCCGCTATACTACTACTACCTGGTACGTTAACGTCTGCTTCCACATAAGTGATATCACAGCGATATCCGCCGACTGCTAAATACCTCGACGCAAGCATATTATCGAAATAAAATTTAACCATATTATTATGTTAGTCTCGCTCTCTCTGTCCCTCTTTATAAATAGGTATTGACCTTAAATTAAAAATAATTTAAATCTATGTCAGACAATATTTTATTTAACCTTTTCAAGGACGGTTGATTGACAGTTTGTTGTGTCTGAAACAGTGACGCATGACCCCGTTTATTTGACACTAACAATAACAACAGCATATCATGAAGGAACGACGCCTTGGTGTAATATCCTGGATTGTGTTCGAGGGGCACACATCTATAAAATATGTTTTATTATGTAATTACTATTTCCCCGCAATAAAAAAATTGGTTCACTAAATGTCGCCTTCTTTAAGTCGGAAGTTCACTAAACCATTGCGGTAAAAGGACAGGTTGCAGCGTGCTGGTTACATAAAATCATGAAATTAGCACACTAATTAGTGTCCGATTTACCAGTCGATTGCATCACCTTTCATGTCACATGATTAAAAATGGCGGCGTCTATGTCATCAAACAATCACGTGCCTTCTGGATATGATTGGCTAATGGATTCAACAGTCGGCCGAATGCTTTGGCGAAGTGGACACACCAGGCGAATATAATTCGGGCGAAAAAAATATTCGGCCGAATATATCAAACCTGTTTGATTCGGGCGAATCATTCGACCGAATGACAGTGGACACACTACGCGAATTTCGACGCCAAATCATTCGGCTAGTGTATCCGCCGCTGTAAGAGGGGCGCGATGGCGAACTTTGAGTCACGGTTTTGAGTTTTTGAACCCCTTCGCAAATGGCAAATAATCATGATTCTAAACCAGTATCAAACATATACCGTGGGTTAGATATGCGCAAATCGACTCTAGCCTGTTGCACACAGCCCCGGCTGCACTTGGTAGCCCCCCCCCCCCCGCACGTACATATAAATATTGTTTTGGGGGGATCCAGACGGGTGGCTGTAGTACATGTAAGGTATCGCTGTTACTCTGTTAGTTTTTAACTACAAACAATCTGACTAAAATACAGATCTATATTTGGTTTCGTATTTTTGAACACTTTTGATGACCTACACTACATGAAGATCCGACTGGGAGGTCGTGTCAGGGATCGTACGAGCGGCTTTTGACCCTATTACGTCTGACATTGACTAATCAATCAGCGTTGACGTTGCTAGTGGTTTACCCACAGTTACGTACATGGCACGCCAAGAACTCGCCGAAATACAGGCCGTTTCTTTGGCTATTCTCTCACTTCCACCAAAAACTCCGGTAATATACATGTAGCAACTTATCCAGATCCCAGCGTAAATAAAGACCAGTAAAACGAACTATAAAATACGAAACGAATAGGATCTGTGTTTCAATCAGATTGATTCGAAAACGTTTAAACATTCGACTAATAGGGAAACTGCCATGGATGCTATTACATGTAGACTACTCAATATTAAGTGTTCCAATTATGTGGGCGCACTATTGCTTTGATTACACCGGACCACGGGTTTTAGTCCCATTCGAACCACCAGCCATTTTTCTTTTTCAGACCCTAGTCCCTGTACCATTAGCCACGCTGAAACATATACTATTCAAAAAAGTAAGGGATATTTGATTTTGGGGACATAATACTAAAATATGCAAATGACTACGAAAAAAGTCACATGTGACGCCCAAACGCACCAATAGCTACCGCACGGAATGCAGGTGATGCTTGGGATCATCATGGGGGTCCAACCCAAGATTTGCAATACTCTGACTTTGAATGTTACAGTCATTGTGACATTGAATTCCAGGGTGGAAACATCAGTTTAATTGTTTTAGTGACCAGAACACAAATTTTGATATGCGTCGGCTTACCCAAAATGAAAGGTTACGTGCCCTTGGCATGCTATTGATCGGCACAACACAGGCGGTTGTGGCGCTGACGATGTATGTTTCTCAGTCTGTCATAAGCAGGCTATGGTCCAGATACCGTGATACAGGACAGACCACGCTCAGGTCGACCAAGGGCGACAACTCAAGCCCAGGATCGATTTATCCGTACCCTGGCCTTGAGAAATCGTGTCATCACAGCAAATCAGATCAGCGCTCGTCTTCAAACAGACACTGGTGTGAGAGTGAGAGGCTCGACTCCATAGGGGTCACCTTCGCGCCCGACGTCCTCGCGTGACCCCTTGTTTGAGGGATCATCACATTCAGGCAAGACATCGTTGGTGTAGGGATCGTCAACACTGGGATAGTCGACGCTGGAGCGAAGTGATGTTTTCAGATGAGTCAAGGTTCAGTGTTGATTTTTTGGACAGACGTAGGAGGGTGTGGCGTCATGGAAACGAGCGCTTCCAAGACGTTAACATCATCAGTCATGACCGATTTGGGGGTGGCTCTGTTATGGTGTGAGGAGGCAGCACTGTTGCTGGAAGAACGGCTTTACATGTTGTTGCAGGGCGTGTTACAGGCCAGTACTACCGGGACAACATCTTGGCAGTCCATGTTGTGCCGTTCGCACGACTTCATGGTCGCCGTTTCATCTTCCAGGATGATAATGCAAGATGTCACAGGGCCAGGATCGTTACAGGTTACCTATAACAACAGAACATCACCACATTACCTTTGCCAGCACTGAGTCCCAACCTCTCCCTCACGTCAACGTCAACAACGTCCTGCCAATGTCCAAGAACTTACTGCTGCGTTGCAACAGGAATGGTACAATCTGGACCAAAATGACCTTAGACGTCTCATTAGGAGTATGCCACGTCGGATCAATGCTTGTTTGGCGGATTTACCCGTTACTGACTTTGTTGTGATGCTGTGGTAACTTTGCTGTTTGACCCCGGGTATCATTTTACCCCTATATGGTCAGTCTGTGCCTTACTTAGTCTAACGATCATTTGGAATAAATCGATGAATGTGAACTTCATTTCATTTTGTAATTTTTTTCTTAGTCAGTTTCATTAGGTGACTTTAATAACACTTAAAAATCAAATACCCCTACTTTTTTGGAATAGTATAATATATCGAGGAACTTGCTCTGCCTAGACCGGCGAACACTACTATCTAAAGTATAATTTTATATCGAGGAAAAAATTGAACACCAAAAAGTAAAAAAAAGAATGCTTTACATTTAAAAAGAAAGAAAAAAAAACCTTTATAATTATTGTTTTTTTCCGGGGTTTGTTTTATTTTAAAAGAACAACGAAGGTTAACATTACAAAACAAAACATAATATGCGCACGGCTGTAGATTTCCTGCATGAACAAAGCTAAGAAATATTTTCAAGTACAGGAAAATGCTTATCATTCATACTTCCGTACAGCCAATCTAACAATTATTGTTTTAAATTGTTTATAACTTGAGAATAATAACACCGATGAATACAATTCAATGTAAACAAATTTTAAAAAAAAAAAAAAAAATTCAATAATCGGACTAATATGGACAGAGCCATGTTGTACATTTTTAATAAGCTTAGTGTATTTAGATGCCATATGTTTCGCCACTAGGCTACTCAATGCATGCCCCAACCATGACATTACCCGACTTAAATCTGAATTAAAATGGGGTTTAACGTACTACCTATCGCATCAGTCTGGTTAATGAAGATAGGACATACGAAATGTTGTTTTCCGTGAGATCGATTTCGCCAGGTTAATGGCATTCCCGCCTACTTTTCATCGAATTTTAACTGCCCTGAAAACACGGGTGGGTCTCGGTTTTTGTTTCACCCGGAAGACTAGACGTATAATTTATTATGTACGTATGTAATTATATGTTAACAAGTATTATTTAATGACACGCCTTATTATCTAAAGCGCACGTGTTTTACCACTCCGCCAACCAAATCTCCGCTTACCACTGAACATGTACCTATATTTACGTGATTTTATCTTCCGAATCCGAATTGCCGGTTGAACGTGACAAGGAGTAGGATCGTCTGTCCTACGTCGTGGGTTTTCTCCGGGTCCTCCGATTTCCTTCCAGTGCTAAAGACCCTACGCGCAAGCGAATTATTGAAATAAAATTAAACCCGAAATGACAAGGTTTGTATCAAGTGGATACTACACTCTTTCTCTCTCTTTCTCCTTCTCGCTCTCTCTACCTCACTCTCTTCCGAATCCAAATAATTTATTGTGTACTTATGTAATTATAATTTAATAAACATGTGTTTAAATCAATAGACGAATAATCATATAAAAGTATGACGTTATTGTGATCGGATGTGATAACTGTCTTACATTCATGAATTAAAACTTAATTTGAAACCAAATCTAACAGTTACTTTTTACGAAGGCGGTGGCGTACCCGAAACTGTGTTTTGCACTTGCGTTATAGAGACGCGTGACGAATAAACCAGACGACATTCGATCGTTCAAAAAGTAAAATAAGATCACAAACTTTGACGGATCTTGAAAATATAACAAGTGCGTTAGCATGTAAAGATAAATAAGTGGGAAATAGTAGAGCTCCCTGCGGAGTTTCCTTTGTGATGGACTATATAACTAAGTACACGAATCATTGTAAGGTGTATATAAGTTAATAATGTAGGTGTTGGACTTCCCTATCATAACATGGGCTGTGGTCAAAGGAATATACTACTTGCCATTTGTTTGACAGTCTTTTAAGTTTCTGCGCCAATGATAAGACTCCTTTGGATTGATCATAAACACAATGCACTGGAAATTTATAATCTTTAATCTAGGTAAGTCAGAATTGTTTTTTTTTTTATGTTAATCAAGGTTGCCCGAAAATGATTGATCGTAAAAATGTGATGCGATCGGAAAATGGTTTTGAAATTGACGCATATACTAATGGTTTTGTGGAGAACAAATTTATATAAACTGTATTTAGTTAATATTTTTGTTTTATATTAATCACAGTTGCCTCAAAAATATCTAAAGTAATAATATATGATCTGATCGGGAAATTGTTTTAAAATATATATAGCCGTCGCCTACATTCTTTTAGATTGACGTAGAAAACAAAAAAAAAAATGTTCAAAAGATTAAATCGTGTAGGGAATGCAGCGTTCATATGTGGTGGGAAGTTGCTCGGATGTACATAATATATCAATTTTTAAAATTGTTTTCCATTTTATCTTATTTATGAAAAAGTATTTTAGTCACGTTGTATGTATTTTTGCAGGGATGGTCGCCCAAATTGCAGTTAGTCTCATTTTTAACAGGGCCGGGCGGAGGTGTGTATTCTATGTTATTTTATCATTAATTCAGGGAGAGAGAGAGAGAGAGGGGGGGGGGTTGTTGGGGTTATTTCGGGACTAACATATTATACAATTCAATACAACAAAATTTAGCCCCCAGGACCTATAGAATACCCACGAAGTTAGGCAGGTGACCCTACTCTCTGGCACGCACGAACTCGGGATCGAAAGCAGACCACTTGACTCAATGACATATCATATAATCTGAAGCACACGCATTAGACCCCCCACCCCCTCTTATTATTAATACTTGAAATCGAAACAGAGGTAAACATTATTTTAATCTTTTATATTGAAAAAATGTGTTGTTTTTTTGGAAACGGCTAAAATCAGTATGTTCATAAATATATCAAAATACGAAAGTATGTAGTTCAGGTGATAAAGCCCTATTCGTGACATGCGCGATTTATAAAAAAAAAGCACATCCACCAACAGTGTCGGTAAACAACCGTGGGCCTGAAAAGAAATGACATAAAACAGGGTTTACCGTCTTACATTAATCTGCTGATGAAGACGAGCATTCAGGAGCTATGAGGAAATTTTTGCCCGGTCAGCCTACTGCCTACTCTCATTGTCAACGGGTCTTTAACGTGCTGGCAATGCTATACACAAGACATACATATTTTTTTGTAACACTGAAATTACATAACTCACTGTTCACTTCTACACCCTACCTCCTACATCACTTCTAAAGGGGGAACCAGGCCGGAGAGTTACGAGGAACTCTCTCGGCTAACAAGGGGTGGAACTCGTGACGCAATATGTAGTAAGCCACAAAGGCTATTGAATACTACCGCTTGGTGTTTTGTCACGACATATTTTAAACTGATTCAGCCTATTTCCCTACATAGATATGGTCGAATTTACAGAAGAGCTGTTATACCATTGCGGTTAAGGTATCTGTGGGTAGGTGACCAAGGAGAGATAAGAACTATACCAGGACCTGACCCTAAAATAATGGTAGCCGCAACTCAACAAACATCAAGAGTAGCTCATTATAAGGTAATTTAGAAATACTTAAAGGCTTTGAGCAAAGGAATCTGACCTTCTATCAGTATATATATGCATACACCATGTCGTACTTTTATTATTTTTTGTCTGGTACGACATGGTGTATGCATATATATATACGGATAGAAGGTCAGATTCCTGTGTTTTGAGCGAGCTTTTATCAGTTATCACTTATCACTACAACTTGATTTCGTAAATTAATTTTTCAGTTTTCAAACTTCTATCTAGGACAGCTGCCTAGTCGTTCGGATGGGACGAAAAACCAAGGTCCTGTGTTCACATTGGAGTGGACGTAAAAGATCCCTTGGCAGTTGGAATTCGATATAAGAGGAGGTCGTAGCGTCGCTGCCCGGGCAAAACTTCCCTCATATCACACTGTATGGCGTATGCCCGTCTTCCAATAGGTGCATAATAGTAGGTGCATAATAGTAGGACGTTAAACCCAATTTTCTTATTTCTTATGTTTTTCTTATTGAGACAGGCTTGTGTCATTGCAGGCTTCGGATTTTATAAAATTCCTGAGTTATCCGCTAGGCCTCACTCAAAACTTATCTCCACGCATGAACACGACGACTCTGCTTAAACATATTAGAGACTTTTGGCAAGTGGAATTTTCTCCACCCGTATCGTCATGTGATACGTTGCATCAAGGTAGTATTAGAGTTTGGGCAGATTTTCGTGACACGCACGTATAGGTAGCTGAGATGAGCTTAGTTCTATTTACAGCATGATGGCCGTTATCTACCAGGATCAACATCTGTACTAGTCAAGTGCCTAGCCATCAAATTACTGGAGGGAGTAAGATGGCTAGGCCCACCACTTCCGCGTCTAAAAGAAGCAAAACATACGGTAAAAAGGCAAGGTTGTTAAACGGACATTTTCCGTATATAAGCTGTTCAATACGTGCCGCCGTATCACGTATGAGAAATACACACGCATTGTTGACGTCACACGCAAAATCGATAAGGATACGCGATACCGACCAGGAATTTACTCTTGCCAAAAGTCTCTAATGTCTGTTGATTCTCACGTAGGTTGCAATACAACGGAATATTGTCATTACATTACAGGCGGCTTTAGTAACAAGTTTGGTGACACGTCACATGCCAGGTTCTGTATTAGACGCCTTATCAACAAATAATGGTTCAGTAGGAGTTTTTGCAGCAACCGAACGTCTAAGTGTTTGGCCTGAATACGCTGATCATAGAGATTCCGTCCAGTGTCAAGGTAAAAAAAACCCGTAAAAATCATTGCTCTAATGATTGGATAAAATAAATGATCACAGTGGATAAAAACTACTTTAGATAACAGAACAATTTGTGATGAGGTACCGTAGCAACATCCCTACAAAAAACATATGACAATAGTTAACTTGTAGCAAATAAATATTTTAAGATGTTAACTATGCATACACATTAGTTTACCTACTAATTTAATAGGGAAATATTTCGGCAATTCTTTAATACCAGTGAAAAAAATAATATAATACGTCGAATACGGAAAAGTATATACACAATAGACTAAAACAAATAGAAGATATTATATGTACAATCAAAAAAAAAAACAAACAATGAACGGATAAATGTGCTGATTACACTATTTTGCTCGAATACACTATTTTGCCTATAACGTTTTTTAGGACTTAGAATTCTGTCTTATGGTTTGGATTGTTCGTACTTGGTTTTTATTTTTTGACCACAGTCTGGCAGTTGTTGAATTATAGGTTATTGTCCAATTTAACTCCCAATGGACTAAGTGGGGGGGGGGGATGCTCACACGGCGATGATAAGAATAACAAAAGAGTTAAACATGCATTATGCAAGAGCTAAATCCGCCCATTGGAGTACTTTCTTTATGACTGAAATGTTATCTGAATTATTAATTAGACATTAATGAACTTATCCAAAGCATAATCAACTCTCTATGGCATCGCTAGTCTGCGATTTTTAGTGGATTATGATCCGATTTACTGCCTTTGCTTCACGGGTTATCCATTAAAAATGCTTTTATTGTACCGACTGTAGTATTGATGATCGAGGCTAGGTGGAAATTTCAAACGCTTAATTCTCGGTTCATAGTGGATCAATATGACTGAAATTTTCAGCAAATTGTTTTTACATTATGTAGGTTTTAACGATTATAGTGATAACTGCCAACTCGTTATCTAATCTCCAATAATGTATCTTTATATGGATATCCCGTCTTCAGTTAGCCCAGGTACGGTGCTTAAGCGTAGGACTTTAAACCCCATTTCATCCATCATCATCATTTTATGGATATGATATATCGTCGACTTATTTGGAAAGTAGGTATGTTTGGATTCTTTGGTCTCTTTTAGGTAAGGGGAGTGGATGGTTAAATGGTTAGCGTGTGCGCTCTGTAACATAATCCCCGGTTGTGCGTGGCAAGAAGTAGGGTCGCCTGTCCAAGCTCGTGGGTTTTCTCCGAGTACTCCGATTTCCTCCCACTGCTAAAGACCCCTACGCGCAAGCGAATTATTGAAATAAATTTAGACCATATGTAAGCCTCGAAATGACCTAGTTTGTGTCGAGTGGACGTAAAACTCCATTTCTCCCTCTTTCAGGTAAATGTAGTGGTGTTTGTTCTATAACTTGTTTAAGTGATGGCAGAAAAATAGATAATCTGGTCGGTATGGGCAGTCAGATGGCAGTCGTCAGAGAAGATAACCTATTGTGTTTACCCCAAGACCCTTACAGACACCGAGAAAATATTCTTGTACACGAATTTGCTCACACCATCAGTTATTATTTATCAACAAGACTAAGAACGAAGGTAAATTATCTAAATTACTGCCCTTGGGCCGGTTGTTCAAAGCTCCGTTATCTTTTAACGATCCGTTAACTTTAACGGAGAGAAAGGTTGTTGCTTGAAATAAAAGCCCCAAACATTGGGTGGTGCAAATTTTCCTACAGATTTATGCTAAAATTTCTAAAGGAAAAAATAAAGTATTCTATAGTGTTTTTTGTAGTAAATTTAACAAACAACACGTTACCAAGAAACGTCCGTTAGAGTTTAACGGATCGTTAAAATAACTTAGCTTTGAGCAACCGGAGCAACCGGAGCAACCGACCCCAGGTATGTTACGAGATATATTAGTTTGGATATTTCGGCAATTTCCGTAAAACAACACAACGGGATGTGTTATAGCTAATTGTTTTCAGTGAACTGGAAATAGACTTCCTTATATGGTATATAATTACTGTTTATTACCGAGCAAATTTTCGACAAAAAACATTTTCAAGCTCTACTACATTTAAATCAATCCCGTGGTTTCCATTCGCTTCGTCAAGTAGCGGCACTGACGACTGATTCAATTAATAAATGATTGATTCGGGGGACAAAGAATTATTGTCAACAAGAAAAGCAGAAGAGAACGCGAGCAGCGATTAGCTCTTGTATCATGGGAACTTCTAAAAGTTAAAGCCCACTGCAAATTTGGTCAGTGAACACAAGATGAAAACAGGGGTGTGGCCAACCCTAACCCTACTCATAACCCGAAATCTAGTCCTAACCCTAACCCACAATCTCGCCAACATTCGCCTGCCCTAACTCTAATTTACATCCCGTGACCTTGACAAAATCTGCAGTGGGCCTTAACTTAGAATGCTTTGTGAAACCGGGCCTTGTTGTTATTCTTTGGTGCGACGCGCTTTGAAAAAAGCCACGGCTTCGCTTATACACGTAATTTTTATTTCAATAATTCGCTTGCGCGTATGTGACATGGAGGTAGGGGCGCCTTCTCAACCTCGTGGGTTTCCTCCGGGCACTCCGGTTTCCTCCCACTTCTAAAGACCCATACGCGCAAGCGAATTATTGAAATAAAAATTGAAAACCATACGTTAGTCCCAAAAAGGACCTAGTTTGTGTCGAGTGGACGTTAAACCCCATTTCTCTCTCTCTTTCTCTCGCCACATGACACTTGGCATGCGTGTGCCTTTGACAATATCCCTTCGATTAGCGAGCTTCGGTTTGGGTTTATCTTCTTGCCCATAATACGACGGTTCTTGTTATATCTATAGTACAGTATTATGTTGTGTATATATTTAAGATTAAAGCCGCGTATATTCATGCTAAAAGAAACAGACTGTGGAACTTATCATCCTATGCGATGAGTCACCATCTGGAATATTTTGCTGAAGCTACTGCAGCATTTTTTATGGTATCTAGAAGAGGTAGTGCTGGTGACATGAACAAGTAAGTGAACTTTTAAACAAGTGGATTTAGATAGTAAGACACAGGCTCTATTTCGTTAAGTTTTCTGTACTTTAATTTCGGCGCCACGACAGTATGGCATCTGCAAGTATTTTGTATTTAAAATAAATTACTTTCACTTTATTGTATAAGATGTTAGCAAATATTGAGTCGAGCTGCGAACGAGGTATGCACTGACTTATGCCAGACCTCTGTAGCGACGAAAAGAAGAAAAGGCAAGACAAGCTAAATATAAATAGTTTACACCTGACAAGCTTCCCACCCAGGGCCGAATCTAGAGGGTTGCAGAGGGTACATTGCACCCCCAGAAAAATAAGACGACCCCTCACCTCTACAAAAAATTGACAATCTTTTAATTATAAAACACTTGATTATGATTAATATCAGTAACTTGGGTATTATATTGGCGTCCCACCAATCTGCTGCACCCCCACTTTTAAAATCCTACATACTTCCCTGGTCCCATCTACCCCCATCCCCGGAGCAAACCGTCCAGATCCGTACCCCCAACCCCTCCCACTAGTAAACCGACCAGATCCATAATCAGTTAAGGCCACCGTTGCTTTCTAGGTTTTTTTTAGTTCGTACCTAGTTGAGGCTTCAGCAAGTGAGTGTCGTGGCCGAACATGCGCCCGCTTGTATTGGTATCGTGGGTACGGATAGAAAGCCACACAGATGCAACGGGTTATATACGTTTTCAATACAACAATGTCTGAAATACTATAATATTATAACTTGTTCATACGTCAGCTCATATAGTTATTATCCCATGTTAAATTTATGTATGTATACTATATATATATATATGTTTAGGTGTGGTGCAACTTACTGTCGAACCGAAATGGACGCCAGAAATCAAATGAAACTAATTGATCCACAACTATATGCTATTCTTTCTGAAGTTTACACGGACAAAAACCCAGATCAAAACAGCAAATTAAAAATATGTATTTAAGTCATAATTTTATAATATTATTTAATTTTTATATATAACTTTGTTTTCATTTCCTTATTCATAATAAAAAAAAATATTTTGTTTCATTAATAATATTTGTTTTAAAAATAGTTTTGATATTTCATTTATGTAAGTCACAAATTGTCATTGTTGTATCACATATTTTTACTGTTCAATTTCACACGCGAACCATTTTTACGTTTGAAATAAAAAAGTTTATTTAAAAACAATTGCAATTTCATTCTCTGATTTAATGTAAAAGAGATACTATACAGATGATAGGAGTTTGTTATTAACAAATCGTATACGCATATTTCCTTAAATTTTAATGATTTTTGCATAATGTCCTCCTACACTTCTCAACATTGCCACCTGCCTGTCTCAAATAAAATGTGTTTAACGTCCGACTGTTCAGCCTCGAACTGTTCTGAAGAAGACGAGCATAAGCCATACAGGGTGATATGAGGGGAATTTTGCCCGGACACCGCCACTACGGCCTAGTCTTATCGGGGTGCCAAAGGATCTTTTACGTGCACGCAAATGTGTACACGGGATCTCGGGTTCATACAGCCTGTCATTGAGTCAACTTGCGTGGTTTCGAATCCTCGGTTGTACGTGACAAGGAGTAGGGTCGCATGTCCAACCTCGTGGGTTTCTCCGGATCCCCCGGTTTCCTCCCGCTGCTAAAGACCCCTACGCGCAAGCGAATTATTCAAATTAAATTAAACCATATGTCAGTCCCGCAATGGCATAGTCTGTGTCGAGTGGACGTTAAACCCCATCTCTCTCTCTCTCTTAAGGAAGAAACGAACTGAACAGAATATGCCAAATCTGTAGTTACTATTTAGTTAATACATAAAACATTATTTCTATTGTTTACCTGAAGGTTTAGCTTAGGTTAACATTAATAATTTACACTTGTACAGCAAATGGTTTATCATGTGTCATATTGACAACGTGGGATTACGCTGTTGTAGAGCGTATGTTTTGCGGCTTATAATAATAATGAAATGAAATGGGTTTAACGTCCTACAACCGGGGCTAACGAAGATGGGCATACTCTACGACTCGCTGTCGGAGCATGACGTATACAGTTGGTAACATTGTATCGAAACAGGCTGCGATAAGTTGGTAACGACGTATCAAAACAAGTTGCGATAATTTGGTAACACATATCGCGGGTTACGATTACACCGAAATACGACATATTCTAGTTACGATGTAACTCACTTCCGCCATGACAATAGTCAGTCAATAAGCCTACAGTACTATTGATGTCTTAGCACGCCCATTAATCATAAGTCGTGCGCCTATATGTAACATTGCAGTGCTCACCCAAGCATGGTCTTGAATGCCTATTTGGTGCCAATTATTGGTAGTTTGTATTCCTAACTGAAGCAAACAAATCAGTAACTTAATGCACATGTGCACAAGCGTATATCTATGACCCATGCAGCTTTCCGTACTTTAATTTCAAGGAATTTGTAATTGGACACCTCTGTAGTTTACCGGTAGCACTGGCGATTCCTTCTAATTTCGAAGTAACAAAGGCGTTACTTTTCTTAGTTTTATTAGGACTTAATGTAGGTATATATTCATGGCTTGTATCAAGGTTGTTGGGAACTATTTACTAACATACATTCTTTTATTATATTTGCACACGGGTCATATTAGTTGTCTTAAGGAATTTAGGATCAGAAGTTCACGTTAACCCGCATTCGGTTAGTTTATACACGTATATTTATGTATGGTAGAACGTACACATCATATTCTGCCTAATAATAGCTGGAGGCTAATAATCGTCACACCATTATTTCGAACTCGTGGTTTCTCATAGACGAACATTAACACTCCACAAGAATATGACAATCCAAATAGTTATGTTTTTCATTCCGCTTAAATATTTTTATTCACGTTTTGTTTCGCCTTTTAGTTTCCGTATAATAAAAGAAAGCACAAATGCATGAAGTCACAGTGACATCTGTATGTTAGTATGTTAAAGTTGAATTATGTAATATTAAGATCAAGAAGTCGCAGTTCGTATTATAATAGTTAACAAATAGATTATAATGAAAAGGGAATAATATATCTAATTACTTTATTATGCGGGTGGTTATGTTCGTTTGACGAATACCGTAGACCCGATACCATTACTACCGTTGTTATTATACTAAACAAAGATTACAAACATTTTAAAGCTAAATTATAAATTGCAGATAGTGTTTAAATCCGTTGAAAATCACAACCAACCGATGGCCTAGACAGTTGATTTGGGGCTTGACATGTGCATAAATGTCTAATCAATCATTTATATGATTTTTGAGGCCAAACGAAAGATTTGCGATAGGCAGATTTATTTGTTACATAATGCATCTTTAAGAACTATAATATTTTAATTAGTTAACGTGGAACATTTTCAAAGCGATAATTTCAGATTTTCTAAGAAAGTCAAAACATAAATATTTTTATGTCTTTTGCTAAATAGGTTATCAACTCACTATTATACGACCATGGGCATTATTTCCCACAATTAAAAATCATTGACACAGGAAATAATAACACAAGTACCTCCTTTGTTTCCCCATAAACTCCATGCATACGCTATATTCAAACGTTGGAATTTGCAATTTAAAATGATATTTTTGCCAATTTCTAATCTGGCAATAGTGAATTATAGGATTAATAGTATTATTCTTTAACAAGGTAGGACTGTGGATACCATCATATTTTAAGACTTTATTATTAATACATTTAAAATATATAACTATGAAATAGTAGCTTTAAATAAAGGGATACTGCATCCATATATTTTACACACCTCTGATGAGATGACGGCAATATGTGAAATAGTCTTTCATCTTTCGCTTTAAAAAAAAAATAATTAAATGAAATAACATTCGTTGTATCTGAAAACAATATATTACTTTGACTACAATATCAATCATCATTTAGAATCGACCTTCCAGATAGACGAACTATTTTTTACACTATCAGCATCATCGCCACGATTCCGGAAAGATTAATTAATATATCGCCATGATCACAATTGTTATTTGTAATGACCCCTCAACAGATTTAACTGTGATAATACAGACCTCACTTTGTGACTATATTCTTAATTATGTGGTGTAAACTGTCAGAAAAACGGCTGTGACCAAGCAATATATATCATCAGGGGCCGCGGAGCCGGGGGGGGGGGGGGCTAAGGGGGCTTTAGCCCCGGCAATAATTTTTAATAGTGAAAAATAAAATGTCGCTAAAGCTCAAAAAGGCGAAAAAAGGTTAGGGTGGGGGTGGGGGGTATGGGTGTGGTGCTTAGTGGGGGCGGCCACATTGCGTGAGTTGTTGTCAGTAGCCCCCTCCCCGAACCGGGGCCACTCCGCGGCCGCTGTATATCATTCATTAAAACATCAGACATAATGTAGGTTGGTTAAATACCGTTAGTTAAATAGTCTAGTCAATCTGTGTCGGGTGTGCCCCCCTAAAAACATCACTGCCCCTCCACAGCAAGCAAACTGGCTACGGGCCTGTAACCCCCATAGCACAATGTATAAGGGAGAAAAGAAATAGGACGTTAATCTCCATTTCATTTAATTAAATTTCAATTATGTAAAATGTACAGAGACCTGCTTATTGTCTGAATCGATTTGGCATAGGGCCACATAGGCCCAGTCTGCTCTTCAATTCAATTTCACTTGAAAGAAATAAAACATTGTTTATTCTTATTAACAAAAAAAAAAGAGATTCATTGTTTATGTACTGTTTTAAACGAATTAGCAACGCCTATATTCTTAAAAATGATATTACAAATTATATTTTAACACAGGGTTTTAAATAAGGTTTGTTTAAATGATATTTACTATATTTTATCAAAGTAAGATTTTATATTAGTTCATTTCGTAGATACGATGATAATGACGTGTTCAAATAAATTAATTAGATACCTCATAAATTCTTTTGAATTATAAATTTCCGTTTGTCTTTTAAGCTACACAAAAAGTAAACGTCATTCAAACAGTTATTTGAAGTTTTAAGCTCTTTGTGGTCTGATAAAAGAAGTAAATCAATTTTTAAAGTAAAAACTTATTATTTCAAGGTTAGGTCACACGTCATATATATGTCATCCACACACATACATACATACATACATACACATATGCCTGTTTAATGAAAATATTTAGATTTGGTAACTGTACCACGTGATCTGTTACGGATACCTCAATTATATCCTAGACGAAGTTAGAAACATCACGTTGTTGAACTAGGGATTGACATTACTTTCGTGTGATATTTATACAAAGTCAAGTAAAAAGTGCGATCTGCTGAAATGGAGAAACAACACGCTATGATGTTAATGTTATTGTTTGTCACTGTACTAGGCAGAGGTAAGTAAAACATGTTTTGTATATCATTTTTATCAATAGGGTTATATCAGCTAATCATTTATAACGGTGTTTTTTTTAGTACTGCAGCGGTAGTATTTTGTATAATCTATTCTGTATAATCTTTCTTTATTTAATCAATCATTCAATTATATGCATAATTTTCTTTTTTAAATTTGACACGGGGAGCAAATGATCCTCCATTTAATCGTCGTTCGTTACTGGAGGAGGGGGGGGGGCGAAGGTAACGTCAACTTCCATCCAGGGTGATATCGTCTTTAAACCCTGTCTAAAGAAGTCCGAACTTTAGTATTTCCCACCCGGCATATTCCACATATCTAGGCATAGGTGACCTATCTCCGACATCAATAACATCTTGAATGATCAAATCCCTAGCGACCGGGCAGGACGGCATCCATCTGTTGGTGTAAATACTTGAAAACGAATAGGCCCGTACATGTGTATTTAAGGTAGAGTTTACCCGTACGTGTAGGAATCTGGTAAAACAAGTTGTGAGATATATAATACTAGAATACTTAGCATGGATACGAGTTGTGAAGATGTGTCAGTGTTCTTTGTAATGTAACACCAGCGACACTCGTTAGTTGTATTTAATTCCCAGAATAATATCACAAAGAGAGAGAGAGAGAGAGAAGGGAGAGGGAGAGAGAGAGAGAGCGATATGGGGTTTATCGTCCACTCGACACAAACTAGGTCATTTCGGGACTAAATGGTTTAATTTAATTTCAATAACTCGCTTGCGCGTAGGGGTCTTTAGCAGTGGGGGAAACCGGAGGACCCGGGGAAATTCTACAAGACTGGACATACGACCCTACTCCTTGTCACGTACAACCGGAATATCACGAAGAAACCTGTAACTGAACGTCTAATCGTTGGGATTGGACGAAAACCGATCGCATGCTCGTACCTAGAGAGAGAGAGTGAGAGAGAGGGAGAGAGAGAGAGAGAGATGGGGTTTAATGTCCACTCAACACAACTAGGTTATTTCGGGGGACTAACACATGGTTTAATTTTTTTTCAATAATTCGCTTGTGCGTAGGGGTCTTTAGCAGTGGGAGAAAACCGAAATGCCCGGAGGAAACCCACGAGGTTGAACAAACCTAGAGAGCTCGAATTCGACTAAGAGTAGTAAGAGTAAATTCTAATGTGCAAGACTCCCCCCCCCCTCCTCCTTTACACCGAGCTCAGCTGCATAAAGAATGTAAATAAATACTTTACACGAGAAAAGTGTCACGGTCGTGTATTTTATCCTTTGTTAGCAGATAACGGGATGCGATGGGCATTCCAAGCGCGAGATAGCGATAATGAAACAGTTTCGGGTTACAGAGGACGTAAAGGACTCACCCACCCTCAAGAAGAATAAAATGAAATGAAATTTATATAAAGTATTTAAACAGCGTGGCAACGAGTTCCCTTTGCGCCATTTTCAATTCCCAATAACTCCATTGTAAACGTGTGAGCTGTAGAAGTTAATTTCCAAAGCATATTAATGTTTCCACATATGACAACAGTTATGGTGATGGAAATTGGAAAAACATGAAAATAACTTATAAAAAAAACATTGCATGCATTAGGCGCAGGGAAAGTTTGTGGTGATACATTTGCAATTTACCCCTGTGTAAAAGGGTGTCAAGGTCGCGAATACATACTTTGATAATTGTTCAAATACATACAAACTGGAAGTTCATGAACAGTGCAAATTCCCCTGTATTGTCATTGTGTGTGAATTTATGACTTGGCTATATATAAGTAGAGCACATTTCTTAAAGAGATAACACCCGACATATTTCCAACATAAAATGAAATGGGGTTATACGTGCTGCTTTTTGCAACAATTGGACTAATGAAGGCAGGCATACGTCGTGCAGTGTGCAATAATAAGGGAGAATTTACCCGGGCCGTGACATTGTCGTCAATACTATTCGTCGAGTGTCAAGTGGTTCTTTTACGTGCGGGTCAACGTGTACACGGGACCTTGGTTTTTCTCCCCACTCAAAAGACCAGACGATGTTACTGTTCTGGTCCTCCCTCCTGTACCACTTGCCGTAGTATATAATAGTTGCGCTTTTGTCGCACAATGGTTGAACCGTAAAAATAAAATAAAACCAAGTACGAACAATCCAAACCATTAGACAAAATTCGAAGTCCTAAAAACGGTATAGGCAAAAATGTGTAAAAACGCAAAATAGTGTAATCAGCATATGGACTGTTCACCGTGTACAAAATACAAAAATAGATCGACATTTTTTCTCACGTACAGCAACCTTTTCGTTTGGTTAGCAAACCGTTGATTTAACTTTTATCAACGGATATCCTTTGGAATCTACGACTTTTGATGTAAGTACGTTCATCCTGGCCAACTAGTCTTGTTCAAACAAACTTGATGTTAGTATCTATTAAATGTCAGGTGTCGAGGGCAATACCGAGTGAAGTCTGGACGTGAATCAGAAGGAGTCGGTAAATAATACGGTAACATTTGGTCGACAATCGGAATTCATCGATAAATTCCGATAATTTACGACGTGACGGTAATAATCCGAGAATATACGGACATGGGGGATTTTAAAAAAAAAAAATCCGTAAATTACTTTTTTTTCTTTTAGAGAATCCGACCTTTATGCATTACATGTAATTTAATTAGTAAACGAAGAAGTCTATCAAATTTCTACAATTTCCGTTAATCACTTCCTAGAATCATGGCACTTCTTTCAGTTTGTAGAATCCGATCTGTTTTCAATTTCTATGAATTTCAATAATTTGCCTTGATGACCCCTAGAGTATTATGTCCCCTTTGTTTGGCCAATCCTTTGACTTAGTTCTATATTTCTCTGCCCAGGTTAAGTAGAATGGTGAAATGTGAAAAGAGAATGACATTTTTAGTTAACAAAGGTCATTTCGGGATAATCATATGGTGAAAAAAATGATGAAATATATTATTTTCAACTGAGCTTTTAATGTTATGGGACTGGGCCTGAAGGGAGTTTGTCTCAAGGAGTAGTTACTTGGTCTCATTGGGAGATGGGGGGGGGGGCGGAGGTACAGAGATATTAGTCGAGAATTATATTGTATAGATTCGTTGGGTCGACCAGAGGAAACCATTTAATAGTTAGTGCAGGGGGACTGCGCCACATATGATTTACAAAAAGGACAAATACAACGACAAGACATCATACTCCGAAACAGCAAAAAAAAAAAAACAAAAAAAAAAAACAACAATTCAAAAATGAGTGAATGGATCCGGGGGCTAGCCGTAAGCGTCCACTGCGCTGTACAGTCCCGGGTCTGAAGCAACACAGACTTCACTCAAGATTGAACATATTTACTCGTACAAGAAAACGCACAAACAACCCAACACAAAGAAGCAAAGAACATGTAGACCGCCTCGGGAGGCAGTCGTCTGCTAACTGAATGGTGTGACGTAAATACGTCGTAATGTTATCAATGACGTCAATAGAATTTCTTAACAAAAAGGGCGATAATCAAGATTTAATAATGCTAAAAGCTATAAGTTTAAACAACCAATCAGAATTTTTAAGTTGTATAATTGCACAAAACATAATACTAAATACCCCATACAAGCAATGCAAAACAGGAATGTAGAAGAAAGCATACAATGTAAGTGTATTTATGAAGTAATAAAATAATAACAATAAGGGCGATAATCCAAACATGGCTACGTAACTATACAAATTAAACTAAATTAAATTGGATAATTATCCAATATGTACTCGGTTATATACTTATAAGAAATGTTAAACTTGGTATATTGACGAAACGGAAGTTTCGAAATTTCTTTAAATATGCGTAACTGTGTACCTCCTTTGGCAGTGCATTTCAAAAACAGGGATTTTATTCGGGAAAGAAACAGTTCTTTGTTGTTACATACGGTCAAAAATCGTAATGCCTGTGAATAGAAAACATTATATAGTGTTGTATCTGGTATGTTACTATAAATTGACGGATATTTTACTACTTCAAAACCGAATTTGTCCGTTTTGTCGAAAATACCAACATTAAATCTATTGTTAATGATATTGATGTCCAGGTCAAGAACAGATGCAATTTGGGTGCCGGAATTTTCTTTATTTAATATTAGTTCAGGGGGATATATTTCACTTTTATATTTATTGAAATTTCCATTATCATTGATGGGTGTTATGTCATCAATGTAACGGAAGGTGTAGTTAAAACTTTTAGCTACTTTGTAATCTGTTTTTCTTTTATGGTCCTGAAAATAGAATTCGTATTTATGTAAATGTGCATTTGCCATAAATGGGGCGGGGTCAGTTCCCATTGGTAAACCAATAGTTTGCTGTATTATCTGATCCCCAACCTCAAATATGGCATTGTCAATGAGAAAATGTATTATGTTTTGAAATTTTTCTTTATCAAAAATTACAGTTTCGGCATTGCGAGGTTTTATAATCCATCTAGCATCTTGAGAGTAAATGGCCATCAAGTTTCTGCCTTTTCCGAATGCTCCATTAAAGGCTTTATCTACAAACCAATCCAAATTATTTTTAAGATCTGCATGTTGGAGCATAGTATACAAAGTAGAAAAATCGAACGTTTCTATTGTTTTTGCATTATCTTTATTATTGATTTTATCTATAGTCTCTACTATAGGTTTATTTTTATCAATAATGAAAAAACTATTAATACCAGTGTAATTTCGAAGTGTTTTGCACCAAATTGCATGTTGGGTTTGGCATAATTTAAGGCCTTTGGTGATTGTCTGCGCTAGAGGTTTTGTCTGGCAAACACTGGAGGATATTATATATCTAAATTTTACTGGGTTTTTATGAAATTTGGGTATCGAATAAATGTACGGTAGTGCATCTATTTTCACATTGTCTTTAATATCATTACTCCTGTTAAAAGAGTATTGGTTGTGCAAGATATCTTGTTTAGTTAAATCCGTAATGCATTTATAAGTGTCATTATTTGTGTTGGGCCAGAGTCCAACTTCAGTCAGAATATTTTTAATATAGTACTTTTTACAGATAAAGGCAATGTTATTACTGGCCTTATCGACAGGTGTTAGAACAAATCTCTCTTGGAGAGTGGTAAGACACTCAACTGCAGATGCATTTTTTAGAACCTCTGGTGGCGGGTGTCTTGGTTTAAGTTTGATATATTTGATTCTTTTTGACAAGAGATCAAACACAGTATTTTTCCACTCTCCAAAAGACTCAAGAGGTGCACGAAATTTATCAGACCAGGCTACAATGCATTTCCTAATTTGGGAATTGAGATCATTATGTAATTTTTTAAAATTAGTCCTATTTGGCTGTTCCCGAAATTGTGGTCCCAATCTGAAGAGATTTCTAAGATTTTTATCTTCGATAATGTCAAAGTTTCCTGTCAGTATATGGTCATGAAATGTATCTTTAAAGGGAGAGTTGGTGCATTGACATGTAGTATTATCGTAATTTTCAATAAATTCTTGTACGTTTAGGTTTTCGATAGTTTCATGGTAGTTAAATATTTTATTACGGATAGGAGGTAAAAATTTGTATACGACTGTAGGTGAAATTTTAGGAATAGTACCTGGTATAGATTTTATAACTGAACGGTCTCTGAAGATTCTATTCAGTCCAATGTCTTGTATATGTTTATCCGTGAAAAGGATTTTACATAGCACTTCAGGTTTTTTCTTATGCACTTTATGAGGCTGTATCGAATAATTGGGTGAAAATTTACTGTTTATCAAATCGGTAATAACATCGTAGTATTGAGGAAGAAAGCGTTCATTAAATTGATTAGAATGGATGATGTCCTGTATGAGGACACCGAGTTTTTTAGCTGTAGATTTTTTCAAAGTGTGTACAATTTGTCGGGCTAAGTTCAGTACACAGGCAGCACAGGACAATTTTTCAGAAGTATGGCATTGGCATACAGAATACAATTCATTCAAAATACTTTCCGGGTCTTTTTGAAATTTCGACTTTTTTATGGAACGTTTTTTATTATGAAAATTATGGTCAAGTTTTTTGTAACAATTTCTGGTAATCAAAGTGTTTTCATCGCGATTGTTGTTATCGGTGTTTTTGAATCTATCATTGAGACCGTAAGGAAAAATGGTCTGTAATTTGGTAATCCAAGTTTCCTCTGCATAAGTTCTTTTTTTAGTGACAGCAGGGTCAATTTTACCATTGGCGAGGTGCCCTGAACAGGGAAGTTTTTCAATTACCTGTACATTGTACCCAAAATCCTTACAGGGACACAAATATATATAAATCCCCCATGAAGATTTACTATATCTTTTTGGGTTTTTTTTCATTATCTGTTGAGGGAATACTCTTCGAAACGTCGCCCAAATAAATAACTATGTATTATAGTTTTTTCCCTATCCAATTATTGTTTTTGTTTTCAGTTGATGGCTATGCCCATGGTCCGCCCACGAGTACTTGTCTTACACAGTTCCCTAAACACAAAAACACAGAAAAACAGTCAGGAACGCCCCCTTTCAGAATCCAAGTCGAGCCACAAACCTATGAACCTACACAGACAATTTCAGGTATTACTCACACTAATTAGCTTCATACTTTAAACCATATGATATATGAGTAATGCCCAGGGCTGGCCTCCAGTCGGTGGGGATATGGTTATATTCGTTTCCCCACTATTTGTGTAGCCATTTTTGTTGACTTTTTTGGTGTAGAATCGAAGAAAAGGGGTTGAATATACATTTTCTGCCAGGCTTTGATGAATATTCACGATTTTTAGGCGGAGAGCAGGGATTTAGAGGTCGATTACGTTGAAATGTAGGACGGAAAGTTGTATCTTTATTGGTAAACTACTTCCATTTAATGTATATCTAGATTTCCACAATGAACCTCGCACCCGCTTTTGGGACATGTGTCTCCATCTTTGACTACTGCTAGATTGGTCGTCTCTGTAAAATATCTCTCAGCTATAATTTCAATGAATATAATAATAATATGAACATTTGCATTTACAGTAAATCTCGAAGCGTTAGCAAACGTTAACAATCAGTTCAAAGGAGTTTTAGTCAGTGCACATCGTAAAACTGGTAATACCGAGGAGATTCTGGGCAGTTTTACTAAAGTTCCCATTGAGAAAATCAAAACATTGGATTGTTTAGATGGAAGAAAGGTAAGTCAGTAGTAACACCACAGGTAAAAATGACGGAATCCCATTGATAAAATCAAAGCATTGGACTGTTTAGATGGTCGAACGACAAATCAGTAGTAACCATACTGGTAAAACTGACTAAATCTGGAGAAGTTTGAAAAAATCAAAGCATTGGAATGTTTAGATGGTCGAATGATAAGTCAGTAGTATCAACACAGGTAGACCAGATAAGTTTCATTCTGGGTAGTTCTATTAAGGTTCCTATTGACAAAATTTAGCTGTTTAGACGGGGAAGATAGGGGGGGGGGCAGAATGGTTAACACGTGCGCGTTAGATGATCTGGTCTGTCATTGAATCAAGTAGTTTCCATTCCCCTCTTGTACGTGGCATGGGGTCGGGTATTCTCCGGGACCTCGGGTTTCCTCCCACTGCTAAAGATCCCTACGCGCAATATTGAAATAAAATTGAGCCACACGCTAGTCCCGAGATGTCCTAGTTAGTGTCAGGTGGACGTTAAACACTACCCCCCCCCCCACTCCAACTCCCTTTGATGGAAGAAAGGGAAGCCTGTAGTATAAAATACTACAATAGATGAGATCTTGAGCAGCTTTACTTAAGTTTTCATTGATAAAATTAAATCATTGGTCTGTTAGGATGAGATCCTGGCCTATTTTAACAAAAGTCCTACCGAGAACATTGGAATGTTTAGGTGGACAAGAAAATGGTAAAACAAGTAGTATTGAAGCATATGTATAAAAACTATACCTGATTTGTTGGTCTTTGAAATATAGATTTTTCTGCTGGTATTATTAAATTATGCAGATAAATATGCAGGGGAGTGAGTATGGCACTGATGCAGTGAGTATGGCATTGGCTCACACATCTGGAGGTCTTGCGTTTGATACTGGAGTTGACCTATAAAGTTTCTGGAAATTTTCCAGTCTGGTTACACCTTCTTTGTCGGAGGTGCAGAACTCAGTGATCATCGGTTGTCTAGACAAAAAATCGATTTTTTAGTTACAAGTTTGAATTCAACGAACAGTCGACAGAAACGACGCTGCCTGGGTAAAATGCACCAAATAGCGAACTGCCGTATACTAGTTATACCAAGGAACATTTATATCCATCGTCAACACTTGACATTGTAATTCAAAGGGCAAGAATTTAATCACGAACATGAAGGCGGTATTGTTTGTCAATCGCGCCTAAATCACGGGAATCACTAGGCTGCGTTAAAACCCTTGCCCGTCTTCCATTAGCCCAGGTTAGGTGCATTACAGTAGGACGTTAAACCACATTATTTTGATTTCATATAACCCTCGGTAGAAGAGTACTTTTATTTCGACGGAAGAACCAACAAACGGCTTATGTGTGCCCGTGTTGATTAGTCCGGCTGATGCCAAAAAATAGCCTGTTTAACCCCATTTCATTTAATTTCATTTCCTTTGTTGGAAAATGGGTAAACTGGACACCTTATTTGCAAACATATGTTAAAAAGCGTGCCATGTACATGTATACACACTTCTCTAAACCACAACACATTCAATGGGAAATTTTAAAAATATTTGGTAAGAAATGGCTAATATGTGAAAACATCGATAATCATTTGGTCTAAACGATTAATTTGAACATTCTAGGAATCGGTGAATCCATTTATTTTTATTAATGTACGCAGATGACATGGTTTTATTTGCAGAAAAGCCCGAAGGTTTACAAAAATTATTAGATCCACTCGAAAGTTATACCGATTCGTGGGACTTAACCGTAAACATTCAAAAAACTAAAATTATGATTTTCAGAAATTGTGGTAAAACAAGAGAAAATGAAATTTGGCACTATAAAAATAATGTTTTAGAAACTGTCAATGAGTTTAATTACTTAGGTATACTTTCAAATTATAATGGTAAATTTAATAATACGCAGGAACGACTAGCGGACCAAGGGCGTAAAGCCCTTTTAAGCTTATCAAATACTGTAATAAAAATCATTTTAATGTAGAAATAAAATCATTAGTCTTCGATACATACGTCAAAAGTATTTTAAATTACGGTGCCGAGATTTGGGGCACACATTCGGCTAGCGATATTGAAAAATTACATTTATTCTTTTGCAAAAAATTACTTGTCCAAAAAACAACTTGTAGTAGTATGATTTATAATGAACTCGGTGGAACCCTTAATTTTAGATAGAAAATGTAGGATTTTTAAATATTGGATTCGTCGTCTACGTAACACTGAGAATGTTATTCTCAACTCATGCTATGAAGATATGATTTTAAATAATGACAGTTGGATTAAATTTATTAAAACTGAATTAGATAGAATTGGTCTTGGATATATATTGCTTTTAAAAGAAGTTAATAACAGTACTTTCCATATTATAAAAAAAAGGTTATATGATATCTTCGCCCAAGAAAATATGGAAAAAATAAAATCGTCCGCCAAAGGTATTGTTTATCAACATTTAACTGTTAACTTTACGCTGCAGAGCTATTTAAAAAAAAAGCGTTAACCCTATTTTCCTTAAAATTATTAGCAAATTCCGTATATACGCGCATAATTTAAACATAGAAGTAGGCCGATACAATAAAATAGAACGTAGTGAGAGAAAATGCACACTTTGTAACCTGAACGATATAGAAGACGAATTTCATTTTATTTTAAGCTGCCCTTGCTATAATGAATTGCGTCACCAATTTATCAAACCATACTTTTACGAAAACCTAATTAAACTAATTCAATTATTAAGTACTACTTCAACAACCGAAATACGAAACCTGGCCAAATTTCCCATTTCTGCAGATAAGAAAAGAACCACTCTTTTAAATAATAATTAATCTTGCCAGATTACCTGTCCTAACTAGATAACTAGAATGTACCCCCATTTCACCCATTGATTTAACTGTTACCTGGTTATTATTATGGTAATAATGTATCTTATTTTCCCCGTTTTTAAAGTCATGTTAGAAGATCGGAAAGAAAATAAATTAACGGATAATTTTATGAAGGCTATGATATTTACTTATTCTTCCCGTCTTGTTTAAATTTGTGTATCCTATTCAGGCTAGCAATTTAATGCAAGTTATTTACACTCATCCCCATACTTTTTGTCTGTTTTTATTTAACTGCCATGTATATATTGTGTTTGTTCGTATCTAATTATAATGTTTGTATTTGTTTGTATGTACCTATAATGTTTGTGTATATATGTTATCTGATGAGTCAGTAGACTTAAAGAAATAAAGAATTGAATTGAATTGGTGTGAACATTTAATGTTTAATTTTGTAGAATGTTGCCATTCATAGTAATGGCAACCCTGTTAATGCTGTCGCCTTAGAATGGGCGTCTCCTTACAACTACGGTGACATTGAATTTAGGTGAGTTAAAGCAGAACCAAATTTTCATGGTATATTCTTGTCCTGGGTATTTGATCGTATCTTGTTGTACTGCTGTGGACGACATAGTATATTATAAATACTAGTATACATGTGTTAAAGTAGCCAAGTCTCAATTTCATTCAAAATCTTTAACATTGAAAACACGATTTATTTTTCAAATTAAATCAAAATTGATGTTGTGATCTTACCGAGAAAAAAAAGATCGGCTCTTGATATTCAATATTTAAGACAAAATAAACATTTTACAATTGGTACACGAATTGCCTATCATAATGCGTTTCAATCCAATGTGTAACAAGAGACTCAAGGGACGAGGCAAGGCACATTGCACTGGATCAAACGGCGTATGTAGACTGGGCTAACCAGACGCTAGACATTTGCACTCGATTGAAACTGCTGGCTTATTCCGCCGAACATAACTGATTTGAAATTTGAGTAAAAACGGAAACCATTGAATGTTAATCAGTTTATATACATTCATATTATCACAGAATTATATGCGTTGCAACTCACTTTTGTCAATTTCTAGGTGGAAAATGTTAGCGATTTAGCTCCACTAAATTCACCCACTGGATATCGAGAGCAGATACAGAACTCGTTTGAAGTGGATGTTAACGTCAAACTACTACTACTAGCCACTACTACTACTTCCCTTTCTCGTATTACTACTACTCTTACTACTACTTCTTCTCTTACTACCACTGCTACTATTACAACACGCTGGTGTGGACGTAAAAGAAACGTCTGTGCAAAACCATCACATAGCGCAACGTAACCAAATATTACAATCAATGAAGAACACTCTGTAAACGCTCTTCAATATATCTATACAGTTTTTTACCATGGATCTATCGACACCCATCAGCGCCAAGGCCAATTTGTGCGTTTTACTGTCTCGGCGTATTTAATAATACCGTGTATTCATTTTCATTAAACTATGTAATATTTAAATTTATCACCCAATAATACATTCCACAGTAGATTTCGCTTGTGTAATAAATTTCATAATCTACTACTTTTTTTATTTTCAAAGAACAGTTATTTTTTATTTAATTGACATTGATGGAAACACTAGGTCATGGTCAATATAAAGGACTTTGCAATGGTTAAATTTCTGTCAAAAAATTAATGCATCACTACACCAATATGTATTCAGATCAGTAAAACTGAAATCTATAGCAAAGAATTAGGAGATTCTCTAATGTATTCTTAAAAATACATTGGGATTAAATATCTATATAAATTATTTTTCCCACGCTCCACAATAAGTATTTGTGCATATTCTCTTCAATATGCATACCGTTACAGTTCGTTAGATGTAAAATTCCAACATTTCATTTCATTTCGCCACTGCAATCAATTTGGTTTTCTGTCTTCGATTAGTCATTGTCTACAAATCAGATTTGCTGACAGATTTCTTGTTATTCATTATTTACAGGGCAACGTTTGTAGAAAATTTTACACGATTTTGGACCGGCTTATCAGCGGATTTAAAAGCCGTAAATAACAACGGTTTACAGCTTCCAGATTATACGGTATGATACTCGTTTGGATTCTTAAAAGGCTTAACTACCTTACGCAATATTATCCAGGGGCCTGTTTCACGAAATTTTAACTAAGATAAAATCCTATTTTAGTAATTCGATTGGATAGTATTAGATTGATTTTAGCGCTTAAGTATGTACTAAAATTTGGATTTTTATCTTAAGTTAAAATTTCGTGAAACAGGCCCCTGAGCCTTCAACAATGTATTACTCAGCTAATCGTATCAATGATCTCTGCGTTAAAAGTATATTTGGAATGTGTTTTTAACCAGCTCTATCACATATGTGATATTGACTGGCACCAATATTGTCCTTTAAGTGGACTATGGTCGCCTACTTCGTGTGGTTTCTACGGGTCCCGCATCTTCAATAGGAGGGTCGATCTCGCATTAACTGCGTACATCTTATTAAGACCTTCACGTAATACCCTGCATATTTCGGCACTATGTCCGTGGATGTCGCGATGTTACAACCTCTGATCGGACGTCACTGTTCACGTGTCTGTAGATAACGTAGCTATAAGTTTGGGAAATGTGAAGTAATCTAGCAACGCCAAATGTTGTAAAACTCGCAGTCGTTGCTTGAGTAACCTGCGACTCAAACGGTTTTTGTCTCACTGCTAAAGATTCCTACGCACAGGCGAATTATTAAGTAAAATTGTACTAAAAATGTAGTCTCGAAATGACATAGTTTGTGTTGAATGTACGTTAACTCCCATGTTATCCTTGGTTTCAGTTACCAACTACCAGTAACATCTTTACTTCTATTCAATGGTCAGATTGTGGTAAAACTCGTGGGTGTTTCTTTCACCCGGAATCGTGTACCGGAGAAAACTGTGATGTTGCTATGACATATATGAAAAACACGGAGGGTTCCTATACGTTTGAATTAATGGCGAAAGCTGAGGGATATGTTGCTGTGGCGTTTTCTAAAGATAAAAAGATGGTAAGCATCTTTTGCTTGTAATTTTTGGATGAATAACACAAATTTATCAACAATATGGGTCTATTGATTTTCTCTACAATATAGGTCTATTTATTATGTTTATTAGGTCTATTTATTTTATTAAGAAATACAATATAGGTTTTTTTATTTTATTATGTTTAACTACAATAAAGGTCTATTTATTTTATTATGTTTATCTACAATATAGGTCTTTTTATTTTAATTATGTTTATCTACAATACAGGTCTTTTTTTATTATGTTTTTTCTACAATATAGGTCTATTTATTATGTTTATTTTGTCTATTTATTATGTTTATCTACAATATAAGTCTATTTATTTTATTAGGTTTAGCTACTTTTATTACGTTTATCTACAATATAGTTCTATTTATTAATTATGTTTATCTACATAAGTTTATTTCCTTAAAGATACAGGTCTATTTATTTTGTTTAGTTTATTAATATTATAGGTCTATGTATTTTATTATATTCATTAAAGATACATGTCCAGTTATTTTATTATAAATAAAATAAATTAAAATGTTATTAATGATATTTAAAGGGCGAGGATGAAGCAGCTCTGTGTACTGCTGGTGATGGCAGAGTTACAATACAGCATGGTTATAACCCAGAACATTATGTAGATCGACAATATACCGTTAGTTCTTATTCTACTATTTTATTATCCTTCACCCCCCCCCCCCCCCGGCAAGAAAAATAGTCGGTGGCAAAATCGTTGAAGTTGGTCGCAAAAAAAGAGCAGTCGGTATCAAAATATGTGCTCACTTGTCAACTTAACATGTTTGAAAAAATGTTGTGTTACACTCTTTTTTCTGTTTGAGTATGTGGGTCGAAGAACAAAATTCCCACAGGGAGAAAAAAAAAGTCGGTGTCAAAATAAGTTCAGTCACTGCAGTCGGTCTTAAAATTATGCATCGGCGACTTAATGAATTAATGAGGTAGTCAAACAATGCCAGAATAGATTCCAATTATTTGCGTGAATCCGTGAGCCTAAATTACATACGCCAAACAAAACTATAGTATAAAATAACAATGTCTGCTTATTATGTTTAAAAAAATGTTTGTCACTCTTACTCTGTTGTGAGTACTTTTTTCTTTCTATGAAATGTTTTCCCCAATGACAATAAAATAGTCGGTCTGAAAATAATTACTCGCCGCAGTCGGTCTCAGACTAAATGAATTAATAAGATAAACAAACAATCACAAAACAGGCGAAATTGACAGATAGGCCACAACATTCTGTCCCCTTTCTTATCCTCTCGCTAACGAGAATTTGGTTCCATTTGCCATGACATTGACTAAAATTTTCAGGCTCAGTCCCGAAAAATTATAAGCTCGGTAACGTATCTGCATTTTTTCGCGCCTGAGACGCTTGATTCCGTTATAACACATTTTGGAAATTCCTCTGTTGTCTTATACCGTCTCGGCACTTTCGTATTCACGGTTATAGTGAATTGCCCAGGTATACTGGTGTTGGTCGTGGGGCGTCAGACTATAAATTTTATGCCAACTCTTGCAAGACAGGTGGAATTGACAGGGGCAGATCTCGAGATTCTGTCCCATTAACTCACATTTCTGGTCCTCACGTCTACAAGAATTTCCCCCAGCAATGGCCTCAAAAGCTAGAACATTTTCTCAGGTTCCTCAGTGTTTTAGGCACAATCATCATATGACATAAACTTTATGTCAACTTAAATAAAACTGATTTCAGGCTAGACAACGATCGGCGAACAACTATACAAACGATCAATGTTTTACTGGACGCTTAATGTTATAGTCAGTATTTTGTTGACATTCATTGTGGGTGGGATTGTGGATGGTGCACTAGATTTAGAACCACCCCCATGCCACCCCCTATTCCCAGCTTCTAGACCGTTACTGCACATGGCTCCTAGAAAACTCGTCACTGCGTCACTCGTCGCATTTTGGTTTAAGACTCCCCCAAACAAAATCGTTGTGTACGCCCCTGAACATTCTTTCTGGCTTGGCAGCTCCAGAAAATAAATAATAGCCTTATTCTAAGTACTAGATTTTAAGTACCCTACCTGTTGTGTAAATTAAACATTACATCGTAACCCTATCTTACTTGTCCAGAGGGTTCGAAATATTTTTAAATCCAAGAAGTCACATTTGAAAAGGTTTGTGTTAGCCTTTTCAAATCATTTACTTGAATTTTTCAAAATTTTTAAATTAGGTGTGTTAAGATGAAATTTGTATCATCAATTAATTGGAATATTGTAAAAAAAAGTACAATTTGATGACCAGAATAAAGATTGGGACACATTATTCAGTTACAGCAAGAGTAGTAATGGGCCTTTAATACAAAAATGTTCATATACCTTCTCGAGCAAGCACAATTTCTTAAACATGCATTATGCAAGTTCTAAATCTGCATACATTTATTCACGTCTTTCTTTAGACCCAAAACGTTATCTAAATTATTAATTAGAGATTAATTAAAGGTACATTATGGGAGATGAGATAACGAGTTGGCAGATCTCACTATAATAGTTTAAAACTACATAATGTAAAGGAAATTTGCTGAAAATTTAAGTCAAATTGATCCACTATGAATCGTGAACCATTCGAATGAAAGTTTCGCTTAGCCTCGATCATCATTACTGAAGTTGGTAAGGCGAAACTAATATTCTCGATTATTCATTTATTTGGTTAATCACGAAGGAAAGTTGTCTTGCAAATCGGACAACAATCCAACAAATATCGCGGTCTAGCGTTACTATTCAGGGCTGATTATGGTCTGAATAAGTTATTTAATGTCTAATTTATAATTTTTATAACATCTGAAGCCTAAATTAAGACTTGTAGTAATCAGATTTAACACTTGAATAATGTAACTTTAACTTTTTTTTAAAAGACCATAACCAACCCTAGTAGCCATTATTTGCCTGCGATATTGAATACTAGTACGTTTTATGATAGATGACCTAACGTAAAAGGTGGATAACCGAGACTTTGTTTGGTATCATTAACAGAACACAGTTTTTATGGGATACAATCACTAGTTTATTCTAAAGCACGACGTTTCGACAAGTATCCTCCTATCGTTATCAAGCACAATGACATTTAGTAAACTTGAGATCAATATATATGAAATTTATAATGAAACCATATACGTGGAAACCATATACGTGTGTTCTGTTAATGTGTTTCCCGATCGCTAAATGCCACTAAAAGATTTTGTTTAGTATCGTACCAAAGGTAGAATGGCTATAGAGGTTAGCCTAAAATTGAATCGCTAATACCTCGGTTCAGACTGAAGCAATTTGACTGAAATGTTCAGCATGTTTTTTTTCTTTCATTATCTATTTCAACTATTATACCGAGAACTGTCAGCTCTTTATCTAACTTTTCCTTACACCCTTTTATGGACAAGTTAGCAAACACGTTAAATATTCCGAAAAAGGTTTTCTTGGATAGCTATAGCTTTATCAGATGGTTCTATTTTCCCCATCCGTTTATTCCAATATTTTACCTCTTATCGAATCGATGTTCAAACCTACTAGTGACAATCGCGCGATAAGTTTTCAGGGGAGCTACCACGTTGAATTGAAGCTCGTGTCTTTCTGAACAACCAGCATGCGAATACGTACGTTCTAAGTTAACAAATCAGCATGCGAGCTGACGAAAGTTTTTTTTATCATTTAACGTGGTCGATTCCAGTTTTATTTCCTACCTTCTGCTGCTATACTGACGTCGAATATTCATATTATATATTGACAGTAAGGCCCGTCAATATCTAATGAGTTGCAAGATCGCCACGAAAATCTGCCACGGTTAGCCAGACGAGGTTTAAACAGTGTCACTGTCTTGTGAATTGCAGATAAAACGGCGACATCTTGACACTGATTTCATATTTCAATAATCGCTGACCAGTTACCACTGTGAAACCATGATTACTTCGGCTTGTACATATGTCGTGATTCGCCAGATGACACTGTATTTAATCATTATTATTTATTTTTCAGAAAGGTTTTTCTGATATCCAGATCCGTCAAGCTGATGGTAAAATATTATGTCGTTTTACTCGACCTAAATTTACATCTATGTTAATGGGTAGAAAATGGTTTAACTTAACAGAACCATGGTATCTACAAATGGCATGGGGGTATACATTTATAGGTAACATAGTCAATATTTTAAATTCTTTATACATGTTTCTTCAAGTCCGTCATCTTTGGATGTTTTTCCCAGCCAACGTATTATTTTGCCAAGGGAATCGAGTTTAACAACCCACAATTGCAAATGAATGAACAACGTTTAAAATCAACAAGACTAAAATCTATCCAGCACCGATGCACCAAGAGAGAAATGGGGTTTAACGTCCACTCGACACAAAATAGGACTTTTCGGAACTAAAATATGGTTCAATTTTATTTAAATTATTCGTTTGTGCATAGGGGTCTTTATCAGAGGGAGGAAACCGGAGGACCCGAAGAAAACCTACGAGATTGGACACCAATCACCGATTATCAAAAGTATTTAATCCCGTTTATCTATATTACTATGTCCCAATTCGTAATACATGGTGGCCAAGATGGGTGGTTAGTGGTGCTCTGGCTCACTAAATGACGTCCCGTGTTCTATCCTTGTATTGGCCTTCAAAGTCCCTCGTGATTTCCAGCTTAGCTTTATACAAAACCGAGGTCCCGTGTGAACGTGCCCATGCACGTGACAGAACCCGTTTCGAGACGAAAACACCACTGCTAGGGCAAAATGTCACTCATAACCCATTGCATGGCATATTATAGCTCGGTTGGAGCAGAAAGGTAGGACGCTATGCCCCATTTCATTTTGATTCTCAATGTCAGTATCATACCCGATTCGTTTGTCAAATATTGAACAAATTGTCTTCCCCGAACATATTACAAAGTTCGCTGCTTAACCAACCAGATTATCTACCGGTGTTATTTAAGAATGGTCCTTAGGAATTTCCAGTCTGGTTACTGGGGGCTAGGTGTTTAGGCGTTCTAATGGGACGAAAAGTCGAAGTCCGTGTATACAATGCCCGGGCGAAATTTACATCCACCATTATACACTGTATGACGTATGCCGGTCTTTAATTGACCCAACTTCTTCTGAAAAGTAAAACTTTAAACAACCATTCCATTTCATGTTTAATAATTTCAGGAACTGATGTTATCAGCAAGCACACAGAAGCACCGATTATAACGGACGAAATGGTTAAATTATCAGAGTTTAAAATTCACAGACCAACAATATCTTCATCTGCCCGTGTCACCACGTCACTTCTGCTGTTCATCTCTGTCTTTGTGTTTTCTATATTTATGTATATTTAAATTGTGTAACCATGGTTCTCAAATAAGAACCTCGACATGTATGTGTTCTTCAGTTTTAATATTTATACTTAATAAAAAAAATAAGCTTTGTTGTTGTTTGGAGATTTAACACCCTCTTCCACTGATAGTGATATAAGGCCGGATGTGTACAGCTGTCTTTAAGAAACAAACTAGAGGTGAGATCGGCTAACCTTCCCATAAGCCTCCATATCAGTCATATTTATTTCATAAACTGGAAACAAGTATGGCGGCTTTGGGGCGTTAACTTTTTAAAAAAATTATTTCGGTATTTTTGTAACCGGAGTTTAGCTTTAAAGCGAGAATTTTGAGTCAAAACATAATTATTTCTATGTCTTTTGCTCAATAGGTTATCAACTCACTATTTTACGATCATGGGCATTGTTTCCCACCCTTAAAAATCATTGACACAGGAAATAATAACACAATTACCTACCTCGTTTTCCTATATACAATATGTGTTCAAAATGATATGTTTCCAATTTCTCAGCTGGCAATAGTGAATTATAGGATTAATAAGATTATTCTTTAACAATGTAGGACTGTTTATGGATACCATCTATTTGAAATTTCTACTTTAACTTTCAACGACCTATGTGCGTGGGATTGTGTGTGTGTGTGGACGGGGGTATGGTTGTATTCCTGTGGGTCGCCTACAGACCGCAATTCTTAATGGATTGTCTTGAAGGTGTGCATACTTATTCCTTGTACCATACGGATATCCCATATTGTTTTCTATAAATGCCTGATCCCCAGGAGCAGAGCCATGCCCATTGTTTTTGTATTTGTTATTTGTTTGTTTGTCGTATATAGACCACATTTCTTAACGGATCATCTTAAAACTGTGCATACTTATTTCTTATACCCTAAGGACCCTCTCAATTGTTTATGAAGCATGGTTCTCCCCTATTGCCAGCCACGCCAGTTTTCTCTGTGTGTCCTTGCGTCGCCTACAGGCCGCAATTTCTTCAAGTATCGTCTTAAAAATTGTTCATATCTATTCCTTATACACTAAGGATGACCTGTGTCTTTTGAAACTGCATACCCATTCTGGCATGGCGAATAAATTTAATGTTTTGGCCTTGCATAAACAAGACAGCAAAAGTGAATATTCAAATTATAGACCCGTATCCTTATGTTTAATTTAATTTTTTTTTGAAAAATGTATTTACATATACAAATTATATTTAACTGCCTGTTAGTTAACAAAATATTAAAAAAGTGTCAAAGTGGTTTTATGAAGGGAGATTCAACTATCTATCAACTTATTAATCTTAATCATTTCTTTCTTTTCAAGAGCAATTGATTCTGGTAGCCACACGAGAACGGTGTTCTGTGACATCAACAAGGCTTTTGATAGACTCTGTCACAAGCTAGACAGTGCAGGGATCCGAGGACTTCCTAATTGGATAATATGTTACTTGAGTAACAGAAAACAGTGTGTAATCATAAGTGGAGCCTCCTCCGACCCATACATTGTCCCTGCTGGTGTTCGACAGGGCTCCGTTCTCGGACTCTGATATTTCTACTTTATATAAATGGTATCAATAGCCCCGTTTACACTTGGCCGCGATAAGCGCGCCGTACTGGGAATGGTACCAGGCCGCGATACATTTCAAGAATTTGACCTATTACATTACTCTAAATTACATGCCAAATGTGGAACTCTTCACAGAAAAGTAAATTTCAGTCCCTATACATATTTCCTAGATAAAAACAATTATGACGGTTGATTTAGTTTGAGAAGCCATTTTGACAGAACTGATGACAGAACTGTCAAAGTATAATGGGAAAAAAGATCAAGGTTTGTTTCGCGCATGCGCAGTGATCCGCACTCAGACCGGATATCGTTTACACTAAGAGAATTTAACCGCGCCGCTCCTGGTTCGGTGCCGAGACCACCTCATTTCAGTGGGCCAGAATGTTTGACCCGTTTACACTACAAAAATATTAAGCATGCCTATCGGGTACCGTTCCTGGTACGCTTATAATTTGTAATATAAACGGGCTTATTGAAAACTTACAATCCAATGTAAAATTATTTCCAGATGATACGATATTATATTCATTAATTGATGATCCGACAAAAGGCGCGGCAATTTTAAATTCAGATATTGAGAGAATCAACTAATGGGCATCAAAGTGGCTGGTTACCTTCAATCCCACAAAAACTGAATCACTCACAATTGAGTCACGCAGGCCTTTCGATTCACCCCCACAATTAATGAACGACATTAAACTAGATTCTAAATGTGATTTCCACATCAACAGCATTTGCAAAAAAGTGAGTAAATTTATTAATTGTTTTAGATCCTTCAAATATCGTTTAATTAGAAAATCTCTTCACACTATCTGCTCCTCATTTTGATTATGCAGACATTATCTGGGACGGGTGTACTGATCAGTTATCTAACCAACTAGAAAAACTTCATTTAGACGCACTGCGCACCATATATGGCGCTGTGACGGGAACCAGCCATGCAGTAATTTATAAAGAACCCGGAACTATAACTCTCAAAGAGCGGCGCAAACGACACAAACTAGCAATGTTTTTTAAAAAAGATAGTAAGCTGGCACTGCCAGGCAGGATACGCCCACATTTTCGAGAGATGGTTAGAGAAAGTGATTTTTCTTACAATCAAAGGCTATAATTCTTTAATTACAATTTGATATGCGCAAATATCGAAAAGAATCAAGATCTTTAGGTTATAAACGTGCATTTCAAGTTTCATCAAAATCGAATTAAAATTGTGACCTATACTGGGTCCACAACCTTGATATACTATATTTTAACACTATTAGCGTACAAACGGTGGCCATTTTGTCTGGCAATTATGGTCCGATTTCCCTGAAATTCAAACTCAACCTTCCGTATGGTGTAACGGTGATAGAGTCAAGATTTTAAATCGGATAATAATCGTGACCTCCAGAGGGACCATAGGCGATTTTTCGGACAATCAGGGGCCATAATTCAGGAAGTTATAATCTGATATGTGAAAATAACGAAAGGAACAAACGGCAGCCATTTTGTATGGCAATTTCGTTCCGAATTTACCGAAATTCGAACTCAACATTCCTTAGGGTGTAACGGTGATATAATCAAACGATTTTTTAAATCAGATAATAATTGTGACCTCCAGAGGGACCACAAGCTAAACAAAGACGATTTTGCGTATAATCAGGGGCCCTAATTCAGGAGGTTACGATCCGATATGCGCAAATATCAAAAGGAACCAAGATCTTTGGGTTATAACAGTGCATTTCAAGTTTCATCAAAATTGAATTAAAATTGTGATCTCTACAGGGTCCACAACCTTGATATACCAACGGCGGCAATTTTGTATGGTAATTTGAGTCCGATTTTTCCGAAATTTGAACTCAACCTTCCTTAGGGTGTAACGGTGATATGATCAAACGATTTTTTTAAATCGGTTAATTATTGTAACCTCCAGAGGGACCACAAGCTAAACCAAGACGATTTTGCGTATAATCAGGGGCCATAATTCTGGAAGTTACGATCCGATATGTGCAAATATTGAAAGGAACCAAGATCTTTGGGTTATAACCATGCATTTTAAGTTTCATCAAGTTCGAATTAAAATTATGACCTCTACAGGATCCACAACCTTGATATACCAATTTTTAACAGTATTTGCGTACGAATGGCGGCCATTTTATATGGCAATTTCGGTCCCATTTTTCTGAAATTCAAACTAAACCTTCCTTAGGGTGTAACGGTGATATAATCAAACGATTTTTTAAATCGGATAATTATTGTAACCTCCAGAGGGACCACAGGCTAAACCAAGACAATTTTGCGTATAATCAGGGGCCATAATTCAGGAATTTACCATCCGATATGCGCAAATATCGAAAGGAACCAAGATCTTTGGGTTATAACCATGCATTTCAAGTTTCATCAAAATCGAATTAAAATTGTAATCTCTACAGGGTCCACAACCTTGATATACCATTTTTTAACAGTATTTGCGTACGAACGGCGGCCATTTTGTATGGTAATATTCGTCCGATTTTTCCGAAATTTGAACTAAACCTTCCTTAGGGTGTAACGGTGATATAATCGAACGGTTTTTCAAATCAGATAATAATTGTAACCTCTAGAGGTACCAAGAGCTAAAATAGGTGAATTTTCGGACAATCAGGGGCCATAATTCAGGAATTTACGTACCGATAGGTGCAAATATCGAAAGGAACCAAGATCTTTGGGTTATAAACATGCATGTAAAGTTTCATCAAAATCGGTTCAAAATTGTGACCTCTATAGGGTCCACAAGCTAAAAACGTGATTTTTCGTACAATCAGGGGCCATAATCCATGAAGTTTTGATCCGATACATGCCAATATCGAAAGCAGCCGAGATCTTTTGGGGATAAACCTATATTTCAAGTTTCGTCAAAATCGGACAAGAATTGTGACCTGTAGAGAGTCCACAAACAATTGTGGACGGACGGACGGACGGACAGGGGCGACGACATAATACGTCCACATGAAAATGTGGGCGTATAAAAAAATAATAAACCATCAAACTCTCGAATACCTATCCAGCATAAAAAAAAACCCCAGAAAGATATTCATTAAGATTAAATAATGTTCCCGAGTTCTATTGTAGGACACGACAGCGTATTATTACAACTATTTTTCCCTTCCTCAACTAGACTCTGGTACACTTTCAATTCATCTATCAAAACATCAAAATCTCTATCTACATTTTAGGATAGTAAGCTGGAACTGCCAGGCAGGATACGCCCACATTTTCGAGAGATGGATACAGAACAAGCTAAACCAAAAGTGATATGCGCAAATATCGAAAAGAATCAAGATCTTTAGGTTACAAACATGCAATTAAAGTTTCATCAAAATCGAAATTAAAATTGTGACCTCTACAGGGTCAACAACTTTGATATACCATATTTTTACACTATTCGCGTACAAACGGTGGCCATTTTGTCTGGCAATTATGGTCCGATTTTGTATCGGTGATAGAGTAAAACGTTTTTTTTTAAAATTATAATCGTGACCTCTAGAGGGACCATAGGGGATTTTTCGGACAATCGGGGGTCTTAATTCAGGAAGTTATAATACGATATGTGCAAATAACAAGAGGAACAAAGATATTTGGGTTATAACCATGCATTTCAAGTTTCACCAAATCAATTTTTTTAAGAGGGTCCACGGGGCCGGAGTACTCTTGGGACCAAAGACAATCCATTTTGTTCTAATTTGTTCAGACCTAAGCCCCGCCCATTCTGACCTCTGATTGGTCAACCTTTTTTGGTCGATTTCTCGAAAACTAGAGGTCGGATCGTCGTTTCGTTTGTAAAGATATATTTTTCTACGCGTGTGTATATTTTTAAGTGATTCGGTCATCCAGACGCGTAAAATAAATACATCTCACGTGAAAGTCGTTTGATTCGTCCCTTCTGGGAAAATGGCTACCCAGTGTCACCCGAGAAATTTCTTTCTCCAAAATTTTTCTGGTTTCGAGATTGCAACCTTGATATACCATTTTTTAACAGTATTCGCGTACGAACGGAGGCCATTTTGTATGATAATGTTAGTCCGATTTTACCGAAATTCGAACTCAACCGTCCTTAGGGTGTAACGGTGATATAATCGAACGGTTTTTTAAATCGGAAAATAATTGTGACCTTCAGAGGGACCACAAGCTAAAAAAGGTGATTTTTCGGACAATCAGGGGCCATAATTCAGGAAATTACATTCCAATAGGCGCAAATTTCGAAAGGAACCAAGATCTTTGGGTTATAAACATGCATGTCAAGTTTCATCGAAATCGGTCCACAAGCTAAAAATGTGATTTTTCGTATAATCAGGGGCCATAATCCATGAAGTTTTGATCCGATACATGCTAATATCGAAAGCAGCCGAGATCTTTTGGGATAAACCTTTATTTCAAGTTTTGTCAAAACATTACTACTTTAATCTTTGGCAATAATGAACTCTCAGATGCTGAAAATATTACTATTTTTAAACAGGTGCGTAGGTTTATTGTATATTCAAAACGTTTTAATTAATTGAATCCACATTGTTAAGTAACAGAACACACATTTTATGGAAATCAATTACTGGTTTAATTGTTAATTATTGTTTTTAATTTATGTAATATTTGTTATAATAACAGGGTAGCTATACATGTACAGATTATTAATTTATTAATTTATAAAATTCATGATAGGGTACTTTACTTTACTTATTCATAAATGCAACACTGATTACAATGTAAAAATGTTATAACTTTGTTTTGGAGAAGGGTGATATAGGCTTTGTCCTGTTCCCCAATCCTTTCAGTTATCTGAATAAATATTGTTTATAAATGAAAAAAACATAATTTAATTTCATCCGTTTCATCTGAGGCAGGTTGCACATGAACTTTCACTTCGGTGTGTTTCCCTTTTGAACAGTAAAGCCATTTCACTTACTGTGAGCTCAGGAGATAAATAAAGGTGCTGGGCTGACGATCTATAGTGGTTGGATTCTGTACGTGGAATCTGTCAATGTGTTGCCTGCAAACATTTCTGACTTCGTTATCTTGTAATACATTTTGTCTACGCACCATTTTACGAGGTTCCATTATCCCTTCATTTGTCAGTTTCCCCAGAGCTATCCTGATTTATTTTGTTTACAATACTTACAGTAGCGATAAACATAAAGCGACAACTTTAACCCGCCCCCATCTCGCTCCTGAGAATAGCGTTGTGCTATAGCAAAAATATCATAATATGTTATACAATTCAAGTGTAGGAATCTCATAATACGCTTGAATAATATATATTATTTCTTCTTTCCGCAAACACAGACTTACAGATAAGAAGGCCCTTTATTTCTTTTGTCTTTTATTTCAGTCGTCCGTTGTGCATGGTTTTCTTCAGCATTTTTTTCTGTAGGTCATTCGCATATTCGACAGTCTTCCGCCACTGTATTTCCAAACCATACAATCGGAATTGACAATTTTTGCCGAATGTGAATATTGATAAATTATACAGTTTCCTATGAAAAACTCAGACTCGTCAAAAATGCAGATAAATTACTGTGTTTAACCTTCGCCATTAAAATTATTTATATTACATATACTCTATTATCTTTCGTGTTTACAAAAAAATGTCATAAAACAATGTCGATATGTGTGAGAAATGCACAGACAGTTCTACTTCAGTATACTCTTACAGTTTTAGGAGTTCGTGGTAGTACCATCTTGTAATTTCCCATCAGTGTTACTGATGATTTCGTTGCAAGGCGCGTGCATTTATAATATATTTGTCATTTTATAAATAAAAAATCAATTGGTGCCATAAATAATAAAGAGGAGACAACTTGAAATATAAAACTTGTATATATAGCTCGAAATTTAACCTTAATTTACATTCAACATTGGCAGTACAAACATAATACAAGATGAAACTTTTGTTGTGCCTCGTCGCTTTAGCTGGTAAGTTTTTCAATTGTGATATGTACACCTGAAAATTAATCTGTATTAAAAATGACTCTTAAGAGAAGTTTAAAACCAGTTTTATTTTTTCTATCAAGGTCTTGTTGCTAGTGAACCATCACAGAGAATCGTTGGGGGAAGTAATGCATATGCTGGACAATTCCCGTGGCAAGTGTCTCTCCAGAGAGGTTCTGGCAACAGTTGGTCTCACATTTGTGGTGGAGTTTTGATTGCTAACAACCGAGTTTTAACTGCTGCTCATTGTGTTACTGCTACCAGGTTCAAAACTTTATAATCATATTCAGTAAATAGATGTATACATATAGAGGAGAATCTAAAACCGCGATTTTTCTGGGCCATGGTCCATGAAGTTACCGTCCGATATGCGTAACACAAGAAGTTGCGGTCCGATATGCACGAATGAATCGAGATCTGTAGGTTGCAAACATACATTTTAACTATTTTAAAATTGGATAAAAGAGGTTACATCTAACGTGTCCTCAAACTAAAAACGTTATTTTCCGTACAGTAGGGTTACCGCCTGGTACATGTCATTATCAAGAGGAACAGAGATCAATGGGGGGGGGGGGTGTGTGGATAAACCTATATTTTAAGTTTCGTCGAAATCGGATAACAAATGTGATCTGGCTGTAGAGTTTCCACACGTACATTGTTGGTCCGGACGCGGCGACGAAAATTAATACGCGCACATAAAAACTTTTCGATACGAAAGGATCCCTGCTTCTAACCAATTTGGGTGAATCATTTTCCACTTTTATTATTTTGTGCTCGACAGATATACTATATACAGCAATATCTACATAGTATTACACTTATTTATACAATTTGTTCGTTATTTATACAATTTGTTGGTATTTTCGTCTAGTCCACAACTCTACAGAGTTGTTCTTGGTAACCACAGACTCAACAATGTTGATGGTACAGAACAGACTATCTATATCAGTAGTATTGTAAATGTAAGTGGCCTTTTAAAATTCTGAATACAGTTCATAAATAGATTAAATATATATTCTGAAATCAGCACCAACCATGTAATTATTATTTAGCATCATTATTCGCTTTACATGGATTATTGATATTGGCATAGTTTTAATATACATGTTCTCAAATCAAGTCTCTGTAAATAAATATTAATTCTAAAATAAGGTAGTGCGATGTCCTAATTAGCAATTTTAATTCTTATGTTCATCTCGGTATCAATCTAGCCCAATAAACGCCACCATAAGTTTTATTTATAGTAAACACAATAAAACATTGACTATTAGAATGCATGGACAACCATAGTCCCATACCTAGTAAACGCAACAGAACTGTTATTGCACCTGAACAGACATTGAATTCCAAATAGGCTATGTCTGATTAATTGTTTTAAAAAAAAATCCAAGCATCAGTGTAAGTAATACAATGTTCTAGTGTACCCTTCTAGCTTTATCTTCCACACAAGTAATATAGTGGTTGATATTATCCATTCTTTAAGCATCCAAACTACAATGGTAATGCTGCTGGTTTCCCCAATGATATATCTGTTATGAGACTTTCATCTAATGCCAACCTCGGAAGTTCAGCTGTAAGCACCATTGGGTTGGCTCCTTCTGGATCAAGTTTTGCTGGACAGACATGTACCATCAGCGGTTGGGGTAGAACCTCCGGTAAGCTGTAAACTATTTACATTTGCGCCACTCGTCGCTCTTTAGCAAACAATATACATGTATGTATATACAACATTGAAATACAGTAATACTGTTAAAAAAAAATAGCTATTGAAATTTATAATTTGGGTAAATTATTGAAAATTTAAGATAAATATATTTATTAACAACGAGGTATAATTCCGAAAACTTATAATCTTCTTCTAAGGAAAGAAGTATTGTGAATTTAAAACTATCCTATCTGATCATATTATGTGTTATTGCTCATTGCTGAAATACCTTTACTTTCTTTTCATAGGTACTAGCGGTCTGCCCAACATCTTACAGTATGTAGGGATGCTCAAGATTTCTAATGTTGACTGTACTAGTAGATGGTCTGGTATCGGTGGGGCTTCCATTAACGATGGGCATATCTGTGTCTATCAATCAGGAAGATCAGCCTGCAATGTGAGTTAAATTTACAGTTCGTTGATATACAATAGGACTCTAAATTATGTTAAATCAAAACGAACCATTATGCAATCCAACCAGTTTAACATAATATCTTATTCAGTTTTAAATACTTCATTTTAATTCATGGGTCGGGGTGTAGTGGTTTAATACGTGCATGTGAACCCATTAGGTATATCATTTAGTCAAGTTGCGTGGATTCGCTTTCCAGCTTCAATGTGACGGGGAGTAGGGTCGCCTCTTCAGCTTGAGAAGTTTTTAAACTCCATGTCTCTCGCTATCTCCAAGCCACACACATTGACACCATGGATGGAAACCACGACTGCAAACCAGAGGTAATCGGCAACCTACATACAATTTATGATATATAAGCTTTCCTTTTTATACAGGGAGACAGTGGTGGACCTATGGTATGCAATGGTATGTTAGCTGGTATTACATCATGGGGTATTTCAGGTTGTAGTGGAAATTATCCCAGTGTTTATACTCGGGTATCCCAGTTTGTTAGTTGGATTAATGGCCTCTAAATTATTCGAGAACTGTAAGATACAATTTTAAATAATTGTACTTATGTAATAAACAAATTTCTCACATTCCAAATGCCAATTAATTATAATGAATGGTGTTTTCTTTATTGAATTGGGTTGTTACCTGCAGTAGGATTACAGCACGATCATGGTTGGGGCAGGTAGTATGGTTTAACGCGTGTGCGTGAAATCACAGGATATGGTTGTTTCGAAAATCGCGTACAAAATTTCTACTATGCTAAAAGAGTGAACAGTGTTGTCCGATACTCTGAACCTTGATTCTTAAGTTGCGGGTTCCCTTCCCATGGGGGTTGGGGATCCGACAAAATGTAAAATTTGGTAGTTTAATTTGACTTTTGCCTACAGCAATCATCTTTCGTGCATAAGTCAACCAACTTCAGATGCCGCTAAAAAAAACTGCTTAAGAAGACCCCCGACCCCCCTCTCCTCCCCTCCCTTTACCTTCATTAAAAGTTTCATTATTGATTCGCTAGAACATAACACTAACTTAAGAAAACGCGAAACCCCTTTCCATTGCGAATAAGAACGACAGAAAGGGGGGCGCAGGGGTGAAATGCACAAAATGACGATTTAATTCGACTTTTGCGTACAACAATCAACTTTCGTGCATACGTCGACCAAAATCAGATGTCATCAAAAACACTGCTTAAGAAGATCCACGCCATTTATCTCCCCGAGAGACGAGTTAATTCGACTTCCGCGTAGCACATTAATTTTTTTGTTAAAAGTTTCACAAACTTAAGAAAGCGCAATCCCCTCCTATCCTACATTATAATAATGATAATAATAATAATCTCGTCATTTTACAAGGGTAGCAAATTAAGTCTGAGGCTTGTTTCCAATTTGGCCCTTGGCACAGATCGTGCGAATGATTTAAGAACGACAAAACGGGGAACCAATGGGTGAAATGACCAAAAGACGATTTAATTCGACTTTTGCGTACAGCGACCAACATTCGTGCATACACGTCGGCTAACCTCCAGATGCCATCAAAAACAGTGCTTAGGAAGACCCACAACCCTTTTTACCTCCTTATATTCGAATTCCGCGTACAGCATTAATTGTTATGTCAAATGTTTCACTATTGGTTTACTAAAACATTACACTAAATTCAGAAACCGAAATCCCCTTCTATCTCGGATAAGGACGTAGAACGAGTCAAGGATGAAATCTCCAAAACTGACGATTTAAAGATACATTATTCAAGAGCTTAATCTGATTACCGTAAGTCTGAATTTAGGCTTGAGATGTTATAGAAATTATAAATTAGATCTTTATTTAAACAACAAGCCCACGGATGGCTAGGCTACAGCTTGGATTAAAATATGATTTCACTGATTAGATATGGCGCATGGTGATGAGACTATTAACTGTTATGTTTACGTCATCAGTTAGATCGGAGCTAAATGATAGAGTGTGTTTAGCGAGGCCGCTGTTGAGTGATATTTCGATGGCATTGAAAACTTTACTTGGTAATCGAGTTTATGTAGGTGGAATTAACGCTTGTCAATCAAACGATAGGCAAAGGTGAAGATCATTTATCCCCCATTTCTAGTCAAATATTATAACGGGAATAACTTTGTACAGAATAAAGAAATTTTCAATATATTCGTCTTTCATCATCTACTTTTGAACTGTTATAGCAAGAATGGACTCTGCTTGAGTATATGCCCGATCCATTTTTCACCCCTTTTAAGAACACCCCCCCCCCCCCCTTCGGAGATGAGTTAACTCAACTTCCGTGTACAATATTAACTTTTTCGTTAAGCGTTTCCCCGGGTTAGCACGGGGATATTATACTAGTAGGTCGACTGTCGGAGATTTGATTGATGACCCTAAAAGATCCTGGCGCCCATTCTGTTTCACCTAAATACACTCATATTACTAGATCTTGCAGACGAAGTGATATTTTTATTAAGGACTCAAATAAATTGCATCTGTACTGTGTTGTCAGGGGCGGGTCGAGGATATTACGAAAGGGGACGTTTTTTTGAGGGCGAAGCCCGAATTATAAGCGCCGTAGGTTTCGCACCTGCGGGAGTCTGGGGTCCTTACCGAGAATCTTTTTAAGATAAGACTTTATAATATTACGATTTCGTGGCATCTGGGGTGGTATTTATAAGAGTTAGAATCAACACTTAACTGCCGAAAATTACTCCTAACTTTATAGATTTTCCTAAGACCTATTTAAAAAAACATTGTACTTTAAGAATTAATCCTAACTATGACACATATTTAGGAGTCCTCCTGTAGCACTCCTAACGTGTTAAAAGTACTCTTATCCTGGTTAACATGGCCGTCCGTGTACGCAGCCTAAGAGAGTTTAAAACAAGAAAAGATTTCTTAGTGGAGTACAACAATGACGAGTTTATAAGGCGATATCAATTGGACATGGGTGGGATTCTTTTTGTGACAGATTTAGTTCGGCATCTACATTTAGTTAAAAGTAACTCTAAGACCCTTTATAAATATTTCTAAAGGGTAACTTTTAACTAAATGTTGTTTTAGGAAGTCTTAGAGTAAAGTTATGAAAACTCTTAAGAATTTTTATAAATACGGCCCCAGATCTTCAAATATTAAACACAACTCCCACCCTTTTTTCAGTGATTTTGTATGCAACATCACCAGGAACAGATCGGTAGCCTACTGCCTGAAAAATGTCTGAACAAAAAGTCCGACTTAAGGAAAGACACCTAGTGATTTATGAAAAAGGTTGACAATTATTTTTCTAAGATGAGCGTGTTTTTTTAGAATCTGGTCATGCTCACAGAACTTAAGGAAAGACACGTAGTGATTTATGAAAAAGGTTGACAATTATTTTTCTAAGATGAGCGTGTTTTTTTTAGAATCTGGTCATGCTGATGCAGAAATAATGATGCTCACAGAACTTTACCCGTCCCTTGGTAACGACAAGGACAGCTAGATGACAGGTAAAGATCTGCGAGGTAATGTATATCCAGGATCTGTCAAATTTGGTTAGTTACCATTTAGCCTACATATTGAAGTAACTGCGGATGAACTGGGGTAGGGTTGCAAATAGTGGAAAACTTTCCGGGCAATTTTCCAGGAATTTACTGTGTTGGGATTTTTTAGGAATTTTCAAATCTATTTTTAGAACTGAAAAATACTAAAATTATAATTATTCACTGAAATTTACCCTTTTCTCTTTTACTTTCATCTATATAAACTATTCAAACTTATTTAACCATGTTAGTTGTGCTCCAAAAGGTAAAACTAAAGAGAAAAATTGATGTAAATTCTGCCCTCAATGTATACAAAAAAAAATTGCCAGTGTTGGCAACTTCCAGCACAGAAATTTCAGATATTCATGAGGATTCACCTGAACCTGAAAGCCCCCTTTTTTTATCCACCGATGACGATGTAGATAGAGATTTTGAAACCTGTATTCGACAACTTTCTACACCACTGGATACATCACTACGTCATGTTCATACCATTATTTCTTTGATCAAGCAATGCCTGCAATTCATTATTATGGACAGATCCATGGTGTACCGATGGGAATTCCTTTAACCCCGCTGATTTCCGACATTTACACGATGTCACCAGAATAAGGTTCAGAAAGATGGATAACACCCTCGTCATGTTACAAAAAAAAGATGATACTGTAGTCCCTCTGAATCACTTGGAACAACCAACGCCAAAGGATGGAGTTAACCGTGGAGTTGAAACAGACAGCAACCTCCCAATTTTATACGCCCACATTTTCATGTGGACGTATTATGTCGTCGCCCCCGTCCGTCCACAATTTTGTATGGACCCTCTACAGGTCATAACTCTTACCCGATTTTGACGAAACTTGAAATATAGGTATATCCCCAAAAGATCTCGGCTGCTGTCAATATTGCCATGTATCGGATTAAAACTTCATGGATTATGGCTCCTTATTGTACGAAAAATCACGTCACAATTTGAGCAGATTTTGATGAAACTCGACATGCATATTCATAACCCAACGATCTTGGTTCCCCTCGATTTTTGCGTCTATCGGAACGTAATTTCCCGAACAATCACCTATTTTAGCTCGTGGTCCCTCTGGAGGTGACAATTATTATCCGATTTGAAAAAAAAAACGTTTGATTATATCACCGTTACTCCCCGTTGTTGAAACCTGAAATGCATGGTTATAACCCAACACACATGAACTAATATGTCTACTACAAATCTAAAAAACCGAATGCATTAAAAGCAAGCAACAACAGACCTGACACCATGTAGATTTAACGCCCTACTGCCCCGAGTGGGCAATAAAGACAGGCATACACCATACAGTGTGCTATGTGGGAAATTTGCCGGGGTAGCGGAATTATGGCCTACTCTTATATCTAATTACACTGCCAGGGGATCATTTACATGCACTCCAATGTATACACGGGTCCTCGGTATTTCGCCACGTCCGAACGACAAGGGGAAACCATGCAGGAAAATCCCGATGAACTTTCTAGTCCAATATAGCCCGTAAGGGAGGTCTGTTTCTAACTTGTAAAACTATAATGGTTTTTGTATTGTGGATGTTTTATAAATATAAAAAACAAAGATCAGTAACTAGAACTACAAGGTAAAGTCAAATATCCAAGGCCATTTAGAACATGGATGTGTTGTCCCAAAGGCTACCGTAGTGTCATTTAATGTTCCTTGATGAATAACATGTCACCCACTGTCGACTCATTCTGTCCTGTTTTTCGCGCTTTGGGTGATTTTGGAGACTGGATTAGGTGCAATCGATCCAAAATAGTGACCAAAATACAAATTCTATCAATGTAAAAAGAGAAATCGTTGCGATAATACGTGGATTTAAGGGACAATGTTGGTGTTAGCTAATATTAATATATTATAGAACTGGTTAAACACATCCTACACAATTTGTTTTACACACAAACTGGTCTATTGAAGGCGGGCATACCTATTCACATATATGGTGAATTTTCGGTAGGGTGAAACAAAAGTTCAAGGGGTAAACTATATTTTTTCTGAAACTAGACCACATGGGCAACCAACATAAAAAAATCAAAATCCTGTATAGACCACTTTTGAAATAATTAACAATTAACATTTTTTATTACAGTTTTTTTGAAAATTTCAAACAAGTACATACACACACATACTAGTACATGGCAATGTTGAACGAATAACATAATTATACCACATAGGTGTTTGAGGAGTTCAGGTGGCATGTTCAAAGTGAAACGTAAGAATCTAGCACTTTAAAATCATAACTATAAAAAGTTATTTAGTGAAAACAGGCCCACATTACTTATCTATGTCTAGAGCAATGGGTGACTATGCGTGACAATAGTTTTTGTGCATATTCGGGATGTCTTAGATCCCCTTTGTAGCCACCACTTTGCCATAAGGCTTTTAAGTCTGAGTGAACAGATTCTGAAGCTTGTCCGCTCCAGAATCCTTGCCGTCTGTCGAACAGCCTTCGATCAGAGGGCGGAAGTAGGCTTTGTTGAACGTCAAATTTTATTTTCTGTGCTTCCAAAAATTGGCTTATGTGTTAAATCACTGCGTGAACTTTGCTGGTGTCGAATGAGCATAACAGTCCTCTAAATGTCTTGGGCGACTCACTGCGAATGAATATTTTCTAGGAACTAGGACTATGTTTGCAGTGGCCAACAATTCTACACCTCAAAACTTTATTGTAGAAAATCTTCATGTTTGTCATCAACAATGAAATTCAACCATTTGTTTATTGAAACACACACCTGAAACACACAAAAAACAAAGATAGTGGTGTATTTGAAAGATAATAAGTAAATTTCATTTGAAGGTTGGTCTGACAATAATGTTGCTATGGTCATTCTGTCATAATAAGACTGGTCAAAATCGAAGATTTTCAACAAGTGAATAAAAATACAACGACTTATGGACCGTAAATAACTGATGGTGATATATTTTTAAAAAATATATAAGACAGGCTGATACTGATATAAATAGGACAGACACTAATTTTCATAGTGATTCATACACAGGTTTTTTTTTCGAAGAAATAAAATCACACCGTCGAAATGACAGGTTTCAAACAAGCATAGCAACCGCATGCGTACGCTACACAGCATAATATATATACACGGTCACAAACTTTGGACATTTATCAAACATGATATGCAATTTATTTATGCAATTTATTTCGAACCTAGTCACTGCCGGCGTTCACAATTATGAAAAAAGTACAGATAACACACTTACGATGTTGGCAGCCGTCTTCAAATTGGTCGTAGAGTGACCTCTCTTTTCCAATTGGCGCAAATCGAACGAGAATGGTGTTACCATAGAAATATATAAATAGACTTATATATTTTTATGGGTGTTACAATCGTTTCGTCACGGATGTTTTCATGACGTCAAAATTGTTTTATTTGGTTTTTACGTCATTTAAACCAAATAACGACCGTCAACAATCGCGAAAAAAGATCCCATCAATAATGTTAAATATTTTGGGCTACAATATCGATAAACACCTCCTGTTTAGAGTTGATCGGACTGTTATTGTATATTTGATACCGCTTAAATTGTTCATTACAGGCGCTCGATCAATGATTTAAGCGTTATCAAATGACAATTAAATAACAGTCCTCTAAATTCTAAACAGTCGGTGTTTATCTCCTAATTATTTCTTAGGGGAAATCCGACACCTTGGTACAGAGGCGCGCCCAATTCGTGTGTCTATGGGTTGCCTACATACCGCAGTTTTTGACAGATTCTTTTGAAACTGTGCATACCCATTCTTAATACAATAAGGGCGACCCATATTGTTTTTGATGAATGCCCTAGAAGCAGAGCTACACCCACAATCATTTGTTTTTATGTGCCTGTGTGTTGCCTATAGGCCAGAATCCTTACTGGATCGTCTTGGAGCTTGGCATAGGTATTCCTTATTGCCAAATGTAGCCTTTTGATTTTGGTGCATTTGCCGACGCCAGGGTAGAGCCACGAACAATTTTTGTGTTTTTGTGTTATCGTATACGTATACAATGCAAATAAGGACACGTTCTTGACACCACCTATGTCGGACTTAAGCTGGACATTATGGACATTGGACGCCCCCCCCCCCCCCGAGGATATGCCTCTACACGATAAATAACAGTGAACTGTGTTGCGTTTAATATAACAAACTGGAAAATTATAATTTAAAAAAAAAAAACTCCACTTTTAGAAGACATCACGGGTTTTGGTTTTAGGTAGATAAATTACTCGTAGATCGAAAAAGACAAGATTATGTCTTGGGTCATTATCAAACTTAATTTGGGTGGTTTGGATGGCCTACTGGTCTAGAGTGCCGCGCTTCGACCTCTAGCTGGCCGGTCACCTCTCGCTTGCGGCTGTGGTTTTGAGCCCTGGTCTGAGCGTATGTTGCATGTAGATAGGGGCGCCTTCTCCACCTCGTGGGTTTCCCTCACTGCTAAAGACCACGCGCAAGCGAATATTTGAAATACAATTAAAACCATATGTTGGTCCCGAAATGACCTAGTTGTGTTGAGTGGACGTTAAACCTCATTTCTCACACCCTCTCTCTATCAACCTTAATTTGCTCTATTATTTGTCTTCGTGTGTCTATCTTGCTCTCAGTCTGTCCATTTCACCCTTTCCGCCCGAGCGATATCCTTTTCGGGCGAATAAGTTAATTTCACCTGTTGAAGACTGTAGCAGGTTGCAAATGAACTAAGCTCAGGAGATAAATACATGTGCTGGGCTGACGATCTATAGTGGTAGGATTCTGTTCGTGGAATCTGTCAATGTGTTGCCTGCAAACATCTCAAACTTCGTTATCCCTTTCTCGAAATACTTTTTGTCTAAGAACCATTTTTCGAGGTTCCATTATCCCTTCATTTGTCAGCTTCCCTAGAGCTATCCTGGTTTATTTTGTTTACAATACTAACAGTGGCTGTAAACATAAAGCGACAACTTAAACCCAGCTCGCTCAGGTAAGTAATATGAAGGAGTTCTACTCCTGAGAATAGCGTTGTGCTATAGCAATAACATAATAATATGTTATCCATTCAAGTGTAGGAATTTCATAATTCCGCAAACACAGACTTACAGTTAAGGAGGACCTTTATCTCTTTTCTCTTTTATTTCAGTCGTCCTTTGTTCCTGGTTTTCTTCAGCATTCTCTTCTGTAGGTCATTTGCATAATTGCCAGTCTTCCGCCACTGTATTTCCAAATCTTGCAATCGGAATTGGCAATTTTTTTCATCCTTTCCTTTTCGGGCGAATAATTTAATTTCACCTGTTGAAGACTGTAGCAGGTTGCAAATGAACTTTCATTTCGGCGTGTTTACCTTTTGAAAAGTATAGGCATTTTACTTATTATAAGCTCAGGAGATAAATACATGTGCTGGGCTGACGATCTATAGTGGTAGTTTACAATACTAACAGTGGCTATAAACATAAAACAACAACTTAAACCCGACCCCAGCTCGCTTAGGTAAGTAATATGAAGGAGTTTTACTCCTGAGAATAGCGTTATGCTATAGCAATAACATCATAATATGTTATCCATTCAAGTGTAGGAATTTCATAATTCCGCAAACACAGACTTACAGGTAAGGAGGACCTTTATCTCTTTTCTCTTTTATTTCAGTCGTCCTTTGTTCCTGGTTTTCTTCAGCATTCTCTTCTGTAGGTCATTTGTATAATCGCCAGACTTCCGGCACTGTATTTCCAAATCTTGCAATCGGAATTGGCAATTTTTTACCGAAAGTGAATATTGATAAATTATACAGTTTCCTATGAAAATCTCAGATTCGTCAAAAATTCAGATAAATTGCCGTGTTTGAACCTTCGCCATTAGAAAGTATTTATATCACGTATACTTGATTATCTTTCGTGTTTACAAAAAAATGTCATAAAACAATGTCGATATGAGTGAGAAATGCACAGACAGTTCTACTTCAGTATACTCTTACAGTTTTAGGAGTTCGTGGTAGTACCATCTTGTAATTTCCCATCAGTGTTACTGATGATTTTCTTGCAAGGCTTGTGCATTTATAATATATTTGTCATTTTATAAAAAAAAAATCAATTGGTGCCATAAATATTAACGAGGAGACAACTTAAAATATAAAACTTGTATATATAGTTCGAAATTTAACCTTAATTTACATTCAACATTGGCAGTACAAACATAATACAAGATGAAACTTTTGTTGTGCCTCGTCGCTTTAGCTGGTAAGTTTTTAAATTGTGATATGTACACCTGAAAATTAATCTGTATTAAAAATGACTCTTAAGAGGTTCAAAACCAGTTTTATTTTTTCTATCAAGGTCTTGTTGCTAGTGAACCATCACAGAGAATCGTTGGGGGAAGTAATGCATATGCTGGACAATTCCCGTGGCAAGTGTCTCTCCAGAGAGGTTCTGGCAACAGTTGGTCTCACATTTGTGGTGGAGTTTTGATTGCTAACAACCGAGTTTTAACTGCTGCTCATTGTGTTACTGCTACCAGGTTCAAAACTTTATAATCATATTCAGTAAATGGATGTATACATATAGAGTAGAATCTAAAAACGCGATTTTTTCGGGCCATGGTCCATGAAGTTACCGTCCGATATGCGTAACACAAGAAGTTGCGGTCCGATATGCACGAATGAATCGAGATCTGTAGGTTGCAAACATACATTTTAACTATTTTAAAATTGGATAAAAGAGGTTACATCTAACGTGTCCTCAAACTAAAAACGTTATTTTCCGTACAGTAGGGTTACCGCCTGGTACATGTCATTATCAAGAGGAACAGAGATCATTGGGGGGGGGGGATAAACCTATATTTTAAGTTTCGTCAAAATTGGATAACAAATGTGATCTGGCTGTAGAGTTTCCACACGTACATTGTTGGTCCGGACGCGGCGACGACAATTAATACGCGCACATAAAAAAAATTCGATACGAAAGGATCCCTGCTTCTAACCAATTTTGGTGAATCATTTTCCACTTTTATTATTTTGTGCTCGACAGATATACTATATACAGCAATATCTACATAGTATTACACTTATTTATACAATTTTATGGAAGCCTATTGCGTCCATTTCAGAATCTCGTCTTCTCGCCGCGAGAAGTCGAGGGCGAGAACACGAGAGGACGAGAAGTCGAGGGCGAGAACACGAGAAGACGAGAACACGAGAGGACGAGAAGTCGAGGGCGAGGGAGCGAGGGAACGAGAACACGAGGAAACAGGGCGAGAATACGAGGATCTCGCCCCGAGAACACGAGATTACTTTCACCTCGACTTCTCGTTCCCTCGCCCCTCGACTTCTCGTCTTCTCGTGTTCTCGCCTTTGAAAAACCTCGTGTTCTCGCTCCCTCGCCCTCGACTTCTCGTCTTCTCGTGTTCTCGCCCTCGACTTCTCGCCCTCGACTTCTCGTCCTCTCGTGTTCTCGCCTTTGAAAAACCTCGTCTTCTCGTCTTCTCGCTCCCTCGCTTTTGAGCTAATCTCGTCCTCTCGTGTTCTCGCTCCCTCGCTTCGTAACAATCTCGACTTCTCGTCTTCTCGTCTTCTCGCCTCGGAGTGCAGCTGATACGCATGTCCACTGACTACCGTATTGACATTTGTATTTGGAAATGGATTATAATAAACGGAAATGTTTGAAGTTTTAGGCAATTAAATAGTCCAAAATAATTTTAATCTCTTCTTGCACAGATATTATTGTATTCTGTAATCGATTTTAAGTCTTCAATCAAATCTTTCTTTGCTCTCCAACTTCAACAACGTTCATCGGATATTTTGATGTGTGGTTTTGCCAGTGCTGTAGGATGGGGAGTCTGACATGTGACAACGTATAGTCGTTCGAATGGGATTAAAAATAACGATGTCCACTGCTTGTCAATAGGGCGAAAGGCCTGACAAGGGACAACGTATAGCCGTTCGAATGTTATAGATAAAAAAAAACGTGGTTCCTTGTTCGGAATCAAAATGAAGTCTGCTACGGTGGCTCAGTGAGTAGGACGTCTAGCATCATCGAACTGCATCAGAATTTATCTGGAAATGTCCTCCCTTGTCAGTTGTGTAGGATGGAGGACGGAGGGCCTGGCAACGGATAACGTGTAGTCGTGCGGATGGGACAAAAAACGGGGTCCCGTGTACACATTGGCGTGGTGGAGAGTGAGGTCTGTTATTGATTCAAGTGGCTCGGTTTCAATTCGCCGCTAGAACGGGACAATGATTAGGGTCGTCTGTCCCCCGCTGCTAAAGACCCCTAAACGCAAGCATATTATTGAAATAAAATTGCTAGTTCCGGAATGATCTGGCCCCGAGTTCACAAAGCCATGTATTAAACTTTTGTTGTTTTAATATATCCAATACACCAATAAGATGCTATGTGCAACGTTTTGTGTTTCTGGATCAAAGATATTTCTCATAAAGAGTGATTTAAAGTTGAGTAAATTCTCAACTTAAGTCTGAAAATGCTTTGTGAACTTGGGGCCTGGCTTGTGTTGAGTCTGTCTCTGTCTCTTTTTTTCTCTCTTTTAAATACATTGACGTGCAAGTACAAGAACCCTTAACCATGGGTATTCGAAATAAGAGTAGGCCCTCGTAGCACACAGCATGACGTACATTATTAGCTTTCATCAGCTCAGTTGGAGAAGATTGGTTAACGCGTTCGCAATTGATCATAAGGACTGTCATTGAATCAACTGGCGCGGTATCGATTCGACGCCTGTACGTGGCAAGGGGTAGATCGTCTGTCCATTCCCGTGGGTTTTCTCTGGGTCCTTCAGTTTCCTCCCACTGTTAAAGACCATTTAGGTGTGTTTTGATTTAGCGTGGGGGTACCATTGTTTACTGAAACCACGAACTTCACGCTACGTGGCCATGATAACTTCGCGGTGATATCTATATAAATAAAATCTATGTGAGTGTGTGTGTGTGGGTGTGTGTGTGTGTGTATATATATTTGTATGTATCAGGCCCGTAGCCAGGAAGTTGTTTTTTGGGGGGCAAACTAGCATGGGCATCTGCAGCTACTGGTATTTGCGGTAAAGGCCAATTGGAGCGTAGAATATTACATTTAAAACACTAGTGATATGAATTTTTAACAAATTAATAGAAATTTTGTTTTAGTTAAAATGTAAACGTCTTGTATTGTTGTATAATACAAAATTGTACCCGGCTTTCACATTCACACAAAAATCACAACTGTCAACACTAGTAATGTGCCAGTTATGCCAGGTAGTGTGCAGATGCCCTGCCAAAACAATATTGAAAATACTGAAAAAAATGTCGGTTTTTTTCTTGTGATATTGGGGGGGGGGGGGAAGACTCAGTATTGGGAGGGCAGTTGTTTTAGGCCAGTGAATACGAGCACAAGGCGAATTACGCCTCTTTGCAGACTTGCAGTGCACCACCCCCACAAAAGTCGTGTCGAATTTTTTTAAAAAATAGGTTGCCAGACAACAAAACATACGCCCAAGGCAGCTAAATCGTCCATTGCGGTCGACAAGGGTTATCGCATATTTATTCTTTTGTGGGTAATTAGGGCCATTTAATAGCCAATTTCATGCAGACTCGTTACAATTGTCATCGTTTGAGGGCCCAAAATGTTCTAAAAACTAAAACAAGGTCCGTAATTCTGAAAGTAATCTACAGACATTGTTGAAATTCGAGAGGCTTTTTCACTTTACTAATTCAAATAATGCATATAAATTTCAACATATCGGATGATAACTTTTGTCGTACGAACGTTCACAAGGTTCAACAAAGTTAAAACAAAGGCCATAACTCTAGAAGTAATTGACAGAAATTCCTGACATTCAAAAGGCTTCTTCTTCATTTTACTAATTTAGATAAAGCTTATTAATTTCATACAGATTGCATGATAACGTTTGTCGTGCGGGCGTTCACAAGATTCAAGAAAGTGAAACAAGGCCCAGAACTCGAAAAGTTTGACTGGAAGACCAGCTAACAACGAATTAAAATTGTCCAGTCTAGAAGTGACCAGAGAGAGAGAGAGAGGAAGAGAGAGGGGGAGAGGGGTGGGGTGGGGTGGGGTGTAACGTCCACTCGACACACAAACTAGGTCATTTCGGGACTAACATATGGTTTAATTTTATTTCAATAATTCGCTTGCACGCAGGGGTCTTTAGCAGTGGGAGGAAACCGGAGGACCCGGAGTAAACCCACGAGATTGGACAGTCGACCCTACTCCTTGTCACTTCGGCCGGGGATTCGAAACCACGTCAGTTGACTCAATGGCAGGCTTTAAGATACAGCACGCACATGCTAACCATTTGGTCATCCAAATCCTCTTAGCAAGTGACCAAAGCATTAACAAGTGTGGACGGAATGGGTCGGAGGCAATATACGACCACATTGCTATGTTGGCGTATAAAAAGCTGGTGGTGGTTGTGTGTGGGTGGGTGGTGTGTGTGGATATTTTCGATCCCCCGCTTATATGTGACAAGGAGTAGGGTCGTCTGTCCAGCCTTTTAAGGTTTTGCCCCCCCCCACCCCACCCCAAGGAAAAAACCCAACAAACCACATTAAAGGACCTAAGTCCGTAACTCAAAATCCTTCACATTAAAGGACCTAAGTCCGTAACCAAAATCTTCATCATCAAAAACAAGAATTATTGGTCAATTTAAATCAACATTGATGATATAAACTTACCGGGAAAAGATGAGCTTCTGATATCCGATATTTAAGATAAAATAAACATTTTACCATTGGTACACGAATCGTGTACCATAATGCGTTTCAGCCCCAGTTCTATAAGCAAGAGACTCGGGGTACGAGGCTCGAGTCACAGCACCAAATCAAACGGCGTATATAGACTGGAATACAGAGATGCTAGAAATTTAAATTCGATTGACACTGCTGATTTGAAATTAGAGTAAAAACGGAATCCGTTGAATGTAGATCAGTTTATATACATTTATAACATGCGTTGCGACCCACTTCTGTCCATTTCTAGGTCCAAAATATTAGCGATTTAGCTCCTTAAATATACAAGTACTAGACCAAAAATAACCACATTAAATCATTACTATACACGCACAAAAATGTCGCACACAAGAGTAAAGGAGCTCATTCTCTAACTCAATATCATTCAAAATCTTCAACTTTGAAAACACGAATTATTTGTCAATTTAAATCAAAATTACCCCGAGTCTCGAGTCACAGCACCAAATCAAACGGCGTATGTAGCCTGGAATAACCAGATGCTAGAAATTTGAATTCGATTGATACTGCTGGCTTATTTCGTGGAACATAACTGATTTGAAATTAAAGTAAAAACGGAACCCATTGAATGTAAATCATTTTATATTCATTCATATTACAGTATTATATGCCTTGCGACCCAATTCTGTCCATTTTTAAGTCCAAAATGTTAGCGATTTAGCTCCTTTAAGTGAGCACGCAGAAAAGGGTACCTACATCAAAAAGTATTCAAACCAGCTTTGGCGACAACGTGCTTAATATTTCACAGAATCAAGGGACGAACAAATTACTAGACAGCAAAATTTCAGAAACTCCCTTTGCTTTTTGTCGACATAATAAATATTGCCGTGGACATACGACAAATATGGGACAATCGGTTTATTTTAGGCTCACAGTTCACATAATAACATCTAAACTAGTTTTGTTGGCTCCAAAATGTTTATGTTTTAGAATTAACGGATAAATAAGTATAAGAACATATTAATATTCATTAGCTTTCTATGATGCATTATCCAATTACTCGTAGGATACCTGGCTTTACACGGGCATAAATTCGTCTGTGGCCCAGATTTGACAGCCTAAAACATTCACGTAGTCGTGTTTTGTATACGCCAACATGGAAATGTGGTCGTATATTGCCCTCGATCGGGTCCTCCGCCCGTCTATCAATCAGTCCATCAATCGTCCGAAATTTTTTGTGAACAATCTACATTTATCATTTGATTGTTTTTAAATTGAAATATGATGCTTACATTAGTGAGATGAATAGTGAAATGAAGAAGCCTTTTCATTTCAATAACTTCCCTTAATTTCTTTTGGAGTTCTATGGCCATTGTTTCACGTTGTTGCATCTTGTGGACACTCTAACGACAGACGTTATCAAGCGATCCGTATGAAATGTATATGCATCATTTAAATTATTAAAAAAAAACACACCCCTATTGAATTTCAGCAACCTCCGTTAATTACATCTAGATCTGTATCAAATTTATTTGCATCATTTAAATTTGGGAAACGAAGAATCCTATTGAATTTCAGTAATTTCAGGTAATTAAGCCCGAGAGTTATGGCCCTGGTTTCACCCTGTTTTATCCTGTGAATGCTCTAACGACAAAAGTTATTATCCGATCTGTCTATGAAATTTATATGTATCGTCTAAATTAATAAAACGAACAAGCCTATTGAGTTTCAGCAAATTTCCGTTAATCACATCTAGAGTTATGGGCCTTGTTTCACTTTGTTGAATCTTGTGAACGCTCGAACGACAAACGTTTCACCCAATTTGTATGAAATTCATATGCTTTATTTAAATTAGTGAAATAAAGAATCCTAGTGAATGTCAGGAATGTCTGTCATTAACTTCTAGAGTTATGACCCTTGTTTAACTTTGTTGAACCTTGTGAACGTTCAAACGACAAGGGTTATCCCCAGATATGTTGAAATTCATATGCATTATTTGAATAGGTAAAAAGGAAGGGCCTCTCGAATTTCAACAATTTCTGTAGATTACTTCAAGAGTTACGGCCCAAGTTTTAGTTTTTAGAACCTTATGAACCCTTATACGACAAAAATTATACTGTAATCTGTATAAAATTGTCTATTAAATGTCCCTAAGTACACCAAAAAAATAAATACGCGACAACCCTTGTCGACCGCCCGGACGATTTAGCTGCTGTGTTCGTATACATACATGCATACATATATACAGTGTTGAAATCAGTTTGTGTCGGCATACCTTTTATCTATACACACATAGGCCTACATACATACGTAAACAATGGTACCTCCACGCTAAATCAAAACACACCTAAATGGTCCTTAACAGTAGGGGGAAACTGAAGGACCCAGAGAAAACCCACGGGAATGGACAGGCGAATCGATACCGCGCCAGCTGATTCAATGACAGTCCTTATGATCACTTGAGAACGAGTTAACCATTCTTCTCCAACTGAGCTAACGAAAGCTAATAATGCACGTCATGCAGTGTGCTACGAGGGCCTACTCTTACTTCGAATTCCCACGGTAAATGGTTCTTGTACGTCGACGTCAATGTATGCGAAAGAGAGAAAGAGAGAGAGAGAGAGAGAGGAGAGATTCAATCCACTCGGTTGGACAGACGACCCTAATCATTGTCACGTTCAAGCGGTGAATCGAAACCAATGTGTACACGGGGCCCCGTTATTCTGTCCCATCCGCACGACTACATGTTATCCGTTGCAAGACCCCCCGTCCTCCAGCTACACAACGGACAAGGGAGGATATCTCAAGATAAATTCTGATGCAGATCGATGAAGCTAGAGAGCAAACGTCTTACTCTCTGAGTCACCGTGGCCACCACGTCATTTCGATTCCGGGCAACGAACCTTGGTTTTTTTATCTATAACAATCGAAAGGCTATACGTTGTCCCTTGCCAGGCCTTCCGCCCTATACCACTGACAAGTAGTGGACATCGTTATTTTTAATTCCATTCGAACGACTATACGTTGTCACTTGTCAGACTCGCCATCCTACAGCACTGACAAAACCACGCATCAAAATATCCGATGAACGTTGTTGAAGCTGGAGAGCAAAGAAAGATTTGATTGAAGACTTAAAATCGATTACAGAATACAATAATATCTGTGCAAGAAGAGATTAAAATTATTTTGGACTATTTAATTGCCTAAAACTTCAAACATTTCCGTTTATTATAATCCATTACCAAATTCAAATGTCGATACGGTAGTCAGTGGACATGCGTATCAACTGAACTTCCGAGACGAGAAGACGAGAAGTCGAGATTGTTACGAAGCGAGGGAGCGAGAACACGAGAGGACGAGATTAGCTCAAAGGCGAGGGAGCGAGAAGACGAGAAGACGAGGTTTTTCAAAGGCGAGAACACGAGAGGACGAGAAGTCGAGGGCGAGAAGTCGAGGGCGAGAACACGAGAAGACGAGAAGTCGAGGGCGAGGGAGCGAGAACACGAGGTTTTTCAAAGGCGAGAACACGAGAAGACGAGAAGTCGAGGGACGAGGGAACGAGAAGTCGAGGTGAAAGTAATCTCGTGTTCTCGGGGCGAGATCCTCGTATTCTCGCCCTGTTTCCTCGTGTTCTCGTTCCCTCGCTCCCTCGCCCTCGACTTCTCGTCCTCTCGTGTTCTCGTCTTCTCGTGTTCTCGCCCTCGACTTCTCGTCTTCTCGTGTTCTCGCCCTCGACTTCTCGCGGCGAGAAGACGAGATTCTGAAATGGACGCAATAGGCTTCCATACAATTTGTTGGTATTTTCGTCTAGTCCACAACTCTACAGAGTTGTTCTTGGTAACCACAGACTCAACAATGTTGATGGTACAGAACAGACTATCTATATCAGTAGTATTGTAAATGTAAGTGGCCTTTTAAAATTCTGAATACAGTTCATAAATAGATTAAATATATATTCTGAAATCAGCACCAACCATGTAATTATTATTTAGCATCATTATTCGCTTTACATGGATTATTGATATTGGCATAGTTTTAATATACATGTTCTCAAATCAAGTCTCTGTAAATAAATATTAATTCTAAAATAAGGTAGTGCGATGTCCTAATTAGCAATTTTAATTCTTATGTTCATCTCGGTATCAATCTAGCCCAATAAACGCCACCATAAGTTTTATTTATAGTAAACACAATAAAACATTGACTATTAGAATGCATGGACAACCATAGTCCCATACCTAGTAAACGCAACAGAACTGTTATTGCACCTGAACAGACATTGAATTCCAAATAGGCTATATCTGGTTAATTGTTTAAAAAATAAATCCAAGCATCAGTGTAAGTAATACAATGTTCTAGTGTACCCTTCTAGCTTCATCTTCCACACAAGTAATATAGTGGTTGATATTATCCATTCTTTAAGCATCCAAGGGGATCACGGTGGCTAAGTGGATAAGGCGCTGGTTCGCTAGCCTGGAGGTTGAGTGTTCGATCCCTGCATTGGCCGAGAAAGTTCATCTCGATTTTTCGGCGTGATTTCCCCTTGTCAGTGTTGCAGAAGGAGGGCCTGACAAGGACAGCTGCCTAGTCGTTCGGATGGGACGAAAAACCGAGGTCCCGTGTACAAATTGGAGTGCACGTAAAAGATCCCTTGGCAGTTGGAATTCGATATAAGAGTAGGCCGTAGCGCCGCTGCCCGGGCAAAATTTCCCTCATTGCACACTGTGGCGTATGCCCGTCTTCAATTAGCCCAGGTACGGTGCTTAAGCGTAGAACGTTAAACCCCATTTCATTCATTTCATTTAAGCATCCAAACTACAATGGTAATGCTGCTGGTTTCCCCAATGATATATCTGTTATGAGACTTTCATCTAATGCCAACCTCGGAAGTTCAGCTGTAAGCACCATTGGGTTGGCTCCTTCTGGATCAAGTTTTGCTGGACAGACATGTACCATCAGCGGTTGGGGTAGAACCTCCGGTAAGCTGTAAACTATTTACATTTGCGCCACTCGTCGCTCTTTAGCAAACAATATACATGTATGTATATACAACATTGAAATACAGTAATACTGTTAAAAAAAAAATAGCTATTGAAATTTATAATTTGGGTAAATTATTGAAAATTTAAGATAAATATATTTATTAACAACGAGGTATAATTCCGAAAACTTATAATCTTCTTCTAAGGAAAGAAGTATTGTGAATTTAAAACTATCCTATCTGATCATATTATGTGTTATTGCTCATTGCTGAAATACCTTTACTTTCTTTTCATAGGTACTAGCGGTCTGCCCAACATCTTACAGTATGTAGGGATGCTCAAGATTTCTAATGTTGACTGTACTAGTAGATGGTCTGGTATCGGTGGGGCTTCCATTAACGATGGGCATATCTGTGTCTATCAATCAGGAAGATCAGCCTGCAATGTGAGTTAAATTTACAGTTCGTTGATATACAATAGGACTCTAAATTATGTTAAATCAAAACGAACCATTATGCAATCCAACCAGTTTAACATAATATCTTATTCAGTTTTAAATACTTCATTTTAATTCATGGGTCGGGGTGTAGTGGTTTAATACGTGCATGTGAACCCATTAGGTATATCATTTAGTCAAGTTGCGTGGATTCGCTTTCCAGCTTCAATGTGACGGGGAGTAGGGTCGCCTCTCCAGCTTGAGACGTTTTTAAACTCCATGTCTCTCGCTATCTCCAAGCCACACACATTGACACCATGGATGGAAACCACGACTGCAAACCAGAGGTAATCGGCAACCTACATACAATTTATGATATATAAGCTTTCCTTTTTATACAGGGAGACAGTGGTGGACCTATGGTATGCAATGGTATGTTAGCTGGTATTACATCATGGGGTATTTCAGGTTGTAGTGGAAATTATCCCAGTGTTTATACTCGAGTATCCCAGTTTGTTAGTTGGATTAATGGCCTCTAAATTATTCGAGAACTGTAAGATACAATTTTAGATAATTGTACTTATGTAATAAACAAATTTCTCACATTCCAAATGCCAATTAATTATAATGAATGGTGTTTTCTTTATTGAATTGGGTTGTTACCTGCAGTAGGATTACAGCACGATCATGGTTGGGGCAGGTAGTATGGTTTAACGCGTGTGCGTGAAATCACAGGATATGGTTGTTTCGAAAATCGCGTACACAATTTCTACTATGCTAAAAGAGTGAACAGTGTTGTCCGATACTCTGAACCTTGATTCTTAAGTTGCGGGTTCCCTTCCCATGGGGGTTGGGGATCCGACAAAATGTAAAATTTGGTAGTTTAATTTGACTTTTGCCTACAGCAATCATCTTTCGTGAATAAGTCAACCAACTTCAGATGCCGCTAAAAAAACTGCTTAAGAAGACCCCCGACCCCCCTCTTCACCCTTGAGAACACTCCCTTTACCTTCATTAAAAGTTTCATTATTGATTCGCTAGAACATAACACTAACTTAAGAAAACGCGAAACCCCTTTCCATTGCGAATAAGAACGACAGAAAGGGGGGCGCAGGGGTGAAATGCACAAAATGACGATTTAATTCGACTTTTGCGTACAACAATCAACTTTCGTGCATACGTCGACCAAAATCAGATGTCATCAAAAACACTGCTTAAGAAGATCCACGCCCTTTATCTCCCCGAGAGACGAGTTAATTCGACTTCCGCGTAGCACATTAATTTTTTTGTTAAAAGTTTCACTATTGATCCGTTAATCACAAACTTAAGAAAGCGACATCCCCTCCTATCCTACATTATAATAATGATAATATTAATAATCTCGTCATTTTACAAGGGTTGCAAATTAAGTCTGAGGCTTGTTTCCAATTTGGCCCTTGGTACAGATCGTGCGAATGATTTAAGAACGACAAAACGGGGAACCAATGGGTGAAATGACCAAAAGACGATTAATTCGACTTTTGCGTACAGCGACCAACATTCGTGCATACACGTCGGCTAACCTCCAGATGCCATCAAAAACAGTGCTTAGGAAGACCCACAACCCTTTTTTACCTCCTTATATTCGTACAGCATTAATTGTTTTGTCAAATGTTTCACTATTGGTTTACTAAAACATAACACTAAATTCAGAAACCGAAATCCCCTTCTATCTCGGATAAGGACGTAGAACGAGTCAAGGATGAAATCTCCAAAACTGACGATTTAAAGATACATTATTCAAGAGCTTAACTTTAGCTTAACTTTATAAGAATTTTTATAAATACGGCCCCAGATCTTCAAATATTAAACACAACTCCCACCCTATTTTCAGTGTTTTTTGTATGCAACATCACCAGGAACAGATCGGTAGCCTACTGCCTGAAAAATTTCTGAACAAAAAGTCCGACTTAAGGAAAGACACGTAGTGATTTATGAAAAAGGGTTTATGAAAAAGGGTTCAAGATGGCTACCTAGTGGTTGCACTGTGTCTTGCTCTCTGGTTTTTCTTATAATTTTAATAGATTTAAATTGATTTTAGCTGCTATCTTTTACTTGTGACTTGGGGAGTTACCTTGGCTCATTTTTATACAAAAATTTCTATTGGAAGTGTTTTAGATTTTGTACAATTTGCAAATTTTAAAATAACAAAGTGTGGTGAGTTCATGAAGTGAGTAATAATCATGATAACCTATTGTAGAGAAAAACTAATCAGCTTGAATAAAAACCTACAGTTTATAGATCACAGGATGAAAAACAACATTGAACAGTTTTCAGATCTTATAGTAAACACCAAAGAAAATATTTGTACTTCGTTTGAAATTATACAACCTAAAATAAGGGTAACTAATAAACCTAGATCAACAAGAAAATACAGGGGTGTTAACCATAATAACCTCAGATCTATTGATACAAAAAGTAGTGAAAAGTCTGGTAATGTACTAAATTCATTTAATCTCTGTGTTTTAAATTGTCAGTCAATTAGGAATAAAACTGATGAACTTCAGGAATATTAAATAATGATTTGGACATATTTGTATCCGTTGAAACATGGCTTAAACCAAATGATACGGTTACTCTACACAAACTTTTGCCATCAAATTATTCTGCAGTTACTGAAAATCGAATAGGTCGTAGAGGAGGCGGACTAGCTGTTTTTCATAAATCGGTACTAGAAACATCAAAAAATCAGTCCCTTGGTCCTTTCACGTCTTTTGAGCACCTTGACATACATGTAAAATGTTCTAATGAAGTCCTTAGAATTGTTTGTTTATACCGTCCACCTTCATCCAGTCGTGATGTTTTTCTCAGTGAATTCACTGATCTACTGTACGAAACTTTTGACTCATCTTCTCGTTTACTACTTGTTGGGGATTTAAATCTACATCTCGATGATGTCAAGTGTAGCATATCAAATAAATTTTATGATATTTTAGATTCATTTAATCTTAAACAGCATACTACTGGCAGTACGCACAGAAAATGTCATTTACTTGATGTGGTGATAACTAGGGTTTTAGACGACACTGTGGAAGATGTCCATATTTGTGACGACCTGGTCTCAGACCACTTTAGCATATTTACTAAGCTCAAGATAAAAAAACCCGTACCTAAACAACAGACAATTACATATAGAAAAATACGTAACATTAACATCGAAGATTTTCGATCAGATATTATTAACTCTAAAATATTAAAGGAACTCGACATAGCAAATATTGATCAACAAATTAATCTTTATAATGACACTCTAAGAAATATTCTTGATGACCATGCTCCCATTAAAAAAGCCAAATTTACTATTCGACCAAATCGGAAATGGTTTACTGATGAAATTCGACAGAGTAAAATCCATAGACGGTCCATGGAAAGGCTTTGGCGAAATTCTAATCTTGAGATTAATAGACAGCTATATACTCAAGCGCGGAACAAAACAAATAATTTGATTGGCAGAGTAAAAAAAGACTATATTTTAGAACAAATCAATGTTAATAAAATAACCCAAAAGTACTTCAAAACATAGTCAATAGTATCCTGAAACCGCATAATCAACAAATACTACCAGATTACACCCATGATGCTGACCTTGCTGAAGAGTTTTCTAAATATTTTAGTGACAAGATTGATAATATTAGGACTGAACTGGATGAAAAACAACTTTTTAAAACTAAACGATGATAAAACTGAATTATTAAAAATAGGAACCGATCATAGACTCTCATCAATTATTACAAAATATGTTAAAGTGGGTGGTGCTGTCATACATCCAAGTAACAGTGTACGGAACCTCGGTGTTAAATTTGGGAAAAATTTTGACATGAAAGAACATGTGTCGAATATGTGTAAATCCGCCAATTTTCAACTATATAATATAGGTCGTATAAGAAACTTTATTGATACTGATACTTCTAAAATGCTTGTCAACTCACTTGTAACCTCCCGCCTTGATTATTGTAATTCTTTATTGTTTAACTTGCCTTCTCTTCAGCTAAATAGATTACAAAAAATTCAAAACAAAGCCGCCCGAGTCATAACTAGAACTAAACTTTGTGAACATATCACCCCTATTTTACACCAACTGCATTGGCTGCCAGTTACTAGCAGAATTGAATTTAAAATACTCTCTCTAACATACGCTGTCATTAATATTGAAGACTCACCTGACTACCTCAAACAACTAGTGACCCCATATATTCCTACACGCACACTTAGATCACAAAACAAAAACTTGCTAATGCCCTATCATGCAAAATCCTCATTTGGGGAAAGGTCTTTTAGTTTTGCTGCTTTTAAACTATGGAATAAGTTACCTTCTGAAATTAAAGATTCCCCTTCCCTGCCTGTTTTTAAGAAAAAGTTAAAGACCCACCTTTTTAAAAACCATTTTAATTGTTAAATGCTTAAGATTTTTCAGAGTTAACTTTTTATTATTGTATACCATATTTTATTCTAATTGTGCAATGTTCTTATTATTGAGGTGTTTTATATTTTATACTTTTACTATAATGTAATAGCGCCATAGAGCAATCTCAGTATTGGATTATAGGCGCTCTATAAATAAATTATTATTATTATTATTAAAAAGGTTGACAATTATTTTTCTAAGATGAGCGTGTTTTTTAGAATCTGGTCATGCTCACAGAACTTAAGGAAAGACACGTAGTGATTTATGAAAAAGGTTGACAATTATTTTTCTAAGATGAGCGTGTTTTTTTAGAATCTGGTCATGCTGATGCAGAAATAATGATGCTCACAGAACTTTACCCGTCCCTTGGTAACGACAAGGACAGCTAGATGACAGGTAAAGATCTGCGAGGTAATGTATATCCAGGATCTGTCAAATTTGGTTAGTTACCATTTAGCCTACATATTGAAGTAACTGCGGATGAACTGGGGTAGGGTTGCAAATAGTGGAAAACTTTCCGGGCAATTTTCCAGGAATTTACTGTGTTGGGATTTTTTAGGAATTTTCAAATCTATTTTTAGAACTGAAAAATACTAAAATTATAATTATTCACTGAAATTTACCCTTTTCTCTTTTACTTTCATCTATATAAACTATTCAAACTTATTTAACCATGTTAGTTGTGCTCCAAAAGGTAAAACTAAAGAGAAAAATTGATGTAAATTCTGCCCTCAAAGGTATACAAAAAAAAATGCCAGTGTTGGCAACTTCCAGCACAGAAATTTCAGATATTCATGAGGATTCACCTGAACCTGAAAGACCCCTTTTTTTATCCACCGATGACGATGTAGATAGAGATTTTGAAACCTGTATTCGACAACTTTCTACACCACTGGATACATCACTACGTCATGTTCATACCATTATTTCTTTGATCAAGCAATGCCTGCAATTCACTATTATGGACAGATCCATGGTGTACCGATGGGAATTCCTTTAACCCCGCTGATTTCCGACATTTACACGATGTCAACAGAATAAGGCGCTCGAGCCGCTCCTTTAACCTACTTTCTGGTTCAGAAAGATGGATAATATAATGGTGATAAATCTATGAATTGTTTCTAATTTATTCTTTCGATATTTCATTCGTTTTGGTATTCATTCATTCAATTAAACATTTCTATTTTTCTTATGTGTCTGTTAATCCCTCAGTTTCAATTAGAGGTTAAGCTATTAATATAATGCCAGACGGTTGGCAGCTGACACATTAATGGTTTTAATTACTATCTTATTGTTTTATTATATTATAATGTCTTTTATATTTTAATCTTTCCTCATTAATTGTTATTAGTAGCCTTGGTGTATATTGTTAATTCCTTAGATACCATTTTATTATAAATACCGATTTGTACATTTATATAGCATTCTAGGTTTCATTCCGTTTCCAGGACAGTTACTCTGCTTGTCGGACGTGCTGTTCTTTGTATATGATGTTAATGTTTCCCGGTAATAAATAGTTTCAAGGATAGTTCCAGTCTTTAGTTATTATCGAAGATTCTCACTGCTACAGTTTGGTGGAGTGCTTTGTGAGGCAAGATCTCGGAACCTCTTTCAAGTGAGTATCCCAAAGAAAAATCAGATATGGAACAGATAGCGATACCAAATGAATTGGCGGAAATAATGAAAGTAATGAAGATCAACTCGAAGGCCAACCAATGGAGGATAGACCATAAAGGAAGTAGCACTTCCATAGTTTTAACGTGGTGCACTGTTCATCATAATTTAGATATACCGAATAGAAAATCTACTAGCAAACAGAACAGAGATTTTCTAAGAGGCCAGCGTTTTAAGCAGATGCTTTGTGCAAAAAGAACGAGCGAATCATCAATAAATTCGATTTCTACAAAGGCCGACATCGCAATTCAGACCAACAATATATCATCAACCAAATCTAGTGAATGTCAAACAGATTATCTTGGACGTTCGGATAAATGTATAATGGCTATTCCGGCCACGTATACAAAGAGTGTCCAAACCCTTGACATAAAAACTAATAGAGATTTGGTCAAACCGGATGTCATGGTAGCTTCAACGCCACATATCCAAGAAACAGAAAAGGTGTTAAAAAGGCGTGTAAAGAAGGGACAGCTTGAATACCTTATCCGATGGAAGAATCAACCTGCAACCAAAAATTTATGGGTGAAGGAAGACAAGTTGGACCAGAAAGCTGTTTCCTTCATAGCTAGTTATCCGAAAAAAATTGCTGGTCCAGAGGATTGGTTTGTAGAAACGTTGATAAATCAACATAAACGCAACCAGGAAGAGCTTGAGGTCTTTCCGAGAGGGATGTGGACATATCCACCTAAATCAAGTTTGAAATTAGCGGGATATACCCGAATGGAAATCAATCAAAAATCTGGAAAATTACAGTTAAATGTGGAAAGGCAGGGTCCCGGTCCGAATGAGGGGGACGTTTATAGTCGATTTGACCTAGAGGACTGGGACATTATTGCTAAAGAAGATCCAGTATTCTTTAGGAGTATTAAACACACATTACCCCCAGGGAATTATTCATTGAAGTGATGGGCTTGTGTTATGTTGTAGTATTTTTAAAAAAAAAATGTGAATGTGTATGAACTGTTTTAAACTGTAGACTTTTTATATGTTATTTGCCTTCAATTTATAAAGTTTTAGATACGATTTATTATTACATCCCCATTCAAATGTTGCTATAGTTTTGCACGTTTTTATTTATTCTGCATAAGCAATTAAATCGATATTATCGATGCCGTAGATTAATTCATAAAAACTTTTGCATTAAAGCTTCTGTCGAATATGATGTTTCATTTAATCATTTAATTTCAAATTTTAGTTAATTCATAGTATAGTATCTTATTATTGTCGACATTTTAATTATTTATTATTATCGTAGACTCAGTTATATATGACGCCGTAAGCCATTCAGATTTATTGCCTCTTCACAGACTTTGATTATAAGCGAGTAACCCATATAATTATTGTTTACTCCCCCCCCCCCATTATATTTTTTTTTTTGTTTATATGCTAAATCTTCATACATTTAAACCATATCTCTGAACTTTTAGCAGTATTATCATTGTTTATTTTTATTACGTTATTATGATCCGAGGACGAATCATTTTCACCGTAGAGGAAATTATAATGGTGATAAATCTATGAATTGTTTCTAATTTATTCTTTCGATATTTCATTCGTTTTGGTATTCATTCATTCAATTAAACATTTCTATTTTTCTTATGTGTCTGTTAATCCCTCAGTTTCAATTAGAGGTTAAGCTATTAATATAATGCCAGACGGTTGGCAGCTGACACATTAATGGTTTTAATTACTATCTTATTGTTTTATTATATTATAATGTCTTTTATATTTTAATCTTTCCTCATTAATTGTTATTAGTAGCCTTGGTGTATATTGTTAATTCCTTAGATACCATTTTATTATAAATACCGATTTGTACATTTATATAGCATTCTAGGTTTCATTCCGTTTCCAGGACAGTTACTCTGCTTGTCGGACGTGCTGTTCTTTGTATATGATGTTAATGTTTCCCGGTAATAAATAGTTTCAAGGATAGTTCCAGTCTTTAGTTATTATCGAAGATTCTCACTGCTACAATAACACCCTCGTCATGTTACAAAAAAAAAGATAATACTGTAGTCCCTCTGAATCACTTGGAACAACCAACGCCAAAGGATGGAGTTAACCGTGGAGTTTCATTCCGTTTCCAGGACAGTTACTCTGCTTGTCGGACGTGCTGTTCTTTGTATATGATGTTAATGTTTCCCGGTAATAAATAGTTTCAAGGATAGTTCCAGTCTTTAGTTATTATCGAAGATTCTCACTGCTACAATAACACCCTCGTCATGTTACAAAAAAAAGATAATACTGTAGTCCCTCTGAATCACTTGGAACAACCAACGCCAAAGGATGGAGTTAACCGTGGAGTTGAAACAGACAGCAACCTCCCAATTTTATACGCCCACATTTTCATGTGGACGTATTATGTCGTCGCCCCCGTCCGTCCACAATTTTTTATGGACCCTCTACAGGTCATAACTCTTACCCGATTTTGACGAAACTTGAAATATAGGTATATCCCCAAAAGATCTCGGCTGCTGTCAATATTTCCATGTATCGGATTAAAACTTCATGGATTATGGCTCCTGATTGTACGAAAAATCACGTCACAATATGAGCAGATTTTGATGAAACTCGACATGCGTATTTATAACCCAATGATCTTGGTTCACCTCGATTTTTGCGTCTATCGGAACGTAATTTCCCGAACAATCACCTATTTTAGCTCGTGGTCCCTCTGGAGGCGACAAATTATTATCCGATTTGAAAAAAAAACGTTTGATTATATCACCGTTACTCCCCGTTGTTGAAACCTGAAATGCATGGTTATAACCCAACACACATGAACTAATATGTCTACTACAAATCTAAAAAACCGAATGCATTAAAAGCAAGCAATAATCACCAACTTAACCAAAGGAGGGAAAGAAGGGTTTCGGGTTCTGAATTTAGTGCTATGTTCTAGTAAACAAATAGTGAAACATTTAACAAAACAATTAATGCGGTACGCGGAATTCGAAAAAACTCACCTCTAAGGGTAGGGAGGGGGGTTGTGGGTCTTCTTTAGCACTGTGTTTGATGACATCTGGAGGTAAGCCAACGTATGCACGAAAGTTGATGACTGAACGCAAAAGTTGAATTCAATCGTCATTTGGTCATTTCACCCATGGGTCCCCCGTTTTGTCGTTCTTATCCTGAATAGAAGGGAATTTCGCGTTCTTAAGTTTGTGATATGTTCTAGCGGACCAATAGTGAAACTTTTAACGAAAAAATTAATGTTGTACGCAGAAGTCAAATTAACTCGTCTCTCAGGGAGGTCAATGGATGTTCTTAAAGGAGGAAAGAAGGGTCGGGGGTCTTCTTAAGCAGTGTTTTTTCTATGATATCTGATTTTGGTCGACGTATGTACGAAAATTGATCGTAATTGTACGCAAGAGTCGAATTAAATCGTCGTTTTGTTCATTTCACCCATGCGCCCCCTTTTTGTCGTTCTTAAATTCTAGCGAATTACTAATGACACTTTTAATGAAAAAAATAATGTTGTACGCAAAAGTCGAATTAATCCCTCTAAGGGAGGTGGGAAGGGAACCCACAACTTAAGAATAAATGTTCAGAATATAAGACACCATTGTCCACTCTTCTAGCATAGTACAGATTTTGTACGCGATTTTCGAAACAACACCCGAACCTAGCGGCAAAAAATAGGTTCGCTTGTCCAGCCTGATGGGTTTTCTCCGGTTTGCTCCCGCTGCTAGAGATTCTCCGCGCGAGAGATTTGCCCAAATAAAATCGAACCATATGTCAGCCCCTTAGTCTTGTAATCCAACTATAACTATTGTCTCTGGAGCTATACGTATACCTTTCATTCGCCCATTCATTTTCAGTGTGTTATAATCGAGAAAACATGTACCTCGCTAACTTAGACGTGCTCGGGCCACAACTCAACAGATATAGTTTCGTTAGCGGGGATAAATTTTGGAATTGGTTCGGGCACTAAATTGTTTCCGACTCAAGTCTGGAATTCGAGTCACTGTTTTGCGTTAATAAAGCAACAACAGACCTGACATCATGTAGATTTAACGCCCTACTGCCCCGAGTGGGCAATAAAGACAGGCATACACCATACAGTGTGCTATGAGGGAAATTTGCCGGGGCAGCGGAATTATGGCCTACTCTTGTATCTAATTACAACTGCCAGGGGGTCATTTACATGCACTCCAATGTATACACGGGTCCTCGGTATTTCGCCACGTCCGAACGACAAGGGGAAACCACGCAGAAAAATCCCGATGAACTTTCTAGTCCAATATAGCCCGTAAGGGAGGTCTGTTTCTAACTTGTAAAACTATAACGGTTTTTGTATTGTGGATGTTTTATAAATATAAAAACAAAGATCAGTAACTAGAACTACAAGGTAAAGTCAAATATCCAAGGCCATTTAGAACATGGATGTGTTGTCCCAAAGGCTACCGTAGTGTCATTTAATGTTCCTTGATGAATAACATGTCACCCACTGTCGACTCATTCTGTCCTGTTTTTCGCGCTTTGGGTGATTTTGGAGACTGGATTTGGTGCAATCGATCCAAAATAGTGACCAAAATACAAATTCTATCAATGTAAAAAGAGAAATCGTTGCGATAATACGTGGATTTAAGGGACAATGTTGGTGTTAGCTAATATTAATATATTATAGAACTGGTTAAACACATCCTACACAATTTGTTTTACACACAAACTGGTCTATTGAAGGCGGGCATACCTATTTACATATATGGTGAATTTTCGGTAGGGTGAAACAAAAGTTCAAGGGGTAAACTATATTTTTTCTGAAACTAGACCACATGGGCAACCAACATAAAAAAATCAAAATCCTGTATAGACCACTTTTGAAATAATTAACAATTAACATTTTTTATTACAGTTTTTTTGAAAATTTCAAACAAGTACATACACACACATACTAGTACATGGCAATGTTGAACGAATAACATAATTATACCACATAGGTGTTTGGGGAGTTCAGGTGGCATGTTCAAAGTGAAACGTAAGAATCTAGCACTTTAAAATCATAACTATAAAAAGTTATTTAGTGAAAACAGGCCCACATTACTTATCTATGTCTAGAACAATGGGTGACTATGCGTGACAATAGTTTTTGTGCATATTCGGGATGTCTTAGATCCCCTTTGTAGCCACCACTTTGTAAAAGTCTGAGTGAACAGATTCTGAAGCTTGTCCGCTCCAGAATCCTTGCCCTCTGTCGAACAGCCTTCGATCAGAGGGCGGAAGTAGGCTTTGTTGAACGTCAAATTTTATTTTCTGTGCTTCCAAAAATTGGCTTATGTGTTAAATTACTGCGTGAACTTTGCTGGTGTCGAAAGAGCATAACAGTCTCCTAAATGTCTTGGGCGACTCACTGCGAATGAATATTTTCTAGGAACTACGACTATGTTTGCAGTGGCCAACAATTCTACACCTCAAAACTTTATTGTAGAAAATCTTCATGTTTGTCATCAACAAAGAAATTCAACCATTGGTTTATTGAAACACACACCTGAAACACACAAAAAACAAAGATAGTGGTGTATTTGAAAGATAAGTAAATTTCATTTGAAGGTTGGTCTGACAATAATGGTTGCTATGGTCATTCTGTCATAATCAGACTGGTCAAAATCGAAGATTTTCAACAAGTGAATAAAAATACAACGACTTATGGACCGTAAATAACTGATGGTGATATATTTTTAAAAAATATATAAGACAGGCTGATACTGATATGAATAGGACAGACACTAATTTTCATAGTGATTCATACACAGGTTTTTTTTTTCGAAGAAATAAAATCACACCGTCGAAATGACAGGTTTCAAACAAGCATAAAAACCGCATGCGTACGCAACACAGCATAATATATATACACGGTCACAAACTTTGGACATTTATCAAACATGATATGCAATTTTATTTCGAACCTAGTCACTGCCGGCGTTCACAATTATGAAAAAAGTACAGATAACACACTTACGATGTTGGCAGCCGTCTTCAAAATGGTCGTAGAGTGACCTCCCTTTTCAAATTGGCGCAAATCGAACGAGAATGGTGTTACCATAGAAATATATAAATAGACTTATATATTTTTATGGGTGTTACAATCGTTTCGTCACGGATGTTTTCATGACGTCAAAATTGTTTTATTTGGTTTTTACGTCATTTAAACCAAATAACGACCGTCAACAATCGCGAAAAAAGATCCCATCAATAATGTTAAATATTTTGGGCTACAATATCGATAAACACCTCCTGTTTAGAATTGATCGGACTGTTATTGTATATTTGATACCGCTTAAATTGTTCATTACAGGCGCTCGATCAATGATTTAAGCGTTATCAAATGACAATTTAATAACAGTCCTCTAAATTCTAAACAGTCGGTGTTTATCTCCTAATTATTTCTTACGGGAAATCCGACACCTTGGTACAGAGGCGCGCCCAATTCGTGTGTCTATGGGTTGCCTACATACCGCAGTTTTTGACAGATTCTTTTGAAACTGTGCATACCCATTCTTAATACAATAAGGGCGACCCATATTGTTTTTGATGAATGCCCTAGAAGCAGAGCTACACCCACAATCATTTGTTTTTATGTGCCTGTTTGTTGCCTATAGGCCAGAATCCTTACTGGATCGTCTTGGAGCTTGGCATAGGTATTCCTTATTGCCAAATGTAGCCTTTTGATTTTGGTGCATTTGCTGACGCCAGGGTAGAGCCACGAACAATTTTTGTGTTTATCGTATACGTATACAATGCAAATAAGGACACGTTCTTGACACCACTTATGTCGGACTTAAACTGGACATTATGGACATTGGACGCCCCCCCCCCCGAGGATATGCCTCTACACGATAAATAACAGTGAACTGTGTTGCTTTTAATATAACAAACTGGAAAATTATAATTTAAAAAAAAACCCTCCACTTTTAGAAGACATCACGGGTTTTGGTTTTAGGTAGATAAATTACTCGTAGATCGAAAAAGACAAGATTATGTCTTGGGTCATTATCAAACTTAATTTGGGGGGTTTGGATGGCCTACTGGTCTAGAGTGCTGCGCTTCGACCTCTAGCTGGCCGGTCACCTCTCGCTTGCGGCTGTGGTTTTGAGCCCTGGTCTGAGCGTATGTTGCATGTAGATAGGGGCGCCTTCTCAACCTCGTGGGTTTCCCTCACTGCTAAAGACCACGCGCAAGCGAATATTTGAAATACAATTAAAACCATATGTTGGTGCCGAAATGACCTAGTTGTGTTGAGTGGACGTTAAACCTCATTTCTCACTCCCTCTCTCTATCAACCTTAATTTGCTCTATTATTTGTCTGTGTTGTGTTATACTATTATTTGTCTTCGTGTGTCTATCTTGCTCTCAGTCTGTCCATTTCACCCTTTCCGCCCGAGCGATATCCTTTTCGGGCGAATAAGTTAATTTTACCTGTTGAAGACTGTAGCAGTTTGCAAATGAACTAAGCTCAGGAGATAAATACATGTGCTGGGCTGACGATCTATAGTGGTAGGATTCTGTTCGTGGAATCTGTCAATGTGTTGCCTGCAAACATCTCAAACTTCGTTATCCCTTTCTCGAAATACTTTTTGTCTAAGCACCATTTTTCGAGGTTCCATTATCCCTTCATTTGTCAGCTTCCCTAGAGCTATCCTGGTTTATTTTGTTTACAATACTAACAGTGGCTGTAAACATAAAGCGACAACTTAAACCCGGCTCGCTCAGGTAAGTAATATGAAGGAGTTCTACTCCTGAGAATAGCGTTGTGCTATAGCAATAACATCATAATATGTTATCCATTCAAGTGTAGGAATTTCATAATTCCGCAAACACAGACTTACAGTTAAGGAGGACCTTTATCTCTTTTCTCTTTTATTTCAGTCGTCCTTTGTTCCTGGTTTTCTTCAGCATTCTCTTCTGTAGGTCATTTGCATAATCGCCAGTCTTCCGGCACTGTATTTCCAAATCTTGCAATCGGAATTGGCAATTTTTTACCGAAAGTGAATATTGATAAATTATACAGTTTCCTATGAAAATCTCAGATTCGTCAAAAATTCAGATAAATTGCCGTGTTTAAACCTTCGCCATTAGAAAGTATTTATATCACGTATACTTGATTATCTTTCGTGTTTACAAAAAAAATGTCATAAAACAATGTCGATATGAGTGAGAAATGCACAGACAATTCTACTTCAGTATACTCTTACAGTTTTAGGAGTTCGTGGTAGTACCATCTTGTAATTTCCCATCAGTGTTACTGATGATTTTCTTGCAAGGCGTGTGCATTTATAATATATTTGTCATTTTATAAAAAAAAAATCAATTGGTGCCATAAATATTAACGAGGAGACAACTTAAAATATAAAACTTGTATATATAGTTCGAAATTTAACCTTAATTTACATTCAACATTGGCAGTACAAACATAATACAAGATGAAACTTTTGTTGTGCCTCGTCGCTTTAGCTGGTAAGTTTTTCAATTGTGATATTTAACATTATATTAAATTACCATTACACCTGAATATTAATCTGTTTTAAAAATGACTCTTAAGAGAAGTTTCAACCAGTTTTATTTTTTCTATCAAGGTCTTGTTGCTAGTGAACCATCACAGAGAATCGTTGGAGGAAGTAATGCATATGCTGGACAATTCCCGTGGCAAGTGTCTCTCCAGAGAGGTTCTGGCAACAGTTGGTCTCACATTTGTGGTGGAGTTTTGATTGCTAACAACCGAGTTTTAACTGCTGCTCATTGTGTTACTTCTACCAGGTTCAAAATTTTATTATCTTATTCAGTAAATGGATGTATACATATAGAGTAGAATCTAAAAACGCGATTTTTCGGGCCATGATCCATGAAGTTACCGTCCGATATGCGTAACACAAGAAGTTGCGGTCCGATATGCAATAAGGAATCGAGATCTGTAGGTTGCAAACATACATTTTAACTATTTTAAAATTGGATAACGTGTCCTCAAGGTAAAAACGTTATTTTCCGTACATTAGGGTTACCGTCTGGTATATGTCAATATCAAGAGGAACAGAGATCATTGGGGGGGGGGGGATAAACCTATATTTTAAGTTTCGTCAAAATCGGATAACAAATCTGATCAGGCTGTAGAGTTTCCACACGTACATTGTTGGTCCGGACGCGGCGACGACAATTAATACGCGCACATAAAAACTTTTCGATACGAAAGGATCCCTGCTTCTAACCAATTTTGGTGAATCATTTTCCACTTTTATTATTTTGTGCTCGACAGATATACTATATATAGCAATATCTACATAGTATTACACTTATTTATACAATTTGTTCGTTATTTTTGTCTAGTCCACAACTCTACAGAGTTGTTCTTGGTAACCACAGACTCAACAATGTTGATGGTACAGAACAGACTATCTATATCAGTAGTATTGTAAATGTAAGTGGCCTTTTAACATTCTGAATACAGTTCATAAATAGATAAAATATATATTCTGAAATCAGCACCGACCATTTTATTATTTTTTAGCATCATTATTCGCTTTACATGGATTATTGATATTGGCATAGTTTTAATATACATGTTCTCCAATCAAGTCTCTGTAAATAAATATTAATTCTAAAATAAGGTAGTGCGATGTCCTAATTAGCAATTATAATTCTTATGTTCATCTCGGTATCCATCTAGCCCAATAAACGCCACCATAAGTTTTATTTATAGTAAACACAATAAAACATTGACTATTAGAATGCATGGACAACCATAGTCCCATACCTAGTAAACGCAACAGAGCTGTTATTGCACCTGAACAGACATTGAATTCCAAATAGGCTATATCTGGTTAATTGTTTAAAAAATAAATCCAAGCATCAGTATAAGTAATACAATGTTCTAGTGTACCCTTCTAGCTTCATCTTCCACACAAGTAATATAGTGGTTGATATTATCCATTCTTTCAGCATCCAAACTACAATGGTAATGCTGCTGGTTTTCCCAATGATATATCTGTTATGAGGCTTTCATCTAATGCCAACCTCGGAAGTTCAGCTGTAAGCACCATTGGGTTGGCTCCTTCTGGATCAAGTTTTGCTGGACAGACATGTACCATCAGCGGTTGGGGTAGAACCTCCGGTAAGCTGTAAACTATTTACATTTGCGCCACTCGTCGCTCTTTAACAAACAATATACATGTATGTATATACAACATTGAAATACAGTAATACTGTTAAAAATAGCTATTGAAATTTATAATTTGGGTAAATTATTGAAAATTTAAGATAAATATATTTATTAACAACGAGGTATAATTCCGAAAACTTATAATCTTCTTCTAAGGAAAGAAGTATTGTGAATTTAAAACTATCCTATCTGATCATATTATGTGTTATTGCTCATTGCTGAAATACCTTTACTTTCTTTTCATAGGTACTAGCGGTCTGCCCAACATCTTACAGTATGTAGGGATGCTCAAGATTTCTAATGTTGACTGTACTAGTAGATGGTCTGGTATCGGTGGGGCTTCCATTAACGATGGGCATATCTGTGTCTATCAATCAGGAAGATCAGCCTGCAATGTGAGTTAAATTTACAGTTCGTTGATATACAATAGGACTCTAAATTATGTTAAATCAAAACGAACCATTATGCAATCCAACCAGTTTAACATAATATCTTATTCAGTTTTAAATACTTCATTTTAATTCATGGGTCGGGGTGTAGTGGTTTAATACGTGCATGTGAACCCATTAGGTATATCATTTAGTCAAGTTGCGTGGATTCGCTTTCCAGCTTCAATGTGACGGGGAGTAGGGTCGCCTCTCCAGCTTGAGAAGTTTTTAAACTCCATGTCTCTCGCTATCTCCAAGCCACACACATTGACACCATGGATGGAAACCACGACTGCAAACCAGAGGTAATCGGCAACCTACATACAATTTATGATATATAAGCTTTCCTTTTTATACAGGGAGACAGTGGTGGACCTATGGTATGCAATGGTATGTTAGCTGGTATTACATCATGGGGTATTTCAGGTTGTAGTGGAAATTATCCCAGTGTTTATACTCGAGTATCCCAGTTTGTTAGTTGGATTAATGGCCTCTAAATTATTCGAGAACTGTAAGATACAATTTTAAATAATTGTACTTATGTAATAAACAAATTTCTCACATTCCAAATGCCAATTAATTATAATGAATGGTGTTTTCTTTATTGAATTGGGTTGTTACCTGCAGTAGGATTACAGCACGATCATGGTTCGGGCAGGTAGTATGGTTTAACGCGTGTGCGTGAAATCACAGGATATGGTTGTTTCGAAAATCGCGTACAAAATTTCTACTATGCTAAAAGAGTGAACAGTGTTGTCCGATACTCTGAACCTTGATTCTTAAGTTGCGGGTTCCCTTCCCATGGGGGTTGGGGATCCGACAAAATGTAAAATTTGGTAGTTTAATTTGACTTTTGCCTACAGCAATCATCTTTCGTGCATAAGTCAACCAACTTCAGATGCCGCTAAAAAACTGCTTAAGAAGACCCCCGACCCCCCTCTCCTCCCTTGAGAACACTCCGTTTACCTTCATTAAAAGTTTCATTATTTATTCGCTAGAACATAACACTAACTTAAGAAAACGCGAAACCCCTTTCCATTGCGAATAAGAACGACAGAAAGGAGGCGCAGGGGTGAAATGCACAAAATGACGATTTAATTCGACTTTTGCGTACAACAATCAACTTTCGTGCATACGTCGACCAAAATCAGATGTCATCAAAAACACTGCTTAAGAAGATCCACGCCCTTTATCTCCCCGAGAGACGAGTTAATTCGACTTCCGCGTAGCACATTAATTTTTTTGTTAAAAGTTTCACTATTGATCCGTTAATCACAAACTTAAGAAAGCGAAATCCCCTCCTATCCTACATTATAATAATGATAATAATAATAATCTCGTCATTTTACAAGGGTAGCAAATTAAGTCTGAGGCTTGTTTCCAATTTGGCCCTTGGCACAGATCGTGCGAATGATTTAAGAACGACAAAACGGGGAACCAATGGGTGAAATGACCAAAAGACGATTTAATTCGACTTTTGCGTACAGCGACCAACATTCGTGCATACACGTCGGCTAACCTCCAGATGCCATCAAAAACAGTGCTTAGGAAGACCCACAACCCTTTTTTACCTCCTTATATTCGAATTCCGCGTACAGCATTAATTGTTTTGTCAAATGTTTCACTATTGGTTTACTAAAACATAACACTAAATTCAGAAACCGAAATCCCCTTCTATCTCGGATAAGGACGTAGAACGAGTCAAGGATGAAATCTCCAAAACTGACGATTTAAAGATTCATTATTCAAGAGCTTAATCTGATTACCGTAAGTCTGAATTTAGGCTTCAGATGTTATAGAAATTATAAATTAGATCTTTATTTAAACAACAAGCCCACGGATGGCTAGGCTACAGCTTGGATTAAAATATGATTTCACTGATTAGATATGGCGCATGGTGATAAGATTATTAACTGTTATGTTTACGTCATCAGTTAGATCGGAGCTAAATGATAGAGTGTGTTTAGCGAGGCCGCTGTTGAGTGATATTCCGATGGCATTGAAAACTTTACTTGGTAATCGAGTTTATGTAGGTGGAATTAACGCTTGTCAATCAAACGATAGGCAAAGGTGAAGACCATTTTATCCCCCATTTCTAGTCAAATATTATAACGGGAATAACTTTGTACAGAATAAAGAAATTTTCAATATATTCTTCTTTCATCATCTACTTTTGAACTGTTATAGCAAGAATGGACTCTGCTTGAGTATATGCCCGATTTCACCCCTTTTAAGAACACCCCCCCCCCCCTTCGGAGATGAGTTAACTCAACTTCCGTGTACAATATTAACTTTTTCGTTAAGCGTTTCCACGGGTTAGCACGGGGATATTATACTAGTAGGTCGACTGTCGGAGATTTGATTGATGACCCTAAAAGATCCTGGCGCCCATTCTGTTTCACCTAAATACACTCATATTACTAGATCTTGCAGACGAAGTGATATTTTTATTAAGGACTCAAATAAATTGCATCTGTACTGTGTTGTCAGGGGCGGGTCGAGGATATTACGAAAGGGGACGTTTTTTTGAGGGCGAAGCCCGAATTATAAGCGCCGTAGGTTTCGCACCTGCGGGAGTCTGGGGTCCTTACCGAGAATCTTTTTAAGATAAGACTTTATAATATTACGATTTCCTGGCATCTGGGGTGGTATTTCTAAACATTCTAAGAGTTAGAATCAACTCTTAACTGTCGAAAATTACTCCTTACGTTATAGATTTTCCTAAGACCTATTTAAAAAAACATTTTACTTTAAGAATTAATCCTAACTATGACACATATTTAGGAGTCCTCCTGTAGCACTCCTAACGTGTTAAAAGTACTCTTATCCTGGTTAACATGGCCGTCCGTGTACGCAGCCTAAGGGAGTTTAAAACAAGAACAGATTTCTTAGTGGAGTACAACAATGACGAGTTTATAAGGCGATATCAAATGGACATGGGTGGGATTCTTTTTGTGACAGATTTAGTTCGGCATCTACATTTAGTTAAAAGTAACTCTAAGACCCTTTATAAATATTTCTAAAGGGTAACTTTTAACTAAATGTTGTTTTAGGAAGTCTTAGAGTAAAAGTTATGAAAACTCTTAAAAATTTTTATAAATACGGCCCCAGATCTTCAAATATTAAACATAACTCCCACCCTATTTTCAGTGTTTTTTGTATGCAACATCACCAGGAACAGATCGGTAGCCTACTGCCTGAAAAATTTCTGAACAAAAAGTCCGACTTAAGGAAAGACACGTAGTGATTTATGAAAAAGGTTGACAATTATTTTTCTAAGATGAGCGTGTTTTTTAGAATCTGGTCATGCTCACAGAACTTAAGGAAAGACACGTAGTGATTTATGAAAAAGGTTGACAATTATTTTTCTAAGATGAGCGTGTTTTTTTAGAATCTGGTCATGCTGATGCAGAAATAATGATGCTCACAGAACTTTACCCGTCCCTTGGTAACGACAAGGACAGCTAGATGACAGGTAAAGATCTGCGAGGTAATGTATATCCAGGATCTGTCAAATTTGGTTAGTTACCATTTAGCCTACATATTGAAGTAACTGCGGATGAACTGGGGTAGGGTTGCAAATAGTGGAAAACTTTCCGGGCAATTTTCCAGGAATTTACTGTGTTGGGATTTTTTAGGAATTTTCAAATCTATTTTTAGAACTGAAAAATACTAAAATTATAATTATTCACTGAAATTTACCCTTTTCTCTTTTACTTTCATCTATATAAACTATTCAAACTTATTTAACCATGTTAGTTGTGAAATTCTGCCCTCAAAGGTATACAAAAAAATGCCAGTGTTGGCAACTTCCAGCACAGAAATTTCAGATATTCATGAGGATTCACCTGAACCTGAAAGCCCCCTTTTTTATCCACCGATGACGATGTAGATAGAGATTTTGAAACCTGTATTCGACAACTTTCTACATCACTGGATACATCACTACATGTTCATACCATTATTTCTTTGATCAAGCAATGCCTGCAATTCACTATTATGGACAGATCCATGGTGTACCGATGGGAATTCCTTTAACCCCGCTGATTTCCGACATTTACACGATGTCACCAGAATAAGGCGCTCGAGCCGCTCCTTTAACCTACTTTCTGGTTCAGAAAGATGGATAACACCCTCGTCATGTTACAAAAAAAAGATGATACTGTAGTCCCTCTGAATCACTTGGAACAACCAACGCCAAAGGATGGAGTTAACCGTGGAGTTGAAACAGACAGCAACCTCCCAATTTTATACGACCACATTTTCATGTGGACGTATTATGTCGTCGCCCCCGTCCGTCCACAATTTTTTATGGACCCTCTACAGGTCATAACTCTTACCCGATTTTGACGAAACTTGAAATATAGGTATATCCCCAAAAGATCTCGGCTGCTGTCAATATTTCCATGTATCGGATTAAAACTTCATGGATTATGGCTCCTGATTGTACGAAAAATCACGTCACAATTTGAGCCGATTTTGATGAAACTCGACATGCATATTTATAACCCAACGATCTTGGTTCACCTCGATTTTTGCGTCTATCGGAACGTAATTTCCCGAACAATCACCTATTTTAGCTCGTGGTCCCTCTGGAAGTGACAATTATTATCCGATTTGAAAAAAAAACGTTTGATTATATCACCGTTCTGAATTTAGTGCTATGTTCTAGTAAACAAATAGTGAAACATTTAACAAAATAATTAATGCGGTACGCGGAATTCGAAAAAACTCACCTCTAAGGGTAGGGAGGGGGGGGGGGTTGTGGGTCTTCTTTAGCACTGTGTTTAATGACGACGTTGATGACTGAACGCAAAAGTTGAATTCAATCGTCATTTGGTCATTTCACCCATGGGTCCCCTGTTTTGTCGTTCTTATCCTGGATAGAAGGGAATTTCGCGTTCTTAAGTTTGTGATATGTTCTAGCGGACCAATAGTGAAACTTTTAACGAAAAAATTAATGTTGTACGCAGAAGTCAAATTACCTCGTCTCTCAGGGAGGTCAATGGATGTTCTTAAGCAGTGTTTTTTCTATGATATCTGATTTTGGTCGACGTATGTACGAAAATTGATCGTAATTGTACGCAAGAGTCGAATTAAATCGTCGTTTTGTTCATTTCACCCATGCGCCCCCTCTTTGTCGTTCTTGTATTCTAGCGAATTACTAATGACACTTTTAATGAAAAAAATAATGTTGTACGCAAAAGTCGAATTAATCCCTCTAAGGGAGGTGGGAAGGGAACCCACAACTTAAGAATAAATGTTCAGAGTATAAGACACCATTGTCCACTCTTCTAGCATAGTACAGATTTTGTACGCGATTTTCGAAACAACACCCGAACCTAGCGGCAAAAAATAGGTTCGCTTGTCCAGCCTGGTGGGTTTTCTCCGGTTTGCTCCCGCTGCTAGAGATTCTCCGCGCGAGAGATTTGCCCAAATAAAATCGAACCATATGTCAGCCCCTTAGTCTTGTAATCCAACTATAACTATTGTCTCTGGAGCTATACGTATACCTTTCATTCGCCCATTCATTCTCAGTGTGTATAGTTTCGTTAGCGGGGAGAAATTTTAGAATTGGTTCGGGCACTAAATTGTTTCCGACTCAAGCCTGGAATTCGAGTCACTGTTTTGCGTTAATAGAGCAACAACAGACCTGACATCATGTAGATTTAACGCCCTACTGCCCCGAGTGGGCAATAAAGACAGGCATACACCATACAGTGTGCTATGAGGGAAATTTGCCGGGGCAGCGGAATTATGGCCTACTCTTATATCTAATTACAACTGCCAGGGGATCATTTACATGCACTCCAATGTATACACGGGTCCTCGGTATTTCGCCACGTCCGAACGACAAGGGGAAACCACGCAGGAAAATCCCGATGAACTTTCTAGTCCAATATAGCCCGTAAGGGAGGTCTGTTTCTAACTTGTAAAACTATAATGGTTTTTGTATTGTGGATGTTTTATAAATATAAAAACAAAGATCAGTAACTAGAACTACAAGGTAAAGTCAAATATCCAAGGCCATTTAGAACATGGATGTGTTGTCCCAAAGGCTACCGTAGTGTCATTTAATGTTCCTTGATGAATAACATGTCACCCACTGTCGACTCATTCTGTCCTGTTTTTCGCGCTTTGGGTGATTTTGGAGACTGGATTTGGTGCAATCGATCCAAAATAGTGACCAAAATACTAATTCTATCAATGTAAAATGAGAAATCGTTGCGATAATACGTGGATTTAAGGGACAATGTTGGTGAAACTAGACCACATGGGCAACCAGCATAAATAAAAATCAAAATCCTGTATAGACCACTTTTGAAATAATTAACAATTAACATTAACAAGTACATACACACACATACTAGTACATGGCAATGTTGACACGAATAACATAATTATACCACATAGGTGTTTGGGGAGTTAAGGTGGCATGTTCAAAGTGAAACGTAAGAATCTAGCACTTTAAAATCATAACTATAAAAAGTTATTTAGTGGAAACAGGCCCACATTACTTATCTATGTCTAGAGCAATGGGTGACTATGCGTGACAATAGTTTTTGTGCATATTCGGGATGTCTTAGATCCCTTTTGTAGCCACCACTTTGCCATAAGGCTTTTAAGTCCGAGTGAACAGATTCTGAAGCTTGTTCGCTCCAGAATCCTTGCCCTCTGTCGAACAGCCTTCGATCAGAGGGCGGAAGTAGGCTTTGTTGAACGTCAAATTTTATTTTCTGTGCTTCCAAAAATTAGCTTATGCGAATGAGTATTTTCTAGGAACTAGGACTCTGTTTGCAGTGGCCAACAATTCTACACCTCAAAACTTTATTCTAGAAAATCTTCATGTTTGTCATCAACAATGAAATTCAACCATTGGTTTATTGAAACACACACCTGAAACACACAAAAAACAAAGATAGTGGTGTATTTGAAAGATAATAAGTAAATTTTTTATTTGAAGGTTGGTCTGACAATAATGGTTGCTATGGTCATTCTGTCATAATCAGACTGGTCAAAATCGAAGATTTTCAACAAGTGAAAAAAATACAACGACTTATTGAACTCCATATGGACCGTAAATAACTGATGGTGATATATTTTTAAAAAATATACAAGACAGACTGATACTTATATGAATAGGACAGACACTAATTTTCATAGTGATTCATACACAGGTTTTTTTTTCGAAGAAATAAAATCACACCGTCGAAATGACAGCTTTCAAACAAGAATCGCAACCGCATGCGTACGCTACACAGCATATATATACACGGTCACAAACTTTGGACATTTATCAAACATGATATGCAATTTATTTCGAACCTCGGACTGTTATTGTCTATTTGATACCGGTTAAAATTTCATTACAGGCGCTCGATCAATGATTTAAGCGGTATCAAATGACAATAACAGTCCGATAAATTCTAAACAGGAGGTGTTTATCTCCTAATTATGTCTTAGGGGAAACCCGACACCTTGGTACAGAGTTGCGCCCAATTCGTGTGTCTATGGGTTGCCTACATACCGCAGTTTTTGACAGATTCTTTTGAAACTGTGCATACCCATTCTTAATACAATAAGGGCGACCCATATGGTTATTTGATGAATGCCCTAGAAGCAGAGCTACACCCACAATCATTTGTTTTTATGTGCCCGTGTGTTGGACGCCCCCTCCCCCGAGGATATGCCTCCACACGATAAATAACAGTGAACTGTGTTGCTTTTAACTGTAAAATTATAATTTAAAAAAAACCCTCCACTTTTAGAAGAGATCACGGGTTTTGGTTTTAGGTAGATAAATTACTCGTAGATCGAAAGACATTATCAAACTTAATTTGGGGGGTTTGGATGGCCTACTGGAAAAAGACAAGATTATGTCTTGGGTCATTATCAAACTTAATTTGGGGGGTTTGGATGGCCTACTGGTCTAGAGTGCCGCGCTTCGACCTCTAGCTGGCCGGTCACCACTGCTAAAGACCACGCGCAAGCGAATTATTGAAATACAATTAAAACCATATATTGGTGCCGAAATGACCTAGTTGTGTTGAGTGGACGTTAAACCTCATTTCTCACTCCCTCTCTCTATCAACCTTAATTTGCTCTATTATTTGTCTTCGTGTGTCTATCTTGCTCTCAGTCTGTTCATTTCATCCTTTCCGCCCGAGCGATATCCTTTTCGGGCGAATAATTTACTAGTAATTTCACCCGTTGAAGACTGTAGCAGGTTGCAAATGAACTTTCACTTCGGCGTGTTTACCTTTTGAAAAGTATAGGCATTTTACTTATTGTAAACCCAGGAGATAAATACATGTGCTTGGCTGACGATCTATAGTGGTAGGATTCTGTTTGTGGAATCTGTCAATGTGTTGCCTGCAAACATCTCGAACTTCGTTATACCTTACTCGTAATACTTTTTGTCTAAGCACCATTTTCCGAGGTTCCATTATCCCTTCATTTGTCAGCTTCTCTAGAGCTTTCCTGGTTAATTTTGTTTACAATACTAACAGTGGCTGTAAACATAAAGCGACAACTTAAACCCAGCTCGCTCAGGTAAGTAATATGAAGGAGTTCTACTCCTGAGAATAGCGTTGTGCTATAGCAATAACGTCATAATATGTTATCCATTCAAGTGTAGGAGTTTAATAATTCCGCAAACACAGACTTACAGTTAAGGAAGACCTTTATCTCTTTTCTCTTTTATTTCAGTCGTCCTTTGTTCCTGGTTTTCTTCAGCATTCTCTTCTGTAGGTCATTTGCATAATCGCCAGTCTTCCGCCACTGTATTTCCAAATCTTGCAATCGGAATTGACAATTTTTTTTACCGAAAGTGAATATTGATAAATTATACAGTTTCCTATGAAAATCTCAGATTCGTCAAATATGCAGATAAATTGCCGTGTTTAAACCTTTGCCATTAGAAAGTATTTATATCACGTATACTTGATTATCTTTCGTGTTTACAAAAAAAAATGTCCTAAAACAATGTCGATATGAGTGAGAAATGCACAGACAATTCTACTTCAGTATACTCTTACAGTTTTAGGAGTTCGTGGTAGTACCATCTTGTAATTTCCCATCAGTGTTACTGATGATTTCCTTGCAAGGCGTGTGCATTTATAATATATTTGTCATTTTATAAAAAAAATTCAATTGCTGCCATAAATATTAACGAGGAGACAACTTAAAATATAAAACTTGTATATATAGTTCGAAATTTAACCTTAATTTACATTCAACATTGGCAGTACAAACATAATACAAGATGAAACTTTTGTTGTGCCTCGTCGCTTTAGCTGGTAAGTTTTTCAATTCTGATATTTAACATTATATTAAATTACCATTACTCCTGAATATTAATCTTTTTTAAAAATGACTCTTAAGAGAAGTTTCAACCAGTTTTATTTTTTCTATCAAGGTCTTGTTGCTAGTGAACCATCACAGAAAATCGTTGGGGGAAGTAATGCATATGCTGGACAATTCCCGTGGCAAGTGTCTCTCCAGAGAGGTTCTGGCAACAGTTGGTCTCACATTTGTGGTGGAGTTTTGATTGCTAACAACCGAGTTTTAACTGCTGCTCATTGTGTTACTTCTACCAGGTTCAAAACTTTATAATCTTATTCAGTAAATGGATGCATAAATATAGATTAGAACCTAAAAACGCGATTTTTCGTAGAATCAGGGGCCATGATCCATGAAGTTACCGTCCGGTATGCGTAACCCAAGAAGTTGCTGTCCGATATGCATGAATATCGACATGAATCGACATCTGTAGGTTGTAAACATACATTTTAACTCTCTTTAAAATCGGATAAAAGCTGTTACATCTAACGTGTCCTCAAGCTAAAAACGTTATTTTTGATACATGCCAATATCGTAATAAATCGAGATAATTGGGGGATAAACCTATATTTTAAGTTTCGTCAAAATCGGATAAAAAATGTGACCTGGCTGTAGAGCGTCCACAAATAAATTGTTCGTCCGGACGGACAGGGGCGACAATATACGCGCACATGTAAATGTTTAGATACGAAAGAATCCCTGCTTCTAATCTTTTCAGGTGAATCATTTTCCACTTTAATTATTGTGTGCTCCACATATATACTATATACAGCAATATCTACATAGTATTACACTTATTTATACAATTTGTCTGTATTCTTTTCTAGTCCACAACTCTATAGAGTTGTTCTTGGTAACCACAGACTCAACAATGTTGATGGTACAGAACAGACTATCTATATCAGTGGTATTGTAAATGTAAGTGGTCTTTTAACATTCTGAATACAGTTCATAAATAAATTAAATATATATTTTGAATTCAGCACCGACCATGTAATTATTATTTAGCATCATTATTAGCGTTACAGCGATTATTGATATTGGCATATCTTTAATATACATGTTGTGCATTTGGGAGTAACCCCCTTAAGCTTCTGTTGTTCTCCAATCCAGTCTCTGTAAATAAATATTAATTCTAAAATAAGGTAGTGCGATGTCCTAATTAGCAATTATAATTCTTATGTTCATCTCCGTATTCATCTAGCCCAATAAACGCCACCATAAGTTGTTTTTATAGTAAACACAATAAAACATTGACTATTAGAATGCATGGACAACCATAGTCCCATGCCTAGTAAACGCAACAGAACTGTTATTGCACCTGAACAGACATTGAATTCCAAATAGGCTATATCTGGTTAATTGTTTAAAAAATAAATCCAAGCATCGTATAAGTAATACAATGTACTAGTGTACCCTTCTAGCTTCATCTTCTACACAAGTAATATGGTGGTTGATATTATCCATTCTTTCAGCATCCAAACTACAATGGTAATGCTGCTGGTTTCCCCAATGATATATCGGTTTTGAGACTTTCATCTAATGCTAACCTCGGAAGTTCAGCTGTAAGCACCATTGGGTTGGCTCCTTCTGGATCAAGTTTTGCTGGACAGACATGTACCATCAGCGGTTGGGGTAGAACCTCCGGTAAGCTGTAAAATCTTTAAATCTGCGCCACTATTTGCGTTTTACCGAACAATATACATGTATGTATATACAACATTGAAATACAGTAATACTGTTCAAATAAATATAGCCATTGAAATATATAATTTGGGTAAATTATAATTCCGAAAACTTACAATCTTCTTTTAAGGAAAGAAGTATTGTGAATTTAAAACAGTCCTATCTGATCATATTATGTGTTATTGCTCATTGCTGAAATACCTCTACTTTCTTTTCATAGGTACTAGCGGTCTGCCCAACATCTTACAGTATGTAGGGATGCTCAAGATTTCTAATGCTGACTGTACTAGTAGATGGTCTGGTATCGGTGGGGCTTCCATTAACGATGGGCATATCTGTGTCTATCAATCAGGAAGATCAGCATGCAATGTGAGTTAAATTTACAGTTACTTGATATACAATAAGACTCTAAATTATGTTAAATCAAAACGAACCATTATGCAATCCAACATAATATCTTATTCAGTTTTAAATACTTCATTTTAATTCATGGGTCGGGGTGTAGTGGTTTAATACGTGCATGTGAACCCATTAGGTATATCATTTAGTCAAGTTGCGTGGATTCGCTTTCCAGCTTCAATGTGACGGGGAGTAGGGTCGCCTCTCCAGCTTAAGAAGTTTTTAAACTCCATTTCTCTCGCTATCTCCAAGCCACACACATTGACACCATGGATGGAAACCACGACTGCAAACCAGAGGTAACCGGCAACCTACATACAATTTATGATAAATAAGCTTTCCTTTTTATACAGGGAGACAGTGGTGGACCTATGATATGCAATGGTATGTTAGCTGGTATTACATCATGGGGTATTTCAGGTTGTAGTGGAAATTATCCCAGTGTTTATACTCGAGTATCCCAGTTTGTTAGTTGGATTAATGGCCTCTAAATTATTCGAGAACTGCAAGATACAATTCTAAATAATTGTACTTATGTAATAAACAAATTTCTCACATTCCAAATGCCAATTAATTATAATGAATGGCGTTTTCTTTATTGAATTTGGTTGTTACCTGCAGTAGGATTACAGCACGATCATGGTTGGGGCAGGTAGTATGGTTTAACGCGTGTGCGTGAAATCACAGGATATGGTTGTTTCGAAAATCGCGTACAAAATTTCTACTATGCTAGAAGAGTGAACAGTGTTGTCCGATACTCTGAACCTTGATTCTTAAGTTGCGGGTTCCCTTCCCATGGGGGTTGGGGATCCATCAAAATGTCAAATTTGGTAGTTTAATTTGACTTTTGCGTACAGCAATCATCTTTCGTGCATAAGTCAACCAACTTCAGATGCCGCTAAAAAAAAACTGCTTAAGAAGACCCCCGACCCTCCTCTCCTCCCTTGAGAACACTCCCTTTACCTTCATTAAAAGTTTCATTATTGATTCGCTAGAACATAACACTAACTTAAGAACGCGAAACCCCTTTCCATTGCGAATAAGAACGACAGAAAGGGGGGCGCAGGGGTGAAATGCACAAAATGACGATTTAATTCGACTTCCGCGTAGCACATTAATTTTTTTGTTAATCACAAACTTAAGAAAGCAAAATGCCCTCCTATCCCACATTATAATAATGATAATAATAATAATCTCGTCATTTTACAAGGGTAGCAAATTAAGCCGGAGGCTTGTTTCCAATTTGGCCCTTGGCACAGATCGTGCGAATGATTTGAGAACGACAAAACGGGGAACCCATGGGTGAAATGACCAAAAGACGATTCAATTCGACTTTTGCGTACAGCGACCACCATTCGTGCATACACGTCGGCTACCCTCCAGATGCCATCAAAATCAGTGCTTAGGAAGACCCACAACCCTTCCTTCCCTCCTTATATTCGAATTCCGCGTACATCATTAATTGTTTTGTCAAATGTTTCACTATTGGTTTACTAAAACATAACACTAAATTGAAAAATTGATGTAAATTCTGCCCTCAAAGGTATACAAAAAAAAATGCCAGTGTTCGCAACTTCCAGCACAGAAAGCCCCCTTTTTTATCCACCGATGACGATGTAGATAGAGATTTTGTAACCTGTATTCGACAACTTTCTACATCACTACATGTTCATACCATTATTTCTTTGATCAAGCAATGCCTGCAATTCACTATTATGGACAGATCCATGGTGTACCGATGGGAATTCCTTTAACCCCGCTGATTTCCGACATTTACACGATGTCATCAGAAGAAGGCGCTCGAGCCGCTCCTTTTACCTATTTTCTGGTTCAGAAAAATGGATAACACCCTCGTCATGTTACAAAAAGATGATACTGTAGTCCCTCTGAATCACTTAGAACAACCAACGCCAAAGAATGGAGTTAACCGTGGAGTTGAAACAGACAGCTACCTCTCAATTTTATACGCCCACATTTTCATGTGGACGTATTATGTCGTCGCCCCCGTCCGTCCACAATTTTTTATGGACCCTCTACAGGTCATAACTCTTACCCGATTTTGACGAAACTTGAAATATAGGTATATCCCCAAAAGATCTCGGCTGCTGTCGATATTGCCATGTATCGGATCAAAACTTCATGGATTATGGCTCCTGATTGTACGAAAAATCACGTCACAATTTGAGCAGATTTTAATGAAACTTGACATGCATATGTATAACCCAAAAATCTTGGTTCCCCTCGATTTTTGCGTCTATCGGAACGTATTTCCCGAAAAATCACCTATTTTAGCTCGTGGTCCCTCTGGAGGTGACAATTATTATCCGATTTGAAAAAAAACGTTTGATTATGTCCGAAATATCCCCTACGGTCCCTCTGGAGGTCACGATTATTATCCAATTTAAAAAAAACCAGTTTGACTCTATCGCGTTACACCGTACGGAAGGTGGAGTTCGAATTTCTAGAAAATCGGACCAAAATTGCCAGACAAAATGGCCGCCGTTTGTACGCAAATAGTGTAAAAATATGGTATATTAAAGTTGTGGACCCTTTAGAGGTCAAAATTTAAATTCGATTTTGATGGAACTTGAAATGCATGTTTATAACCTAAAGATCTTGATTCTTGTCGACATTTGCGCATATCAAATTATAACTTAATGAATTATGGGCTTTGATTGTAGGAAAAATTGCTTTCGGTATTGCTAGTTCTCTATCCATCTCTTGAAAATCTGGGCGTATCCTGCTTGGCAGTGCCAGCTTACTATCTTTAATGTTGTGGTAAAAAGCTGTAGAGAACTCCAATGCCACCATTTCGGTGTACAGAAAACCAACACACATGAACTTATGCATTAAAAGCAAGCAATAATCACCAACTTAACCAAAGGAGGGGAAGAACGGTTTCGGGTTCTGAATTTAGTGCTATGTTCTAGTAAACAAATAGTGAAACATTTAACAAAACAATTAATGCGGTACGCGGAGTTCGAAAAAACTCACCTCTAAGGGTAGGGGAGGGGGGTTGTGGGTCTCCTTAAGCACTGTGTTTGATGACATCTGGAGGTTAGCCGACGTATGCACGAAAGTTGATGACTGAACGCAAATGTTGAATTAAATCGTCATTTGGTCATTTCACCCATGGGTCCCCCGTTTTGTCGTTCCTATCCTGGATAGAAGGGAATTTCGCGTTCTTAAGTTTGTGATATGTTCTAGCGGACCAATAATGAAACTTTTGACGAACAAATAAATGATGTACTCGGAAGTCGAATTAACTCGTCTTTCAGGGATGTCAATGGATGTTCTTAAAGTAGGAAAGCAGGGTCGGGGGTCTTCTTAAGCAGTGTTTTTTCTATGATATCTGATTTTGGTCATTTCACCCATGTGCTCCCTTTTTGTCGTTCTTATATTCTAGCGAATTACTAATGACACTATTAATGAAAACAATAATGTTGTACGCGAAAGTCGAATTAACCCCTCTCTAAGGGAGGTGGGAAGGGAACCCACAACTTCAGAATAAATGTTTAGAGTATATTGTCCACTCTTCAAGCATAGTACAGATTTTGTACGCGATTTTCGAAACAACCCGAACCTAGCGGCAAAAAATAGGTTCGCTTGTCCAACCTGGTGGGTTTTCTCCGGTTTACTCCCGTTGCTAGAGATTCTCTGCCGAGAGATTTGCCCAAATAAAATCGAACCATATGTCAGACCCTTAGTCTTGTAATCCAACTATAACTATTGTCTCTGGAGCTATACGTATACCTTTCATTCGCCCATTCATTCTCAGTGTGTTATAATCGAGAAAACACGTACCTCGCTAACTTAGACCTGCTCGGGCCACAACTCAACAGATATAGTTTCGTTAGCGGGGAGAGATTTTGGGATTGGTTCGGGCACTAAATTGTTTCCGACTCATTCTCAGTGTGTTATAATCGAGAAAACACGTACCTCGCTAACTTAGACGTGCTCGAGCCACAACTCAACAGATATAGTTTCGTTGCAAAGAGTTGGAAACTTTCCGGGAATTTTGGAAAGTTTCCAGGCAAATTTTCCGGGAATTTACAGTGTTAGGAATTTTTTGGAATTTTCAAATCTATTTTTAGAACTGAAAAATACTAAAATTATAATTTTTTCCTGGAATTTACCCTTTTCTCTTTAACTTCCATCTATATAAACTATTAAAACTTATTTAACCATGTTAGTTGTGTTCCAATTGGTAAAACTAAAGAGAAAAATTGATGTAAATTCTGACCTCAAAGGTATACAAAAAAATGCCAGTGTTCCAAATGGTAAAACTAAAGAAAAGGTATACAAAAACATGCCAGTGTTCGCAACTTCCAGCACAGAAATTTCAGATATCCATGAGGATTCATCTGAACCTGAAATCCCCCTTTTACCACCGATGACGATGTAGATAGAGATTTTGAAGTATAATGATGAAATGGCAGAGTTACCTAACTTTGAGCATTAATTATAGAATGTGTAACCTGTGTATGAACAATTTAACAGAACTATCTCATTATTAGTTATTAGATTTTAGTATATAATATTACAATATTTTGCTTGAATACACTAATTTGCCTATAACGTTTTTTAAGACTTCGAATTCTGTCTTAATAAATAAAATAAAAATCAAGTACGAACAATCCAAACCATAAGACAGACTTCAAAATCCTAAAAACGTTACAGGCAAAATAGTGTATTCAAGCAAAATAGTGTAATCAGCAAATGGACTGCTGCTCGTGTACAAAATACACGACAAGTAGTAGTAAACAGGCGTCCCGAAGAGTAAGCTTACCCTGCCTGGCCATCAGGAACAGATCGGTAGCATTTTGTTTACACCGGGTGCCCCCCCCCCCCCTGGATCCGCGCCTGGTTGTCGACCTCCTTAGGCTTAGTCACACTAGTGGATTTATCCTGAGGTTTTATATCCATAAGCTAAATCCTTTCATGTGAACGGGAAAATTTGTCCTATAGGCTATAGATTTTCTGACCTACGGACAAATCCTTAGGTTTAGAACAAGTCCAATTTTTAGTAGGATTTGTACTGTGAATTGACCAATCAAAATGGCAGACGTCTAACTCAACCGGGCCGAGACAGAGATTTTTATTTTTTTTTCAAACGCCAAAGCGTGCTGTGGTCTATTCAGTCAGAAGATTACCATAAACGAGAGAAAGGATAATCTTTGTAGTTTCCTTCATATTTACATTTCTGGTATTACTGATCACATGACCAAAACCTATAGGATTTTACTTAATGTATGATCATAAAAACCCAGAGGATTTATCCTTTAAGATGTTCGCTAGGATTTGTCTTAAAGGAAAAATCCACTAGTGTGACTCAGCCTTTACTAATGTGCAAAGATAAGAAACCTTGATTTCAGAGTTTTTGAAACCTGTATTCGACAATTTTCTACACCACTGGATACATCACTACAAGTTCATACCAGTATTCCTTTGATCAAACAATGCAAAACTATTATGGACAGATCCATGGTGTACCGATGGGAATTCCTTTAACCCCGCTGATTTCCGACATTTACACGATGTCACCAGAAGAAGGCAATCGAACCACTCCTATTTTCTGGTTCAGAAAGATGGATAACACCCTCGTCAGACAGGATACGCCCACATTTTCGAGAGATGGATAGAGAACAAACACTATTAAAAGTGATTTTTCCTACGATCAAAGGCCATAATTCATTAAGATACAATTTGATTTGGCAAATATCGAAAAGAATCAAGATCTTTGAGTTATAAACATGCATGTCAAATTTCCTCAAAATCGTTTCAAAATTGTGACCTCTATAGGGTCCACAACCTAAAAACGTGATTTATCATACAATCAGGGGCCATAATCAATGGCAGCCATTTTGTCCGTCAATTATGGTCCGATTTTCACGAAATTTGAACTCAACCTTCTTACAGTGTAGCGGTGATATAATCAGATGGTTTTTCAAATAGAATAATAATTGGGCCCTGCAGAGGGACTACAAGCTAAAAGATAGTAAGCTGGCGCTGCCAGGCAGGATACGCCCACATATTCGAGAGATGGATAGAGGACAAGCAATACCGAAAGTGATTTTTCCTACAATCAAAGGCCATAATTCATTAAGTTACAATTTGATATGCGCAAATATCGAAAAGAATCAAGATCGTTGGGTTATGAACATACATTTCAAGTTTCATTAAAATCGAATTACAATTGTGACCTCTACAGGGCCCACAACTTTAATATGCCATATTTTTACACTGTTCGCGTACAAACAGCGGCCATTTTGTCTGGCAATTATGGTCGATGTTCTAGAAATTTAAACTCAACCTTCCGTAGGGTGTAATGGTGATAGAGTCAAACGTTTTTTTAAATTGGATATTAATCGTGACCTCCAGAGGGACCATAGGGGATTTTTCGAACAATCAGGGGCCATAATTCAGGAAGTTAAGATCCGATATGCGCATATATCGAAAAGAACCAAGATCTTTGGGTTATAACCACGCATTTCAAGTTTCATCAAAATCTAATTAAAATTGTGACCATTTGTTAACAGTATTCGCGTACAAACGGCGGCCATTTTGTATGGCAATTTTGGTTCGATGTTCCCGAAATTCGAACAACTCAACTTTTCTTAGGGTGTAACGGTGACATAATCAAACGTTTTTTCAAATCGGATAATAATTGTGACCTCCACAGGGACCACAAGCTAAACAAAGGCGATTTTGTGTATAAACAGGGGGCCATAATTCAGGAAATTACGATTCAATATGCATAAATATCGAAAGGAACCAAGATCTTTGGGTTTTAACCATGCATTTCAAGTTTCATCAAAATCGAATTAAAATTGTGACCATTTTTTTAACAGTATTCGCGTACAAACGGCGGCCATTTTGTATGGCAATTTTGGTCCGATTTGCCCGAAATTGAAACTAAACCTTCCTTAGTGTGTAACGGTAATATAATCAAACGGTTTTTAAAATCGGATAATAACTGTTACCTCAAGAGGGACCACAAGCTAAAAAAGATGATTTTTCGGACAATCAGGGGCCATAATTCAGGAAATTACGTTCCGATAAGCGCAAATATCGAAAGGAACCAAGATCTTTGGGTTATAAACATGCACGTCAAGTTTCATCAAAATCGGCTCAAAATTGTGACCTTTTGGGGACAAACCTATATTTTAAGTTTCGTCAAAATCGGGTAAGAATTGTGACCTGTAGAGAGTCCACAAACAATTGTGGACGGACGGACGGACAGGGGCGACGGCATAATACAATTGAATATCGTAAGTTTAAAACATTAGATATTGAACTGTTTAAGCGAAAGCTAGACGAATCACCCTTGATAATGCGTATGTCAACAAGAAGGTAGATATTTATAATAGTTCAATTAAGTATGTTATTGAGAGTGTCCTCCCGCTCCAGAGGAAATCTGTAGTGTTGAGTCCTAGATCGGAATGGTATAACTCAGACATTGATGCAGCCAAGAAAGTCCGAAATTCCAGCGAAAAAACATGGTGCCTTACTGGGTTACAAGTTCACACGGACATGTATAATTCTGCTCGATTAAATGTTAAATCACTTACTGAATCCTCGAAATGCGCCTTTTATTCCGAAAAGATATCTTACAGTACAAATCAACAGAAATGACCTTTATACAACTGTTAATACTTTGTTAGATCCGAACTACGGCCGATCGTCCAAACAGATTTGCTGAATTCTTTTCTGAAAAAATATCTAAAATACGTAATGATCTAGCAATTTCAACTCCAGTGGTTACTAAAAAAGTGACTAAAACAAATGGCATTTGCGCTTTTGATAAATCTAACGTTTCTTAGTGAAAAAGAACTATGTAACATAATCAACTCCATGAAATCTGCATCTTGTTCTTTGGATCCAGCACCTACCTGGCTCATCAAACAGAACCCACCCCTTTTCCTCCCAATCATATTAGATATTGTGAACTCCTCCCTCCAAGTCGGTATATTTCCACAGCATGTAGAAGATTCCACTCAACCGAGACTGCTCTCATAAAAGTTCAAAATGATATCTTGATGTCCATGGATAACAACAAATGCGTGATGTTGGTACTGCTAGATTTGTCCGCCGCGTTCGATACAGTAGACCATGAAATGTTACTGTCTAGGCTATATTCTGAATTCGGAGTGTCCGACTCTTCTCTAGCAATTTTTCGGTCTTATCTTCATTTAAGATATCAGACAGTGCTGATAAACAACAAACTCTCTGAGCAAAAGGACCTTCATTATGGAGTGACTCAAGGCTCAATTGTAGGACCGAATCTTTTTACAGTGTATACAACCCCTCGTGGAGACATTGCTCAAAAATATGGTGTAGACTTTCACTTCTACGCGGACGATACTCAACTCTATATCGCTTTAATCCCGCCTCTTCTAATTATTCAAAGACAATATTGCCTAGTGCTTGCCCCATGGGCGTTTTTCGCGTAATCCAGTAATTTTTTAGTACGATTGGGTGTCTATACTTTCCATATATACACATTTGCCATACTTTTATTGGAAATGACCACCCGATAAATACTTTGCTGGGAACCCATCTTTAAACAAAACAGGAGAGGAGTTAACTGGTATCCAGGAAGAAGTTTGACCTTTCTTGACATTAGAGGTAGTTATCAAAACTTGCAATGCACCACACTTGAACCTAGCTCTATGTAGTTGCATAGAAGACACATTAGACATTTCCTGTAATATCTTACATTGTTCTGATAACTGTTAATGTGACAACTTATCTACATAAGCAATATTATGATTATTTGTACTATTTGGAAGATAATTACAAATATTAATAAGATTTGTTGTCCTATTAGAAACAATTTCACTCTCATCAAACCTAGGTAAGAAAACATCACATTCATCCGTAATGAAACATTTATTAGTTTCAGTTAAAACATTAAAGGAGAATACTAACGCAAAAAGTTCTTTTAATATGAAAAATAACATTTATATTAGAATATTTTTGACCCTGCGAAATTTTAAAAGTCACTCTAAATATTTTTACAAAGGAAAAATATACCAAAAAACACCCAATTGACCTTTATGCATATCTGAAGCCTCGTTTTGAATTTTTCCGTGAATGACGTAATAGTTGATCGACTTTGTGAATTTCCCTATAGAAGGCTATTGAAACTGAGCACGGCATGCCGTCAATTTGACTAACTGGGTGCATAAACATAGACAATTGCCTTGCTTGGGGATATACTAATAGCACCGACAATAAATCGGGAAGCGTCTGCCTTTTTTTAAAAATTTCCAAGCGAGACAACGCGCAGAAAAGGTCTGAGTCGGGACACAGCGATCAACGACTGAACGAGGCGATGTCAACAAAACACGCTTCTCTCTCAAATTCTTGTTCGGAAAATTTAGAGTTATACCTGCTTATGAACGGGACCAGTGCAATTTGAATAACTTTATTATGTCGATAAAGATATAACCGTTGTTTTATCTTTCTGTTAAAACTCTGTGCATTCTACGGCGAAACCGGCAAGCTTTCAAAATCTATCTTTAGAAACCTCTTATGTAACCATAGCAACGAAATGTAAACACCGCTAGCTAGAGTGGTAGCCTGAATACTATTGTTAATTACTACTGTATCCCCCTTTTGAAGCGTCTTCCGTAGGCCTATTTCGATGATTTTGCAGTCGATCATAAATAGTACTAAATCATGTTAGAAATTTGTCCGATGTAACTTTGTAAATTATGAGCGTGATACTACTTTTTGTTTAGCGTGAGCGAAGGCCCTACTGGACCATGGTCCTATCACTGTCTAATGATGACGATGTGACCCATTTTTAGCGACGTTCTCGTATCTAGTGTAGGGCATATAATACCATAATTATTAGTTTTTATCTGATATATTTTTTTTCCGATGAAGCGTTAACACCAACAGGGCTGCAATAAAGCCGAAAGTCATTGCGAATCGAAGGACTGAGTGATAGATAGGCTAGTGTCGTAGTGATAGGAAGTAAGGAAGGATAAGACAAGTGAAGGCGAAGGCGTGTCTACGCTGTTTGTAATTTCTAGTGCCTATTTATTTATCATTATTGTAACTAGAATGTTCCGAACCGTCACCGTTGTTCCTCGTATTTCTAATTCGCCGGTCCTGATAGGGAAGAACACTCTGGGCGAAATCAATGTCTGACAAGCTGTTACTTTCTGCTGATACCCTATTGATATATACATCGACTGCTAAACGTAGATCAACTATTACGTCATGTCACGTGATATAGCTTCAGCTCATTAATTGTCGGGTGTTTCCGTAATTGCGGAAATCCGAGAGTGTTTTTTAACGTTATTTGTTATTAAAACTTTAAAAAAAAAAAAAAAAAATCTGAAATGTGTTACATAATCAACTAAGTAAATGATAAAATTAAACTTTTACTTTAGCATTCTCCTTTAAGATTGTTGTTGTTAGGAATATTACCTAACTCTTTCTGAAGTTGATAAATGTGGGTAATTTTTGTCTCAAATTTAGGAGACCTAACAAAACATGGTTTTAAACGATTAATCGAATAGACGTCCTGTAGGACCTTACCATCCAACGTAGAGAGAACGTAATGGGTTCGATCAAGAATTTTATGCACAACCAAAGGACCACACCAATCGGCTTTGATTTTACGTAAATTTGAAGTAAGGCTTGATGATGACGGTTTGAGTATCCAAACTAACTGACCCAATCCGTAAATAGGATTCTTACCGAGGGTGTGTGCAATACTGAGTGAGATATTTATAATTCAAGCATAGTCTTAGAAGCATGATCAAACTTGTCTTTTAAATGGGACATATACTCCGAATATGAACGACAAACTCGTGAGGACAAAAGTCACCTAACTGTGGTGAAACAAAAGAATTATAAGCATAGCAACAGGGCAAAATATATCTGACCCAATCAGTTAACCTTGAGAAAATCAGAGATTGATCGAATGTGGCGTTATGTCAGAAGACTACCATGATTGACAACACTAATTACGTTTTGACTAATACCAAGTGTTGTACAAAGAGAGGTAACCAACTTTCCGATGATACATGCAGCTGCATCTTTTACTATGACAGATGGGGGACCAAAGAGACGGACTACTGTCTGGATTAAAGCTTCACACACTGTTTCGCCGACGACTGACGCAAATAATGAAGCGAGTAATCTCCTCACAGATAACTAGACGATGTTTAAAACCAGAAATGGATGCAGGCATGCTTTTGAAATCAATTCTAAGTTTGTTAAAAGCACTGTATTCTTCAGGTATCCTAGGATGAAATATTCTATTTTTATCGGTCTTGGATTTTAATTTCTGGCAAGTAGAACACGTATTAATGTACTGTGTGATCCTCTGAAACATGTTGAGAAAGTAGAATAGCTTTCTCATAGTTAAATAAGTACGAACTATTCCCTGGTGATTACACAACTGGCTATCGTGATACTGATGTATCAAATTTGTGCACATGGACTCAGGAATGACAAGTTGAATAGTAAAGCGATCATGACAAGTTGAATAGTAAAGCGATCATCTTTAGGTAGTAGTAGACGAAATAAAATATGCTCTGCTAAAATGTACTCTTCTGCTTGGAGTTGGAGACGTTTCGAAGCTTTACGATCACTGGGCAATATATTGTGTGACAAATAATCATGGATAGATTATATTGGGGAGAAGATGCTTGTTCAAGCCTAAGCTTATTCTGATCGAATGTCAAATTAAAGTCTCTGATGATTTTACGCTTAATAACATTGTACAATTTATCCAATTCAGCTTGTTTTGGGAATGATTAGTGACCAGCCGTTCACAGTTATGGATGAGGGGTTTGGGAGGAATACAGAGAACAATAAGAATATCACCATCTGTAACAATGTCTACTGATTTATCGACCAGACGAGATTCGGGCAAAGAATCATTAGATGAAGGTGTGTCGGCGAGAACTGGTGGTCGTTTAGGTGAGACAGCATTCTGGCTTGTTTGGCGTATATAGGGAAGGGGAATGGAGGAGCTCTGTTGAGATTTTGACTGGTGAGTTCTAGAATTCCTTGACTGCGAAGAGGTATTATTGGAAGACACAATGGGAGAAGGGATTTCAGTTGAAGTACTAGAAGTTGGTTGACTATCTGTAGTAGTGCGTGTGGAAGTTTTAGGGAAGAGTTCGGGAATGGCGATTTGCTTCTGTTTTGTATATTGACGTGTAACCGGGCGACTTGATGACTGATTAACAGGAAATGCGAATTCAGAATGGGTAAAAGCAGTGGGTACAACTTCGTCAATTTCATCGTCTGTATTAGTTGATAAGAAATATGCTAAGACTAATTCAGTTCCCTTTTTATAAAAGACCTGTATCAGTTGAACTCCTTGATAAGAAATCTGCTAAGACTCATTCAGTTCCCTTTTTATAAAAGATTTTGAATGAATATTGGGATAGTTTGACAATCAACTTAGTGAGACGTTGAGAACAAGGCTCTTTCTTGGAGTACAGAAGTTTAACTATTGCAGAGTGGTCAACATAAGCGGTAAACTCAACTCCTTTGAGTAAGTACTGGAAATTTGTGATGTTTATGAGAAGACCAAACATTTCCGAAGACCAAACATTTCCAAATCGGCAACGCTGTAATTCTTACATGCCGGAGGTAACTTCTTAGAATGATAACCCAATATGAGCTCCTTGCCATTTATGGTTTGTGTAATATACGATCCAGTAGCTGATCGAGACTCAAAGGACCGTTTGCAGTCGGGAGGTACAAAACAGGTGGGTTAGTAAGAAAATATTTTACATCTTGAAAATCCTTTTCGTGGTCTTCGGTCCATGAAAATTAAGATCTCTTGGAAGAAATCTGATAAAGGGGCTGCAGAAAGTTTTAGACATAGTTGACAGCTCCTATAAACCTACGAACTTTTTTACTGGTCTTAGGACGAATAAGATGTTGAATTGCCTGACAACGATTTGCCAATGGTTGGAGGGTAACAAGCCCTTTGTTATCAATCTTAATCAAATGACCCATGTACACAACTTGATTTCTGAAAAACGAACATTTACGAGGATAAATCTTCAGCCCATTATCAAAAAGTGCTTGAAAGACAGCCTGTAAGTGACTGGACATCCTTACTAAATACAATGATATCGCCGTGATGAGCAATACAGTAATGACGACAGATATACCCGTGTATTGTTCAGCATTGTGGGAAAGGGGCATAGAAAAGAAAGCAGACTCAAGGTCAAGGCAGCTGATAACTGTTGGTTTAGCATGACCAATTCTTTGCAAGGTAGATGATAATAAAGGGAATGGGTGTTTTTACCTCTGAATGTGCTCATTTAAATGACGAAAGTCAACTACAACACGTTTATCTGTAGTTCCCTTTTTAGGGAGAATTAAAACAGGAGAGGTGTATGATTGGTGACCCTCGGCAATGATACCCAATTTTACTAATTTATCAAGTTCAGCATCGACGACCACTTTATCAGATTCAGTGGTATATGGCCGAATATAAAATGGACGAGCGTCATTAACATTAATGTCAACTTCAATGTTAGAACAATGGCCAATCTCACCATAAAGACTGAAAGCTTCTCTGCTTTGGGATAATTGACTGTGAAAATCTTTCTTCTCATTAGGTGACACAATACAATTATCATAAAGGTTAATTTGCTGTTGTAGAATCTCGTCTTCTGATAAGGATCACCCTTCTTAAGATGGGAATATTGTTCTGCCGGTTGAACAAAATCTGACGAATCACACACGAAAAGAGTACCTGTGTTGAAATAGAACAAAGGTTGAGATTGCCTAAGGTGAAGAGTTTTACTGCCAGTGTTTGATATCGGTACAACAGCTCTGTTACGTTGTAAAGTAGCAAGTATAAACGATGAACATGTGTTATCTGATCTCTTCTGAAGAAGGACCTCACGATTCCTATACAAACCTGGGACATGACCATACAAAGCGACATAGCGTGTATGACCTGGCTAATGTACACATTGTGTGATAGGGAAAAGTTGACTCTTTTAGGCTTACACCGAAATACATTATCCTCAAAATGTAAGGAGCCTTGTAACTCTGATACACAAAAAAGATCAATGCCCACTAAATTTGGGGCAATATAAACCTTTAAACGAAACGAATAACCTTGAATAAAGACTTGTATAAACATGAAAGTTGAACAACTTAACATTTGACCATTGCCCATACGAAATTCCAAACACTTTTCTAACTTATGTACAGGTAAACTTGACTAATAAGGAGAAGAATCAACAACGGATTGTGAAATAAGTGATTTAGAAGCACCACTTTCAAATAAAATAAGCACAGATTTTCTATCTGATAAATTACCCTTACAGTAATTGAAGGGACTTAACTGAAGAATTTCCTTTGAAACATGTTTGGCTAGATGGTTGAGTTGGGGGAATATTTGTGGAGCATTATTATCAAATATTCCCCTATTCAAAAATCTTTGCGAGAACTATGTGTGCGTTGATCTGAGCGTTGAGGTCTAGATGATCCACCAGGTTGACGAAACCCCTTACTGTTAACCGCATAAGTCTGTGACTGAAAATCTGACGTATTTGAATCATATGGTGACTGATAACTAGTAGGGCTGAAAGAGGGTGACAAATGTCTACGCCTACTCGTAAGATCATCTTGCCGAGAAAAACAAGATCTCCATGTGTGACCCGGATTGAGGCAATAATCGCAAAATATGACACGCCTCGATTGACGCATTGGACTGTTATCTCTCAAGGGTGACTGCGAATTGCGCAACCTAGAATTTGAGGGACTTTTAGGTCGTTGAACCCGGAAAGGTGATTGTGACGTGTCTCTGCTGAAATCAGAATGTTCTTGGGTTCTCCTTTGGGGACTAGGAATTCTGGGATTGAAATCGTAAACTGGACAAATTCTCAGATAATTTAAAGGAAACCTCTTTAGCAGCAGTAATAGGTGATGATTTAGTACCCACATCAAAATAGCGTTGAGTCTGAGCAGCTAGTGCAGTTGTGTCATCTGAACTTGCCATAATAACAGCCTGTTTACCGTTGGTTGGCAAAATAGATATAAATTTATCCTTAACTTGTGACACATTATAATTTAACTGATTGGCTAATTTCTTGATTTTATCTAAATTGTCACTAGGTGACAATGAACAATCATATTGAATATTGGCTATACAATCCAAGTTTAGTTTTAGTTGAGGAATACTTGTCAATGAACTGGTCTTTTAAACTAGCATAAGAATTAATTTCAATGTCCTCTATCCAAAGACGAGCCTTGCCCTTTAGCGATTGCTTAAACAGCTGTGATATGTGCCCAAATTCTTCATCATCAATATCAAAATCTCGATGGTCGAGGTAATCTTCAAAGTAAAGATTGTGGGTCCTTGCAGTATCCCTATCAATCATTTTCTCCATGTTAGATAATAAGAGAATATCAGGCAAAAAAGATAACATTTATAGTTACGGTACCTACACACACTGATCAATTTCTGGCAATAAAAGCATATGCTACACAAAAACCATAAAACTTAAACCTGAAAAGAAATGTTGATTAGTAGAATGCATTGTAAACATTAAATATTACTGAACAGTTCTGTAATTAAATTAATAGTTTATACAACACTGAATATCAGATTGTTGTTATAGCTAAATAGTAAAAGTGTTCTGGAACAATCAACAAAGTCAAACTGCAACCACAAATACTTGGCAAAATAATTGTCTGTTCACACCATTAAATACGACTGTTCACAGTGATAAGCAGCCTAAACCAGGCGAGTGTGGCTGGCTCACAAAACGAAAATCAAATCCAATTCAACCAAAGAAAAGTCATGGCATCCACTAAAATTCACTGGCTATAAATTAACTGCAGGGAAAGATCTGGCATCTGCACCATGTTATGTGGGTTTAATCCCACTGGGGGTGTCACTATTTCTTAGTCTTTAATTTCATCAAGAAAAACACCATTCAGTAATTCACATGTTTATTAGCCTCTCAAGGGAAGATCACTCTTACATAGTAGACAACATCAATAAGTCTTTTTAATACCAATCAAAGGCAAAGACAGTTAAAGGGTAATAACTATCCAAAGCTTAACTAAGGTCCAGACCACAATTAACTACTTATGTAACTAGACTATATAACAGTAGTGTCATTTAATGTTCCTTGATGAATAACATATCACCCACTGTCGACTCATTCTGTCCTGTTTTTCGCGCTTTGGGTGATATTGGAGACTGGATTGGGTGCCATCGATCCAAAATAGTGACCAAAATACAAAATCTATCAATGTAAAATGAGAAATAGGTGCGATAGTGCGTGGATTTAAGGGACAATGTTGGTGTTAGCTAATATTAATATATAATAGAACTGGTTAACAACACCCTACACAATTTGTACACACAAACTTGTCTATTGAAGGAGGGCATACTTATTACATGTGATATAGCGATAATTTGGTCATGACAGTGACCTCTTATTTCAATTCATACCTATTCCTTATATACTAAGGATGACCTCTATTATTTACTGGGGCATACCTGACCCCAAGTGACGGAGCCGCGCCCAATCCTTCTGTCTATGTGTTACCTACATACCGCAGTTTTTGACAGATCCTTTTAATACATTGCGACCGATAGTGTTTTTGATAAATGAGCTACACCCACACGCATTTGTTTATATGTGTGTTGTCTAGAGATCAGAATTCTTAATGGGTCGTCTTTGGGCTTGGCATATTGATTCCTTGTAGCTAAAGAAAGTCTAAGTAAGGATGGTGATTATTGATTTAGGTGCATTTGCCGACGCCAGGGTAGAGTCACGACTAATTTTTGTGTCAACGTATATACACTGAAAATAAGGACACGTTTTGGACACCACCTAAACTGTTTTGCCTTTAATATTACACACTGTAAAATTATAATTAAAAACACCTCCGCTTGTAGAAGTGTTCACGGGTTTTTGGATTTAGGTGGATACATTACTCGTTGATCGAAAGAGTCAAGCCGATGGCTTTGGTCATTAACAAAATTAATTTGCTCTATCATTTGTCTTGATTCATCTATTTCGGCAGTATCTATCCTGCACTCAGTCTGTTTCTTTCATCCTCTCCGCCTGAGCGATATCATTCACAAATTACAAATCTGTTTCCTTTTCGGGCGAATAAATTTAATTTCATCTGTTGAAGCCTCTGTAACAGGTTGCAAATGAACTTTTACTTCGGCTTGTTTCCCCTTTGAATAGTATAGACATTTCACTAAACGTACTGTAAGCTCAGGAGATAAATAGAGGTTCGGGGCCGACAATCTATAGTGGTAGGATTCTGTACGTGGAATCTGTCAATGTGTTGCCTGCAAACATTTCGGGCTGCGTTATCTCTTTCTCGTAATACCTTTTGTCTACGCACCATTTTCCGAGGTTCCATTATCCCTTCATTTGTCAGCTTCCCTAGAGTTATCCTGGTTTATTTCGTTTACAATACTTACAGTGGCTCTAAACATAAAGCGACAACTTTAACCCAGCTCGCTCAGGTAAGTAACATGAAGTAGTCCTTCTCCTGCGAATAGCGTTGTGCTATAGCAAAAAATAATAATATGTTATACAATTCAAGTGTAGGAGTTTTATAATTCCGCAAACACAGACTTACAGTTAAAGGGACAATAACATTCTTGCTGGCTTGACAGGTCCAGAAAAAATAGCCTTATTCTAACTACTAGATGTTTAAGTGTCCTACTTGTTGTGTAAATTATCCATTTCAACCTATTTTACTAGTCTAGAGGGTTCGTAAATATGTTTAAATCCAAGTTGTATTTGAAAGTGTTTACGTAAAGCCTTTCAAACCATGTTACAGCATGTGATTGAATTTTTCCAATTTTTAAAATTGGGTGTGTTAAGATGAAATTTGTATCATTTATTAATTGGAATATTGTAAAATAGTACAATTTGTTGACTAGAATAAATATTGGGACATATTATTCAGAAACAACAAGAGTGGTATTGGGGCTTTAAGGAGGACCTTTATTTCTTTTCTCTTTTATTTCAGTCGTCCGTTGTGCCTGGTTTTCTTCAGCATTCTCTTCTGTAGGTTATTCGCATATTCGCCAGTCTTCGGCCACTGTATTTCCAAATCTTACAATCGGAATTGACGATTTTTGCCGAATGTGAATATTGATAAAATATACAGTTTCGTATGAAAATCTCAGATTCGTCAAAAATGCAGATACATTGCCATGTTTAAACCTTCGCCATTAGAAATGAAATGGGGTGTAACGTCCTACTATTATGCACCTAACCTGTGCTAATGGAAGACGGGCATACGCCATACAGTGTGCTATGAGGGAATTTTTTTCCCGGGCAGCGGCCTACTCTTATATCGAATTCGCCATTAGAAAGTATGTGTATGACGTATACTTGGTTATCTTTCGTGTTTACAAAAGAAATGTGATACAACACTGACGATATGAGTGAGAATCGCACAGACAATTCTTCTTTAGTATACTCCTACAGTTTTAGGAGTTCGTAGTAGTACCATCTTGTAATTTCCCATCAGTGTTACTGATGATTCCCTTACAAGGCGTGTGCATTTATAATATATTTGTCATTTTATAAAAAAAAATTCAATTGGTGCCATAAATAATAACGAGGAGACAACTTAAAATATAAAACTTGTATATATAGTTCGAAATTTAACCTTAATTTACATTCAACATTGGCAGTACAAACATAATACAAGATGAAACTTTTGCTGTGTCTCGTTGCTTTAGCTGGTAAGTTTTTAAATTGTGATATTTAAAATTATAATTAATTATCAGTACACCTGAAAATTAATCTGTATTAAAAATGACTCTTAGAGAAGTTTAAAGCCAGTTTTATATTTTCTATCAAGGTCTTGTTGCTAGTGAACCATCACAGAGAATCGTCGGGGGAAGTAATGCATATGCTGGACAATTCCCGTGGCAAGTGTCTCTCCAGAGAGATTATGGCAACAGTTGGTCTCATACTTGTGGTGGAGTTTTGATTGCTAACAACCGAGTTTTAACTGCTGCTCATTGTGTTACTTCTACCAGGTTCAAAACTTTATAATCTTATTCATTAAATGGATGCATAAATATAGATTAGAACCTAAAAACGCGATTTTTCGTAGAATCAGGATCCATGAAGTTATCATCCGATATGCGTAACCCAAGAAGTTGCGGTCCGATATGCATGAATATCGACATGAATCGAGATCTGTAGGTTGTAAACATACATTTTAACTCTCTTTAAAATCGGACAAAAGCTGTTACATCTAACGGGTCCTCAAGCTAAAAACGTTATTTTTGATACATGCCAATATCGTAATATCGACATGAATCGAGATCTGTAGGTTGTAAACATACATTTTAACTCTCTTTAAAATCGGATAAAAGCTGTTACATCTAACGGGTCCTCAAGCTAAAAACGTTATTTTTGATACATGCCAATATCGTAATAAATCGAGATAATTGGGGAATAAACCTATATTTTAAGTTTCGTCAAAATCGGATAAAAAATGTGACCTGGCTGTAGAGCGTCCACAAATAAATTGTTCGTCCGGACGGACAGGGGCGACGACAATATACGCGCACATGTAAATGTTTAGATACGAAAGGATCCCGGATTCTAACCTTTTTGGGTGAATCATTTTCCACTTTTATTATTGTATGCTCCACAGAGATACTATATACAGCAATATCTACATAGTATTACACTTATTTATACAATTTGTTTGTTATTGATACAATTTGTTTGTATTTTTGTCTAGTCCTCAACTCTACAGAGTTGTTCTTGGTAACCACAGACTCAACAATGTTGATGGTACAGAACAGACTATCTATATCAGTAGTATTGTAAATGTAAGTGGTCTTTTAACATTCTGAATACAGTTCATAAATATATTAAATATATATTCTGAATTCAGCACCGACCATGTAATTATTATTTAGCATCATTATTCGCAGTACATCGATTATTGATATTGGCATATCTTTAATATACATGTAGTGCAATTGGGAGTAATCCCCTAAAGCTTCTGTCTGTTCTCCAATCCAGTCTCTGTAAATAAATATTAATTCTAAAATAAGGTAGTGCGATGTCCTAATTAGCAATTATAATTCTTATGTTCATCTCCGTATTTATCTAGCCCAATAAACGCCACCATAAGTTTTATTTATAGTAAACACAATAAAACATTGACTATTAGAATACGTGCACAACCAAAGTCCCATATCTGGTAAACGCAACAGAATTGTTATTGCACCTGAACAGACATTGAATTCCGAATAGGCTATATCTGGTTAATTGTTTAAAAAATAAATCCAAGCATCGTATAAGTAATACAATGTACTAGTGTACCCTTCTAGCTTCATCTTCTACACAAGTAATATGGTGGTTAATAGTATCCATTCTTTCAGCATCCAAACCACAGTGCTAATGCTGCTGGTTTCCCCAATGATATATCTGTTTTGAGACTTTCATCTAATGCCAACACCGGAAGTTCAGCTGTAAGCACCATTGGGTTGGCTCCTTCTGGATCGAGTTTTGCTGGACAGACATGTACCATCAGCGGTTGGGGTAGAACCTCCGGTAAGCTGTAAAATATTTAAATTTGCGCCACTCGTCGATTTTTACCAAACAATATACATGTATGTATATACAACATTGGAATTACAGTAATACTGTTCAAATAAATATAGCTATTGAAATATATAATCTGGGTAAATTATTGAAAATTTAAGTAAAATATATTTATTAACAACTAGGTATAATTTCGAAAACTTATAATCTTCTTTAAAGGAAAGAAGTATTGTGAATTTAAAACAGTCCTATCTGATCATATTATGTGTTTTTGCTCATTGCTGAAATACCTTTACTTTCTTTTCATAGGTACTAGCGGTCTGTCCAACATCTTACAGTATGTAGGGATGCTCAAGATTTCTAATGCTGAATGTACTAGAAGATTGTCTGTTATCATTGGGGCTTCCATTAACGATGGGCATATCTGTGTCTATCAATCAGGAAGATCAGCCTGCACTGTGAGTTAAATTTACAGTTCATTGCTATACAATAGGACTCTAAATTATGTTAAATCAAAACGAACCATTATCCAATCCAACCAGTTTAACATAATATCTTATTCAGTTTTGAATACTTAATTCATGGGTCGGGGGGGGGGGGGGGGGTGGTGGTTTAATGCGTGCATGTGAACCCATTAGGTATGTCATTTAGTCAAGTGTCGTGGTTTCGCTTTCCAGCTTGAATGTGACAAGGAGTAGGGTCGCCTCTCCAGCTTGAGAAGTTTTCAAACTCCATTTCTCTCGCTATCTCCAAGCCACACACATTGACACCATGGATGGAAACCACGACTGCAAACCAGAGGTAACCGGCAACCTACATACAATTTATGATATATAAGCTTTTTTTTATACAGGCAGACAGTGGTGGACCTATGATATGCAATGGTTTGTTAGCTGGTATTACATCATGGGGTACTTCAGGTTGTACTGGAAATTATCCTAGTGTTTATACTCGAGTATCCCAGTTTGTTAGTTGGATAAATGGCCTTTAAATTATTCGAGAACTGTAAGATACAATTCTAAATAATTGTACTTATGTAATAAACCAATTTCTCACATTCCAAATGCCAATTAATTATAATGAATGGCGTTTTCTTTATTGAATTGGGTTGTTATCTGCAGTAGGATAACAGCACGATCATGGTTGGGGCATGTAGTATGGTTCAAAATCGCGTGCAAAATTTCTACTATGCTAGAAGAGTGAACAGTGGTGTCCGATACTCTGAACCTTGATTCTTAAGTTGCGGGTTCCCTTCCCACGGGGATTGGGGATCCGACAAAATGTCAAATGTGGTAGTTTAATTCGACTTTTGCGTACAGCAATCATCTTTCGTGCATTAGTCAACCAACTGCTAAAATACTGCTTAAGAAGACCCCCCAACCCTCCTCTCCTCCCTTGAGAACACTCTCTTTACCTTCATTAAAAGTTTCATTATTGAGTCGCTAGAACATAACTCTAACTTAAGAACGCGAAACCCCCTTCCATTGCGAATAAGAACGACGGAAAGGGGGGGGGGGGCGCAGGGGTGAAATGAACAAAAGGACCATTTAATTCGACTTTTGCGTACAACGATCAACTTTCGTGCATACGTCGACCAAAGTCAGATGTCATCAAAAACACTGCTTAAGAAGATCCACCTACCCCCTTTACCTCCCCGAGAGACGATTACATTTTTTCGTTAAAAGTTTCACTTTTGGTTCACTAGAACATATTACAATATTAAGAACGCGAAATCCCCTCCTATCCCACATAAAAACGACAAAACGGGGAACCCATGGGTAAAATGACCAAATGACGATTTAATTCGACGTATGCGTACAGCGATCAACATTCGTGCATACGTCGGCTAACCTCCAGATGTCATCAAAAACAGTGCTTAAGAAGACCCACACCCCCCTTCCCTACCCTTAGAGGTGTGTTCATTCGAATTCCGCGTACGGCATTAATTGTTTTGTTAAATGTTTCACTATTTGTTTACTAGAACATAACACTTAATTCAGAACCAGAAATCCCCTTTTATCTCGGCTAAGGGCGTAGAACGGAGCAGGGATAAAATTTCCAAAACTGACGATTTAAAGATACATTATTAAAGAGCTAAATCTGATTACTGCAAGTCTGAATTCAGGCTTCAGATGTTATAGAACTTATACATTAGATCTATATTTTAACAAGCCCAAAATCAACCCTATATTATGGTGATGAGATTATTAACTGTTATGTTTACGTCATCAGTTAGATCGAGGCTAATGATAAGAGTGTGTTTCGATGGCATTGAAAAATTTACTTGGTAATCGAGATTATGTAGGTGGAGTTAACGCTTGTCAATCAAACGAACGGCCAAGTTGAAGACTATATTGGCCCCCATTTCTAGTCAAATATTATAACGCGAATAACTTTGTACAGAATAAAGTAATTTAACTGAAATTTCCAATATATTCTTCTTTCATCATCTACTTTTGAACTGTTGTAGAAAGACTGGCCAATTCTCTATAAATATCTCCCATAATGTATCTTTAAGTCAACTTCAGACTACAAATATCATTCTTACTGCCAATGTAAACTTCCCTCTGATTACAATTTAAAAACTCTACTTAAGTAGATGCCCGATCCATTCTTCGCCCCTTTTAAGAACGCCCCCCCTCACCCCCCTTCATTAAGCGTTTCTACGGGTTAGTACGGGGATATATACTAGTAGGTCGACTGTCGGAGATTTGGTTGATGACCCCAAAAGCTCCTGGCTTCCATTCTGCTTAACCGTAATACACTCATATTCCTAGATCTTGTAGACGAAGTGATATTTTTTATTAAGGACTAAAATGAATTGCATCCGTGCTGTGTGATCAGGGGCGGGTCGAGGATATTACAAAAGGAGGGCGTACTTTGAGGGCGAAGCCCGAATTATGAGCGCCGCAGGTTTCGCACCTGCGGGAGTCGGGGGTCCTTCCCGAGAATTTTGTAAAAATAAGACACGTGGTTTGGAGGAGGTAGTGATTTATGAAAAAGGTTGACAATTATTTTTCTAAGATGAGCATGTTTTTTTTACAATCTGGTCATGCTGATGTAGAAATCATGCTGCTCACAGGACATTACCTGTCCCTTGGTGACAAGGGACAGCTAGATGACAGGTAAAGTTCTGCGAGGTAATGTAATTCCAGGATCGGTCAAATTTGGTGAGTTACCATTTAGCCTACATATTTTAGTAACTGCGGAGGGTCTGGGGTAGGGTGGTAAAGAGTTGGAAACTTTCCGGGAGTTTTGGAAAGTTTCCAGGCAAATTTTCCGGGAATTTACAGTGTTGGGAATTTTTAAATCTATTTTTAGAACTGAAAAATACTAAAATTATAATTATTTACTGGAATTTACCCTTCTCTCTTTAACTTCCATCTATATAAACTATCAACATGATTTAACCATTTTAGTTGTGTTCCAAATGGTAAAACTAAAGAGAAAAATTGATGTAAATTCTGACCTCAAAGGTATACAAAAAAATGCCAGTGTTCCAAATGGTAAAACTAAAGAAAAAAATTGATGTAAATTCTGCACTCAACAAGGTATACAAAAAAATGCCAGTGTTCGCAACTTCCAGCACAGAAATTTCAGATATCCATGATGATTCCTCTGAACCTGAAATCCCCCTTTTATCCACCGATGACGATGTAGATTTTGATTTTGAAGATAATGATGAAATGGCAGAGTTACCTAACTTTGAGCATTAATTATAGAATGTGTAACCTGTGTATGAAGAAATTTAACAGAACTATCTCATTATTAGTTATTAGATTTTAGTATATAATATTACAATATTTTGCTTGATACACTAATTTGCCTATAACGTTTTTTAAACTTCGAATTCTGTCTTATGGTTTGGATTGTTCGTACTTGGTTTTTATTTTATTTATCAAAATATTACTGTCACTTGCAACTCAGTAATAGCGACACATGTTTCAATTTATGACACCAAGCTGAAAATTCACCAAATTCCCGGCAAATTTACCCTGTTTGAAAAGTCCCGAGAATTTTGCAACCCTAGTCTTGGGAGCCTCCCCCAAAATTTTGTTAAGATAAGACTCCATAAATGCGATTTCCTGGCATCTGATCTTCTAATAATAAACACAACTATTTTGTCTGCAAATAAAATAAAAACCAAGTACGAACAATCCAAACCATAAGACAGACTTCGAAATCCTAAAAACGTTATAGGCAAAATAGTGTATTCAAGCAAAATAGTGTAATCAGCAAATGGACTGCTGCTCGTGTACAAAATACACGACAAGCAGTAGTAAACAGGCGTCCCGAAGAGTAAGCTTACCCTGCCTGGCCATCAGGAACAGATCGGTAGAATTTTGTTTACACCGGGTGCCCCCCCCTCCCTGGATCCGCGCCTGGTTGTCGACCTACTTACTAATGTGCAAAGATAAGAAATCTGATTTCAGAGTTTTTGAAACCCGTATTCGACAACTTTCTATACATCACTCCAAGTTCATACCATTAATCCTTTGATCAAACAATGCCAAACTATTATGGACAGATCCGACCATGGTGTACCGATTGGAATTCCTTTAACCCCGCTTTATCAGACATTTACAGGATGTCACCAGAAGAAGGCACTCGAACCACTCCTTTTGAACCTATTTTCTGCTTCAGAAAGATGGATAACACCCTCGTCATGTTCCAAAAAGAAAACGATAGAAAGCTGGCACTGCCAGGCAGGAAACACGCACATTTTCGAGAGATGGATAGAGAACAGACAATATTAAAAGTGATTTTTGATACGATCAAAGGCCATAATTCATTAAGTTACAATTTGATTTGGCAAATATCGAAAAGAATCAAGATCTTTAGGTTATAAACATGCATTTCAGGTTTCATCAAAATCGTTTCAAAATTGTGACCTCTATCAACAACCTAAAAACGTGATTTAGCATACAATCAGGGGCCATAATCAATGAAGTTTCAATCCGATACATGCCAATATCGAAAGCAGTCGATATCATTTTTTTGGGATAAACTATATTTCAAGTTTCGGCAAAATTTGAAAAGATTTGTGACCTGTAGAGAGTCCACAACCTTGATATACAATATTTTTTTACACTTTTCGCGTTCAAACGGCGGCCATTTTGTCTGTCAATTGTGGTCCGATTTTCATGAAATTCGAACTTAACTTTCCTAACGGTGATGTAATCAGACGTTTTTTCAAATCGGATAATATTTGCGACTTCCAGGGGGACCACAAGCAAAATCATGTGATTTTTCGGACAATCAGGGGCTATAATTCAGTATGTTACGTTCCGATTGGCGCAATTATCAAAAGGAACCAAGATCTTTGGGTTATAAACATGCATGTTAAGTTTCATCAAAATTGTGACCTCTATAGGGTCCACAAGCTAAAATTGTGATTTTTCGTACAACCAGGGGCCATAATCCATGAAATTTCAATCCAATAACGAAATATGGGATAAACCTATACTTAAAGTTTGGTCAAAATTGGATAAAAATTGTGACCTGCAGAGAATCCACAACCTTGATAAACCATATTTTTACACTTTTCGCATTCAAACGGCAGCCATTTTGTCCGTCAATTATGGTCCGATTTTCACGAAATTTCAACTTTCTTTACAGTGTAGCGGTGATATAATTAGATGGTTTTTCAAATAGAATAATAATTGTGACCTGCAGAGGGACTACAAGCTAAAAAACGCGATTTTTTGGACAATCGGGGGCCATAATTCAGGAAATTACGTTATGGGGCTGTCACACATTAACGTATAGCATCAGCGTATGCCGACGTATGAGAAATTTAGCAAACACGCTGATGTACGTTGAATACGTTATGTGTACGCTTTTAATAGGTTACGAGAACACTGAATTACGATGGTATAAGTTGTTATTTCGCCAAACGCGGCACCAAATTTTTGTTCATGCATCAAATTTTCAGTGTATGCCGACGTATTGCTTACACGTTAGGCGTAATTTAGAAGACCGCGACAGGTAAGTTATACACGCTTTAACGCACGTTACATGTAAGTTACTAATACGTTGACCTACACGTCGGCTACAAGCAGGGCACATTATAACTTATTCCGATGTATGAAAAAATTATCTAACACGCTGGCATACGCTGAAACAGAACGTGCTGTAGCGTACTGGGACGACCACGTGTCGTCGCAACCTCCCGGAGTCCGCCATGATTGTAAACTTCTGCACATGCTCATCTCTACACACGCTTCAAACACGTTCAGTAAGGTTTAATGACGTCAGAAGTACGTTGCCTATAGGTTAGAAATAGGTTACGCGTACGCTGCTCAATTACCCAACTGGTAGCCGACGTGTATGTCAACTTATGAGTAACTTACATGTAACGTGTAAAACGCGGGCATAACGTGTGCATAACTTACCTGTCGCCTACTTCTAACTTTAGCCTAACATGTAAGCAATACGCCCGCATACGCCGAAAATTTTATGCATGCACAAATTATGGGCCGCGTTCGGCGTACAGCAACTTATATCATCGTATTTCAGCGTTCTCGTAACTTGTTAAAACGTACCCGTAACGTAAACGTACACCAGCGTATTCGCTAAATTTCTCACACGTCGACATATACGCTGATGCTATACATCAATGTGTGACAGCCCCATAATTACTTGTGGTTTTAGCGAGCCTCGGTTTTCATATCTGACCTCACGTTTTCGTCGAAGTAAGCTCCAACACGTTAGGCATAAGTTAAGCATAAGTTTGACTAACGTTGTGCACGAGTTTTGCCCATATCGGATCGTAACTTCCTGAATTTTGGCCCCTGATTATACGCAAAATCGCTTTTTTTAGCTTGTGGTCCCTCTGGAGGATACAATTATTATCCATTTGATTATATAACCGTTCAACCTTAAGGAAGGTTGAATTCAAATTTCTGGAAAATCGGACCAAAATTGACATACACAATGGCCGCCGTTTGTACGCGAATACTGTTAAATAATGGTATATCATGGTTGTGGACCCTGTATATGTCACAATTTTGATTCGTTTTTGATGAAACTTGAAATGCATGGTTATAAACCAAAGATCTTGGTTCCTATTGTTAAATGCACATATCGGATCATAACTTCATGAATTATGGCCCCTGGTTGTCCGAAAAATCTCCTATGGTCCCTTTGGAGGTCACAATAATTATCCGATTTAAAAAAAACAAAACTCTTGACTCTATCACCGTTACACCCTACGGAAGATTGGGTTCGAATTTCTAGTAAATAGGACCATAATTGCCAGACAAAATGACCACCGTTTGCACACTATATTAAAGTTGTGGACCCTGTAGAGGTTACAATTTTAATTCGATTTTGATGAAACTTGAAATGCATGTTTATGCATATTAAATCGTAATTTGGTCATTTCACCCATGGGTCCCCCGTTTTGTCGTTCTTATCCGGGATAGAAGGGGATTTCGCGTTCTTATGTTCTAGCGGAGCAATAGCGATTTTTTTTACGAAAAAGATAATGTTGTACGCGGAAGTCGAATTAACTCGTAACTCAGGGAGGTAAAGGGGGTGTTCTCAAGGGAGAAAGAAAGGGTCGGGGGTCTTCCAAAGCAGTGTTTTTTTAATGGCATCTGATTTTTGTCGACGTATGCACGAAAGTTGATCGGTGTACGCAAAAGTCAAATTAAATCGTCATTTTGTTCATTTTACCCCTGCGCCCACCTTTTTGTCGTTCTTAAGTTAGTGTTATGTTCTTGCGAATTAATAACGAAACTTTTAATGAAAAAGAAATAGTGTTGTACGCGTAAGTCGAATTAACCCCTCTCTAAGGGAGGTGGGAAGGGAACCCACAACTTAAGAATCACTGTTCAGAGTATAAGTCCACTTCTAGCATAGTATAAATTTTGTACGCGATTTTCGAAACAACCTGAGCCTAGCGGCAAGAAATAGGTTTGCTTGTCCAATCTGGTGGGTTTTCTCCGGTTTCCTTCCGCTGCTAGAAACCCTACGCGCGACGGATTTGCCCAAATAAAATCGAAGCAAGCATATGTCAGCCCCTCAGTCTTGTAATCTAACTACAACTCAGCGGATATAGTTTCGTCAGCGGGGAGAGATTTAGGGGTTGGTTCAGGCACTAAATTGTTTCCGACTCAAGGCTGGAATTCGAGTCACCGTTTGGCGTTAATAGAGCAACAGCAGACTTGACATCATGTAGATGTAACGCCCTACTGTTCTGCTCCAAGTGGGGTAATGAAGGCGGGCATACGCCATACAGTGTACTATTAGGAAATTTGCCCGGATAGCGGCGTTATGGTATACTCTTAAATCTACTTCCAACTTCAAGGGGATCAGTTACATGTACTCCAATGTATACACGGGTCCTCGTCACATCCGAACGACTACACAGCTGGCGCTCATCTACCATTTACAAGGGGAAACCACGCAGGAAAATCCCGATGAACTTTCTAGTCCAATATAGCCCGTAAGAGAGGTCAGGTTCCTGGGGCCTGTTTCACGAAATTTTAACTAAGAGGAAATCCGATTTTAGTAATTCGATTGGATAGTATTAGATTGATTTTAGCGCTTAGCCAATCAGATTTAAGTATGTACTAAAATTTGGATTGTATCTTAAGTTAAAATTTCGTGAAACAGGCCCCAGACTTGTAAAACTGTATAACGGTCTTTGTATTGTGGATGTTTTATAAATATAAAAACAAAGATCAGTAACTAGTACAAGGTAAAGTCAAATATCCAAGGCCATTTAGAACATGGATGTGGTGTGTGGTGTCCCAAAGGCTACCGTAGTGTTATGTGGGTTTAATCCCACTGGGGGTTTCACTATTTCTTAGTCTTTGATTTCATCAAGAAAAACACCATTCAGAAATTCACATGTTTATAAGCCTCTTAAGGGCAGATCACTCTTACATAGTAGAAAACATCAATAAGTCTTTTTAATACAAATCAAAGGCAAAGACAGTTAAAGGGAAATAACTCTCCAAAGCTTAACTAAGGTTCAGACCACAATTAACTACTTTTGTAACTAGACTTATCACTATATAACATCCCTCCCTCTTAAGTCAAAAACACAGTTTTGCAAAAAATTAGTTTGACAATACATGTGATATATGTTTTTATAAATGCTTAAAACTACCAATTTGTAACATATATACAAACATGAAACTTTGAACAAATCAAAGAAATCAACAAAAAAAAAAATGAGTAAACGAATCAGAATAGGTTTATTCAAATGCCCCAAAACCCCCTAACACATGTACTATAAGAATATATTGGTTTGAAATATGCTGTACATGTGTGTCTATAAATAAACAAGATTCAGAGATGTGAAAATAACACTTATGTTATAATCCTCAAATGAATGTAAAACAATAATTATTACAACAAAGACAAAGATTGATATTTCTTTAGGCTACCAGTTACTTGTAGTTTATTATCATGGATAAGTCCATTAAACAAAACAGGAGAAGAGTTAACTGGTATCCAGGAAGAAGTTTGACCTTTCTTGACATTAGAGGTAGTTATCAAAACTTGCAATGCACCACATTTGAACCTAGCTCTATGCAGTTACATAGAAGACACATTAGATATTTCCTGTAATATCTTACATTGTTCATTTGTTCTGATAACTGATATTGTGACAACTTATCTACATAAGCAATATAATGATTATTTGTACTATTTGGGAGATAATTACAAATATTAATAGGATTTGTTGTCCTATTAGAAACAATTTCACTCTCATCAAATCTAGGTAAGATAACATCACATTCATCCGTAATGAAACATTTATTAGTTTCAGTTAAAACATTAAGATTGTTGTTGTTAGGAATATTACCGAACTCTTTCTGAAGTTGATCAATGTGGGTAATTTTTGTCTCAAAATTAGGAGACCTAACAAAGCATGGTTTTAAACGGTTAATCGAATAGACGTCCTGTAGGACCTTAGAATCCAACGTAGAGAGAACGTAATGGGTTAAAGAATTTTATGCACAACCAAAGGACCACACCAATCGGCTTTGATTTTACGTAAATTTGAAGTAAGGCTTAATGATGACAATTTGAGTACACAAACTAACTGGCCCAATCCGAAAATATGATTCTTACTGAGTGTGTGTGCAATACTGAGTGAGATTCCTGTTGACATTTTTGTAATTCAAGCATAGTCTTAAAGTATGATCAAACTTGTCCTTCAAATAGGACATATACTCCGAATATGAACGACAAACTCCATCGAATTGCCAACAAATACCAACTCGTAAGGGCAAAAGTCACCTAACTGTGGTGAAACAAAAGAATTATAAGCATAGCAACAGGGCGAAATATATCTGACCCAATCCGTTCCATACTGATTTAAGTTAATAACCTTGAGAAAATCAGAGATTGATCTAATGTGGCGTTCTGTCAGAAGACTACCATGATTGGCAACACTTATTACGTTTTGACTAATACCAAGTGTTGTACAAAGAGAGGTAGCCAACTTTCCGATGATACTTGCAGCTGTAACTATGTCAGATGGGGGACCAAAGAGACAGACTACTTTCTGGATTAAAGCTTCACACACTGTTTCGGCGTCGACTGACTTAGTTGGGACGCAAAAAATGAAGCAAGTAATCTCATCACAGATAACTAGAAGATGTTTAAAACCAGAGATGGATGCAGGCATGCTTCTGAAATCAATACTAAGTTTGTCAAAAGCATTGTATTCTTCAGGTATCCTAGGATGAAATATTCTAGTTTATCGGTCTTGGGTTTGAATTTCTGGCAAGTAGAACAAGTATTAATGTACTGTGTGATCCTCTGAAACATGTTGTGAAAGTAGAATAGCTTTCTTATAGTTAAATAAGTACGAACTATTCCCTGATGATTACACAACTGGCTATCGTGATACTGATGTATCAAATTTGAATAGTAAAGCGATCATCTTTAGGTAGTAGTAGACGAAATAAAATATGCTCTGCTAAAATTTACTCTTCTGCTTGGATTTGGAGACGTTTCGCAGCTTTACGATCACTGGGCAATATATTGTGCGAAAAATAATCATGGATAGGTTTATATTGGGGAGAAGATGCTTGTTCAAGCCGAAGCTTATTCTGATCGAATGTCAAATTAAAGTCTCTGATGATTTTACGCTTAATAACATTGTACAATTTATCCAATTCAGCTTGTTTTGGGAAATGATTAGTGACCAGCCGTTCAGAGTTATGGATGAGGGGGTTGGGAGGAATACAGAGATCAATAGGAATATCACCATCTGTAACAATGTCTACTGATTTATTGACCAGACGAGATTCGGGCAAAGAATCATTAGATGAAGGTGTGTCAGCGAGAACTTGTGGTCGTTTAGGTGAGACAGCATTCTGGCTTGTTTGGCGTATATAGGAAATGGGAATGGGGGAGCTCTGTTGGAAGACACAATGGGAGAAGGGATTTCAGTTGAAGTACTAGAAGTTGGTTGACTATCTGTAGTAGTGAGTGTTGAAGTTTTGGGGAAGAGTTCGGGAATGGCGATTTGCTTCTGTATTGCATATTGACGTGTTACCGGGCGACTTGATGACTGATTAACCGGAAATGCGAATTCAGTAAGGGTAAAAGCAGTGGGTACAACTTCGTCAATTTCATCGTCTGTATCAGTTGAACTCCTTGATAAGTAATCTGCTAAGACTAATTCAGTTCCCTTTTTATAAAAGATTTTGAATGAATATTGGGATAGTTTGACAATCAACTTAGTGCGACGTTGAGAACAAGGCCCTTTCTTGGAGTACAGAAGTTGAACTATTGCAGAGTGGTCAACATAAGGGGTAAACTCAATTCCTTGGAGTAAGTACTGGAAATTTGTGATGTTTATGAGAAGACCAAACATTTCCAACTCGGCAACGCTGTAATTCTTACATGCATGCCGGAGGTAACTTCTTAGAATGATAACCCAATATTCGCTCCTTGCCATTTATGATTTGTGTAATATACGATCCAGTAGCTGATAGAGATGTATCGCTATAGAGACTCAAAGGACCGTTTGCAGTCGGGAGGTACAAAACAGGTGGGTTAATAAGAAGATATTTTACATCTTGAAAAGCCTTTTCGTGGTCTTCGGTCCATGAAAATTTAGATCTCTTGGAAGAAATCTGATGAAGGGGCTGCATAACTTCTTGTAATCTTGGCAGAAAGTTTTAGACATAGTTGACAGCTCCTATAAACCTACGAACTTGTTTACTAGTCTTAGGACGAACAAGATGTTGAATTGCCTGACAACGATTTGCCAATGGTTGGAGGGTAACAAGCCCTTCGTTATCAATCTTAATCAAATGACCCATGTACACAACTTGATTTCTGAAAAACGAACATTTACGAGGATAAATCTTCAGTCGATCATCAATAAGTGCTTGAAAGACAGCCTGTAAGTGACTGGACATCCTTACTAAATACAATGACATCGTCGTGATTAGCAATACAGTGATGTATCGCTATAGAGACTCAAAGGACCGTTTGCAGTCGGGAGGTACAAAACAGGTGGGTTAATAAGAAGATATTTTACATCTTGAAAAGCCTTTTCGTGGTCTTCGGTCCATGAAAATTTAGATCTCATGGAAAAAAGCTGATGAAGGGGCTGCATAACTTCTTGTAATCTTGGCAGAAAGTTTTAGACATAGTTGACAGCTCCTATAAACCTACGAACTCGTTTACTAGTCTTAGGACTAGTATAAATCTTCAGTCCATTATCAATAAGTGCTTGAAAGACAGCCTGTAAGTGACTACTGTGTGACTGGACATCCTTACTAAATACAATGATATCGTCGTGATTAGCAATACAGTGACGTCTGTCAGGTACTTGAGAGAGAATCCTATCAATTTCTGCTTGAAAAATAGCAGGTGATACACTTAAGCCTTGTGTCAAGCGCTTGAAGTAAAAGTGGCGACCTCCGTGATAGGAAGATATATCCGTGTATTGTTGAGCATTGTGGGAAAGGGGCAGACTTAAGGTCAAGGCAGCTGATAACTGTTGGTTTAACATGACCAATTCTTTGCAAGGTAGATGCTAATAAAGGGAATGGTTATACCTCTGAATGCGCTTATTTAAATGACGAAAGTCAACTACAACACTTTTATCTGTAGTTCCCTTTTTAGGGAGAATTAAAACAGGAGGTGTATGATTGGTGACCCTCGGCAATGATACCCAATTTTACTAATTTATCAAGTTCAGCATCGACGACCTCTTTATCAGATTCAGTGGTATGATATGGCCTAATATCATATGGACGAGCGTCATTAACATTAATGTCAACTTCAATGTTAGAACAATGGCCACTCTCACCATAAAGACTGAAAGCTTCTCTGCTTTGGGATAATTGACTGAAAATCTTTCTTCTCATTAGGTGACAAAATACAATTATCATACAAGTTAATTTGCTGTTGTAGAATCTCGTCTTCTGATAACTGCAAAAAAGGATCATCCTTCTTAAGATGGGAATATTGTTCTGCCCGTTGAACAAAATCTGACGAATCACACACAAAACAGTACCTGTGTTGAAATAGAACAAAGGTTGAGATTGCCTAAGGTGAAGAGTTTGACTGCCAGGGTTTGATATCGGTACAACAGCTCTGTTACGTTGTAAAGTAGCAAGTATAAACGATGAACATGTGTTATCTGATCTCTTCTGAAGAAGGACCTCACGATTCCTATACAAACCTGGGACATGACCATACAAAGCGACATTGCGTGTATGACCTGGCTAATGTACACATTGTGTGATGGGGAAAAGTTGACTCTTTTAGGCTTACACCGAAATACATTATCCTCAAAATGTAAGGAACCTTGTAACTTTGATAAGGTATCTTGACCAAAAATAAGATCAATGCCCACTAATAAAACCTTTAAACGAAACGTATAACCTTGAATAAAGACTTGTATAAACATGAAAGTTGAACAACTTAACATTTGACCATTGCCCATACGGAATTCCAAACACTTTTCTCACTTATGTACAGGTAAACTTGACAAATAAAGAGAAGAATCAACAACGGATTGTGAAATAGGTGATTTAGAAGCACCACTATCAAATAAAATAAGCACAGATTCTCTATCTGATAAATTACCCTTACAGTAATTAAAGGGACTTAACTGAAGAATGACATCTGAGTTAATGTCCTTTGAAACATGTTTGGCTAGATGGTTGAGTTGGGGCTATATTTGTGGAGCATTATTATCAAATATTCCCCTATTCAAAAATCCTTGCGAGAACTATGCGTGCGTTGATCTGAGCGTTGAGGTCTAGATGATCCACCAGGTTGACGAAACCCCTTACTGGTAACCGCATAAGTCTGCGACTGAAAATCTGACGTATTTGAATCATAAGTGACTGACAACTAGTAGGGTTGAAAGAGTGTGACAAATGTCTACGCCTACTCGTAAGATCATCTTGCCGAGCAAAACAAGATCTCCGTGTGTGACCCGGATTGAGGCAATAATCACAAAATATGACACGCCTCGATTGACGCATCAGACTGTTATCTCTCGTAGATGACTGCGAATTGAGCAACCTAGAATTTAAGGGACTTTTAGGTCGTTGAACCCAGAAATTGTGACGTGTTTCTGCTGAAATCAGAATGTTCTTTGGTTCTCCTTTGGGGACTAGGAATTCTGGGATTGAAATCGTAAACTGGACAAATTCTCAGATAAATTAAAGGAAACCTCTTTAGCAGCAGTAATAGGTGATGAATTAGTACCCACATCAAAATAGCGTTGAGTCTGAGCTGCTAGTGCTTGTTCAGTTGTGTTATCTGAACTTGCCATAATAACAGCCTGTTTACCGTTGGTTGGCAAAATAGATATAAATTTATCCCTAACTTGTGACACATTATAATTTAACTGATTGGCTAATTTCTTGATTTTATCTAAATTGCCACTAGGTGACAATGAACAATCATATTGAATATTGGAATATTGGCTATACAATCCAAGTTTAGTTTTAGTTGAGGAATACTTGTCAATGAACTGGTCTTTTGGACTAGCATAAGAATTAAATTCATTGCCCTCTTTCCAAAGACGAGCCTTACCCTTTAGCGATTGCTTAAACAGCTGTGATATATGCCCAAATTCTTCATCATCAATATCAAGGTAATCTTCAAAGTAAAGAATGTGGGCCTTTGCAGTATCCCTATCAATAACAGACCCATGTTAGATAATAAGAGAAATATCGGGCAAAAAAAATAACATTTATAGTTACGGTACTTACACACACTGATCAATTTCTGGCAATAAAAGAATATGATACACCAAAACCATAAAACTTAAACCTGAAAAGAAATGTTGATTAGTAGAATGCTTTGTAAACATTAAATATTACTGAACAGTTCTGTAATTAAATCAATAGTTTATACAGCACTGAATATCAGATTGTTGTTATAGCTAAATAGTAAGTGCAAAAAAATTAATAATTATATCAAATCAAAAAGGTTGAAATTGTCACTGCACTGCTCTCTAGTCTAAACAATGTCACTTGACACAGCACAAATTCAATTATTCAAAAAAACTTGAAATTGTTCAGCCAGTAAACAAGATCTGGGTTCATCTACACAAATGGTTGTAAATTTAAACTTTTTCTTTCTTCATGTTAGCTTTAATGTTGATAAACATCATGACTAGCTAAATTGTGTCTCGAGGGCAGATCACTCTTACATAGTAGACAACATCAATAAGTCTTTTTAATACCAATCAAAGGCAAAGACAGTTAAAGGGAAATAACTCTCCAAAGCTTAACTAAGGTTCAGACCACAATTAACTACTTATGTAACTAGACTATATAACAGTAGTGTCATTTAATGTTCCTTGATGAATAACATGTCACACACTGTCGACTCATTCTGTCCTGTTTTTCGCGCTTTGGGTGATATTGGAGACTGGATTAGGTGCCATCGATCCAAAATAGTGACCAAAATACAAAGTCTGTCAATGTAAAATGAGAAATAGGTGCGATTGTGCGTGGATTTAAGGGACAATGTTGGTGTTAGCTAATATTAATATTATAGAACTGGTTAACCACACCCTACACAATTTGTGCACACAAACTTGTCTATTGAAGGAGGGCATACTTATTACATATGATATAGCGATAATTTGGTCATGACAGTGACCCCTTATTGCAATTCATATCTATTCCTTATATACTAAGGATGACCTCTATTATTTATTGGGGCATACCTGACCCCAAGTGACGGAGCCGTGCCCAATTCTTCTGTCTATGTGTTACCTACATACCGCAGTTTTTGACAGATCCTTTTAATATTGCGACCGATAGTGTTTTTGATAAATGAGCTACACCCACACGCATTTGTTTATATGTGTGTTGTCTAGAGATCAGAATTCTTAATGGATCGTCTTGGGGCTTGGCATATGTATTCCTTGTAGCTTAAGAAAGCCTAAGTAAGGATGGTAATTATTGATTTAGGTGCATTTGCCGACGCCAGGGTAGAGTCACGACTAATTTTTGTGTCAACGTATGTACACTGAAAATAAGGACACGTTTTGGACACCACCTATATCGGACTTAAGCAGGATATTATGGACATTGGACCCAACCTCCGCCCGGAGGATGTGCCTTCACACGATCAATAACAGTGAACTGTGTTGCCTTTAATATTACACACTGTAAAATTATAATTAAAAAAACCTCCGCTTGTAGAACTGTTCACGGGTTTTTGGATTTAGGTGGATACATTATTCGTTGATCGAAAGAGACAAGCCCATGGCTTTGGTCATTATCAAAATTAATTTGCTCTATAATTTGTCTTGATTCATCTATTTCGGCATTATGTATCTATCCTGCTCTCAGTCTGTTTCTTTCATCCTCTCCGCCTGAGCGATATCATGCACAAATTACAAATTTGTTTCCTTTTCGGGCGAATAAATTTAATTTCATTGGTTGAAGCCCCTGTAACAGGTTGCAGATGAACTTTCGCCTCGGCGTGTTTCCCCTTTGAATACTATAGACATTTCACTAAACGTACTGTAAGCTCAGGAGATAAATAGAGGTTCGGGGCCGACAATCTATAGTGGTAGGATTCTGTACGTGGAATCTGTCAATGTGTTGCCTGCAAACATTTCGTGCTGCGTTATCTCTTTTCTCGTAATACCTTTTGTCTACGCACCGTTTTCCGAGGTTCCATTATCCCTTCATTTGTCAGCTTCCCTAGAGTTATCCTGATTTATTTTGTTTACAATACTTACAATCGCTATAAACATAAAGCGACAACTTTAACCCGCCCCCATCTCGCTCAGGTAAGTAATATGAAGTAGTTCTTCTCCTGCGAATAGCGTTGTGCTATAGCAAAAAATAATAATATGTTATACAATTCAAGTGTAGGAGTTTTATAATTCCGCAAACACAGACTTACAGTTAAAGGGACAATAACATTCTTGCTGGCTTGACAGGTCCAGAAAAAATAGCCTTATTCTAACTTCTAAGAGGTATGTGGATAAAAGGTATGTGGATAAAAATTTCAAAGCCCACATAATTCATATTAATCTATACTGTTTAAAAGAGCTTTAAAAATGCTTTCCAATGATACCTGGGTCAAACTTCTAGCTCAAATAATAAAAAAGTTATGGAATTCTAATATCACGAAATTAGGCCTTAATTTGTCACATTAATTTCAATTAAAACAATAGGAACTGCCGTGATCAAAAAAACACAAATATTTAGTAAAATGAACATAATTTTTATGTTTTTAAAGATAACTTCCTGAAATTTTCAGCAAAGCTGGTCCTAAACAAGAGCTACAAATAAAACTAGACAAATTATGTTTATTTTAATTATTTTCAATTAATTAACACAAGAATGACATTAACTTAGAGGAAACGAGGGTCGAAATTATCTTTTTTTTGTTAATTAATGTTATTTTGGGTTCAAACTTTGCAACTACAATTAAAGCTATTTAAATAATTGAATTAGCTTTTTTTTTGTCATTAAATCCAATAGCCGGTGGTTACGACATATTGGTTTCCATGGTTACTAACATTCCAAGAAAATTTTTAGAATTTTTTTAGAAAATTCGTAGAAGCGCTAGAAATCAGTTGAAAATAACTCTTACAGTTCTTCAACTTTTACACCTTTTGAACAAAACATAAAGCTAGGAAATAACAGACATTTGGAGTCAACTGTATATTTATTAATTTTGAAACTATCCAAAAAAGTTATTTTGGTAATTAAAAATGTACATTTTTTCAACCCGTGTTACCTGGTATGGGTCTTGGGTGTGAAAGGGTCAGCTTGATTTACCTCCATCAATTTACAGAATCGCCAAGTCATCGGTGATCAGATCCGCGCCAAGTGAATACTTCGAAAGTAGAAAATCCTCTGCATCCTCAATGAGCCATCTAAGTCCCAGTAGGCAACCTTAAACATTGCAGTTCTCTTCATAAATTTGACAATCCTCTCATTATAAAGGGTCTTTTCCTGGGATTCACTGTCATACCACAGGTGACAAATGTCTTTCCCAACTACCTTTTCCTCCCATAAGTCCAAGAGACTTTCAAGATTCCCACCTTCGAGATTCTGATACTCTTTTTCAATATCTGTTTTACTCATGGTCTTTAATTTCTTTTCCAGTTTCCTCAATTCCACCATGTTCTTCTTCTCCAGCTTCTGAACACAACGTCGAGACATCTCAGCAGCAATGTCCTTTTGTTGCCTTCTGTTTCTAGTGATTCTTTTCCTGGCATAAGAAATGGCAAAGCTGATTAACTTGTCCCTTTTTTCCACAGACTGATTGTCAAGGTACTCCATGACATTGTTCTTCTGCGCACGCAACTTTGAGGAAAGGTAGCAGAGGGTGGCATTTGGGGCTTTTTGTAAGGCCGCGCTAAACATACCCATCACCTCCTCCGCATCTATATTATGTGATCGTGCTGAGGCTGTCTGTCTCTTCATCTCCTCAGTTATGTCCATGTTGAAATATCTCTCATATTGTCTGTTCAAAACTTTGATGGTTGATTCAATACACTGTTTCATCAAGGTTTTAAATAACTGAATATCATCTGGGATGGTCTGCTGAAGAGCTGCCAAGATAGCGTCTTTATCTGGATCAAGTTTTGTACCGAAACAGTCAACATCTGTCTTGAGGATGCCTCCAGGATCATCAGCTTGACTTTCAATCTTTTAATCACTTGTTGGACGGTTTGGATTCCTTCCAAGTGATTGATTTCATTCTGATGTGATGTGTAAAAAGAAGACATCCATGGCCCTGTCAGCATCTTTCCAAGTAGGCCCAGAACTTGAAGCTCAACCTTAGCAAGTGAACTTTCAAAGTCCTGCAGTAAGCCTGACCGCAAACCACCAAGAGATGTCCCGGACTTCAGAAATGTTGCGAACAATGCATGATGTGTAAACAATTTACCAGCAATATGAAAAACAATGTGGAGACGATTACCCCGATATCTCGGCAGAAAACCGCGTCCAAGGTCGTGCTTTGACAAGAATGTTTTCATTCCCTGAGGGTCACCCTTCCCATCTTTATAACGAATCTTATTAAATTGGAGTACAACATTTCCTGCATAACAGTCGTTGCCAAAGAGCTTTCCCTTCGTAGTTTCGAGCTTTTTGAGACATGACCTTGTTTCTGATGAAATTGTGTCCAGGGGGTGAAGGTGGCAATTTAACTCAAGAAGTGACTTGTCCCATGCTTCGTTGATGAGAAGAATGGCAGCATGGTTGCTGGCTACACGATCAGTTAAACTGTTGGAAATGTTCGAAATAAGTTCCTTCCTGGTGTCCTGGTAGTCAACCTGATTGAATGAAGAATAAACATTTGAAAGTTCGTCAATTGAAGTACATATGTGGTCCTTGTAGTCCATTGCGGTACCCCCTGGCAGCTGATCGATACCCACAACCAAACACTTCTCGGATGGAAAAGTAACATGTACACTATTGATATGCACTCCCTCTTGGGTAGTATCCTCAAATCCTACTGTCAAATCTTTATTACCCCGAATGGCTTCAGCACTTTGTACATCTGTTATCACCCCCAGTTCTCTCACCATCATCTCCACAGTGGTTCTATGTGGTATTTTATCTAAACTGGCCCCAGTTCTCTTAACAAAGATTTCTAATAGTTTAGGAATATTGCGCGTAGGAGTTTGAGCCACAACTGCATCATAAACGAACAACCTTGTTGCAATCGAATATGTTTTCCCCACCTTAGAAAATGTGGTCTCTGATGTAGAGTTTTCAATTGTATCCTCCAATAAACTTTTTTCATACTGTAATTGTCCTATTTCATCATCCTTGGATCTCACTTTATTCTGAAGGCCACAAATAGTACCATCAGCTTCTTCACGGATTGTTATTGACTGATCCATGGACTTCTTTCTTAATCGTAAAAGCTTCCTCTTGGCATTTTTCAATTTTTTTCTCATTTTGTGAAGTTCTGTTTCTTAGGTGGATTTCAGATTGCATTTCTCTTTTTTTAAAGTCTCAATGCGGGCATCCTTCTTCCTCAACTTCTGATTTAGAACTCGAATATTGGAGGCTTGTGTACTAGCTTTCAGCCTGCTTCGGTACGAATTTAACAGCGCCATGTCCTTCTTCCTCATTTCCACCCTATGCTTGATAGCTTCACGTAGCCGCTCCCGCAGTTTCACACAAGAAGGACACTGTGAAAGCACTGGTATATTACTTGCACTGCCATGCCCCACAGCACCATCTTCATCACTTATCGCTCTCTCCTGACCCATACTATCAGAAACACAAGCATCGATAGAAGGCATGGGAGGTTCCACAGGCACGTCTGAACTGCTCGTCACACTATCTTGACCCATACTCTCAGCCTGACTTGTGCTAGCATCAACAGAAGGCACGGGAGGGGCCACAGGCTTGTCTGAAGTACCAATACCATGTCTCAAACAATGAATGGATAACCTGCCCTCTGAAATAGCTTTAAATTTAGCAAACACGTTGTCCTTTGTCAGTTGCCTATACTTTGTCAAGGAATTTGCCACCAAAGTCCTGATCATCCTCTTAGCAGAATCCACCTCCGGGAACTTAGAAATGAACGACCGATCTGTCCGAGTTGGACTGGACCCATTGTTTAAGTACAGAAAGAGGATATGTCCATTCAAAACATCTGCCAGATTTTCCGGAAGAGCACCAAAATTCTTTTCTAAGAGCAACACCTGGCTTTGAACCAAATCCAGTCTTTTTCTTCTTTGTTGGTGGCTCATCCATAACTGAAATGAAGCACAACAATTCAAAAGAGAGAAGAAATGGAAAAACCTGTGAAAAACAAGCTTATTGCAAAAGGAAACAGAATAACAGTTCAGTTTGACATCCCACTATGTGCTTTTGTTTTGTGAACAAAGCCTTTCAACCAATCAGGAGTGAGTATCCGGTCACGGGATCATGAACCTCAAAATCAAAACATAATTCTATGAGGATGACAGCCTTGTTTATCCGTCTCAATCCTACGAAATCACAAGCCATCATTAATCATCGATATCAATATGATGAATTAAAAGGATTGTATTTTCAATATGACATATTTGGAGAACATTATAGCTACAAACTGATTATTTTGAGACCTGTGAAGTTGACGTAAAATCTCACCTCAACCGTCCGCCATGTTGGAAATTTTTCAATCTCGGTTTCTGTCACATTTTTTTGTCAAAGATTTAAGACCTGTTGTCCAGAATCAAACTGTATGAAATTTCAGCAGTATGCACAGAAGACATTGATAATTAGCGCCAGTATCTTAATTTTTAGGCCCCGACTTACCTTCAAGGTGCTTTTGGGTGACTTTGACGAGAGAAAATTTGAAAATCTGCGTTCTCGAAAACAACTCGAGGGATTTCCAAAATTCGAAATAGAGGCTGTAGATGGCGATTCCATGAGGAGGTCATACATACGTCATATCGTAGTATTTTCCGTCTTCAACCAATGAGAGCAGCGTTTTTCCAGACCGGGGGTTTTCCGTGAAGCGAAATCGCGTCACAACAATGGCGGCCCACTCGTAAGCCTGCATAGCAGTGTACATTCACATATGTTTAAGTGTCCTACCCGTTGTGTAAATTATCCATTTCAACATATTAGTGCGGAGGGTTCGTAAATATGTTTAAATCCAAGTTGCATTTGAAAATGTTTACGTAAAGCCTTTCAAACCATGTTACGGCATGTGATTGAAATTTTCCAATTTTTAAAATTAGATGTGTTAAGATGAAATTTGTATCATTTATTAATTGGAATATTGTAAAATAGTACAATTTGTTGACCAGAATAAATATTGGGACATATTATTCAGTAACAACAAGAGTGGTATTAGGGCTTTAGGGAGGACCTTTATTTCTCTTCTCTTTTATTTCGGTCGTCCGTTGTGCCTCATTTTCTATAGCAATCTCTTCTGTAGGTCTTCCGCCACTGTATTTCCAAATCTTACAATTGACGATTTTTGCCGAATGTGAATATTGATAAAATATACAGTTTCCTATGAAAATCTCACATTCGTCAAAAATGCAGATACATTGCCATGTTTAAACCCTCGCCATTAGAAATGAAATGGGGTGTAACGTCCTACTGATATGCACCTAACTTGGGCTAATTGAAGACTGGCATACGCCATACAGTGTGCTCTGAGGGAAATTATTTCCCGGGCAGCGGCGCTACGGCCTACTCTTATATCGAATTCGCCACTAGAAAGTATGTATATGACGTACACTTGGTTATCTTTCGCGTTTACAAGAAAATGTGACAAAACACTGACGATATGAGTGAGAATCGCACAGACAATTCTACTTCAGTATAATCCTACAGTTTTAGGAGTTCGTAGTAGTACCATCTTGTAATTTCCCATCAGTGTTACTGATGATTCCCTTACAAGGCGTGTGCATTTATAATATATTTGTCATTTTATAAAAAAATTCAATTGCTGTCATAAATAATAACGAGGAGACAACTTAAAATATAAAACTTGGATATATAGTTCGAAATTTAACCTTAATTTACATTCAACATTGGCAGTACAAACATAATACAAGATGAAACTTTTGTTGTGTCTCGTTGCTTTAGCTGGTAAGTTTTTAAATTGTGATATTTAAAATTATAATTAATTATCAGTACACCTGAAAAATAATCTGTATTTAAAATGACTCTGAAGAGAAGTTTAAAACCAGTTTTATATTTTCTCTAAAGGTCTTGTTGCTAGTGAACCATCACAGAGAATCGTTGGGGGAAGTAATGCATATGCTGGACAATTCCCGTGGCAAGTGTCTCTCCAGAGAAATTCTGGCAACAATTGGTCACACATTTGTGGTGGAGTGTTGATTGCTAACAACCGAGTTTTAACTGCTGCTCATTGTGTTACTTCTACCAGGTTCAAAACTTTATAATCTTATTCAGTAAATGGATGCATAAATATAGATTAGAATCTAAAAACGCGATTTTTCGTAGAATCAGGGGCCATCATCCATGAAGTTACCACCCGATATGCGTAACCCAAGGAGTTGCGGTCCGATATGCATGAATTTCGAAATGAATCGAGATCTGTTGGTTGTAAACATACATTTTAACTCTTTTTGAAATCGGATAAAAGCTGTTACATCTATATAACGTGTCCTCAGGCTAAAAACGTTATTTTTCGTACATCAGGGTTTCCGTCTGATACATGCCAATATCAAAAGGAGCCGAGGTCATTGAGGGGGATAAACCTATATTTTAAGTTTCGTCAAAATCGGATAAAAAATGTGACCTGGCTGTAGAGTGTCCACAAATAAATTGTTCGATACGAAAGGATCCCTGCTTCTAACCTATTTGGGTGAATCATTTTCTACTTTTATTATTTTGTGCTCGACAGATATACTATATACAGCAATATCTACATAGTACTACACTTATTTATACAATTTGTTTGTATTTTTGCTCATAGTCCACAACTCTATAGGGTTGTTCTTGGTAACCACAGACTGAACAATGTTGATGGTACGGAACAGACTATCTATATCAGTGGTATTGTAAATGTAAGTGGTCTTTTAACATTCTGAATACAGTTCATAAATAGATTAAATATATATTCTAAATTCATCATCGACTATGTAATTATTATTTAGCATCATTTTTCGCGTTACAGCGATTATTGATATAGGCATATCTTTAATATACATGCAGTACAATTGAGAGTAGGCACCTCAAGCTTTTGTCTGTTCTTTAATCCAGTTAATATTAATTCTAAAAAAAGGTAATGCGATGTCCTAATTAGCAATTATAATTCTTACGTTCATCTCCGTATTCATTTGTGGCATGGAGATAGGGGCGCCTTCTCAACCTCGTGGGTTTCCTCCGGGCACTCCGGTTTTTCCCCACTGCTAAAGACCCCTACGCGCAAGCGAATTATTGAAATATAATTAAACCATATAATAGTCCCGAATTGACCTAGTTGGGTTGAGTGGACGTTAAACCCCTTTTTCTTTCTCTCTCCGTATTCATTTAGCCCATTAAACGCCACCATAAGTTTTATTTATAATAAACACAATAAACATTGACTATTAGAATGCATGGACAACCATAGTCCCATATCTGGTAAACGCAACAGAATTGTTATTGCACCCGAACAGGCATTGAATTCCGAATAGGCTCTAACCAAGCATCATTATAAGTAATACGATGTACATTCATATACCAACGGTAATATTTGGATCAATTTGCAGTAGTGTGTATAATTCAACTAGTATATCCTTCCAGCTTCATCTTCCAAACAAGTAATATAGTTGTTGGTATTATCCACTCTTTCAGCACCCAAACTACAATGGTAATGCTGCTGGTTCCCCCAATGATATATCTGTTATGAGACTTTCTTCTAATGCCAACCTCGGAAATTCAGCTGTAAGCACCATTGGGTTAGCTCCTGCTGGATCAAGTTTTACTGGACAGACATGTACCATCAGCGGTTGGGGTAGAACCTCCGGTAAGCTGTAAAATATCTAAATTTGCGCCACTCTTTGCGTTTTACCAAACAATATACATGTATGTATATACAACATTGAAAAACAGTAATAATGTTCAAATAAATATAGCTATTGAACTATCTAATTGAAGATTATACAAAATATATTTATTAGCAACGAGGTTTAATTCCGAAAAATTATAATCTTCTTTTAAGGAAAGAATTATTGTGAATTTAAAACAGTCATATCTGATCATACTATGTGTAATTGCTCATTGCTGAAATACCTTTACTTTCTTTTCGTAGGTACTAGCGGTTTGCCCAACATCTTACAGTATGTAGGGATGCTCAAAATTTCTAATGCTGAATGTACTAGTAGATGGGCTGGTATCGGTGGGGCTGCCATTAACGATGGGCATATCTGTGTCTATCAATCAGGAAGATCAGCCTGCAATGTGAGTTAAATTTACAGTTCGTTGAAATACAATAGGACTCTAATTTATGGTAAATCAAAACGAATCATTATGCAACCCAACTAGTTTACCATAATATCTTGCTCAGTTTTAAATACTTCCTTTTAATTCATTGGTCGGGGGAGGGGAATGTGGTGGTTTAACGCCTGCATTTGAAACCAATAGGTATATCAGTTAGTCAAGTGGCGTGGTTTCGTTTCCCAGCTCGAACGTGACAAGAAGTAGGATCGCCTCTCAAATATAGTGGGGTTTCTCCGGGTCCTCAGGTTTCCTCTCACTGCCAAAGACCCCGACCCACGAGCTAATTCTTGAAATAAAATTGAACAAGTTAGTCCCGAAATGACCTAGTTTGTGTTGAGAAATTTTTAAACTTCATTTCTCTCTCAGTCTCCAAGCCACATACGTTCACGCCATGGATGGAAACCAAGACTGCAAACTAAAGGTTACCGTCAACCTACACACAATTTATGATATATAAGCTTTTCTTTTTATACAGGGAGACAGTGGTGGACCTATGATATGCAATGGTATGTTAGCTGGTATTACATCATGGGGTATATCAGGTTGTAGTGGAAATTATCCGACTGTTTATACTCGAGTATCCCAGTATATTAATTGGATTAATGGCCTCTAGTTTATTCGAGAACTGTAATATATAATTCTATAGAATTGTAATTATGTAATAAACAAAGTTGCACGACCATTTCTTCGTTGCTCTGGTCTTCCCAGAATGTCAAACTCAACGTAGTAGTCTACTTCCTCACATTCCAAATGTCAATTAATTATAATGAATGTTGTTTTCTTTATTGAATTGGGTCGTTACCTGCAGTAGGTTGACATCACGATTATGGGTGGGAGAGGTAGTACGAAAATCAGGCTTTTAGCTTGTGGACCTCATATTGTCCAAAAAATCGCCTATTGTAGATTGTGGTTCCTCTGAGTTCGAATTTCAAGAAAAACCGACCATAATTGCCAGACAAAATAGCCGCCCGGATGGGTGAAAAACCGATGACCCGTGTATACATTGGTGTACACGTAAATGATTCCCTGGTAGTTGGATTCGATATAAGAGTAGGCCATAACACCGCTGCCCAGGCATATTTCCCCCATAGCACACTGTATGGCATATACCTGTCTTCATTAGCCCATTCGAAACAGAACAGTATGGCGTTAAATCTACATGATGTCAGGTCTGTTGTTGCTCTATTAACGCAAAACGGTGACTCGAATTCCAGCCTCGAGCCGGAAACAATTAAGGAAGACAACTGTAAAAATTCTTCGATCCGGGGTTAGTCCCCGAACCAACCCCGAAATCTCTCCCCTCGACGAAACTATATCTGTTGAGTTGTGGTCCGAGCACCTCTGAGTTAGCGAGGTACGTTTTTCTCGATTTTAACACACTGAGAAAGAATGGGCGAATGAAAGGTATACAGTTTTATAGACAATAATTATAGTTGGATTACAAGACTATTGGGCTGACATATGTATGGTTCGATTTTTTGGGGGCAAATCCTCGCGCGTAGGGTCTCTAGAAGCGGGAGGGAACCGGGGAAAAGCCACCAGGCTGGACAAACGAACCTGTTTCTTGCCGTATTTAAGCGGATAATCGAAATAACACCATTTGACTCAATGCAATACCCTGTCATTTTACGCACACCTAGTTCGAACATTCTACCTTAATTAGAAGGAGAATTATTGTGTTCCGAAGTCTAGACCTATCAAATTGCTTATCGCTCTGCTTAACCTCGGCAGAAAATGTTCATTGTTAAACTTTTTGATGAAATGAAACTATATACCAAGTTTCATCACTCTCACTTCAACCAATCAAATTGCTTATCTCTGCTTACCCTAAAATGAAAATGCTCGTCTTCGAACTCCATCAAGGTATTGGCCTAATAAACATCTACATCAAGTTTGAATATTCTAGCTCAATTAGAAGGAAAGTTATTATGTTCCAAAGTCTCGGCGAATCAAATTGCTTATCGCTCTGCTTACCCTGAGCAGAAAATGCGCATTATTGAACTTACTGTATTTCCTCTAATAAGCGCCGGGTCTCCAATAAGCGCCGGGCCTCTAATAAGCCTGGGGGGTCAAGGGGTGCTGAAAAAATAAGCGCCGGGCCTCCAATAAGCGCCGGGTCTCTAATAAGACATTAGATTGCTTTTGATCAAATGCCGTAATTCAAAGGATTCTCCGGCCCAATGTCCATGGTAAATGACGGCTTTACCCTAAATTCAATTTGCTATTAAAGAAATAAGCGTCGGGCCTCTAATAAGCGCCGGGGGGTCAAGGGGTGCTGAAAAAATAACCGGGCGCTTATTAGAGGAAATACGGTAGTCAAGGTATTGATGAAATGAAACTATATACCAAGTTTCATCACTCAAGTTATCGCGTCCCAAAGCATCAACCAATCAAATTGCTTACCTCTGCTTACCCTAAGCGGTAAATGCTCATCTTAGAATATCATTAAGGTATTGACCTATTTAACACCTACACCAAGTTTGCATATCCTAGCTCAATTAGAAGGAGAGTTATTATGTTCGAAAGTCTCGGCCAATCAAATTGCTTATCGCTATGCTTACCCTGAGCAGAAAATGCTCATTATCGAACTTAGTCAAGCTATTGGTGAAATAAAACTATATACCAAGTTTATCAATCTCACTTAATTAGAACTGAAGTTATCGTGTCCCAAAGCATCAACCAATCAAATTTCTTATCTCTGCTTACCTTAAGCGGAAACTGCTCATCTTCGAACTCGATCAAGGTAATGACCTAATAAACACCTACACCAAGTTTGAATATTCTAGCTCAATTAGAAAAAGAGTTTTTGTGTCCCAAAAAGTGTGACAGACGGACGAACCCATTTTATTAGTCCCCTGCTTTCTTCGAAAGGCGGGGGACAAAAAACAAACACAGTATCAAGAATGTGAAAATTACGACTGAGGAATTTTGGTCGCCGTGATAAATATCCTACTTTTAATAATTATTTTGGCGAGACAAAGGCATCTCAGTAAATCGTATTACACGAAACAGGCCGATAATAACAGTAAAGTAAAAGAAAGGACAGATAGAATAGCCTATAATTTTACATCGAGTTTTAAAATTATAGTTTCTAAAAAAGTTTGCTGTCCAGTGCAGAGTTCACCTGGTGATAGACCAGCGGCTGACAGGCAGGATACGCCCACATTCTAGAGTTGGATAGAGAACAAGCTAAAAAGAATGTGATTTGTCCTACAATCAAGGGCCATTATTCATGAAGTTACAAATCGATATGCGCAAATATGGACTGAAATCAAGAACTTTGGGTTATAAACATGCACTTCAAGTTAAACCAAAATCGGATTATAATTGTGACCTCTACACTACAGGGTCCACAACCTTGATATACCATACTTTTGCACGATTCCAGTACAAGCGGCGGCCATTTTGTCTGAACTCTACCTTCCTTACGGTGTAACGGTGATATAATCAAACGGTTTTGTATATCGGAAAACAAATTGTGAACTTCAGAGGGACCACAAGATAAAACTTACGATTTTCCGAATAATCAGGGGCCCTAATTCAGGAAGTTACTATTCGATATGCGCAAATATCGACAGGAACTAAGTACCTTGGATTATAAACATGCATATAAAGTTTCATCAAAATCGATTTCAAAATTGTGACCTCTACCGTGTTTACAAGCTTAAAATGTGATTTGTCGTACAGTCAGGGGCCATAATCCATTAAGTTACGGGCCGATATATGCCAATTTTGGCCCCAGGTGCTTTAATTTTTTGTCGTCTGAAACTCTGCTATACAGAAACTCATAAAATCTTGATAGTTCAGTACATTATCGCCATGCGCAATTCGTGGAACATAAAAGACTGATTTTTATTGGCTATTTAAATCAGCTTAAAAATTTCCTTCATCTCATTGGCTAATAATAAAGACGCAAAAGAACCTAGAATTCAATCTTTGGGTTATAAAAATACATATCAAGTTTCATTAAATCGTTTCTAAATTGTGGCCTCTACAGTGTTCACAATCAGGGGCCATAATCCGCGAAGTAATGGTCCGATATATGCCAATATCGAAAGGAACCAAGATCTTATGATGATAAACCTATATATTTTATGTTTCATTGAAATCGGATATAAAAATTGTGACCTGTAGACTGTTCGCAAGACCATTTGATTGAAGGAAAGCCACGGGTCAAAAGTCAAACTCAAAGATGTGATGTAGCCTACGTGCGTTTTCGTTTAATTATTAAATATTGATTTTAGGCTACACAAAGGGTAATTTAATTCTGAGACAAAATTTAAACTTGACCATCCACACAAAACTTGTCGTTGTATCACTCCTATATATCTATAGGATTATGATAGGCTACCGACTAGAGTAGTACTTACGGAATTGTCTTTAAATCCATCCATAAGATGCGTTAATCCCAAATCAGTCAGAACTTTGCTGACCTTTTCCATTGGATATTAAATGAAATACTAGACTGAAGATCGCTTATAGAATACAACAATTCGGCTAACACCACCAACCGTTCTTTTCTAAAACTGAAATTTGCTAATAAGGGAATTAATGCTATCCGGTTAAGCCAAATATTACACCATAAGCCATACTGCACACATCGATCAACCTACGTCATACCAGAATTGATCGCTGCCCTTTATATCCACCATTGTTTCTATGTTTAAAACGCTCATGTGATCATTTTGGGCGGAACTTATCCAACATACACCTCTGTGTTTAGACAACATACTAAAAATAGCCTAGCACGTGTGTTTTTAATAGTTGTATTTAAACACACCTTGTCGCTGACACTAGCTAAAAAGCGATATATAATATGTGCTATGGGTAATATTGCAATACATTCTTTGCCATTGTAAACTGTCTTTAGATTTTCAATCTGTTTATTTTTCAAAACAATTGTTAGATACTCCTAAATTTGTTATCGCAAACAAAATCGCCTGTGAAATTAACTGCAATAGGCGCCGCCATATTGAATAATTAGGGGGCTTTTTGTGATTCGGCCCTTCATTAGTTTGACATCTTTCATGCACACAACGGCTAAATAAACATATTTAATTTCATTCCATATGACAATAGAAAAAGAAATAAATACTTCTAAAAATGTCAAAAAGCATACTCGGATGTGGAAATTAAAATGTCGGTTAATTAGGTTAGGGCCTATTCTCAGCCGAAGCTAGCAGTAGATAGGCAGCCTAAGTTTGGGATGATCATAAGGATGTCACAGCACACACCCCTCCTTACTACAAAACTGTTACTGTTAGGATTTCTTATACTTATATTAAACCGATTGCATCCGTCTGTCTGTTTAACCAGTTCGACGCGGATGACGAGATAACTCGCAGAAAATTACGTTGCCGACGCGCGGATGACGAGTTAACTCGCGGAATTAACATATCAAAACACGCCCCTGAAAACATTTCATTCTGATTGGCCCGAATAACTTGATTGACTTTAGCTTGTTCCCACTTTGTCTATTGTTGTTATTATGGAGTTACGGAGTGCATAGGTGGCGATAATTGTCGTTTATTGTTGGTTATTTTTCAGTCGGCAAACCTCGATAGATTCTACGCATCTTAATCTCGGCTGTATGACCATTTCGGCCATATTTGATCTATTTTAATGGTTCCAAATGCAAAAAATGGCTGCCCACATGAAGATTTCTGTAGTGAGTGCATTATATCAACAAACGTCACGTTTGGCATTGAGTTTGTGGAATTACCAGGGAATTTTTATCAAACCAGCAGCCTTGAAACAATATATCTGATTATTTAGGTATACGCACTCTACAAAAGACGCAATTTGGGACTTTTTTTTAAAAGCGACACGTTTTCCTGTTTGAAGTAAACCGGTAGCCGCATCGCAAATGTATGGTCGTAGGTACATATCACATACAGTCGAGTCTAGATGTAGGCAGGAGGGTATCGGAATCTGTCGAGATTGGCCGAGTGGGTTATTTTTAGCAGTCAGCTGACCGCTCGGAAAAACAATGTCGAGATTTGCCGAGTGGGTTATTTTTAGCAGTCAGCTGACCGCTCGGAAAAACAATGTCGGCGGCCAAAAGAAACATGGCCCTTACGGTAAATAAAATGCAATACATGTATGTAACGTCAGGTACCTTTTCTTCTAATTCCGTCGACAGTGTTGGTGACATTGATGACAATGTGGATGGTAATTCGAGTAGAAGTGAGTTTAAATTGGGTGAAATTGGTAACAGTTCAAGTACCGATAGTCGGCGGTAGGTAGTGATTCTGACATTCACTGATGGCACAACGCTGACGTGCCTGACAATAACAATTGGTTTGTTGCAATTAAATTTGAACACAGACATTTTCAATATATTGCTTTAGTGGTGCCTTTTTTTTTAATTCAATACCATAAACAGCCAAATTTGACAATTAATTTAAAAGGGCCGATTTTGCCAAAATATTATCCCGCATGGGGGTATGGACATGCAAAAAAAAAATCCCGCGTCGAACTGGTTAAAGAACTTAATTTCGGGAAACCAATTGAAAGTCCTAAAAACGGTATAGGCAAAAATAGTGTAATCAGCATATGGACTGTTCACCGTGTACAAAATACAGATATGCCGCTGTTATAGTGGATACCTAAAGTCACTACAAAGCAACGTTTTTATAGCAGGTTCATCCCGTTGTTCCACAAAACCACTTTCAAAAGTATTGACATCTTTACTAACGGCAGTGAAAGGGAGTATTCAAAATACTGCGACAAAATATACTCTCGTAGTGGTATTAATCAAATATTAAAAAATTCCAAAGAATTACTTGATGGTTTGCAATTTCTTCAGTCCCATCTATACAAACGTTTCACTTTTCTATAGTAAATTAAAAGCTCGGTTAAAAGACACTTTTGAGAGTGTCTTTAAATCTAAATCGGGACATGTTTGATATCAATATTTAGTTGGAAATTATAATTCCACATATTTTGTTAAGAACCATAGTGATTCCAAAAATAAATTCACCGACATCAAGATAATTGAGATGTTTGACTTTTTAATTGATAACATTTTTGTTGAATTTGGAGGGGAGATTTATCAGCAAGTGGTAGGTATCCTCATGGGTACCAACTGTGCACCTTTGCTTGCTGATGTGTTTCTCTATTCCTACGAAGCTGAGTACATACAGGCACTCATAAAATCCAATAAACGATTAGTTAGACATTTTAATTTCCCTCATCGATATATCGATGATGTTCTATCACTGAATAATCCTAAATTCTGTGATTATATAGAGTATTTGTGTCTTAGCTTATGTGTTACGCGAGAGCTTGTTCATTTTATTCTGATTTTGTAAGTAGATCGAGGTATTTGTCATCTAAGATTCAACTACAGGGATACTTGCGACAAAAACTTATTAAAACCTTTAAAAAGTGTTATGCTCGTCATTTTTACTTGATTGGTAATTATAGCATGTCTCTCGACTATTATTCTAGACATATTTAATTGACGGGTATACTATCTCCCCCAGAATATATGTCTACTACATCGTTAACACTGTTCACCATGTGCATTTTGCCAGGCAGTGTAAGCTTCCTCTTCTGGACACTGTTTGTCGCGTATTTTGCCTGATAACACTATTTTGCCTATACCGTTTTTTAGGACTTCCAACTTTGTCTAATGGTTTGGATTGTTCGTACTTGGTTTTATTTTATATGATTAACAACTCGTGTATCAATCTAGTCAAATTATTTAAAAGTATACCCACTAAGCACCTATTATATGTATATAATCATTTAAAAATAAATAACAAAATCAAATGTTTTACTGAAATGATCAAATCAAATCCATATGTGAAAATAGTACAAGGTGAAATTAAGATATACTTGGATTACCTAACCCTTACTGGTTCCTATTTAATAATCGGAAATTACAGTGTAATGTCCAAAACTTAACATACTAGTAGTCTTGATATTTTTATATCTGGATATAATTACTGTGTCTGATGTGGGCACTGGGTTGGTGTGGTCAATTACAGAAGGCAGAGTGGAACCTTCAATGGCAATGACGGGTGCTCTGTCGTCAATAACAGCAGACAGCAAAGTGGAATCTTCGGTGACAGGGTGGTGCCATCAATTACGGCAGGCAACAAAAATGAATCTTCTGAGGCACCAATCGGCGTGGCTTGGACGACGACAGCCGGCTGCGCGGGAGCCCCAGTGACAGAAACACTGCCAACAGGGTTTCCTCCATATTGTCCAACATTGATAACAGAAGGCTCAACATCTATCTCTGTAATAATCTCTCCGTCCTCTTCAATGGTATCTGAAAGGACATAATTATTGAGAGCATATTAAATGTAAGGGTCAAAAGTAGCTCAGTCTTTAACTCAGTATCATGCAAAGTCTTCGACGTTGAAAGCACGGATTATTTGTAAATTTAAATCAACATTCATGTCGTGATCCTACCTAGAAAAAAAAGAGCTTCTGAAATCCAATATTTAAGTCAAAATAAACATTTACGAATTGTGTACCATAATGCATTCAGTCACACTTGTAACAAGGGACTAAAGAACGAGACTAGACATATTCCAAAAGTAATATCTGGAGAGCATGTGCAATAATACTGTCAGTGTATTCTGGAATAACCAGACGCTAGAGATGGTCATACGATTGAGACTTCTGGTGTATATCGCCGAACATAACTGATTAAAATTATAGAAAATGTTATTTATTTGTCAACTAGTATATTCGTATACCTATTGTTGTTATTTTATGTTCGGGAATATCTGTATTTGATGTCACTTACCAGGGTATTCCACTAACTCTGCGATGACAATGTCCTTCCTGGAATGCAGCATTCGCCTCAGCTGCTCCAATACCTGTAAGTTCCGCTGGTAGTGCTTCATGCCTTGTTCTGAGATCATTTTTGCGATAGATTGGGAAATGGTGATGGCTTTCTTGTACTTTTGATGTTCAGGAAGGGTTTTTACGGTTGGATTGATAATTACTTCATACCCTTCATCTAACATTGCTTCCTGTGGGTCCTGGGAAGGAATGTGTATGTCGGAAGACTCAATGAGACTCTCTGAAGTGCTCCCGGCCCTTTTCTCCGACTGCAAAGATTTGTGTCAAAGATAGGCTTGTCTAGGTGTTTCCTGTTGGCAAAAATATGACAACAGGGCAACAGCGTCGAATTATGATAATTTCATCTGCGACTATCACAAGAAATCACTCTTTCGCCATATGTTTGTGACTTTACCAAAACAGAGTTTTCATGAATGGTACGGATGATGTCGACCTTCTCATATCAATCAAGCTGCTTTCCCACGAAACAGTAAGCATATGGAGTAAAGTACATGTAGTAGTCTTGATGCACAGGATAACGTTTTTCTTGAAAAACAGGGGACTTCAGTTTAAAGTCTGCTACGTGGTTATCTCTTTTACACTTAAGATGGTCAACACATTTCATGAAGTTTCTGATTCAGTGCCGTTCATGGGGTTCGCAGTTTGGTTTTTCAATCTATCAACCCTCTGCCCGAATGACATGCCAGTCGGCTGTAAAATACTTTTTCACCGAATCCCCCATCTTTCAAAACAACACCTGATATTCCTCTTCCGTGGCTGCATATGCAATTTTCCTTAATATCTCCAAGACAAGATTTCTTTCACCAAACGATATTCCTAACCTGTCCACTGCAACCTCTGGGCGATAGGTGTGTGATAGACATTAGTATTTCGGCATTTGGGAGTTTCTCGATTCGAACCTGTCTCTCTGTCATGTCCTTTTTCGCTATTATTACCTGTAACTTGTACCCCCCCCCCCTCCTAGTGTTCATTGTTTTCCTTGGAGACCTCCATCAAGGCACCGATTGTATCGTTGTCAACCAGAAGCAGGCGATCTCGCTTTCACCATTTCCATCAACGTTTATCAACACATACAGGGGTATATCCAAGGCATTTAACTTGTTTGTGGCATCTATGGGCAAAAGTTCCGGATACGCTAGGAGCGTTTCTGAGTCGTCGACAATGACCTCAACTGATGTACCTTTATGTGTAAGGAATAAGTGTTTAAATGGGGAGGGATAAAGAGAAAATAAAGTTTAACGTCCATTCGACACAAACTAGGTCATTTCGGTACTAACATGGTGTAACTTTATTTCAATAATTTGCTTGAGTGTATGGGTCTTCAGCAGTCGGAGTACACTCAGGAGGTTCTAGTTGACCCTACTCCTTGTCACGTACACTACGGGTGAGACAAGGTTGTCGCATAATTGTTGTCTATATGGTCATTATAATCCTAAGATGAATTACGTTATTTTCTTCCAAAACTGAACAATGAGCTTTATTGAAACGTTCTATTTTCATACCACTTTGGCATTATACAATGAGGGGACAGTTTTCATACCTTGTACACTTTTATTGGGATTGTCCAGTTCTTGCAGGTCATTCTTTTTCACGTTGCAGTGTTTATCTCTGGAGATGGTTCTTTATTAGTTTCCGGTTTGCCTTCAATTTAATCATGTTTTCAACGTCTTGCTCCTCAGCTGCAGATAACTTCCTTTGCTTGGACATGAACTGGAAAATGGACTGAAAGGAAAGAATATCCGTGAATTCACTACACTTATTTATCTACTTTTTCTGAAGAGAGTGATGTAATTGAGCATGTCTGTTCTTTTTCTGCTCATATACTAGTAAACAACGAACACGGTAACGAACGAGGAAAGGTCACTACATTTAAAATATTCCATTATTTAAATGTATTAAAATTGCGACAGTAGGGCGTTAAACCAAATTTCATTTAAATAATTTTATTTGCTGTATTGGCCCGTAACATACAGGGTTAAATATACATTAATTATGACTATGAGAGATTGTTTATAGAGAGTCGGCCATTCGTGCTATAACAGTTCAAAAGTAGATGATGAAAGAAGAATTTAATCAAATTACTTTATTCTGTACAAAGTGTTTAACGTTGTAATATTTGACAAGAAATTGGTGCCAAATGGGTCTTCACTTTGGCCTATCGTTTGATTGACAGACGTTGACTCCACCTACACACAATCTCGATTAAGTAAAGTTTTCAATGCTATCATTTAGCCTCGATATAACTGATGACGTAAACATAAAAGTTAATAATTTCATCACAATGCGCCATATTTGATTTAATTAATTAGTGAAATCCTATTTAAATCCAAGCTATAGCCGAGCCATCCGTTGGCCCACAGAATTGATTTTGGTCTTGCTGTTTAAATAAAGATATAATTTATAATTACTATAACATCTGAAGCCTTAATTAAGACTTGCAATAAACAGATTTAGCTCTTGCATAATGTATCTTTAAGTCGATTTATCTCCCTTTCATTAGTATGTTGGGAGTCACGCTAATAAGTATAATGTATATTTTACTATTTGATTGTCATTTGGGTTTTCTCTCTCGTCTATTATTTTAGATATATTTAATTGACACGTATACTATTACTATATCCCTGATAATGTCTACTACATCGTTAAAACACTTTATCGCGTGCATTTTGCATGCCGATAGTTCATTGGCCAATCACGCTATTTCGCCTAATAGTTTGGATGCAGCTATGGCGGGTGTGGCGCCAGGCAGGGTAAGATTAATCTTCCGGACACCTGTTACCACTGCTTGTCGTGTATTTTTTTCCACGAGGAGCAGTCCATTTGCTGATAACTATTTTGCTTGAATACACTATTTTGCCTATAACGTTTTTAGGACTTCGAATTCTGTCATATGGTTTGGATTATTCGTACTTGGTTTTTATTTTATGTCCCCTGTGGACCCTTGATTGGATAATAAAGTTATTATCCCGCGGCGAATGAAGTTAGGGAGATATATTGAAACGGGTTCGTTCGTCCGCCTGTCCGCTCTTACGAGAGCAACACTATGTGTCTTTTTGTCCGTTCACTACTTTCGTTATGTGGCTATTTTTTTATATGTCTAGACACACATATCGTTTAAACCAGGGCTCGTTTGTACATGTTTCTACCCGTTATGGCGATGAGAAGGACACACAAACATAAGGGCTCGGACTAGTCCATAAAAATTTGCTCTTAAGGTGTCCACACATACCACCCTCCATTTGATGGTCCAATTGCAATTCGTGTTGTTTTACATTATTATTAGCCAATGAAATGACGAAAATTTGTCGGCCGATTTAAACCGCAAATGGAAATCAAGTCTTTCATGTTCCATGAACTGCGCATGTGCATGACGATAATGTACCAAGATTTTGTGTGTTTCTGTTGAAGCAGCCGATAACAAATTAAACAAGCCAACAGTGAGGCTGATGTCCCCCGCCGAAATCCCAAAATAAATAAATGACACATATTAATTAATAGCACATTTTTTTTTTCAAAAGTATTGAGCAATCAAACTATACACTAAGTTTCATCACTCTCTACCAGATAGAATCAGACATTGTTCATCATCGAACTCCATCAATGCATACCTAATGTACGGTTACACCTAGTTTGAACATTCTACCTTAATTAGAAGGAGAATTTTTGTGTTTCAAAGTCTAGACGTATCAGTTGCTTATCGCTCTGCTTACCCTCAACAGAAAATGTTCATTATTGAATTTAGTCAAGGTATCGATGAAATAAAACTATATACCTAGTTTCATCACTCGCACTTAATTACAACTAAAGTTATTGCGTCCCAAAGCATCAACCAATCAAATTGCTTAACTATGCTTCTCATAAGCCGTAAATACTCACCTTCGAATTTCATCACGGTATTGACCTAATAAACACCTACACCAAGTTTGAATATCCTAGCTCAATTAGAAGGAGAATTATTACGTTTCAAAGTCTCGGCCAATCAAATTGCTTATCGCTCTGCTTACCCTGAGCAGAAAATGCCCATTATCGAACTAAGTCAAGGTATTGATGAAATAAAACTATACACTAAGTTTCATCACTCTCACTTACTTACAATTTAAGTTATCGTGTCCCAAAGCATCAACCAATCAAATTGCTCATCTCTGCTTACCCTAAGCGGACTCTTCGGACTCCATCAAGTTAATGACCTAATAAACACCTACATCAAGTTAGAATATTCTAGCTCAATTAAAAAGAGAGTTATTGTGTCCCAAAAAGTGTGACAGACGGACGAACCCATTTTAATAGTCCCCTGCTTTCTTCGAAAGGCGGGGACAATAAAAACACCAGTTAAGTTATTTCCAAGTTTCTGTGTTCTTTTCCTTTTTATTTGTTAGGTTCAGATTTTAGGCTGTGTAGGTGTGTTGGAATAGGTCATTTACAGATTCATTTATTATATATTGTTTCACTGCTATCACCATGTAATATTGTGTATTAGCTTTTAAAGGGACAATAACACTCTTGCTGGCTTGACAGGTCCAGAAAAAAAATTAGCCTTATTCTAACTACAAGATGTTTGAGTGTCCTACCGGTTGTGTAAATTATCCATTACAACCTATCTTACTTGCCCCGAGGGTTCGAAAATATGTTTAAATCCAAGTTGCATTTGAGAGTGCTTACGTAAGGCTTTTCAAACCATGTTAGGACATGTAGTTGAATTTTCCAATTTTTTAAAATTAGGTGTGTTAAGATGAAATTTGTATCATTTTTTAATTGAAATATTGTAAAATAGTACAAATTGTTGACCAGAATAAAGATTGGAACATATTATTCAGTTACAACAAGAGTGGTATTGGGGCTTTAAGATAAATAACTGAGGGGGTCTATTAATAGACCTGACCTTGAACTTGTTTTCGCAATGGCCCCGACATTGTCTTATTATTTTAAACCAATCAAAAATTAGTATTTTAGATTGTGCGGTCCGGTAAAGGACTTCCGTCTTCTGCCTTTTACCTATAATATGCACACCAATGCTTGGCCAAAACATGATTTTTTTTTCTTAAAATCAGGGGCCATGATCCATGAAGTTACAGTCAGATACTTGCCAATTACGAAAGGAACCGAAATCTTTGGGTGATAATTTAAACCTTACTTAATTCATCATGTGATCAACCAGAGTTCACTTAATGTCACTCGGCTGGTTTAATCTAAGAACAATAATTCTTATTGCTTACTCTACTTATCTTCATCTTGTTGTTCTTTGGTGGGGGGTCGACACTTCAAGTTCTATGATAGTTGGCATACTTGTTCCTTGGACAATTCCATGTGAAGTGACTGGCTCTGATTTTTTTTTTATGAGACAATTTTTTTTACATAGCTGTGATAAGATGTTATGCTCTTTTTCTTTTAACTAATAATAATATATCGTATTAGTAACTGCCTTTATTTACTTCAGTATATTCATCTACTGTCAAATTCATCTACTGTTGGGAAATGCTTTCTATGATTTTTGTTTTTACCACTTTCACTGAAAATGTAATTGATGTATATCACAAAAAGTATCAGGCATTACACTACTTATATAACATAAATTACAAACTAGTACCACCACCATTTATTTCATTACACAAGCTCAAAAGGCAGGAAAGTTGTGCCAAGTTCTACTAGGTCTAGAGCAGCAGATGTGTTAAAGAAGTTTGGAAACTAAACAGAAACTCAAATAGTTTCTTGGACAGCATGACATATTTTCTGGATACAACCAAAATTATTACTATTATTATGCTACAGCCTGGTCAGGTAGAGTCAACATAAAATAAGATAAATTAAAAACATGCACCATGCTTTTTTTTCTCAAGTACATGAGAGTACATAATGCATGAATTTAGTACAGTAAAGATCGGATGATACCTTTATTGTTTACAGTGTCGAGTAATAATTCAATCAAAAAAAGTAAACTTACATGTCAAACATCATATTAACTCCACTAAGTCACTGATCATTAAAAAGTGTATTGGTATTGGTTCAATTATTAACAGACTTGAAGAACTAGCCTTCATTGTGGTGCATTACTAAACAAACAGATATACTCTCACCAAGAAAAGGGTCAACGCTAAAATTAATAAATGAACAGTTCACTAGAATAGGGTCATAGCCATCTTAAATGCTGCACGAATCGAACTGGCAAAGAGACGATTGCCTGCATCATTAAGATGAACTCCCCAATGATCAAAGTGCATAGCCCTATACCTCATCTTCCGACTGGAATTCCAAAAAAGCACTTGACGTAAATATGAACACCTGTGGCGGAGCAGTCTGTTCACAGAATTCTTAACATCGTTGTACTCGCTTTCGGCCAGACCACGAGGATTGCGGCGAACAAACAAACTGCCCACAATAATAACAGCAAACGGACGTTGCTGACGAATCAAAATTAACTAGGTTAATTATATCGTCAGCCTGTTGATAGTGTGGACCTATGTCATTCGCCCCAGTCTGAACAAAAACAACAGCAACGCTAACAGGAATCTTTTCTACATCCTGTCTTAAATTTTGTGAAGTCCCACCACTATGGGAAACATGATGGATACGTCCTCCTCCCCCCAGCTCAACGGGTAGTCTATAACCTATACTAGAGGCTACACGACGAATGAAAGAATGGCCGAATAGACAAAGTTCAGCCATGACCGCTTTGCTTTTAAAATGATCAAGAAATCACGAAATTTGGTAAAAGTAAGTCGAAACACAACCTTACGTCGTGACGCTAGTATAACAAGTGACGACGATCTACCAAAAAACGTGGTAATTTAGACATGCGCGGAAATCATACGATATTGTCTCGAAAAGATAACTCAGTTTGGAAAAACGCATCAATCGTCCCGAAAATCATATATTATATTGCTCTATTTTATATTCGCAGGATACCGAAACCAGTCAAAGGCTGAAAGGCTTGTATAGATCGGCTTCCCAAAAGCAAGATACACAAATATTATATAAACATTATTAATTATATAAATAAACATCTGAATATGTAATCATATAATAATTATTATTAATAAAATTATCAGTGCCGGACTGGTGGGCAGAAGGCCCACCTGTCCGGTCACTGACCAAGGCCCACAGGAAAATTTTGAAAATTGACAACCGCAACCCCATTTTCCAAGCATTCAAAACAAAGCAGAAGAAGGCAAATTTTTGATTTCCTGATACAATTTCCTGATAACAGAATGACCTAAGAAAGAGCACTGTCATTTGGATGACGATGGGGAATTCTCTTTTATTTTTTCTTCTTTATAACTAGGCTTAATAAAAATAAAGTAGAGTAGGCCCACTTTTTTTTAAAATGGCCCTAGGCCCACGTCACTGATTACTGAAAGTTATACACTAGCCTATATAGTGTACATTGTACACGACTGCTGAGTTTAAGTTGGTTACCTCAAAATCATGGGCGGCTTAAGGCATAACTGACCGGCTGAGCGGATTTCCAGACTACAATACAATTTCAATGATTCAAAGGGCTCCGAAAAGACTGTTAGTGTTACGTGTAACATCCATAAAAAAAACCCCCAAAAAAATCAATTCGACTGGGTGCAGTTATTTGAATGGATAATTATTAATAATTAAATTTCAAAGCGCTCGCATAATTTAATAAAATCATAAACGGCACATACAATATCACTCGGCAAACCTCTGCAGAATCTGGTACCCGACATCTGCCGAAGCTTGCCAGCAAAAGTATTACTCTTATAAAAGATAATATTCTACTTTCGATTCTCGGTAAGATAACTCTGCATGAAATAATACGTAATACAGTACGTACTGGATAACCGTTACTACTACTAAAAAATTTCGTGAGCTTTTGAAGATCCAGTATTGCGCCTATAAACATGTGCTGTTAACATGTGCTCTTACTTATAATATTATGTGCTTATCTTAGCTATATTATCTCATATCTACTGCTTAAATGGTATTTATAAGGACAACTGAGTAATTAAAATGTTTAGGTCAATATGCATACCGTATTTCCTCTAATAAGCGCCGGGTCTCCAATAAGCGCCGGGGGGTCAAGGGGTGCTGAAAAAATAAGCGCCGGGTCTCTAATAATGCATGAAGACCCTGTCACCCTACAATTGAAATTATCATTGAAGATGCACATGAAAATAGACATTAGATTGCTTTTGATCAAATGCCGTAATTTAAAAGATTCTCCGGCCCAATGTCCATTGTAAATGACGGTTTTACCCTAAATTCAATTTGCTATTAAAGAAATAAGCGCCGGGCCTCTAATAAGCGCCGGGGGTTAAGGGGTGCTGAAAAAATAAACGCCCGGGCGCTTATTAGAGGAAATACGGTAATATCATGTTTATCTTTTATTTGAAATTAATAACGTAAAATGTGGAATTATTTTTATTAGTAAAAGTTGTAATACGACGTTCCTTTTATTTAATTTGACAGCTACGTTTCTTCATCGTCTTCATTCTCATTAGAACAGTTACTTAAACATGTATGCATGTCCTTATTCTTATCCTTGTATTAATACCTACTACCCTGTTGTAGATCCGAAGGAACACAAATACCATGGTAGACCCCTGAATCCAATACAGTAGGTATTTGCCAAAATTAGGTCTCTAATATCCATTCATGCAACTTAATTATTAATATTTTTGATGACAGTCAGTCAGTCAGGCTTGATTTTCTCACGTCTTTCTCAGTTGTTTATTTATGGGTCTTTTTCTACCATCATGTAAACTAAGTACTTCTTAATACGATCATTTTAAAACACGATTTAGGCTAATCTATCTGCCCTTTCTTTTACTTTACTGTCGTTGTTGTCCTGTTCCGTGTATTTAGATTTACTGAGGTAATTCTATCTGATCTTGTCAACAAATTCACAAATTGACCGGAAGAAGGATATTATTTAACACGCGACCAAAATTCCCCAAGGCAAAATGGGTTACATGTAGAGGACTGAGTCCAAATTTTCACTCTCTTGCCATCTTTATACTGTGTTTGTTTTTCCTTTCGTGTATGTTACTAGATAGTTCTGATTTGAATTGCTTAAAGTTTTGGACTGCAGAGACTATTATTGTAGATGGACTGGTCTTTTTATTCATAATGACACCTAGTGATATTATTTTTTTTTTTAGATATTCGGAATTCATCATATATAAATATCCATGGTCAGATTGATTGTTGGGCATAGCCTAGGCCTTGTTGTAATTAAGATGTAATGCAAGCTGTACATATTCTTAAGGCTGGTATTACATAGGGGTATTCGGTATACAAGCACGTGGTTTACACGGTAGAGTGCCCCTATACGCGTTCAGCTCGATGTTACCCGCTTAGCAAATTCTTTTTGTTCGAACACCAGTATTCGCGTATACCTCTAAATATATACCGTATACCCCTATGTATTAGCAGCCTAATTAAAGCCTACTGCCCAGTACTGCCAAATAATAACTTTAGCCACTAGCCTGAATAACTAACTCATTAAGTCTGGTCAGACGGGTCTATATAAATATAGCCCTAGACTAGAACTATGCCATTACCAGAGTTTACTAACAAGACCCAAGTTGAAAGAATCATAAATTCTTTAATCAAGTTAATTTGATTTCAATAATAATGTCAAATGGTAGATAATTTCATGTTTTTGAGTCTATTTCTTGGCATTTAGACTACTGTATCACATGACTTTTTAAACTTCGCAATGAGCTTCGGTAAGGTGTCCGGAAGAGTAGGCTTAACCTGCCTGGCGCCACACCCACCGTGATAAATGTTTTGTTATTACTAAGACTTAAAACCTTTCTTATTTTGCGCCTAAATTTAGATATTAATTGGAAGTTTTCATTTCTTGCATTCTGTTTAAAGGTCTATTCCCCTACGAATATTAAAGAGTATGTGTGAAAAACTTTCTATGACGTACTCAGAATGATCACTAGTGTCTAAATGAGAAAATATACCGCAACATTATCACATGTATGTATTTAAAACAGATCCTAGGTAGAAAATTAAATTGATAAATTGATATGATGATGTACAAGTGTCGTACTCTCACTTTTCAATAATTCGCTTGGGAGGAAACCTGAGAAAATCCACGAGGTTGAACAGGCGACCATACTCCTTGCCACGTACAACCAGAAATTCGAAACCACGCCAGTTGACTTAATGACAGGCTTTATGATACAGCGCGCGCACAAAAACAATTCAGCGGTGTGTCCTCACTGTGCCCACTTTTGATTAATCCAATTTAGGTCTAATTAGGATTAGTGTATTATGTGGATTAGGATTAGGTGTTATAGGTAATTAGATGGGAAAAAAACCCAATATTTTATGTAATTTTTTTTTTGATGTTTTATATATATTTAATAAAAATATAACATACATGGATATATCATACATCACATTAGCACTTTATTATAATTTAATAAAAATATAACATACATGGATATATCATACATCACATTAGCACTTTATTATAATTTAATGAAAATATAACAATTTTCGATGTTTATATATAAAATATGTAATAAAAATACAACACAATGGATATATCATACATCACATTAGCACTTTATAATTTAATGAAAATATAACAATTTTCGATGTTTTATTATATAAAATATGCAATAAAAGTATAACATACATGGATATATCATACATCACAGAAAAACAAGATAAACAATGAAAATTTACAATGTAAGTAAACGGGCTTCGCCATCGGCATACTCAAATACAGTCATTATACCGTTCTGAAGATCTGTTTTCAGAGTTTGGAGTCGGGTTTCTAGTTGCCTGTACTTTCTTTAGAGATAAATACATACCTGCTACTTCTTCTTGATAGATGGCACAGACTGGTTTGGTTTCCTCTTGCACCTTGGTTTTCATGGCAACAAGAAATTTGTCGACTGTCACCTTGTGTGGGTTAGCCACATGGTTGTGGTTTCTGGAATATTTGGTAATAAAGCCTTGGTGGATGTTCAGGGTTGCTGGACAACCTTTTATACAACATCTCCAGTATACTCGTTCTGCCTTCCTATTCTTCATTTGTATTCTTCATGGACTAAGTTTTCTCCACCTTGAGCATTGGGGATGTACTGGATGTTTACTTGAACGTTTGCCATGATGAAATATGACAGACTGACCTCTGTGTATCCTTATAAAGATCGTGTAATGTGTAGGCTTATTGAACATAATTCATATTGTATTCAAGTGTCATTTTTTGAATTAAATTCATCAGTTTAACGATTACAGTGAGTTCATCTCACCAATTATAAGACTGAATATTTAGTCACTTTCAGTATTTGTTTTTTTCCAACTAATTACCTATAACACCTAATCCTAATCCGCTTAAACACTAATCCTAATTAGACCTTAATTGTATCAATCAAAAGTGGGCACAGTGAGATGTAACCCGTTCAGCAATCCAACCCCCGGAAATGGAGGATACCAACTATTATTAATATTAATGTTGTTATACCCATTTGTAATGTCAATAAAATGATGCTTAAACATGAGTCAAAGTATATACCAATATTAGCCATTTATGAGTTGTATTCGTCCTCGTAACAGTCATTAAATGTGAGATAACTCAACAACTCGGATCTAGTTTCCTAGCCCATTGATAGAGGATTAAAATACCTTCTATAACTGTAACATGGCCTCTACTGTAACATGGCCTCTGTGCCATCCCATAAAATTTTATCAAATGCTTGTCAAGGCAGGTGTTAACTCTGACCCTCCCCCCCCCCCCAAACTTTAATTCTCTATAAAATCTGAGCAAATTGCAATTTTACCCATAATAATTCCAATAATAACAATTTCAATGAAATCTGAAGACCTATTTTGGCATTTATTTGATGAAATTTCATAGAATGATCCCACTATTTCCTTTGAAATTAAGTTGATCTTTATCCAGTCTTCACTTTATTGTTTGATTTCTTTTCGTTCGAGATGTTGAAGTTTAAGGAATCGGCACCATATAATAATACGGAGGGAGAGAAAGAAGTGGTAGAAGATGCAGATGAAGTGTAAATATTTCACTTCACAAGCCAAAACAACTCCAGGTTATATATGCAGGCGAGACTACAAATAAATTGTAGTGTGTTAAAGGGGTTTTATCACCCAATAATACATTTGACAGTAGATATCGTTTGTGTGTTAATTGTGATATCTACAGTGTGGTGATATAACTTTAGTGATATATACACAGTGTAGTGAGATCACTTTACGTAAATTTGATTGGTCAATCAAAAAGGAACTACCTTCTTTTATTTTAAAGAAACCACTTAGTTTAAGTAAGGAGTGACTTTAAAAAAAAAAAAGAAACTGCTTTTATTAAATTGACCTTGAAGGAAAAAACTGGGTCAGTATACATGGCTATACAAAAGCTAAACTGCTGTCAAAAAATGATGTATCACTACACTATAATGTAAATAGGATCGGTAAAAGTGAAATCTTTAGGAAAGAATTATATTTATTTATTTGTGCATGTAAGAAAGGATTGGGTGATAAATAAAATCTCCAACTCGTGTTTTTTGATACCAAAAAATATCAACACTCGTTGATAAAGTAAAAAAACTCGGCAGAGCCTCGGTTTTTTTTACGTTATCAATTTGTGTTGATATTTTTTGATATCAAAAAACACTCGTAGGAGATTCTCTATAGAGATTCTCTATATCTACCCAGACCTTATAAACTCTCATGCTTATTAAGACACCCAATAATATTTAAAAGTTGTGTTTTTGAAATTGAATGGATAAGCCAGATTTAAAATCATTGCAGTGATGTCACTTGCAACTACTTTTCACTTTAAAAGTGAAAAATATGAATTTCTCAATATTTCTCGTTTGATTTTCATGGCTTTTCGAAATAACAAACCTTATTAAAAGAGACATATTCAAAATAAACCTTGTTAAAAACAAGTTATATTGTTTTATTTTTTTATAGCTTTTTGACCCTATGTGAGGTTTATTTATGAATGAAATGGGTGGTTGTCTTAATTTTCTGCACTGAAATCTGTTTGTCCGGAAGTCAGACATTTAGTTGTTTAACATTGACTGTCTGAATGACTGCAAAGCGTTCAGGCCCTATTTGGCAGATTTGTATCTATTTAATGGGATGTACCTGGATCACGTTTTCAATAGCTTGCCCCTAAGGGCCCAGGATACTTCTGATTTTGTCTGTGGGTAGTCATCGCTCAGGGATACCTCCACTGAAATCCTGACCGTCTGGCCCTAAGGGGCTTTGGATGCAGAGGCCTTTAGAAATGCTAAATTTCTCAGATGCAAAGTAGTTAGATCATTAGGGCTGTGGGATTAACCCAACTGATTTGTGTTTCGTACCGGATTAGGCTAATCCCCATAACCCTTGGGACCTATTGGGACCGGTCTAGGCAAAATTGGCAGTCTGAAATTCGAAAAATACAACAGAGGAGTGTAACTTTTTATTGGCAGGCCAGTTTGTGGGTACTTTTTTGGTACGGTAATATCTTTTCTGCTCATTGCGATAGAGACTTGCCGTTGTCACTGACGCTTCTGGAATTGGACACTATCGATTTCAACTTAGTAAACAACTGCCCCCAAATCTGTTACCCTGGATATGGTATGGTAATGAAATTAAATGCTGTTTAACCTCATACTATTCTGTATCGTACCTGGGCTAGTGAAGACGGGATGGGCCATACAGTGTGCTATGATGGACATATTGCCCCGACAGCGGTACTACGGCTTACTCCTATTTCGATCTCTATCTGTCAGGTCTCTTTATCGTGCTGCCGATGGTTTATCCGAGATGTTTTTCGTCCCATTCAAATGACTAGGCAGTTTTCCTTGTCGGGTCCTTTGTCACTGATTAGGGGGGGGGGGCAAGCTGGAAAATCCAGGCGGAACTTTCAAACCCAACACCAGGGTCGAACCCGGACCATTCTTGTTATTTAGGCTCCCTGGATATGATAATGATTCTATGAGAATCCAGTTTTTGAGAAAAACAGTTAAATATGCATTATGTATCAGATTATAAGACAAAAAAAGTCATGAAGCTAATTTATGAAGATGCATAGAATTAACAGCCAGTTGTAAGGTTATGGGTGCAAGGCTTTTCATATTGGATTGAATGTAATTTTACAAATTTGTCTATTCTACTTTGATATAATAAGGGTTTTGCTCATTGGATACTAGCATTTGTAAGCGTACAGATTAGAATGTCACTGGCAATACTAAATTATTTTCTCAAATCTTGCATAACCTCCAGTTTAAAGAGAATGTGATTTGCTTTCAATAGAAATTTTAATTAATTGTGCTCTGAATATATATAGATATACATAATTGATAGTTGCATTATTCATTGATTTAGAAACACGGAGTGACTGGCATAAAGTAGACTTATTTACGTTTGTGGTCAAAGGGGGATAATTGTGCTGTGTAATACAAACACAGAAATCCAGACGAAATAAACCCACAATGTAAATCTCCATCTGTTGGAATAAAAGTCACACAAATTATGTTGAAAGAAACACGGAATATTACGACACAAAACCACAAACTTAGGGAACGAACAGAACAACCTCAAAAATACGGACTGATAGACACACAACTAGTGGACAAAAATACAAACACATAAAGTGCGGAAACATAGACACACAATATACAAACGCATAAATAATGGTCCCATAAACACTCAAATTATGGACTTCCTTAAATATAAACACACTATACAAACAAATATAGCATGGACTCTTAAAACACAGAATACAAGAATTCAGACACATAGTGTACGCACATAATCAAAATGTAGCTCTCGTCAGAAAACATTAAAAGCCACACAAACATAGCCACACAAGTGCAAGGTAGCGCTTTTTCGTAATACCGTCTGTCCGTCCGCCCATCCGATTTCGTTTCCGGAGCATATTGTGGAATATGCCTTTAGCCTATTCATAAAAGTAGATGACGAACAAGTACTATAAGTTCTTGAGGTGTTTATTCCAATAAATTGTCCTTCCAGAGTGAGAACCTCAAGTTAACTGGAGTATACACTCTCTCACACATGTATACAACCTTACATTAAGGAAAGAAAGAAAGATATGAATGTTGTTTAATGGCACATGCGCTCCAACCGGGCTATATTGCGCCAAACATGTGGTGAATTTCGAGACAAACTATAATCAAATTATCACAGTAATATCATACATATACATAAATTAAAACAAATATCACAGTAAATGTCAAAATAAATATAAACTTTATGCATATATATTTAAATATAAAAATGAAAATTAAATATATACAATTAAAATTTTCTATAAAAATACATAAGGGACAACACATATAGTATAATATTACTATGACATCCCCCTCGCTCAAAGCAAAGGCCTGCAAAATGTAGTAAAATACAACTATATTTTAAAGGAAAGCAAACTAAAATAACAAACATTTATACATGGAACTATAATACCTAAATGAAAATTGGTGGGTATTACTATTAAGTGTTCAAAATGCTCCAATCTACTGCGTGCAACCAAAAAGATAAATGTGATACCAAAATGGAAGAAAAAAACAAAAAATTGCCGTGAAAGGTATTGATTGGTCAAGGAGGGAGAGAGGAAGGTTGTGGTAGCACAAAGCTACCACGATCTAATTCAAATTGCAAAATGTAAAGTCAAGTTCAATATACAGCTACAAGCTTACTGCGTCATTGTACTCGATGAAGATGGATTCGAAATTGACAACGAATATTTCGGAACCCTTGTGCCGAATACAAACATTATTGTCCTAAAAGATGGGGAGAACTAGACGACACCAGTTTCTGCCTGTGGTGGTGGTAGTAGTAGCTTGGAATCATGTTACCCAAAAACCGCGTCTGTATCGTTTGACAAGAGAAAAGAATAACTCAGACATGCAAGTAATCGATAGTTCAGATATAAGCCTCTCTCCTCCAGTAGCAGACCTTTCGCCTCCAGAAGCAAAAAGGTTTTGTCATATATGTTAGCATTGTTGAAAATCTGATGCCTTGCATGACAATTATGTCATTGTGCCAGCTGACAAAGCGTCCAATAACATAGTGTTTATTTGTAAACGACATTATTTTGACTGTCTGTTCAAAGATCTTAATTTCGGGAAACCAATCGACAGTGCTACATATAAACGATCTACTTTTAGTAAGGATGAAATTATATCCAATCACAAATCTGTTCTTACTTCATTTGGTACTCCATGTGGAAATACCTATATAGATTTGCCCTTGTTGTATTGGATACCTAAATTACATAATAAATCCTTACAAGCAGCGTTTTATAGCAGGTTCATCCCGTTGTTCCACAAAACCACTTTCAAAGGTATTGACATCTATACTAACAGCTGTTAAAGAGGGTATTCAAAAATACTGTGACAAAGTATACTCTCGAAGTGGTATAAATCAAATGTGGATATTAAAAAATTCCAAAGAATTACTTGATGGTCTGCAATCTAGATCCCTTGCTTCAGTCTCATCTATTCAAACGTTTGACTTTTCTACTTTGTACACTAAAATTCCCCATAGTAAATTAAAAGCCCGATTGAAAGACATTATTCACAGTGTCTTTTCGTCTAAATCGGGTACTGCTCGATATCAATATTTAGTTGTAAATTATAATTCTACATATTTCGTTAAGTATCACAGTGATTCAAAAAACAAATACACAGCCATCAAGATAATTCAGATGTTGGATTTTTTAATTGATAACATCTTTGTTGAATTTGGAGGGGAAATATATCAGCAAGTGGTTGGCATCCCGATGGGCACCAACTGTGCACCTTTGCTTGCTGATCTGTTTCTCTATTCGTACGAAGCCGAGTACATACAGATGCTCGTAAAAACAAACAAACGATCAGTCAGACTTTTTAATTTCACTTATCGATATATTGATGATGTTTTAGCCCTTAATAATCCTAAATTTAGTGATTATGTAGACTTCATATATCCTGATGAGCTCGAAATTAAAAATACCACTGACAGTGACAATTACGCTTCCTACTTGGATCTGCGTCTCGAATATGACAATTGCCATAAACTGAGTGTTAAATTGTACGATAAACGGGATGACTTTGACTTTCCGATTGTTAACTTTCCATTTATTAGTAGTAACATTCCAATATCACCAGCTTATGGAGTGTTTGTGTCTCAGCTAATTCGTTACACGAGAGCTTGTTCCTTTTATTCTGATTTTTTAAGTAGATCGAGGCATTTGTCATCTAAGCTTCTACTACAAGGATACTTGCGCACTAAACTTATTAAGGCCTTTAAAAAGTTTTATGGCCGTCATATTGATTTGATTGGTAAATATAACGTGTCTCTCTCGGCTATTATTCTAGATATTTTTAATTGACACGTATACTGTTACTATCACCCTGATAATGTCTACAACATCGTTAAGACAGTTCATCAGGTGCATTTTGCATACTATAGTTCATTGGCCAATCACGCTATTTGACTGACATGCAGCTATGGCGGGTGTGGCGCCAGGCAGGGTAAGCTTACTCTTCCGGACACCTGTTACCACTGCTCGTCGTGTATTTTTGTACACGAGGAGCAGTCCATTTGCTGATTACACTATTTTGCTTGAATACACTATTTTGCCTATAACGTTTTTAGGACTTCGAATTCTGTCTTTTGATTTGGAATGTTCGTACTTGGTTTTTATTTTATCAGATACCAATCATATGGTACCGAGTGTACGCAATGCCATCAATAGTCCAATCATTGCACCCGAACAAATGACAAGTCATAATGGCTCTCTTCATTCTGAAAATAGTTTGAAATACAATCATTATCACCTTTATTTATGAACGCAGGAACTCCAACGGTTTCTTTCAAATTAGACGAACCAAGAAATACAAAAATTTGCAACATTTGTAATGACCGAGAAAAAAACAGTTTTCTTGTGCCATGTGGGCACACATTTTGTATGGTGTGTTGTGTGCAGTTAGAGTCGTCGAAACCAAAATGTTGCCCATATTGCCGACTGACAATTTTACAAATAAATTCGATATTTGATTGATTATTATGCGATAATCCAATTTTTATACGCCCACATTCTGTATGGTTTGCTGCCTAGAGTTGGAGTAAATGTTACCCCTATTGCAGACTGACAATTATTAGGGTTAATTCTATATTTGATTGATTCTATAAGTTTATGATGTGATATATTCATTTTTTTATATTACATTTTTAATACTCATATAGCATGGTCTGTATACATGCTGAAACTCTACATTTCCTTGTGTCATGTGGGCACACATTCTGTGTGATTTGCTGCGTACAGTGCCATGTGGGCACACATTTTGTATGGTGTGTCGTGTGCAGTTAGAGTAGTCGAAACCAAAATGTTGCCCATATTGCCGACTGACAATTTTACGAATACATTCGATATTTGATTGATTATTATGCGATAATCCAATTTTTATACGCCCACATTCTGTATGGTTTGCTGCCTAGAGTTGGAGTAAATGTTACCCCTATTGCAGACTGACAATTATTAGGGTTAATTCTATATTTGATTCATTCTATAAGTTTATTATGTGATAAATTCATTTTTTTATAATACATTTTTAATACTCATATAACATGGTCTGTATACATGCTGAAACTCTACATTTCCTTGTGTCGTGTGGGCACACATTCTGTGTGATTTGCTGCGTACAATTAGAGTTAATGTTACCCGGCATATCCACCATGTGGAATAGGCCTTTAGCCTATTCAAAAAGTAGATTACGAACAAGTATTATAAGTTCTTGAGGTGTTTATTCCAATAAATTGTCATGACACAAAAATGGTGTCCTTCCAGAGTGTGAACCTCAAGTAAACTGGAGAAAAACACTCTCTCACACATACATACAACCTTACATTAAAGGGACAACACATATAGTATAATATTACTATATGACAATATCTCATAATACGTTAAATATATCTTTATGAAACTTTGCACACACATCAACCTATTACAGTAGCTGTGCCTTTTGCTATTTAGGAATTTCTGGGATTTATAATATCTTTCGTGTTTCCATGGAAACAAATTTGACTTAGTTTTTGATAAACAATTTTGTTTCCGGAGCATAAATCATAAACCGTTAAAGATATCTTCCTGAAACTTTGCACACACATCAACCTATTACAGTAGTTGTGCCTTTTGCTATTAGGAATTTCTGGGATTTATAGTGTTTGTGTTTCCACGGAAACAAATTTGACTTAGTTTTTGGTGTATAATTTTGTTTCCGGAGCATATCTCATAAACCGTTCAAGATACATTTATGAAACTTTGTACAGACACCTACCCATTACAGTAGTTGTGCCTTTTGCTATTTAGAAATTATTGGGATTTTTATTTTCTGTGTTTCATATAAAAAAACAAATTTGACCTAGGTTTTGGTGTTCAATTTTGTTTCCGGAGCATATCTCATCAACCGTTCAAGATATCCTTTTGCAACTTTGTACAGACATCTACCCATTGCAGTAGTTGTGCCTTTTGCTATTTAGGAATTTCTGGGATTTATAGTTTTTGTGTTTCCATGGAAACAAATTTGAGTTAGTTTTAGGTATATAATTTTGTTTCTGGAACATATCTCATAAACCGTTCAAGATATTATTTTTCAACTTTGTACAGACATCTACCCATTGCAGTAGTTGTGCCTTTTACTATTTAGGAATTTCTGGGATTTATATTTTTTGTGTTTACCATGGAAACAAATTTGACCACCTCTGGCCTGCGGCTGTGGTTTCGAGCCCTGGTGTTAGTGTATGTGGCATGGAGATAGGGGCACCTTCTCAACGTCGTGGGTTTCCTTCGGGCACTCCGGTTTCCTCCCACTGCTGATGACCCCTCACACAAGCGAATTATTGAAATAAAATTAAACCAAAAATGTCAAGTCCCGAAATGACCTAGTTGTGTTGCGTGGACGTTAAACCCCATCTCTCTCTCTGTCTCTTTCTTTTGCTATTTAGCAATTTCTGGGTTGATATTTTGTGTGTTTCCATGGTAATAAATTTTTGGTGTACAATTTTGTTTCCGGGTCATATCTTATTAATCTTTCAAGATATCTTATTGGCACTTATTTTGAATTTCTCAGATTTGACCATTTTTCCATGGAAACACATTTGACTGTTCAAGATACCTTTAAAATAATTTAACATTCATCAACCGATCATTTTATTTTCTGAAATCCAGCCTTCCGTCCTGATTTTGTTTCTGGAGCGTATTTTATTATCTGTTTTAAGAAATATTTTTGAAACTTTGTATAAACATTAACCTATTATATATAGTATTATATTTTGTAATTTATAAATTTATTGTTTAACATACAACAGCTGATTTAGGTAGGCAAAGGTTGTTGTGCAAACCTCACAGGGAGTAACGACCCTGCCTTGCCGAACTACTATGATGAGAGTATGAAATTCTGTGAATAATATTCCATGTGTCGGAATATGAGATTTGTCTTAAGATTTAGACTCTGGTTACAACTGATGGTGCTAAACAGGGCAAAACCTATAGGACCAGTAACACCGTTTGCGAAATCTGATGCATTTTTTATATTGATTAGCAATAGCATAAACACGTTAGTTTTCCTTTTTTTTCTAACATGTACAATGGCACTGGATGTTGATGACTAGTCATCTTGTTATTATTAACTTATGCTTTTTAACTTGTCTACAGTACTGGATAATCGTGATATACAGAATTGTCACCACTGAATATAAATATACACACGCGTAGAAAAAAAGATCTTTACAAAAACATGAATTTGTACATTTAGAATCCAATTTTGTTATGTAAGCTAGTTGACTTTGACTCAAGAACCATTTTACAACAAACGAAACGACGATCCGACCTCTAGTTTTCGAGAAATCGACCCAAAAAAGATTGACCAATCAGAGGTCAAAATGGTCGGGGCTTAGGTCTGAACGGTATTATGGGCCCAGAGGCCTCCGGCCCCGCGGCTTACTCTGGGAACGAGATTGCTGGGGTTTTTTTTAACCATACGTACAACAAATCCAGCAATAAAAGAAACGGCAGAATCTTTATATTCAAATAATTTGGAAGGAAGTGGTATCTGTGAATAGTCATGATCATATAGCTCTTCTACTTTCTTGGTTGGGTGCCAAATCATATCTTCTGATTAAAGCCATGCCATTAGTGTCATGTGAAATGCTGTTTATGTTTAAGGGGTCGTCTGCTGATAAAATGTTAGTAGCATCTTGAGCCAAGCAATTTCCTGCATTAGATTCAATTTGATGACCCATTTATAGCCTTTAGTAAGAAGCCATAAACTGTGTAACTGTTGGATTGTTGTTGCATCCACCTTGGCCCTATATGAAAACAAACAACACTAGCACAATCATACCTTCTTTTCCAAACAAAGAATGGTTTAAATTAACAGAATTAACCAAACGTTTACCCGAATAACCACAAACGGTAACTGTACTCAAACGAAACAGAAACTAAAATAAGAAAAAAAGAAAGACAACAAAATATGCCACTGAACAATAAAATACAGGCCCGTGCGCAGGTTACATAATTAGTTATACAGTTATAAAACAATGTTGGCTTTTAATGTACGTTGTCGAATCGAACTAAAGCAGTTTCGTGGATATTAAATACACCTAAACAAAAAGTTTGAGTCTGATTCCGCACGATATGGACCGAGGACATTCAGTGTCAAGGCCGATCCGCCTATATTTCATGTAGTTGAAGTCTTAAACATGGTTGAATTAAGGGGGGAGGTGTCCCATGTTACTTCCCGCCAAAAATCGAGAAATTCAAAATGGCCGCAATACAACACGTTATCATCCATAAAATGTCTAAGTGCGCCGATTTCACTGATCTTGATGTCTATACCTATGTTTTGGAGGTCAAGGAATCAGTCAAACACATACGAAGACTCATGATGTTCTCCTTAATGGTGTTTTCTAAAAATAGTCAGAATATTCTAATCTAACAGTTCTATTGCAATTTTATATGTAACACGGTGATCTATAACTGATGTTGACATGTAAAATCTCGATAAAATTCCTGTGAAGGCACGATCTTAAAAAGCTTCCAATTATTCAATTGTTATTAATAAGCTACACCTGTTCCGTGTGCAAAACTAGATATAACTTCAAAAATAAAGTGTTGGTGGTCAGTGCACATTATACCTTGACCTGACAATGACTTTCAAAGAAATATGCAGTGTAATTACAAACACCATATTTGATGATAAACAATACCGTATATTATGATTACAATTCCTGTCCATCTTAGCTAATTGTTAGACACAAGCAGACGTTTACTGACAGCAAGTCAGACTTGGAATAGGGCTCCTTACGATTATGTCTATTTCATGTTCTTAAAAAATGTATTATACATTATGCCGATCTTGTGTTATCTGTAAGATAGTGTTATATTTCTCCTTTGCTAAACGGGTATCAAGAATTATTTATGTTCAATTTCAGTGGAAACTAGCTATTACTGATCAAACACAAACAGTGCATATTTCGTATCAATCTCCATGTTATATATATGCACACGATAGTGTTGTAAAAAATATTTAATAAACGTCTGAACTTTCTTCATAATTCGATGTATCCAGAGAAAATAAATTTAACATTCTATCGGTATCATTCTATTTCAGAAACAAGTGATGGTCATCTAGACAATCACCTACCTTGTCCATAAGACTTAAACTCGCTTCTCGGGCATGTGCTATAGTTGCATCTGTTCAACCGACCAACTGGGATATTTGTGCTCTTGTGTCAAGAACACGGTGGAATATTCATAAACCCATCAGCAACATATTACTCGTCCCAAGGCCACTTTTTAATCTGCCTTTCAGTGAAATAGACGCACTTAGACATATGGACGATAACATGTTTTATTGTGGCCATTTTGGATTTCTCGATTTTAGGCGGAAACGGTTGGCGTGACGTCGTGGTTCCCGCCATTTTTGAAATTAACATAGCCACAAACCCCTTAGGCCAAATTGCCATTCTTCTTTCCGGAACTGCACGCCCATTTCACATATCCGCCCACTATAACATTGCTGGTGCAGATTGTATTATATCGTGTCGTAGTTCGATTGAAAACGGTTCGTATAAGCTATTGGCCATTGTAAGCTGGAGGGGGCTTGTCGTTTAAGTAGTCAGTGCCGGATTAAGGCTCTGCTGGCCCAAGGCACGTTTTGATAGGTGGTCTGAAACTACAGACGTTTGGCTCATTGACTAAAGGAATGAAGTTAAATTTAGAAACAAATTCGGAACATTGACAGTACTGTATTAACTTTAAGTAGCCGAAATATTCTCATTCACTGTCTGGCTAGATTATGACTTTGCGTGCTTTTGTGACTGCAAATTCGTAATTAGTTTTTTTAAAGTCAATTCTTTGAAGTAAATCACCTTTGACACATCGTTGATCGTTTAACATCTTTAATTCTTTTTGGTTGCGAAAAATAGCCTTCCCCTGACTTGGCTGGGGACAATCTCGAACCAGAAAAAAATTTGGAGAAAAATTTCTCTTGTGACAGTGGGTAGCCATTTTCCCAGAAGGGTTGAATCACACGACTTATTTTAAGTGTCTGGATGACCGAATCACCTCAACACATACACACGCGTAGAAAAATAGATATTTACAAAAAACTTAAATTTTTACATTTAGGATCAACTTTTGTTATGTCAGTGAGTTGACTTTGACTTAAGAATCATTTCACAACAAACAAACGACGATCCGACATCTTGTTTTCGAGAAATCGACCCAAACAGATTGACTAATCAGAGGTCAGAATGGGCGGGGCTTACCTGTAAAAAAAATTGAAGATACTGGACGGTCTTTGGTCCCAGAGGCCCCGCGGCTGACTCTGGGAACGAGATTGGGCTGGGGATTGTCTTTTCACAGAACCGCCATCGGAATTTTACCTTGGCTTACCTAGTCATATAAGCTTGTTTTCGACAATGTTTCACTCGTGATGTTGGTCTATGCATGTTTATAATCACGTGAAATAATCTAATGTCAATTGCGAAATTAATGAATTTTTAAAAAAAAATATGAAATTACTTACGACATTCTTTAACAACAAATGTAAACAAACCTCACGTATGTCGATTTACTAGACTACGGGAAGCTTTTAAGGACAAACACGTAGATGAAGAAGGTTGCAATTTATTTACAAAAAAATAAAGGCACCTGATAATCAAAAATCTTTTACTTTGTTATTTTGTGGCCTCCAATATTTATACGCAGTAATTCGCCTTGATAATGGACGGTCTTTGGCCCCGCGGCTGACTATTTTGTGGCCTCCAATATTTATACGCAGTAATTCGCCTTGATAATGGACGGTCTTTGGCCCCAGAGGCCTCCGGCCCCGCGGCTGACTCTGGGAACGAGATTGGGCTGGGGATTGTCTTTTCACAGAACCGCCATCGGAATTTTACCTTGGCTTACCTAGTCACATCAGCTTGTTTTCGACAATGTTTCACTCGTGATGTTGGTCTATGCATGTTTATAATCACGTGAAATAATCTAATGTCAATTGCGAAATTAATGAATTTTTAAAAAAAAAAATATGAAATTACTTACGACATTCTTTAACAACAAATGTAAACAAACCTCACGTATGTCGATTTACTAGACTACGGGAAGCTTTTAAGGACAAACACGTAGATGAAGAAGGTTGCAATTTATTTACAAAAAAATAAAGGCACCTGATAATCAAAAATCTTTTACTTTGTTATTTTGTGGCCTCCAATATTTATACGCAGTAATTCGCCTTGATAATGGACGGTCTTTGGCCCCGCGGCTGACTCTGGGAACGAGATTGGGCTGGGGATTGTCTTTTCACAGAACCGCCGTCGGAATTTTACCTTGGCTTACCTAGTCATATCAGCTTGTTTTCGACAACGTTTCACTCGTGTTGTTGGTCTATGCATGTTTATAATCACGTGAAATAATCTAATGTCAATTGCGAAATTAATGAATTTTTTTTAAAAAAAATATGAAATTACTTACGAGATTCTTTAACAACAAATGTAAACAAACCTCACGTATGTCGATTTACTAGACTACGGGAAGCTTTTAAGGACAAACACGTAGATGAAGAAGGTTGCAATTTATTTACAAAAAAAATAAGGCACCTGATAATCAAAAATCTTTTACTTTGTTATTTTGTGGCCTCCAATATTTATACGCAGTAATTCGCCTTGATAATGGACGGTCTTTGGCCCCAGAGGCCTCCGGCCCCGCGGCTGACTCTGGGAACGAGATTGGGCTGGGGATTGTCTTTTCACAGAACCGCCATCGGAATTTTACCTTGGCTTACCTAGTCATATCAGCTTGTTTTCGACAATGTTTCACTCGTGATGTTGGTCTATGCATGTTTATAATCACGTGAAATAATCTAATGTCAATTGCGAAATTAATGAATTTTTAAAAAAAAAAATATGAAATTACTTACGAGATTCTTTAACAACAAATGTAAACAAACCTCACGTATGTCGATTTACTAGACTACGGGAAGCTTTTAAGGACAAACACGTAGATGAAGAAGGTTGCAATTTATTTACAAAAAAATAAAGGCACCTGATAATCAAAAATCTTTTACTTTGTTATTTTGTGGCCTCCAATATTTATACGCAGTAATTCGCCTTGATAATTCCAAGCTTGTTTATTGTCCATTCGAGGACAATTTCTAATTTGTTGTACAATAGACTAATTAATCAATCACTAAAATAATGGAACGCCCAAATAAACACTTAAAAATACTAGATAATCAATGGCTGCTCTAAGATATTTAGTAAGGAAAAGGTGCATAAATTATATGTCGGATGTGGCGACCGGTTTGTCGGAGGCTCCCATTCCACGACTGACAAAAGACCCATGGTACTACACAGGCCGCAATTCTTAATGGATCGCTTTGAAAACATTTCATCTATATATTCACTATACCAAAAAGTACGACTGTTATTATTTTGGTGCATGCCTGACCCCTGAGAGACATCAACACTAGATTCAGGATGATCCATTAAGAATTGCGGTCCCTAGGTGATAACATAAATATGTGCGTTTCTGTGCCCTTGGGGGTCGTGCATGCACCAAAAATAATAGCGGCCATCCTAAATTATAAGGAATAGTAATGAAAAATTTCAAGATGATAAAAACACATAAAGAAAATAGGCGGGGCTCTGCCCCTCGGGGTTCGTCATGCACCATAAACATTGTGATAGATTTTAGGGTATAAGGGATATGCACAACCTCAAGACAATCCGTTAAGATATGGGGCTTGTGCGTCAGACTGACACATATAAAAATTGATCGTGGCTCTCCGCCCCTAGGTTTGAGCACGCGAAAAAAACACAATGGTGAACACCCCCAGGATATCTGGAATCAGTATGCAAAGTTTCAAGACGATGTTTTAAGAATTATGGCCTGCAGTTTTGAAGCGTCTAGTGATAGTGAAGCTACACCCTTTAACTTTCTAAACAAAAAATCACCTGTGTTGAAAATTCTGTGTTTCTTTTATATTGCGCTCATATAAAATATATAAAACATTTTTCTTTTATATGCACAAAAAATGCATATGCTTTAAAGATTGTAGAGTCTTCTTCATTGAAACCTATTTGTCGATTGTATAGGCAAGTAAGCCACTGAGTCAGTATTTATATAGTTTGCTTTTCATCATACATATTATATAAATAGATTTTATGCTGTGTCACCGGCTATTCAACATGTGTTAATGTGTCACATGCTTTTATGCTTTGTCACAGAATACGTGATGCTCTCCTTGTAGTTACACCCGAAAGAAGGTTAGTTCAAAATTTCGGGAAAATCGGACCAAAATTGCCATACAAAATGCCGCCGTTTGTACGCGAATACTGTTAAAAATGGTTTTTCAAGGTTGTGGACACTGTAGAGGTCACAAATTTAATTCGATTTTGATGAAACTTAAAATGCATGGCTAAAACCTAATGGTCTCAGTTCCGTTCGATATTTGCGCATATCTGATCGTAACTTCCTGAATTATGGCCCCTGATTATACGCAAATTGCCTTTGTTTTGCTTGTGGTTCCTCTGGAGATCACAATTATTATCCGATTTAAAAAAATCGTTTGATTATACACCGTTACACCCTAATGAAGGTTGAGTTCAAATTTAGGAAAAATTGAACAAAATTGCTAAACAAAATGGCCGCCGTTTGTACGCGAATACTGTTAAAAAATGGTACAGCATGGTTGTGGACCCTGTATAGGTCACAGTTTTTATTCTATTTGATGAAACTTCAAATGCATGGCTATCACCCAATGATCTTGGTTCCTTTTGTTATTTGCACATATCGGATTATAACTTCCTGAATTATGGCCCCTGATTGTCCGAAAAATCCCCTATGATCCCTCTTGAGGTCATTGATTATTATCCGAGTTAAAAAAAAAAACGTTTGACTCTATCACCGTTACACCCTACGGAAGGTTGAGTTCGAATTTCTAGAAAATTGCCAGACAAAATGGCTGCCGTTTGTACGATTTTGATGAAGCTTAAAATACATGTTTATAACCTAAAGAGTTTGATTCTTTTCGATATTTGCACATATCAAATTGTAACTTGATGAATTATAGCCTTTGATTGTAGGATAAATCACTTTCGGTATTGCTTGTTCTCTATCCATCTCTCGAAATGAGGTCGTAGCCTTCCTGGCAGTGCCAGCTTACAATCTTTATATTGCGCTAATGTAAAATATATAAAACATATTTCTTTTTCATGCACCAAATAATGTATTCGTATTAATACGCTTTAATGATTGTAGAATCTTCTTCATTGAAACCTATTCGTCGATTGTATAAGCAAGTAAGCCGCTGAGTCAAGAATTTTATAGGTTTGTTTTTCATCATACATATATTAGTAGATTTTATGCTGTGTCACCGGCTTTTCAAACTGTTAATGAGTCACATGTATTTATGCTTTGTCAAAGAATACGTGATGTTCCTTGTAGTTTAGATAGCGTCTGTCATCCATTCAAATGGATGGGAGGAGAAATGCATGATACATGAATATCGTAGCCAATCTGAAAATGAATTGAAATGGGGTTTAACGTCTTACTGTTCTGCTCCAACAGTGATAATGAAGACAGACATACGCCATATAATTTGTGCTATATGGAAAATCTTGCCCGGGCAGAGGCAATTTGGCTTACTGTTATATCAAATTCGGGAGGTACCCGTCATGCCGCCGACCCGTTATGCCGCCGTGAGGGTTAGGGTACCCCAACCCTATACAATAAGGGGCGGCGGTATAGCGGACGGCGACACAATGAAACGCTCTTATCAAATTCCACCAATGTTTACACGGGAACGACTAGACGACTGTCCTTGCCAGGCCATCCACCCTGCACCACTGACAAGGGAAGCCACACCGGAAATTCCGTTGCTTATAAAAGCGAGGTCTTTAACTGAATTGTTTAATACACAAAATGGTTGTTTTGGTGTAATACAAATGATTATGCATAATATATCTTATTTCTATTTTATTAAAGAAGATTAAACAGTATTTAGTTTCTAATTTCGTTTTTATATTCACTAAATATTTTATTATGCACAATAATATAATTAAGAAAACCAACAATCTGTAAAATCCTTAAAAGCATATTAAGTGCATGCATTCTATAGCTATCCTGCTTTATATGTTTAACGGGTCGTTGATATCAAGGTCGTTCGCCCTCTTTTTTATATTGAGCTATTGGGGATGAATAAACATACAGCAGTGCATCATACCACTTGGACGTCGATTGATTACAGTCATCTGACAAGTGCATACAAGACAGCAAGTAGGGCGTCACCAGACAACTTTTGATTTTTGAAATATAAGACCAGATTTACCGATAAATTATTCATATTGTTCATGATGAGGATCTTTCCTGTTTTGTGTTTTTGCTTGGTTGTTTATGTGAAGAAAGGTAAGCCAGTCATTCTCTTAGTCTTACCCAAGCTAATTTTATGAAGGGGCGATGTTGAACGCATCTTTCATTGACGGATATATTATCCACATCTCTAATTATTTTATGGCCGAATTATTTCCAACAGTTATTTAATCTTCACCACTTCAAAAAGATAGTTTCACAGGTTTAGGTTTAAAACATATTCATTATATGTGATCTTTTTGGTAAGAAATAGATTTACTTTTGGCCTGATTTCAATACAAGGAATTTATTTCCATTAGTTAATGTGTCGATATCAGATTACCGGTATTTCATTTGTATTATGTATAGGATATAACCTGCCCAATGGTTCTCTATCATATTAATCCGAGGGAGATTAGGTTTGTATCCAACATAATACAACGCCATTTCACCCTTAAATTTAATGGACCTTCCATTAGAAGGCAACAATAATTGGATTATTGCTCAATAGTTTCCACCAAATAGCGAAAATTACCGAAGTAATCACGTGCATGTTTTTGTTTATACGCCGCCATTTTGGCATATTGAATTGAAAGCAAAAAGAAAATGTATAATCAACCCCTTTTAGCCAACATATTGACAACGTGAATGCAAATATCGATGAGGATCTATCCAAAGCCCAAATAAATTTTGGATCAAAAGGCATTCTTTTCCGATAATTCTGACAGTGAACCCTGATTAAAGGTTTTCGGTAGGTTCAGAGAAGGATTTGACCGAGTGTTTTAAGTGGACTGTACCCAAAAATACGTTTAAGTCTAGGAGTGTGTGGAGAAATAATCGAAACCGAAAGAAAATTCTGAAAGATATCTTAGACATGGAGTATGGATAACCGATTTAAATATGCCGATAAGTACACCGTCTATTTCGGTCCTGAATGCTACAAACTGTACCATAGCAATTTTTAATTGTCAAAGGAATAAAAAAATTAATTCTGTGTTCTTTGTAATAGTTCGATCAACTACGTCATGAGCCGAATATATCGACCTTGGATGACGTCATTAGAGGTTGATATGTCACTCTCTCCACCCCACCCCCCTTTTAGGTTGGTTACGTTGAAATGGGCTGGAAATTGCATGTTTAATTATCTCTACTTCCAGCTTGTGTATCTAAGTTTCTGGGTAAGAGTTTGCCACATGTTGCTCCATCTGTGGCAGAAAGCGTTCTACCCATCGAACATTTCGGAAAAAGTTAGAGCCGGTCTAGGAGACGAGAATTAACATTAACGTCAATGGGGAATGAGTGATCTGCGGTCGTATATATATTAATAATGTATAGATTAGATTACAGGGCCCTGTTTCTCGATAACTTAACTAAAGAAAAAATCCAAATTTTAGTCCATACTTCAATTTTGATTGGCTAAGCAATTAAATCAATCTAATATTATCCAATCAAATTACAAAAAGATGGATTTTATCTTAGTTAAAATTTCATGAAACAGGGCCCAGTTATTGTATAGTTAATGTGTCAGTATTAGACTATGGATATATAGTTGTTCTCTCTTTGTAAGACGAGCGCCTGACAGGCAGGATACGCCGAATCGGATAAAAATTGTGACCTATAGAGTGTTCACAAAAAATTGTGGACAGACTAACGGACAGGAGCGACAACAATATACGTCTTCATGAAAATATGGGCGTATAACCAGGACGCTTTATTTGTTAAGCCAAGAAAATAATGTCGCCACGTCTGTCCATCACTCAGCATAGATAATTCACATATTTCATTATTATTATGCACATTCAGTGTCGTTATTTAATATATTAAGCCAAGCGGAACTGTGTCACCATGTTTGTAGATAAATCACATATTTCATTTCTATTATGCATATTCAGTATGGTTATTTAATATTTATTTAAAATCTAAAATATATGCACAATCATGTAGCCGAATGCTGGTGGTTGTTTACAATACGTTTTCTATTTCGTCCTTCTGAAGTAGGAGTTGCTTAAACATAGTTAATTGACAAATATTTACAGAGGCGACCACGCTGGCTCGCTAGCCTGGAGGTCAGGTGTTCGATCCCTGCATTGGCCGAGAACGTTCATTAAGATTTTCTGGCGTGGTTCCCCTTGTCAGTGATGCAGGACGGAGGGCCGGACATAGACAGCTGTCTAGTCTGGGACGAAAAACCGAAGTCCCGTGTACACATTGGCGCACGTAAAAGATCCCGTGGCAGTTGGAAGTCGATATAAGAAAAGTAGGCAATAGCGCACCAGTTATGGTGCAGTTAAGGACACGCATCCGTCTTCGTAGAAACTTGGGGGATCACGGTGGCTAAGTGGATAAGGCGCTGGTTCGCTAGCCTGCAGGTCGGGTGTTCGATCCCTGCATTGGCCGAGAAAGTTCATCTCGATTTTCCGGCATGATTTCCACTTGTCGGTGATGCAGAAGGAGGGCCTGAAAAACCGAGGTCCCGTGTACACATTGGAGTGCACGTAAAAGAACCCTTGGCAGTTGGAATTCGATATTAGAGTAGGCCGTAGCGTGGCTGCCCGGCCAAAATTTCCCTCATACCACACTGTATGGCGTATGCCTGACTTCCATTAGCCCAGATGAGGTGCATAACAGTAGGATGTTAAACCCCATTTCATTCATTCGTTCGTAGAAACTTAAAATATTCCACTCAAAGAAATACGAAATCGACAAAAATTTAAAAAAGATACCGAATTATTAATAACTAATTCCCCCTGTTCTTAAGAATCTCATAAATCTGGAATCAACAAATACATATAAAATAAAAACCAAGTACGAACAATCCAAACCATAAGACAGAATTCGAGTCCTAAAAACGTAATAGGCAAAATAGTGTAAGCAAGCAAAATAGTGTAATCAGCAAATGGACTTCCCATTCGTGTACAAAATACACGACAAGCAGTGGTAACAGGTGTCAGGGAGAGTAAGCTCACCCTGCCTGGCGCCACACCTGCCATAGCTGCATCCAAACTGTTAAGCGAAATGTCAGTAAAATAGCGTGATTGGCCGATGAACTATCGGTATGCAAATGCACGCGATGTACTGTTTTAACGATGTAATAGACATTATCAGGGATATGGTAATAGTATACGTGTCAATTTAAAAATATATCTAGAATAATAGCCGAGAGAGACACTTTATATTTACCAATCAAATCAATATGACGGCCATAAAACTCGGTCTACTTAAAAAATCAGAATAAAAGGAACAAGCTCTCACGTAACGGATAACCTAAGACACAAACACTCCATAAGCTGGTGATATTGGAATGTTACTACCAATAAATGGAAAGTTAACAATCGGAAAGGCAAAGTCATCCCGTTTATCTTACAATTTAACACTCAGTTTATGGCATTTGTCAAAATCGAGACGAAGATCCAAGTAGGAAGCGTAATTGTCACTGTCAGTGGTATTTTTAATTTCGAGCTCATCAGGATATATGAATTCTACATAATCACTAAATTTGGGATTATTAAGGACTAAAACGTCATCGATATATCGATAAGTGAAATTAAAAAATCTGACTGATCGTTTATTTGTTTTTACGAGCATCTGTATGTACTCGGCTTCGTAAGAATAGAGAAACAGATCAGCAATCAAAGGTGTACAGTTAGTGCCCATTGGGATGCCAACCACTTGATGATATATTTCCCCTCCAAATGCAACCCACTTCAAATCGAAGATAATATAAAATACATTGAATGTCGTACTGAACTTTTTTTCTAAATCATTTATCCAATCCAGTACCCTTCCAAATCAGATATTATATTTTTTTCCTACTTTTACTATAACGGTCAGCGGAAACTCCAGATAACCCACATTAAACGTAGACTCAAAAGCTCGGATCTGTAGGGTCACAAATACCTAAGACATACTGCTGACAGCCCCGCATGTCTCTGCGGTCACATATTTGAAGATCCCTATCCGGAATTTATGCTCTGAAAAAATTGTTTTGTAGCCTTGTTGCTAGCAAGTGTGTATCGGGAAACTTAGCTACCACTTTCCATTTCTGTTTCAAGAGTTTTGTATTTTGACCTAGTCCCACCACCACCACCTATAGCACGTCAGCAGCGAGCCAGTGTCTTGCCCACTTAGCCATATTCTCACGGAGAATACCAATATTGATTGAAATGGGCCAGTACTGAATTCTATTTCGTGTTTTAATTTTAAATATTATGGAAAATATTGTTACAGGTGTAGCTCCTTTAATATGTAAGACCTCATCCTAAACTTAGGCTACCTGTCTACAGCTAGCTCCGCTTGAGAACAAACCCTAACCTAATGAACCGACATTTTAGTTTTAGTCGAACACTCTGAGTATGCATTTGGAAAATTTAAAATATTTTATTTCTCTTCTATTGTCATATTGAATGAAATTTAATATGTTTATTTAGCCGCTGTGAGTATGAAAGATGTCAAACCTAAACAGATCCGAACCACAAAATAGTCCTCTTATTATTCAATATGGCGGAGCCCATCAGTGATAATTTCACAGAGGCCGTTTTTTGTGACGACAATTTAAGGAGCGTTTAACCTTGTTTTGAAAAATAAACAGATTGAAACTCTAAAGATAGTTTACAGTGGTAAAGAATTATTGCAATATTACCCATAGCACATATATGTCATTTTTAGCCGAGTGTCAGAAATTGAAATTTGACTCTGTGTTTACATAAAACATGTGCTACGGGTTATTCTTTACTCTGTTGTGTATACAAAGCTGTAGTCCCGTCGCTAAGTCCCACCCACACCTCCATGGACCCGCCCCAAACTAAGCGCGTGGGCATTTTAAATGGAAGATACATAGGACATTGTTCAATTCTCGTAAGACATAGGTGTGTCAAGGCCATTGAGTTACTAGTCTTCGTTTGAATAGATACCGTTTGCTTAACATGGGATTTGTTAAAACGAGTATTTATAAAGATTGTGCTTTGTCACTGGCTTTTCAAATCATAATAATGTGTCACTGTATTTTTACTTTGTCACAGACAAGAATATTAGTCAAAATTGTTTTTTTACGTCAAGGTTAAACAGGGCCCCTCATCGAATTGACCTTGGACTTTTATTGGACACGAAGTAAAAATGAATTGGAAGGTGTTTAACGTCCTACTGTTCTGGGACACGAAGTAGGTTGTTGGTAATTGAAACGAGTGGACGTGTTTTGGAGAGAGAGACTTTAGCAGGCGGAGGACCCGTGGGAAACGCATGATATTTGACACGATGTAAGATCGTCTGCGAATTCTGTGGATGGTGTTTTTTTTTGATTTCTGATTACTTTGTTCATATCTCTCAGACACTGCAGCCGTCTGCAGCATCACCGATGAACAACACAGTAAATAAAAAGACAACACACAGGCAATCCAAACTACAATTTCTATAGAATAGACTCCCTAAGACAGACAACAACAAGCTAGTAAAGTTTGACCCATATAATGCAAATGTGAACAAATCCCGAAAAAGAAATAGCTATAACCACTTTAATATCGAATAATACTGGAATGAATACCCTTTATATTATTCACACTATTATCGTGCATACAAAAACTCTTATTTACAAGGGGGAGGGGGCTAGTGGTCTAGAGTGCCGCGCTTCGACCGCTAGCTGGCCGGCGACATCTGGTGTGATCGTATGTGGCATGGAGATAGCGGCGCCTTCTCAACCTCCGGTTTCCTCCCACTGCTAAAGACCCCTACGCGCAAGCGTGAACAGTCCATATGCTGATTACACTATTTTGCCATATTACACTATTCTGCCTATACCGTTTTTTTAGGACTTCGAATTTTGTCTGATGCTTTGGATTGTTCGTACTTGGTTTTATTTTATTTTTATTGAAATAAAATTAAACCATATGTTAGTCCCGAAATAACCTAGTTGTGTTGAGTTGGCGTTAAACTCCATTTCTCTCTCTCTCTAACTCTTTCTCTCTTATTTAAAATGCAGAAATTCAATTAACAACGGTTGAAATCTGCGTTGGACAAATAGACATTACTTATGAAGGAGCGGTCTTTATGTGAAGTTGGCTTAACGCAAAAAACAAACATAAATGAAGAGGGACATCCACTTGTCAATATTATAGTTGTCGGCTAATACAAACGTTCAACATTGTGGGTTTTCTCCGGGTCCTCCGGGTCCCCCCACTACTAAACCCCCTACGTGCAAGCGAATTATTGAAATTAAATTAAACCATACGTTAGTCCCGAAATGACCAAGTTTGTGTCGATTGGATGTTAAACCCCATTTTTCTCTCTCTCTAATACAAACGATTATATCTAGACGGAGATAAATCCACAAGTCAATCCATTTTCTTACTGGTTGTCTTTTTTATATTACAAACTAGCTCATTTTGGGACTAACGTATTGTTTTCCATTTTTATTTCAATAATTCGCTTGCGCGTAGGGGTTTTTAGAAGTGGGAGGAAACCGTATTGCCCGGAGGAAACCTGTTATCTCCATGTCACATACGCTCACACTAGGGCTCGAAACCACAACCGCAAGCCAGAGGTTATCGGCCAGTTAGAGGTCAAAGTGCGGCACTCTAGACCACTAGGCCATCCCTACCCTCCGGTAAACCACCATGAATTGCTACCTCTTTAATTTCTAGTGCAAGTGTAAAGGAACTGTGCTTTTCGGATTTATTTATTAAACTTGTCTCTTTTTTGTTGAAGTGCTAAATAATTGTGATTGCGTTTTTAGACCAATGTTAATCTAATTAAATTTAAATCTTTATTTCGTTTCGTGTTTATTTATCATGATGATTTTCTTAACCGAGTTTGGCGCCCTATAAAAATGGGAGTGTAAAACGAAACGAAAGGGAAACAGAATTGAATCAGATTGCAACGATGCTTCTTAAAGAAACATCGTTTTATCAAAATACCAGACCATAAAGTGGGGGGAAACCGTAGTGCCCGGAGTGGACGTTAAACCCTATTTCTCTCTCTCTCTCTCTCTCTCTCTCTCTCTCTCTCTCTGTGGTGGTTTACCAACCCGTAGGTGCCAGGTTCGAGTAAGTTTTCGAAGAGGTGAAAATGGCGCTGTCCTTCATAGCATAATGTATGTCCATCAATAGTATCCCAATCGTTGCAGAAAGATATGACGTGACAAATAAATGAATACATGATACAGTTCATAAAATAATAATATATTATCACAGTTTGTTAGTTGTTTCTTTCATTTTTAAGCAGGGGTGGGTTGAGAGATTGAAGTATCGTAGATTTGGTAAAATATAGTTGCTGGGCTCCATATGGATTGGAGAGGTTTGCCATTTTGGTTGAATCATTGTAACTTTTATTTAACACGTATATCCAACGATTACAAATCAAATTTAGACATGATTTACATTAACGTACCGACAAGCTATTTTTTACATGCCTTGCAATGATACAAGTTAACACTAGTATATTAGTATATCAATACATGATTTTGCACATAATTCTTATGATAACCCTTTTGATGCAGCGTGTACAATAAAGTTAGTTGAATCCTTTTACCTTTTTTTTAACACATATATCAAACGAGTACAAATAACATTTAGATATGATTTATTTTAACGCGCCGACAAGCTATTATTTACAGGCCTTGCAATGATACAAGCTAACACTAGTTCGTCAATACACGATTTTGCACATAATTCATATGATAACCCTTTTGATACACGGGGGCTTATCACTCGGTAAACAAAGTCCAGAGAGATAAGAGATACTGGTTCAGGGTTCTTTATTAAAAAGGTCAAACATTATGTTTACAAAACTACGTTTGGTGTTGACATATTTGCATAAGAATGCATTTTATTGAATACGCCTGTCATGCTTAAATCGCTTCCAATAGATCACGTCTAATGATGGTGTGAATACTTACGAAATAGTATCGTTTTGTACGCCCAAAGTAACGACTTAAATCTTGTATTTGACCGACCTCTGAGGTATTATATAAGACGAATGCTGCGCACTTGCCTCCATCGCATGCATACGCTCGGCAAATCTCGACAGATTCCGGTACCCTACATCAAATCTCGGCTGTATGACAGTACCTGATATGTACCTACGCCCATACATTTGCGATGCGATTACCGGTTTACTTTAAACGGGAAAACGTGTGGCTTTTACCAAAAAATTCCCAAATTGCGTATTTTGTAGAATGTATATACTATAACAGTGAGGTCCGTCAGATATTACAAGAGACTGGAATGTTCTTCAATTCTTTAATACTGGAAACTTATAATAATAATTATCTACATACACTTTACAGGACTGCGGATAACCGACAAGTACCTAATGCTACTAAGTCGGATAGACCTGAAAGACTGACGTATCAAGTACAGTGACATATATTTATATGGAAGTACTTCTAATCACTTGGTTAGATCAAGTGTTGACATAAATAAGCATTGATGTAATAATGTACAATATAAGAAATAAAACAATGGTAATAAAACAATTAATAGATTAATCATACGATTGGCATGTTCATCAGACAGGCCATATTATCAGTTACTTTCTACCTGTAACAGTTTTATAAACAATAAGGGATTATAATAAATTAACATGTCATTAGAATTACGTAACATTTCACCTTTGGCTATAGTCACCTTTGAATAGCAAACACACACAATGTTTTGAAGAAATAGAATAATTATTGTTCTTGGATTCACATGAATACAGAATTTAATTTGATGACTTTCCTTTTTAAAATTAAAGTATTATCTGAAATATTCTAGATTTATTCGAACATAGAACTTCTATAACCAGCAGGGTTATAATACCTAAATGACCAGAGACATTGTCTCAAGGCTGCTGGTTTGATCAAATTCCCTGGTAATTCAACAAACCCAATGTCAAACGTGACGTTTGTTGATATAATACACTCTTCACAGAAATCTCAAGTCGGAACCTTTAAAATAGTTCAAATAAGGCGGAAATAGTCATACCAGCCAAGACTACACCCTCTCAAACTCTCCACAACCCCTTTCCGGACAGACCGGAGTCGTACTCCTTACTCGCATTTATAACCTTCAATTTGTTATTGACAGCAAAGATTGGGTGTTACTATCAAAGTACTTTATACCCTTCAACTTGTTAATGGTAGACTTAGAGTGGGTATTATTGTTACTGATAATACATAGGCTGGGTGTTATTACCACTATACTTAAGATCCTTTGAGTGGGCATTATTGTTACTGATAATAAATAGGATGCGTATTATTACCACTATACTTTATACCCTTCAAGGGGGCTTGGGTGGTCTAGAGTGCCGCACTTAGACCTCTAGCTGGTTGGTCACCTGTGGCTTGCGGATGTGGTTTCGATTCCTGGTGTGAGCGTATGTGGCATGGAGAAAGGGGCGCCTTCTCAACCTCGTGCGTTTCCTCCGGATACTCCAGTTTCCTCCCACTGCTAAAGACCCCTACGCACAAGCGAATTAATGAAATAAAATTAAACCATATGTTAGTCCCGAAATGACCTAGGTTGTGTAGAGTGGACGTTAAACTCCATTTCTTTCTCTTTCTATACCCTTTAACTTGTTATTGGTAATGCATACCACCCATCTTGTTGATAATAAATAGACCGGGTTTATTACCACCGTATTTTATATCCTTCCTTTAATTTGTTATTAATAGATATAGACCAGGTGTTATTACCAATATACTTTATACCCTTCAACTTGTTATTGGTAATGCATAAACCGGGTGTTATTACCACCCTACTTTATACCACCTTGATAATAAAGAGACCGGGTTTATTACGATCGTATTTTATATCCTTCCTTCAACTTAATAGATATACAACCTATTAGATATAGACTGGGTGTTATTACTAATAACTTTATACCCTTTATTAATAACAAGTAGACCGGGTGGTATTACCATCATACTTTATACCTGTCTATATGTTATTGTGTGACACGGTCTGGGTGTTATTACCACCATCCTTTATTCCTCCAATTTGTTATTGATAATAAATAGACCCGGTGTTATTACCACCACCCTTTATTCCTTAAATTTGCTATTGATAATAAATAGACCGGGGTTTACCAGCCTTTTAATAATACCACTTGCTGTTGATAATAAATAGACAAGGTGTTATCAACACCATACTTTATACAACCCTTCTTTTTGTTGATAGCATCTTACAGTCCCCCATGTGTTGTTGACATTTGCAAGTTTAGTTCGGTACACATAACGCCTTTCATTAAATTTTTAATTCAGGTATCTGCTTTCCAAATGGCGCCCCTGTATCAACATGTTTAATGTTATATCCGCACCATGGAGCATCTTTCCCCCAAACAACAGATACACCTTTCACTATCACTGTTGATAAAACTACCTACCAGCCTTCTGAAGAAATTACAAGTAAGATACAAATATTATAACTAATATTAATTAAACTATCAGCCTGATGGTGAACTTAAAGTAAGTTACACCTTTTATAACTATTGTTAATCAAACTATCAGCCTGGTGGTGGACTTGAAGTAAGATACACCTTTTATAACTATTGTTAATCAAACTAACTATCAGCCTGGTGGTGAACTCAACAGTAAGATAACTATTGTTAATCAAACTACCAGTCTGGTGGTGGACTTAAAGTAAGATACACCTTTTATAGCTATTGTTAATCAAACTAACTATCAGCCTGGTGGTGAACTCAACAGTAAGATAACTATTGTAAATCAAAGTAACTATCATCATCATGATGAGCTTACAATACACATGTTACTTTAACTCTTATTCTAAAGGTGGAATTGGGCGTTAGACCCTAGTAACGAACGGGCGAACTGTCAACCTTCTGATGAACTTACAAGATACAAATTTCACAATAACTTATATTCACACTTACTATCAGTCTCTTGATAAATTTTAGAAGTAAGATACACATTTTACTAGAACTGTTAATCAAACTAGCTATCAGCCCTGTGCATAAACTGACAAGTAAGTTACTTATTGAAATCAAATCTCTATTTGAAATTAATATGTGTGTCTGTCGCTTTGCAATAATAAAGTTTGGTTTTCGATGGTGTTTTTGATAATCTGCATCCGGGCCATATTTAGAGATAATTCTGGAAAACAGTTTTCCCAATTGTTCTTTGGTAGCTTATGGGTCTATCTGATTAAATTATATTCGTTCGTTTCTGGAGTTTAACGCCCACTTCCACCAGATGGCCTCCATTACATTTGATTAGCCAATCAGCTTTGGTGTTCAGTGCACCCACGGTACGTCAAGAACTCCCCGCAACAGACAGTTCAATTGGTTAATCCCTCGCATTAACCAGAACGTGGGTTAGTTATATAACACTCTTCAAGATCCTAGTACAGCAAAGATAAGTAAAACATTAATTTTGATTGGGTACCTGTGTTTTACGGGTTTTTTTTATTTTTAGTTACGATTGGGTCGACAAATAATACAGAGTTTAAAGGGATAGAGATGAAAGTTCACAGGGAAGGCAATCTAGAAGTTCCTGAAGGACAATTTACAGAGTTTGATGAAAATAAACTGAAAACCGATAACTGTTTTGGTGGTGAAATGGTATAACAGTTTATTCTTACAATCGACGAAAATTTGTCTGAAAGAATACATTAAATGAAACTAAATCTCTATTCTCTGGAACCTAAAATTTATGAAAATTGGTCACATATCACATTTTATTAAAAAAAAATTAAAACCCCCCCCCCCCCCCCCCAACGTTATTGTAATTTCTAATCAGTTAAAATACGTGAGCATTACAAATCGTATCCCAGTCGCTCTGATTATTTCAGTCCACATTTGAAGTATTGTTTGGCATTTTACTTACCCAGTGACATTTTGCCCAATCACATGTGGCACTCAAGAGCATAGAGTAATTGTCCTTGCCGACTGATTTAAAAATGTTCATTGTGTCTTAAACGGTGAATATTAGGACTAATGAATCGTGCCTGGTTAATAATTAGCAATAACTTTAGCCCTTTAAATGAATTGTGTTCATTAGTAAACCACATGTATACGATTCAATTCGTTTTATATTTACAGAATATGATAACGCATAATAACAGCAACGCCGTGACGTCATTGACCATAAAATGGCAGGCACCAAGTGAAAATATAGGAGCTATTCAGTTCACGTATGTATGCTGAGGTTTTAAATGTCATTATCTTTAAAAAGTATTCACTAGAATGTATATTAAGGTAAAAGCAATATTAGCATAATACAAAACATAAAATTGACATGTTGTTGCATATTGATGAATCCTAGAATCTATAACAAATCTATGCCAATAACGTTTTTAGGACTTCGAATTCGGTCTTATGGTTTGGATTGTTCGTACATGGTTTTTATTACATTAATATTTTTCTTTACAGGGCAACAATTCTTGAGAGCTTTGATGTATTTTGGTATAATGTTAATACTGTTGTTCAACCTGCTTCTACCGTTACTATTGTTAATCCTAATTACCAGGTGGGTTAAAAATACTTGGCATTAATAATATTGTAATAAGGCGGCATTCGTTTAGGTTGTGCGAAAATTTCATTTATAACTGGAGTGAAGATTTGGGTGTTGATTTTAGAAGCTAAAAAATTAGTTATACACTATTTCGCCTATAACGTTTATAGGACTTCGAATAATATCTTATGGTTTGGATTGTTCGTACTTGTTTTTTATTTTTTTTTATAAGAATGGTACCTATATATGTATACTCAATTGTTACAGTTTGCCCTCCATTTTTCCCGCTTTTTCTTTTCTATAAATAGTCAGCACACGATGTCTCGTATGATAATATATCAAATTAGGGCGGACGTTTAAATGTATGTTTTTTTGGATGCCGAGCCTGTCAAAAAGATAATCTCGCGCTGGGATCTGCAAAAAGCAAAAATCACTTATCCTTGTTGACCGGGGAAACTCCTTGGGAGCTCTTAAACAGTAGGAATCGAAGTACGAGTAGGCCGTGGTGCCGCTTTCCGGTCCCATTTCCCCCATATTTTTTATATCGAAGTCGGTGCAGAAAAGTAGGACCTAAAACCCAATTTCTATTCATAATGCGTGATATAAATTGAATTAACTTGTAAATAGGTATATCTACCAGAAAATAAATCGAGTCTAAGTACATGACAGCTTTTGAGCGGCACACAAGTATACTGAATTATATAATAAACCTCTCTAGTAGTATGAAAGAGTAAAGAATGTAATCGTAACAAAACTTATATTATATGAATGAAAAATCACATACTTCAGGATGAACTATGAAAACTACAATATACTGATAAGGTTATTGTTAGTCGTTTGCGACCGTAACATTCTAAAATCTAAAGATACCTTACTCCTTGCGTTAATGGATTATATATAACTAACAATAGGATCATAGTATTTAGGTGCTTATTATCTCTCGGGTCCAGTTTGAAGGAATACATATATTTGCATAAATACATAAATAAAAAATACGACCCGGTAAAGAAAAAACACACACTTTACTTCATAGATTAAAACATAATAATATTATATGAGCTACCTGTTTGTACTCGATAGGCGTTTCAGATATGAATGATGCTTACAAAAATTAAATATTTACCATATATACTTATATATATCTAAACTGTATATTAGAATATCTGTGTACAAATAAGTTTATATTGACACATATTTATTTATTAATTGTGTATTGTATTATAAATAATGTACTTTGAGTCGGAATAACTATATAATAATATATATTCGTAGTATAGTAGATTTCCATGACAATGGATTATAAATGCTATCAGGTAACGTACAACAAAAGGTTATATGGTGTTTTATACATAATATTTATCTATATTTACACATTCATTGTATTATATTATGATTTTCGGATAATATTGCACGCTTACACAACATCGGAATATTTTTACAGCTTCCTTCTATAGCAGAAAATTTTACATCTATAAACTTCAGTAACTGCGGTCAAACTAAGGGCTGTTTTTACCACCCGAGTACCTGTAAGGGGGATGACTGTGTAGCAGCTGTAACTTATATGGAGAATGATAATGACACTTATACTATTGAATTAATTGGAGATGCAACTAACGGTGCTGGTTATATTGCTGCTGGGCTGTCGAAAGATAAAGCTATGGTATGTATTGTGGTTTACACGTGCATTGTTACTGATCCGGAGATCTGAGTTGTGGTGGTTCGGTGAATAAAGCTCTGGTTCCTTGGTTTCTCCTTCCATCGTTCTGGACGGGATATTCCAGCGTGTTTCACCACTCTCAATGGTACAGGCCAGAGAGAGATAGAGGGAGAGAGGGGGGGGTAAAGTATACTCGACCCAAACTGAGTCATTTTGGGAGTAACATATAATTCAACTTTATCAATGGGAGGAAACCGGAGGACGCGGAAATAACCCTTGATGTTGAATAGGCGACCCTACTACTTGCCATGTACAGACGTTATTCTGCCTAGTCTTTTGTGTTAAATTAGACGGATGTTATGTTATCCACTCGTTTTGGTTACTTTGTCCTAAAAAAAAATATATATACTTTAATATTATCAGGGAGAAGATTTGGTATTCTTCTGTTCAGTTGGCAATGATACAGCTGGTGTGAAACTGGGCTATAATCCTGCTCGGCGTTCACAACTTGACTATACAGTAAGTATCAAATTACCAAGAAAAAAAGAAGCAAAGTGCTAGATGTACATCTGTGAAGGGTCTTTAACTGCAATAGTTCATTTTAGGAAAGCCGCGGTGGCTTATTGAGTAAGGCACTGGTTCACTTCCCACGTTGGTCGAAAAAGATCCTCTTGCATTATAAGCGTGGGTTGCCCTTGACACAGGGCCTGACGAGGATAAAGTCTCGTCGTTGGCGTTCACGTAAAAGTACCCTTGACTGTTGGAATTCGATATAAGAGTAGGCAGTAGCTGCATCTACTAAGGCCAAATATTCCCATATAGCACACGGTGTGGCGTATGGCCATTTTCATTTTCCAACTCGGCGCAGAAAAGTAGGGCGTGAACCCCCAGTTCTTTTCATTTTAGATACAGTTGACAGATTGTGAATAGCTTATATTTAAATAATTTAATCAATATTGATTAAAGAAGAGAGAGAGAGAGAGATGGGGTTTAACGTCCACTCGAAACAGACTAGGTCATTTCTGTACTAACATAATATGGGGGTTTTTTTATTTCAATAATTCGCTTGCGCGTATGGGTCTTCTTTAGCAGTGGGAAGAACCAAGAGGACCCGAATAAAACCCACGAGGCTGGGCAGGCGACCCTACTCCTTGTCACGTACAACCGGGGATTTGAAGCCCCGTGATTAAAGGAACAACATTCAACACTAAATAAACACGCATGTATTTGTGCATACCCATTCCCAATATTTGCATTTCACTTTTGAAGACATAACTTTGTAAATTACTGGTATTTTTTATCTTCTCTTCATCTAGTCGCTCGAAATAGGTACACATTGGCGTGCACGTACAGACCCTTGGTAGTTGGAATTCGATACAAGAGTAGGCCCTAGTGGGGTTGTCCGGGCAAAAATTATCTCATATTGCATACTGTGTGTGTGTCTTAATCAGCCCAGTTCTGAGCTGAACAGTAGAACGCTAAACCCCCATTTCATTACATTTCAAATAGGATGGGACATACATGTAGGGCCAATTAAAGTTATGGGTTAGAGTGTATTTGAAATATGACGAGTTTAGGCATGTAGCCATGTGATTTAAATGAAAGGAACTGTAGATCCGTATTGTAATCAGATTGGGTATGTTGTGCACCAATTTAGCAATTCTTAAGTATCCACCTTTTATTAGAATTGTCAAAAACAGTAAGAAATTCGGGACAATAAGTTTGTCATTATTTTACCGACAATAGCTTGAAATAAACTTGATAACATTAGCTTGCATTCGAGTCTTATCTTATAAATTATTCATTTAATAGAGAGGTTATACCAATGTGCAAACCCGTTTCGTGGATGGAAAAATCTCCTGTCGATTTACCAGAAATAAAAACACAACTCTGTACCAGGCACCAAATTTGAACTTTGACCTTTCCGAGGCATATTATCTTCAACTGGCTTGGGGTAGAACTCATGGCAGTAAGTATCATTGATTCATTTAGTATGTGTAGATGGGCGCAACGGTTGTTCTGTGAGACGGCTCAGTTTCGAGTCCGTAATGGCCGACATTGTTCTAGGCAAACGGTTTGGACGACCGAGGCCCCGACCATAGATTAGCATGCGTGTACATGAACCATTGGAATTCTAAATTTGAGTAGGCTGTAGCCTGTCTGTACGGACGACCCCCACGCACTTTACAACCCCATTTCAGTACTTTTAATCTGATAAATAGGAGCCATAGAAAATTGGCGGACATAAGTGGCGATACTATATGTATAATTTTAGAGTGGCACTGAGTTTAAAAATAGCATTTAGACCGACCGCTTACCCTCACCCCCACCCTTTCATTATTGAATGAGCGTTTATGAAAGATCAATGGCTAAAGACAGGGTCACACTCGTGGACTACCTCTGTACGTTACAACTTTCGCTCTAGACGCAGTTGGTATTGACGTCGGCCACATCCTACATCAATAAGACGGGTTCCTTACTCCAGGATTTGTAACAAAATAATAAAGAAATTAGTAACCTATACAAAAAGGACCGTGCTGTACAATCTTAAGATAAACAACTCACACCATTTTTGTCATTTTATTTAGATACCGGAGAGGGGGCGCGTCACAGTGATGCTCCAGTTGTCACCGACGATTTAGTCTCCCTGAATGACACTAATTTACTCACAGTAGCAGTTACAGAAGGCGAACCAATATCTGGTGGCCAAACACTACGATGTATTCAGTTGACCACTATCATTTCTCTACTGCTTGTAACAGGTCAATAAGAGAGGAAAAAAACCGTATTAAAATTTTATGATGTACATTCTAGCTTACCGCATTAAATGCCCCCCCCCCCCCCATTTTAGAAATCTGTGCTTTCCATGAACGATATATATTAAATATAGATTTTGATAATATAATGTAATGCTATAGTTATGGTATAATATATACATGTGCGTATAATGTGTTACGTGGAAATCTATATAACTATTTAAGTAATTATTTGTTACGTGGTATTATGTATAACTATTTAAACATACATTATGTAGAGCTAAATCTGTCTTTTGCAGGTCTTTCTGTAGAGCCGACCAGGTTTCTAAATTATTAATTAGACATTAATTAACTTATCTAGGCCACAATCAATCGAAGGCATCGAGTTTCTCCGATATTAAATAGATTATTACTGTTCAGACATATTTTAATTTAAGCTAAAAATGGGGGAGCGAGACTTAGTTTCAATCAACCAGTACGATGGTTGAAATTTTTGCATACGTCTTGCCAAAACTTCAAAAGGCAATATCGTCGCTCGCAATAAGAGTAATTTGAATGAAATATTTAAATTATTCATTTTACAATATCTATTTTCGAACTATTATAGTAAGAATGGCTAGCTCTTTGACTAAATTCTACATAATGTATCTTTAAGTAATTATTTGTTACCCGAAATATTAAAGAACTATTTAAGTATTTGTTTGTTACTTGGCATACTTGGGACGATTTAAGCAATTGTTTGTTACGTGGAGTACTATATACCTTTTCACGATCCCCCCATCACTCCAATTCGTTGGTTTCGTAAGGTCGATGATACGTTTGTGGTGCTTGATAAAAATGATGAACCTATGTCCCTGCTAAAACACCTGAACGAACAACATCCAAGAATTAAATTTGCTATTGAAACAGAAAAGGAAGAGACCCTGCCATTCTTAGATGTACAAGTGATTAAAGTCAATAATCAAATGAAATCTAAAATATACCGCAAACCGTCCCACGCAGACCAATATATTAATTACAACTTTAGATATCCCCATTATATCAAATTAAAATACAGATGTGACGTCATCCTTTGATGTTGGCGTACCATTATTTCCAATAACGTACGGGCATCTTGTCAATAGTACATTATCTGATTTCATTGAAATGTACGTGCGAGATATTGTCTGTATTTTAAGTAGTTTAATGCTCTCCAGCTATCGCCTCGTGCAGTATTAATATATTACTTAATGTCTCGCTGTCGACCATTAAACCACACAGAACCCTTATATCTACCCTATAATCCAGGGCAATGAACATTTGTGAACCTGAATTCTCGCAGGAAGAATTGTACCATTTACGCCATGTGTTTTGTAACTTGAATTATTACCCTCCCTTACTTGTGGATAAGCAGATTAATCAAACAATAAAAAACTACTAGGAATGATCATCAAAAACCAGAAAGATCCCTCATTAGCATGACCTTGCCCTTTTATGGTAGTCTAACGTACAAGGTGAGCAATCTACTCAAGAATCGTACATCGACACTACATTCTCGGCCCCCACCACCCTTAAACATATACTGAAAGCCAATGGCAAGCTACAACCAATTATCCCGATTAAACCCAAAGGAGTCGTCTATCAAGTGACTTGTTCCTGTGATCTATCTTAAATTAGTGAAACGAAGCGTCCAATTGACAATAACAGAACCATCCCCATTCCATTAATAAGTTTTCCATATTATAGATTCACCCCACCTGTCCCTTATATTTTTAGACCACTTTTGTTTCTTGTTTTCTTAGTTCATATTGTGTATTGTTATAGTTGTACTTATATAATTCATATCTTATTTAATTTCACTACCTGTGCCTTATCAGCTTACCACTGTCTATACAATGTACATGTCACCCATTTGAAGGGCTTCATAACTAATAATACCCCCTACTTATGCAGTATCAGTGCTCTTTAGTAGCTAATTACTTTATGTTTGTTGTTTTTGTTACTATTCTTTACACCACAGATTATTGCTATCGCTGTTATTCCTAATCCATGTATATTGACCTCAAGTTTACTCAATTGTATTATCTACGATATCACCTTAGGTGGAAGTGGACGTTCAAGTCCAAGAGAAGAAGAATAAGAACTAAATTGTATCAACTCATAAAGTGTAGATAATTTAATGAAATCAACCTGTCCATAATATCATATAATGTATTGGACGTTAAATATTAAATAAACAACAACAACTAAATTGTCTTTGTGCTTGATAACGATAAGAGAATACTTGTTAAAACGCACCCCATAAAAATGAGTTCTATTAACTATTTAGGCAATTTTTTGTTACATGGGTTTCCCACCACAAATCCCATTCTTAAGTTATATTTCTTAATTCATGGCACATTTCTCTATCAAATGCAACTGAAGTGGAACTTGAACCTTCCGTATTGAATAAACCAATTTTTTGGTTTCTGTGGTGTCCTAACCAAACCATACATTACTAGCACCCCAAACCTTCCATGTTGGAAAAAAATCTAGCTCCTGGACTAATTGTTTGATACGTAATATGCTTGGGACTAATTAAGCAAGTCTTTGTTACGTGATATACTTATGACTAATTAATTAATTGTTTGTTGCGTGATATACTTGGACTAATAAAGTAATTGTTTGTTACGTGATATACTTGGACTAATGAAATTGGAGTTGAAAGGCCCATGTTGAAAAAAATCTAGCCCAATAACACGATTGTTGTAACTGAATAATGTGTCCCAATCATTATTCTGGTAAAAAAAATTGTACTATTTTACAATATTCCAATTAATTGATGATACAAATTTCATCCTAACACACCCGCCAAATTTAACTACATGGTTTGAAAAGCTTTACGTAAACCTTTTCATTTGTAACTTTGATTTTAAAATATTTTCGAGCGCCCTTGACAAGTAAAATAAGATGTAATGGATAATTTACACAACAGGTAGGACACTTAACCTTCTAGTAATTAGAATAAGGCTATTTTGTTTGGACCTGTCAAATCAGCGAGAGTCTTATTGTCCTTTAATGGAACGTCAGCTCCGACCAGGTCAAACATATAATGATATAAACGGGACAGCTTAAGCTCAAAATTATCACAATATAAATATAATACATTTATACACATACGTACAATCAAAAGCAATATCACAATTTCATTAATGCATATAAATGTTTAAGAGGTTTAACGAAAAATTTACATATGTATGCAATAAAACTGTATAATAAAACCATGTCTCCTTTTAAAATGTAATGTATCTTTCAAAACACGGGTTAGAAAAATAAATGTTAAATTGACTTACATTCAATCAAAATAAGTGAAGCTGTCAAAGAAACATGACAATGTTAACGTTCTGGTTGAGGCTCCGGTTTCGGCATAGAGATGAACATTTTTGGGTTACAAAGTTTTACAAACGCGAGATTGGAAACTTCATATTATTGAAGTGATGGGTGTTACACAGGGGTATACTATATCCTGTAGGAACAACCCTTTATCGTGTATTTACCCCCACCTCCCCCATTTCCCTACCTCTACCTCCTCAATAAATGATGAAATGTACAACATGTACTTATTGACCTTTTTCTTTAGTGATTTTACAAATAATCGTCTTATTATCCTATACATTAAATGCTGGTTGGTTCATAAATTTATTGTAATCCAAATAGGTATTTTGGCCTTTTCAGCGAATTGTGTTCTTAGCTTGGAAATATGGTTTCCACTCTATCATACGACCTGTCTTGTCACCTGGTTATAAACCAGCACGACTAGCATTTGGACATAGCGTCGTGGCCAAAAATTCGCTGGTCGGATGGGAATCGCATTCTCCTTTCCATTATGGATGGTCGAGCATGGTTATGGCGAGGTTGGATCATGGCATATACTTTAATATGACGCTGCCTTTTATGTTTAGTTAGAATTAACCTCAATGGTCAACGATACCAAAGAAAGATTGCAGAGCCACCCTTTGACAATCATCCTCTTCTGATCATACAAATCTTTATGTGCGACAACGATAGACAAACCGTGTGCAGAGCGATGCCAGGTAAAGCAGTTTCAGCTAAGGGGGCAAAACTCTAGAACGAAAGTTCGCCGATAATCGATATGATTCTTCCTTCCATCTACCTTCTAATTGGAATACGATCTCTTAAACATGCATTATGCCAGAGTTAGATCTGCCTATGGCAGGTCTTTTCTTGGGCCTGAATTAAACTTTTAAAGAGAGATAAATTAACTGATCCAAACCATAATAACCACTCGATGTCATCTTACGTGTTGGATTATAAAACGGGTTTAAATCCGATCTACTGCACAACGCTCATTGATGATTAAACTTAACGTTGGATAATCGAGACTATGTTTTTATCGTCACGACTTTGGGGGTAATGATAGCTACAAAATCGTAGCGTTATTTGTGGATACAGTCTAAGACCTCCGACGAAAGTTCAAATTGGTTCCAACGCACAGTTGTTAACACATAGCATTACAGTTTGTATCACACATAGTGAAGACCGGACCGCTAAAATAGTTACCCAACAGTTTTTCTTTTTGGTAATGCGTTATACATTTTCCAGGCGACGTGTCTTAAAACTGTTACCCGCGCACCAAGAAGTTTAACAAAACACCATCAAACAAAATAAAATCAATATTTATTCTTCAATACAAGTAATATTTGGTTGGGGATGAATACAGCAGTTGGGTAAAGTGGAATCCGGGACGTTTTGTAGACGTCTCCAACAATACAACTGTAATAGAAAACAAATATCTGAAAATCACCACAATACAATTGAAAACATATATATCTAAAAAACACACAAATACTTACAATACAAATCTCGCAATCTTTATAAATTTCGCAATCTTTAAATATCTTATAAACTCACAGTTTATAGGAGGGAAACAAGTTCAATGATTGCAGTCTATCTGTTTGGTGTGTAACGTCTGCTTCCAGTTAAGTGAGTTTATAAGATATTTAAATGTAACTCAAAATCCTCCAAAATCTTCGACATCGAAAACACGACTTATTGGTCAATTTAAATCAACATTAATGATGTAAACTTACCGGGAAAAGATGAGCTTCTGATATCCGATATTTAAGATAACATAAATCAGTTTAAATACATTCATATTACAGTATTATATGCGTTTTGTCAATTTCTAGGTCCTTAATGTTAGCGATTTAGCTCCTTTAAAGAACTTAAAAATTATAAAGATTGCAAGATTTGTATTGTAAGGATCACCTGTCCAGCCCCGTGGGGTTTCTCCGCCCCCCCCCCGCCCCGCTGCTAAAGAACCCTTCGTGTAAGCAAATTTTTAAAATAAAATTGAACTGTGTTAGTCCCAAAATGGCCTAGTTTGTGTCGAGTAGAAATGCAGTGAAACTTGATCTTTACGTAAACAAAATACATATTATTCCATCTCACATGAGAATCCAACCCCATGCAATATTTTGAATATTCCATTAGAGCCCCATATGCCTTCTGAAATGGACAGGATTGACTTACGTTCTGAAATGACAACAATATTAACTAGACTCCTGTGTAGGTATATACCAGCATTTGGTGGCACAAATGAAGATAGTGTATGGCATATCAAACATCAGTACTCCAAAGAATCGAGCAAAAGGAGCATGCTGGTAAGTAAGTCAGTGGATTTGTTTCCGCTCCTGTGAAAAAATTAATATAGTCACAATTCGAGTATCAAATAAAGCTTGATAAATTTGCAAATGATCCTATTGTGAAAATATAATCTGAAATGTCTTAGTTGTAAGAGAGGAAATGACGCTCAGAGTGCACGGAAAAAGTCATCTTCACAATGGGCACAACTACAGGGCTTTGTGCTAAACATTAAAGAATGGCATATACTAGTCCGGCAGCCGAAGCTTGGGACCCAAATTATTTGAGATAAGTTTTTTTCTGGACGGTTTTATATGGAATCGGACCCGCTGAATCTATTTTTCGCTACTGGATCACTGTCAGCCTGGAGGGTTTTGAGTAATTAGCGAATTACTAATTAAATAACTAATTAAAATCCCTGTTCGTTTAAAATGACACATACATGTCGAAATACGCCGCTGTTTGTAATGTTTTTAAATAGAATATGACCCCTTAGTCTTTTCTAGATACTAGTTCACTATCATCCAGATTGTATTTCAAATAATCTGGCGGCCGTTTACAGGGGGACCCAAATTTTTCGAGACAAGTTTTTATTCTCGACAGTTTTATATGGAATCAGACCAGCTGAATCCATTTTTCGCTACAGGATCACCGTCAGTCTGGAAGGAGGGTAAGCAAGTCGCTAATTACTAATTAAATAATTAAAGTTGTAGTTAATCCCAATGATTTACCATCCCCTTTTGCATAGGGATAATTCAGCACGAGTGATAAACATTGTGGAAATGCCCCACTTATGTCACCTATGGAGATCGATCACACGAACAGGTTGTGTCCACTTATTTGTTGGTGTGTGAGTCCAGAGACTGGAGCTTGGAGTCCAGTCTCCTACTGGTGGGACTACTAGCGGTGACCGGGGAAAACAAAATGTTCTTTTCCAATTTACGTTCGAAAAAGATCTATAATAATTGGATTATCGAAAGCTGTGCCCAGGATGATATTTTTAATCTATGTATGGTAAGTGCATGCTGCAGAGTGAACCATATCAATCTATGTGTGTGGTGCTCGTTGACTTGTATGAAATGTCATCATTTTGATGTCGAAACCAGAACAACTTCGTCCCTATGCGGTCACAATAAATGCTGTAATTTTGTGAAGCCCTCATCGCTCACTCTGCGTCAAAATGGCTGAAAATACATGTTATTTCCAAAGGGTGTATGAATGTACAAGTAACAAGGCGTGGGAAGGGTATGTTAAAGCTAAATCCAAAAGAATAGAAAACATGGCTAGATGTAGCAAAATTTATGAGGATGGGATTGAGGAAGATTTAAAGAATGAATTAGAATCAAACGATGGAAGCATATATATATATATATATATATTATGTTTTCTATTCTTTCGGATATAGCTTTAACATACTCTCCCCACGCCTTGTTACTTGTACATTCATACAGCCTTTTGAAATAACATGTATTTTCAGCCATTTCGATGCAGAGTGAGTGGTGAGGGCTTCACAAAACTACAGCATTTATTGTGACCGCATAGGGACGAGGCTGTTCTGGTTTCGGCATGAAAATGATGACATTTCTTACAAGTCACCGCCGGTAGTTCCACGAGTAGGAGACTGGACTCCAAGTTCCAGTCGCTGGACTGACACACTCACAAATAAGTGGACACACCCTCTTCGTATGATCGATCTCCATAAGTGACATAAGTGGCGCATTTCCACAATGGTTATTACTTCGTGCTGAATTATCCCTATGTTCATTGCAAAAGGGGTGGTAAATCATTGGGATTAACTATTTAATTAGTAATTAGCGACTTGCTTACCCCCCTCCAGACTGACAGGTATCATGTAGCGAAAAATGGATTCAGCGGGTCCGATTCCATATAAAACCGCTGAGAAACAAACTTATCTCGAAAAATGTGGGTTCCCCTGTTTTTTCGTAAACGGCTGCTGAATTATTTGAAATACAATTTGGCTGATAGTGAACTACTATCTAAAACAGACTCAGGGGTCCTATTCTATCAATAACATTACAAACAGCGGCGTATTTCGACTTGTATGTGTCATTTTAAACGAACAGGGATTTTAATTAGATAGTTAATTAGTAATTCGCTAATTACACAAAACCCTCCAGGCTGACAGTGATCCAGTAGCGGAAAAATGGATTCAGCGGATCCGATTCCATATAAAACCGACTAGAAAAAAACTCATCTGGAAAAAAACTTATCTCGAAAAATTTGGGTCCCCCTGATATTTCGTAAACGGCAGCGGGATTATTTGAAATACAATCTGGCTGATAGTGAACTAGTATCTAAAACAGACTCAAGGGTCCTATTCTATAAATGACATTACAAACAGCGGCGTATTTCGACTTGTACATGTCATTTTAAACGAATTGGGACCTTAATTATTTATTTAATTAGTAATTCGCTAATTACTCAAAACCCTCTAGGCTGACAGTGATCCAGTAGCAAAAAATGGATTGAGCGGGTCCGATTCCATATAAAACCGTCGAGAAAAAAACTTATTTGGGTCCCCCTGCTATTTCGTAAACGGCTGCCGGACTATACGGTGTTTTAGTACAATACTAAAGTATAAATTTGAAAATATTACCTTAGATTTTAACCAAACTGAATTGTGGTTGTTACACAATCTTCATTTTATGACAAACAATAATAAAGAAAGAGACGCTCTCTCGACACAACGCCCTCTCGACACAAACTAGGTCATTTCAATTTATTTCAAATACGTGTAGGGGTATTTAGTTAACTTGAGGACCTGGAAAAAAAACAAGTTCCTGTGAGCGTCTCTACTTCTTGTCAATTACAAGTTCACCCCCATAAATTATATGAGACAAATTAAATTTATGTTGGTGGTCAATATATGTTTTGTATTTGACAAGATGATGCAAAGTACTGTACTTCTTTCTCAGGATATCTATGACAAGATAAATGTAACCAGTAGCGACAGCGAAAATGGCACACTGTAGCACCATAAAACTATTTCAAGCACAGAAGTGACACCACCAACGTAAATGACAGCTTTAACTGGAATTATGTCCAGAAGGTTATATTGTTTTAGCTGCAATGTCTTTCATGAAACCAAAGAGTTACCAAAAGATTTTCCTGTAGATAAGACAGAGCAACAAAAGTATATGAACACAATATGGAGCATGATACTGGATCTGATTTTTTTGGTCCAGTCAGCCAACTGCGAGGAAAATGGTTGAAGAAGGTGCAGGATAAGTGCTAATAAAGAAGAAGAATACTGTTTTTGCAGGCAACACATAGCTGGCTCGAAAATGATTTTTTGTAGTGGTAAAAACTGCAAAAATATAATAGATATGACGGAGGCAGATGTACCGGATGGAAAATGGTTTAGCAGCAACCAATGTAAATATGACAAAGTAGCTAGACACAATAAAAAGAACACCACTATCAAAATTCCTGTCCGACAAGAAACGAAATTATGCAATAGTTTTAATGTGGAGTGGTCTTCAGCAAATGGTTAGGAAAGATGCTCTACGAGAAAATGACCGACCAAGAATTATCAAACATTTATACCAATCCTCTGCAACACGCGGACATTTATTCCGACACTACAGTCATTTGCATATACTTATGGTCATGAAACCATATTATCAAGGGCGGCCATTATAATTTCGATCTAGCCGAGAAATTTATGCGGCAAGGCTTTAGCTTTATTTCAATGCGAATTGGTTTATGTAAAGCTGTGTGCAGTACATTCTTTGGGTCAGTTTGTGTGTAAATTTAGGGAGCTTTAGACCAGTAACCTTTTTGTAGGCATTTGGCTAAGAAATTTGCGCAAAGAAACTCTGTAGGACAAACCATTACTGTGGTTGGAGAGTAAAGCGGGAGACATCAGTAGTGGAACCATTCTAGGGTCATGCGATAATCGACAAGCTTCTGTTCTAGAATTACCTTAATTTTCTGAAAGCTCTTAAGTTGCTATTTTTTTCAAATTTAATGTAAAGCAATGACGTGTTCGCCGATCATCTCTTGCACAATGCGGACATGACTTGCTTCGTAACCGCTTGTTTGTAGGTTTTTAATTTCTTCGCAAAGATGTTATTTGTGTGGAAGGACAACATCAGTAAACGAGCTGCGTAAAAATTGTCGTTCCATCCGAACGAATAGATACAATGCTGTCCTTAGCACCACACATGCTCCCAAACCAGCGACATTCTAGCCTACGAGTTCAGTGGTCCGGCGGTTCGAATATCACGAGAATTACCAAATTGTGATATTGGTTTGAGTAAAAGGACTCTGGCAGTTAAACAAGTGTGTTATAATATATTTGATGTTGCAATCCACGAACCACTTATCTGCACCGATAAATTAGTATGTTCACCCTTGCTGGTGTTCGGGACTGTTTTGGACCAAGATGCAATTTTAAAGTGTGGCGATCGGTCATTACAGATCGTATTTAAAGACATAGAAATGTCATATCGCCCTCATTATTCGTATAACTAGTTATTTGGAAGTATGTCGGCTACTTGGTAGCAACTAATTGGATAGAAAACATCTTGCTAATTAATGCAAGACGGAGGGCTGTCTTGTGGTTCAGATTGGACGAAAAACCAGAGGTCTCGTGTACACATTGGATCCCTTGTCAGTTGGAATTTGATATAAGAGTAGACCGTAGCGCCGCTGCCTGGGCAAAATTTTCCTCATAACACACTGTATGGCGTATACCCGTCTTCATTAGCCCAGTTTCAACTCAATTTCATTTCTTGCTAATTAAATTAATGAGTAACCTGGAAAATAACAAAAGAGCTATGCCCCTTTGCTGCAAGGGTGATACATTTTTTTTCTTATGTTTGTTCTTTTAGTTTTTGTTGGTTTAAATAAGCCGGGAACACGCTGTATCAGAAAAAAACCCTGATAAATACCGAATAAAACCACGGATTTTTTATTTCTTGATTTTAGATACATGGTTTAAGTGTACCAGGTATATCTGGATTATTATTAGTATAAACATATTCTAATACTTTGTATAACATAGGATCATGTTTAGCGATATACTGACGAGCATCTAGGTCACTTGAACACGGGCGGGATCCACCACACCTGGAAATATATTATATAAAAACAACACTTCAGATTTCATGAGAATGGCTAATTATCTAGCGCATGGGCAAAATATCGGGACACAACCACACCAATTTTAATTATTAATTAGAGAGAGAAATGGGGTTTAACGTCCACTCAACACAACTAGGTCATTTCGGGACTAACATATGGTTTAATTTTATTTTAATAAATCGCTTGCGCGTAGGGGTCTTTAGAAGTGGGAGGAAACCGGAGTACCCGGAGGAAACCCACGAGGTTGAGAAGCATGCCACATACGCTCACACCAGGGCTCGAAACCACAGCCGCAAGCTAGAGGTGGCCGGCCTCTGAGGTGGCCGGCCAGTTAGAGGTCGAAGCGCGGCACTCTAGACCACTAGGCCATCCAAACCCCCCAATAAATTTAATTAATTAGACATTAGCCATCGATAGTCTGCGGTTTTTATCGGATTGAAATTATTTTTTGAAAAACGTAAAAATTGATACTCGAGACTTTAGTTATGAAACTGACCTAAAAATTCGAAAGCTAATATCTCGGTCCAGTTAGTTATCTATGTTTTAACTATTATTGCGAGAACAGCCAACACCTTATGTAATCTCCCATAATGTATTTTTATAAAAATATATCCCTTATCGCGTTGTAGATGATATTTTTTTCTTTCCATTAAATTCAGTGTGACGACAAACCCTATCATTATCTAATCTTCCATAACACCCCTATATCTAATAATTGTGCCTAAGTTGTTACACTTTAGATCAGTTGTCCAGGTTAAAGGGCTAATCCCGATATTTGTTTTGGGAATAAAACTGCTTAATTTTTGTTTTCAAATCCCTTAAAATATTCGAGTCGAGGGCCGAGCAGCTACTTCAGTATTTATGATACGTTTTCAAACGACTTAAATCCGCCAGTCTTCATTTGGAATTTGAGACCGGTGCCCCAAGGTGTATTTTGTGGTATCTGGATAAAACCAAACATTTTTTTAATAAAAATATTGTGTAGTTGAAATTTGCCTTTCTTTATCAAGTACGGCAAATGGGTTATTCACTGCATAACCCCTTAAGGAACCGTAATCGCTTATAAGGTCACCCAACGAAATAATTGACCCGAAATCTTAAAAGGGTAACGTGTCCGGATAAGCAGCTTTGGCGTTCACGTCCAAACGACTCAATATTTTGAGTTGAGATTTTGAGACAAGGTAAATACACCATTCCCCTATATTTTGGCGTTTTATTTTCATACATTCTCAGACTTTTGTTTTTTAGCCTCTGTTTAATTCGCGATTGTCCCTTTAAAGACTTTGGAATCGGTTCTAAAGTTAGACCAGTCGTATTGTACGTACATCCATTAGCATCTGCCCAAAAAGCAGACACGTAATGACGGTAAAATGGCCTGTCTTACTACAATTTCTCAGCTTTGACTACGAATTTATTAAAGAATTTAAAAAATTACAAATTTAGTCCACCAGTGACGTCTCTTCTGATTGTAGACATGAAGAAAGCAGCGGTAGCTTCAGCCCAGTACTCTCCACTAGTAGCCATAGCATACTGGCCATTATTCCATAGATTATTAGATTTGGCATTGTTGTAAGCGGCAGTTATCTAAAATACAAATATGTTATCGCCCATGAATTACCATTTGTAGGCAACACGGTGGGCCAGTGTGTTAGGCATTGGCTCACTAGCCATGAATGATATAGTGGGTTCGATCTGAGAAAGTTCCCTTGTACAGGCTTTCCTAGCATGTTGTCAGAGGTGCAGTGTGCACATTGGCGTCGACGAACAAAACTTAACAGCTGGAATGCTGGGGTGGGGGAGGGGCAACCAAGCTGGAAATTGTATCAATATTCACCTATATGGTATTTATGCATGTATATCTCGTATCATCAAAATGTAAGTCTGCCTATCTGGCGGTGGATGTGGCTGTGAGGGCTGATATTCTGGGTACGAATTTTTGAGCTGGGTTAGCTGAAAAGTGTGCCACATGAAATAGACACAGTGGCGTACCTAATATCTTCAAATATTAAAAAAACACTTAAACTGACATTTCTAGTGGTGGGTATTCCTCCTGAAAGTGGTGGCTAATTCCGCTAGGGGCCCAAATTCAAAATGGGGGCTTATTTTGAAGGTGAACTCATAAAGTTCATTAAAAAGATGTACAATAGTATATTGAAATGTAGGTTTTGAGTGGATTTTAATTTTATGTCTTAAATAATTGTAGATGCAGAATCTCGGTAATGCCAACCTAGCACCCTTCGGAAAACTTAAATAATCAAGATGGCCGACGTGAGATATTTTCTGGCTATTTACTTTAATTTAGTGGGGTAAAAGTCCGGACAGATTCTCTGGCACCTCGGTATGAAGCTTGTTCTATCGTAATCTGACCCTCTGAATACAATGGACTTTGCTATTCCTCCTAAAGTGATTGCTAAGTCCACTAGTTGGCCAAATTTAAAATGGACTCTTATTTTGGAATGAAACTCATATAGTCCCCTAAAAAAGTTGTGCAGTATATTAAAATATAGGGTTTTGGTGTCAGTTACTTAATGAGATATAAATATAAAAACAACTTTCGACCAAAGGCTATTGCAGGTGTAGTTCATATTAAAAGTGACGGTTAGTTTTGGCGAGACGTAACGATATTAGTAATGTTTTAAACTATACGTTTTCTGATTCGCCGAATTCATACTAATGGAATGGTAAGAATCATACTGTTCTACCAATTGCGAGTATTTCAGTGATTCAAGCGAGCGTAAGTTATACCATGCGGTTTCAAAGCCCCGGTTAGTTTTTATTAACATTAGTTTTAGTTGATTCTGTTTGACCGTGTATAAACTGTGTCCTTAAAAGAATATAACGAAAAGAATATCATCGGATTGGAATACCTTTGGGGGTTTGTTATGTTTATATCTAAAGAAATTGGCAACGATAACCTATATTTTAAAATATTACACGCCATTATGAGTTTCCTTCAAAAATGATCCCTCATTGTGAATTTGGCTTCCTAGTGGAATTAGTAGTCACTTTTAGGAGGAACACCTAAGTTTATCGGATTCAATGGGTCACATTCTTACAGAATTTGGCAACCTAGTGGAAACTAGCAGTCACTTTTAGGGGGAACACACCAACTTCAATGGGTCAAATTTTTTTTAGAAACTACCTTCATACCAAGGTTCAGATAACTAAATAACCAGAAAATGTCTCATGACCGCCATCTTAAATATTAAAATTTCCCCAAGGGTCCAGGGTGTTATCATCATTCAGCTTATGTAGCATTTTTGCTGGAGTGACATTTTTTGGCTGTTTGTCATTGGTACCCCCGCAGAATAATCTGTCTCGAAGTGATTATTCTTGATTCCTGAGGTGGCGCTGAACAACCTCCAAACAGTTTTAGGTGGTACCGACTTCAGCTTATGAAGCCTTATTGCCAGGCGTGGCATTTTGGACTGTCGGTCAAGGGCACCCCGTCGCACAAACTGTCTGTTAGTGGGTGTTAATCTACAATCACTTCGGTTTTACCGAACAATGTCCTAGCAATTGTAGTTCGTACGTACCTCAGCTAATCAAGGGGTAACCCATCACACCAACTGTCGTGCAGTGATCATTCATGATTTCTGTGGTGCTGAACAACTTCCAAACCATTTTAGGTAGTATGGGCTTCAGCAAGACTAGCCTAGTAGCGTGTGCCATTTTTGGCATTTCTCTTAGGGGTAAAGCATCGCACAAACTGCCTGACAATGATCATTTCATGAATCCTGTGGCTGTGGCGCTGCTGAACAACTTTTAGGTGGTACGGACTTCAGCTAATCTAGCCTGGACATGTGGGGGGGGGGGGGGTATAATTGTGGATATCCGTTAGGGGTAGCCCACCGCACCCCTGAGTGATTATTCATGATTTCTGTTGTGGTGTTAAACGACTTCGAAGCAGTTTAGTCTGGTGTGGCATATTGGGTGTGTCCGTTAGGGGTAATCCACCACACAAACTGTCCGGAAGTGATTATTCATGATTCCTGTGGTTGTGCTGAACAACTAAAGCAGTTTTAAGTGGTACAGTTTTCAGCTAATCTAGCCTAGCTGCGGTCTGGCATTTACCTAACCCTGTCGGGGGTACCCCACCACTAGAAATGTCTGTCGGGGTGTTTTTGTAATACTTGAAGCTGTAAGGCACACTGCTGTACACTTTTGAGCTAATCTAGACAAGAATGAATGTCAAGAATACCAGCCCTCACAGCCACAGCCAAATACTCGACAGACTAACATTCTGGTAATAACAGATATGTATGCTTTGATAACATATAGGTGAAAATTGGTACACCTTTATGCCAGGCTATTATCCTGGGCTCCCGGTCTAAAACGCCGGCGTCCGCGCATAATTCACCCCACTTTACGGCGATTAAAATGGGTTTAGCGCCCTAACTTTCTGCACCAACTGAGCTAAATGACGCCGGGTGGGAAGTTTAGCCCGGACAGCGGCGCTACTACCTACTCCTATTTCTGATTCCATTCGGTTAGCGAGCCAGTGTCTATATTAGTGTTTATATGAAGTTAGAAACTATATTGGGCTGTATCTTTGAAACTATAAAATGCCGGAACCACTGAGGCGTTTAACGACCCTACCTGTGATTTATAATTTGATGGCATGTAATGATTTATCAAATGTCCAAATTCATGAACCAGTGTGTTCTGGTGATGGTGATTTTTATCGTGAATACCACATATAATGTTGTCATCGACTACAACAGATATTGATGACGTCAAACCACCCAGGGATTCATATTTCCTACCATCAAAAGTGCAGGTGTGTGCACATCTTCCGCTACAAGATCCTGTAAATAAAATTAGAATGTGCGTACTGTACCACGAGGAGGACTGTCCAAATAGAGAATGACTTTTAAGTATAAACGAAAGCTTACCGTTACACGATGGGGTATCGCGCTGATGTGAAAATTCCGGATAAACGGTTAACCCCTCCGTGGCTGAGAAAATACCAACGCCTTGAGATGTAGCTAGATGGGTAAAGATCTCAGATGGCATATGTCGTACCATTTTACTTACTATTAGAGCAGCCTTAAAATGAAAATAGATTTATTACGGTAAATAGTATATGTAGGCAGTTTGATAATCTATTATATTATCATACAAAACAATAGCCACACCCCTCCTTACTTCAAAACTGTAACTGTTCCTAGGATTTCTTATACGTATATTAAATCTATTGCATCCAAAATATTTAATTACAGAAAAGCATTATCTAATATCAATGCAAAGGATTTATATGATTACCCTCTATCCTGTTCTTGCTCTACGTCGTCATTCATTTACCAACCAGCTGGACATGTAGTCACTGGTGATTTGAATATAGCCCAGAATAATACGTTACATGAGATTTTGTCTAAAGGTCCCAAATACCGAGAACCGCAACCATTTTCATAGGATCAAAATTTCAAACTTATTATGGATGCCGTAGAGGATTACGCTAGATCATGGGCTAAGAGGGAAGATGTTATCTCTGAAACTCTCTCAGGTTGGCTATACTAACAGCAGTGAAAATGTTAGGGGGGGGGGGCAAGGGCTCATGGGGGCGCCGATGTACCTACAGTTGACGGTCCACGGAGAAGGGTTTAACCCCCCAGGCCCCCAAATAGTTTAGAAAATATGGTTTTCACTTGAGGAAAGACTATGAAAATGTCCGAAAGTTCAATTTGCGATATCGGGGTATTATAATATTCTGATATGAACATTATAAAAATTTGAAGGAAGGAATACTTATACCTATAATAATTTATAAGAACCAGCGGCTGCCAGGCAGGATACGCCCACCTTTTCGAGAGATGGATAGAGAACAAGCAAAACCGAAAGTGATTTTTGTTATAAACACGCAATTTAAGTTTCATCAAAATCGAAATTAAAATTGTGACCTCTACAGGGTCCACAACCTTGAAATACCATTTTTTTAACAGTACAAACAGCGGCCATTTTGTATGGTAATTTTGGTCCAATTTTTCCGAAATTCGAACTCACCCTCCCTTATGGTGTAACGATGATATAATCAAACGATTTTTTAAATCGGATAATAATTGTGACCCCACAAGCTAAACAAAGGCGATTTTGCGTATAATCAGGGGCCATAATTCAGGACGTTACGATCCGATATGCGCAAATATCGAAAGGAACCAAGATCTTTGGGTCATATCCATGCATTCAAGTTTCATCAAAATCAAATTAAAATTGTGACCTCTACAGGGTCCACAACATTGATATACCATTTTAAACAGTATTCGCGTACGATCGGCGGCCATTTTGTATGGCAATTTTAGTCCGATTTCTCCGAAATTCAAACTCAACCTTCTTTTGGATGTAACGGTGATATAATCAAACGATTTTTTAAATCGGATAATAATTGTGACCCCTAGAGGAACCACAATCTAAACAAAGGCGATTTTGCGTATAATCAGGGGCCATAATTCAGGACGTTACGATCCGATATGCGCAAATATCGAAAGGAACCAAGATCTTTGGGTTATATCCATGCATTTCAAGTTTCATCAAAATCAAATTAAAATTGTGACCTCTACAGGGTCCACAACATTGATATACCATTTTAAACAGTATTCGCGTACGATCGGCGGCCATTTTGTATGGCAATTTTGGTCCGATTTTTCCGAAATTCAAACTCAACCTTCTTTAGGATGTAACGGTGATATAATCAATCGATTTTTTAAATCAGATAATAATTGTGACCTCCAGAGGGACCACAAGCTAAACAAAGGCGATTTTGCGTATAATCAGGGCCAAAATTCGGGAAGTTACGATCCGATATGCGCAAATATCGTAAGGAACCAAGATCTATGGGTTATAACCATGCATTTCAAGTTTCATCAAAATTGAATTAAAATTGTGACCTCTACAGGGTCCACAACCTTGATATACCATAATTCGGGAAATTACGTTCCGATAGGCGCAAATATCGAAAGGAACCAAGATCTAAGGGTTATAAACATGAATGTAAAGTTTCATCAAAATCGGTTCAAAATTGTGACCTTATAGGGTCAACAAGCTAAAAACATGATTTTTCGTACAATTAGGGGCCATAATCCATGAAGTTTTGATCCGATACATGCCAATATCGAAAGCAGCCGAGATCTTTGGGGGATAAACCTATAATTAAGTTTCGTCAAAATCGGGTAAGAATTGTGACCTGTAGAGAGTCCATAAACAATTGTGGATGGACGACGGACAGGGGCGACGACATAATACGCCCACATGGAAATGTGGGCGTATAAAAACGAAAATTTTGGAATCGGTTTAGAGTGCGACTTGTTTCTATTTTGAAGATTATCACTCCTGGCGCGGGCTTAAATCATTCTCATCACCATCGGGAATTTAACCAGTTCTTATGGTAGATTTCTTGGTTGACGTTTAATAAAGCCAGACCGTTTAGTCGCGTTTCCGTTATTGTAGGTATCTGCCAAGTCTTCAATTGCCGAAAACAAGAAAATGATCTCTCGCACGTCACACTACCTGGCTTTTTTTCGAGGGAATGTCTTCACACTGGAATCTGATACACAGTTTAGTATCGCACGTTATATAATATCGAGGGGGAGGTTACTCTCCCGGATACCTCTTATTGTGTATTTTGTACACAGTGAACAGTCCATATGCTGATTACACTTTTTTTTTACCTGATTACACTATTTTGTCTATACCGTTTTTTTGGGGACTTTGAATTTTGTCAAATGGTTTGGATTGTTCGTAGTTGGGTTTTATTTTATTAGTTAGTAGTCCGAAATGACCTATTTGTGTCGAGTGGACGTTAAACCCCATTGGATCTACATTGGGGTAAATGAAATAAGACTGGAGGTAATTTGTAGTTCGCCAATCTGTTCTCTAAATAAAATTGATTCATCACTCCTCCACCTGATCTTCTTAACAAACTGGGACCTCTATAGGGGACTCGATAAGGTTTTTTTGACTAATCATTGCTAGATAAGTGTCATGTGATCTTACATATTGGTAGAAACGGGGACACAGGATGTGGTCGTGATTTCAACTGCACCAATAATTAGTCGAGCAGGGTTGTGGATAATCCCTTTGTCGATACACATCGAATCGGTCCCACAGTGTCATTAACATCATGGTCATTTACCTAAACCCAATTGTTTCAACATTTTTACCGAACATATTTCTATTAAGATGAATGTAATTTCTGCTAATTGGTGATGTATCTGTTAAAGGGTATCTTTGTGTCGAGACTAAATATATATTATTATGCATTTTTTAAATCAAATTATTAAAAGGCGATCGAGTTTCACTCTGTTTAAATCTTAACCCCCCGATGATCTAGAAATTGATTATAGACATAGCCACCGTCAAAGGAAAAGCATGTTGGAAAATAGCGGGAACAGTCTCTGCCAATATTGGGTGTGCCAATTGCACAGTATATTTAAAGTCAAAACAAAGTCAAAGTTCAAAGTTTATTAAAATAACCGGTGGGCTCAATCCCATACATGAAACGCAGTGAAATTCAATAACATCAACCGATATACATTACATCAGAAAACAGTTTACCGAATGGGTTTAGATTTCTGCATCTAACCGCACATTAAAACATTCATTAAACTCACTGAATTCACTGGTTTTCAAGTTGTTTGGGATCACATCCTCAAACGAATACCGAAGAAACCGTCCACATTGGAAATGACAACCACGCCATAAATTTTTACCGGGAACCACACCAAAGTGAGGCACGGATTAAGACCACCACTAATGTTTTCTGAATACCAGTGAAAACCGAAAGTAGACATAATATTAAACATCTAAAGGGGTACGGTAGCTACATTGGGGTCCAAGCCCAGATCTCTTGATTAAGGAGCAACTGTAGTTCACACAAAATATAAATAGAAAGAATAAATAAATAAATTGTTGTACAACCTTATCAAGCGCAGTTGAATGACAGTTTGTTGTAGCTGAAATAGTGACCCATGACCCTGCCGACTTGGCATGGGCAATATCACCAGTATTATTTACATATCTATGAAGGAACGTCGCCCTAGTGTAATATCCCGGATAATGTACGAGGGGCACAAACCTATAAAATAATATTTTACAAAAAAAATCGTTATAGCTGTGTATTTATGTCGTTACATTTGAATATGGGCATTATATTTGGTTTTGTTTAAACAAGTAACGCGAGCTAAATTGAATTCGAAAGGGACATATTATGTTGATAAACAGCAGCGGTATATTGGTAACGCATTTGCATAGTTTAACATCTCGCCTGTCTCATTGCATTCTCCCGTCTTCAAAACATAGCTAGAGACACATCATCTGTCATCTTTGCTTTCCTAGTTACATAGATATTGGAGAAAACGTGTCGAAAATGGGCAGTCTCAAAATTTTGCCTGGGAACCGGATTTATCAGATTCAACGCATCCGACTTCTGCAAAAGAGTCTAATTTCCGTCTTTTAACTCAAAATGCCCCTTGATTCCCAGATGGCTATGCTGCCACACATGAAGCAGCCAGAATTTCTCTGTTAGTAACGTTTTAAATCAAGGCTGATTCCTACATGCCAGTGCTAACATATATGTGATGTTCATTTAAACTGGAAAGACTAGATTACGGTGCAACCCAGTTCTCGATGGGATCAAAGTAGCCAATGGTTTTGGTACGGACCATTATTTATTCCTGATTTTACTTACTTAACTCCAGCTAAATGATCCTCAGATGGCGGCTCTGCTGCCACACAAACGGCAACCAGAATCCCTGTATTTAAATATAATACACTATAGTTATAAATTAATATTGGCTCATCTTGACCCGTTGCCCGTACTTATAGTTGGCTGTGATCCCGATAATTCACAATTCGCCGCTGTCAATTAAACCATGTCATAACGCCCAATACCAGAATTGAAGCCACATCTCCTCATTGCCCATGTTTAGAGCCTTTTGGTTGATCGAGATGCTAATACAATCTCTTTATTGAGGACATTTGTTGAATCTTTGACCTTCTTGGTTAATACTATGTCAATGGTAGCTCTACGTCCATAATCATAAGATAGCCCTTTTAAAATGGAACAGTACAATAAAAAGACTGCCCATAGCCATTTGATATGTTGGTACATTAGGTAAACATAATTGTAATGTTTGAAAAATGAAAATAGATTATGTTAAGGCTAGGCAAAGCAATAAATGACCAAAGATTAACAATTGTGATTAAGATTCCAATCCCCCGCCAGGGAGACTGTAATGAGAGACCTACGTTCAGTGTTGAACTAGGGTTAAAGTTGGGTGAAAGTAGACTGTTTGGCTTGGTAAACTGCTTGTTCTTCAGACCCAGTGTCAAAGACAGGTTGTTGAAGGTTGCCAGCTAAATTCGAAAACAAATACGGAATGTAATTTGCTTGTTACAATCTCCCTGGGGCGGCGGATTGGAATGTCTGCAACATTGTGAATAAATGTAATTTGCTTGTTAGCCGAGTCTGAACTCTTGATAGCAATGTATAATTTAAAATCTGTTTATTACGCTACTTGAATTTCAAATTTCGCAATCCGGGAGTTTAAAAAAAGCTTTCAATAACCATGAATCGTTTTGCTTTGTTTTTAATTTAATATGCAAAGCTGGTTTCATTTTTTACATACAAATAAATTTTCATTTTTTTTACATACAAATAAATTTTCATTTTTTTTACATACAAATAAATTTTCATTTTTTTTAAATACAAATAAATTTTCATTTTTTTTACATACATTTATTTCATTCCTTTTATTTTTAAATCCAAATAATATTTTAATAAATGAAGCGGCATACCTATGATTAGTGTCATCCTCGCCATAGCCCGGTTTAATTTAACACTGCTATCTGACTTTATACATGTAGATAATATTTAGAAAACTCGACAGGTGTTGCCACATTTTCTTGCATGACCTAATCCCGCTGATAAAATATATCAAAACGATTGCCACCATTACTCTTTTAACAGTAAAGCATACAAGAATGAATGGGGGTTGTATGTTGACAAGGGGGTACATTATTTGGGTCCGTTTTACACAAACCGACAAAGCAGCACACTCCTTTTGTTGTTTCGATTGATTAGACCTAATCCAACTGCCAGACCCTAGCTTGGTCGTCGGGGAGACATTCCTCACGGGTTCAATCACTTTGAATTGTACATGACTTAGATTTTTGGGACCAAACCCAACCATAACCCGTAAAAATAAACCATCATCAAGTTTATGAACGCGAAATTTCGTCAGTTCACAATGGCCGGTGTTGTGACTATTGTGAGGAATATCTCCCTTCTGCAACATTTCCAGACCCTTTGCTAATTTCTGTCCTAACCCTTTGTCTGGTCAACAACCAGTACATTACAGTGCAAAAATTTCAGTTGGGATTAACCAGAGTGTAGCAATATAGTCGTTGCGACATTGTTTTTATACGACAACATTTTCAAGTGGACCTATATTGTCGTCACCCCTGTCAGTCCGTCCGTCCACAATTGTTTGTGAACAGTCTACAGGTCAGAATTTTTAAACGATTTCAATGAAACTTAAAATGTAGGTTTATCACCATAAGATCTCGGTTCCCTTTTTGTATCGACTAAGACTAGTAATTAGTGCGAGTTATTAATAAAACAATTTTTCCCTTATTTTTTTCTACCCTTTTCCTGCATTTTTGGGTTGACTTTTTGGTCTAGAATAGGAGAAAAGGAATCAAATTTGCAATTTTATAGCAGTTTTGGGTAATACTGGTGATATTACAGCGGAGGGGTGGGGGTGTCAAATATCTTTCTGCGGAGCAATGAAATGTATCGGAAGTGAGATTTTCACCCCAGTCAACTTCAAATCCCTGTAGTCAAAAATCGAAACGGCCATTCCCCTACAAGTTTATGATGAGGACATTGCCAAATGTGGTCCCCATTGTGCATAAAGAGATTTCGAACCAATTTGATATGAGCAAATATCGAAAGGAATCCAGATCTTTGGGTTATAAACATGCATTTCAAGTTTCATTTCATCAAAATCGAAATAGAATTGTGCCCTCTACAGGGTCAACAACTTTGATATACCATATTTTTCCACTATTCGCGTACAAACGTCGGCCATTTAGTCCGGCAATATAGTCAAACGTTTTTTTTTTAAAAATTGGAAATAATGGTGACCTCCAGAGGTGCCATATACTAAAATAGTCAATTTTTCGGACAATCAGGGGGGCATAATTCAGGAAGTTACGTTCCTAATAGCGCAAATATCAAAAGAAACCAAGATCTTGGGGTTATAAATTTGCATGCCAAGTTTCATCAAAATTGGTTCAAAACTATGACCTTTCAACCTTGATATACCACATTTGTAGACTATTCGCGTACAAACGGCGGCCATTTTGTACGGCAATTTTGGTCCTTTTTTCATGAAATTCGAACTCAACCTTCCTTAGGATGTAACGTTGATATATTCAAACGTTTTTTTTTTGTAAATCGGATAATTATTGTGACCTACAGAGGAACCATAGGCGCATTTCCGGGGAAAAAGGGGCCATAATTCAGGAAGTTACGATCCGATGTGAGCAAATATCAAAAGGGACCAAGATCTTTAGGCTATAAACATGCATTTTAAATTTCATCAAAATCAGATTAAAATTGTGACCTCTACAGGGTCTACAACTTTGATATACCATATTTTTTACACTTTTCACATACAAACGGCGGCCATTTTGTCTGGCAATTATGGTCCGATTTTCTCGTAATTTGAACTCAACTTTCCGTAGGATGTAAAGGTGATATAGTCATTAATAATTGTGACCCCAGAGAGACCACGAGCTTAAATAGGCGATTATTCGGCCAATCAGGGGCCATAATTCAGAAAGTTACGTTCCGATGGGCACAGTTATCAAAAGGAACCAAGATCTTTAGGTTATAAACATGTATGTTAAGTTTCATCAAAATCGTTTCAAAATTGTGACCTCTATAGGGTCCACAAGCTAAAAACGTGATTTTTCGTACAATCCGGGGCCATAATCCATGAAGTTTCGACCAGATCCATCATATATCGAAAGCAGTCGAGATCTGTTTAGGTTAACCCTATATTTCAAGTTTCGTCAAAATCGGATACGAATTGTGACATGTAAAGAGTCCACAATTGTGGACGGACGTCCAGACGGACAGGGGCGACGACATAATACGTCCACATGGAAATGTGGGCGTATAAAAACGAACTGTTGCACTGTTATCACTACTGAGAAGACTAACTTTTTAAGAAAACAGGAAGGAGTAACATACACGGTGAAGTGGACGCAAAGACAACTTCTAGACGATCCAAAGGCTACTGAAATCTGTAGTAAGTAAAGATTCGTGGTCGTAAGGAGGATGTCGCGAACGGTTTCATCAACACCCGCTCTCCACGTCTGACAGAAAGGCCCCTGAAACTTTACCAACATCAGTTCAAATTAAGTTGCATAGAATAACAGTACTTATTATGACAACATAAAAGTGGTACGTGATACGGAGTGGGGTCGCCTACCCAACCTCGTGGGTGTTCTCAGGTTTCCTTCCATGTAAAGACCCCTACACGCAAGCGAATTATTGAAATAAAATTAAACCATATGTTAGTCCCGAAATAACATAGTTTGTGTCAAGTGGACATTAAACCCCATATATCTCTCTCTCTCAAACCGGGTTGATATATTTATATAAAGATATCCACGCCAGGCGTGGGAATACGTCCACCAGCAACTTTGTTAATGTCTAATTAATAACTTAGTTAACTTTTCAGGCCTAAAGAAAGACCTGCAAATATGCAGATTTAGCTCTTGCATAATGTATGTTTAATATTGTATATTGTGTTCAAAATTGAATTTGCTTATCGTACGGGGTAAGTAAGTATACGTTAAGTTCAATGATCAGTGTCACTTAATAAGAACTAAAATTATCATTTCCCAAAGCATCAATTGGCTGTAGGCGACACACAGACACAAAAACAAAATGGGCGTGGCACTGTCCCTGGGGGTTGGGCTTGCACCCTTATAATAGGGAATGTTCCTTACGGAACAAAGAATACGTATGCAAAATTTAAAGTTAATACGTTAAGCAGTGCGGCCTGTAGACGACAAACAATCAAATACAAGAAATGGGTGTGGCTCTGCCCCTGGGGGTTGGGCACCAAAAAGAATATGGATCATCTTTGGGGTATGTAAAATTGCAGGATGATCACTTAAGAATTGTAGCCTCTAGGCGACACACAGGCCTACAAAAAGAAAATTGGTGTGGCTCTATCCCTGGGGTTTGGGCATGCACGTCAATCAATAGGGATGTTCCTTAGGGTACAAATAACAAGTATGCAAAGGTTCAATATGATGCGTTAAGAAATTCGGCCTGTAGACGACAAACAAATAAATGCAAAAAATGGGCGTGGCTCGGCCCCTGGGGGTCGGGCATGCACCAAAAACAAAAGTGGTCTTCCTTAGGGTATAAGGAATAAGTATGTAAAGTTTCAAGAATATCACTTAAGAATTGTGGCCTTGAGACGACACACACACAGACAGGGGCGACGGTAATATACGTCCACATTATGAATGTGGATGTATAATAAAATTACTTATAAAATTATAAAGATTTAGCATTAATAGTGTAAACTAAGTCATAAAATAATAGAACACTTAAAATGTCAAAATGAGGAGCAGTAAAAGGGTTGAAATGGTTGGACTATTGCCAGGCACCTGCATCTTTTAATTCTTGTATATAATTCAACAGAATTTGTATTTTCCACATATTGATACCCAAACCATAATGATTACCATCAAAACTCATCATGTTTTCTGTCATGTTATATGTATTAAATGTTGGCACTTTGTATTTGTGTAAAATAGAGTCTACTTCTGATATAAAATGCAACACTGAAGCCCTTGCTTGAACTGGGTTCTTGTCCGTTTTTAATATTCCCGGAGAATGGGGAGATGCCCATAATAATTTAGGCCAATTGTTATCTCCTTTTGTTTTTACTGCAGGTTCGATATACTTTTTGACAATGTTTCCTATATTAAAGTCGTCATGAAGGCCAACACCAAACACTACTAACGATTTCGGTGCACGTTTTATAGTGTGTATCCTTTTGACGAAGTTGGCGCCGAAACCAGAAGAGAAAAAGTAGTTAAACATTAGTTTAAACTTTCCATCACACAAATCTTGTAATCGAGAATCATATTCTAGATGGAGTCGACAAACCTTCTCTGTAAACATATACATTTCTGTACATTGGTCCCAGATAGCTGAAACATACAATGAACAAATACTTAATAAAATGAAATTGGGTTTTACGTCCTAGTTTTCAGCACCAGCCAGGGTGCTACTATGTGGGCCACGATGGGAAGTTTGGTAATTTCCATTCACTCTGCATTGAATTTCAATAATCATGGGTTTTACCACCAACCCTTTTTGCAGCATAGACAGGGGAAACCAGAATGGCAAACCCAGAGGACCTTTAGTCGGCAAAACCAGGGCCCTGTTTCACGAAATTTTAACTAAAGATAAAGTCCAAATTTTAGTAGATTCTTCAATTTTGATTGGCTAGGCACTAAAATCAATGTACAATTATCCAACTAAATTACTAAAATTGGGATTTTATCTTAAGTTAAAATTTCATGAAACGGGCTCCATGACCTAGAAAATCTGGTAAGTAAACCAGCACCACGTTTCATAACGCTTATTGGGCTTTCGTGGCTTCTTATTCAATAAGGTATACATGTACTGTAGTATTAAAATGTTTTGCAAATTAATGTTTAGGGATGCCCATGGTCCCTTTACAGGTCAGAGGTGTAAATTATCCTCTTTTGATGAAACAGACTTCGGATGATTCTTCCTTTGAATATTCCCCGTCACCCCAATATAAATAGACTTATATCGTCATTTAGCACTATATATTGCGACGACTCAGCTACTGCAAAAAGTAAGGGTCCATATTTAGATATATGTGGACCAATGAACACTTTCACAAAGGATTAAAGTATAAATATTTAACATAATAAAGAATTGCATTATAAAAATTGAACAAAACAAAAGATGGGATGTTAAAGTGATTAAAGGGGAATTGTCTTAGATAAATAGATAAAAATGAACAATGAAAAAGAGAATATGACAGAAACAGAATTATGAAGCTTTCTGTTACTTGTGAATATAATTCGCTACACAACAGTCGCCATATTGGATTTCGAGATGGCCACCCTGTTTTATACATTCATTTGTTTCTTTAAAATTATAAATGCCAGAAGTAAAAGTGATGCCTACTGCACACAGTGAGTAACACTGTACACTGTTCAAATTCATCTTACAGGAGAGAGCTGGAGAACGTCCAATCGACACAAAACTAGGTCATTTCAATTTCATTTCAATAATTCCCTTTGGCGTATGGCTCTGTAGCAGTGGGTCGAATCCGGAGGAACAGAAAACCCACGAGGTTGGACAGGCGACACCACTCCTAAATCGAAACCACGCCAGTTGACTATATGGCAGACCTTATGATACAACTCGTACGCGCTAACCATTTTATTTTTATTTCATGTTTTAACCCCAGTCGATGTAGATATGTGAGTCTTTAAACCCAATTTTATTTTTATTTCATTTTTAACCCCAATCACGTATTTCGATTCAAATCAACATTTTGACAGAACAGTAGGACGTTAAACCCCATGTCGTATTCTGACCTAAGTGAGCGTATCTTGCATGGCAGATGTATCCTTATTACTAATGTTCTTAAAAGATAAAGTACGCAATGTTCTCTTTGAAATTTCAAAACTTAAAAGAATTTGAAGTAAAAGATTTTGTTTTTATCCAAATTCCAAAACTTACCTTTAGGAACATCTTTTGACAAAGCACCATCAAATGTATTATTTCTGAGAAACAACAGAAATGCCGTGTAGATGTGTCGTATATAAGAATCCCCGCTCAAATATAAGGTAGCACCATCTAACAGTTGACAAGCTTCTGTATAATTATATTTCCTTATTTTACATCTTGTATCGTAAGGTATGAAATCAGAATATTCACCATGTTGAGGTTGTCTCATGTCAAAACAATCACTACATTTACACTGTTCTATTGACCTTGAAGAACATTTATTATTATAGCAGCATGGTGTTTTACCATAAGGATCACACAAAGCTCTAAACCAAGGTATTGCGGGACTTAAAAGGGATGGAAAAGACACGTTCCCACAGTTTAAATCTGCTCTTTGAAGTGAACTAGGTAATCCATGCTGAGTTCTAGAATCGTTTAAAAATATCTTCATTTCTAAAGACTGTTCTTTCGTCAACGGTCTAAAATTCCAGTAACCATAAACCATTTTATCCATAACACTTGGACACTTAGAATAATTGTCCAACTTAGAGATGGATGATATCGATTTTAGAATTGTTGCAGTGTGTAATTTAGGTAACGATTTTAGAATTGTTGCAGTGTGTAATTTGGGTAACAAATTGACATATTTGTTTTGTGCCAATATAACTAACATACAGATTAATAACACCAGCATAAAAACCTTGATAATGTCTTTTCTTGATATTGTTTGGAGCTGCATCCTGAAAGGACAAGACGTGATTTACATGTATTGTAATTGGAAGCGGGTGACTGGGTGAAACGTACATCAATAATACCCCTACGGGCAAGCGAATTATTGAAATAAAATTGAACCATATGTTAGTCCCGAAATGACCTAGTTTGTGTCGTCGAGTGGACGTTAAACCTCATTTCTCTCTGTCTCTCTCCCCGAATAACTTATGCACTTCTTATGGCTCACGGCTGTGAGAACATTTTGATAATTAAACGGCCAGAGGATAATTCGGGAATTAACGTAGGCTTCGATATTTATGTTACATGGGCAAGGGGTTTAACGGCCATTCGACACAAACTAGAACATTTTGGCAGTAACACATGTTTCAATTTGTGTGTAATAACCGAAACCCGTCGAAAACCCACAAGGTTGGACAGGCGGCCCTGCCCCTTGTCATGTACAAGCGAGAAATCGAAACCACTCCAGTTAACTCAATGACATACCTTATGATATAGCGCCCACGCGGTAACTATTCGGCAATCTACTAGTCGACCGCTTGTTTTACTAAATGGGCAATATGTGAGATTATATAAAGAACTAACAGTTCTCGTTATAATAGTTAAAATTAGATAATAAAAAGTAGAATTATTGTCGGTAGAATAACAATAATCTGCTTAAAATCGTAGCTTTCCAATGGCATAGAGAGTTGATTATGGTCTTGTCATATTAATTAATGTCTAATTGTCCCCCGCCTTTCGAAGAAAGCAGGGGACTATTAAAATGGGTTCGTCCGTCTGTCTGTCCGTCCGTCTGTCACACTTTTTGGGACACAATAACTCTCTTTCTAATTGAGCTAGAATATTTAAACTTGGTTTAGGTGTTTATTATGCCAATACCTTGACTTAGCTCGATAATGAGCATTTTCTGCTCAGGGTAAGCAGAGCGTTAAGCAATTTGACTGGCCGCGGCTTTGGAACATAATAACTCTCCCTAATTGAGCTAGGATATTCAAACTTGGTGTAGGTGTTTATTAGGTCAATACCTTGATGAAATTCGAAGAGGAGCATTTACCGCTTGGGGTAAGCAGAGGTAAGAAATTCGATTGGTTGATGCTTTGGGACGCGATAACTTGAGTTGTAATCAAGTTAGAGTGATGAAACTTGGTATATAGTTTCATTTCATCAATACCTTGACTAAGTTCAATAAAACACATTTTCTGCTCAATTGAGATCCAATTTATTGAAAAAGGATTATCCACTTGGGGTTATTAATATAGGTATTGATAAAGCTAGGGGCCTTACTACTGAAGCATTAAGAACTCCTAAAGAAAAGAATATCTCTTCTTGTATTACCTTTATTTCGACATATAATCCTCGACATAATAATCTTTTTCAATATATTTATGATACTAAGAATGTTCTCCTTTCTAATGATAATCTTTATAATCAATTTCATGGCATAATTCATAGTAAACGTCAGCCCCCCAGCCTTAAAAAGTTACTCACTAGAGCTAAGTTTCAAACTTCTAGTAATGTAACTTTTACTACTTCGAAGTGCCATAGCCCACTTTGTAAATGTTGCCAACATATAATAATTGATAGTAAATTTACGTTTTCTAATAATAATTATACTTTTAATATTAATCATAATATGAATTGTAGTACTAAAAATGTTATTTATGTTCTTATTTGCAAAAAGTGTTCGAAAATTTACGTGCACGCATCCGAGATCATAGGCAACAAAGTTTACAAACTAATCCTGCCTTGAAAGTCTCTAAACACTTAAATACGTGTGCTAAGAATTTAAATATTAAATTCAGTTTTTTCCTTTTTATAAAGTCAATATTGACAATACTATCAAGATAAGGAATATGGAATCACACTTTATTGACCGGTTCAGACCGGATTTAAATGCTTAATTTGTCCCCTTCCCACCGTATTAATATTCTAAATTTTAAATAAAATCTTAAAATATAATTTTACACTTTTTACTTCTAACACTCGTCAAGTCATTTTAATGCGTTACTATGCGGTTACAATAACGTTACGTCATAACAGAGGAAAATGACTATGTAAGACAGTTTAAAGAATAGTAGTAAATTAAAATACATCCTAAATAATTCAAAAATTGTAAATAGTCTAAAACCATCTCAAAATCTTAGAAGAATGTTAACATCGTCAAAATTTGATTTTGATATTTCGGTACCCCGTGTATCCAAGTGTGGGGACCTGCGATGTATGACATGTTCCGATATATTAAAAGGAACAGTTGTTCAAATTATTAAAGATGTTAAATTCTAAGTAAAACAAAATATGAATTTTAAATCAAAATATGTAATTTACTTATTAATATGTAATGGTTGTAATGGCACGTACATTGGAAAAACTACTGATCAGCTGAATTTACGAATTACCCAACATCGCTCTAATATAAAACTCGCAAGCAATAGAGTCTTGCCGGCGAGCGTTCATTTGGCTATTTGTGGTAAAGATCAATTCAAGATTTTCCCATTATACAAGCTCAATATTAGTGATAATGATCTCTTGGAAACAAAAGAAAGCAACTTTAGCGCTAAATATAACCCAGTTTTGAATGCTAAGGGGTGATTATTTTAATTATGTTTGATGATTAATTAATGTTATTTCATTTTAGTTTTTATATCTTACATAGTCATTTTCCTCTGTTATGACGTAACGGTATTGCAATCGCATAGTAACGCATTAAATGGCCTGATGATTCATTTGATAACGATAAAAGTACTAGCAAAAATTTTAATTTTTAGTATTTTTTCTCTAATATTTTAATTTTATGTATAAAAATCACAAGATAATCATATATAAAAAAAAGGAAAAGAATGGCGATTTCGGCGTTCATCGTATTTATGTGAAGATAAATACAGTGAACGCCGAAATCGCCAGTTTTTTTCCAAAATTATTAGCACAACCGCAAAGCTGCACTACTTTGTTTCACGGTAAATGATGAATAGATAATAAAAAGGGTATGCCGACACAAACTGATTTCAACACTGGTTTCATAACATTTTAACATTTAAATTACTATTCGTCTGTCTTGGGACTATTCATAAATAATTTCATAACATATAGATGGACACTATAGGGTATTTATACATACATGTATTTACGTAGTAACACCGTGGTTTTAATTGGCTACAGTTACCATTGTCTATGGTTACATAGTATATAGGTAACGAGCAGAAAACATGTATACACATGTGTTAATCTGTAGCATATATATATATATATATATATATATATATATATATAAATGTAAACTAAATAAAGCTGCTCTCAGTAAATAATATTTAAAAACCCCAATTTTTATCTAATAACGATTCATTAAAACTAAAAATTTATCACATTCCGCCGAGTACTTATATATATATATATATATATATATATATCTTCCATGCATTGTTCCTAAATTGAACCCATATACTACAGATTAACATGTTTTCGATGTAACCATAGACAATGGTAACTATAGCCAATTAAACAACAATGTTACTATGTAGATATGTATAAATATACTATATTGTCAATCTTTATACAATGACATTATTCATGAATAGTCCGAAGACGGACGAAAAGTACTTTAAACCAGTGTTGAAATCAGTTTGTGTCGGCATACTTTTTATCTTTTCATCGTTGCTAATATTGCTTGATATATAACGTTTTCAGGTGTCTTGAACCTCTTCAGACCATTTTGATTATAATACTATAATATAATGGATAGATCAATGTAAATGTCAGACCATTTTGATTATAATAATATAATGTATTACTATATAATGTACATTATATTATTATAATCAAAATGGTCTGACATTTACATTGATCTATCCATTATATTATAGTATTATAATCAAAATGGTCTGAAGAGGTTCAAGAGAACTGAAAACGTTAACCACAAACATGTGTTTATTTCTTTTTTCAACGTAATTTTATTTATATTTCTCTGGGAGTAGTTCAAAGAATCTTTTTTTGTATTATATATATATACGCATTCAAAATGGCCAGACGATTCGTTTGACAACGATGAAAGTACTAGCCAAAATTTTAATTTTTAGTGTTTTTTCTCTAATATTTTAATTTTATTTATATGATGAACTGAGAGTTAGATCGTTTTATATATTTTTTTTCTTATATATTATATATATTTATATTGCTTTGAACTAGTCCTACTCGAATAGATACTAAGATAGATTGAAACTTAATTATGGGGTCCATACACGATCAATAATTCCGTGAATATTATGGTGTCCATACACGATCAATAATTCCGTCAATATTATTGACTCAATATATTAACTCAACATATTGAGCCAATAATATTGACAGGAATTGCCCACACACGAGTCAATATTTCCATCAATAATTTTATCATTTTTTGGTCATTTTTTAAAATGGATGCCATGTTTACTCTTCCAAGGTTGACGATGGAATGAAAATATTGAAGCAATTATTGACAAATTATCAACACACGATCAATTGTGTCATTCAATAATTGACCATCCGCCAATATATTGATGAACCATCAATAAAAATCGAAATGATTTTGATCCGTCAATATATTGACGCAATGATTGTCATTGACAATATTTTACATCAATATAGCCCACACACGTTCAATATTATTGAATCAATATGTTGAGTCAATATATTGAGTCAATAATATTAACGGAATTATTGATCGTGTATGGACCCCATTATTGACTCAATGTGAGTCAATAATATTGAACGTGTGTGGCCTATATTGATGTAAAATATTGTCAATGCCCATCATTGCGTCAATAAATTGACGGATCAAAATCATTTTGATTTTTATTGATGGTTCATCAAAATATTGGCGGACGGTCAATTATTGTATGCGATATTGAAGCTCGGAATAATTGATGTCAATATAATTGAAGAACTTAAAAGTCCCGAGATATTTTTTTTGACGAACCGTCAATTTTTTTGCAACAATTGACCGTGTGTGGGCGTCATCAATCATATTGACGCAATATTTCATTTCTCGAAATAGGTGGGGGCAACTTTCGGGCAATTTGACTTTTCGGGCAGACGGATAAAGTGAAATAAACATATTATATGATCTAGTTGGAAAAATAAAATGCCCGAAATCTAATACAAAACACTAATTTTACGTTTCTTTTAATTGAATAGTTGGCAAAATAAATTGGCCGAAATCTAATTTTAAGTTTCGTTTGATTGAATAGTAAAACATTTTGTTTGGGACCATCTATTTGTATGCCATTTGTCGGAAATCGATTATTATTTGTGAATGCAGCTGCAACAGCAGAGGCGGATTACCCCCTAGACAGTGTAGGCAGCTGTATAGGGCGCAAGAAAATTATGACCCATAAACTTTTTGACCTTTTTAAATGTGATGTTTTACATTATTTAATTCACTGGACTACGCTTTCGACAAATCTCACTCGGTTGTGTCGGCCGTTCACTATAAGGGAAAAAGGCCCACATGGTCAGTGACACTATAGCGCTCGAGATGAGCTTTAGTGTGATCGGTCACTCCAACTTGGAGACTGGTCACTCACTCGCCTTGCATTAGCCTGATATCCGTGATATTCTGTTGAAATTTGAATTTCTTTCATTACGTGAAGACCGCGTCATTTCAACGTGGCCAGGGACAGGATTACTGCTCAGTCGATAAAAACACGAATGGTATGCCTATCATCGAGAATAATGAATCGCCGATCGACCAGCAGGGAGTGATTTCTAAAGCCAGTTTCGCAAAGGGCCCAGTTGGTCGAGCATAGGGTAGGGTGCCCCACCATAAATAAATATCTCCAAATATCTCGACAATTACTCCACAATATTTATATATATACCAAGCCTTAAATCAGTTCCACACAATTATAGTCACTAAATAAACGACCATGCTGTACTTAATAAGCTAATGATCATTTTATCATATAAATACTAGACTGAAAACTGGTTTCAATTGTTGTCCATAACATCCAGCACTTTTTGAGTAAAAGACAGGTTACTTGCCCTTGTTTTGACCTTAGTCTTGCTTAACCAGTCTACCAATCATTCTACGTTTGATTGACATGTCGGGATAATCAAGATTATATATCTTACGAAACGTTAAATAAAGCTGAACAAGAAATTGAATTTAGAAATTAGCACGTCTGTCAACTCAACACCTGTTTTAAGAAACTTGTAAAAGTAAATCGAAACTGCTGCTAGAATCATGTTCCGGCCTAAACCAAGCATTTCAGAGATATTATTTCTACTAAACCAAACGATAGCACTCCTAACGGTACAGTTAATAATAAAGCAATTTAAAAAATAAAACGAACGTAATTTCTAAAGCTTCTGTAATAACAAAGAAGCTAATTTTACTGCTATTCGAAATCGTCAACAACAGATTTTTTAGGGCTCTAATAGCTGAAATATTTGTACAGAAATGCACGTGCCGTGGCTATTTATAGTCTCATACACTCCGGCGCTGACCTATTATCATAGTTCGAGACACAGCCACCCAAGCGTGCACGTGGCCGTGTCAAGACCAACTTTTTGTAGAGCACGGGGCATCCTACATAGGGTCCATCAGATCCTAGATCCGCCTATATATGCAACAGTATTATTGAATGTTGGAGTTGACGTTGGCATAGCGTGGGATTCGGTTACGAAACCATTGGACAACTTTGGTCCGACTTTGGTGTTGCTTAACTCACGGGCTAGAGAAGCAGAAAAACGCATTTACGGTAGTTGAATTTTCAAAACTTTTCTCCTTGAGAAAGGTAGGATAATTCGGACCACATTGAAGTTGTTGTATTGAAGTGCTGAAAAAGCGGGAAAGCGCGTTTGCGGCAGTTAAATTTTCCAAATTGACTCTCGGCGGTCCCGTCTCCATGGAATTCAAATCAGCTAACTTAAAAACAGGCTAGACCACTTTGAAGTCGCTGTATTTAGGGTCTGGAATCGCAGGAAAATGCGTTTGCAACCGTCAAATGTCCCCTACACGGTAAGTGCTCCGTTCCTCCTCTCTCGCAGAAGACCGGCGCCGGCGTCTATAACTCGAAATTTTTGCCCGACCCACCAATTCTCATCGAGCCTGTACGCCTATAGGACTTGGAACTGCCATATATAATGCTAAACAACTAGTTCCGTCCATGATGGCTGCTTTGGCCAGAATGAATATTGAGACAATATAATTGAACGTGTGTGGGAAACCGAAATTTGTTTCAATTAAATTGACATCAATGATATTGACAATAATATTGAGCGTGTGTGGGCCGCTTTAGTATATATTATAAGTATAGATAGTATTTAGATGTATTTTAATATTTATATGTAATATATCATTTTAATGAAGTAAACTTATTGGTTTTATATGTTTGATTGTATAATTTATGTTCTTTCAGGATTTTTACTGCATATAACCAATAAACCCCTGATATATTAAACCCTCTCGTGTGGTTGATTTATTCATGATATGGCCCCTACAACACTAGAAATAGGCATATAATCCAATCTCGTTCCCAGAGTCAGCCGAGGGGCCGGAGGCCTCTGGGGCCAAAGACCGTCCATTATCTTCAAATATTTTTACAGGTAAGCCCCGCCCATTCTGACCTCTGATTGGTCAATCTTTTTGGGGTCTTTTTCTCGAAAACAAGATGTCGGATCGTCGTTTTGTTTGTTTTGAAATGATTCTTGAGTCAAAGTTAACTCGCTGACATAACAAAAGTGGATCCTAAATGTAAAAATTTAAGTTTTCGTAAAGATATATTTTTCTACGCGTGTGTATATTTTTAAGTGATTCGGTCATCCAGACACTTAAAATAAATACATGTCACGTGACAGTCGTGTGATTCGTCCCTTCCGGGAAAATTGCTACCCAGTGTCACCAGAGAAATTTTTTCCTCCCAAATTTTTCTGGTTCGAGATTGCATATAATCAACAATTAAATAGTTATCATCAAGCTTACGTTTGTTCGGGTGTAACAAGTCAATTAGTAAATAAAACTCACGCATCTATCAATAGGGATCGATTCGCTCTTCGACAAATTCTTTGTTGGCCGTATCTACATGTAGGTCACATCCTTGTCTGTTTGAACTTCACAGGTATCGATCACATATTCAAGATCAGGCGTGTCTTATCAATATAAAGCTTAATAGCATTTATATTCTTAATTTTCGGTGTAATATTTTCTCTTTTACACATAATTTAACAGGGTGGCCCACCATAAATACATATCTCCAAATATCTTGACAATTACGCCACAATATTTATATTAACGAGTTTCACACAATTAAAGTCACTCAATAAACGATCATGTTGTACTTAATAAGCTATGACCATTTACTCAGCTATAAATGATAGACTGAAAACGTGTTTATAGTGTCGTCTATAACAAACAGACTCTTTTGAAATTAGTCTCGCTTAGCCAGTCTATCGACCATTCTACGTATGATTGACAGGTAGGAATAATTAAGACTACCTTTTTACAAAAATAACAGAAAGCTGAAACAAGAAATTGAATTAAGAAATTAGCACGTTAACCAACTTAATAATTGTATAAGGAACTTGTAAAAGTAAAATTAAACTACTGCTAGTATCATGTTCCTGCTAAAATAAGTCATGCAGATATATTATTTGTACTAAACCAATAGATGCAGCTTTTAATGGTACAGTTATTTTAAGTTAATGATAAAGCAATTTAAACAAGATGACTAGTCATCAACATCCCGCGCCCTTGCACATGTTTGGAACAAATAAGAAAAAATAACCTGTTTATGTTATTGGTAATCAATATAAAAATGTATAAGATTTTGCTAACGGTGTTACTGGTCCTAAAAGGTTTGCCTTGTTTAGCAGAGCATGTCGGGGTGCACCATCAGTTGTAGCCAAAGTCTATTAGTAAATGCAGGGGGACTGCACTACACGCAAACTGCACTACACGCAAATCAAACAAACAAACAAAATCTACAAAATAAACCTGCGGACAAGACAGAAAATAAGACATTGCAAACACTAAACGATTATCAAATAAAGTGAATGGACCCGGGGGCCAGCCGTAAGCGTCAACTGCGCTGTACAGTCCCGGGCCCGTACAGGCTTCACTAAAATGATTTACAAAAAAGACGTATCAAAACAAATGCGACCGATCTTGTCAGTGGTCGTCTCTTCAATGGCGATAGTCAGCCAGTTGACGTCATAATTTTAACAATAAGGGCGATAATCCGGACAGAAACTCGGACAAGCGCTAAAATAATAAATGTAGACAAATCTGATATTCCGACATATGGAATATTATTCACAAAATTTCATACTCTGTTCATAGTAGTTCGACAAGGCAGGGTCGCTACTCCCTGTAAGGTTTGCACAACAACCTTTTCCTACCCTAATCAGCTGCTGTATGTTTAACAATAAACTTATAAATCAGAAAATAAAATACTATATACAATAGGTTAATGTGTGTACAAAGTTTCAAAAAGATTTTTGGAACAGATAATAAAATACGCTCCAGAAACAAAATCAGGACGGAAGGATGGATTTCAGAAAATAAAATGATTGGTTGATGAATGTAAAATTATTTGAAAGGTATCTTGAACAGTCAAATGTGTTTTCACGGAAACATAAAAAATGATCAAATCTGAGAAATTCAGAAAAAGTGTCAAGGTGATATCTTGAAAGATTTATGAGATATGACCCGGAAACCAAATTCTACACCAAAAACTAAGTCAAATTTGTTTCCATTGAAACACACAAAATATCAATCCCAGAAATTCCTAAATAGCAAAAGGCACAACTACTGTAATGGGTAAATGTCTGTACAAAGTTTCAAAAAGATATCTTGAATGGTTTACGAGATAAAATTATACCCCAAAAACAAAGTCAAATTTGTTTCCATGGAAACTCAAAAACTATACATCCGGGAAATTCCTAAATAGCAAAAGGCACAACTATTGTAATAGGTTGATGTCTGTGCAAATTTTCAGAGAGATATCTTGAACGGTTTATGAGATATGCTCCGGAAACAAAAAATATAAATCCAAGAAATGCCTACATAGCAAAAGGCACCACTACTATAATTGGTAGATGTATGTGCAAAGTTTCAGAAAGATATCTTAACGGTTTATGAGATATACTCAGGAAACAAAATTGTACACCAAAAACTAAGTCAAATTTGTTTCCATGGACAAAAAAAATATAAATCCCAGAAATTCCTTAATAGCAAAAGGCACAACTACTGTAATAGGTTGATGTGCGTGCACAGTTTCAGAAAGATATCGAACGGTTTATGAGATGTGTTCCGGAAACAAAATTGAACACCAAAAACAAAGTAAAATTTGTTCCCATTGAAACACAAAAGATATAAATCCCAGAAATTCCCAAATAGCAAAAAACACAACTACTGTAATAGGTTGCTGCATGTGCAAAGTTTCAGAAAGATATCTTTAACGGTTTATGAGATATGCTCCGGAAACGAAATCGGACCAACGACCGCGTTTCAATAAAATAAAACCAAGTACGAACAATCCAAACCATCAGACAAAATTCGAAGTCCTAAAAAACGGTATAGGCAAAATAGTGTAATATAGCAAAATAGTGTAATCAGCATATGGACTGTTCACCGGGTACAAAATACACGACAAACAGTGGTAACAGGTGTCCGGAAGAGTAAGCTTACCCTGTTGGCATGCCATAGCTGCATCCAATCTATTAAGCGAAATCTCGGTAAAATAGCGTTATTGGCCAATAAACAATCGGTATGCAAAATACACGTGATGAACGGTGTTAACAACGTAGTGACCTATATTATCAGGGATATAGTATACCCGTCAATGAAATATGTCAAATATTATAGTCGAAAGAGACATGTCATATTTACCAATCAAATCAATATGACGGCCATAAAACTTTTTAAAGGTTTTAATAAGCATAGTTTGTAAATATCCCTGTAGTTGAAGCTTAGATGACAAATGCCTCGATCTACTTAAAAAATCAGAATAGAACGAACACGCTCTCGCGTAACGTATTAGCTGAGACACAAACACTCCATAAGCTGGTGATATTGGAATGTTACTACTAATAAATGGAAAGTTAACAATAGGAAAGTCAAAGTCATCACGTTTATCGTACAGTTTAACACTAAGTTTATGGCAATTGTCAAAATTGAGACGCAGATCCAAGTAGGAAGAGTAATTGTCACTGTCAGTAGTGTTTTTAATTTTGAGCTCATCAGGATATATGAATTCTATATAATCACTGAATTTTGAATTATTCAGTGATAGAACATCATCGATATATCGATAAGTGAAATTAAAATGTCTAACCAGTCGTTTGTTGGATTTTACGAGTGCCTGCATGTACTCGGCCTCGTGTGAATAGAGAAACAAATCAGCAAGCAAAGGTGCACAGTTGGTACCCATTGGGATACCTACCACTTGCTGATAAATTTCCCCTCCTAATTCAACAAAGATAAATTTCCCCTCCTAATTCAACAAAGATATTACTAGTATCTATTAAAAAATCCAACATCTGAATTATCTTGATGGCCATGAACTTATTTTTGGAATCACTATGGTTCTTAACAAAATATGTAGAATTGTAATTAACAACTAAATATTGATATCTAACATGTCCCGATCTAGTTGAAAAGACACTGTGAATAATGTCTTTTAACCGGGTTTTCAATTTGCTATGGGGAATTTTAGTGTACAAGGTAGAAAAGTCAAAAGTTTGTATAGATGAGACTGAAGCAAGTGATCTAGATTGCAAACCATCAAGTAATTCTTTGGAATTTTTCAATATCCATATTTGATTGATACCACTACGAGAGTAAATTTTGTCGCAGTATTTTTGAATACCCTCTTTCACTGTCGTTAGTATAGATGTCAATACTTTTGAAAGTGGTTTTGTGGAACAACGGGATGAACCTGCTATAAAACGTTGCTTGTGGGGATTTTTATGTAGTTTAGGTATCCAATATAGCAGCGGCAGATCTGTATAGGTATCACCACATGGCGTACCAAATGAAGTGAATACAGATCTGTGATTGGATATAATTTCATCCTTTCTTAGAGTAGAGCGTTTATATGTAGCACTGTCAATTGGTTTCCCGAAATTTAGTTCTTTGAACAGGCAGACATAATAATACCGTTTACATATAAACACTAGGTTATTGGATGCTTTGTCAGCTGGCACAATGACATACTTGTTATGTAAGGCGTTGAGATTTTCAACAATGCTAACATCATTGAAAATAGATTTAGGCCTAGTGTCAACTAACAAACGTTGCATATAAATTCTGCGTTTAAGTAAACGACTAATAGACTGAGTCCAATCTGAGATAACATCTTCCCTCTTGGCCCATGATCTAGCGTAGTCCTCCACGGCATCCATAATAAGTTTGAAATTTTGATCCCATGAAAATGGTTGCGGTTCCCGGTATTTGGGTCCTTTGGACAAAATCTCACGTAACTTATTATTCTGGACTATATTCAAATCACCAGTGACTACGTGTCCAGCTGGTTGGTAAATGAATGACGACGTAGAGCAAGAACGGGGTAGAGGGTTATCATATAATTCCTTTGCATTGATGTTAGATAATGCGTTTCTGTAATTAAATATTTTGGATGCAATGGGTTTAGTATATGTATAAGAAATCCTAGGAACAGTAACAGTTTTGAAATAAGGAGGGATGTGCGCTGTGACATGCTTGTGGTGAATATTTGGCTTAACCCGATAGCATCAATGCCTTTATTAGCAAATTTCAGTACTTCGTTCGGCGCGGGGGATAAAATAAAACGAGCGTTTTTTCTAAAGCTGCCGTAATGACCAAGAAGCTTAATTTTACAGCTATTCAAAATCGTCAACAATAGATTTTTTACGGCTGTGACAGTTTTAATAAAATATATTTGTAGAGAATTACACTTGCCGCTCAAAGAGAGTGTTGGGTAGCCAGCAATCAGTTCGAGACACGCAACCGAAGCCTGCACATCTTAGCCATGTCGAGACTAACTTTGTGTAGAGTGCATGAGTCACCCTATAAATTAATAAACAATGTTTTATGGCTATAAAGTACACAAAATAATATGACTTCTTCTAAATATAAATGACACGGCGCTCACAGAGTTATCCATCTTTGCTAGAATCTAGAATCGCATAACACAGCTTCTATATTGAATAAGTCTCATGTCAGAGGGGATTTTCGTAGCTTTCGATTGATACATTACAGAGGCGGATTTAAGGGGGGGGGCGCCCCCCCCCCAATTTTCGACAGTGGCCTTTTTACTTCTGAAAGTGCCTTTTTTATTTCTGAAAGAGCCTTTTCTGAGACCCAAATATGTCCGAAAATTTCAGCCAAATAGCCCTTGGAATTGCTACAGATGCAAGGAACAGGGATGTAGCCACGCCAGTGCCGCCAAGCGCAAAGAAAAAAATCGTACATTTGCTACGGCCCGGGAGTAGGGCAAGGAGGACGATGAGAGCTTTCTCAAATTCTGTCTGACCCGATTCTCATTCCACCGTAATAATAATATACAAGTCAAATAAAACAACGTGTTTTAATTATCAATATCTACCTGTAGGCCTATATAAATTTGTATGCACTGAAGCAAATAAGACAGCAAATCCCGTAAAAATACACTAATAATTTCTTTTCACCACTCACCCCAGCAGTGTGTCCTCATTTTGCGGCCCCCCCCCCCTTTTCGAAATTCCTAGATCCACCCCTGCATTATATTCGTTTCGTATGAATACTTTTTCGCATACGACGTAATGAATTTATCGATCGCCTGCGATCAATTTTAAGGGCCCGGTTAAATGACACCATCTTTTTTTCAAACAAGTCTACACCTGTTGCCACTGTTCGTCGTGTATTTTGTACACGGGGAGCAGTCCATTTGCTGATTGCACTATTTTGCTTGAATATGCTATTTTGCCTATAACGTTTTTTAGGACTTCGAATTCCGTCTTACGGTTTGGATTGTCCGTACTTGGTTTTATTTTATTTTATCGATATGTAAATGTTTCTATTACATCACCATACATACAAGTATGTCGTATTCCGTTTAGTAATAACACATTTTGCCGTTGTATATAATGTAGGTTGCTTTCGTGTCCAAATATCTCGTATCTCCTTGGACTTTTGCTAATATCAAAGAGCAAAGTGTTAATTTAAAGGACCTAACTCAATATCATCCAAAATCTTCGACATTGAAAACACGAATTATTTGTCAATTCAAATCAACATTGGTGTTGTGGTCTTACTTGGAAGAGATGGGCTTCTGATATCCAATATATAAGACAAACTATACATTTTACCATTGGTACATGAGTCGTGTACCATAATGTGTCTCAGCACTATTCTAAGAAGGTGCTATAAGGATGAGGCTTGACATAATCCACAAGTCATGTCAAACCATGATGCCATTTTCTTTATTGGAGAGCATGCGCAATAAATACTATCGGTGTTGACTGGAATAACCAGACGCTTTAAACTGTCTTTCGGTTGAGACTTCTGGCGTAGTGTCTTCTACTGGTGTAAGTCGGTTTTCGCCGTAAAATGTTTTCTTAACCAGCTCTTTACAGTTAGAAAGTTAGGATTTTCTTGAAAATAGAAGACAGAAAGTCATTACCACAGGCCGAGTTATTCTATAAACTTTTATTATTAACCTTGATTGGATCCAAAAGTTCCAAGATTAGTATTAGAAGTGTCGAGAATATACTGATAACCAACAACGAGGACACCAAAATGTCTTACATACTAATAGAGGTGCTGAAACATATTGTATTTTGCGTTCTTGCTTTGGCGAAATAGACATCCCAATCATTCTCTTTGCAAACGATGATCCAAATATACAATTTGATCGATAATGAGACTGACATATGGCGGGGGAAAGCGGCAAAAACCTAATGTTGTGTAGACAGATAACTCGTAAACTACCACTTATTTTTGTCTTATAGTTGAATGGCTGCCAACTAAGGGACAGCAATTAAAATAAGTTGTACAAAAAACTTTGACATCATTACACCTCATATCATGAGCATTTTTGTCTCAGCTTGTCTCAAATTTTAGCAGTACCTATAGAATTTAATACATTTTATAAATGTAAGTGATGTGCTTATTGTAAGGCCCCCATGCTCACTTGATTTGACAGCATAAGATGTCTTTCTGCTTCAAAGTTTTTTGAAAGAAAAAGTGTCACCTACACTTCTACATATGGTATGTTACAGCGAGTGTGGCAGGAATTCCACTACTAACTTAATATGTGCTGCCTCACCAGTATTGGAACAATTTAAAATTTGTAAAAATTAAACTCATTTTTAACGTCTTGAATGAATTTCTAAAATAAGCAATACAGCTGGGCATGCAACCCTTCCAGAAGACTTAATGCTATTCCGACTGAGTTTGCAAACTCTGCATCCATTTCTGATATTCACAAAGCTAGTATTGTCTCCATGGTAGTTCTGTTACATAAAATGAACAAAAAAATCATGAAAAGTTTGAGCGTACCATCTATAAATTGTATCATAGCCGGTAGAAATCTGTAAAATCCAAAATGTTGATGAGGAGCCAGAGCTGCACTTTGCTTTGAACCTGAATGTAGCTTCTGTCTAAAACCTGCGGCTTCGAATACTTCTGCATTTTCTGTCAATAGAGTATTTAATCCTTCATTATCTAATCTACCCATCTACAAAAAATAACCAAATTCATTTGTCAGATCAGATGTCTTCTAAAATTGCAGCCAATTCATTGAATATTTTAACTGGTTCAAGGTATTTGAAATTTAACTTTTCCGAAGTGTAAAAAATGGGCCATTTTGTAGAAAAAGGTAAAACAAAATACAATTTTTGACAAATGATCCAATATTTTGAATATTTTTGATGATACTTGTTTGAAACTCTATAAATCTTTTTATGGAACTTACATTTTGACAAAATTAAAAAAGAATCCTCAATTCTAGAACAAAAGGTCCATGGACCTGAGCTGCAACCTGGTATACAAAACAGTACATTACTTTCAAGGTTCCCCATTTGTTCTGTATTACAATAATTTTGCATAATTAATGTGAAGCTATAAGAAAATAATTTTGATGATATATGAACTTTTAAAACCATGTAGGAGGCAGACCACCATTAAATTCCACAGTCTCGGTATAGTAATTCTCTCTCCGTCTCTTTTTCCCCGTTGCCTGCCTATTTTTTTTTTGATTTTTTGGTCTAGAATGGACAAAGAGGGTTTGAGTTAATATTTTCTGCCAGGTTTTGGTAAATATTCATGCTTTTGAGGCGGAAGGATAACTGATTTATCTGGTTGGCTACGGTGATATGTACTGCAACTAGTTAGATGTCTGCGATCACGTCGGTGGAAGAGGACGTTAAATAAATAAAGCTATTTTACACACATTTTTTGGATATGCTTCTTCAAGTTGGTGGTCAACCTTATACAAATTTTAGAGCAAAGACATGGTCAGTTGTTCCTCTGTCATTAGTGAAAAGCATTCAGCCCAACAAAAATTTGGGGAAAAGTTCTGTAAAGAGGCCAGAATTAACATTGAAGTCAATGGTGATATTGATGGTGGTGTATGTCTCCGGATAATCGGTAGGGTTCTTCCCTCCATCTACCTACTAAATTTGAATACAATCTGGTAAACATACATTATGCTAGAGCTAAATCAGCCTTTGGCAGGTCTTTCTTTGGGCCTGAAATGTTATTTAAACTATTAATTAGACATTAATTCACTTACCCAAACCATAATCAACTCTCGATGCCATCTTATGTGTCGGAGTATCACTTAATTTAAATCAGATCTAGTGCTCCACGCTCATTGATGATTGAAATTCAAAACTGGGTAATCGAGCCTGTTTTTATCGTACCGACTGCAGTAATGATAATCGAGGCTAGGCGTAAAATTCAAAAACTTATATCGGTACATATTGGAGCAATTTTCAACATCTATTCACTTTATTTATGTTATCTACAAAACTATTCTAGCGAGAACAGTCAACAATTTATCTAATCTTCCATGTATCTTTACCTAATGTATCTTTTATCGCGTCATAGATGATAAATGTTTTCTTTCGATCAAACCGCAGTGTGACGACAAACCCTTTCATTATTTAGTGCCAAAAACCTTCTGAACACGCTAGATGCTACGTTTTGAATGGATGGTGTGCAGCATTGGGGTCACTAGAGGACGAACCGTATCGATGATATTCAGCGTTCTGCAACCTTCCGTTCTGAACGTGGTAGAAGTTACAGTGTTCATTTCGAAATTTAGTGTGAAACGCTATGTGGTCACGAGAGAGTCGACAAGCTTCCTTTCTCGTATTATCTTCAATTTCTAGTTGATGTTTCTTTTATCCGATTAGATGTAAAACAACGGCGTGTTCCCTGATCATCGCTTGCAAATTGTGGGGCTATCTTGCTTCGTAACCGCTTTTGTAGGTTTTTAATTTCTTGGGAAAGATTATACTTCCACGGAAAGATAACATCGGTAAACGAGGTGCAAAGAGTTTGTCGACCCACCGAATTACAAGACACAATGATGTCCTTTGCACCGCATGTGCTCCGAAACCGAGGACTTTCTAGTCTAGAGTCCAGTGGCCCGACAGTTCAAATATCAAGAGAATAACCAAATTGTGATATTCGTTAGAATAACACACTAGTGTACGATATAAAAGTACTCTGGCAGTTTAAAAAAAGTGTTGTCTATACTATATTTAATTTGCAATTCACGAACCACTCATCTGTACTGAGAAATTAGTATGCTCACCCTTGCTGTTATTAGGACTGTTTTGAACCAAGATGACATTTAAAAGTGTCGTGATCGGTCATTACATATCTTATTTAAAGACCACAGAAATGTCATATTGCCCTCATTATTCGTATAACTAGTTAGCACATGCTTGAAGTACACCGGCTTCTTGATAGCAGCTAATTGGAGAGGAAACATCTTGCTTATTAATGCCGGACGGAGGGCTGTCTTGTTGGGATGGGACGAAAAACCGAGGTCCCGTGTACACATTGGCGTACAAGTAAAATGTCTCTTGGAATTCGATAGTGAGTAGACCGTAGCGCCACTTCCCGGGCAAAATTTACCTCATAGCACACTGTATGGCGTATCGCCGTCTTTATTAGCCCAGTTAAGGAGCAGAACAGTAGGACGTTTAACCCCATTTTCATTTCTTGCTAATTAAAGTAACGAGTTGAGTTATGTCCCTTTGTTGCAAAAGTGATACATTTTTTTCTTATGTTTGATCGTTTAGTTTCTGTTGGTTTAATTAGCCAAGAACACGTTTTATCAGAAAAAAAACCCTATAAATAACGAATAAAACCAGGGATTATTTTATTTCTTGATTTTAGATTTTAGATACATGGTTTAAGTGTACCAGGTATATCTGGATTATTATTAGTATAAACATATTCTAATACTTTGTATAGCATAGGATCATGTTTAGCGATATACTGGCGAGCAGCTAGGTCACTTGAACACGCGTGGGATCCACCGCACCTGGAAATATGTTATATAAAAACAACACTACAGATTTCATGGTTAATTGTCCAGAGCATGGGCAAAATATCGGACAAAACCTCACCATTAAAATTAATATTTAGACATACATTATGCAAGAGCTAAATCTGCCAATAGCAGGTCTTTCTTATCTAAATGTTAATTATTTTAAGTATACATTAATTAACTTATCCAGACCATAACAAATTCTCGATGCCATCGATAGTCTGCGGTATTTATCGGATTGAAATACATTTTTTGAAAAACGTAAGAATGGATACATGAGACTTTTTTTTATACTACCGTCTTTGGTAAAGAAACTGGCCTAAAATTCAAAAGCTTATCTCGGTTAAGTAAGTTATCTATTTTTTAACTATTATGCAATCTCCCATAATGTATCTTTTAAAAAAATATCGCTTATCGCGTTGTAGATGATACATGTTTCTTTCTGTTAAATTCAGTGTGACGACAAACCCTATCATTATCTAATCTTCCATAACACCCCTTTATCTAATTGTGCTTAGGCTGTTAAACTTTAGAATCTGTCAGAAAAAATCAGATCCGTCGTCCAGGTTGAAGACTTTGGGATCGGTTCTAAAAGTAGACCAGTTGTGTTGTGCGTACATCCATTAGACCAAAAAGCATATTGTACGTACATGGCCTTCGACGAGAATGCAAGCCGTAATAACGGTAAAATGGTCTATGTCTAATCTCGATTTCTCAGCCTCGACTAAGAATTTATTATAGAATTAAAATAAAACTTACATATTTAGTCCACCAGTGGTGTCTGTTCTATTTGTAGCCAGGAAGAAAGAAGCGGTACCTTCAGCCCAATACTCTCCACTAGTAGCCATAGCATACTGAGCATTATTCCATAGATTATTAGATTGGGCATGGCTGTAAGCGGTAGTTATCTAAAATACAATTATGTTATCACACATGAATTAGCATTTGTAGGCTACACGGTGGGCCAGTGTATAAGGCATTTACTCACTAGCCATGATATGGTGGGTTCGGTCTGAGAAAGCACCCTGTTACGGACTTTCCTTGCATTGTGGCACGTTGTCAGTGGTGCAGTGTGCACATTGGCGTGGACGTACAAAACTCTTGACGGCTGAAATGCAACGAAGAGAGGAGTGAGCAAACACCGTTGTCCGCGCATAATTCACCTCACTATCTGGCGGTTAAAATGGTTTAGTGCCCTTCCTTTCTGTACCAATTGAGCTTAATGAGCCCGGGATACACAAAGAGTGCGTCGTGAGGGAAATTTAGCCCGGACAGCGGCGCTACGGCCTACTCCTATTTTTGATTCGATTCGGTTAGCGAGCCAGTGTCCCTATTAGTCCTGCTGGTGTAGGAAGTTAAGACACTATATTGCGTTGTATCTGTGAAACTATAAAATGCCGGACCCACCCCTGTTTTGGCCCACTGAGGTTAATAAACGACCCTACCTGTGATTTATAATTTGATGGCATGTAATGATTAATCAAATGTCCAAATTCATGAACCAGTGTGTTCTGGCGATGGTGATATTTATCCTGAGCGTCACATATAACGTTGTCATCGACTACGGCAGATATTGATGACGTCAAACCACCCAAAGATTCATATTTCCTACCATCAAAAGTGCAGGTGTGTGCACAACTTCCGCTACAAGATCCTGCAAATGAAATTAGAATGTGCGTATTGTGTCAGGAGGACTGTCAAAAGAGATATTGACTTTTAAGTATAAACGAAAGCTTACCGTTACACGATGGGGTATCGCGCTGATGTGAAAATTCCGGATAAACGGTTAACCCCTCCGTGGCTGAGAAAATACCAACGCCATGAGATGTAGCTAGATGGGTAAAGATCTCAGATGGCATATGTCGTACCATTTTACTTACTATTAGAGCAGCCTTAAAATGAAAATAGATTTATTACGGTAAATAGTATATGTAGGCAATTTAATAATCTATTATAGTATCATATAATATAATGGTCCAGTTACTTAGTTAGTGCGCCATTGTATCTACACTGGGGTAAATTAAAATAGACTGGGGGTAATTTGTAGTTAGCGAATTTCGCCGCTCAATAAAATTGATTCACCACTCCTCCACCCTATCGTTTTATAAAACTAGGACCTCTATGTGAACTATATCGGACTCAGATAAGTTTTTATTTGACTAATCATTGCTAGATTAAATGTCATGTGATGTTAAATATTGGTGGAAACGGGGACACAGGACCTTCACACATGTGGCCGTGATTTCAACTGCACCATTAACAAGTCGAGCAGGGCTGTGGGTAACCCATTCGTCGATACACATCGAATCGGTCCCGCCGTGTAATTAACCTGATGGCCATTTACCTAAACCCATTGTGCTCACTAGTCCCAAGGTTTCAAAATCTTTACCGAACATACTTCTATGAAAATGAATTAAATTTATGCTAACTGGTGAGGATTCAATAGATTGGATGCAGCTATGAAGAGTGTGGCGCCAGTCAGAGTAAGCTAACTCTTCCGGACACTTGTTCTGTTTGTCGTGTATTGTGTATGCTGATTACACTATTTTGCGATCGAGTTTCACTCTGTTTAAACCCCCCCCCCCCCCCGATGATCTGGAAATTGATTGTATGCATGTCCCACGCCCTAAGGCACCGTCAAAGGGAAAGCATATTGGAATATAGCGGGAACAGTCTCCGCCAATATCGGGATCCAAACCCAGATCTCTTAATTAAGGAGCCACTGTAGTTCACATAAAATATAAATAGAAAGAATAATTAAATAAATTGTGAGCAATGAACATATTGTAATATTCATTCTAAGCGACGTAACAAGTGTTTGAAGATGAGATGCGTATCATCGTAGAAATGGTACTTTACTGTCAATAATATATCTATATTATCCATTTTTAAATCTGATTATTATTAAAAGGCGATCGCGTTTCACTCTGTTTAAATCTCCCCCCCCCCCTCCGATGATCTAGAAATTGATTTTATGCATGTACCACGCCCTAAGCCACCGTCAAAGGGAAAGCATATTGGAATATAGCGGGAACAGTAACCGCCCATATTGGGATCCAAACCCAGATCTCTTGATTCAGGAGCCACTGTAGTTCAAACAAAATATAAATAGAACGAATAATTAAATAAATTGTCGTACAACCTTATCAAGCGCAGTTGAATGACAGTTTGTTGTTGCTGCTATAGTGACCCATGACCCTGCCGATTTGGCCTTGGCAATATCACCAGTATTATTTACATATCTATGAAGGAACGTCGCCCTGGTGTAATATCCTGGATTATGTACGAGTGGCATAAACCTATAAAATAATGTTTTATAAAGAAAACAGTTATCACTGCTTTGAAAGCTGTGTATTTACGTCGGTACATTTGAATATGGGCATTATATTTGGTTTTGTTTAAACAAGTAACGCGGGCTAAATTGAATTAGAAGGGACATATTATGCTGACAAACGGCAGAGGTATATTGGTAGCGCATTTGTATATTTTAACATCTCGCCTGTCTGATTGCATTCTCCCGTCTTTAAAACACAGGAAGAGCTAAGCACTTCATCTGTCATCTTTACTTTCCTAGTTACATAAAAAAAAGAAAAAAATGTGTCGAAAATTGGCAGTCTTAAAATTTTGTCTGGGAACCGGATTTATCGGATTCAACGTATCCGGCTTCTACCAAAAAGTCCAGTTCCCGTCTTTTACATCATTAAAACGCCTCTTGATCTATACTCAGTCAAATCATAGAACTAGAATACTAACGGGAATGCCAACCGTGACGTATTAACGTTGATGACATAATTATGTTGTACATAACATGCGCGTAGTAATTAGGGCACAAGTAACTTCCGGCCTTCTGTCAACATTGCAGAAGCGTACGACGTCTTGGAATTTCAAGAACTTGACAGTGTAATAGATGTAAGTTATTTCATAATTTTAATGAATTTTATTTAAATTAGGTATATAATATACCATTGGGATTATAAACCATTTATTTTTGGACGTTAAATTATCCTAACACGCGTATCATTCGTTATCGTATCTATTTATTGACTATTGTTTTTATTTATTATTTTGTATTGTTGCCAGCCTTTGGCATACCCGTGCAAGTTTTGACTTTATACTTAGAGCTGTGGTTTCCCCCCGTGCTCTTATTTTGTTTATAAAAGTACATATATATATGTTTATTCTTTACAGCTTTTTTGCTGACGATTTTTTCGAAACGTATCCTATTGACGTTGTTTCAGTAACACCCGTAAGTTTATTCTTTTTTTTAGATCTAGTCTATTGTCGAGTGTAGTGTCCGTAACAAATGTATCTTTTTCTTCTCAAACATGAAATTGCTTCCAAACATAATAATGTTTGCTTTAACTTTATAGAACTGTATCAAATTGGTATCAATCTCCCTTATTAGAGGAAAATTAAAAACCCTAATCCTGTCAATGGTAATTTTAATTCATAGTTATTGGTTTTGTTTGGTTTTTATTTTCAAATTTTTGCCATTGTTATTTATTTTCTTTTTAAGGTTCAAACTAATCCAGTTAAAATTAAAGAGAAAGTTCAAGTACCAGTATATGAAAAATGATCTCAAGGATTTGCCATATCTCAATCCAGTTTAACCCCAAAATGGAATATTATACATCAAAACTGTTCATCAGTACATGCATCTGCCTTTGCATTTTCTAGTAAAATAAGTGTATCATCATTTACTTTTCAAGATAACTAATTTAAAAAAATAACTGAATATTAATCCAATAAACCATTTTTTCACCAAATATGTCAGGAATGTAAATGAATTTCAAAAAGTTGTATATATTTCAGTGAGCACAACTATAATTTTACAATGTTGGGGAACTAATAAAATAAAAAGTACAAATAATGAATAGGCCTACTGGTATTTTGTCTTTAAATTTAAATTATTTGATCTAATTAAAAAAAAATGTACAACTAATCAGAATATCAATATCACTCAGTGGGATTTTTATTTTGAATATTATTTTTTTGTAATCAAGAAGAAAAGGCCATCCGATTTGTGTCATTGAAGGAGTGGATTTGTATATAAATTAAGGCCTTGTTTGACTAAAATTAAAAGAGCTACATGTATCATGTGAATAATGCTGGTTGAAGAAAGCCTTTCTTGTTGTGCCCATTCCCTTGGCATGGTGGTACTTCCTTCGTATTGAGTATGGTTTGAATATAAACCCATCTGTAAAGTAATAGTCTGTAAAATCTGACGCCAACTTCCTTTTTAATTTATGCATAAATTATATTATTATAACTAAAACTGCATTATTTCAGACCAATAATACAAAAGCCATTGTATTTAATTGTATGAAGAACTTTCATTTGATGTGCACAAGGAATTTCTATATCATGGAAGACGGACAATAAAAAATAATACCTAAAAAGTGTTCATTCATCCCTAAATCCTAACTTTAAAACAATATGGGGATCATGGTGGCTAAGTGGATAAGGCGCTGGTTTGCTAGCCTGGAGGTCCGGTGTTCGATCCCTGCAATCGCCGAGAAGGTTCATCTCGATTTTCCGACGTGATTTCCCCTTGTCAGTGATGCAGAAGGAGGGCCTGACAAGGACAGCTGCCTAGTCGTTCAGATGGGACGGAAAATCGAGGTCCCTTGTACACATTGGAGTGCACGTAAAAGATCCCTTGGCAGTTGGAATTCGATATAAGAGTAGGCTGTAGCGCCACTGCCCGGGCAAAATTTCCCTCATAGCACACTGTATGGCGTATGCCCGTCTTCAATTAGCTTAGGTTAATTGCATAACAGTAGGATGTTGAACCCCATTTCATTCATTCATTTAAAACAATATTGTTGCACGGAATGAAAATCAGGCTGTTATGCTAGTGCCTGAAAGACTTTGAAATATATTTCTTGTGAAGAATTGGAATACACTTAGCTATCACCTATACATTATACACTTCCAGTTACACATTTCTATTTTTTTGGAAAAAATTTCAATAAACCTAATGAATGAAATCATTGGATTATTGTGAAATATTTCTATTATATAACTGAACAATTATATTCAATTTATAAGACATGCAGCTCTTGTCTGTATCACAGACGTATGTAGTAAACTGTAAAATTTACAACTCCCTCTATGATTGCATAAAACCATTTATTGCAACTTTTACACACAAATCACAATTTACAATAGACTGAATGAAAATATATCTAACATTGTTTCTGGCATAATCTGACAATGTTTTTCTCTGATCAACGAATGTGGAAACATTTTTTGTCATAATTTTATACAAATTTAAGGTTCAATGTGAATGCAATGCAACTAAGGTATATTTTCTTGGGCAAATTTTCGAGATCCCCAAAACATTAGCTTCACACAGTGTCACTTCATTGTGAGGATAGTTCAGAACAGTAATGTCTTTGGATTTTGTGTCTCTATTATATTGCAAATACACACATAAATGTTCAAATCCACAACTTTTCATATTTCAAATTTATTATTTCCATTTTAAAAAGAAAAAGTTATTTCATTCTGTTAACAGTACTTGTTGCCAATCGAAACTTAGTCTTGATATTTATTCACTCCTTAATGCTTCCATGAACAGTATATGCAATGCTACCTGAAATGTAAAAATTTAAAATGAAATTCCTAGCGACACAACTTATAAAAGGGGGAAACAGGCAATTTTCTCAACAAACATCTGAATCAAAATCCAAGTCTCCTTGATAGTGAGCAATTGCCTTCCTTCCTTTAAATGTCAATTAATTTAACACATGACTTTTTGAGGGCTGGTAGTATTTTATTTTAATATAACAAATTTTCATAAAATGCTCAGAGAATTCTGCCTGCATATTTTGACTCTTTTTTGACAGCTGATCACTGTTTTAGAAAAAGGTAGGCATATATAAAAATGAGGGCTAGTAGGCCTATATTATTTTAATTTTGCAAATCTTTACAAATGTAGTGACATTTTCTGCCTGTTTATCATGTGTTTTTTTGAGGACTGATCACCTTTTTTTTTTCGAAGTGACTATTGACACGACCGTCGTGTCTGCACGGTCGTGTCTGCAGCGCCATAATCTGTAAGAGCATTACCCGACCGTCGTCTCTGCAGCGCCATAATCTGTAAGAGCATTACCAGACCGTGACGTCACCGCTTTTGCCAAGCGCGTGTCTCAGACTCGAGGACAGTTGAGAAGGGTTAGGGTTAGGTTGCACGACGGTCGGTAAGCCGTATTCAGGTTGTTCCGGTCCATGTTTTATATTCACACACGGTCGGGTACGCAACACCAAATTTCGTTCTTGTTGGCACGACGTCGTCGTTTCCGCAATGAAGGGAGTCTGCATGGCGGGAAACGACGGTCGGGTCCGCAGTGCTAACAATAACCATTCGGGGCACGACCGTCGTGTCAATAACAGCTTCCTTATTTTTTAGGTAGATCTACATGTAGGCCTTTTTTTACAAGGCCTAGGCCTTTATTTACAAGGCCTAGTATTATTTTAATCCTTCAAATCTTCATAAAATGTGCAGATAATTCTTCCAGCATATTGGTTTATTTGACAGCTTATGAATGTATTTAGAGACAAGGCTATATAATGGGCCTAGTAGGTCTGTTACATTTACAAATCTTCACAAAATGCAGTGACGTATATTCTGCCTGCACATCACTGACTGATCACCCTTTTATAGAAATATGTAGGCCTATTATATTACAAGGCCTAGTATTATTTTACATTTACAAATCTTCATAAATGCCTGCATATAAATAATTATTGTGACGTTTAGCCGTACTTGGGGAATCCCTCTTCTGGTAAATTGTAATTTCATAACAAACTGAAAGTAGCCTATCGAAACGGAACTGTTGTAAACAAACCACCTGCCTGCAACTTTTTTGAACAGATACAAATTAATGGGAAGACCTGAGACTACAGACTCTCAGCTAGTATGTAATTATTATAATTGAAGTGTAGGGTAGTTAAATAAGTTGTAAGTATAGATAGATCTAATTTTCTTTTTGAGTGTTTCACTTACTTTTACTTTCAACGTAGTACAATCCGGCTCGAAGTCGAAGTGTCTTGAACATATTGTTAATGTCTGTTCATTAATCGGATCTGCTCTGGTAGATCGTATTATGCTTAAAAGTTTCTCATTCCACTCCGTGTTGTTCTTTGGTAAACGATGAAAAGATAAGCCGCGATTTCTTTTATTACAGGCGGAACATCCGTACAAAAACACCAGGCATTTTGTTGGTGTCTGCAGAAACCGGAAGTACGTTGTACCCTATGTCAGCGCCAGAGGTCCGCCGTCACATAAGGTAGTGACGTCACACGGTTGGCATTCCCGTTAGTATTCTAGTTCTATGGTCAAATTAAAAACTTGACACTGAAGAATTTCAACAAATTTCTTTTTCTGGCAAGTCAAATGAACTTTAAAGTGTTTCTAACGTCTACGTGCTATAGGTAGACTCTATGCTGGGCAGTCTGTGGTCACCGTTACAAGAGCCAGACAATTATTAATCTTAGAATGAGAGTGCTTCAAACTAGAACTATTGCCGATCGCCAAAGGGCGGCAACGTCACCTGTGACGTCACTCCAGGAAGATCAAGCAATACGATAACGTTATCTTAGAAACAGAGTAATCACTGCAACCTCCACAAGTAGAGATGTTTGGTGGAAGGGTAACTGCACACACTGTTCGAAATCGCTTGCAGACTGCTGGCCTTCCAGCTCGGAGACTGTATAATGGACCAATATTTACACCTCTTCATTGACGTAATCTACTTGTGGCCACATGATCTACTCAAAGACAGTGGAATTCGGTTGTCTTTAGTGACGAATCTCGATTCACTTTGAGATTTGCCGATGGGGGGGGGGGGTCCGAGTGTACCCCAGACGAGGTGAACGTTACGCTCAAGTATGCGTCAGAAAAGTTGACCAATTCGGTGGCGGCAGCGTCATGGTTTGGGGTTCTTTTTTGCACATAGACGTTCTCCTTTTGTTGTTGACCAAAGGAACTTAAATGATGTTCAGTACATGATCAGATTTCGCAATATGTTCCTCTAACGTTTATGCAGAGACATGGTCCTGGACTAACGTTTCAACAAGACAATGCTCGAGCCCATACAACAGTTGCTACCCATATTTTTCTTTTAAGAAATGCCGGTGTCCAAGTCCTGGATTGGCAGTCGCTTAGCCCCGACCATAATCCTATTGAACACATCTTGGACGAACTGGGTCGACGTGTTCGCCAGCAAGCGATTTCACCACTGACGTTGCAGGACCTTCAACATGCGTGTGACAGTACGAGACGCTAGGGGAGGCCACAACCGTTACTAAACACGTTTTTCCGATTGCTCTCCAAGCCTGTGAATTTCATTTTCGGGGGAACTGTGACATCACGAACGTTATCAATGTCAAAGACTTTAGGCGAGTTGTCTGCAAGGTCGTATGTGCACAACATAACACTAAAATAGTTGCCTTAAACCAAATATTAAAAATCTAGTCCAAAAAATCACGAGTGTTAAGTTTTCAATTTGGCTGAGTATATATAAATGATAAAGCGACTCATCATAGATTGTGAGCATATGTACGCCGCATATTTTACAAGGTTAGAACTTAACGAACTCCAGCCATATGATCGTCACACAAAAACACACATAAATGTTCCGTAAATCCAGTTTTAAATCAACCCCGATTGCTACATGCCAGTGCTAACATATGTGATGTTTATTTCAACTTGAACGACTAGATTACGGCATAACCCAGTTCTCGATAAGATCTAAGTAGCCAATGGTTCGGGTAGGGACCATTATTTATTCCTGGTTTTACTTACTTAACTCCAGCTAAATGATCCTCAGATGGTGGTTCTACTGCCACACAAACGGCAATCAGAATCCCTGTATTTATATATAATACACTGCAGTTATAAATTAATATTGGTTCATCTTGACCGGTTTCCCTTACTGATAGTTTGCTGCAATCCTGGTAGTTCACAATTCGCCGCTATCAATCAAATCATGTCATAACACCTAACCAGGTGTCTTTATCAAGGCTAATGATACCAGAATTGAAGACACATCTCCCCATTGGCCATGTTTAGAGCATTTTGGTTGATCGAGACGCTAATAAAATCTCATATTGAAGGACATTTGTTAAATCTTTGACCTTCTTGGTTGATACTATCTCAATGGTAGCTCTACGTCCATAATCATAAGATGGGCCTTTTAAAAGGTAAGTGCAAAAAAAAGAATGGCCATAGCCGTTTAACATGGTGGTTGAATGTACTTCAGCTCTTCACGGAACGGGCATTCGGTAAACAGAATTGGAATGTTTGAAACAAAAAACAGATTCACACGACCGAAGATTCACAATTTTGATAAGATTTCAATCCCCCACCCAGGGAGACTGTAATGAGACCTACGTTCTGTGCTGAACTAGGTTGAAAGCTGGGTGTTAGTAGACTGTTTGGCTAGTGAACTGCTTGTTCTTCAGACCCAGTGTCAAAGACAGGTTATTGAAGGTTACCAGCTTAATTTGGAAACAAATACAGAATGTAATTTGCTTGTTACAATCTCCCTATGGCGGGGGATTGGAATCTTTGCAAAATTGTGAACAAATGTAATTTACTTGTTAGTCGAGTCTGAACTCTTGAATGAATAACGCTACTTGAGTTTCAAATTTCGCAATCCAGGTGTTTAAAACAAAATTCAATAACAATCAATCGTTTTGCTTTGTTTTAAATGTAAAAAGAAATGGTTTCATTTTTTACATACAAATAAATTTTCATTTTTTACATTCAAATAAATTTTCATTTTTTACATTCAAATAAATTTTCATTTTTTACATACAAATACATTTTCATTTTTTTTACATACAAATAAATTTTCAGTTTTTTTTACATACCGGTACAAATAAATTTTCAAATAAATTTTCATATTCCAAATGTGTATGTTTCAACACAAACAAATTTGTTTGGTTTATATTCTAATAAATGCAGCGGCATACCTATGATAAGTGTCATCCCCGCCATAGTCCGGTTTAATTTAACACTGCTATCTGACTTGATACATGTAGATAAGATTTAGAAAGCGCCACAGGTGTCGCTGCATTTTCTTGCATGACCTAATACCACTGATAAAATATATCAATCGATTGCCACCATTACCCTTCTAACAGTACACCATGCACGAATGAATGGGGGTTGAATTTTGAAAAGGGGGTACGGGTACATCTACTTGGGTCCTTTTTAGACAAACCGGCAAAGCAGCATACTCCTCGTGGTGTTTCGATTGATAAGACCTAATCCTACTGCCAGACCTTTTGCTAATTTCTGTTCAAACCGTATGACTGGTCAACAACCTGTACATTACAGCGCAAAAATATCAATTTCGATTAACCAGAGTGTAGAAATATCGTCGTTGCGACATAGTTTTTAAATTTATAGAGAAATAAGACGGCATTATATATATAACAACATGTCTCTTTCGACTTTTATTCTAGACATATTTAGTTTACGGGTATACTACATCCCTGATAATATAGGTCTACTGCGTTGTTAACACTGTTCAACACGTGGATTTTGCATACCGATAGTTCATTGGCTAAGTCTCAAACACACCGAGTCTTGCTTGCTAGTGTTTGAGACTGATTTTAGTAAGTATTGTAATCTGTACTATGCTTGTATCCGGCTATGCCAAATAAAATGTAAAAACGAACTGTTGCATTGGTATCGCTACTGAGAAGACAAACGTCTTAAGAAAACAGGAAGAAGTTTACACACAACGTGAATTGGACGCAAAGACAGCTAGAGACAAGGCTACTGAAATATGTAGTAAGTAAAGATGCATGGGTCGCAAGTGGCGACCGGTTTACTCAACACCAGCTCTTCACGTCTGACAGAAAGGCCCATGATACTTTATAGAACGCTTTTAATATATTACCGACATCAGTTCTAATTTCGTTGCATTTAATAAAATTACTTATTATGACAACATAAAAGTTGATTTATATAGATGCGTTAGTCCAAACCAAGTTTAAGTCGCAGAATGACCTCGTTTGTGTCGAATGGACGTTAAAACCCATCTCCATTTCTCTCAAACCAAGTTGTACGTGACAAGGAGTGGGGTCGCCTGCCCAACCTCGTGGGTGTTCTCCGGTCTCCTAAGACCCCTACGCACAAGCGAATAATTAAAGTTATTTTAAAACATATGTTAGTCCCGAAATGACCTAGTTAGTGTCAAGTGGACGTTAAACCCCATTTCTCTCTCTTAAACCGAGTTGATAGTTATATAATAAAGACTTATAAAATTGTAAAGATTTAGCACGGTAAGGGGATAAATGAACCATGTTTGTCCCGAAATGACCTAGTTTATGCCAAGTGGACATTAAAACCCATTTCTCTCTTTCCCTCTTGTTCATCCTTGATCTAGTAGGACGTTAAACCCCATTTCATTTCATTTCATCCGTGATCTAGAAAAATAAATTGTTAGTATACAATAAAAGAACACTTAAAATTCCATATTGAGTAGCAGTAAAAGGATTTAAATGGTTGAACTATTTCCAAACACCTGCATCTTTTAATTCTTGTATATAATTCAACAGAAGTTGTATTTTCCACATATTGATACCCAAACCATAATGATTACCATCAAAACTCATCATGTTTTCTGTCATGTTATATGTATTAAATGTTGGCACTTTGTATTTGTGTAAAATAGAGTCTACTTCTGATATAAAATGCAACACTGAAGCCCTTGCTTGAACTGGGTTCTTGTCCGTTTTTAACATTCCCGGAGAATGGGGAGATGCCCATAATAATTTAGGCCAATTGTTATCTCCTTTTGTTTTTACTGCAGGTTCGATATACTTTTTGACAATGTTCCCTATATTAAAGTCGTCATGGAGGCCAACACCAAACACTACTAACGATTTCGGTGCACGTTTTATAGTGTCTATCCTCTTGACGAAGTGGGTGCCGAAACCAGAAGAGAAAAAGTAGTTAAACATTAGTTTAAACTTTCCACCACACACATCTTGTAATCGAGAATCAGATTCTAGATGCAGTCTACAAACCTTCTCTGTAAACATATACATTCCTGTACATTGATTCCGGATAGCTGAAACATATAATGTACAAATACTAAATAAAATGAAATTGGGTGTAACATCCTAGTTTTCAACACCAACCAGGATGCTACTATGTGGCCCGAGATGGCAAGTTTGGCAATTTCCATCCACTCTGCATCAAATTTCAATAATCATGGGTTTTACCATCTACCCACCCGTTTTGCATCACAGACAAGGGGGATTGGACTCGCAAATCTAAAGAGCCTTTCGCCAGCAAGACCAGGGCCCTAAGACTCTGGTAAATAAACTAGCACGATGAAAGATCACGATTCCTGGACTGTCGTGGCTTCTTATTCAATATAATATACTGCAGTAATAAAATGCTTTGAATTCCCATGGTACCTCTATATTATCCTATTTGGATGTAACCGACTTAGGATGATTCTTCATTTTAATATACCCCATTCAGTACTATATATAGCGACAACTCAGTTACTGCACAAAGTAAGGTCCATATCTAGATATATGTTGACCAATGTACAGGATTAAAGTATAAACATTTAACAAAATAAAGAATTACATTATACAACTTGAACAAAAACAAGGGGGGATCACGGTGGCTAAGTGGATAAGGCGCTGGTTCGCTAGCCTGGAGGTTGAGTGTTCGATCCCTGCATTGGCCGAGAAAGTTCATCTCGATTTTCCGGCGTGATTTCCCCTTGTCAGTGATGCAGAAGGAGGGCCTGACAAGGACAGCTGCCTAGTCGTTCGGATGGGACGAAAAACCGAGGTCCCGTGTACAAATTGGAGTGCACGTAAAAGATCCCTTGGCAGTTGGAATTCGATATAAGAGTAGGCCGTAGCGCCGCTGCCCGGGCAAAATTTCCCTCATTGCACACTGTGGCGTATGCCCGTCTTCAATTAGCCCAGGTACGGTGCTTAAGCGTAGGACGTTAAACCCCATTTCATTCATTCATTCATTTGAACAAAAACAAAAGATTGGATGTTGAAGTGATTTTAAAAAGGGGAATTATGTAAGATAAAGAGCTGACAGATCTCATCTCGCTATAAAAGTTATAACTGGATAATGAAAAAGGTATATACCAGTCAAATTACTCCATTTTGGGCCGAGCTATTGGCATAAGAAGAAAAGTTTAGTGTCCCAGATTGCCATTGCTACCGTTTTTAAGATACTAAACGGAATTCTTATTTAATTGTGTTGAAACTCTCGACTATCCGATGACGTCGAGGTCTTGATAAATTTTTAAATAATAATTTATATAACATTTAACATACAGATTTAGCTTTCACATAATGCCCCTGTAATGCAAGAAACATTAATGATAGAAATTGCCGGATTTACACATTTTATCACCCATTAATACATTTGACAGTAGATATCGCTCGTGTGATAAATTACATAATCTACTGTGATATATACACAGTGGTGATATCGCTTTACATAAATTTGATTGGTCAATCAAAAAGGAACTACTTTCTTTTATTTTAAAGAAACCACTTTGTTTAAGTAAAGAGTGACTTTTTTATAAAAAAAAAAGGAAACTGCTTTTATTTAATTGACCTTGAAGGAAAAAACTGGATCAGTATATAGGACTATACAATAGCTAAACTGCTTTCAAAAAATGATGTATCACTACGCTGTAATGTAATTATAGGTTCTATCAAAGTGAAATCTATACCAAAGAATTATATTTATTTATTTGTGCATGTAAGAAAGGATTGGGTGATAAATAAAATCTCCAAATCGTGTTTTTTGATACCAAAAAATATCAACACTCGTTGATAAAGTAAAAAAAATCGGCAGAGCCTCGGGTTTTTTTTACTTTATCAACTTGTGTTGATATTTTTTGATATAAAAAAACACTCGTAGGAGATTCTCTATATCATATTACGTTAATTTAGAACATAGCTTTAAACATTCATTTGTTTCAGAAACAGAATTATGAAGCTTTTTGTTCCCGGTGAATATATCCGTTTTACAACAGTCGCCATATTTGATTTCAAGATGGCCACCCTGTTTTATATATACATTCATTTGTTTCTTTAAAATTATAAATGCCAGAAATAATGTTGATGCCTACTGCACACAGTGAGTAACAGCCTGCGTTACACTGTTAAAATTCATCTTATTAGAGAGAGTGAGAGAAATGGGGTTTAACGTCATTTCAGAACTAACATATGGTTCAATTTTATTTCAATAATTCCCTTGCGTGTATGGCTCTTTAGCAGTGGGTAGAAGCCGGAGGAACAGAAAACCCACGGGGTTGAAAAGGCGACCCCACTCCTTGCCACGTAAGCGCTAACCATTTAATTTTTATTTCATGTTTTAACCCCAGTCGCAGAAGATTTGTGAGTCTTTAAACCCAATTTTGTTTTTATTTCTTTTTCAACCCTAATCACGTATTTCGATTCAAATCATCATTTTGACAGAACAGTAGGACGTTAAACCCCATTTCATTTCTCTGACCTAAGTGAGCGTATCTTGCATGGCAGATGCGTCCTAATGACTAATGTTCTTAATAGATAAATTACAGCAATGTTATCTTTTAAATTTCAAAGCTTAAAAAAGAATATGAAGTAAAAGCTTTTGTTTTTATCCAAATTTCAAAACTTACCTTTCGGAACACCTTTTGACAAAGCACCATCAAATGTATTATTTCTGAGAAACAACAGAAATGCCGTGTAGATGTGTCGTATATAAGAATCCCCGCTCAAATATAAGGTAGCACCATCTAACAGTTGACAAGCTTCTGTGGAGTTATATTTCCTTATTTTACATCTTGTATCGTAAGGTATGAAATCAGAATATTCACCATGTGGAGGTTGTCTCATGTCCAAGCAAATACTACATTTACACTGTTCTATTGGCCTTGAAGAACATTTATTATTATAGCAGCATGGTGTTTTGCCGTAAGGATCACACAAAGCTCTAAACCAAGGTATTGCGGGACTTAAAGGGGATTGAAAAGACACGTTCCCACAGTTTAAATCTGCTCTTTGAAGTGAACTAGGTAATCCATGCTGAGTTCTAGAATCGTTCAAAAATATCTTCATTTCTAAAGACTGTTCTTTCGTCAACGGTCTAAAATTCCAGTAACCATAAACCATTTTATCCATAACACTTGGACAGTTAGGATGATTGTCCAACTTAGAAATGAATGATATCGATTTTAGAATTGTTGCAGTGTATAATTTGGGTAACAAATTGGTATATTTGTCTTGTGCCAATATAACTAACATGCAGATTAATAACACTATCACAAAAACCTTGATAATGTTTTTTCTTCATATTGTTGGGAGCTGCATCCTGAAAAGACAAGGTGTGAATTACGTGTCTTGTAATTAAAAGTGCAGGTTATGGATTTATTATTGGAATCAATTTAACGTTCTGCTGAAAGACGCATTCCCACGAAAAGCCCTGTTCTAGTCGCCATTTACATGTCCATTACTGGATTTACAGAAAACACCCATGTTTCCTCGAATGAGTTATGCACTTCTTATGGTTCACGGTTGTGATAACATTGCGGGAATTAAACATTCAGTGGGAAAAAAGTTAGCAGAGCATAATTAAGGAATTAACGTAGGCTTCGATATTTATGGTATATGGGCAAGGGGATTAACGTCCACTTGACACGGAGAGACAAATGAACAAACCCCTTTTAATCGTCCCATGCTTTCTTGGAATTAACGTAGGCTTCGATATTTATGGTACATGGGCAAGGGGTTTAACGTCCACTTGACACGGAGAGACAAATGAACAAACCCCTTTTAATCGTCCCATGCTTTCTTCGAAAGCCGGTGGCAACTATCCCGAGAAACTTTCTTGGGGATTTTCCGGCGTGGTTTCCTCTTGTCAGTGGTGCTGGCAGTGAATGTTGTTTGGTCATGCTAATGGGAATTAAAGTAACGATCTATCGTTGATATTTTGATTTTGTTTCCTTATTATTTATGTTTTTCCGGTATTAAATAGTTTAAAGGATAAATCCACTGTGTATTATTACCGAAGATTTACACTGCAACAGTAGTATTGTTATATAGTACTCTCCTCGACAGTATCTCATAAATATTCATATATTAAAATACTTAGTTAAGGCTATATAGAGATTGGTATAGCTAAGAGAAAGACAGTTAGTATAGAGAGCTAGACATAGAAAGTGTAGTGTTTTAGTTCTGTATCTGACTTACTAAGAAAAAAAGATTATTATATACCATTCAAAAAAAGTAGGGGATATTTGATTTTTGGGGCATAATACTAAAATATGCAAATGACTACGAAAAAAGTCACTATAGAACCTAACATTTCCAGTTACATGTGACGCCCAAACGCACCATTAGCTACCGCATGGAATGCAGGGGATGCTTGGGATTATCATGGGGGTCCAACCCAAGATTTGCACGACTCTGACTTTGAATGTGTCTCAGTCTGTCATAAGCAGGCTATGGTCCAGATACAGTGATACACAATCTGTACAGGACAGACCACGCTCAGGTCGACAACTCAAGCCCAGGATCGATTTATCCGTACCTTGGCCTTGAGAAATCGTGTCATCATAGCAAATCAGATCAGCGCTCGTCTTCAAACTGGTGTGAGAGTGAGTGGCCAGACGATTCGGAATCGACTGCATAGGGGTCAGCTTCGCGCCCGACGCCCTCGCGTGATCCCTTGTTTGAGAGATCATCACATTCAGGCAAGACGTCGTTGGTGTAGGGATCGTCAACACTGGGATAATCGACGCTGGAGCAATGTGATGTTTTCAGATGAGTCAAGATTCACTGTTGATTTTATGGACAGACGTAGGAGGGTGTGGCGTCGTCGAAACGAGCGCTTCAAAGACGTTAACGTCATCAGACATGATCGGTTTGGGGGTGGTTCTGTTATGGTGTGGGGAGGCATCACTGTTGCTGGAAGAACGGCTTCACATGTTGTTGCAGGGCGTGTTACAGGCCAGTACTACCGGGACAACATCTTGGCAGTCCATGTTGTGCCGTTCGCACGACGTCATGGCCACCGTTTCATCTTCCAGGGTGACAACGCAAGATTGTTACAGGTTACCTCCACCACATTACCTTGGCCAGCACTGAGTCCCGACCTCTCCCCCATCGAGCATGTCTGGGACATGTCTGGACAGAGGTAACGTCAACAACGTCCTGCCAATGTCCAAGAATTTGCTGCTGCGTTGCAACAGGAATGGGACAATCTGGACCAAAATGACCTTAGACGTCTCATTAGGAGTATGCCACGTCGGATCAATGCTTGTTTGGCAAACAGAGGAGGATTTACCCGTTACTGACTTTGTTGTGATGCTGTGGTAACTTTGCTGTTTGACCCCGGGTATCATGTTACCCTTATAATGGTCAGTCTGTGCCTCACTTAGTCTAGCGATCATTTGGAATAAATCGATGAAAGTGAACTTCATTTCATTTTGTCATTTGTTTCTTCGTCAGTGTCATTAGGTGACTTTAATAACACTTAAAAATCATATATCCCTTATTTTTTTTTGAATAGTATAGATCATATCCGTGTCTGAGTGATTACTACACCAAACCCCCACATAACATGGTGCAGATGCCAAAAAGTGACTTAAAAAATGCACCTGTTTTATTTCTTACGACAATTATTGAACGATGGATTTTTTTTATATACCAATTTGTTGATCAAAATTGTGGACTGCCAATGCAATGAAATTGCACTGGTTTTTTTTGTAAACATAATTATGGAAAGAGATGTTTTAAATACCTATTCATTACTGACAAGTATGGAAATATGGATTTGTTTTAATTGTGACTTGTGCCTGTGTGAACAATCGATTTTTTTTTTAAATGCTCCATCAGCATTTTTTCTGGGGCAATGTGTTGACTATATGATACTTTACTGTGAATGTTATCAGCCAGTGTCACTTTCTTTGACCTGACCTGCTTTAGAACTGACTTTGGTTTCCAGGAATTCACACAATAAAAGATATTTATTAGTCAAGATTCTAGATAATAATACCTTAAAACAACTTTAACCATTTTCACAGATGACAAAAATTCTGATTGTGTTATATTTTTCTTTTGTTAATTGATATATTTGATACTTTATCGTGATAATTTGTGTATCTATGTCTGTCGGTCTGTTTACAAATATTTCTTTTTATACATTCAACTATTTATGTGAACTCCCATAATGGACCTCATACCAGATAGATTTGATGGATCTAACATCAACAGAGACCTTGCCCTTGCTCACTTTTTGTCCTTTCAGGATTATATAGAGCAACACACTATAAATATTGAAACAGAATTAGAAAAAAACTATCATATTATTTAAACAATCCTTCAAAGGGAAGGCCAGATTATGGATTGAAGGAATTACATTCAGATCTTTCCGAAATCTGGAAGAGTCTTTTTTAGACCGGTTCTCAGAAACTAAATCACAGCTGGGATTATACAATCATTATACCCAGTTTACCTATGATGAGACAATTACTCCATCAGATAATAAAGTTATTTTATTCACTTTGATGTTACTGTTCAAGGTCATACATTGGCATTGATTGCCTATGTCATTCCAGATTAAGTTGGAATCGATTTAATTTTGGGTCAAGAAACATTGAAAGAATTGCAAGGTAGTCTAAATTTTAGAGACAATGTTTTTAAATGTACATCTAGGAAAGTTCCATTCATTTCATGTAATAATATTAACATTAGGCCAAATCAGGTTTGTTACATTACTGTTTATGGTAAAGTTCCTAGTGTATACAAGAATCGTGTTGTTTTAATGAATTCAAGTAAACAACTTTCTCTTAAGTCTTGTGCATCTTCTATGTTGGTTACTTTACATCGCAATAAAGCAGTACTTCCTGTATTCAACTCCAGTTCAAAAACTTTATGTATATATATAAATCAACACCTGTCTCATATATCAAATTAGATGATGTCTTAGTTTGTCAAGACACTAATATTGTTGATAAGACTAATATGTGGAAAACGAAATATCCTCATCTTCAGACAGATGATCTTTGTCTTAGGACATCTGAATATGATATGTTACGCAAGAACATAGATCTTTCAAAGTCTATTCTCAGTGACTTGGAAAGACATTCTTTTTTAAAGTTTTTGATAAATAATCAAGACGTTTTTAGTATATATGGTGAAATAGGACAATGCCCAAATCTAGAAATTGATATTAAGGTGTCAAATAAAGATCCTTTTCATATACGTCCCTATTACGTTTCTGATTTAGACAAAACAGTTATCGATGAAGATTGGGAATTTTAGCTGTAGGCCATCAGGCTTACACAACACCTGTAATCATTCTTCCTAAGAAAAATTCAGAAGAAAAACGAGTTGTTGTTGACTTTTGCTACCTTAACTCACGCATTAAGAGGTTGAATCATCCCTTTCCTCTTTTATCAGAAACACTTAAAACCATTGGCAATGCTCAACCCACTGTTTTAAGTTGCATTAACTTAAAAACAGCATTTTTCTCTTTGCCATTATCTTTGAATGCTCAACAATATACTGGCATTTCATCTTATCATGGTGGTAGGCACTATTATTTTAAACGACTTATTCAAGGATTGAGTGTTTCACCTGCTATATTTCAATAAAAAATTGATTAAATTCTTTCAGAAATACCAAACAGCGGAGTATATTGCATGGCCCACCATGATGACATGATAGTGTTTAGTTCTGACTCTGTTTCCCATCAAAAACATTTAGAGTCAATTTTCAGTGCACTCAAAAAGCATGGATTGAAAATTTCGCCACAGAAATGTTGCTTTTTTCAACATACTGTCCTGTATTAAATATGCCATGTAAAGATGGTCGCTCAACACTCTATAGTGATACTTTACGTATTGCTACAGAATCAGGAATGTTTGTTCGGCTATTATTCTTAAAAATTACCAGGTGCATGTAAACGCTATAGTGTTACGGAACTTGAACTTTTTGGTTTATTGATAAGTCAAATTGTACATTAAAACGAAAATTTGCTCAGCTAAATAGAACTTCAAATCAGTCAGAACCTCGGTTAGTTGATGTTTCCAATGATTTTGAAGAGGAACCCATTACAATTGAATTGTGCAATCACAAACCTGTTGAAAATACTAAACACATGGTTAGAACACACTCCCCAAAACAAAGGGAACTTGATAAGTTAAAGGGACAATCCCTAATTAAACAGGCGCTCAAAAATAAAAGTCTGAGAATGTATGAAAATAAAACGCCAAAATATAGGGGGATGGTGTATTTACCTTGTCTCAAAATTTCAACGCCAAAACGGCTTATCCGGACACATAACCCTTTTAAGATTTCGAGTCAATTGTTTCGTTGGGTGACCTTATAACCGATTACGGTTATTTGAGAGGGTTGTGAAGTGAATAACCATTGTGTCGTACTTGATAGAGAAAGGCAAATTTCAACTACCCATTATTTTTATTTAAAAAATGCTTGGTTTAATCCAGATACCACAAAATACACGTTGGGGCACGGGTCTCAAATGCCAGATGAAGACTGACGGATTTAAGTTGTTTGAAAACGTATAATAAATACTGAAGTAGTTGCTCGGCCCTTGACACGAGTATTTTAAGGGATTTTAACACAAAATTAAGCAGTTTTATTCCCAAAACAAATATCGGTATTAGCCCTTTAATGCGAATAATCAAAAGGAAAATACTTAAGCTGCGTTCACACTAGGGCTTTAACCTGCATTGCATTCAGAATAAAGTCTTATTCCGGACTTTGGCGTCACACTCAATTCGATAAAAACCGAATTGAATCTGAATTATAGAATTCGTATATTTTTTCGAATTTAACCCGGAACAATTATTCTGAATCGAGTTATTCGCAGTCAAGTTTTGAGTGTGACACGCTTGATTCCGATCAACCGTTTTACCAGGAACGATAACTCTGCGTACATGTTCACTTCTACTTCCGTCTTATCGCGGGAAATCGTGTATTTAAGAAAAACAATGATATTACAAACAACCGAGGGGCAGTTTGGGCTAAGGGGGAGAGGCGTCTCCTTCTACAACTGTGGAGAGATGAGGATGTTAAGGCACAACTGCAAACCTCCCATCGCAACCAGCCTGTATACAGACGGTTGGCCGAACTCTTATCAGACCACAGAACAGCCGATCAGTGCCGCAACAAACTCAAAAACATGAAGCAGGACTGGGCCAAAAAAAACACGAATCTCAACAAATCTGGCACCTCTGGCCGGAATAATATATCAGACGACGTAGAATCGAATATATTGGACGAGGTATTGGCAACTAGACCAGTACATAATCCCCATTACGTTGTTGATACTATGGTAATGGTGGGGTGACAACCACAGGCACAGGACAACGATTGCCAACCTCATGGAGGTAAACATGACGATGATGATGATGGTGATAATGACGTCCGTAACATTACAGCAGGCAAGTTGCTTTTCATGACCATGCTACGATGGTTCAGTGAGTAAGAAGCTGACTCCCTAGTCAGCTGGTCGAGGGTTCGCTCCCTGTGTTGACCGAAAACGTTCACCGTGATTTTCCAGCGTGGTTTCCCCGTGCCAGTGTTGCTGTTGCAAGGCGGGGGGCCTGATAGCTGTCTAGTCGCTCAGATGGGACGAAAGACAGATTTTCCGTGTACACAATGACGTTGGCATAAAAAAATCTTTGGATAGATGGAATTCGAGTCTGTTGCGTCTCTATCCTGGAAAAATGGTCTATAGCCGTCTTTATAAGCCTAGTCGGACCAGAACAGTAGGAAATGAAATGACATGGGGTTTAACGTCCCTCTGTTCTGCACCTAACCTGGGCTAATGAAGACGGGCATATACCATACAGTGTTCTACGAGGGGAAATTTTGCCCGGGCAGCGGCACTACGGTCTACTCCTATATCGATTTCCAACTGCCAAGGGATCTTTTACGTGCACGCCAATATGTACACGGGACCTCGGTTTTTCGTCCCATCCAAACGACTAGACAGCTGTCCTTGTTGGGCCCTAAGAACAGTAGGAAGTTTATCCCCAATTCATAACATTTTAATTAAGTAGTGAAATACATGTATAGCCAACGCGACCAGAAGAGTAATCATCCTCATTCGCATTTGATTCTGTGCCCACGAAAAAAAGAGTTGTCAAGAGATACATGGATAAATGTCCATGGTTACCCATATTTAGGTTATGTTGTTCAAAACTTAATTGATAATAATATTTTACAAGTCACTGGAAATGTGACCAACTTCCAGCGATTTTTATTTTTGTGAATGTTGTTTTGTTACATTTTTTGGAAGTATTTACTATTTTTAATATGTAATTTTGTGATGGGTATTTTTAACTATATTACATAGTTTTATGGTTGTTGTATAAATACACCTTTAATATGTATCTTAAAGATATTCAGCGTGCCATTTAGGCAGTATCAAAATTTCCATTAATGGAATATTTTACCCTTTCTTAGTGTATCAATTTGCATATCGTTTTGGTGTGGAGCAATTTTTGCACAACAACTATACCACTACTCATTACTCTTGCATTTTCTTACTTTGTCATATTTATATATATTTTACTCATATATTTTACATTGATGTAGTTGCAAGATCTTTTCAACGTTGTTAGTCTTATTTTTGCATGGGAAGCTACATCTTCAGGAAGGGGGATGTTATATAGTACTATAGTACTCTCCTCATTTCTTGTATATACTCTACAGTATCTCATAAATATTTATATATTTAAATACTTAGTTAAGGCTATATAGAGATTGGTATAGCTAAGAGAAAGAGAGTTAGTTAAAGGCAGTTAGTATAGAGAGTTAGACATAGAAAGTGTAGTGTTTTAGTTCTGTATCAGACTTACTAAGAATAAAGGATTATTATAGATCATATCCGTGTCTGAGTGATTACTACACCAAACCCCCATATAACAGTATCGGTATTATGCCGCTTTGTCAATATTTCTATAATCCCCACAACGAGGAAAAGGACACGAAAATCTTAGTAAGTAAAAAGCTAATTGAAACTTGGTAACTGCAAATATATACCTTCTTGTCGCCTTTAAAACATAAAGGATTTTAATCTTAAGATGTACCTCATGATACATTTATTGGTAATATTATGTGAATGGAAATTTTCGAAACATGATATGGATACCCTCTATGTTTATATGTATAAAGGATCCGCCAGAAAAGTAATGTGAAAGTAATTTTTGAAAATAGTAATTACTTTTTTAAAGCAGTGTCTGATTTACCAATGGGCTTGGCAGACTGAACCTTAGGGTCTCAAAATACAAGTTGTCTTTTACCTAGGTGTATAATATTTTTTACACTGTCATCTTCCTTGGATTTGTTCAAACACATTTCCTGGACTTTTAAAAAGACACAAGGTTTTATTATAAATTTTAATTGTATATGTATCATTTTATTTTTTATGTTTTAAATATTTATATGCACAAAAGATTTGTTTGATTTTTAATCTTATTTACTGTGATATTGTTTTTATTTGTGCATATAAAACTTTGTCTGTGATAGTTATTTAACTCGCCTCGCTTAAATCATGTACGAATGGCCCAGTTGGTGCCGAAGTGCCATTAAATTTCATTTCATTTCAAACACATTTCCATTTTGCCCTGGTCGAGCGGGTAGGGACGGAAGGGATCTCATGAACGGAATAGCCTAGGGAAAGTATCATTGAAAGGATCCATGGGACTGACATTTCAAATTTAGGCACCAGGGCCCTGTTTCGCGAAAACTTAAACTTAAATCCTCAAAATCGATTTTAACTAAAATCAAAATGAGATTTTAAGTTTTATGCGTTTCACGAAGTTCGATTGTAACTTAAAATGCAATTTTAATAGATTTTAGTAAAAATCGCTTGCGCCCGCGCAGTGCAGATTTCCGCTGCGGGTACTTACGGTGAAAGCAAATACGCCTCGAAACTGAAAACTGTTGAGAGACTGAATTAACCGTTACATTATCAATAGGGAGAGTTTCATACGTTGTAGAAATGTTTGCACATGGTCAGAAAGGCGTAGAGAGATGAAATAAATGAGTTTATTGTGTATTATTAGTTTCGAAATGTATTGGTGGGTTGACCTTGACTTTGGCATTTGATTTCCTCGCAGGCTTCAATTGAAATAATGTGTATCGATAAACTAAAGCGCTTGAATTTCGTTGTTTTATAGTAATTTGGAAAAAAAACTATTGAGAATTTTCACAAACAAAATTAATTATGTTATTTGTCACTCAAAAGACTAATCTAGGCTGCAATTGTTTTGTCGTAGTTTAAGGTATATTAATGATGAAATTAAATAAATACGCCAAAAAGCAAATGTTCCGATGCCTAGATTAGAAATTCTCATATACTTTCAATGATACTTTGAAAAGGCAGAAGAGTCTATCTATCTTACTTAAAGATAAAATAGCTCTGGCGCCTATCTTTTTAAATTTATGTTGTTTTATTAACGTAACTTCATTAAGAAATAATAATAAATTTATGATATTAAAATTTAACTTCAAATAGGCCTATAACATTTTTGAATAAACACATTCTAGATTATTGATTTATCTTCTTACAAATCATCATAACCCCCCAAAAATGAGTAAATACTATATATGACATGTCTAGTATTATAGGCCTTTAGGCCTTCTAATACCAAGAAATTGGCTATATTAAACACAAAGATATTTTCTTTATAGATAAGAGTGCTCTTCTTTCCATGACATTGGATATAAATGTTCTTTTAGTGTGTAGTTTACTGGAGTTTGGGGTGTTTTTTTTTCTTGGAGTTCTAATATGAGGCGCCATCCAAATGCTTAAATTACCTTACAATAAAATAAACGGATGGGCAGTAGCTGTATATCCATGCTATGAAAAGAAATTGAATGAAAATTGTTTTTGTGAATGATTGTATGTTAAAATTATGTGCCAATTATATCTGTATGTCGCAATAGATCAAACAATGTAGCTCGAATCAATGTTTGTCAATGTAGTGATTTTAAGTTAATAGAGGGTGACAGCTATCCTAAGTTACAATCTATTTTAGTTAAAATTGTCCTTAAAATAGTTTTGTGAAACGCCACTATTTTAAGTTAGGATACAATTGTAACTTACAATATTATTTTAGTGGATTTTAGCTACAATGCTTAAAATCGTTTTGTGAAACGCTTCTATCCTAAGTTAGGATGAAATTTTAGTTTACAATGATTTTAAGGAGATTTAAGTTTTTGTGAAACAGGGCCTTGAACATTGGCTATTTGGTGTATTACTTTTAAAGTTGTTAAATATTGTTGAAATTCGACATTAATGTACAGTCTAGATTAGTCGTTTGAGTAAGAAATATCACATATTTTTGACAATCCAATAGTTTATGTTATCCAAAACACCATAAAACTACGAAATTCATGTGATTTAGTTTACGAAACGTATTATTTCCATTGAATCGGTGAACCAAATGCCGTTGTCACGAAAGCAACATGCAATTTTAAGGCCAACCCATCAATATATTTCAAAACAAATAATACAGAATAAACTCAATTTATTTAATCTCCCCGTGACTGTCTGTCCATTTGCAAACATTGCTACAACGTATGAAGCTCTCTCCATTGGTATTATAACCGTTAATTTAAGCTGGCAATAGTTTCAGTTCCAAAGCGTTTATGCTTAAATCCTATAAGTGCACCCTCGTGAATTGTGCAATGCGCGGGAGCAAGCAATTTTTACTTAAATCTGTTAAAATCGCATTTTAACTTGCAATCGATCTTGGTGAAACGCATAAAATTTATAATGTGTTTATCAAGTAAGTTATCTGGGATTTTGCAGCGTGATTTCCTCATTTCGGTAGTGCAGGACTAAGGGCCCAGTTGTGTAATTGGAACTCAAATATAGGCCCCTATATACACATTGGTGTGCACATAAAGCCATAAAACAACCTTTCACGGTTCGAATTCGATGGAGAAATTTCACAGTGCATAGCGACTGCCTATATTCAAGTCCGATTGGCACAGAAAAGTAGGAAAATTAAATAAAATGAAATGGGGGATAAAGGCCTACTGTTCTGCTCTGAGTGGGCTAATGAAGACGGACATGCGCTATACTTTGTTATATGTGGGACACTTTGCCCGACCTACTCTGATATTGAATTCAATCAATTCTTGGGAAAATGATTATATACCATTGCATTGTCGGTCGTAGCTGGGGCTTTACATTTCATTGTGGTTGTGTTAGTATTAGAGTTCGTTACAGATGTGAATTTACACGTGATCATCAGTAATAGATATCCGGCGACTAGTGAGCATTTGTCAAAATATATGCACAGAGGAAGTACCTCATCGTTAAGTGACTTGCCGTATGGACTAAATGATGCCCGTAGTTATTGTTTAGGACAATTTAGTTAATAACAATTTCAGTATTTAAAAGTGATTTATAATAACAACATTTTATTATAAATACAATGCATATAAAATAGTCTTACCTGAAACTATGAGGTTTTCGTGACCTATGATTTTAAAATATACGTATTTTTAGATGTAGCATTCCATATTTGACAAAGTTTTAAAAAATGTCAATTATCACGAAATTGGACTTAATCTGTTTTAAGACACTTGTTTTAATGTTGTAAATAAGTAAACCGTCATGTACAGTAAACTATCTCAACAATATACTGTGTATTTAAATCTCTAGGCAATTTCATCGTGGAACTTTTTGATTTATAAATGTATCTGATATGTCTAAATTTAAATTGGTAAGAGGAAACCGGTGAACGTGAAACACCCCTCATAAAAGTCATAATCCAAATGTATTAATAATGAATTTATATATAGTTGATGTTATACATACGCATACAATTTCACACACTGTCTTCTGTATATTACGATGTGTGAAATTTATATTAAGGGGTTTTGGATGGCCGGATGGTTCGAGCGTGCGCAATGTATCACAAGTGAACTGACGTGGTTTCGATTCTCTGGTTGTACGTGACAAGGAGTAGGATCGCATGTCCAACCTTATGGGGTTTCTTCCCCCCCCCCCACTGAGGTGTAAAAAGCGTTAGAATAACTGGAAGATGTTTATACAAATATTCTTGGAGCATTTCAGGTTCTGCCCCACCCCACTAACAATCATCAGTGCTTCCTATTGATGTACATTAACCTTTTGGTATTCTAACTATTGTGGTGATCTGAAGCGCATGTTCATAGCCCGATCCGCGTCCTCAGTTTAGACGAACTCATCGCGCAGGTCTCAGTCATTGTTTATTGGTCACTGGGCGAGGAAGGCCGTTTCCCTCACGGTTAGTAATTACTAATTATTAAACTTGATTGTACATATTGTTAAGAACTCTGATAATGTTATTTTGTAGCTATGTTTCATTCTTATGTATGTTGTAAATGTATTTTTATAAATCCGTCCTAACACGCGCTGTCGTCAGCCCGCTATCTATTGGCTGCACGTGTTTATGATTGACAGGAGTAGTAGGTGTGTCTTGTACCACGTGCTTACGTCACGTGATTTAGGGGTATATATTACCTTGTCCTTGCCCAATTCAGTAGGTGAGAGTTGAGTCGTGATTAGTGGTGGTAAGACAGACCTTTATCACTGACGAGTCTGACCCCGACTTATAGGGAGCGATTTATGGAGCCCTTTTAGGAGCGATACCGAGAGTCTGACCCCGACGTATAGGGAGCGAATTATAGAGCCCGTTAAGGAGCGTTTGAGAGAGCCCGATAAGGAGCGTTGAAGAGAGCCCGATTAAGAACAGGTTTAGAGCTGACGAGTGTTAGACGGAAATCATTATTTGTGTATTGAGGAACAATAAAGAGAGTTGCTGATTGATCCGGTGTTAGTCTTTCTGAGCCAGCTGCTTGGTTGGCTACTCCCACGTTTCTTCAGTAGTGAGCCCTCGACAGAATTGACGGATAGAGCCGGGCCCACTCTACCACAGTAATCCGCTCTATCCGGAGGTCTGGTTCACTACAGAAGTTTTCTGGCGGCTGGAGTGGGATACAGACAGACGACCCCGGATTCAGATTGGCAAACCCTGAGACGGCGCCAGATACAGATAGTCAGATCGGATGGAGCCAGATAGCCAGACCTCTCCGAGTTGTTTCAGAGCTGAAGATCAACTTGTCTTTCCTGAGGAAGGAGCTGCTCATATTGGTGTTAACTCAACTGTAGAATCCACAGAAAAGCCAAGGAGGCAGAATGCACTTGAAAGGCTTCGCGATACGATCTCAAGACAAAGAGCAAAACCGGTTAGTTCTGATGCACAGAGCTTAATAAAGAATTTGTCGGGAGCCAGAGCCAAAACTGAAGAATCATTTGATGCTGGTTTTAGCGAACAGAAGAAAGAGCCAGTATATCAACAGTCGGATATGTTGACTCCGAGGAACAGCTCTGAAGCTCCAGTGTGTGATAACTGGCGACTAGCAAGTAATTTTAGACCTTCCGCCAGAGCTGCGACTCCTGATGTCATGGGAAGTCCTGATTTAATGAGAAGTGAGAACCAATATTCTGAAATGACGAATCTCAGTAAGAACGAGCGCAATTTTATTTCTGGACCGAGCCACAGTATAAGAGAATTTAATAACACCAAATGGAACGAACAAGATCAGAGAAAGCCTAATATGCCCAGAAGGAACATGATTACTCCTCAGCCATTTGATGGAACGAGCTCTATTATGGACTATCAGATTCATTTCGAGACCTGTGCTGAATTGAATGGATGGGATGAAACGGAAAAGGCATTGTACTTGGCTGGAGTTTTAAAGGGAAGTGCACAATCTGTGTTGCCATCGATGCCGACGGAAGAACGAAGAAATTATAAAAGACTAATGGAAGCTCTCAGAAATAGATTTCTACCTCCAAACCAAACCCAGATGTACAGAGCAGAGCTTAGAGCAACACGCAGGAAAATGGGAGAGACTCTTTCAGAACTTGGACAGGCGGTTAGAAGAAAAGTGAGCCTAGCGTATCCTACCGCTACTTTACAGTTACAAGATGTGCTTGCACGAGATGCATTCTTTGATGCTTTCCAGGAGAATAGAGAATTGGTCTGGTGAATTCAGCAATCAAGACCATCGAACTTGGAGCAAGCTATCCAGGTTGCAGTGGAATTTGAAGCTTTTATGTATGCCAATAATCAAGTTCAACAACCAGGTCGTGCAAGAGCTGTTGAGAGTGAACCAGATACTGAGAGACTTTCGGTTGTGATGTGATTTGTGTTATTTGTGTACTTTCCTGGTGGAACCCAAATGGTGGATGAACGTTGGAGATACCTGTGAAACTTCGTGAACTTTTGTTTATTTTTAGAGACGTTTTATTTTCGTATGGAAGTAACAGTCCAGTTGCTTCATTGTTTTATATATAGATGTATTTGATACTTTATGTGTTATTTCATAACTTTTGTAACTTTTGCTAATTTTGTATAATGCGAGACGTATTAGGCGGAGGCGTGGGTTATGTGGTGATCTGAAGCGCATGTTCATAGCCCGATCCGCGTCCTCAGTTTAGACGAACTCATCGCGCAGGTCTCAGTCATTGTTTATTGGTCACTGGGCGAGGAAGGCCGTTTCCCTCACGGTTAGTAATTACTAATTATTAAACTTGATTGTACATATTGTTAAGAACTCTGATAATGTTATTTTGTAGCTATGTTTCATTCTTATGTATGTTGTAAATGTATTTTTATAAATCCGTCCTAACACGCGCTGTCGTCAGCCCGCTATCTATTGGCTGCACGTGTTTATGATTGACAGGAGTAGTAGGTGTGTCTTGTACCACGTGCTTACGTCACGTGATTAAGGGGTATATATTACCTTGTCCTTGCCCAATTCAGTAGGTGAGAGTTGAGTCGTGATTAGTGGTGGTAAGACAGAGACCTTTATCACTGACGAGTCTGACCCCGACTTATAGGGAGCGATTTATGGAGCCCTTTTAGGAGCGATACCGAGAGTCTGACCCCGACGTATAGGGAGCGAATTATAGAGCCCGTTAAGGAGCGTTTGAGAGAGCCCGATAAGGAGCGTTGAAGAGAGCCCGATTAAGAACAGGTTTAGAGCTGACGAGTGTTAGACGGAAATCATTATTTGTGTATTGAGGAACAATAAAGAGAGTTGCTGATTGATCCGGTGTTAGTCTTTCTGAGCCAGCTGCTTGGTTGGCTACTCCCACGTTTCTTCAGTAGTGAGCCCTCGACAGAATTGACGGATAGAGCCGGGCCCACTCTACCACAGTAATCCGCTCTATCCGGAGGTCTGGTTCACTACACTATAAATTAATACATTTCTGGATAGCCTGGCCCAAGGTCGAAATTGTGGTACTTGAAAATTTTAAAAGTACTTTGACGTTTTTCATGCCGATAAAGTCGCTTACGGGACAAATTATTTCGTTATTTTCAAAAAAACTGAAATAAGTTCAAATCTTGATCGCAAACAGGTAACTGGGTCATTTGGTGCTTATTTTGAAAGTTTTATTAAAATTGGTTCAAAACCTGGCAGCAAATGTTAATTCAAACCCGATTCGTCCATTCTAGAACAACAAAACAACCAAAAAGGGCATGCAAAGGGGCAGAAAAGAGACACTCAATGTCCAGGGAACTACTGGTCTTCTAAGCCTAGTAATTTTTTACAGGCTAGTCATCTTCTCCAGAGTTATATGCAGGCTTTCGAATTACCCCTGTGAAACAAATTGACAAGTAAGATGTTTAATCCTATGTCATTTTTTTGTGATAGAACTCTAAATACTAAACATTAGTCGAGGCTATAGTCCCATTTATATACATCAAGTAAAAATAAAACCAAGTACGAACAATCCAAACCATCAGACAAAATTCGAAGTCCTAAAAAAAACGGTATAGGCAAAATAGTGTAATATGGCAAAATAGTGTAATCAGCATATAGACTGTTAACCGTGTACAAAATACACGACAAACAGTGGTAACAGGTGTCCGGAAGAGTAAGCTTACCTTGCTGGCATGCCACACCCGCCATTGGCCAATGAACTATCGGTATGCAAAACACACGTGATGATCGGTGTTGACCACGTAGTAGACCTATATTATCAGGGATATAGTATACCCGTCAATGAAATATGTCAAAAATAATAGTCGAAAGAGACAGGTCATATTTACCAATCAAATCAATAAAATAATAATAAATAATAATAATTTATTTATTTATACTCCAATATTTTGATTGCTCTATGGCGCTAGTACATTATGGTAAAGATACAAAATATGAAACCTCACAAAAATAAGGGTAATATGACGGCCATAAAACTTTTTAAAGGTTTTAATAAGTTTAGTTCGTAAGTATCCCTGTAGCTTAGATGACAAATGCCTCGATCTACTTAAAAAATCAGAATAGAATAAACAAGCTCTCGCGTAACGAATTAGCTGAGACACAAACACTCCATAAGCTGGTGATATTGGAATGTTACTACTAATAAATGGAAAGTTAACAATAGGAAAGTCAAAGTCATCATGTTTATCGTACAGTTGAACACTAAGTTTATGGCAATTGTCAAAATCGAGACGCAGCTCCAAGTAGGAAGCGTAATTGTCACTGTCAGTAGTGTTTTTAATTTCGAGCTCATCAGGATATATGAATTCTATATAATCACTGAATTTTGAATTATTCAGTGATAGAACATCATCGATATATCGATAAGTGAAATTAAAATGTCTAACCAATCGTGTGTTGGATTTTACAAGTGCCTGCATGTACTCGGCCTCGTATGAATAGAGAAACAAATCAGCAAGCAAAGGTGCACATGGGGATACCTACCACTTGCTGATAAATTTCCCCTCCTAATTCTACAAAAATATTATCTATTAAAAAATCCAACATCTGAATTATCTTAATGGCCGTGAACTTATTTTTGGAATCACTATAGTTCTTAACAAAATATGTGGAATTGTAATTAACAACTAAATATTGATATCTAACATGTCCCGATTTAGTTGAAAAGACACTGTGAATAATGTCTTTTAACCTGGTTTTTAATTTGGTATGCGGAATTTTAGTATACAAGGTAGAAAAGTCAAAAGTTTGTATAGATGAGACTGAAGCAAGTGATCTAGATTGCAAACCATCAAGTAATTCTTTGGAATTTTTCAATATCCACATTTGATTGATACCACTACGAGAGTATATTTTGTCGCAGTATTTTTGAATACCCTCTTTCACTGCCGTTAGTATAGATGTCAATACTTTTGAAAGTGGTTTTGTGGAAGAACGGGATGAACCTGCTATAAAACGTTGCTTGTAGGGATTTTTATGTAGTTTAGGTATCCAATATAGCAGCGGTAGATCTGTATAGGTATCACCACATGGCGTACCAAATGAAGTGAGTACAGATCTGTGATTGGATATAATTTCATCCTTACTTAGAGTAGAGCGTTTATACGTAGCACTGTCAATTGGTTTCCCGAAATTTAGTTCTTTGAACAGACAGTCATAATAATACCGTTTACATATAAACACCAGGTTATTGGACGCTTTGTCAGCTGGCACAATGACATACTTGTTATGTAAGGCGTTGAGATTTTCAACAATGCTAACATCATTGAAAATAAATTTAGGCATAGTGTCAACTAACAAACGTTGCATATAAATTCTACGTTTAAGTAAACGACTAATAGACTTAGTCCCATCTGAGAGAGTATCAGAGATAACATCTTCACTCTTGGCCCATGATCTAGCGTAGTCCTCTACGGCATCCATAATAAGTTTGAAATTTTGATCCCATGAAAATGGTTGCGGTTCCCGGTATTTGGGCTCTTTGGACAAAATCTCACGTAACTTATTATTCTGGACTATATTCAAATCACCAGTGACTACGTGTCCAGCTGGTTGGTAAATAAAGGACGACGTAGAGCAAGAACAGGGTAGAGGGTTATCATATAATTCCTTTGCATTGATGTTAGATAATGCGTTTCTGTAATTAAATATTTTGGATGCAATGGGTTTAGTATATGTATAAGAAATCCTAGGAACAGTAACAGTTTTGAAATAAGGAGGGATGTGTGCTGTGACATGCTTATGGTGTAATATTTGGCTTAACCCGATAGCAACAAGGCCTTTATTAGCAAATTTCAGTTTTAGAAAAGAGCTGTTGGTGGTGTTAGACGCATCGGGTTCAGTCGCAATGTCCAAACGACGGTGAGCAATGTCAAGAACAATGGATACAACCCTGTATTCAGTGGATGCAGCATCAGTACAATTTGTATCCAAACATTCAGATTTAAGCAATTTCAAAATAGTAAGTGGAATCGAATATAATTTAGTACGGATATGGTGTGGCCCTAGTGATTCTTGGATAATTTCCAAAAGGGCATTAAGTGAAATAGTTCTGAGCTTGGTTGGTGTGGGGAATAACGTCATGACATTGACATTGCTACAGGCCGGGCTAGACAGATTTCCAATACTAGCTACATTATTAATACTAAACAGAAGCTTATATATTCTACCACTACCACCGATAAGAGCCGCCCCTTTTAAATAGATTTATTATATAAGTTCTATTGACAAATATCCCGACATTTATTTATTGTACCTTTATCAATAATACTATGTTTCTATAATACGTAAACACTTTGTATGCTACATATTTTTTAGTATGGGGTATTTTGGTGACTACGTGATATCACACATGCATAGGACTAATGCGTAGCTCAACAACCTTTTTCTTTTTTCCTAACATAACCAATATACAACATTGATCAATGTATTAAAGGACGAATGTCTCGTTTACGCCTGCTAAGTGCATTCTACACGTTTTTAAAATTATTATTTTGTCGTTTTTGTGAATCAGCCTTTTACTAATTTCTTCCCCATGTCGTTGTAGGATATGTTTTTATTTGGTCATTACAAAAATTAATGGCACCCGAAACCATAACCAATACACATCATACCGAACATAACCAATGCAAATCATTGATCAATGTATTAAAGGACGAATGTCTCGTTTACGCCTGCTAAGTGCATTCTACACGTTTTTAAAATTATTATTTTGTCGTTTTTGTGAATCAGCCTTTTACTAATTTCTTCCCCATGTCGTTGTAGGATATGTTTTTATTTGGTCATTACAAAAATTAATGGCACCCGAAACCATAACCAATACACATCATACCGAACATAACCAATGCACATCATTGATCAATGTATTAAAGGACGAATGTCTCATTTACGCCTGCTAAGTGCATTCTACACGTTTTCAAAATTAATATTTTGTCGTTTTTGTGAATCAGCCTTTACTAATTTCTTCCCCATGTCGTTGTAGGATATGTTTTTTTTTGGTCATTACAAACATTAATGGCACCCGAAACCACAGGGTACTCGTGTATTGAATATACAATATTAATTGTGTATTAAATATTAAGATTATATAGTTTCACGGCAAGATAACATCAATATTGATTGAAATTCGTCAATATCGAATTTAGATTCGTGTTGAATATTATGGAAAATATTGACCAAGAGACTTGACTCTTTTAAGGTAAAAAAAACAAATAAACAGAACGCACTTTTATTTTCAACTATTCCTGTTGGTGAAGAAACACGGGACGTTAAATCCCGTTTCATGTCTATTACTGTTGACATTGGACTGCTATCTAATTGAATTCATAAATAAATCTCCAGAAGGAGTTATGTGATCCACTCATCTAAAACTATTTAATACTTACTAGGCACCTTCCAAGCAAACATAAATTCTAGCCTCGCTTTTTTTTTATTCACATCCCCACAGAACACGGGTGGGGGTGGAGGGAGGGGGCCACAAACCAGGTCATTTCCGTACCAATATTTGGTTCAAATGTATTTCAACAATTTGTCAGCGTGTAGAAGCAGAGATCGAAAGCACTTCACTTGACTCAGTGATAGTTGTTAGACCGTTCAACCTCCCAACCCCCTCGCCCTTATAAAGAATCACCTTACAATAAACGTTTATCTAGGTCGAGTTATATTTTGTTGAATGAACGAGAATGACATCGTGATCTTCGATATCGTAATAGCAATCCGGAGTTGTTTACATGGGGACGTAAAATAAATAATCCACATTTCAGGCAGGTAAGATTGTTTTAACCTAATCTACATTAAGTAATTATTAACTACAGATTATCTAACCTGACTCATGCTAGAAAATCTTGCTGACGTATCAGTCAAGTTTCAAAATGGTCATATTCCACCGTGATTTTAAAATCAGTCGAGTTTATCAAAAGAGTCCAAAGCTTAACCATTTTTATCGTTGAACTATGAAATGGCAAAGGTGTTCTAATGTATTCAATATCTAAACCATCCGATGGCATAAAGGGTTTTTTATAGGCTTGTCATGTGTTTAAATGCATCTTAACATTTTTTTAGCAAATATATATCAACTGCATTCAGTCGGATTAAAAGTAAAACAACATCCAGTGGGTGGCGCAGGTTAGCTTAAATAGTTTATAGAGGAAACAGTCGTGGATTTTGACCACCTTCGTTCACGGCTGTTTTCAACACCCCGTTTCATGTTGAAGAATAGCGATATTTTTAATTCGTTAGTGTATTGGTAAATAATAAACAGACCTGAACCTTTTTTGTGGAATTCAACCTGCACAATATTGTAGTTTTCGGGCCATTCAAAATCTTCTGAAAGACTTTCAGTGGCTGTAAGCTGTCTAAAATAAATATACATCTTTATAATGCAGAGCAATTCCTTTTAGACTTCGAGAAAGTGCAATGGCATGGATGACGCCACATACAGTTATCAGTGTAATTACTTTTTCTAGAATCTGCTGTTAATAATTCAGCATGCCAAGACCACCTCGATCCCCAGCCTATCACCAGGGTCACGGGAGATTTAACCATTTTGCCCGTAGTTTCCGCACGGGCTATCCTCTTGATTTATGGACCTGGACATCCAGACCCAGGGAACAAGTCAATGGTGACGATGATGACAGCTGTTTTGTTCATTATGGATGTCTACCATCGTATGACGACGATCCACGTGGAGCTGTTCGCAATACATTGATTGGTGAGATAGGCGACGTCGAGTCCTCTGCTCTTAACAGTAAGTACATGGCGGCGACGTGAAGTTAGCTTATTGTTCGTTGTCCGTTATTCACCAGATATGGAGTTACATGTAGTAATATAATAAAGGTACTTTTATAGAGAATACACTGGCTTTTATTAGCCTAATTGGTTCATAAATCTTCAAAGTCTAGAAAAAAAGATTCTAACAACCTCTCTTTATACCCGATCAAAGAGCTGGTTTGTTGTTCGGTATTTGCGAATAACGAACAACGAGCTTGTTTGTTGTTCGTTATTCACCAGATATGGAATTAGTAATATAATAAAGACGCTTTTAGAGAGAATGTGCCGAGAGTGGGGTTTTATTAGCCTAATTGGTTCATAAATCTTGGGAAAAGATTCTAAAAACCTGTCTTTCTACTAGAACAACGTGCAGTTTCATATTGGTGAATAACGAACAACGAGCTACTTTGTTGTTCCGGTATTTGCGAATAACGAACGAGCTGGGTTGTTGTTCTTTATTCACCAGATATGGAATTAGTAATATAATAAAGGAACTTGTGTATTTAATAGTCCGGGTGGGTTTTTATGAGCCTTATTGGATTATAAAACTTTAATGTCTTAGGAAATAGATAGGTCGGGAGTGGGGTTTTTTGTTAGCCTAATTGGTTCTTGGAAAAAATATTCTAACAACCCGTCTTTCTACACGAATAACGAGCAGTTTCATGTTGGTAAATAACGAACGAGCCACTTTTGTTGTTCGGTATTGGCAAATTACGAACAACGTGCTGGTATGTTATTCGTTATTCACCAAATATGGAATTAGTGATATAATAAAGGAGCTTTTGCAGGAAATACGCCGGGTGGCTTTATATGAGTCTAATTGGATTATAAAACTTCAAAACCTTGGGGAAAAGATTCTAACGATCTGTCCTTCTACCCGAACAACGAGTAGTTTCATATTAGTAAATAACGAGCAACGAGCTAGTTTGTTGTTCTGTATTGGCGAATAACGAACAACGGGCCAGTTTGTTGTTCGGTTTTCGCCAAAAACGAGTTTATTCGTTATTCACCAAATATGAAATTATTGATATAATTAAGGAGCTTTTGTAGGGGATACAACGGGTGGGTTTTTGTAAGCCTAATTGAAAAAAAAGAATATAACAAACCCTCTTTCTACCCGAACAACGAGCCGTTACATATTGGAGAATAACGAACAACAAACTTTAACGTAGGACGTTAAACCCCATTTCATTCATTCATTCATTAGCCAATGATCGTCGTAAAATAGAAGGACGTTAAAATCAATTTATGTCATTGGTGATATCAACCGGAATTGTACGTATATGTAAAAAACGCACTCTACGGCGACGTGAAGTTAGCTTGTTGTTCGGTATTAGCAAAAAATAATTTCTAATCCGCCTAAAGGACAGCCCTAAACAGTTTTCAAATGACTATAAATTGATTGGCAGTTCACAATGCATCCTTACCTTAGGTTTATTTTCGAAGTAGATGATCTATGTGTTCATAATGTTCCTAATGTTTGGTCTAATTAAACATAACGTTCATCCAATCGCGTATTTTGAACTATGTTCGGGTGACCACTGCAAATGACTTGTCAAAGCCTGTACATATGTTACTGTTTCAAGATTTAGTCTTTTCAGTCGATATTATTCTTTTCAGTAAGTTTTTATTGATTAACTATAATATTGAAAGCACAATGTTAATATCTTTTCTGAATGGGATAGCTATTCAATACAGGCTTATAATTATATCAGACATTATATTCATGTCGTATGGCTTAGAAATGACACATTTAAAGAAACCCTAGTTGAAAATGAACACTATATTATTCTTTCCCAATTATGTAAATGAATTCATTTATTTACAAAACTTTGGTAAGTATTTTCTATATTCAAATGATAGTACATTTATTTAGATAAAAATGCACAATTAAATGAATAATTTTATATCAACACAAAGATAGAGAGGGTGGAGTGGGGTAACGTCCACTTTAGCAATTTGAGTTATAAGGGAACTTGAGTACACGGTTAAAACAAGGAGGTTGGACAGGCGACACTACTCCTTGTCGAGCACAACCGGGGAATCCTAACCACGCCAGTTGACTCAATAACAAACCTTATGATACAACTCACATGCGCTAACCATTCGGCCACGCAACCCCCATTGGCTACGATATGAACCTAGAACTCACAGTATCCAAGGATTGTCAAATGTTCTGTTTCCTTCCAATTTACCTTTGGCGCGTACAATATCTAGTACCATGACAGTTTCAGAAACTGAACCATTACAAGAAATTTAATAATCGTCGCTATTCGACACGTTCTTACGTTTCCGACCAATGGTGATAGTACAACTTGAAATAATAATGCCCATTTAGTCATGATTGTATATTTTACATTCTGTATGTATCCATGGTAAACTAAATTCATCTATCAAAACATTTGGCCCTACCCCTTTAATTTGGCCAACATTTGTTATATGGGACTGCAAAAGAATATCTGACAATTCAATAAAGTAATTGAATTAAATTGAATGTCATTAGATAAGAGAACACGAGAAAAATAGAAAAAGTCTACACATTTCCTTGTTTATATTCACTCTATGCCTTAAAAAACATGGTAATACACGGACTTTTTCTGTTTTTCTTTCTTGTTCTCTTATCTTATGACATTCAATTACTTTATTGAATTGTCAGATATTCTTTTGCAGTCCCATATAACAAATGTTGGTAAGCAGAAATTTAGCCGTCTGTCTGTTATCGCTCGCCGCTTCAGTCACTTATATAGACCACTCGTTCGTGTTTTCACTGTCGTTACGTCACTGCCGATTCGGTCAGCGTGTAATACTCAGCTATCGTAGCAATGCGCTCTGCGTTAAAAGTACATTTGGAATGTGTTTAACCTGCTCTATCACATATGTGATAATGACTGGCACCAATATTGTCCTTTAAGATAAAATACCGATAGTGGTTCTATATTTCTAATGTTGGGGCCGGTATTCAGTTCTATATCGCAAGATTTTAATAGAAATGATTTGACAATGTAGGGGTTATCAATAGATCAATACACGAGGATTATAAGAAAATGTCTTTGGTGATACATATATAAAGCAATAATACGCTCGCTGTATGCAACCCATGAAACCAATTTCTCACACAATCAGCTCTATTGAAATAGCAAGTAAAGGTATCTATAACTACAAGTCAAAGTAACAACGACTATGCAAAGGATTGTGTAAGTGGGTGTCGGTCATATAATCATTAATCATTGTAACAAGCGGCGTGTTCGTTCAAGTGTGTTCATTTGACAAAAAAAGAGGAATAAATGACTAATGCAAAATACACAACAACAGTGAATTAATTACAGTTAAAGCAATAATATAATATATAAACATTATAACAATATCGTATACGATGATATTTAGATGTATGAAAGTACCGAAGTCCTGCTCCCAGGTTATGACAATATTTATGTCGTCTGCTGGGGGTCCTATGTACAATCGACCATCATACGTTAAACAGTTGGTAATAGCTCTGATTTAAACATATCACGACATCGTTTGAAAAGCGCAGCGCGTTTACGTCTGGGGGCTTTACTGATATCTAGTGATTATGTGTACGGTTTCTCTTTTTAAGTTGGCGTTCAGAACCATATATCCTTGCCCTGTCTCTGTAACTAATAAAGCGTACTATTATGTCATACCCCTTTTCGGTGCTTCAGCCCGGTGAGTTCGGCCAATTTGGCTTAGTGTAAGTTAGGCCTGTTTTTCAAAAAAACTGTCATTGTTAATAATATTTGTAACTATATTATATGTGTTTTCGTCAGGTGTTTCGGGGTTGCAACTTAATTTTAGGCATGCCTAGAACGCTGCTCTAAGTCATCGACTCGGTTCTCTAAATCATCTATCCGATTGCATAGAGAGTATGTTGGATGATTTTTTTTTATAATGCGGTCCATGATCAAATCTCGTTTGATTAATTCTCTAACGAACGATTTTCAGACGATTCGTTCGTAATTAAATCATCTAAAAACTCAGAAATGCTATGGAAACTGGCACTCAGCTCACGATTTCCACGTTTACGTCTTATGGATACAGACCGACCTCTACGTTTGGATACCACAAGTTATTTCCCTTTAGGCATTTTTGGTATTTTAGTGTAAGTTTGAGCGAACCTGATTGTTACAAAATCTACTCGCAACCATCTCACACAGGTGAGTTTATGTCTCTCGAGGAAAATATCTACGCGTTTAAATATATAAAAAAATTAATCAGCTGTACATAGTGTTAATCTTTTTTTACATTCTACGTATCTGAGCCATACAGTTTTTTAGAACCATAAGTTAAAGTATACCACTCATGAAAAGTAACAACTTGATATGCCCAGGTACACGTCCAACTTTTCTACGCCATCTTGAATTTAATGGTATTTCTAGATGGTTACCCACAGTTCCTGTAACAGATTGTTCCTGTAATATGTCATCAAGAACGCGGGTTTTTATAACAACTCTTGCAGATCCTAGTGTAGTAAAGACAAGTAATAATCAGATTGTTCTTTGTATTACGTTTATGTCATGTATGGATGAAAGAAAATCATTTAAAGTCTAAAAACTATACAAATGTATATAAAAACCTTTAAAAAAAATTTCTTCCTGCCGTTTGCGGTTTCACATCAGTGTTAAATGACTTAAACTGAGATTTTTTGTAATCCCTAGGGGTTAGTTTTAAGAATTTTGGTCGTACCAGAACTTTATTGAACCACTGTCTTCTATATGCAATAAATTCTCCCCCAGTTTCGTACCAGATGCTAGGTACCGCGTCAGCTGAGTCACGTGACACAAACAAAGCTTCTTTTAATAAACCTTTTTTTTTATAGCAGGGGTATTTCCAGACGAAAGCGATGTTTTAAGAGGGATTTGAATCAAAATAATGATTGATTAATTAGTTTTTAATCCAAATATATCACCCAATGACCCAGGGTTACACTGGCTGTTTTTAATACCGTTAGCATTGGATGCCGAACGATGATAAATATGTGCAATTCATCATATCTTTGTAAATACTGAACAGAGCTGAACCTTCTTTGGGTTGATATTACTTTTAGCTAAATAAATTTCGCAAATGGTGATTATCGGTTTTAACAGTTCATGGAGGGAAGGGATAATGACATGTTGATTTTCCCACTTGTGCAGCCGAGGGGGGGGGGTGATGGCGGAATGGTTAGCGGGCGCGCGATGTATCATTAAGCCTGTCATTAAGTCATCTGGCGTGTTTTAGAATCCCGGTTGTACGTGACAAGGAGTAACGTCGCCTGTCCAACCACGTGGGTTTTCTCCGGGTCCTCTGGTTTTCATCCGATTGCTAAAGACCCCTACGTGCAAGCGAATTATTGAAAAAAAAATTAAACCATGATAGTCCTGAAATGATCCAGATTGTGTCCAGTGGACGTTAAACCCCATTTCTCCCTCTCTTTCCATGAAGGGATAATGACAGTCATGTTGATTTTCCCACTTGTGTCAATATTAGATATCAGAGCGCATAATTTCACGGTAAGATTCAGAAATGAAATGGGGTTTAACCTCCTGCTTCTAAACTGGGCTTATACGTCATACAGTGTGCGTTGAGGGAAATATTGCCCGGGCAGCGACGCTACGGCCTACTCTTATATGGAATTATAACTGCCAAGGAATCTTTTACGTGCACGTCAATGTGTACGCTGGACCTCTGTTTTCCGTACCCTCCGAAAGACTAGGCAGCTGTCGTTGTCAGACCATCCATCCTGCATCACTGACAAGAGGAAACCCCGCCGGAAAATTTGGCTGAACTCTCTCGGCCGAACGCAGGGATCGAACACCCGACCTCCAGGCTAGCGAGCCAGCGTCTTGCACACGTCACCCCCGATAAGATTCAGACCAATAAATTGTGTTTGTAATGTTGAAGACGTTGGATTATACAATATGAGTTAGAGCTTTAAGACACACACTCTAAATGTAACTATGTTAAATCTACTTACAGATAACGAGGCCTTGACGTTAAAAGTGACAAGTGTAGAGTTTAATATAGATGAAAACTGTAGCCACCATCATACCAGTGAGTTTAATATAACTCAATCAGATGAAATACCTAACCCACGGCTGGTTGTAAGACGTGGACAATCTTTTAACATCAACGTAACATTTAACAGACCTTATGATAAAAATACAGATGATTTTCGTCTTGTCTTTCAAGCAGGTTAGCTTTTGTTATCATAGGTTATCTAATACATTGTTGAATTAAAACATGTGACTCGGATCATGCACCAAAATCAATAGTTGCTGTCCTTAGGGTATAAGGAATATTTATACCAAATTTCAGGATAATTCAATTAGAATCGTATCCAACACACAAAGAAAAATGGGTGTGGCATCACCAAATGATATTGATCATCCTTTTGGGTATAAGGAAGAGGTATGCAAGGTTTTAAAAGGATGTGTCAAGAACTGCGACCTATGTGCGACACACAGACACAAAAAGAAATGAGCGTGGCTCTGTCCCTGGGGTTTGGGCATACACCACAAACAATAGGTATGATCCTTGGGGTATAATTAATAGGTATGCAAAGTTTCAAGATGATTCTTTAATGCGATCTGTAGACGACAAACTAACAAATTAATATAAAAAACAGGGCGTAGCTCTTCCGCTGTGGTCGGGCATGTACCAAAAGGGATCATCCTTGGGGTATAAGGAATAAGTATGCAAAGTTTCAAGACAATCCATTAACCAACACACAGGGTCGACGGCAATGTGCGTCCATATTATAAAAATCATGTTATTTCGTACAAACCGGTAAGATAAGGTTAAGGTTATCTTATTCGTCAATTCTAAGATCATCATTCTTTTGTGGGTTTTTTTTTCAGGGGACGAGCCATTACCTAGTAAAGGGACTGAAGTTGAGATTGTGCTGTCAGATTTAGACCTACCAAAAGAATGGGGAGCAAAGCTAATAAAACAGAAGGGAAACTTACTTTATCTGACCATCTTCACTCCACCAAATTGTTACATAGCAAAATGGCAATTGAAAGTAGATGTTCTGAAAAGGGCCGACCGGAAGACAACTATTTATAGATATAGTCACAGAGAACCTGTTTATATTCTATTTAACCCTTGGTGTAAAGGTACATATAAAGAAATCTATTTATATTCTGTTCAACCCTTGGTGTAACGGTACGTATAGAAATGTTTATATTCTATTTAACCCTTGGTGTAAAGGTACGTACAGACGGCCTGTTTATATTATGTATAACCTCTGGTTTCATATTCATTTTAACCCCTCTTATAAGTGAAAATATAGATAACGTTTTATTTTCGAGAGAGAGGGAAATGGGGATCAACGTCCACTCGACACAAACTAGACCATTTCGGGACTAACGTATAGTTTAATTTTATTTCAATGATTCGTTTGGGCGTAGAGGTCTTTGGCATTGGGGGGAAACCAGAGGACCCGGATAAAACCCACGAGGCTGGACAGGCGACCCTACTCTTTGTCACGTACAACCGGGAATTCGAAACCACGCCAGTTGACTCAATGACAGGCTTTATGATACAGCACGCACGTGCTAACGACTCGGCCATCCACCCTCCCCCTTTTTTATATTATGTTTAACCCTTGGTGTTAAGGTATAGATAGCCCCCTGTTTAACCCCTGGTGTATATAAAGTTTACCTTTAACTTATAGCCTATGACTGTTAAGGTATTTTAGTTTAGTTCAGGGTGTATACGAATCCTGTATAAGACTGCTATGCAACGAAAAAAAGGAAACATTTATAGTTAATTTGTTTCGATACCCAATGACAATTACAAGTGTCAAAGATTCCGTTGATCAAAATATTAATGTATGCATGTACTATACATGAATGCACAACCTTCCTTGTCCCTGCGGAACAATTTCAATAGGTTTAATCTTGATATAAGTCATCAATTTTCCACGACAGATGACATGGTCTATAAAGAAGATGGGTTACAGGAATATATATTAAAAGATACTGGGAAAATCTATGCTGGTTGTGAGGACGACATCGAACCTAGACCGTGGAATTTCGGACAAGTAAGTTGAAAAATAAAACTTTTCGGTTATTTGGGGCGGAATCTTAGTATGGTATGTTGAATATCGCGCTCTTTGAATCACAATAACTGAATATAGTCCCATTATCAAAACCGTCACTTATTAACGTTTAAAGCTCACCGTCGAACTTAGTCAAGGTATTGATGTAATGAAAACACTCGCACGCATTTAGAATCAAATTAATCGATCAAATCCAATAGCTTATCGCTCTGCTTACCCGGAACAGAGAATCTGAATTTTACTTTAAAAGAGATAAGGGAATTTCTATTTTGCATGGACCTGTATTTAGGAGATAAACACTTCATGTTTTGCATTTAGAGGGGTGTTATTGTCCAATAGACATGTCCTGAGATCATTAGGACCCAAGACGCGTAGCGTCGCGGGTTCTAATGTAAAATCTCAGGACATGTCTATTGGACAATAACACCCCTCTAAATGCAAAACATGAAGTGTTTATCGACATTGTAACATGCTATTTACGATTTTAAAAGAAAATACTAAAACAGAGGGGTGTTATTGTCCAATAGATGGTGTCTAATTGACCAATCAAAATGCGAGGTTCACTCTTAGCATGTTACAATTTAGAATGGCATCTATGACATTTTCGACCAGGTTATCGAAAATAACTGAACAGAAAATTAAATGAAATTCCGTTTAACGTCCTATTGTTCTGCTCCTAGCTCGGCTAATGAAGACGGGCATACGCCATACAGTGTGCTATGAGGGAAATTTTGCCCGGACTGCGGCACTACGTCCTACTCTTATATCGAATTCACGCCAATGTGTACAAGGGACATCGATTTTCGTCCCATTCCAACGACTAAACAACTGTCCTTGTCAGCCCCCCCTTCCTGCATCACTGACAAGGGGAATCATGCCGGGAAATCGACCTATAAAGGGAACGAGCACCCGACCCCCAGGCTAGCGAGCGAGTGAGCGTCCGACCCACTTAGCCACCGGAAAAAAGAACACCTACAATATGGTGTATAGATCATGTAACTACACCCATCCAGTTTCACATATTGAATATAATTTTAGTTTGAAGAACATGTATTGGACTGCGCTATGTATCTGTTAAATAGATCACAATTAAAATGGCCGGCACGTGGTAACCCAATAAAGATAATCAGACAGTTAACTGCATTGGTAAGATTATATATCAAATCTCTGTTGGTGTATTAGTATTGGTGTGGGTTATATATATGCATTGTAATGAAATGAAATTGGAGGGGGGTGCGTTTGTGAACTAACCGGGCTAATAAAGATGGGAACACAGCTTACATGATTCTATGAGGTACAATTACACATACGCAGGGGAACCAGCGTTATCTTTCCATACGTCCTACATCATTGACAAGCGGAAACCAGGCTAGTTAATCCCAAGGTGCTTTATTGACCAACACAAGGATCAAACCGGGACCCCCTGGTTAGTGCCATACTCACCGCAAACCAGTGAAGCTTACGTGTACAAATTACAGTTTGGTAAACAGATAGAGTCGCGTGTCGAAATCGTGACTTTTTTATATATATAAATCGTACATATAGCTACTTGTTCCTCATAATTTAAAGATACATGTACAGGGTTTTTGATTTCATGCATGCATATGTGTACTTTATTTAAGATTAGCGCTCATGGCTGTCATATATAGAAATAATAATATATGAAGTGAACTGATCCGGACCTAATTATTTAATGCTTGATCGAAATATGAGTAACGACCGGCTTCTTGGGAGATGGCGTATCAAAGGAGAGTGAAAAAGTAGTAGTAACACCTTTAGACGAATTTCGTTTGTCCATTATTACAGGTAAATGCTCCTAATGATGGAGGAGTATTAGAGGGTAATTGGTCTGGAAGTTATACAGGTGGAAAACCACCTTTAACCTGGACTGGTAGTGCTCCTATACTACAAGAATTTTACACCAAGAAACAACCCGTTAAGTTTGGACAATGCTGGGTCTTTTCTGGCGTTTTAACAACAGGTAACTTTAGATTGAACAAGTTGCATCGTTTAGAAACATCAGGAATTGTATGACACTGTAAATAACCGTTTTAACCAATATCTTACAAAACTATAATTATATCTTCTATATATAATCCCAATATTGGGTCTTTGATGATGTCTTAACAGCAAACTACACTATCGCGCATAAATTATGCCTGCTGTTGTGTGTCTCTGTGCTCAGAATTTCTTACAAACGGCTAACTTTACATTCAACGAGCATGCTTATACGGCACGCTGTTTATATGAAGCTCTAGGTCTCTTGGCAACTTGTTTTTAGCATATCCTCAAGCAAGAGTTTCAACTTTCATTTCGTTGCAGACTTTTTAATACTGATATAGTGTTTTTAATATTCTGTAAGTAAGTCATGCTTGAATACCTTTCAGTATGTCGGGCTCTCGGCATTCCCGCCAGAAGTGTCACCAACTTTTGTTCTGCTCACGATACAGATGGCAGTATTTGCATTGACATCCATTTTAATTCATACGGCGAAGTCGATGAAAAGGCCAACTCCGATTCTGTGTGGTAATAAAATCCATTATATCTGCTATATGTAATATATTTGACCCCCAAATCAGAGGCTATTGGCTTGCGGACTAAAACTAGTAATCAATTCCCTAGATTTCCTGTAGACTAATGTAGCTCATTCATTTATGTCATAAACTTTTTCCATTCTCCTGAACATTTTTTGACACTTGTTCTTGAATCGTTTAGGAATGTTTGAGATAGAGAAATGAGGTTTAACGTCCATTCGACACAAACTAGCTCATTTCGGGAGTAACATAATGTCATTTGCGTTGGGATCTTTGCCAGTGGGAGTAAACCGGAGGACCCGGACAAAACCCACAAGGTTGGACAGGAGACGCTACTCCTTGTCACGTACAACCGGGGAACCGAAACTACACCAGTTGACTCAATGGCCGATTTTATGATACACCCACGCACACGCTTACCATTTAGACATTCACCCCGCCCCACAGGAGTGTTTGAGCCCTTCCATATATTTATCAGATGACTCTGACACGTTAGAAATGATCGATATGTTAACATCTTTCTAGGAATTTCCATGTGTGGAATGAAGTTTGGATGGCTAGACCTGATTTACCACCAGGTTATGGAGGCTGGCAGGTTGTGGACGCCACACCACAGGAGATCAGTGGTGGTATGTAATTTAATAAAAAGCACAAAGATGATGAATCAAATCTACAAAATATTAAAGAAGTACAAGAATCTGTAATGTTTGCTATGGAGGAAGCATTATGGCGCTGACCTATAGTGCTTACATCGGGTGCTGATTTTACTACTTGAATAGTTTAAGACATTTGAATGCTAATCAATTATTCGAGTCAATAGAGATGATAAATTGTGAGTCATTCTTGGTCCAGATAGAGAACGAGGGGGAGAGAAATAGGCTTTAAAGTCCACTCGACACAAACTATGTCATTTCGGGACTCACATATGGTTTTCAGCAGTGGGAGGAAACCGGAGGAACCGGAGAAGACCCACGAGGCTGGAAGGCAACCCAACTCCTTGCCACGTACAACCGGGGATTCGAAACCACGCCAGTGACTCAAAAAACGTGCTTTATGATACAGCGCGCACACTAACTATACTTCTATAAACTATAAACCTTTCAAATCAATTAGATGTTATCTTTGAATTAATAGAGGACAAAAAGTATGTAGTTTTAATATACTGTACACCTTATTTTTAGATGCAGTATACTGTTGTGGTCCAGCTTCTGTTGTCGCCGTTAGGAAAGGCGAATTGGGTCTATTGTACGATGTAGAGTTCGTATTTGCTGAAGTCAATGCTGATATTGTACATTGGTACCCGCGTAATGGTTCTTTTGTTAGAACAAAGACATTTAATAACTGGTAGGGATTTGCCAATTAGTCGCTTCAATGTTCTAATTCAACAAACCATGATAACATAATATTATGCGATCACATTGGCATTTCGAACTACTCTTATTATATTTATTTAATCCACTATCTTGGGATTTTTAAGATGATGTAAATTGTATGCTCTTTCCCTCATTTCATTGTTCACATTAACGTCAATCTCAACTCTAAGCTTAAACTTTATACTGTGAGGGAAACAGTGAGGCTGGTGTTCCCCGCCAAAATCCAAAAATAAATAGATGACACATTAATTAATCGCACATTTATTTTCTTCAAAAGCATTGAGCAATCAAACTATACACAAAGTTATTGTGCTCAAAAGTCTCGACTAATCAAACTGCTTATCGCTTTGCTTACCCTAAGCAGAACATGCTTATTATCGAACTTAGTCAAGGTATTGATGTAATGAAACTATTCACCAAGTCTAAACGCTCTCACTTAATTAGAACTAATGTTATCGTGTCCCAAAGCATCAACCAATCAAATTGCTTATCTTGGCTTACCCTAAGCAGAAAATGCTCATCTTAACCTACACTGAATTTGATCATTCTAGCTCAATTAGAATGAGAGTAATTGTGTTCCTAATCTCGGCCAATCAAATTGCTTATCGCTTTGGTTACCCTGAGCAGAAAATGCTCATTATCGAACTTAATCAAGGTATTGATGGAATGAAACTATACACCAAGTTTCATTACTCTCACTTTTTTAGAACTAAAGTTAACGTGTCCCAAAGTATAAACCAATCAAATTGCTTATCTCTGCTTACCCTAAGCAGAAAAAAGCTCATCAAGGCATTGACCTAATAAACACCTACGGCAAGTTTAAACATTTTAGCTCAATTCGGAAGGGAGCTATTGTGTCCAAAAGAGTGTGACAGACAGAGGGACGAACGGACGGACGGACAGACAGACGGACAAGCAGAAAGGCAGACGGACAGACAGACAAGAGAATGAACATGAATAAATGTATTGTATGGAACAGATAGAGCTCTGAACCGGAAGTAGTATAAGCCAATTCAGCTCTAGTCTTGATGCTAACCTAAATCCGACAAACTAAAGTATAGCATGCAATTTTGCCGTGTAATGTACCCCATTGTTAATTTTATTTCAGTGTTGGCCTAGAATTAAGTACCAAATCTGCTTTAGGTGATGAAAGAGAAGCAATAACGTATGGACATTATAAATACCAGGAAGGTAAAGAAACATGATACTCGGCTTTGACAGGATAAAACCACAAGGCTCGCTTTTGTTCTATGTATTTCAGTGCTAGTCACCATAACTTCCATCCACTCAATGGTTCCCAAAAAAAAATCTGCGTCAAACACTTACTACGAGGTTCTGTGATCTAACTCTTCGGTCCAGGGACATTAAACCAAAGAGTCAATTATTCTGATGTTATCACGTGACACATACCTAAATGAGAGAGGGAGAACTAGGGTTTAACGTTCAATCGACACAAACTAGGTCATTTTGGGACTAAAAGATAGTTCAATTCTATTTCAATAGTTCGCTTGCGCGTCGGGTCGTTAGCAGTGGGAGGAAACCGGAAGACCCGGAGAAACCCCACAAGATTGGACAGGCGACCCTACTTCTTGTCACGTACAACCAACCGGGGAATCGAAACCACGTAAGTTGCACAATGACGGACCTTATAATACAAGTCACCTTCGATTAAAAGGCAGGGGATAATCCAGGCATTGACTTCGACTTTAATATTGATGGTAAATGGGCAGCGACTAACGACAAATACACGCGAAAAAGGGATTCACCCTCAATTAACACACAACTCACATGATATGAAAGAGTGATAAAGGCAGATTCTCGCAGGCGGATCTGAAGCACATATTTTTTTGTTGGATATATTAGTATGAAAATGATTTATGTCCAAATTAGACAGGAGGTCTTCTTTCCTTAATAAAAACAATAATATGTTATTGACGTAATAATATAGATTCACCAGAAGAAAGAGCTGCTTTACTTAACGCCCTTGAAAAACGGGATGATAGAAGATTAAAACAAAGAGACCAGCAGTATGAAAGCATGTATGACGTAGGACCAAAAGTAAGTATGATGTAGCCGGTCGCAAAAACCGAAACAGCCCACAAACAGCCCCAGCTAGGACAAAGTTCTAAAATAAACCATTAACCACAAGTGATTTCAAATCCAGTTGTAATGGCGACCACCCTTTCCTTTTATTTGCGTGACAAGCTCTACGATAGCAGATACTATTGGGGTTGTTTTTCTAAACAAAAAAAGGAATGTTCTAATTCAGGGGCGGATTTGAAAATAACATTGATATTTTTTTTCTTTAAATTTAATATACAATTCCAAATTGATCTATGAGTGGAGTGCGGAAAACGTGAATCACACTAGTTTCATTTTCTTCATCGCGATGAGGGTTGAATGAAACCATTTGGTCCGGGGACCGAGAGCTACCCACCAGCACCTGTTTCAATTTGAATCTGTTTGTGATTTCGATGTAGATCTGTTACCAATAGAAGTTCTTTGTTTACCAAGTGTCTGAAGAAATGTGCCTTGTGCACAAGGGAACTAATTAAATGAACAACGAGACACATTATAGGTTTTTAGAGGGCTTAAAATGGTACATCATACATCTAGTTATTTTGGAGATTAAAACATAATGATAATTCCAAGATTATGTTTGGCAACTATATAGTCGAAAGAAGATGATTTCGTTTAATGAACAGGGATTAGTGTAACTTCCAGGAGCAATTGGAATTATTGGTTAGACAATATGTTTTGCACAAGAGTACTTGTCAGGCGTGGGGCTGATAAGGAAATGTTCCTAGCTTTCATGTGTGCATGTAAACGAACCTTTTTAGCAGTTAGAAATATAACAGTAATAATATGAAAGAATCCCCCAACCCTTGTACAAATTACCATATAATTGGAGGTTATTAAATTAAATTAGTCTCAAAACGACCAACGTAAAACAATAATGAGACGTTAAACCCTATTCCTTTTTTGATAACAGTTAGTCTCGAAATCAGCCGACTTTTAATCATGTGTGTCTCTCTCTAGGATGTTGAGTGTGAGCTAGTAGTAAAAGATGGCGTGTCTGTTGGTGAGGACTTCGATGTGATTCTCCAAGTGAAAAATAAAAGTAGCGAAGATCGAACCGTGGGAGGGCGACTAGCAGTTAAGACCATGTTTTATACTGGTGTAGAAGGCGATAAAGTTAAAAAGCTACAATTTAAAGATTCCGTACAAGGAGAAAAATGTGAGTACCGAAATCAAATTGATTAAATTTTACAACACCCTGGCCTTTGATACCCTATTAGTAAGTGCAGGGGGACTGCACCACATATGATTTACACAAAAGACAAACATAGCGACAAGACACCATACTCAAAAAACAACAACAAACAAACAATTCAAAAAAAGCGAATGGATCCGGGGGCTAGCCGTAAGCGTCCACTGCGCTGTACAGCCCCGGGCCTGTGGTGACACAGACTTCACTCAATTTGAAAACAACTGGGAATGCAACCCAAAGAAATAATTATATAGTGTCAGCATGAGTCATGATCTATTATATGTTGTAAGAATTACGAATGTAAGTATATTGTTGTATAAATTCCGCTACACATGTAACCACATAGTTAAATGTATCAGAAGTAGGCCTAGTTCAAACTAAATCAAATCAATAAAAGGATTGAAGTATATTAAATGCATTTAGGACACACATTACAACCGTCACAGAAACAAAAACAAAACTGATTACAAGAAGCAAAGGAATATAGACTATCTAGGGAGACAGCCGAGCCGTCTGCTGACTGAGTGGCGTGACGTGAATCTGCCGTAATAGTTGTTATGACGTCGTGGTTTAGAAGGTGCAATTTCCCGATAAAAAAGGGCGATAATCTAGATAAAATAACGTTGAAATATAAAAAACTATTAGTTTTTAAGCAGGAACGTGGTTTGTCTTACATAATATAATTTATTTGCTTCATGTGGACTTTACGGACAATCAGAATTCCACTTTACTGTCAAGTGACGCATTATCTATTTACTAGGTATGGAACAAGCATTGGAAGTTCAAGTTGGAGATTATAGATATAAATTGAAGGACATGTGTATGATAAAACTGACAGCTATAGCCAGGGTTCGAGAAACCAATCAAGTATTCACTCTGCAGAAAATTCTTAAGTTGTCAAAGCCATCTTTAAGTATCAAGGTAACTCCGCTTGGAATCCCACTATTGATGGTGCTGCAATGGCCGCCCGAATGTGCTGTGGTTAACTATGTTTAAGTAAACTTTCTTGGTCGCCAGCATGGGCAGATGTAGACATTTTGTTTACAGAGATGTTGTTAATATATCAATAGTTTAATTTAACCCAACAAACGGTGATTAAGGCTGTTTTGAAAATAATAATTGATTTTAAATTATCTGTTATGTTGCATCTGTGCTATAAAGTAGGACAGATGCCAGTGACTTGAACTGACAAAACAGCAGAGGGTTGGTTGAAGACTAGCTCAGTTGAAAAGAGCAAAACGTGCACTACTTGAAAGTGTCGATTCGTTCATCATTTCGCTTTTATTCAACCAGTCAAACAGGCTGGTATATTTTAAAGTGGTGTGTTTTGGTATTATTATGAAAGAGATTGTCTCAAATAGAATAAAACCACCGCGGAAATCACTTAAGACTTTCAGAGGTTCCAAGAAGTTTTCACGAGCGAGTTCGTCAGCCGCCGTTGGGGAAGCCCAGAAGAATTAATGACGTAGCATGCACAAAAGGGAATCACCTCGTTCTCGTTCTCGATCTCGGGATGTATCTGAACCTCTCTATTATCGCAGTTTGGCGTTGATATAAATGGCATCCAACTAATGATTAATATTTCGAAACAAAGATTTATTTGTGTAGTCGAGTTGGTTAATCCATTAAACGATCGTTCGAGTTTACAATTTATTTTGGCATAAATCAAACCGGATTCCTCATAGTAGCCGTAGTCTATTTATATAACATCACACTAGTCTTTGTTTATATGTGTTTCACTCTAGGTTCCATCCATTATAAAGCAGAAGAAATCATTCGACGTAGAAGTATCATTTACTAATCCTCTAGATGAAAGCTTAACTAATTGTTATTTAGAAGTTGAGGGCCCTGGTTTACAAAATTGGCAAACACACCCACAAAGGTATGGTTTCGATGAATTCGTTCACTATTAAAATCTGTATTACTATAGACATCTCAAAGACATCAATATCGAAGTTCTAGAAAGATTAAGCATACCCTCCACGAACAGCTTGGGGATGTCTGAGTGGTTAGCGTGCGCGCGCTGTATCATTAAGCCTGTCATTGACTTAACTGACGTGGTTTCGAATCCCTGGTTCTTATGGCAAGGCATGTATATGTCAACCTCGTGGGTTTTCTTCGGGTCCTCCGGGTTCCTCCCACTGCTTAAGACCCCTACGCGCAAGGGAATTATTGACCTAGTTTATGTCGAGTGGACATTAAACCCCATCTCTATCTCTCTATCTCTCTCCCCACAAACAGCTGAGTAATACTTGGATTTCGAATTTACCTGGAAGACAGTAACACTGCGATATTAAAATTGACTCCGTCGTGTCGTTTCAATTCTCGGCATGGGTTCAGGAGCCTATCTCGTAAACCTTGTTTATAATTTTGTACAGGCATCAGCTAAGTATAGTACTGGTGCCTTTTGTAATTAGAAACGATTTCCAGATTTAATATTGTTTTTGTTTCCACAGAAATAATTTTGACTTTGTTTTTGAAATATCCAGGATGCTCATGCCCTTGTTTGTTTTGTATTCCTTATTATTAGTCGGATAAGGTGTCAAGTCATTTCATGTTTTTATTTTCAGAACTGTCAAACCTAAGCAAACGTTTGCAACGAGCGTCGAGTTGACCCCTAGAAAACTTGGAGAGAGAGAACTACTTATAATTTTTAACTCAGACCAGTTAGAAGATATAAATGCTACTAAAGTGGTTCATGTTATGTAATTATAGTATCCGGTGATCGTTACAGAATGAAACATTTGGACCATTTCGAAGTTACTTGCCTATATGCTGGGGCGGGGGCATGGGAGGTTTTAGGGGTTGGGGGCGCAGAGTTTTTCAACCCCCTGGCTACGGGCCTGAGTATGATTAAGTAAAAAGTGGTTAACTGTGTAAACATCACTATATTTTGCCACTTCACTATTCCCCAGGAGGTTCTCATGGGGTCGTTTCGTGGGTAGGTTTTTTTTAACTAAAACATAAGTAATATGCGCCTAATAAAAGCATATATAAACACAAAGAACTCCGTGTAATCTATCAAGTTAGTGTGAAAAAGGCAAACATTTCAAGAGTTTAACCGTACTTTGCCGTTCTCCTAATCAGATTATCAGACACATAGGCGCTTTCGGTGTTTTTTATCTTTTAGTTCACACATTTTTCATAATATGGGAAACGTGTGGTTGATTTACGTGAGACGGTACCCCCCCCCCCCAAAAAAAAACATTACAAAAATTATTACACAGTGTTTTCGTGGCGGTGCCAGTGTGGATTGTGCCCGTATAACCCGTATAGCTATTCTTTCGTCACGAGCTAGGTCTCCACCATCCGAGGTCAGTGTTTATATGGAAATTTAAAAAACCCTCCTCTCCAATTTTTAAATTTTAACGTTGGTCAATACAATCAATTTGCTAGGCCCATAGTCTATAATATCTAGGCTCAGAGTGAAGTAAGTTGACTGAAATTTTCAGCATATTCTCTTTCCATTATCTATTTTTCGAACATGCATTATGCTAGAGGTAAATCAGCCTTTAGTCCCTTATTGGTTTAACTCAAAATGTTGGAGATAATTAAATAAAAAAATGTTTGAAGACTTTGGCTCATTGGAATTATATTAGTCTCCACTCCTAAATTGTACTTAAAAGGATAAATCAATAAAAAGTGGTTTCAAATTTAAACTTTAATATTATTTTCACAAGTATTTTGTTCTGCTACCAACTTACATAGATAAATAGCATCATCCAATGTATTTTGTTTATCATCTTAGCCCACATCACCTAATATGCATTATTCAGTCTTCGATGCGGCAACACTATATACCGGAAAATACTGGGAAAAAACGGGAAACAACCGGAAAACACCGAAAAACTTCCGGAAAAAACTAAATCCCGGAAAACGCACTAAATACCGGAAAATATCCTAAATAGGTAACCCGGAGCAGCATGGTCCTCTGTGTGCGGGGGGTTAGGGTTAGGGATAGGATTAGGTTTTTCCAGTGTTTTCAAGAAAACGAGGCTCCGGGTTACCTGTTTAGGGTGTTTTCCGGTATATAGTGTGTTTTCCGGTATTTAGTGTTTTTCCGGGGCTTTCTGATATTCAGTATAAAATGATGTTTTTCGGTAGTTTCCGGAGTTTTCCGGTTGTTTTCTGGTGTTTTAGTGATAAAAAAAAGTCGAGTTCACAACTAAAACACCATTAACAAGATTGCCATACATACGCAATGCCCGTTGCAGTCTCGATTTAACTGCTCTCGCCTCGGCTCGTTTTCTTTTCAACAATTCGTAATGTTATGCAATTTAACCTCTGTTGAGTCACTCAGGTATTTTTTTTTTCCTTCAATCTAGCCGTTTTGATTTGCATAAATACTCTCTACAAAACGATATAATAGGTCTTGTTGCAATATTTACATTTTTTTGTTTGTTTACGTTTGTATCCCGTAAAAACTGTTATTATTTTTATTATTATTACAGCATATTTATAGTGGGCCCTTTCATATAACATGTTCAGGGGGCACTTTACAAAGTGATAATGTAATCATAAATAAACAATAAGATTATGAACATGTTAACGATTGTATATAGAATCAGTTAAAAGCCTTATTAAAAAATGTGTTTTTAAGTTGTTTTTTAAATGAATATAGAGATGTACAACATATTCAACTAAATGGTAGATTATTCCATTAAACATATGCTTGATAACTAAAAGCGCGCTGAACATAATAGACTAGTTGAAAGGTTCTGGGCTTTAAAAGTAGTTTGTCTGATGAACGTAACGTTCGGCCAGGGGTATAAAGTTCTACAAGTTCTGAGAGGTAAACAGGAGCTAAATTATTTAAACATTTAAAAGTGAATAATAATATCTTAAAATCAATTCAATATTTAACAGGTAACCAGTGTAAATTATATAAAACAGGAGTTGTGTGGTCATATTTCTTAGTTAATGTAACACGTCTAGCTGTAGTATTCTGTAATTTATCTACAAGTTTTTAAGGTAAACCAACTTAAAGTGAAATTAACATAACCTAATCGGAAATGACAAGAGAATTAACAAGTGATTTAGTGGCCTCTACAGTTACAAGTTTACTTATTTTTTCTACATTCAAATGGCACAATTTACAAATATTATTAACTTGAGCTCCCATAAGCATAAAACTATCAAATATTGCACCAATATTACGAGAAGAATAAGATGAAAATATATCACAATTACTTATGACAACAGGTGGGGATATCATGTGCAAATAATTGATGCCTTGAACCTATCGGTTTTATCATCATTCAATTCTAGAAAGTTCTTTGACATCCATTTCTAATTTTACTTAAACAATTCTCGAGTTGCAATTTTGATAAATTGAATGGAGAATTAGGCGTAAATGAAATATATAATTGAATTTCATCTGCATAAAAATGAAATCCGAGACCATATTTTCTGACAATATCACTAGAATGGCATTCAAGTCATAATCCATTAAATTTAGATGATAAAAGATTAAATTACTTTTATTGGCATTAAATTTAGACGATGAAAGATTAAATTACTTTTATTGCCATTAAATTTAGATGATGAAAGATTAAATTACTTTTATTCTGAGCGATGTTTCGCCAAGATATAAGCATCGATGTTTTTAAAGTTACCAGTTGAATGAAACTTGAAAATGGTAAAACAGTTGTCACGTCATGGGCACTAATGTGCATTCATGTCCGGCATAGCATCAATAATCCAGTTGAAATAGAAAAAATGAATTTTTAATTTGAATTTGCAAAATATGATATCATATAACATGCGAATACAAATTAGCATACAATAATATCATAATATGGCACACGAATACAAAATAGCATACAATGTCATCAAATACAAAGCTGATATTAATATTTTATAACTTGATTATCATCCTTAAACACGGAGTACGTACATATCGACACGGGCGATTGAAAACAATATTTAATAGAATATGTGTTAAATCAAATCATGCATACTGCCTCGGTTATTAGCGAAACAGGGGTGGGGGTGGCCGAATGGTTAGCACGTGCGTGCTTTATCATAAAGCCTGCCATTGAGTCAACTGGCGTGGTTCCGAAATTCCCGGTTGTACGTGACACGGAATAGGGTCGGCTGTCCAAAGTCGTGGGTTTTCTCCTGGTCCCCCGGTTTCCTCTCGCTTCTCAAACCCCTACGCGCAAGCGAATTATTGAAATAAAAATTAAACCATGTTAGTCCCAAAATTACCTTGCTTGTGTCGAGTGGACGTTAAACCCCATTTCTCTCTCTCTATTAGAGAAACGACATAATGTACTACGTAATGGCTGAACTGGTGGGGCAGGACGATACACCCAATACTACAAAATGCAACCCAATACAATATTCCTGAAGCAATGGACCGAGAAATCCTTCTCTAGCCATTGCTGGAATAGCGTCTGTTTCTTGAATTTATGGGGTAACACGGTGGCTAAGTGGATAAGGCGCTGGTCCGCTAGCCTGGAGGTCGGGTGTTCGATCCCTGCATTGGCCGAGAAGTTCATCTCGATTTTCCGACGTGATTTCCCCTTGTCAGTGATGCAGAAGGAGGGCCTGACAAGGACAGCTGCCTAGTCGTTCGGATGGGACGAAAAACTGAGGTCCCGTGTACACATTGGAGTGCACGTAAAAGATCCCTCGGCAGTTCGATATAAGAGTAGACCGTAGCGCCGCTGCCCGGGCGTATGCCCGTCTTCAATTAGCTCAGTTTAAGTGCATAATAGTAGGACGCTAAACAACATTTCATTCTGTCATTCTGTCATTCATTCTTGAATTTATGTGGGAATGTGTCTATTCTTACCGTTCAATGAAAGCTATCACTGAAGTACAGCAACATGACAGTACTTCGTTTATTCTGGGTCTTCCCTAAAACTTTGGACAGTGATTAAAGATATTAAAAACGGTGAAAGTATGTTCGTTTCTAAACAGTATTGTTTACATTTCATTCGACTTGATAGCCTCGTTTGTCACACAATTAGTTTTACTGCAGTATTCTGCTAATACGGGTTAATAAGTCATAATTAAATCGTGAGCCATGACGTTACATTATGTAAACATATTTTGTCCAATACTGGCACTCGTTTTATATGTAAAGCTTTTGTAGGGCAGGTAGTGATTGGTTGGTAGACGGACTACTGACCAATCAAAATTTAAAACATCAATATCCACTCAGAATAGCAGTATGTAGTGGGATTACCTCTAATCAAACGAAACGCTGCGCGGAGTATGACCCAATACATACTACCAAACAATTCCCAATTATTGTTTAAAACTAACAATACTTGAATTATATTTTAAAACAAATAGAGTTAATTAGTGGAAAACTTGCAAAACGTGTTAGTAGTGATGGCCAATGTCGCGCTAGTTCAGTTATCCCCCATAACCCCCTTATCGTATTAAACTATACTATTAAAACATGGGGGGGTAGGATGGCCTAGTAGTCTAGCGTGCCGCGCTTCGACCTCTAACTGGCCGGCCACCTCTGACTTGCGGCTGTGGTTTCGAGCCCTGGTGTGAGCGTATCTGGCATGGAGATAGGGGCGCCTTCTCAACCTCGTGGGTTTCTTCCGGGTCATCCGGTTTCCTCACACTGCTAAAGACCCCTACGCACGGTGAAAGTATGTTCGTTTCTAAACAGTATTGTTTACATTTCATTCGACTTGATAGCCTCGTTTGTCACACAATTAGTTTTTCTGCAGTATTCTGCTAATACGGGTTAATAAGTCATAATAAAATCGTGAGCCATGACGTTACATTATGTAAACATATTTTGTCCAATACTGGCACTCGTTTTATATGTAAAGCTTTTGTAGGGCAGGTAGTGATTGGTTGGTAGACGGACTACTGACCAATCAAAATTTAAAACAACAATATCCACTCAGAATAGCAGTATGTAGTGGGATTACCTCTAATCAAACGAAACGCTGCGCGGAGTATGACCCAATACATACTACCAAACAATTCCCAATTATTGTTTAAAACTAACAATACTTGAATTATATTTTAAAACAAATAGAGTTAATTAGTGGAAAACTTGCAAAACGTGTTAGTAGTGATGGCCAATGTCGCGCTAGTTCAGTTATCCCCCATAACCCCCTTATCGTATTAAACTATACTATTAAAACATGGGGGGTAGGATGGCCTAGTAGTCTAGCGTGCCGCGCTTCGACCTCTAACTGGCCGGCCACCTCTGACTTGCGGATGTGGTTTCGAGCCCTGGTGTGAGCGTATCTGGCATGGAGATAGGGGCGCCTTCTCAACCTCGTGGGTTTCCTCCGGGTCATCCGGTTTCCTCACACTGCTAAAGACCCCTACGCACAAGCGAATTTTTGAAATAGAATTAAACCATATGTTAGTCCCGAAATGACCTGGTTGTGTTGAGTGGACGTTAAACCCCATTTCTCTCTCTATTAAACCATAGATATGACGTCACCCTTTCGTGTTTTTAACCACTATGTTTGAGAATGTACGCGTTTCTTAAACTACCTTATTATTAAAAATCTAACAATTTCTGTAAAATATTGGGCCAATATTGCTAAAAATGAGAAAAAAAGTACAATTATTTGAATAACAACATGTTTGTTGTTAGTGGAAAATGGGTTATTTTTATAAGAATTAACTTACAGTGTGGCAGTAATTGAATAATTCTGTCAGTTTTGTATAATAATAATAATAATAATAAGGTATCATATAATATTTGATTGCATTTGGTAATATTGTGTTACAACTATGGGAGATATTTGGTCATGATTGGATGATCCTGCAAACGCTTCAGCATTCAATTATTATTAGTTTTTCACAAAATTGAGGTAGTATGTGGTGGTATAGGTATTGTTTAGTTGAATTGGATGGCATTTAGGTAGCAATGGGTAAATTCATCCTATCTGATATTACTTTACAGATGCATTCGATATCTGCATTGGCCGAGAAAGTTCATTTAGATTTTGCGGCGTGGTTTCCCCTTGTCAATGATGCAGGGCAGAGGGTCTGACTAGGACAGCTGTCTAGTCGTTCGGGTGTCCCAAAAAAACGAGTAAAATATCCCTTGGCAGTTGGAATTCGATATAAGAGTAGGTTGTGGTGCCACTTTCCGGGCAAAATTTACCTCACAGCACACTACATAACGTATGCGCGTCTTCATTAGCTCAATTCGGAGCAGAACAGTAGGACGTTAAACCATATTTAATTTCGTTTCATTTTTTTCCAAGAGTCAAACCATACTGAACGGCTCTAGACCACTAGATACCACTTCTCGTTTAATGAGTTCACATAGCTAATATCTACTCATCCTCCTCGCAGTGTTCCGTTTGATTAGAGCTAATCCCACTACTCCCTGCTGGACTGAGTGGGTATTATTGTCACTAATTATGACTGGTCAGTGGTCCTATTACTGACCAATCACTGACTTCGTTACAAAGGTATTACCTTTAAAACAGGACGTTTAATTAGGGCAACTGTATTTACATAACGTTACGTCAAGGCTGCACGTTTTTTTATGCTATATTAACCAGCGCATAGCAGGATATTGCAGCAAAACTAATTGCGTGACAAACGAGGCTATCGGTATTGACGTAAAGTAAACACTACTGTATGGTAACGAACAGACTTTCAACGTTTTTAATACCTTAAATCTTTGTCCAAAATATTAAGGAAGACCCAAGATTAAACGACGGACTGTCATGTTACTGTACGTAAGTGGTAGATTTGATTGAACGAGAAGAATAGAGACACTTACTTAAATGTTCAAGAATCCGAAGCCAATCCAGAAATGGCCAGAGAGGGGTTTCTCGGGCCGTTGCTTCAGGAATATGATATCTACTATACTTATGTATGAACATACGTATTGATTAGGGTATATGATTCGCTGAATTATGAATATGAATAAGTATATTGATTAGGGTAGGCCTATATGATTCGCTGACTTATGAATATGAATAAGTATATCGATTTTCTCGTTGAATTCACTGATATTTTTAATTTGTATTTAATAAGAGAATTATATTATATGATATACATAGCTGGTTATATCTCGTCAACGAAACAAGAGTCGATCAGAATCTGCTTTTATTACCAGGGGTTTTAGTTTTTGAAAAGCAATATTCGGGTTGATAACAAAGATGATAATTTGGATGAAATACACGATAGCTGTTGCCGGATTAGTTTCTATACTGGGTCGTGTGTGTTCCGAGCTCAGTAAGTTTAAACATATTTATAAGTTTCATTTGAATCGTTTATCTGTTATATATAGTTGCGCAACAAATGTATAAATGAAATGGGGTTTAACATCCTACTATTATGCACCTAACCTGGGCTAATGGAAGACGGGTCCACAAATGTACCATTATATAATGATAAATCTTTTGTTTTCGTATTCAAAGATCAACATTGAGGAATTGATGGTTAAAAACTGAACAAATATTGTGTCGGTTTTCACCAACTGAGCTCCCGCGTATTTTGTAATCTAGATTTAATAATATCTTGTGTTTACTCCTACGTTTAATAATTCCTTATGATAATTCCTACTTTTATTGATATCTTGTAATCACAAATTTTTATTTTTTGTGTTTACTCCTGCTATTAGTAATATCGTGTATTTATTCCTAATTTGAAATTAACTGGCATTGTTTCGAATTCTCGGTTGTACGTGCCAAAGAGTAAGGTCGCCTGTCCAGCCTCGTGGGTTTTCTCTGGGTCCCCCGGTTTCCTCCCACTGCTAAAGACCCCTACGCGCAAGCGAATCAGTGAAAAGTGATGGCCAATGGCATGCTAGTTCAGTCCCCCCTTACTTAACCACCTTATTATAACAAGTATTAACTATTAAAATATAGATATAACGCCACCCTTTGATGTTTTTAACCACTATATAGAAGAATATACGCTTTTCTTAAACTAACTTATTATTAAAATCTAACAATTTCTGTAAAATATTGGGCCAATATTACTAAAAATGAGAAAAAAGTACAATTATTTGAATAACAACACGATATATATAAAACTTAGTTAGTTAAAATAATTACATGATTAATGAAGATCCATTCAGTATCATTTATATAATCTGGTTTGTTGTTAAACCAAGATGTTTGATATGTGTTTTTATATCTATCTTTATATTGCTGCGATTTAAAATGGTATGAAAATGATTCCATATATTTTGTGAAAATTGGCAGAAAACAAAGAGATGTTCTACAATTTCTAAATTAGATTTACAGAAAGTGTGTTGTCTTCTTATTTTAAATAATTTATCATTTGTTAACATAATGCTATGGCGATATTTGTGTTCAAAACTTCTCAGTTTTGTACTGAGACATATAATGTATAATATTTTAAATGTATTTTCTACGTCTAGATCGTTTAACCCGGTATCTAGAATGTGTTCCCATTCTGCAATGGCCTTTGCTTTTATCCGATCCGGCTATCATATCTTCCAAAGGACTTATATTACAATTAAAATTGGTATGTATCGCACTTTCAAATTCATTCGGTTCCTGTACATACCTCAAGATACGTTTTTCTATTCCATTTAAGATAAATTTATGTTTTTCTAAATATTGAGCATCGATCTTTTTTATTTTATCAAAATATTCACTAACTTTTAAAAATATAATTGTATTATTAATCTTCATATTTGTATTTTTCCAAATAATTTTATTTTGAGCTTGCGCAATGTTCTTTATATGTGTTGTGTAAATTTTATACCAGTTGGCATAAAGTTTTTTAAAAAAAGGAATGTTTAAATTTAGCTTTTCTGGAAAGTTGCAAGTAGGTAATAAATTTCTACCATATTCAGCCATAATGAATTCATATGGTATGAGCCATGTTTGGACGGGTGACTGGTATATTTTTTTAATCCAAAAAATGCTATTTAGGAATTGTTTTAAGTCAATTATTTTTAATCCGTAACTTGTATTGTTCTGTATAAGAATATCTCGCTTTATTCTATCAGGTCCATTCCATATAAATTTGTAATATAATTTAGTTTTTGAATTGTCGGGTCCGACACTGGATTGATAGTTTCCGGGTAAAATGCAAAATGTTTTGATTATTTGTATTTTTCCAATAAGATAATTAATTTATGTTTATCCCATATTTTTAATATTTGTTATATTTCAGTTATTTTATTTGTAAAATTTAACTCAACGGTAATATAAGTGTCTGTTGAAAAATGTATCCCGAGAATTGTTATGACTTTCTCGCATAATACTATACCGGTTGATTTTAATTTTTGCATTAAATTCATATCACAGCTATTTAAATCTTTAGCCTCTGTTTTATTAACGTTAATTATAAGTCCCGAAACTAAACAAAAAAGTCTCAGTACCCTAAACAAATGTCGCGCAGAGCTAAAATATTTTAATAATGCCGTTATAATAATCGTCAGCAAAAGCTACAACATTTATGGATTTACCACCAAATTTTATCCCATTCATATTTACATCGTCTCTAATAGCGTATAATAAAATAACAGTTCTACGATCAAATTAAAAAGATTGGATAACATTGGATCGCCTTGTCGAGCACACCTTTTTTACATGAAAATAAGGGGTTGTAAATCCATAGTTTATTACACAACATGTGAAATTCTTGCAAAAGGTTTTTATCCATCTAATAAAAATACTCCAGAAATCGTACGAAGATAAGCTTTTTTTTTAAAAATAATCATGATTTGTACTGTCGAAGGCCATTTTTGAAATCTGTAGCTAATAGAAAGTCTATTATTCTTTTTTGTCGGAAATAATATACGGGTATTTTCATGAATGTGGCTACCTGGTATAAACACGGATTGATTAAGGTGTATTACCTGGTACAAAAATGGTTTTAATCTGTTTGACAACGACATTAGCAAGCGTAAAGCCTGTTTTCCACTAGTCGAATTCTTTCGCGCGAAGCGGCTCGAAGCGAATTTTTCGGGTACAGGCATGAGCAGTATGATTTCAGGCGCCGCCACACTTTTCGCTTGCTCCTTTCTCTTCGATACTTTCCAGACGCGAATAAAAGAGCAAGCCAATCAGAATTCCGTAAACTCCCACTTGGTAAAATATAAATCACGAGGCCAAGGCCACCCCATTCTCGTAGCAGTAAAATGGCGCGAAAGGTTTCCTTCCCCAACTTTCACAATGGCCTCTGCTTTTAATCTGAGATATTTTTATTCTTGTTAAAGGTAAGATTGATTAAAATTTTACTCAATCTTACCTTAAACAAGAGTAAATGTCCAGATTAAAAGCAGCAGCAATTGTGGAAGTTCAGGAAGGGAACCTTTCGCGCCAATTCTGCTTTGAAACAAAGAATAATCGAAACAATGGCTAGTGTAGTAGGAAATACAAGCGCGCTTGCTCGAAATCTTTCGCGCCAAAAAAAATTGCCAAGTGGAAACAGGCTTTATCAGGCCACAAATGTCGACAAAATTCAATTGTGATACCATCATTTCCTGGAGATTTATTTATTTTAAACGAGTTTCAGGCCTTCTGAAGTTCGAAGTAGTCAATTTTGAATTCAAATAAATCTTTCTGGTTATCATTTAGCCTTTCTACAGGTCTAAAACTTGTTATAAAATTATTTTCCTTTTCAAGATACAAATCTCTTGACGCATATAAATTTTTTTTAAAATAAAAATATTTCTCCCGATATTGCAATTGGGTCATATATAATAGAATCGTCAGATTTCTTTAGCTTTTTTTTATTTTAGTAGCACCCTTTTTTTTCTTTTTCTAAGTTTAGATAATAATTTTGTGGTCTTTTTTCACCGTTTTGATACCAGTTTTGTTTGGACCTAATAAAAGCTCCTTGTGTCTCATCAATGTAAATGTTGCCTAATGATTATTTAACCTCGGTATATTAATCATAAAGTTTTTCGATAATTTTGTTGTTACTGGGTTCCTGTTTACTGATAAGGGATTCATGCTCGGTCAGTTACTCAGTTAGACAATTTTTATACAGTTTTTGTTTCTTTTTGGAATATCCTACAGAAATGAATTCCCATTTGTATGTATTTGTTTTTATGTATGTGTATCATTTTACATTATTTAATTTATGCCGTAGATATTACATGTATTACCATTTGTTTAGCACAATATAGACCGCATATTTCAGTTCTTGCACAAGTTGTTTAGAGTTTTTTAGAGATCAAAATACAATCAGAACCTTTAAATAAAAATTAAAAATGCTGATCTAGTTTGGATGTGACGCCTTATCTTATTACACCACCACGGTTGCTTTTTCCCCATTACACAGCTCAAAATATTTTGCTTTATTTCATTTAGAAAAGAATGAGGGAAGCGAAATTTGATAAAATTAAACTTGAGCAAACGATTTCTACCATCTTTGTTCCGTATGAGTTCGTTTCAATAAAATCTAGAAACGTTTTTAAGTAGGAATCCTGCTAATTCACGTAGAAATGTTTAAAGCATCGACTCCTTATTTTTTTTATGCAGAACATCTCAATATAACTGGAACTGCAACGTGTGATGACCACATGGAATTTTATGCAGATGGTGTTCGATATAGTCATGATAATGATACCAAATATGACAAATATTCACCCATTAATATACTAAACAGTACCCAAGTTGTGGCTTTCAAATGTAAGAATGCGAGAGGGGGTTGTGGCCTCAAAGTTGACTTGTGTAACGGAGTTAAAACTGATACAACCTGGAAATGTTCAAATAGAGAGGAAGAAGGTTGGCAAAGCGTCAGGTAAGTCAACAGTTATAATAATTATATAAAAACATCATCACGAAAAAAAATAATCTGAGGCGATGGCCAGAAATATCCATTAGTCTTCACTCTAACGGTACTTGTGGAAAAAAAACCACGAGTTTGGAAATGGAATGAAATGAAGTGGGTTTTAAAGCCCCAATATCACTCTTGTTCTAACTGAATAATATGCCCCGATCATTATTCTGGTCAACAAATTGTACTATTTTACCATATTCCAATTAAATGATTCTTAACACACCGAATTTTAAAAAAATTAAAAATTCAACTACATAGTAACAGTCTGACAACAGCATGGTTTGAAAAGATTTACGTAAACACTTTCAAGCTTTACGTAAAATAGGATGTAATGGATAATTTACACAACAGGTAGGACACTTAAACATCTAGTAGTTAGAATAAGGTTATTTCTTTTTTACTGGACCTGTCAAGCCAGCAGGAGTGGTATTGTCCCTTTAATGTCCTACTGTTCTGCTCCTAAATTGATGATGAAGACGGACATACGCCATACAGTGTGCTATATGGGAAATTTTGCACTGGCTGCGGCGCTACGACCTACTCGAATTACAACTGTCAATGGGTATTTTACGTGTACACGGGAATTCGGTTTTTTCGTCCCATCCGAACGACTAGACAGCTGCGAAGGAGAAACCACGCCGGAAAATTTGGATGAACTTTCACGGCCAATGCAGGGGTCTAAAAACAATCAAGAAGTGTTTAAATATAAAGTAGATGTATGATGAATTTATTGAGGGGACATATTTCAACCGTCACAAGAAAACGCACAAACAAAACCGAATACAAAGAAAAAACGGAAATGTAGACTGCCTCAGAAGGTAGCCGTCTGCTGACTGAAAGGTGTGACGTAAAAACGTCGTACTATTATCAATGACGTCAGAGTTAGAGGTTTCTAGAATATCGTAACAAAAAGGGCGATAATCAAAATGATATAATGCTAATCAACTGTTTAATCAACTAATCAGAATTTTTAAGTTAATTCATTGCACAAAACATAGCACTTAATACCCCATACAAGCTATGCAAAACTATGTAAGTGTATTTATAAAGGCATAAAATAATAACAATAAGGGCGATAATCCAGACAGGATTACGTAACTATATAAATTTCAAAATTAAATTAAATTAGATCATTATCCAATATGTACTCGGTTATATACTTGTAAGAAATGTAAAACTTGGTATGTTAGAGAAACGGAAGTTTCGAAATTTCTTTAAATATGCGTAATTGTGTACCGCCTTTGGGAGTGCATTTAAAAAACAGAGATTTTGTTCGGGAAAGAAATAGTTCTTAATTGTTACATATGGTCAAAAATCGTAATGCTTGTGATTAGAAAACATTGTATAGCGTGGTATCTGTTATGTTACTATAAATTGACGGATATTTTACTACTTCAAAACCGAATTTGTCCGTTTTGTCGAAAATACCAACATTAAATTTATTATTAATTATATTGATGTTCAGGTCAAGAACAGATGCATTTTGGGTGCCGGAATTTTCTTTATTCAGGGGGATATATTTCACTTTTATATTTATTGAAATTTCCATTATAATTGATTATGTCATCAATGTAACGGAAGGTGTAGTTCAGACTTTTAGCTACTTTTTAATCTGTTTTTCTTTTATGGTCCTGAAAGTAGAATTCATATTTATGTAAATGTGCAGTTGCCATAAATGGGGCGGGGTCAGTTCCCATTGGTAAACCAATAGTTTGCTGCATTATCTGATCCCCAACCTCAAAATAATATGGCGTTGTCAATGAGAAAATGTATTACTTTTTGAAATTTTTATTTATCAAAAATTACAGTGTCGGCATTGCGACGGTTCATGATCCCTCTAGCATCTTGAGAGTAAATGGCCATTAAGTTTCTGCCTTTTCTGAAAGCTCCATTTAAGGCTTTATCAATAAACCAATCCAAATTACTTTTAAGATCTACATGTTGCAGCATAGTATACAAAGTAGAAAAAACGAACATTTCTATTGATTTTGCATTATCTTTATTATTGATTTTATCTATAGTCTCTACTACAGGTTTGTTTTTTATCAATAATGAAAAAAAGTATTAATACCAGTGTAATTACGAATTGTTTTGCACTAAATTGCATGTTGGGTTTGGCATAATTTAAGGCCTTTGGTGATCGTCTGCGCAAGTGGTTTTGTCTGGCAAACACTGGAGGATATTATATATCTGAATTTTACTGGGTTTTTGTGAAATTTGGGTATCGAATGAATATAAGGTAGTGCATCTATTTTAACATTGTCTTTAATATCATTACACCTGTTAAAAGAGTATTGGTTGTGCAAAATATCTTGTTTATAAAGTCGGTAATACATTTATAAGTGTCATTATTTATGTTGTATTGGGCCAAAGTCCAACTTCAGTCAGAATGTTTTTAATATAGTATTTTTTACAAATAAAGGCAATATTATTACTAGCCTTATCGACAGGTGTTAGAACAAATCTCTCTTGGAGAGTGGCAAGACACTCAACTGCAGATGCATTTTTTAGAACCTAGTGTCGGGTGTCTTGGTTTAAGTTTGATATATTTGATTCTCTATGATAAGAGATCAAAAAACCGTATTTTTCCACTCTCAAAAAGACTCGAGAGGTGCACGAAACTTATCAGACCAAGCTACAATGCATTTCCTGATTTGGGATTTCAGATCATTATGTAATTTTTTAAGATAAGTTCTATTTGGTTGTTCCCAAAATTGTGGTCCCAATCTGAAAAGATTTCTAAGATTTTTGTCTTCGACAATGTCAAAGTTTCCTGTCAGTATATGGTCATGAAATGTATCTTTAAAGGGAGAGTTGGTGCATTGACATGTAGTATTACCGTAATTTTCGATACATTTTTTTACTTTTAGTTTTTCAATAGTTTCATGGTAGTGAAATATTTTCTTACTAATAGGAGGTAAACATTTGTATACGACTGTAGGTGAAATTTTAGGAATAGTACTTGGTATAATTTTAATTACTGAACTGTCTCTAAAGATTCTATTCAGTCCAATGTCTTGTATTTGGTTGTCCGTGAAAAGGATTTTACAAAGCACATCAGTTTTCTTCTTAATTATGCACTTTAGGAGGCTGTATTGAATACTTAGGTGAAAATTTACTATTTATCAAATCGGTTACAACATCGTAGTATCGCACTGGGCTTAATATATGTTTATCAGCGGGTAGATAGACATAATAGGGTAATCCCGTTTAAATACTCAGGCTTTGAATGTTATAATCCACTCGAAGTATATCATAACCCCCCTTTCTGTACAGACGTGATCATGATTGACAAGAAATTGCAAGAAATAAGTGTGGGATGTAGTGACTTTGTAGGGTGCAGTAATTAAAAGATAATTACGCCATGTTTGTTTTACGAGTTTTAAAATAAAAATAATGCTAATTTAACATTTCTCTTATTTAAATAGTGAAAAATTATCTAATCTAAATAATTATTTCAGTTTTAACGAGAGCGCCTGGGGAAATGCTAAAATAAAGGATACAGATGGTGAAAGTAATTGGATTTGGACGACTGGGGAAGAATGCAAGGATAACACAGCCATCTACTGTAGAAAGTCAATCAGCGGCTCGCCATGTACATGTATGTATATAATAAAATATTAATATTGGCTGAACAAGTTCAGCGAGATTTTCTGACGTGGTTTCCTTCTGACAAGGACACAAAATAGTGCGGCCCCGCGTGTGTCAAATGTCCGTTTCAACTTGCTAATTCTGTTAAAATCCCATTTTCTTCCGGGGATTATTATTCAATCTCGAGTTGTGTCAGTGTTATTGCACAGACAACCCTGATACGACGCAGGTTTTCTGTTCGTCGAATTCATTGCACTTTCGTTTGTTTGTTTACAAACTAACTTCTGAGCGTTGACCTCGCGACCTGTGACGTTTAGATAACGGCATGTGAATTTCATGGCTGTTCATTGTGTCAGAGTCACTTCTCTGCAGGTAGGGTGAGTCTTTCGTTCAGATTGGTCCTTTTGGAAAAGAGTTTGCCACATGTTGCTCCATCTGTGGTAGAAAGCGTTCTGTCCAACGGAAATTTGGGGAAAAGTTACAGCCGGTCTAAGTGACGAGAATTAACATTAAAGTCAATGGGGCAATTTTTAGTGTTATGTGGTCAATTTCTGGACTATGGTCCGGAGAGTGGTCATTATTTTATTTATTGGGGTATTGTTGCAAGTCCGGCGTTAAAATCGTATTTTTATCAGTTGTGATACTCGCGTGTTATTTTCTACTTTTAATAATAATATCTTGTAATTACCCTGCCTTTAAAGATGAATTACCGGGTACAAACTTTGTGATTTGACGATCTATATTTGTACTAAAACCATATTCAAAGTAACCAATTTATCAAAAATTTGCTTCAATTCCCTTTCAAAACTTTGTTTTCACCGTGGATACCTATAGCTTTAAGTAACTTGTTGTTAGACGCAATGTTTGCCAACGTAGCTTCATTGTGAGAGGGTCCTTTTTTTAGAATGTATCTATCATTACTTGCTCTACAATTACCATACTTATTGAGGCCTAAGTAAATTCTTAATTTCTTTTTCTGCCGTTAAATTGCAGAGTCGTTTGTACGTTGACAACCCTCAATGTTCCCAAAGCCTTCTAACCACTTGAGCAGGAAATAACAATTGCTCCCTGACCTAAGCCAGCAGACAATAAGCTAGCAAAACCCATCGGGTTGACAGTTAGGGATTCCCTGACAATATTGCCTAATGCTTGCCCCATTGGCGTTTTTCGCGTAATCCAGTATTTTTTCTAGTAAGATTGGGTGTCTATACTTTCCATATATACCACATTTGCCATACTTTTATTGGAAATTACCACCCGATAAATACTTTGCTGGGAAGCCATCTTTAAATGATATTTTGTGATTACTATCTTATAATCAATGCTATAAATGCTATTTTGTGGTTAACGAAGAATGTTGACACGAATCAAGCGGATTTGTAGAGAAACCGACAAAACCGTAATCACCCTCTCCATGGTGTATAGTAAAGAGTCTTAGAGAAATTAGGTTTAACGCCCACTCGACACAAACTAGGTCATTATGGGACTAACGTATAGTAAAGAAATCTTCCCAAATAAATAAGATTCGATCATTGTAGTAAAGTGAACTTCCCGTATAGGCAAGATGTACCATTATGTGTTCTATAAATAGTAACGTTACGTTACATCAAATACTTTACGATTAGGGGTGGGGTTCTTGTCTCCAGACACGTATATTATATAAATAGATTTAATGAACTAGTATATTTATAAAATACTTGCCAATCAAAATACCAGTATATGATTATACCTATTATTCCAACGTCTGTATCCGTTTTTAAGAGGTTCAACAATAAGTATACTTAGTGAACGCATGCAAACGTAAATAAAACCCCATTGAGAAATAATTCATAAAACCGATTGGTTAATGTGTCCATGATTTCTGAGACTGAAGGTCGATGTAACAGGTATAAACGAGTAAAAATGATTTGTTTTAGCTAGATTCTTGGTCGGTATATTTTGTTTAAATGAATGGACATTTATATTTATTTAGCGACCGCCATTGCTGCAGTGTCCACTGTTACCACTACAGTAACTGAAACCAGTACTGCAACCACAGTGGAGCCACGTTCCCCATCAACCACTGCAATCACCACATCTGTGATTGTAACCAGTACTGCAATCACCACAGTAGTGGAGTCGTGTTCCCTAACCACCAACTTTGATGTCCAATCCTCATCAACTGGGGTGGCTTTCGTAGGATCTGACGGAGTTTTGAGATCGCAAGTATGTCGAGACGTTGTGCATGTAACATCTGAATCTGCAATGATTGAGGACGCTATCAGCAGTATCCACAAGGAATTAAAAATCGACAAAAGTAACACGTCGTCCGTTATTAGAAAGAAAGTGAGTCAGAAAGATATACGAGCCAGCTCAGCTACTATTGGCTATTTTGGGCTAATCTTCTTTATCCTACCATTGGCCTTGATAATCATATCCGATGCTGCCAAACTAATAGAGCATTTGGCAACACTCAGAGACCCCAGACCGTAAGGCACTTAGAATCGATTGAGACTATCTTGGACACAATCAACGTTTTTTGCGATGTTGATGGTGTTCCAGTATGCGTCCTCCGATTCTTCACCTAAAGCAACATCGGGGTCGTTGAGTAAATTCTGTCGACCCTGCTTTCTTAATATAAATTAAAGATTCATTATGAAAGATTTGGATAAAGAGCTAGACATTCTTTCACAAAAAAAGATAATGAAAAATTAATAATTTGAAATTTTCATTCAAGTTACTCTTTTGCGAGCGAAGATATTAGCATTTGAAGGTTTGACAAGAAGTGTGCAATAATTTTAACCACCATACTGGTTGTTCGAAGCTAAGTATTGCTCCTCCATTTTTAGATTAAATCAAAATATGGCCGAAGCGTTCTAATCCATTTAATATCGGATAAATCCGATGCCATCGAGAATTGATTATGGCCTTGGTCAGTTAATTAATGTCTAATTTTAGGCCTAAAGAAAGACCTACATTAGGCAGATGTAGCTCTTGCATAATTTATGTTTAATATTTACTTATTTATCTTATTTATAATATATTTATAAATTTTAACTAATGTTCACTTAATTTTACGTATTTATCTTAGAAACGGATATAAATTGTAACCAGGACCATATCTAGCGGGGGTGCAGGGGTACATTGCACCCCCAGAAAAATAAGGCGCCCCAGGAAATGGCTCCCCCCTCAAAAAATTTGACAAACTTTCAATTATTAAATAATACACTTGGTGATGATCACACGGTGATGCCCTTAAGGCACTGATGAGTCGGTAGGTTTTAATGGCGCCCACACGGCAATGGGAACCTGATTCGTTTGCCCTGATCCAAACTTTCTTATCACTTTCTTATATGTATCCAAGGGGTGGGGCGCCAGGACCAAATGCCTCTCCTAAAAAACTGCTGCCATAAAATATACAAAATCGACTCTCAGATATCAACCGATTGGCAGAAAAACGTCATTTGGTGGTGGTGCCCCTCTTATGACCTTTTTCTTTGCATTAAAAGGTTCGTTTTGGTCGCCCTTATCCAAATTTGATAGGACCTTGTCGGTCTTTTGGGGCGCCACCACCAAATGACATGATTAGAAATTCTCGTTCTTGTCGCCCTATCCACATGGCCTTATGGTGTTTCGGACTAGTTCTGGTAAATAGGACAAGGAGTTTTAAATTTTGGAGTGTTTAACATCAAAATGAGAAATAGCACCGCCAACATTGACACACGGAGGCGACATTGATTGCACCTCCACGTGGGTGGAAACACGTTTGCTGCAGTCCAACTTTCAAAATTGTCGGGGGAGGGGGTTCCAGACCACCATCCAGGCCCCCTTCTCCTGACGCCAGTCGCCTCTCCGCGCTCAGCAACTCGGGTATTATATTGGCGCCCTAACCAGTCTCCTGCACCCCGACTTTTGAAATCCAAAATACGGCCCTACTAATATTAGCTTATTACAATGTGTTATAAATTGTAAATATTATATACTTATTTATCTTATATATTATGTGTTATAAACTGTAACTAATGTTTACTTATTCACCTTATTTATAATGTGTTATAAATAATAACTAATATTTACTTATTTATAATGTTTTATATAACTTTACTTATAACTAATATTTACTTATTATATAGTTTTATAAATTATTACTAATATTTACTTATTTATAATGTGTTATAAATTATAACTAATATTAATTTACTTATTTATGATGTGATATAAATTTTACTTATTTATGATGTGATATAAATTTTACTTATTTATGATGTGATATAAATTTTTCTTATCTGATTGTAATTTGTAAATAATACAGATTGAATTTCACGGAGATAAAGTTGAAACGTCTTCCTCCAGGATAACTGTCCCTCATAGAATATAACATAGCGTATGCCGACCTCAGTCAGCCCGCGATTGGTGCAGGACGATAAGTCCATTTTCTTTTTTAATTCCTTAGATTTTAATTGATATCGTAACGCATTGTTTATTGTGTGAATTTTTAAAAAGTATATATTGCGTGAATTGTAAAGAATTATCTAGCTATAAGCTGTTTAGTGTGATAAATATTAAAATAAAACCCTATTTGACTATGGGGGTTGGGATGGCCTAGTGGTCTAGAGTGCCGCGCGTCGACCACTAGCTGGCCGGTCACCTCTGGCTTGCGGCTGTGGTTTCGAGCCCTATGTGACATGGCGATAGCGGCCCCTTCTCAACCTCGTGGCTCTCCTCCGGTCACTCCGGTTTCCTCCCACTGCTAAAGACCCCTACGCGCAAACGAATTATTGAAATAAAAATTGAAAACCATACGTTAGTCCCAAAATGACCTAGTTTGTTTCGAGTGGGCGTTAAATCCCATTTCTCTCTCTCGACCCCTTTTTGACTATACAGCGAATCCAATTTTTAAATTGAGTAATAATCAACTTAATCTGGAGGTCCGGTGGTCAATCACTGTGTTGAGCGATTCAGCCTTGTTAATGGTGGAGAGCGGAGGGCCTGGCAAGGAACATTATATTATCGTTCGGATGGGATGACTAACCGAGGCTCCGTGTACACATTGGCGTGCACTAAAATCAACGGTCGACAATTGGAATTCCAAATAAAAGTAAGTCGTAGCACCGCTGACCGGGCAAAATGTCACAGATAGCACACGGTATGGAGAATGTCCGTAGCATGTTAAACGCCATGTCATTTCATATGTTTTGGTTTTATAATAAAGGGAAATAACTGCGGTTGTTCAAATGGTCTCAGACTAGTAATTATTTGTCCATTAACTTTCAATGTTCAATGGGTGTAACATCACAGGCTGTAGCTTTATGCTCAACATCTCGTTGGTTCCAATCTTTTTAGGCACAATGGGGACCACATTTGGCAATCTCCCCATCATAAACTTGTAGGCGGGTGATGGTTTAGATTTTTTGTTACGGGGATTTGAAGTTGACTGGGGTGAAAATCTCACTTCCGATACATTTCATTGCTCCGCAGAAAGACTGTAATATCACCAGTATTACCCCAAACTGCTATAAAATTGCAAATTTGATCCCTTTTCTCCTATTCTAGACCAAAACGTCAACCCAAAAATGCAGGAAGAGGGGAGAACAAAATTAAGGGAAAAATTGTCTATTAATAACTCGCACTACTAGTCTTAGTCCAAATAGTGGAAAACGCATAGGAATTAATAGACCATATATTTATAATAATAATAATCTTTATTCAGATCTCACAATGGGATATATGAATACAAGGTCCAAAATAATTCATAGTCATTGAATTCCATTTTTTTAAAAAAAATATTGCAAGTTATATATAAATTTATAAATAATGAAAAAATGTGCGGGATTTACTTGATCCGTTGATTTTCTAGAATCCTTTCGAAATAGCATGTATTGGATACTGTCTTGTAATTGGTCAGATCATTAGTACATGAATGTCATAGAGCCAATATGTGATCGTTAAACCCCATTTCTCTCTCTCTCGCTAGAGCCGGGATGAAATGTAAACGACTATACAATAAACTAACCAGTTTTGTAGATCATAAGATTTTTCACTGAATCGAGCGGCGTAGTTTGGATCCCGAGCTTGTACCGTTTGCTCTGGTTTCCTCTCACTGCTTAAAGACGGATACGCGCATGTGAATCATTAACATGCATTTGTACCATATGTGAGTCTGAAATGGATAAAAAGGCAAACAACCTCTCTCTCTATCTCTATATCTTTCTCTATCTCTCCCCCTCTCTTTCTCTCTCTCTCGTAGAATGGAAGTGTTTATAAACAACTGATGAACCTTTTCAATCAAAGTCCGTATATGTATTGTCTGGAATTATTTCAATAGGGCACCTAGCAGATTATCTAACTTTCTCTTGTCAAAATCGTCCAGTGACTTGTGTATTGTGTCTATCAGTAAGGACTGGCCTTGATTGTATTAATCAATAACATCTATAACTTTAGTAGCATTTATATCTTCTAACTGATCTGAGTTAAATATTATAACAAGTTCTCTCTCTCCGAGTTTTCTAGCGGTCATCTCAAACTTGGTCTCAAACGCCCTGTGGGGATCTACGTTTCTGGAATAACAAACGTTTATAAGGTATTAAAATATGGATCTTAAGCTTCAACAAGATTGCCAAAAGTAAGATAAATTGACTGTTTCAGCCAAATATTCTATAAAACCAATTACCAATACAGATTTGTTGGCAAAACAGTACAAAGTATAAATGAATGAATGAATGAAATGGGAGTTAACGTCCTACGCTCCTGCACCTAACCTGGTATAATTGAAGACGGGCGTACGCCTTACAGTGTGCTATAAGGGCTATTTTTGGCCGGGCAGCAACTAAATTCCAACTGCCAAGGGATCTTTTACGGCCATGCCAATTTGTACACGGGACCTCGGTTTTTCGTCCCATCCGAACGACTAGGCAGCTGTACTTGTCAGGCCCTCAATCTGCATCACTAACAATGGGAAACCACGCAAGAAAATCGAGATGAACTTTCTCTGCCAATGCAGGGATCGAACACCCGACCTCCATAGCACCTTCCCACTTAGTCACGTGATCCGCCGACATAGTATAAAGGATATGGGCTGGAGTTTAAATCCTACATTTCTGCTCCTAAACTGGGCTAATGAAGACGGCAATACGACATACAGTGTGCTATGAGGGACATTTTGCTCGGGCAGCGGCGCTACAGCTGACTGTTATATCGAATTCTAACTGCCAAGGGATCTCTTAAGTGCACGCCAATGTGTACACGGGATCTCGGGTTTTCGTGCCATCCGAACGACTAGGCAGCTGTCCTTGTCAGGCCCTTCATCCTGCATCACTCTAACACCCGACCTCCATGCTAGCGAGCCATCGTCTCAGGCCTACACGGATGGACCTAGCAGTATAGATTGTCGAGATCATCAGAGTGCGAAATATTATGTATCTCTCTGTAAAATCAAATATAATTTACCCCAATATGTGTTGTTGTCTCTTGTGTAGACCCGGTCCTTCAACTTCCAAATAACAGTTAGTTAAACTTTCGTCTAGAGGATTAGTAAACGATACTTCTACGTCAAATGATTTCGCCCTCTTGATTTTGGCGGGAATCTGGAATACAATAGTTTATTTGCAAGGAATCCATCATCAGTCGTTGATACATGTATGTTAAACACGCTTTATAACGGATGGAAATGAAATCGGGTTTGACGTCCCACTGGTTTGCATCGACTACGCTAATAAGAGAGAGAGAGAGAGAGAGAGAGAGAGAGAGACAGAGAGAGAGAACTGGGGTTTAACGTCCACTCACACAACTAGGTCATCTCGGGACAAACATATGCTTTAATTTTATTTCAATAATTCGCTTGCGCGTAGGGGTCTTTAGCAGTGAGAGGAAACCGGAGTGCCCGGAGGAAACCCACGAGTTTGAGAAGGCGCCCCTAACTCCATGCCACATACTCTCACACCGGGGCACAGCCGCAAGCCAGAGGTGGCCGGCCAGGTAGAGGTCGAAGCGCGGCACTCTAGACCACTAGGCCATCACCCCCCCCCCCCTACGCTAATAAAAACGGACATATGTTCTGGGACAGCACCACTACAACCTACACTTATTTCGAATTCTTTTACGTTCTCTGAAGTTTTGATAAACAGTTCCGCAGAATTACCAAAAAAATCTCCAGGGCAATATTATCGATCTTTGCATTAGTCAATTTTAGAGCTAATCCACGTGTGGTATTTGCTATTTTCAATGTAAAAACCTACCTTTATGGTTAATGATGGTTTGGATAATTGTATGACCTTTTGTGGTGTAAAGACTTGTTTAGTATCTTGTACCGTGACCATTGCAGATAGTTTAAACATACACATATCCTTTAACTTCAAACGATATTCATCAAACTTAATCCTCATTGTTTTCTCCATGGCTAGAACAATATAATGTGTAAATACAAAAAGGCTTCCATAAACATACATTATGCAAGATCTAAATCTGTCTATTGCATGTCTTTCTTTAGGCCTGAAATATTAGTTACAATTTATATAACATTATAAGAAAAATTAAGAGAACATTAGTTAAAATTTATAAATACATTATAAATAAGATAAATAAGTATATATTAAACATACATTATGCACGATCTAAATCTATCTTTTGCATGTCTTTCTTTAGGCCTGAAATGTTATCTTAATTAGTAATTTGACATTAATTAACCTATCCAGACCATAATCAACTCTCGGTGGCATCGCTAGCCTGCGATCTTTAGTTGTTTATGAGCCGAATTACTGCATAACTTTCCTTCACGATTTAATGATTACATGGATAATCGAGACTATGCTGTTTATTGTAATGATGATCAAAGCTATGTGGGGATTTCAACTGCATCATTCTCAGTTCATAGTGAATCAATCTGAATGAAAGGGGTAAGTTGATATCACATTGCGGCACTTTCAGAGGGTTTTTTTATTCCACACAACGACTTTATTGTTTTTTTTATTAACTTCGAGGAATTTTTATAATTGCGCCCGGCTTTATTTTCGCAATGATCTCTCCGTCAGCCATATGGCCCAATAAATCAGATATGCAGTGTATAGTACCCTGAAAACTCACACCAGTTGTTTGGCGTTTACCGATGTCAAATAAGGGCCGCTCAACAACCGACTTACATTTTCCTGGTTGAACCATCTCTTCAAATAATTCTGCTTTAACTCGGTTTGCTTCTACACCAGTATAAAACATAGTTTTAGCTGCTAGTTGACCTCCAACAGTTCGATCTGCACTACTTGTATTTTTGACTTCGAGAACCACATCGAAATCTTCACCAACAAACACATCATCTTTTACTACTAGTTCAAATTCAACATCCTGTATGAGAAAGGATAAAACAAAAAAAACACCAAAAACATTTTAAAATTAGTTTCACGTTAAGATCCACAAACTATTCCCATTCTTAATTATCTCTGAAATTAGATAAGTTTATCAATCTAATAAATGTAAAAATTGTGTGTTCCTCTGTGTTATTGATCAGGAAAACCTACTAGGTATATTATTTGGTATGTAAATATATATTGTTATTGTATATAATAAATACATACGTCTGCCCCTATGTCATAAATTGATTTTCTAACAGTAACACCCAGCTGTTTGTGAGCGTTGATGACAGCTGCCCTTTCTTCGTGTGAATCTGTAATAATAATTCTTCCCTTTAAATATGCTATGGGGAAAATTTTGAAAGGGGCAGTGGCGTTTCAGTCTCACCCGTAATGAAAAGGGAGGTTCAACGTATCGCGGTATGGCAAAACTCGACATTACCTGGTTAGTGATCATGTGCCTTGATTACAATAAACGACGTACTTGTTCATACCTTCTTTGTGTTTATAAAGTTTGGTAATATCTTGTCTCTGATCATATAGGGGAAGTTTAGTGCTGATTTTCTTACCGACACTGTAATTATACAAAAACGAAAAACATTGTGAGAGTGTGGACAAAACTGGGCGGCGTGTACATCCACTCTTGATCACAACCGAATAATTTGGTACTAATAAAATGAAACAAAGTACGAACAATCTAAACCATTAGACAAAATTCGAAGTCTTAAAAAAACGGTATAGGCAAAATAGTGTAATCAGGCAAATAGTGTAATCAGCGTATGGACTGTTCACTGTGTACAAACTACGCCCCAAACAGTAGTAACGGGTATCCGGAAGAGTAAGCTTACCCTGCCTGGCGCCACACCCGCCATAGTTGTATCCAAACAATGAGGCGAAATATACTAACTGATTTTTGCGGATGTCAAAGTTGATCATAGAACCATCCCGTAGGTACCAGTGAATAATATCAGCATTAACTTCAGCAAAAACAAATGGTACGTCATACAGTTGGCCCAATTCTCCTCTTTTAATAGCCACAAGAGACGCTGGACCACAGCAAAATACACCTAAACAAAATGTAGCAAAGGGATTAAAACCGTTCACAAGAAAGATATGTACTATACTAATCTATTATCGAAATTCCAATGATTACCAAAATGGCAGATATTCTGCACAGTTTGACTTATGTCTTGAATGGACGTCATGTTACGAAGTTAAATTACTCTTTGTTATGCGGTTCTAATTCGTTTTTTATCTGTCATACGCACAGATAGTAAATAAACATTTTCATTTCCATTAAAGGCAGATGGGATAAACACTACGCTTTATTCTCAAAATGACGGCCAACCAGTTTCGTGTCTGTCCGCAAACGGAGGTAATCGTAGACAGACAGCGTATGAAAAACATATCGACGATTCTTCCGCTACAAATAGAATCTCGGTACCCGAAACATCGATTGCCGTTACATGGTACGTTCATCAGAAAAGAGTCGGGTGATTGACAGCCTAAATGGAAAACATCAGAATGGTAGTGCATTATTCGTTTTCTTGATTTGAGCCGCAGCCTGTGTTGCTATTTGGTTGGTTCCGGATTGAAAGTACTACTTGGCCATCTTTTAATACCACAGTGCTAATATTTTGGGGTATCTATATACATATTTGTAACTGCCTGTGTGTGTGTCTGTGCTATGACTGTCGCGAAGTGGCTGGCATTTTGGGTATACGGGCGCTTGCAACCTGAAAGTAGCATAGCCTACTGGTTGCATTTCCCTGCCACTTCGCGTTTTAGAGTTATGCTACTTCTGGTTTCACGGAACTCATGTGTAACATGGGTTAAACAGCTTGCTATATATATCATTATTATTAACAATCATTTCACATTCATAATCTCCACATAAGACAACGTCCTATCCAGGATGTTGACGAACAGAACAATTACCATCACTTGTTTCTTGTGGTGTTGAATCTACAGCTTGCCATCCTCCATAACCTGCTGGTAAATCAGGTCTGGACATCCATACCTCATTCCACACGTGGAAATTCCTGAAATATTATTGCAATAAGATTGTAACTTGGTTTAGCGTCCTACTTTTCGGTACCAGCAGGTCTAATCATCACGACATGTAGTGTGTTATAAGGGAAATGCTGCCCGGACAGCGATGCTACATTATTTTCTTGTTTTGATTGTCAACTCCCATGGATCTTTAAAGTGCTGTCAAATTTATACACGAGGAATCAACTTTCCATCTCACCCGCATGAACAGATGTTTTTAATTTCCCCTGTAAGCTGAGAAATTCAGAAGAACTGATCGAATTAACACATTAATGACATATTCTCGATCTCGCGGACACCTGAAAAAGTGTCAGCCACCATATTCACATACCATGATTTTAGAATTGCATCTTGTTAAAGATGGCTGGCCGTTCTTGCTATGATAGTTTAAAAATAGATAATGCAAAATGAATATATTGAAAATTCATTCAAGATATTTTATGCTAAATGAGGTTTTGACAAGATGTGGCAAAGATTGTTTATTATTGTAACCGCGGCGCTTTTCGAGACTTATAGCCTCGCTTCGTCGATTTTAAATTAAACCATTAAATGACGACCGTGTTTAATCTGTTTATATCTCCACCATCCGTTAGTATAAAGAGCTGATTTTATGCTTGTCGTTTGAATGAATATTAGGTGGTTAAATAAAACCTTTACCAATGTGAATAATATATATCTATTGAGGTTGGGGGGGGGGGGGGCATTGTCGGCATAACCTTATCAGTATAATTTGTGTTCTTGTATGTTTTATTATGTTCTTTCCCGTGCTGTGTTTCTTAGAGTAATTACGACTAGGTGTTATATTTGAACAAAAAATATGGATTTACCAGATAGAATCATCGGTTAAAGACTTATCAATTTCACCGTTTGCGTCAAAATGGATGTCGATAGAGACGCTGCCATCTGTATCGTGAGCGGACGAAAAGTTGGTGACACATCGGGCGGGAATACCCAGAGCTCGACAAACTAAAAGAAAGAAATCATAAACATTCAACAAGTGCAGCGTTTTGACCTCTAGCAGGCCGGCCACCTCTGGCTTGCGGCTGTGGTTTCGAGCCCTGGTGTGAGCGTATGTGGCATGGAGATAGGGGCGCCTTCTAAACCTCGCGGGTTTCCTACGGGCACTCCGGTTTCCTCCCACTGCTAAGAATTAAACAATATGTTAGTCCAGAAATGACCTAGTTGTGTTGAGTGGACATTAACCCCCCCCCTCTCTCTCTCTCTCTCCCTCTCTATTTCTCACCTCTATGTATGCATATCTCTCTCTCTCTCTCTCTTAGGGACACCAGAAAAGACCCAACACTGTTCATTTTCTTAATGTCATACAACGAAGTTAGTAATTTCCACATGGAGAAGTTAGTAATTTCCACAAATAGACAACTGCATTACTATTGTGCTTTTATAGGTCAACGTTAGTATAATAATGTGTATTTGAAAAGTTCAAAGATCGACGTTTTATTGGCGATTAGGGCAACAGCGAAGTGAAGCTTTCATAATGGAGACGTTAGTGATTTCCACATATGAACAACTGCATTACTTTAGCCAAAACTATTTGATGCATTTGAATAGTTCAGAGAGCGATAATTGTATTGAGTTTAGGGCAGCCGAAAAAAAAAAACATTGCTTAATCATTTAATGTCATAAGTGTTATTTTCATACTGAAAATTCTACCATATTGTTACGTGCGATGGATTTGCACGGCAGTTTAGTGTATTTACCTGATGTTAAGACACCAGAAAAGACCCAGCATTGACCAAATTTAACAGGTTGTTTCTTGGTGTAAAATTCTTGTAGTATAGGTGCACTACCAGTCCAGGTTAAAGGTGATTTCCCACCTGTATAATTTCCAGACCAATTACCAACTATTACCCCTCCATCATCAGGAGCATTTACCTGTAAAATTAAAAGGATTAATACAATGAAAACATTGAAACTGCACTTATTCTTAAGAAAAAAATGTACTGTAATGTTGAAAGTAGTGCAGTCGATTGGTTCACTTCAAATTTAACCCACGATTTATAAATAGATTTTCTCTAAGTGATCCGTTGTGTATGACGCATAACTCAGGCCCGGCGGCGTAGGGGGGGGGGGGCTAAGCCCTCCCCCCAATAATTCTCGCCTATAGGGACTTAGGATGGAAGCCCCCCAATCAAGAATAGCTTCCGCGGACCCTGTGGCTCATTTGTTTCCCATTGCCAATGGCGAAGAGCTTGGCGACGGAGAACTTGGCAACGAAAAGAGTATACTCGTTTAGGCAAGTCGAAAAACAGAGATCCCACATTTACGCCTCTGTTTTTTTTGTTATATCCGAACGAAGAGACGCTGTTCCTTGTCATGCCTTCCGATCCATGCCACTGACAAGGTGGAAACAACATTTGTCTCATGCATCTTCATTAAAGTTAATCGAGAAGAGTAAAACCTTAAACGGACCACTCTCGAGCTTTAATATTTTGTTATATTGTATTGTGAAGAATTTTCTATGGCTACAAATGTTTATTTTCTTATTCTATAGGATGTTATATATTTGAAACTTAAAGAGCTGAATCAAAACAAAATCTTACCAAAGCTGTTAATTGTCTGATTATATTTATTGGGTTTCCACGAACAGGCCATTTTAATTCTGACATATCCAATATAAACATAGCACAGTCTAGCACATGGTCTTCAAACTAAATACAGATATGTTATTCAAAAACAATATTAAGGAACAAGCTTTAATATCAAAGGGATTTTTGTTTTTAATCCCGAGGTTGTGCGTTAGCTCAGTGATAGAGCGTATGATCTCCAACTGTGGGGGAAATGGGTGTCGTCATGAGATCGAATCGTGTTGGGTGCATGGAATCTTTAGACCCACGGTTCCGTGCTATTGTATAGAGGGCCCTCCCGCAATTTACCGTCTCCCATTACTTACATCAAGTTCAGCTCTACAATTTCGCATGCTGCACAAATCAGATTTGAAGATTGTTTGAAAAGAGACTTTGTCGCAACCCGTTTTGTAATATTTACCCAATTCACTGTTACAATTCTCGTAAAGACACTGTTAAGCGTTTTGTAACTGCGTAGAGTTTTGTAATATGGGTACACGTTATCAATGATTAAGCCGTGAAAATGACGCACATACATTTCAATAGTTGGTCTTCTATCTGTCCCAGAGTTTCCCTCAGATGTTCGTGTTAAACAATTTTATTCGCCTTGTATCTACTAAGTCAGGGTATCGTTCACTTACCTGTCCAAACTTCCAAGGTTTAGCACTTATAGTGTTGTCCGTACCACCGTAGATTCTACCTGTATCTTTCAGTATATATTCGCCAAGTTCTATGTCCTTTCCAAAATACACTGTATCATCTGATGAGTAAAATCAACATGAACATATCGCATATTTGTATTACGTTTTCAGGCCGAATCGAGTAAATTGGATTGAAGGTCTTACAAATACTAGTGGTCGAGTAAATGTGTGAACAAAACATCATCACTAGTTCAGCTTTAATTGAGTATTTCTACAGTTGATGCGATCAATATAGATAGGTTATCTATTCTGACCTTTATCTGGATTATCTATTCTTACCTTTAAACCGAGGATTATACAGTTTTACTGTTACACAATGGGTTATATATTCCTACCGTTACGTCATGGATATATATTCTTACCTTTACATCCTGGGCTGTGTATTCTTACCTTAACAACTTTGGTTATCTATCCTTACCGTAACAACTTGGGTTATCTATCCTTATCGTAACAACTTGGGTTATCTATTCTTACCTTAAACTTGGGTTATCTATTCTTACCTTAAACTTGGGTTATCTATTCTCACCTTAAACTTGGGTTATCTATTCTTACCTTAACAACTTGGGTTATCTATTCTTACCTTAAACTTGGGATATCTATTCTTACCTTAAACTTGGGTTATCTATTCTTACCTTAACAACTTGGGTTATCTATCCTTCCTTTAACAACTTGGGTAATCTATTCTTACATTTTCTTTGCATTATGGGTTATCTATTCTTACCGTAACAACTTGGGTTATCTATAATTACCTTTTCTCTGCGCTATGTGTTATCTATTCATACAATAACAGCTTGGGTTATCTATTCTTACCGTGACAACTGTTTTAAACCTTTTCTTTGTACTATAGGCTATCTATTCTTACCTATACACCTTGGATTATCTATTCTGACCTTTAAACGATGTGTAGTCTTACCTTTACAACTTGAGTTATCTATTCGTAACTTTACACCATGTGTTGTATAACGTACCTTTACACATTATAAAATGATTGAGTTGTCTATACGTACCTTTACACCAAGATTAAAGAGTATATAAATAGATCCCCTCTACGTACCTTTACACCAAGGGTTAAACAGAACATAAATAGGATCCCTGTTGTTATATCTGTATATAGTAGTCTTTCTATCAGTTTTTGTCACCAGATCTATTTTAAGTTTCCATTTAGCTATGTAACAATTTGACGGAGTAAGAAGGGAAATGCGCAGAGTGCTTCCACTTTGTTCAACAACATTTGCAGCCCACTGATTTGACAGTTTCTCCGATAACATCATCTCAACATGAGTCTTTTTACTTTCTATGGGCGCTTTTCCTGTAAACAATGAAAGGTGTGAACTGTTTTGGTCAAATTATGAAATATATGATGACTCCACAGTGGTCACATATATTCCATTGAGGTTGTTGGACATACAGCAACCCGACTGACGCTACGATAAATCATAACTTAAAGTCATACTGTTCTGCTCCGATTAGGATAATGAATGAACTCTGGGTATATGCCCGGAGAGCGACACTACGGTTAATGATTATATTGTATCCCAACTGCCATGGGCTCTTTTACGATTAATGATTATATGGTATCCCAACTGCCATGGGTTCTTTTACGTGTAATTTGTACACGATGTCCATTGATGGGCCACTGGCAAAGGAGAACAACGCCGTAAAATTCCGATGAACCTTCTCGGTAACACCGGGATCGAACATGGGATGCCATGTTAATGAGCCTTCTTACGAATATAATATTAACGTTAAAAACGAACCTGCTTGAAAGACAAGACGAAGATCATCTGTACTTTTATCATAAGGTCTGTTAAATGTTATGCTGATGTTAAAAGATTGTCCACGTCTAACAACCAGCTGTGGATTAGGTGTTTCATCTGATTGAGTTATATCAAACTCACTCGTATGATGATGACGACAGTTTTCTTCAATATGGAAATTTATTTTGTGTACTGAAAGTATCTCATCTTTATCTGTAAAATAAATTTTACCATACTTTATTGTGACGATACAGTCAGGAAATATGCAATAAGATTCGATACTCAACGACAAAGTACGGGATTCAAACAAAGCGCATTTAACCATATCCGTTTCTATGATATCAGATGCATATATACATAAACTGCCGTGTTATTATATCTGATGAAAGCTATAACGTTGTATAAGGGGGGACGAATTACCTAATACCACCCAATACAACCCAACACAACCTAAGACTAATGAAATACTAATAAACACGTTCACAATTACTGTTAAAAACAAACACAATACTTTAATTATATTTACAAAATTCAGTTAATTCGTGGAAAACATTCGAACAGAGATTGATGCGTATTTTAGCGGGATGTGATCTGTTATAGCGGTATCCCCCGAAGAACATGTACCAATATGCCAGTATGTAAGTAGTGCTGGGTTCGCGTCCAAATGGTATGAGGGAATATACCGAGAAAATGATTAAGAGATCAGTTAACACCACTAAGTATGTCTTCAAATAAAATACTGTCCAATAAACTTTTCAGATACCAAATTTGCTATAATGATGAAGCACTGCCAAGTTATGCCCATTCGTAAATTTGGGTTCTCTGGTATAAGGGACCAGTTATCACCACTTGGTATATCTTCAAATGAACGAATGACACTAAATACATTAATCAAGAGACTGAATGTGCTAATCTATAATAAAGCAGTGTAAAGTTGTACCCATTCACAAGTTTGGGTTCTCTGACTGGCATTTACCCTCAACAATTGTGACTTTCTAGTACTCCCATTTTGGTAAAAAAAAATTAGGATGCCATTCAGTACACATAACACTACCAGAATTTGCTGCAATTTGTGGGAGTGACCCTTTTTTCATAAATGGGTGTCCTGGCTGACGGAATTACCACCAGGCGTCAGTAGTACAAACAAAAAGCGGTTCCACGTGACCTTATCGATGGTAATAAGGCGGTATTTGAAACGTATCGGGATTTAATTCTATATTAACGACAAAAACTAAAGTCTGGCAACACACCAGTTCGTAATGCATGTACAAGAAAACAATGCTGTTTGGTAAACAATGGGATCACTCGGGACCGCTTCCTCTAACCTATCACCTATAAATTATGACCCTTTATCTCTAGTGAGGGGGTTGGGTGGCCTGGTCAAGGGTGTTGCGCTTCGAAGTCTAGCTGTAAGGTAAACAATGAGGTCAGTCACGTGGGGCCGCCTCCTCTAACCTTTCACCTATAAATTATGACCCTTTATCTCCAGCGAGAGGGTTGGGATGGTCTAGCGCATTCTCAATCTCATGGGTTTACTCCGGTCACTCCGGTTTCTTCCAACAAAAATGATCTCTGTGCGCTGCGCTTAGATAATAATAAATGAATAAGACAACTTGTCTGCGATATCTAGCGATGTCGTATCTGTTTGGAAGCGTTTAGTGGTTCATATGGAAGAAGTCATCTATTTTTGAGGGACTAAGGCGGATGACATCAACCTTTCTGGTTTTCGCTCTCTTGTGTCTACTTACCATTATTACTGAGGGGAACAGCGGGTACAGGTGGCTTGAACGAAGCAAATGGATCCTCGTCATCAAGCGGTTCATGTCCGTAATGTACATAACTAATTGTATCTACTGGTTGGACGTCTTGGGACCGCCAGAAAAACAACCACTCGAAACTCCATCGGTTCCAAATATCAAGAGAATAGTCCATGAAATATCCTAAACCAGTGACAACAGAACTAGAACGGTTAGATCTGCCAGGATCATGGATACCACGACGATATCTCAGTGTGCTTGCCATCTTAACGATCTAAAGTCCCAGGTTTATCTGAAAATAGATATTAGATTAAAATGTAATTACTATGTTTCCCTCATTCATGCTAATCTTCAATCTAATTAAAATATAGATCTATATTTCGTTTCGTTTTTATACCTACGATGGCCTACACTAAATGTAGATCTAACACGTTATAGTGGTAGCTCACGTTCTATGACGTCAGGTATCAAGCACCCGACATTTGACCCGGTACCGTCAGTCATTCGATTAACCAATTAGCGACCGCCATGCTTATTGAAATCGACTTTTGTTTTATTTTGATTTCTATCCGCTGGTGTTAGTATACACGTCATTGGCTGGTAATGTCTACCCACAGTTCCGCGCATGAAAAGGTCAAACGATCGATTCGACGGACCATTTGATTGGCTGACCCCGCATTTCATGCTGAACACGAGTTACATTTAAGTCTTCCATATCCAAGAGTAGTAAAGACAAATAAAAACGAAATTTTGAACTTTGAAAAACGAAACCAAATTGGATCTTTTTCTAATCAGATTGGCTAATCTCGAATGAATAGGTAAACGTCAGGCTATGTACTACGGTTGAATTTTAACCATAGACGACCTGTATTACGGCATTCTTATTTTTCTAATTCTAAGTGGGTTATTTTACGAGCAACTAGATGATGTTCCTTACAGGCACTGATCCCTGCAACACTGAAAAGGATTTGCCGGGACGTCCTTTTGGACCTTGTTGGCCAACATCGCCGTGTTAGCGAGCTTATACCACCTAGTCACATGTCATGTCTTTAATATTATACTACAGGCCCGGCGGAGTAGGGGGGGGGGGCAATAATTTGGCCGCAAGTACTTTTTCTTCAGGTTATTGCGGCCCCTGGACCGACGCCTGTCGGGACTTAGGATGGGAGCCCCCCCCCCCCCCCAATCAAGAATTGCTTCCGCCGGCCCTGTATCCTTACATTTAGCATGCTCTACGTATTTTATTTGGTATGTAATTTATGATATTATTGGACCGTTTCAACTGAATGATGATACGAAAAGATACTAATAGCAACATAACACCTAGTCACATTAAATAACAAGAGCTAGTCTGCTATACATCATGCGTATTTTGTTTCAATTTTGATGTAACTAGACGGTTCGGTGAAGGGTAAAAATGGCACCTTTTATTCATTTGGAGTTTAAATATTTTAAAAATGTAGTGCACTTGTAAAAAAAATCGTTGGGAAAACTTTCTTGGGTCATTACTTTATTCAATATTCTCCTTGAGTTTGGATTTTAAAAAATATTTGTGTAATGCATTAAACATAGTTGGTACATATGTTATGTCATTTTTTCTATGTGCTCGCCATCCCACTCTCGTAAAGACTATTGTCGATTTTAATCTGGGTAATGCGCAAACATTTGTATCTCTAGGATACTTTTTTAAATATATACAGTTTCGGGTTCAAATTCCGTGTGGGGTAGGTACCAGATTCCCATTCAATACTGTGTGTAAGTGCCTGGATATACATATCTAACTATATATGTTCTAGTGGTAACTGATCGCAGTGCTTATCAAGTCACGATCATCGAGAGAGAGGGAGAAATGAGGTTTAACGTCCACTCAACACAACTAGGTCCTTTTTGGACTAACATATGGTTCAATTTTATTTCAACAATTTGCTTGCGCGTAGGGGTCTTTAGCAGTGGGAGGAAACCGGAGTTCCCGGAGGAACCCCACGAGGTTGAGAAGGCGCTCCTATCTACACGCCACATACGCTCACACCTAGGCTCAAAACCACAGCCGCAAGCCAGAGGCGGTCGGCCAGCTAGAGGTCGAAGCGCGGCACTCTAGACCACTAGGCCACCCCCACGACCATCGAACTAACTAGGAAAATTGCTTAAATGACTTGTGAAGCTCCTCATTTCTTAGGACCTGAATATTTGGATTGAAGGTTTGGGACAATGCATAGAAGCTACATCGTCATGCATTCAATGAAATTACTTTTATTTGCACGGCGCCTCTGGAAGGAGTCGCTGTAGATTGCTAACCTGGAGATTCCGGACAAGAACTACATCGGGATCGTACGATGTGGTTTCGCCTTATCCGTGGTGCAAATCAGAGTCTACCTGTTCGGATGGGACGAAACACAAAAGTCACATGCACACGTTGACATGCAATAAAAGGCATGTCCGTTGGAATTTGAAATAAGAGTTTCCGTAACGCAACCATCCAGGCACAATGTGCCTCCAGCACACGAATGTGACAGAAAAGAAGGACGACAACCCCCATTTCATTTCAAGTGTCCCGTGAAATCTATGAGTTCTCCTTTAATAGAACATATTATGACAATGAAAGTAGTAACTCCCCCCAAATTTGTTAACTATCTATAACTTAATTGAATTAAAATATGCACCTTACCTTTTAAACATATGCCAAAACGAAAATTATTTCCCTACAAATAAATTGTTACTGGAGCCAATAAGGTGTGACCTATCCCCAAAAAATCTATATACTTCTAACCTTTAACCATAACACAACCATAACATGATCATAGATCAACAGTTATAAACTGTTTAAACACTATATAATGTAATATAAGTAGGCCATACGATCTATTCAGATTGTGTGTTGAGGCGGGTATACATTTGTTTATGATATACAAATCTTACAAGTACATGACCCGCTATCGAACCCTCAACATAACTGCATGGAGTCTCACCTTATGAATAGGTCAATAAGAGAGACACACACACACAAACTGGGTCATTTCGGGACTAACATATGGTTTAATTTAGTTTCAATAATTAGCTTGCCCGGAGGGCGCTTTAGCAATGGGAGGAAAACCGGAGGACCCGCAGAAAACCCACGAGGGGGTTACGTGTCCGGATAAGCAATTTTGGCGTTGACGTCCAAATGACTCAATATTTTGAGTTGAAATTTTGAGACAAGGTATATACACCATTCCCCTATATTTTGGCGTTTTATTTTCATACATTCTCAGACTTTTATTTTTAAGCCTCTGTATAATACGGGACTGTCCCTTTAATCATATTTTCGAACCCTCTGAACAAGTATAATAGGATGTAATGGATAATTTACACAGCAGGTGGGACACTTAAACACCTAGTAGTTAGAATAAGGCTATTTTTTTCTGAACCTGTCAAGCCAGCAAAAGTGGTATTGTCCCTTTAAGTAACAGTGTATTTTTTATCACTTTATACCAAGAATTTTTGCATCATAGCCATTCGGCCACCCAAATTTGCCTTTTACAATAAAAACAGAAACTTCTTTTTGGATATTGTATTACAAGGATATGGTATAGCAACCATGCAATTTTCTTAAGCGCCATTAGTTTGAGGGTGTAAATAATACCTAGTTCTTTTAATTTTGATCCAGGATTTTCTCATCTTGCACATACGAAACTCGTATTTGTCGGGACACAAACACCATTATGTCCCATTCCAAGCGGAACACAGTCTTAAGGTGAAGAAAGAACATAATATATTTCTTGACACCCACGCTGTAATCTAAAAATAAACAATCAGGAAAAATAGAGATTAGAGGGTCCTTTTATGTAGGGTTATTTTATTCAAAAGACATGTAGTTTCTCCCTATGTTCAGTAAAGTCGGGTATACTGGGTCTGAGTCTAACAGTAGTTTGTCTTCTTACAGCAATTCTCTCATTAAAAAAAATGTTTTGACTTGTTAGACTAAAATTGAATAAATCTGTATGAATGTACATTTCCGCCACGGCTTGGTGAATATATGAATATTAATGAAAGATGGCACGAAAGAGATCGGTGAGTAAGCAGATATGAATTAGGGAAACCACCACCTTCAGCATTTGTATCAGGCGAAAAGATTAAAGTAACCGGAATGTTCAAGAAAATGCGAGCCGCGGTGGCTCAGTAAGCAGGACCCTGGCTCTCTTCTGTTGTTGGCCTAGAAAGTTCCTCGAGAACTTCAGACGACGTTTCCCATCACCAGTGGTGCAGCACGGATGGGTCTGGCAAGAAAATGTGTCGGATGGAACGCTAATTAGGAGGAGGTCTCGTGTTTGCTCCCGGTGTTGACTCGAGAAAGTTCCCCGGGATTTTCAGGCGATGTTTCCCCTTACCAGTGGTGCAGAAAGAAAGGGTCTGACAAGAAACAGTGTCTAGTCGTTTGGAAAACCGATATCCCGTGTACACATTGGCATGTATGTGAAAGAACTATGTACGGTTGGAAATAAAAGCTAGTCGTGGTGTCGTTGGCCGGCCACAATTTCACCCACAGCACACTGGATAGTGAACACCCGTTTTCATTAATTAATCCAACGCTGCAGTGAATGGGAGATAATTTCTAGTCTAGTCTGGTTTTGAATAGTAATTATTTCCCCTCCAATGTAGTGCGAGCAGAGTGCGAGTTATAAATAGACAAATTTTCCATTTATTTTTTTCTCCCCTCCACCTGCATATTTGGGTTGACGTTTTGGTCTAGAAAAGGGATCACATTTGTAATTCCTTAGCAGTTTTGGGTAATACTGATGATATTACAGCGGAGGGATAGGGGGGGGGGGCGTAAAGTGTTTTTCTGAAGAGCAATCATTGTGTCACAAGGGGGATTTTCATCCCAGTCAACTTCAAATCCCCGTAGCAAAAAACCTGAAAGGTCAGCCCCCTCAAAATTTATGATGAGGAGATTGAAAAATATTGTCTCCATTGTGCCTATAAAGATTGGAACCAACGGAATGTTGAGAAAAAAGCTACAGCCTGATTTGTTACAGCCATTTAACATTGAAGTCAATGGGCAAATAGTTACTAGTCTGAATCCGTCTGAATAAGAAGCAGTTGTCTCCCTTTTAGGCTTAAACCATAGACGAGAACTGAGACACAAAAAAAGAAAAAGTAATCGGCATGAATATTTTGACAGTAGACAAGAATTAATTATAAAGTCAAAATAAAAATCTATGGTAGTCTCCAAGCAGGCAAGATTGTGTCCTTTTATATCAGAACCTATCTGATTAAACACGGATTCTATTTGGTTTCGTCTTATAGTTCAAAATGCCGTTTTACTTGTCTTTACTATACTAAGATCTAGAAGAGTTGCTATTTAACTCGTGTTCTGCTTGAAATTAGAGGTCAACCAATCAATTGGTCTGTCGAATCGAGTGCTTGGCCTTTTTGCGCTGAACTGTGGGTAACCATTAGCGGCGATAGAAATCAAAAAAAGCAAAGCATAGCCACTTGCAACATCGATTCTGATTGGTTAATCGAATGCCTGACTTTATATGGTCATATGTCGCTTACTTGACACCTGACGTGAACTCACACTTTAACTTGTTGATCTACATGTAGTGTAGGTCATCGAAGCTATAAAAAACGGAGAGAATTATAGATCTGTATTTTAATTAAATTGTATCTGAACACTTTATGAAATCTTTATGGATGCAGACCACCCAAGTTTTCTCCTGGACTATATCATTTGTGACGAAGCTCTTGCCTTTGTTAAGATTGCGCTCTTCATATATAGCATAATATAACAAGACAGACGACCGCTTTTGTTCTATTCAATGACTAAACACACTTTTTAATCTATTTAATGTGGGCGTACTCCTTATCTCGCCCACACAAGGGATAGACCGGGCATGCGTGCTAGGCCACCCAGCCCCATTTTAATGTTTTCATTTTTAATCCGCAGGTACAAATAGATCCGGATCTGTAAAAGATACCTTCCCGAGTACAAACTGGGTGATTTGATGATAATATTTTGACTTATAACATATAAGACTTATAACGTATAAAAAATCTATTTTTAGAAGCCATGTTTTGCAAGTAACTTGATTGAAGAAGGGACTATATTCAGAATGTATTGGTCATTACATACGAACGGAGCCTTTTACGTCTTATACAATATCGAATCGACATTTGCATAGACATACTCCCGACCTCCAGGCTAGCGAGCCAGTCCAGCGTCTTACCCACTTAGCCACCGAGGCCTTCACTTTGAAGTGCCTCAACAATCCCAGTTCGCCAACCTATCTCACGGAAATTATACATCCATACAACCCTCAAAATAAATTAATCTGCCCAATGACCAGAACTCGTTTTGGTGAAAGAGCATTTAAGTACGCCTCTCCTAGCTTGTACATGGAACAAACTGTCTCATGGTGTAAAAGAAAGCCCTGATATCTCAGATTTTAAATTTAGATTAAAAACACCTCTTGAAACTTGTATATCGTTTGTTACTTGCAATCTTTGAAACTTATGAACAATTACATGAAGCGCCACAGAGTAGTATTACGTACTGGTGTACTGGAGTTCACAGCGCTATAAGAAGATTAGTTTATTATAAGTCAATTCTTGGATTATTTCTGCCACCTCCTTTTACGCTGTTTAATTTCTAACCTATAAATACTTTCGTGAGAATCTATCTTTAAGTATTGCAGGATTTTAAGTTTCGTATGCATTAGCACTGAAGACGTGATTCCTAGAAAAAGAAGTATGTGTCATGCATGCCCGTAGCCAGGAAGTTGGGTTTTTTTTTTTGGGGGGGGGGGGCAAAGATGTTTTCGGGAGGGCCAACTAGCTTGTGTATCTGCATGAATTTTGCCGTAAAGGCCAATTTTCTTGTGATATTGGGGGGGGGGGGGAAGACTCAGTATCGGGAGGGCAGTTGCCAACCCCCCCCCGCCGTGCCATCCCCTGGCTACGGGCCTGGTGTCATGCCCCCCCCCCCAACCCGCCCCGTTTCCGATGTTAAAGATCTGTACGGGCAAGCGAAATATTAAAATCAAATATGACCCTTTCGTTTTATTCTTCCTTTATGTTGCTGAAATAAATACCATGTAACATTCTTATAGATCAAAGGTCAGCATTACCTAACAGCGTTGTCGTTGATCTGAACTGCCCTTTACAGAAAGAAACATTTGGTGCCTTTTCTTATAGGTGAAAGGTCACAATTCGTCACGATCTTTTATAAAATATAATCACAAAATCCAAACAAACAGCTAGGATAAAACTCGAGAGAAACACGCAGAGGTTTGAATGAAACAGAAATAAAAACCAGCAATTCGGGTTTCGTAGCAATTTTAAACATCATAACATAAAAAATCATAACCGGTTATTTATTTATTTTTGTAATAAAACAAACATAGAAAGATATAATATATATATACCTCTATAAGGAATATGTTTGCAAACCGGTTATTAGATTATTATAATGCCTACTGTACAATGGGGTCTATAGAGACCTTGTTTATGAGGGGTAACAAAGTAGAACACGCTTGGCTTATATATGGTTGACAATTTTATCGTGGATATCAGTGTACTTTAAGAGCTTGTCGCGTTGAAGAGCTTTTGAAAATTTGTCAGGTAAGCAAGCCTTTTATGCTAAACTGTGTTACATTATAATGATAGGTATTTAGACGATTATTGTGATGCACATCCCGTTTAATATACTTTATCAAAGTACTTTAGTACTTTATCCAAGTGCTTTGTGTACTTTTATCTACTTTATCTGTCTTTGCAAAACAGAGGACCCGGGGTTAGACGAGAAAGTGTGCGCCTCTTGTCAATGGTGCAGGACAGGGGGACTGACATTAAAAGGTGTCTCGCCATTTGGGCGGGACGATAAAAAATCTGCTTTGGCGTGCACATACAAGAACCCTTGGCAAATTAGAATTTGATGAAGATAAGACGGAAACGCCGTTGTGGTGATACCAGTTTCACTCCAAAAAACTTGAAAGCCAGTAGACTCAATAACGGACCATTCGTTAAACCAGTCGACACCGCCCCACCCCACCGACTTACAGCCAAGGAGTGTTGACAAACATTGAATTATCCTCTAGGGTAGTCACTACTACTGTTATATTGACAGACACGTTTTAGAAATATTTAAATTACAGAAAGTCCAAGACAAGGACTTTTAATAGGTTTGAATAAATCGAACAGGAATTTTAAGGCAAAAGAAATGGATCCTTTTTTCCTATTTTAACTTCAAGGGTTCTTTTACGTGCAAGCCGATATGTCCCATGCCGGACCCACCGACCAGAATCACTGACACTGGCATGCCGGAATATCCGATGAAGTTTCTCGGCTAACATCAGGATCGAACATGGAAATTCTAGGTTAGCGAGCAAACGTCTTACTCACTGAGCCATAATTCGAAAAGACAACTTCTAGTTATAATTTAAAATATGCAAGAAAAAAAAGATAGGTGAAGAATATTGTAGTATTTAATTATCAAAACATAAAATATAATCAGTAATTCAGTATACATGTAATAAAAGAGGTGGCAAAACGTGGGTCGTTCCACCCTAAGTAGTCCACTTAAAATAGATTGTGAATATTTGTCGATCGTGGAATACAGCAATAGGTGTGTGTGTCTTTACAATTAATACATAGTCCCCTGACAAGGTATGTATACTTTTTGATAAAATAAAGTATTTTTTAACTGACGCGTCGACCGCGAAGTTATGTAATGGATAGATATAATAGTTGTATTGTATATTGGGCACAGATTCTTTTAAATAAATATATATATTCGCTATTATACATCTTTCAATAACAATAAATGTTTACTCGTTTGGTTAAATATTAAAGCCCCAATACCACTCTTGTTGTAACTGAATAATATGCACCAATCATTATTCTAATCAACAAATTGTACTATTTTACAATATTCCAATTAATTGATGATACAAATTTTATCTTAACACACCTAATTTTAAAACTTGGAAAAATTCAACTACATGGTTTGAAAAGCTTTACGTGAACACTTTCAAATGCAACTTGGATTTAAACATATTTTCGAACCCTCTGAACAAGTAAAAAAGGATGTAATAGATAATTTACACGACAGGTAGGACACGTAAACATCTAGTAGTTAGAATAAGGCTATTTTTTTCTCGACCTGTCAAGCCAGCAAGAGTGGTATTGTCCCTTTAACGTTGCACACATCCCGTGCACTTAGTAACACGTCGTAATCAAAACATGTTTGATATGATCGTAATATAATTGAAACTGTCGTTGAAACAGTACATGTAAATAAGTAAATGTAAGAAAAGCCATAAAAACAAGACCATGAAATAATCTGTGTTTACCCATGTGCAATTTTATTACCTGGGTATATTTAATAATAAAGTCGTGTACGTCAAGAATGAACTTAAAAAAAAAATTATTATAAATCATTCTTGTGCTACAAAGTTTGTGCTATTTTATCGCCGTGGTTTCCACTTGTCAGTGGTTGTTGTTCTTTACGTTTAACGCCCACTTCCACATAAGGTGATATCGCAGACAAGTCTCATTTTTCAGAATATTATCTTAGCTCACGCTCAGTGGCTTTTCCTGTGGGATTAAACCGGAGTACCCAGAAGTTGAGAAGGCGCCCCGGGACGGGATCACAACTGTAAGCCAGAGGTGACCGGTCAGCTGTAGGTCAAAGCGTGGCACTCTAGTCAACTAGCCCAACCCCACCCCTTATCGATGGTGCAGGCAGGACTGGTATTAAGGAATAGTGTGTTGTCCCGTGTACACATTGGCATCCATGTAAAATAATCCTTGGCAGACGGAATTCGAAATCGGAGTAATCTATTTCGTACTGTCGCGGTCCAGTCAAAATTTCCTTCATTAGCCGGTTTGATGCAGAAAAGTAGGACGTTAAATCCCCATGAACTATTTTAGGCAGTCGAGACATAATCTAAACAAATAATGGAATAAATCAAAAATGCATTATGAGGTAGGTTAACTTGCATTGCCATAGACTGGAGACCAATCTTTGTTTTCTTTTTCAAGCAATATTTTAAATCAGATTTGTATCTAAATGGGGATTGGGGAACAGGCATTACCTATATTAAAGCAATTCTGATAAAAGTGCACGTACAAGAAAATCAGGGGCATTCCACTTCATTGCATTTCACACATAGGGCGGTCGGTAATAAAGCCCTACTATTTCATACATTTGTAAGGAATGCCAACAAGCAAGTATTTAATACGATTATAAACCAGTTGAATTAATACTGTCATTCAGACCAAGCTTGCTTCTACTTCAATGGGTTTAACATTATCATATTACAACCATTTCGCTAACTTTTGTATAGAAGTGTTTGTGAGTACCGTTGCACACATGCTGGGTACTTACTAGTCAAGGTTTTCAGAACAGGGGTCGATTGTTGAAGTTTCAAGATCGTGGAATGTGAACGTTCATATTGGTGCGCCTGGCTTGAAACAAGTTTGCATTAGTTATTCCAACTTGTACTGACCCCCCCCCCTTGCCTTTTCTATCCGCTCAGTACAATGTACAAGACAGGGTATGCTTTGGTTTAGAACACGTGCTACAGTATTGTTCATGAAAACAATCTGCTTTATGTTTTGTCTTATTATTCCAAATCATTTTTGGCCGTGCCTGTCTTTTCACAAAACCATTGTATGCGAAGAATTCCGGGGTGACATGCGTGGAAGTTATATTGAGATTGAAGGGGAAATTCCATCGGTTTTGTATTTTGAAACGATATGTACACAGCTCACGACATTATTAATCTTTCTTTCTCTTTCTCTTTCCCTTTTTACCACTTTTGCGTGGCGATTTTTGTTGACTTTTTGGTGAAGAATCGAAGAAAAGGGTTTGAAAATTCCTTTTCTGTCATGAAACGAGAATTAAGATCAAAGTCAATGAGAACATCATTAGTAATCTGTAGCCATATAGTCACAAAAACCATCACGACCCTCGTCAATTATTGTCATTAATTCTCTTCGCAAGTTACCCCGCATCTAGTGCGACAGTTATTTTTAGCCCCCGCCCCTCTTGCATGGCTGACTTAGTCAATTATCACCAATAATTACAACGCTAGTTTCTCTAAATCTAGTGCCACATTTAGTTTAAGCCCCTCTCCCTCCTCCTTTCATGGCGATATTTTTTAGCTTTTGTTTTAAAATCGAAGAAAATGGTTTGAGTATACATTTTCTGCCATTCTTGATAAATATTCATCGAGTTAAAAGGTTGGTTACGTTGGAATGTAAACCTCGAACCTGCTTTTGAGCAAATGGTTGCCACGTGTTGCTACATCTGTGTTAGAAAGGGTCACTCCTACGAACAAAGAGACGGAAATTAACATCAAAGTTCATGGGGGAAAATAATCGTGATCTGTGTCCAAATGGATGGAATTTCATTTTATGCTGTGTTTCAGAAACTTCTAAAATGTGTCATAGTTCAAGGTCTGCAATCTTTTTTTTTCAAGTTCTGTATTTAGTATATCAGTTTCTACTGTCGTTTATAATTATTAATGATACTTCACAAGAAAGTAATAAGGCCTTTCATTTTATTTCAAAGGCGCGATTTCTTTCTGAAAACGGAGTGGCATGATTCGGTTATGTGATACATTAAAGGTATCGTAAAGGCACACATAGCGAACCTTACGCACCCCCTTGGGCGATGAACTATTTTTTTTTTAAAGCGGAAGGGTTGTCTAAATGAACTTTAACATAAGGGTCAATGTCACTTTTTTCAAATATTAATATTTTACACTTTAGAAGGTTATAAGACCCTTCTTTTTAATAACGACACTTGTCACGCTTTTTTTTGTAAGGGGGGGGGGGGGGCACGCGGCTAAATGGTTAAGACGCAGGTTGGCCGGCCTAGAGATCGGGTGTTCGATCCCTGCATTGGCCGAGAAACGAAGTGATGCAGACGGAGGGCCTGGCAAGGACAGCTGTCTAGTTGTTCGGATGGGACAAAAACCGAGGTCATGTGTACACATTTTCGTGCACGTACACGATCCCTTGGCACTTGGAATTCGATATAAGAGGAGGCCGTGGGGGGGGGGGGCAAAATTTCCATTATAGCACACTGTATGGCGTATGCCCGTCTTTATAATCCCAGTTTAGGAGCAGAACAGTAGGACGTTAAACCCCATTTCATTTCATTTATTTCTGTAAAATTGAATGGAATGAGCCTTTTAAGCTATGCATTGTATAAAAGGTAGCTTTAAAGACATACATAGCGAACCTTGCGGAGCCCCTTGAGCGATGACCTATTTTGTTTTGGAGATTTGAAAATGTGAAGTTACCTAAAAAGAACTTTAACATCAATGGCCATTGTCCCTTTTCTCTGAATATCAGTGTGTTACAATTTCTTTAATCTTGTCAATGTTTACTGTAGCGTGTTGTAAGTTGTAACACCGTATAATAGATGTAGGTCTATCTATGTTAAAATATTCAATGGAAGTATTGGTGCATTAAAAAGATTTATCATGAAAAAAGCCAACCGTATAAGATATCTTCTGAATAAGACATACTTTGGGTGGCAATTGGTCAGCTTAATCTATGTCTTATTTCTAAACCATCTCGCATTATTGAATAGTTTTATAATATACCACGCCATTGTAAGGAATTGAAATTAAATGGATTAAACACTTTTTAGCTCCTACTTGAATATAATGAAAACGGACAAACACCGTGCAGTGTGCTATTAAGGAACATTTTCAGCATACTATAGATCCGTCTGAAATGATGTATTATTGAGTTTCTAGAAGAGATCAATACATGTATATTAACGATACCGTGTGACACGGGGACCAAGTTTTAATTTGGGCAGTCAAATTTCCAATAACAGTACGCAAAAACAAGGCATTCTTGTTCTCGTCAAAGTCCAGACTCACGAGCGATCCTGTTTGACTAATGGAGATAACTCTTTCTTTTTTTTCGGGAGATGGGGTGGGGGGACTTCAACGTTAACGTATACGAACCGGGTAAATATAAAGCCGATGGAAATATTTGAAAGGAAATTTATATGACAAGGAGATAATTACATATCAATAGTGAAGTACCTTAACGCCACCAAGTTCGGCAATTCACTTTTCATATTGCCTTTAGTGACTTTTTACTAAAAAGGTCAATGTTCTTTGATAATAATATTTTGAGTATAAAATGTGTTTATTAGATTTTGGTAGATAATCGTTTTTTCACTATGTGAAGCGTGAAATATGTATGATAAATGTGTTTATTATATCGTAACATATTCAATAAAAACATTAATATAATAGCAGGAGGTAACATAGTATGTGCTTGGGTAGATTTAGCTCTTAGAATATTAAATTATTTGAGTAATAGTTATTTGGGCCTGCCCCCTTTAAGGCTAATGAGCTGTGCCTGATATAAAACAGTTTTGTTTCGAAAAATATTCTTATTCAATTATTATGAGATGTCCAAATAGTTGGTTTGAATAGAAACACACACAAACAAGTTAGGAAACTAAATATTGTATAAATTGCTTTCTTCCGGTAATAACAAAAGGAAAACAGCGCAGTAACTTTTGTCACGGGCGCATATCCAGAATAATGGGGCAAGGTATCCGAACCCCTCTTTGCTCGGACAGGGCATATTTGTCATAAAAGATTCAAAAAGACAAAAATGGATGGATGCACCAAAATGAGCAGAAAGATTGTCACAGCTGCGGATTTGATCAAATTCCCGGGTAATCCCCAACACCCTACATCAAGCTAACGACCATCCTACCCACCCTTCTAATTTTTTGCTTAATATGCATAAAAGATTGCTATTGTTTAAACCTTATTTTACTGTGGTATTTGTTTTTTTATTCATTGTATGTTTATTATATGTGTTTGTGGTATAAATTAACGTGTCCCGGATACATCAACAGGTTTGACGCAATGTAGCCTGGATGGGGCTGACTTTTTTTGTTGTTATGCCATTAACCTAAATTCATTCATGCACCCATTTATGCATCCACTCATTTATGCATGCATGCATTCAATTATGCATGCACGCACACATTCATCCATTCATTAATTCATTCATTCATTCTTCATTAAAATGTTTTACATCTATGTCTGTCAGCATGACTAATCCAACATCGAGAGTACCAACGTGAAATCAAGGATCTTGATGCAGGATCGAGAGTTATGTTTGGTGTCATACGACCAGGGGTCGGTTGCTCAAAGCTCCGTTATCTTTTAACGATCAGTTAACTTTAACGGAGAGAAAGATTGTTGCTGGAAGTAAAGGCACCGAACATTCTGTGGTGCAAATTTCTCCTACAGATGTATGCCAATATAAAAAATAAAGTATTCTACAATGTTTTCTGTATAGTAAATTTAATGGAAAGTTTACAATCAACACATTACCAAGATATGTCCGTTAAAGTTTATCGGATCGTTAAAATAACTTAGTTTTGAGCAACCGACTCTGGGACAATAGTTCCACTTCGTCAATCTTGCTGCCTGCTGCTGGTTTGTGCCAATTAGCACCCGATTCCTCCATGAAGATAAAAAAAATGCGATTGTTTCGGGATTTTTTATAAGGAAAACTGCTGTAAATGTTGTGACAGTTTACATAGCCTGAACATTCAAGATCCGAGCTATACTATCCGAGCCATCCACTTTTTAAATCGGTGATTGGAATTTGCTCAAATAAAATTTCTCAATATGTGTTAGTTTGCTTTGAATATGTCACACTATAAAATAGCAATTGCGGTGATCGAATTTTTAGAATTGTTGATTTCGGGACCTCACAACATAAAGACCAGTCACTGCAAACCGCGTCGTTCATATTCAAACACCACTGATGTACACAGGTCTCGACAGAAGAGATTCCCTTGCCCAATGAGTAAACAATGGAACGGTTTAGAAACAAAAACAGGTCCATGTACTTCTAAAGAAGGCCATTAAATAAAATAATAATGCATATCCGTGTATGAATGATATAATAAAAGCCACCCACGATGGGGGATATCCGTTCAACGAAAAAGTACAGTATACACTTTTTGTCTTATGATTACCGAAAAAAGTTTTTGGATGATGGACAGCGAGGAGTGGGTGATCTCAGAAATCTGTCCCTGGTTGTCGCGCTCTCTGTCCGTACCCACCCGAAATGGTGTCACCAAGCTCGACAATCTCGCTGCCTACTGCTGTTTGTGGCTATCAGCACATGATTCCTCCATCGAGAGACCACCCCCACCACGCTTTGCATAACTAAATTTTCGCAATCTTTTCCAAGACCGCTATCAGGAAAACTGCTGCAAACGCTGTGACCGTTTACAATACCTCAACATACGGGATGTCTACTGTTCGGAATGGGTGTACGGTGGTGTGTATGTATATGTGTAAATGGTTTGGGGTAAATGGCCAACTTTTTTTTAGAAAGGTCCTAAAGGGTTAGAAATTCTTTTTTTTTAAACACCCAATATGGCGCTCTATAATACCATTTTAGCGAAACTACTATATAGGTCAGCCCACATTATAAGACTAGAGGAAATTAAACAGGAATTGTATTTTATCGTCTATTTTTCTTTGCTTCCTCATAAACCGAAATTAAACAATCATTTTTAAAAAAATAGTTCATACTTAATACTTTATAAACTTTACATTTCAATTTCAATGGCTGGGGTACAACCTTTACCCAAATATACGTGTGGCTAACAAACAAAACATCCAGTCGTTCAGTTTAACTGCACTTATTGTGTCATACATTGCACTATATAGAAGACTAAACGGAATTGTATTCTATTGTCTATATTGTCACTTGCTTACCGGTAACCCGAAATTATACCATAATTGTTATACAAATTGTGTGACCTTAATATTACTTTTTATACCAGGGGGAGGGGGCGAATAGTTAGTACATGCGTACTCTATCATAAAGCATGTCATTGGGTCAACTGGCGTCGTTTTGAATCCCTGTTTGTACGTGACACGGAGTAGGGTCGCCTGTGCAGCCTCGTGAGTTTTTTCCGGGTCCTCCGATTTCCTCCCACTGCTAAAGACCCCTACGCATAAGCGATTTATTGAAATAAAATTAAACCATATGATAGTCCCGAAATGGCCTAGTTTGTGTCGATTGGACGATTAGCCTCATTTATCTCTCTCTCTCTCAATCTCTCCCTCTCCCTCCCTTTATAAACCATATGGCATGCGTCATAATTTGCGCAAATCTACTCATATGCCTGATTTCTGTAAATTAATACGCGGATATCGTGGGCTTATTGTTTTGTGCATTGATCACGTTATCACGAAAACAAACCACCCCGCACCTCTTCAAAAAATTTATTCCTACGCCCCATATTTTGTCAATTAACACCCGGATTCCGTTCTATCTCTATAATTCGTATTAAAGCCCATTGTTTTTCGAGTGACCTTTAATACACCAACACGAAGTGCAGGTGTCGCAGTGTCTGATATAAATAAATGTGAATCTTGTCTGGGTGATACTATAACCTCTCAGTTTGTCTTACAAAGTTACGTGTGTTGGCTTGTAGTGGGTATATGCACAGTTTGTTTACCCTCATTTGAAATTTCGAGGGCTAGTCGACAACCGTCAAAATGTTCAGAAATGTAAGTTTGTTTTAATGTTTATAACCTTGGGAATTGCTTGAATTTTGTCAAATCAGTATTTTGTCTAAGCCGTCAAAATGATGCGATATATAAGGTTGTTTTAATTCTTATATCATTAGCAATTGCTTGAATTTTGACTACTCAGTATTTTGTCTAAGGGTGTCAAATTTAAAGAGTATTCTTATGATATGTTAAGGCTTTATTGATGAAAACTCCATGGGTTGAAATATATTGATGTAGAAAGCAATAATATTGCTAACTATTAATATGTGTTCAACTTTTGGGCTAGTGACTCTTCTGATGATCTTTCGTCCAGAGGTCATCATCTGTATGTTGGCTTCGGGATCTACCACTCACAGAACGTTAAAGATCTCCGGGCATTTATCCCCGAGGTAATCATCTGTGTGTTAGCGTCGGTTTCATCTATAAGCAGCACGTTAAAGATCCCCGGACATTTAATCCCGAGGTTATCATCTGATATTTTCCACCATTAGCAGCACGTTAAAGATCCCCGAAAATTTAGCCCCACGGTTATCATCTGTGTGTTAGCGTCGGTTTCATCTCTTAGCAGCATGTTAAAGATACCGGGACATTTAACCCCGAGGTTATCATCTCTGTGTTAGCTCCGGCGTCCACTATTAGCAGCACGTTCAAGATCCCGGGACATTTAGGTCCGAGGTTATGATCTCTGTGTTAGCTCCGGCTTCCACCATTAGCAGCACGTTAAAGATCCAGGGACATTTAGGTCCAAGGTTATGATCTTTGTGTTAGCTCCGACTTCCACCATTAGCAGCACGTTAAAGATCCCCGGACATTTAGCCCCGATGTTATCATCTGTTATAGCATCACGTTAAAGATCCCAAGACATTTAAACCCGAGGAAATCATCTATATGTTTTCGTCCATTAGCAGTACATTATAGAATTTGGTAATCGAAATAAGGTCAGGGCAGCATTCTTATCAAAATGAAAAAGTTTCCTATATTCATGTATCACGCTATTAAGAACTGTTAAAGGTTCGTTTACGTGCACACCCATTTATACAAAATGATGCGCATATAATGTATCTTTAATAATAATATTATTATAGGACATCAAGCCTGAATTCAGGCATGTTTAAAGTAAATATTGCATTCAATACGAAATGTTTTAAATTCAAATAGTGTACGCTGAGTAAACAAGGGTAGACGGTTGTGATATACATAGATAATGAATATCCCCAAGTACAACCAATGTCTCGAAAAGGATAGCAATAACCTTTCCAAAATAAAAAAATTCGTAAAAAATAACGCGTGACATGTTTTATTTTAGTTTTATTGGTTTACTGGTATAATTAAATTTTATTATAGTCTACACGACTTGTTTAATATAAAATATATTGTACAGGGATTACCTTAAAGTGGCATTGATATTAGTCTATGCCAGTCGGAATAGATAAAGAGAGAAATGGGGTTTAACGTCCACTCGACACGAATTAGGTCATTTCTGGACTAACATATGGTTTAATTTTATTTAAATAATTCGCTTGCGTGTAGCGGTCTTTAGCAGTGGGAGGAAACCACTACTCCTTGTCAAGTTCAAGCGGGGATTCAAAACCACGCCAGTTGACTCAATGACAGTCTTTATGATACCCAACCCCCACCCAACCCCGACCCCGCCAGTCGGAATAACTTGCTATCATAAATCAACCTTGGATTAGTTAATCCAAGAGAATGAGGAGGGAATTATCTAACAATCTAAGAAGTGGCGTCATGGAACGCTTATTTGAGAAATAATATATGTATGTTCTTAGACCGTTCAAAGATTAAACAAGATTTGCTTCAAATCAGATTATGTTTCACTTGATCAGGTCGTATATTTAGAATCAGCTTATTTTATATACAGTAATTTCTGAAGATCAAAGGAAATTGTCGAAAATAGGTATACGAAATAAGCAGGGTTAAATGGGGTAATACTCACACTAAATAATTTCCAAAATCTTCGACATCAAAAACAAGAATTACAAGTTGATATTGGTCCATTTAACCAATATTTATGTTGTTATCTAATCGTGCATGAGCTAGTATATGCTTACTTCGATGTTAGACAACGTCCCTAGCTGATGCCCAGTACGCATGTTTGTCTACGTTAGAGAGAGAGAAATGGGGTTTAACATCCACTCAACAAAACTAGGTCATTTCGGGACTAGTTTGTCTACGTATGTGTTATCTTTATATTTTGGGAGTTTCTCTGTCGCGATATTGATTGGATAACATCATCGCCATTTAATATTTTACCATTGAGATACAGAATCGAAATATTGTAAATTATAGAAGTAATAGTACTTGATAATCGGGACTATCTTATCAAAACATCAATCACTCATAAAGTAATTTGACTGAAGTTTTTGGTATATAGTCATTTTGCATTATCCATTTTTGAACTATCATAGTAATACCTGCCACCTCTTTATCTAAAACGTACATAATGTACTTTTCATCTCCATCTTTTACCTTGACTTCAGTACGGTTTGTTTTCGATATATTCATTTTGCATTATCTATTTTTGAACTATTATAGTAAGACCTGTCAGCTCTTTATCTAAATCGTACATAATGTATTTTTAGTGGAGGGGGTGGCCGAATGGTTAGCACGGGCGTGCTGAATCATTGAAATAAAATTAAGACCATATGTTAGTCCCGAAATGACCTAGTTTGTGTCGAGTGGACGTTAAACCCAATCTCTCTCTCTCTATCTCTCTCTCTCTCTCTCTCTCTCTCTCTCTCTCTCTCTCTCGTTCACCTTGACTTCATTGGCCTACGATTTGTTTATTTGTGTACATGTTAATAGTGTTATGTTTATTATGAGTACATATAACACGGAAAACATAGTATATCCCGCAGTGTTATATATATACAAAATATATATTTTACGACTCGGTCTATTCACACATGAATAAGCATAAAATAGGTAACTAGTATTAATAGGTCATAAAATAGTATATACAATTGATCTTTGTCAAGGACTCCTTCTAGCATTCTCACCTGTAGTATACCTTTTGAACCCGATACTCCTCTATAGTATTCTGCTGACTAAACAGGATTTTAGTCGTTGAATAACCGGATTATTTTTTACTCGACCTATAGCTTATAATACTTGCGGGCCATACAGTAGTCTTCCGGCCAACTACATTAGCGTACAGGTAAAATATTCCTTAGCAATTTGAAATCGAAATAAGAGTATTGACCGTATTGAAGCAGCCCTGACTAAATTTCGCTCATAGCACACTGTAAGTGTAAGGCGTATTCCCGTCTTCATCAGCGGAGATGGAGCAGAGCAATAGGGCGGAAAACCCCATATTATTTAATTTAACAACACCTGTTATGTATTGGATTCATTCACGAAACCTGTTAAATTTTAATTCGAATACAAAACCTGTTATATATTCAATTTGAATATGCGTTACACCTTAATTTCTGTCATTAAGTCAAGGGGTGTGCACCCGATTCCCCGCTCATTGAACCTAAGTGGTGAGCTCTCGATTCTCGATTTCCAGCTTATGTTAACCCCACCCCCTCTCCCTCTCTCTCTCTCTCTCTTTCCTCTCTACTGGCTTTTGAAAGGGTCCAGTTGAGGAGTTTAAAAAAGCTGTGTTTACGGAAGACACCGGCTTCATATAAAAAGCTATCCATGACATCTTAAGTTTCTGGTGTTTACTTTTCAGGACTTATTTTGGTTTTCGACGATGCCACGCCATCACAGACGTCAACTTGGAGATTGCAATGGCTACGGAAGGTCAAATCGGTTCACCAACATGCAGCCTGACCATGGTTTCCACACTGGGGTTCCCCTAAATTGGTTCGGAAACAGGCATATGGGGCGGCCAATTGGGCACCAACAATATGGCGGCGACAGCAACGATCATCATTGCATTATCGATTATGGTAGTGATCCTCACGATGATGACCTACATGATTCCTACAGATACCGCCCAATGGTAATACGAGATCCAGCACATCGTCCAAGCACTGTTAATAATAACGGTAAGAAAGTTATTGTCATTTTCTTGGTAAACAAAGTAAATCGTTATATATGGAAAGAGAGAAGGCGGGGGGGGGGGGGTAGGGTTTAACGTTCACTCGACACAAACTAAGTCATTTCGGGACTAACCTATGGTTTAATTTTATTTCAATAATTCACTTGCGCGTAGGGTCCATTATCAGTGGAAGAAAACCAGAGAACCCCAACGAGGATGGACAGGCGACCCTACTCCTTTTCACGTGTATTCGAAACGAGGCTAGTTGACTCAATGACAAGCTTTATGATACAGCGCGCACGTGCTAACCATTCGGCAATCCAATCTGTTTTACAATTGAGAAAGCGTACTTAAAGCTTTTAAAACAAGGACATTTAATTAGGGTTACATATTGGAAGCACTGCGGTGGATCTGTAAGTAAGACGTTGGTTGGATAACCAGCAGATCTTGGGGTCTCTACCGGTGTTGGCCGAGAAAGGTGTTCGGAATTTCCGGTGTTCAGATTTTCCCCTTTTCAGAGTTGCAGGACTGGACAAGGAATAGTGTCTAGTCCTTTAGATGGGACGCACACGTTAAATAACCCTTGACAACTAGAATTTGAATTGCGAGTAGATCGTAGTGCACAATGTCCACATTGTATAGCAATCACCCTGGCCATGGCGTAGCCCGTCATGATAAGTCATTGATGCAGAAAAGTAGGACGTTAAACCCCATTGTGGTAACATCTTTGTGGTATAACCTAACATGTTTACCTATTGGTCATTCTATAGCCTTGATCGTATCGTAATTGAGTTGATAAAATAACATGTAACAAGATTTAACATTTACTTTAACACGTGCTTGCTATACACCCTATACTTTATAAACAATTCATCAGACATTTAAATGTCATTATGACAAACATCTAGAAATGTGTATCCAAGACAGTGAAGTGTTAGATATTTCTGTTGAAAATAAACTAATTCTGAGTGCAATGTATTATGATCCTTAATCGATGGATGGTGCTAATTATCGATCTTTTGCATTTCTATTTAAAGTCATTCTGATCAAAAGCTAATAGATGATAATCGATAAAGTACAGATCAGAATTTGTTCAGGTATTAACACTTTCTACAATGTACATATTAATTAATAAATTAATGCGAGTAACAGACAGGTGGGAGTTAAACACAAATTCTATTTCGTTTCGATTTTACAGTTCAAAATTTCGTTTTACCTTAGTGTGCACTTCAGGACATCGAAAATATACGAAACGAAATATGTATTTTATTCAGGTTGGTAATGGGAAACCAGGTGCGCTGATTATAGTAGCTAGGTTTAGTTTAAACACATCAAGAAGATCGGGTAAAAGTTTCAAAAACTAAGAGAAGCCCTGGTATAAAAAATACTATAGGAGTGATGAAATCGAATCCTAGCCTACTAAAGAATGTGCGCTGCTTCGCTTATTTTGGGGGGTTGGATGGCCCATAAAGCCTGTCATTGGGTAAAGAAGCGTGGTTTCGAATCGCCGGTTGTACGTGACAAGGAGTAGGATCGCCTGTCCAACCTCGTGGGTTTTCTCTGAATCCTCCGATTTCCTTCCACTGCTAAAGACCCCTACGCGCAAGCGAATTGTCCCGAAATGACCTAGTATGTGTCGAGTGGACGTTAAACCCAATCTCTCTCTCTCTCTCTCTCTCTCTCTCGCTTCTCTTATATGCATAAACAGTGGATTACAGTCCCCTTTATAACTGTGGGTTAAGGATGGCCCAATACTAGATATTAAATAAAATAGGATTATACTGAATATTGTAAGTGCTGTACCTGATAGTTTTCTCACATCGATGAAACATTAATAAAACAACAAAAACAACAACAAAACTCGTCTACCTTCTATAATGATGACAGTCGCTTTAAATTGTGCACCACATGTTGTCCCCCAAATATATAAAACACAACACTTGTACTTCTTAATATCACGGAAATGATTTAAAAAATTAAATAGCCTCTTCATAATATCGCTGTTGGATTTTCTTGATATAACCTTTCTATTGATATTCTTTACATGTATTTAGTTAAAAAGGCAACAATACAACAATTATCTGCTAAGTTTGACAAGAATTCGCTATATTATACACGATTGTTAAAGAAACATAGATATATTTACGAAATGGCCATTTTTGTCCGACTTTTGTTTCATGCACTCTGAGATGTATTTAGTTAAAAGGCGACAATAAAACAATTATCTGCTAAGTTTTGACAATAATTGTTAAAGAAACATATTTACGAAATGCACATTTCTGTCCGACTTTTGTTTCATACACTCAAAGATGTATACGGTATAAAGGTACGTTAAATATAATTTAGAGTCATACTTGTAGTTTTTTTGTGAAGGTGTAGTTTCTGGGTTTGGACTTGTAGATATGATGTTCATGTTTGATATAAATGTGACATGTACTTGAACTACCAGTTTGTGAGTCAAGGAATACACTTATTAACTTGAAAAAAACTTGTAATTAAGTCTTTACCCTCGTGTATTATATAAATGCATCTCTAAGTAATACTAATATTAAATGTAGACTGGTGTTTGGAACGAGTGTTGTGCTATGAAATAGGAATACCAAGTTATTGGGACATGTTTTATTTGTGGATATATGGCACCAAATCCAGGATTATTTGAACAATTGATACGTTTGTAAGATATTAATTTCTGGAGGTTCTAAGTGATGTTTAGAAACCATTTCTAGTGTTTAAAAATTTGTTTAACGAAGCTTTTCCTGGAACAAATTGTTTTGATTCGTTTGTGTCGCTGTTGTTAATCAAATATCCCGGGAAATGGGACAACATGGTAGTAGACATCGTCGTATACGTGAAGCTATTACCAGGGAGGTGTATCACAGAAACCATCCTGGACTTGCTCCTAGTCGACGCCCTGCCTATGTCTCTAGCTACGGAATACATGTACTAGGTAGGTCTTTCTTCATTGTTACTAGAAGGGCATTGGTACGAACTACAAATTACAATACAAGCCAGTGATCAGTACTTTTTTATGATCACATGAATGCATTGCAAATTACAAGCCAGTAATCATTAAAATATTATTGTTCACATTGGGCTTCTAAATGGTATTTATTATACACGTAGGTCATAATTTCCTGTGGAAGAAAATGTTTTTACTGAAATAATCTCAGACATTTCATTATTATTACATATCATGAGATGCTAAAATGTAGGTGAATTCTCGGGAGAAAAATACCAAGAAATATATAGGCATCGAATATGGTCGATTGCATTAGCTTGTCCTGTTCCCCACGATTTCCATTTTCGCCGTGTAAACGGAAGCCATTATAAGTTGCCTGTCAGCTTTTCTGGTATCGTACCCTGAATAAGGTATGCTTCTAGGAATTGCATATAGATCTATGTTGTATTAGGTGTTGATAACATACTATTTCCTGGGTACACAGTCACTGCATTTATTTTGTATCCATAAAATTGTGCCTTAGTGTGAATATGTTCAATTACTACTATCAAAACCTACGTATTGGCTATGTTAATGGGTCTCAGTTAACATTTGGCTTCTGAATGTCAGTTCCAAACCTTCTTTCGTTACCGATGAATGTTTATCAAAAGCACATTAAACGGATGAAACAACCCCTGGTACAATGCAGATAAGGCTTAATCTCAATTACACGGTTGTGATAGGAAGGTGCCAATCCTCTGAAAATAATCAATCGGTAGTACTCGCCGAGCAAATCTTAAAAAAGGGTGAAGAATCAATCCTTTGTTATAGTGCAGAATAAGTTCGATCTCTGTGACATTTGTGGGTGCAGGACGGGGACGATCATTCTAAATTAACTCTCCCTCGGTAATCCTCCCCAAGCAACCAACTTGATAAATCTGTACGCAGGGCATACACGTTATAGCACTTTATAAACTGTTCGAAGTTTACAACCTATGCCTTATGATTTATTATGGAAGACCTCCGGGGTCACACACATCTTGTTATTATTAAATTAATGAGAGAGTATATAGTTATTGACCTATTGATAAACTTCTAGTGTTTCTATGATATGATGGTATTTTTTACTCAAATATTTTAAATAACTCAGATAAAACTCTGTGTTATAATGGTATTTATCTCTAATACCAGCGATTGATCTATATGCACGTTCTTGGCCTCAATGTTGATAAACAAATATCCTTCTAGATAATGAAATTACAAAAATAGACTGAAATAAATGGTGTGTCCATTTATCCTGTCTCTGTTGTCTACGATATCACCCTCTAGGTGGAAGTGGACGTTAAACCCCAATAACGAACGAACAATCCTACCGTTGAAATGGAACTGGGTTTAACGGTCCTGCCTTTGTTGAGTTATATAAGTAAACATTAGTAATACGTTTGTAAACAACCGTAAGTTTGTCTGTACAGGTCACATTTCTATGGAATACAATTACTACCGGTAATTATTAATCCTGGCCTACTTCAGTTAATCTTCAGTGAATTAAAATAATCTTCCTTCAAGAAATTAGAAAGGTATTTCTTATTGGCCATCATTAGCGAAATATTGTTGTTTTTTACATGTATATATTGTCTTGTTATTATATTTTATATGTTACCATTGCTTGATAGTGACTAGAGAAGCTTAATCGAAGCAGAAATTATATTCCATAGAATTGACTTTTATATTCCAGTTCAATTACTAAATGCCATTGAAACAACATGAACACCAATAGCCAACAAGCTTTTTTTTTAGCTTTTGTGTGCATGTATATAAGTATTTTATGCTTAGGCAAATGTCAAATTATAATGAGGGATTCGTAAAGGAGTCTGTGAAATGTCGTTATGCGCCTTTGTGAGCATTGAGTCACCGGGTTCTTATAGAAGCGGTTAGTTTTATATTACTATATTCTGCAGGGGTTTACATGTATATAAACCCTGCTTTTATGATATACTAATAATAAAACAGGAAATATAAACCGATAAATAAAGCTATAATTAGATCCAGGTGTTAAACTAGTAAATTCTTTAATAAGACAACTGATGTCAAACTTCAACTCTATGTAACAGCCACAGACTAGCCACACTTCTGACAACGACAGACTAGTCAAACTTTTACTGTATTTGGCAACTGCTAGTCATACTTCATGGGTTCTTTTCGAGCTTACAATATGAACCAGTTTCTACATTTTAGTTCGTATAACAGAAATATCCCTGTGCGATTCGCGAAAATAGTCCCCTTATATTCAGTGCCGATAAGCGCGGATACAGTTTTGCGGGTCACAAAGCACGTACGTGTCCGCCTACTCTTCATCGAGTCCCATCTGTCGGTGATTCCTTTACGTGCACACTAACGGCTAAAGGATATTAATTTCCAGGCACTCCTCCCTACATCACTGATAAGGAGGAAACCGTACATGCTGGTTAGCGAACCAGTGCCTTACTCACTGAGCCACCGTGGATATAATAATTTTCAGGTATAAAAAATATAAGAGATAATGTCAAATGGAAGCACTATTTTCGGTCAGCTCGCCATTTTCACGAATGAACCGTCTCTGATTACGATAATAGACAATAATTCAAAGGTGTGGGCGTATCAATTACCATGCCATTTATGATATTACAATCTACATGAATAACTATCTAAGAAACAAACATGAAATCCCCAGGTGTCATCTTAAACGATATATCTTATGTCTGGTATGTTATGTTGTTGGCAATATCAGCAAATATAAGTACTCGAAATGATATCAAAATGGAATGTACAATTCAAGATGAGATTTTTTCCCAACAGTATTATTACATTTCTAAAGTAGATTAACATGTTCCGGTAGAAAATACATTTTAACTCTCAGTAACTGAATCGCCATTTACATTTTACACCGCGTATTCTTTCACATTTCAGAAAACGATACCAAGATATCAAAAGCAGATAATATATCTGTTCGGATTCAATCGGATTATAATAAGGACCGTAAGGTCCATAAAATGATTTTAACCAGCCATTATAAGCAGCACTAATTTGTTTACATCATTCCTGGAGATGTCGAAAATTGCAAAATTTCTAATTCAGATATCTTTGTAAATACTGGACATTATGGTTATGCATAAAGGATTCAAAACCCTCAAATGACGACCAGTCGCTTTTTTATAATAGTATACTTTAAAAATCGCTGATAAGCATGTTTAATATTTACACAACTTACACGTACAACTGATAACCTAATGTATACCCTTTGACGTAAATGAACTTTAATTCACCGGAAGACCTTTAGATCAGTAAAGTAAGCACCACAAATTGGCGGAAATGTCATGTAATAATATAATTTAAAGGCCACGACAGCATATTTGAAATCATCAAATGCAACCTTTGTGACATCGATTTGCTCAGTCAATCCAATTGATTAACCGTGGGGATAGTTCTCACGAATCGCTGCATGCGATTAACACTATTTTAATTACGTGGCGTTTAACAGGGAGATAACCTTTCTCCACTACTTTTCATTTTCTATCTTAACGATCTTGCTTATTTTATGAATGCTAACTTTGTTGACCCGTAGATCACAAGGGCGACACAGTCGACACTATATTATTATCGAAATCACCACATGGTCTTCAAAATTAGCTGAATAAGTTGTTTGATTATTGTTCTGTTTGGAACCTAACTGTAAATGTCGACAAGAAAAAATTGTTGTATTTGAAAAGGGCAGTCAGCATAACTACAACTGAGCAAACTTTGTGCATAATGATAGTATTGTAGAATGTGTATGTTCCTTCAAGTATTCAAGGTGGCAAATGGGTTCATCAGGAATTAGTGGCAAGAGCAGGGTCGAAGGCTCTGTGCCTTTTACTAAATATTCTTGACCAAGTTAATGTTAACGTCAGACAGCAGTTATTTTTATTTGATTGTTATGTAGAATATAATTCTGCCGTATTCATCTGTAGGATCTTAGTAGAGCAAAAGATATAAAGATTTTCAGTTATGTAAAAGCCTTCTAGCTCTTCGTAAATCTACCCCAACTGCAGTTAAAAGCCCGTCGTCTACAAGAAATTATTAAATGTTGGTGCCATCTTCATTAAAGAGCATAACTAGCTTGTTTATAAAGTGTATTCTGATCTATGCAGTTGTTTCAAATCTTTAACAAAACGCACGCATGTGCATAATTGATATTATCAATCATTTGTGTTGCTTACCCAAGCCTGGTCCTATAATAAATGCTTCGTATACGTCGTGATCAGATACCGTCCTGGGATAGTAGTCTAAGAATTATATGTAAACTGAAGTATTATAAACTATCTGTTTCGAAAATTACTTAAATTATTATACACCAATATAACGCATAAGTCCGACTATGGTGTACTTCACATGACATATTTATTGAGATCGAAATAATAAAATATTATCACAAAATAGATATTATGCTCTAGGAGTCAGTATAACATGAATTTCACTTCACACTATACTGCAGATCTTTAAACCACTTAAGAACAAAATATATCCCTACGTTTTATTCTGTAAAATATGTACATTAGATACAATGTCCTTTATGTTTTTAAATTGTTAACTCAAAGCAGGGGTTTTGAATTACTAATTTATTGAGAGAAAATAGGTTTTGATTTACTTAAAAATAAGGTTTTGATTTACTGAAAATAAAAGGTTTTAATTTACTGAAAAATAGGTAAAAAAATCCAAGCCATTGTACCTGTAGGTTGTTAAAATGATGTAATGCGTTTTGTTGACAAGCAACCAATCTACATCGACCTACTTAACAGAATACTCACCATTACTGAAAGGATCTTTATCACTTTCAACAAAACAAATGACGGGGAATTATTTGTAAAAAAAATATCAGACCCCGTGCACTCAATTAAATTGGGTGTAACTTTAGTTAATACAAAATTTAAATATTTTATGAATGTGCAAGTCAAAAATTAGATATCAAATTCCATATGATCCTTTATACTTTCGAGTCCTTATTATATGGGGTACTCGTGGTTTGTTTATTTTAGAACATTAGATAATAAAATATGTAAATATTAAACTATAAATCTTACTTAAAGCAGACACATCATATACTACCACTCGACAATTAAATAAGAGATCAAGATATCAGAGTTTATTAACGCCCTGTTTTAATTTAACAAAAGGGATAGTGAGGGCAGACAAACGACACCCCATTTGTACGGGACAACTGCGCTACAGCCTACTCTAGTATGTCGAATTCATATCAAGGGTCCTTTTACATGCAAGTAGTGTTACGGAGAACTTCGGTTTTCGTGCCACCAGAACGACTAGACACGCTTCCTTGTTTCAACCTCCGCCATACACCACTGACAATAGTTAAAGAAAACCGGATACTCCCTGGGATTTAACGGACAATGTTCACTAGTTCTCGGGTGGACTAGTCCGCCGATCTCTATTTTTGCCATTTTTACGATTCGTGATCACATATAAATGCACACCCGTAACTAAAACTAACAATAATACTAACGCACCCACCCCCTGACAATAAAATGTAAACAGAAACCCCTATCAACAAACAAATGTATTACACAAACCCTGGTAATATAAGAGTAGGCCGGTAGCGCAGATATCCGGGGAAAGTGCCCTTATAGAAGTAGTACACCAGATTACACTCTCAAAATATATTTTTTATAAATATTCCTAGTCGATAGATAAATCGTAGTTTAGGATCAGATTTTGTAAGATCACACTCAATATATCCAGCCTAGTTTGGATTATGTGATATGTAAATGACGAACATGATAGCCTTGATGTTTTATATTGTAATTAGCTTTTAAATTGGGTTTAGTTATTAAGATATTAAATATATATTTGAAAGTATATCTTGTGCCAAGCAACCAATATCACATTTGAAATGAAATGCAAATTTGTTTAATAATTTTGCGGCGTGCGTTACGGCTTAATCATATTTCAATTTCCAACGGCGAAAGATTCTTTTACGTCCACAGCAATGTGTACACGGGACCTGTATTGTGAATTAATGTTACAATTGTTATGTGGTCGTATGAAAAGGTTTGTTTATATCAAAACCACCATTGAACAAAAGTAAATATTGACCCAGGACGACTAACATGTCTAGTAGGCCAACGTCTTTTTATAGGTACACGTATATTGAATTGGAATACAAGTGGACAAAGTAGTTCACCTTGTTGTACACCCTCCTATATGTAATTACGATCTATGCATTGTCCACTATTACAGCTCATGTACATTTTACAAAATCGTTAATTACCATACAAAACTGAGTGTTTGATAATACCCCGGTGTTGGCCAAGAAAGAACCTGTGAATGCCAATCGACACAATACTAGGTCGTGGCTCGTTTCTCAGGGCAAAATATCTCCCATGGTAGACTACATAACGTATGCATGTCTTTATTAGTAGATGAAAAGAGAGAGAAATGGGGTTTAACGTCCATTCGACACAAAGTAGATTAATCCTGGACTAACATATGGGTTTTTTTTTTTTTTAAATCAATAATTCGATTGAACGTATGTGTCTTTAGCAGTGGGGGGGGGGGGCGGAGGGCGGAGGGCCCGAAGAAAACCCAGGTGGTTGGACATGCAAACATACTCCTTGTCAAGTACAACCAGGGAATCAAAACCACGCCAGTTGACTCAATGACATACCTTATTATACAGCGCACACGTGCTAACCACTCGGTCCGACCCCACCCCCGTCTTTATTAGCAAGTCTCGTGCAAGACTTTAAAGTCCCCATCCTCTCACAATTACGTGTTTGTATAAAAGACAAAGTGGGGATGAGAACAGAAGAAGAAATAATAAACTCTATGACGTAATAATACGATGCTAGGCTACTGAATCCAACTTTGACTTTAAACTTCACATTTCCACATTTTTCAAATATTCTGTTCCAACGCAATTTAAATAAATAAACTGACACCCATCCTTTATTTGAACAAAAAAGAGAACATGTTGTTGTCCATATAACGTCGAAATACTACATTTGTTATAATTATTTTGAGTATTGTGAAACTGTGTTGTGTTGCTATAAACAGTGTAAGCTAGTGAACACTAATAACTCATCTAAGTATATTTTATTTTACAACCGTGTTAATTTACCTGTGAAATATCCATTTACTGGAATTAAAAAAATAATAAATTATACACTTTCTTGATTCTTTTACTTCTGTTATGGGCTGTGCGTTGTCAAAATGTGTTAGAGGTAAGCTTTGTATAAACTTATTAAAGGTAGGCTTTTTTTTTAAATTGTTAAAGGTAGACTTTGTTTAAATTTGTTAAAGGTACGCTATATTTAAACTTGTTAAATTTAAATCAAGTATTTGTTAAGATGTGCGAACCACAGAGTAAATTTTATATGTGAACAGCGGGTGCTATAATGTTTACTTCGACTTTCATGATGTGTGATAGACTACTATTAGCATATTGATTTTTGAAACGCTGTATTTTAAAATTCATTCTTAGCCACGTTATAAATAATACTGTAGATTATTGTTATACTACGATGCCAAATGTTGTCGGAGGGTGGTTCGGTGGTCTAGTGGTTTAACGCCTGCGCTTTGGGTATTTTGGTCAAGTGCTTGTACGTGACATGGAGTAGGATCGCCTATCCAACCACGTAGATTTTCTCTGGGTTGTCCGGTTCCCTCACACAGCCAAAGAACCCTGGTCCTGAAATCCCTCTTTCTCTATATCTCTCTATTTTGTCGGATGTATCATATCATAATGCTTGATACAGACTTGATCTACCAATCCCTCCCGCTGCCCGGTAGCCAGGAATTATATTGTGTTGTGCCTAAAAACACGACATCGTCTCATTCTCAGTACTCGAAATAATCATCAGTAAATTGTTTCGATATATAACACCAATTTTACGCAGTTAATGGCATTTATTAACATGAGAGGTAGTTTCGAGGTTGGATAATCAGACTTGATAATAGATTCATCCCAAATATAGTTGCGGTCTGGTTATATGTCGTTTGCTATACCGCGTTTGCTGTAACGACTATTCAATTTGAAACGTTCGTCCGTAACTAGTAAGTTTCATATTTCGGTCTTTTGTCAGGTTAGCTTAAAAAAATTAGTCGTTGGGAATGACACTGGGGCATCAAAATGATTCCGCTTTATACACCCGTGTATCATTAACGACTGCATGGCTTCTTGTTACAGCTTGTCCAAGAGGGCAGGAGTGGACATAGAGTAGAAATAAGGATCCAATACAGGACCTTATGGTACACCAATATCAAGTCATTTCTCTTGAGATTCTCTTGGTAATTTCGAAATATCAAAGGAGTTCCGCTTTAATTTTGTCTATGTTGGTTTTATAGCAGCATTTGTGTTCCCTCGATCATGTGTTAAGCTGACGTGATAATAACTCAAGTCTGTTTCATGCAAAATCTGGTTCTTTTCGTTGTACGGTTGCATATTGCACGTATTGTTAAATGTCGAAAGAATAGACATAAAATACGATCCTGTCGTGAGTTTTTAGAGTTGAATAAATTACTTTGTGCAACTCTATTTATCTAGGAGCAAGTTATTTAAGATATTTATTAGATGTAGAAACTTTAGCAGCCCTGACTTTTGTAAAACGTGTTTAATCTCAAGTGAGTTATGTTATTTCTGCAGACTGTAAAGTGTTCGTGCTAGCGCTGATGAGTGATGGCTTAAATCTTTATCATATATTATAAATGCACACTGTGCGGTCTTCTAAAATTACAATTGTAATGGATTTACCGTAAGATTGAAAAGTGCTTTGATTGTATTATACTATGAATTTTTGCATAGAATGCATGCTGAAATCGTGCTTATTACCGTCAAGTCCTGTGCCCTTTTAGCTATTAAAAGATGTTATGTAAATATGTTCCCACCCATTTCCTATTGAAATACAGGTATACATTAACTCAATATGCCATTCACCCCTTCCCATATCTACAAAGATGACCTGCACTGGACTATCAACTTATATCAAGTATAGTGTGCCAAATTTAAGGATTGTTCAAAATCCAGACATCGCCCTTAGTATAATCCCAATTGTTCATGAGCTTATCTGTCCTTCTTCATTATCCCAGTCGGAACAAAACGGTAAAACGTTAAAATCCATATGAGCTTCTCGTCTTTGGGTCGTTGGTGGTCGGAGAGGGGGAGACGACGGCCCGTTTTCGATATCCATTTGGAGATCGAGAAAGTTCTCCCATGTCAATCGGGCATAGTCATTCGGGTGGGTCGAACAACTGAGGTCATGTGTACACATCAGCGTGCTCGTAAAAGAACACTTGACGTTTAAATTCGCTTTTAACCCTCAGAGACCCAGTGTGACGTATATGTCACACCGTAAAGACATGGTGGTTTGAATTATTTCGGTAAAAAAATCAGCTGGATTTTTGTTTATTTAATTGTGGTCTGACTCCAACAACCACAATACAACCTAGTCCCCCCCCCCCTCATGCCATCCCACAACACCCTGTTCAACACCCATCTCCATTAGCCCGGTTAGTTCAGAAGGTCCCTATTTTCTGAACTAACCGGGCTAATGGAGATGGACATACAACAAAATTCCAGCTGAATACTTTCAAATTGATTATGTTGTTAAATTGCAGTTTTTTAACGCTGGCAGGATCATTACAAAATCCAAAATTTGTACCCTTTGAAGCCCAATGTGACATATATGTCACATGGCCATATATGGTCAAAAAAAAGGAAAACTTGTACTGGATATGTGATATTCTACTTCTGATTGGGTGAATACATCATTTTCATCTATCTTAAACAAGTGCGTGGTAGCCTGGGTCTCTGAGGGTTAAAAAGGGCAGTATTCCGCTTCCCGGTCAAATCTACTATATGGCGTATGGCCGTCCTCATTAACCCAATCAGTACGGAACACTAGAAAATTTAACTCCAATTCATTTCATTCGTTTCTTTGGGTACCCATTAGGATATACATCCTTTTCAACGGCCTTCCAAGATCTAATTATCGAAAACACAATATATACCTTTCACAGACACAAATCAAATCAACGAGTACTGTGATAATGAATGTGAAAGAGTTTTATTTGATTGATGCTCACTTAAACAATTAAACGAACTTTATTGCAACACAACGCGCAAATCTCAAATATTACATTATCCAAACGCGACATTGAGAAACGCCAAGAGCATTTGACTAAATGAGCTAATTTAATATTCGTGGCACACATCAGTATTATCGCAAATACACGAATTTGTATAACTACATGTATTTCCTTTATTCAAATTGCAAACAAGACAGGGCCAAGAAACCATCCATGAGGGACACCATAGTGTTAAAGATTTTGTGTATGCTTATATTCGTTTGTTCTATTTTCAGATCCCAACAAGGCAAGCAATGAAGTCCTGAAAGTAGAAAGTGTAAATTTTAATATAGAAGAAAACACACGGGCTCACCGTACCAGCGAGTTTGATATAACGGAGGCCTATGAAACACCTAACCCCCAGCTGGTTGTAAGACGTGGACAGTCGTTTGATATCACAGTAACATTTAACAGACCTTATGATAAAGTCAGAGATGATCTTCGGCTTGTCTTTCAAGCAGGTTAGTTGGTAGAGAATAATTTTACAGAACAGCAAATTGTGCATGCATATTCGGCATATAATTTGTGGCATACGGTGTTTTATTCAGTATCCCATGAGTCGCATAGTAGCCATATTCCCGAAGCAATGGCCCGACAAATCCCTTCCGATACCTGAGCCAATTTGGGGCTCTGATTAAAGCGTAATGATGTTAATCAGACTATTTACTAGTCATAATGTGGAACACAAATTTGATTCCTTTACAGCAGTGTTAAGTGGGATTAGGTCTAAGGGGTGTGCATAGTAGCCAGAAACGGAAAGCGTGTATGCCGGCTCTTATCGGGTTCTAGCTCCCTAAAAAGTTAAATTAGCAAATAATAATAATATATCTTTATTCAAGTACTTTGTGGCCAAAAGCCAATAGTACAAAATGTATACAGTGCAAAGAAAAACAAACAAAACAAAAAAAAACACACACATAATTAATCAATATAAATGAAGAAGAGTGAAGAGCACACACAATTTTATCATACTTATGTTGGTTATATTCTGTTATATTGATAGTATTTCTTCCCTTATTTCCATACCTTTTTTGATATATATACAAAGATTTTTAATATCATTTTCATTTTTACATTGGAATAACGACTTCAATTTCATTTCGTTTGGCGATGAGTGACAATATTTCGGCAGGAAATTCATTCTAATATCTTGCAGGATTGGACAGACAAGGATGAAATGGTACTCGTTTTCAACACATTTCAAATTACAAATTTCACACATACGTCTAGACATAGGAATACCATTTCTGCGGCCTAATTCAATGTTAAGTTTATGCTTTGAACATCTAAAATTTGCTAAATAAAATCTTAATGATTGGGGTAGATTGATATTTAAGTAATTCTCACATTCAAAATCTGACTTTATGATATATATGTTTTCAATAATTGCTTTTCGTTGTTGTAGAAGCAACATTGTACCAATTCATTAGATGTACTTATTTATCTATGTTTTACAGGAAAGGAACCGTTGCCAAGTAAACAGACACATATTGAATTTGTTCTATCTGATGTTGATTTACCTAAACAATGGGGTGCTAAAGTAGTTCGACAAGACAAGAGTACCCTTCGTGTCTCCATTTTCACTCCTCCAAATTGTTACGTAGCTAAATGGAAGTTTAAGATAGATGTCGTAAAGAAAGCTGACCAAAAGACATCCGTTTATCGATATAACCATAGCGACCCTATTTATATTCTGTTTAACCCTTGGTGTAAAGGTACGTATAAACACCTTATTTATATTCGCTTTAACCTTGTGTGTAAAGGTACGTATTTATAATCCCATCAACCCTTGGTGTAAAGGCACACATTTAGAACCTTGGTGTAGATGTATAGCCGGTCGTCCACTTATGTACATACACTTGCTGTTGTGAATACGAAATCGTGACTTTTTTTCGTTACTGTAATATTGCTGAGAAAATATGAATCGCAGTACTCTCTGCTCGTTGATCTTTGGTCTGTTTGATTTGCCAGTACCACATCCGGTTCCTGCACTAAATCCCGTTTAATTTACTGACATCATACCGCGATGTTCTTTATAGAGCTGAGATCTTTTTTTATTTCTATACATTCTTGTAACTTAGGACACGAGTGTAGAACTGAAATATCCGAGCAGCGATCTCATAAATGAGCTTCGTGACCACCAAACCTTCCATCGAACGGGATCCAAAAGAACCAGCTACATTGTTATTTTCTAGCCCAAAATTTCAATTGCACTTAAGATTATCTCGAACGTATGTATTGTTTTACAGATGACCAGGTTTATATTGATGATCCTAGAGCTCTACGAGAGTATGTGTTAAATGAATCTGGAAGAATCTACGCTGGTACCTATAAAAACATCAATCCGAAACCATGGAATTTTGGACAGGTATACAATTAATAAACTGGATTTGTGTCATATAATTGTAAACATTACATGTGTCCATTAATTTAATTAATCTGGATACTGTGCATGTGTTCAATCACAATTTCAAATATTCTGGCTCAAACCGCATAGACTGACATCCAACTAGCCTCCGAAGAGTTGCTTTCTCTTGGACAACAATGTATTTATTTATGTTTAGGACAGTGTTGCGTGGTTCCGTTTGCCTACATATTTTTAAAATTTCCAGTAGGAAAGTTAACTTCGGTACCCATTACTTCTTAATGAAGTTATATTTTTGACTTTCATAAACCAAAGATATATAAATACATCGGAGTATGTTCAGCTAGTATCCGCTAATTTGTGACCACGGAGATTCAGAATCTACATCAATTGTTTTGTTTTATTTCAGTTTCAAGATAATGTTTTGGACTGTTGTATGTTTTTATTGGAAATTTCTGAATTAAACTGGAACGTTCGAGGAAATGCAGTTAACGTTATTAGAAAATTAACAGCTTTGGTAACTTACCTCGATTTTATACAACATTATTATTTTTATCATTTTGGGAGTGGAGTCTGAGAAATTGCATGTTGACTTGCCGAATGAGATTGGTTTCGTGGAAGATCATGATCTGTATACATAGAATGTAATTAACTAAAGAGTTTATGAATCTTTAATTTGTGCATAATTCGGTGTACATGAATTATAAATAGCTTAGATGCTACTGGTCTCGAATATGGACAGATATTCTGCTAAAACAACCTATTACTCTTTTTTTAGGGATAGTTCCCCATAAGTAAATACTTTAGGATTGTTCGTGAAGTGAAACTCATTTTATCATGCCTGGTATTGCGCAATTTTCCATAAGCATTGAAGGTCCATCTAACCGTTGACTTTAGCGCATTTATTTCGGAATTTTTGCAGGTAAATGCTCCGGATGATGGAGGTGTATTGGTTGGTAATTGGTCTGGAAATTATAAAGCTGGTAAATCCCCTTTGACCTGGTCTGGCAGTGCAGCTATCTTGGAAGAATTTTACAGAACCAAGATGCCAGTTAAATTCGGACAATGTTGGGTCTTTTCTGGTGTTTTAACAACAAGTGGGTAATTTATAAATAGAATCTTAAAAAAAGAAATTGCAAGACTCAGCATATTATATAATTAAAAACTTCACATCATGATGTGGTATATAAATTTATTATATCAGGCAGAAACCTATTTATATCGCACGGTATCATGTTTATTTTACATTAAATCTAGTGTTTTTAGTTACATCTGGTATTTTAAAATATCTGGCACGTGGTAACTGGCTGGCATATATAATATCTTCATCTGTCTCGGACTAATTACCTGTTCGCCATTAAGACAGCACAGATGTTTTTAAAATGATGTAGCTTCGGACAGGAGCATCATTTTAACGATGAGCTATATTAGCTATAATGTTGTGTTTTTTGACATTTGCTAGTACTGGTTTATCTTCAACCGTGTACAGTTTTTGACCATATATCTTTGTTTTTGGAACTTAATTTAGCCATTTCAGTATTCAGCGTTTGCAATAAAGGGGTGCTCTGTCAAATGTCCAACAATTGATTTTAAAACGTCCATATTTATTTCCGTTACAGTATGTCGAGCCCTGGGTATTCCCGCCAGATCTGTCACCAACTTTGCTTCTGCTCACGACACAGATGGTAGTGTTTCTATTGACATCCATTTTGACCCGAATGGTGAAGCTGACGAAAAACGAAACGCCGATTCTATCTGGTAACTATTTTATTGGGGGCCTACATGTGTAAATATCATTTTCTCGAAACCAAAGCCATTAAGGTCATTTGGTCATGAGAGGACGAATCCTAACGATATTCAGAATTATACGACTTTCTGTTCCAGACTTACAACACCCCATTTAAGAAAATTTAAATATACAATATTGGTCAAACAACTGATATAATGACTGACAACGTCAAAAGTGTGATCCAACATCCTTGAGATGCTTCAACGCATGTATTTAACCGTCATTGGAGTTTGAAGGTGCTCGCATTATTCTCGCTGTGGCTCTAGCTATGGAAGACGGGTTGGGTGCGATCAAATAAGGAAAGATGGAATAGCTCTAGACCTGTTGATATTGCGCGAAATCTTTGAAAGGCGCTGATTATCCAGACATTTGATTGGTTGTCTAATCAAAATCATCGCGGGACCAAAAGACCAGTACCGGATGGGGTCAAATACCCCCCCCCCCCCACAATTCTTGGTCAATGAAAACATCATATAAAGAAAGACTTTGTTTAAAAATTGTCTCAGATGCACTGAAACTAATCCTGAAATTTTAAAAAGAAATTCCTGGAGGAAAACACCCCAGGCACTCAAGGGGTGGAGTACATACTAGTACGTTCCGCGGTCAGTACGGACAATTTGAACAAACAACAATGAGGCCCCGAAAAGTTGGTATCCCCCCCCCCCCCACAAGGTTAATCCGGCACTGCAGAAGACGTTTTTCAGTATATATCTTTAAATGATCATAGAACGAAAACAAAATACGGGATCATGAATCTGAAGGATTTTGATGTTTGTTATACTTTTTTTTAGGAATTTCCATGTGTGGAATGAGGTATGGATGTCGAGACCTGATTTACCACAAGGCTATGGAGGGTGGCAAGCTGTAGATTCTACACCACAAGAAACAAGTGATGGTAGGTATAGAAGAAAACATATCGCTCCTAAACGGAGACTCTTAGATTTCAAATATCATAATTGTCGATTTCTGAATTGATTTAGTGTGATATTTAATCGATATTAACGTGTATATAACTCACTCGTTAAGCTTGGGCTTCCGAAAGTGCTGATAGTAGAAAAGTGGTAATACTTGATCCGCAACCATTGGAAAAAAACGTGGTTAAGTTGCACCATAGTTCTAATAGTATGTATCCATTTCAGGCGTTTATTGTTGTGGTCCCGCTTCCATGATTGCCATCAAAAATGGCGAATTGGGTCTTCCCTATGATGGACCATTTATTTTTGCCGAGGTAAACGCTGATAAGATCTATTGGGTCACCCAGTTTGATGGTTCCATGCTAAACAATTACGTAGAAAAGAAAAGGTAAGTTTGAAGTTCCGAATGGGTGGACATTTGAATCGCGTGTACAAGAAAACGTGATAATGACCCATCTTAACGGGGATCGTGTAGCAAAGATGACACGGTGAGTCAAATGATTCAAAATGTTCTATGGCTGCCATGCTAAAGATGCCGTATTTTCAATGCGAGAGACAGAGGGAGACCTTTGGTTTAACGTCCACTCGATACAGACTAGGTCATTGCTTGCGCGTGGGAGGAAATCGGGGGACCCGGAGAAAAACCACGAGGTTGGACAGGCGACCTTACTCCTTGCCACGTACAACCGGGTATTCGAAAAAACGCCAGTTGACTCAATGATACACAAGCACGTGCTAACCATTTGGCCATCAAACCCCCCTATTTTCAATCCCGTACCATTATTTTTTACGCTGTATTGATAATGATATACCAAAAGTAAAGTCTAAATATTATTATTAATTATTTAGATATATAGTACCAAATGTCTAGGTATTATTATTTATACCAAATATCTAGGCATTATTATTAATTACGCGGTGGCTATTGTTACGACGATGCATTCAAAGCCCTCCATTAATTGCTGCCTTCAGTTCTAAAAACGATGAAAATACTGCTTCTTTTACAAAACTGGTTTTGGGGAGATTCGCGGTCATTTTGAAATTTGTTTTAAACTTTGCTCAATCTTGGCGTAACAATAGCCACTCTGTATTAATTATACCAAATGTCTAGGTATTATTAATAATTGTACCAAATGTCTAGGTATTATTATTCATTATACCAAACGTATAGGTATTATTATTATTTGTACCAAATGTCTGGGTATTATTATTATTTATAACAAATGTCTAGGTATTATTATTATTTATAACAAATGTCTAGGTATTATTATTATTTATACCAATTAATGTCTTATTATTATTTATACCAAACGTCTAGGTATTATTATTATTTATACCAATTGTCTAGGCATTATTATTATTTATAACAAACGTATAGGTATTATTATCAATTATACCAACCGGGTATTATTATTAATTATACCAAATGTCTAGGTATAATTATTATTTATACTAGATGTCTGGGTATTATTATTGTTTATTCAGTGTTGGTAAAAATATTAGTACGAAACTACCATTACGTGATGAGAGAGAAGATATTACAACAGAATATAAATATCCTGAAGGTAAACTCGTACACATTTATAATAATCCTTTTTGAATGTGCTTTGTACCACACTATCTGGAAGCGTATTAAAATCCCAGCAGTACCGTGGAAGTGGATTACCCCCCCCCCCCGCCCCCCAAAGTGTACAGAACTACATTTAGTTGGCGATCATTCCTTAGAGTGGCGTACTGAGGAGGCGGATTAAACTTGATTTGATAATTGTTTACTTTTTGCAATGTCTATTTTTTGGTTGTTTTTTTTTTTTTTGCGTGTAGTGCAGTCCTCCTGTATTTACTATTAGAGTGGCGTACTGAGGAAGCGAACCGCCAGAGGTACAGAACTACGTTTAGTTGTCCATCATTCCTTAGAGTGTCGTACTGAAGAAGCAGATTAAACCCCAAGTAGTACAGAACTATATATAGTTAAAGATCATTCCTTAGAGTGTCGTACTGAAGAAGCAGATTAAACCCCCAGTAGTACAGAACTATATATAGTTAAAGATCATTCCTTAGAGTGTCGTACTGAAGAAGCAGATTAAACGGCCAGTAGAACAGAACTACAGAACTACATCTAGGTATCGATCTTGTCAAAACAGATTGACCTCAAGACGGAGGTATTATTGGATATTGCTCACACGTTGTTGGCCGTTGACCCGTTGTGAGATTAATACAGAAACTGTCCACAATGATTTGTAGGTATTATGCAAATGCATGTTAATATAGCGGTTGAAATATTTCTCGGGTTGCATTTTTCAGGAACGGAAGAAGAAAGAACAGCTGTATTGAGAGCTAATCAAACCGGTTCCAGTAGGCACGATATTTATAAAACAGGTGCTACGGTAAATACAGTTATTATCTATTAAAGAAATTAAGTAAACAAAAAAATGTGCTCTTCTTGTATTATCAAATTAAATTGTAAATTAGGAGCAATAAAATCACATAAAAATTACAACAAAAATTATAAAACTTTAAATTATAATGCTATGATTGAGGGGTGCTTGATGGCGCGCGCTATATTATAAGGCCTGTCAATGAGTCATCTGATGTGGTTTCAAATCCCCGGTTGAACGTGACAAGGAGTGGGTTCGACTGTCCAACCTTGTGGGCTTTCTCTGGGTCCTCCGGTTTCTTCCCACTGCTAAATACCCCTACGCGCAAGTACATTATTTAAATAAAGTTAAACCATATTATTATGTTAGTCGCGAAATGACTTAGTCTGTGTCGAGTGGAGGTTAAACCCTCCCTCTCTCTCCCTTCCTCCCCCCTCTCTCTCTCTCTCCCTCTCTCTCGTTATGATTGAAGATTGTACTGATTTCATGACCGACATGAAGTCGACATAAATATTAAACTAGTTGGCTGACATTCATTTGATGGAACTGCCACATGTGAAAATAAAATCATGTTGACTCAATGTTTCCATGGCGTCAATGCAGTATAGATTTAAACTATTTCCATGGATTTTTATAGGATGTAGAGTTTAACTTAGTACAGCAAGATGATGTATTTGTTGGTGAAGATTTTGATGTTATACTGATGATCACCAATAAGGGAAAAAAAGATCGTGATATTCATGGACGACTCGCAGCTAGAACTATGTATTATACTGGTGTAGCTGCTGACAAGGTTCAAACAGATACATTTCAAATACGTGTACAAGCAGGTCGGGGTAAGTACACTATGGATGAATTATAATGAATTTTAATAATGAAGAATTTTTTTTTTATAAATTTATTGGTCTGAGCATCGTTTCCCCTTGGCGTTAACTGAAACCGAGGTGAAATTAAGTGTGGTTTAATGTTCTTCTTCTCTGCACCACCAAGAAGGAAAGCTCCACTGGAACCAATTGGTCTGCTACAATGGGCAATGGATAAATTGTTCCTTTATATTAATTTTAATAGAAAATTAGATGCACTGAACACTTCAAACAGTAATATTTTACATGCATTAGTTTATTGCGATTTTTTTATGCACACACACACACACACACTACAATTTCGTTATAAATGAATAGTTGTAATTCTTTAAATTAAACTTACATCATCGTCATACCGTAATATGACATAGCGTTTGGTCCATAGTTTACTGTATACTACTTATATGGCCATACAAATTTAATATTGAGTAACATAAGTTAAATCTGTTGGTCTTATATGCATGGGTATTTTGCATCGAAAGGCGACAAATTGCCTATGCCTCTATGCATTGCAACTTTGGTGTGTTGCATGTGCAAGGGTGACATTTCCACGAACTGAAACTGTAAACCTTATTTGGTTTTTTTAGCAACGGAAGAAAGGATGAGAATTAATTACAAGGATTATTCGTCAAAGTTAAAAGATATGTGTATGTTAAAATTAACGGCAATGGCTAAAGTACAAGATACAGAACAAGTATTTACAACCCTGGAAGAGTTCCGATTGCGTAAACCAGATTTGACATTAAAGGTATGTTTATGCAATATCAGTAGTAATTCATTCTAAAGTATTGACGGGTACCATTGTTAGATTTTCTGTATCCGTTGTATAGTGGAAATAGGAATTTTGGACAAGTGTCTCATTTAGCAACTTCCCAACAAATAATTGTATTCATAACTTCTGATGGATTCGTTGCAAATAAAATATTATTATTGCTACTTTACATTTTATATGTTTTCCAGTTTCCCTCTGAGATCAAGAAGGGAAAATCGTTTGACGTAGAAGTATCGTTTACTAATCCTCTTGGTGAAAGTTTAACTAATTGTTATTTGGAAGTTGAAGGACCAGGTCTACAGAAGAGACAACAGCATCCACAAAGGTGGGTTTTCTGACCAGGATTAACGATTGTACATCCGTCAGTTTCAGTCACTAGCTGAATGGTATGCCATTAATGGGTCCACATACTTATGTGATAATCCTTTCTGATACTAGTAACCAAGATAATAAGAATTAAATTTTTGGGAGTATACAGGACTTTGGTCGAATTTGTGATCATATGACCAGCGAATAGTTTCCGAAATGATGATCTTTGGGTTATATTGGATTACGTCCTTTGACTTTCTAATGTAGGCTTGGAATTGCAAAATATAAAACGGGAATGTAAATATTTCGATATATGACGACAGTAGCATGTGGTCCACAGGATTATAGAGGTTTTTCTCTTTGGCGCATTTCTGCTTTTGTTAGTACCAGCATATAGCCTGTTTGCTTGTTTGGTCTTCATGGATGTTGAGTGGACCTTTTGGGCTCTAGGCTTTAACCTCAAATAAGCAACCCGCCTATGATTACCATTAATGATCGTTTTACATGCTGCCATGTTTACCTGGGGGAATTATCTTTTGTGGGTCGTCATTTCAAACTTTAGACCAGTAGTCATTTGACCAACTAAGTTTTAGGACCCACAAATCTACACATTAAATACCCTATGTGATAGAGCTCTGTGGATAGGTATTTGCTTGGAAGTGGTTGTTCTCAACGATTTATTTCAAATATGTTTGTCATTTGCAATGATTTTTAAAAAAAAAAAAATTTTAAATATATTCTAGGACCGTAAAACCAAAACAGACATTTGTTACACAGTTTGAGATGACACCAAGAAAACTTGGAGAGAGGAAGATAGTGGTAATATTTAACTCAGACCAGTTAGAAGATATAAATTGCTCTCAAGACATAAATGTTGTCAATTAAATTCTCTCATCTATGTGTGAAAACCCTTCTTATAAGTGCCATCTCAGTGGTATAGATTTAAAAGAAACTATTTCAGATGTACAATCTCATTATTTTTAAATCGATTACTAACATAATTAACGCCATTATAGCCGGCACTGAATGCAAAAACCTCAATCATTCCGTACCAGAAGAATATTGAAGTAAAAAAATCGCTCTCAATGTATGCATAATAAAAAGTTTAGAAATATACAACAGTTATTAAAGCATAATATTAACAAGTATTTTATAAATACATCTAGGTATAACATTACATCTTTTAAAAGAGAGAAATGTGATTTTGTTTGTCTTATGTTGCTGTTGTGCACTTAAATTTCTTTGCGGACTTACTACTTTTCTACAAAGAAATTTAGAATAAATACTTTGTACCAATAATTGTGTCTAAAATATATTTCCTCATATTACATATTATTTTTATATGACATATATATATATATTGTTGTTTTTAACAGATGATATAACTTTAACGCCCCTCATCCTTTTTCATCATTTATATTATATTTTATTTTATCTCAGCTTTTTATAATGACAATAAATTGTTCTTGTTGTTTTTCTATGATTTGTTATTCTTTGATCCCAGTGTTGGCCGAGAAAGTTCATCGGGATTTTACGGTGTGATTTCCCCTTGTCAGTGCTGCAGGACGGGACGGTCTGACAAGCACAGCTGTCTGGTCGTTCGGATGTGACGAAAACCGAGATACGTGTACACATTGGCGTACGTGATAAGGAGAAGGGTCTCATATCCAACAATGTGGCTTTCCCCCGGGTACTCCTGTTTCTTTTCTCTACTAAAGACCCCTACGCGCAAGCGAATTATTTAAATAAAATTGAACAATATGTTAGTCCCGAAATGACCTAGTTTGTGTAAAATGGACGTTAAACCCTATTCCTTTCTCTCCACGCATTTGCTTGCACATTAAAGACTCCCTGGCAGTTGAAATTCTATATAAGAGTAGGCCTTGGTGCCGCTATCTGGACAAAATTTCTCCCATAGCACGTACACTGTATGACCGTCTACATTAGCCCTGTTGGAATAGAACCGTATGGCGTTAAACCCTATTTCATTTCTAGCGCTAAAAAAAACCTTTGCAAACTACCATATTGCTGAACCTCAGTCACTTGAATTCCATTTAAAAAGATATTAAATTGAAATCGATCTATGCTTCTCGCTATGCAACAAGACGACTGAATGAAATTGATGGGCCTGTTTTTATACGCCCACATTTTCATGTTGACGTATTATGTCGTCGCCCCTGTCCGTCTGGACGTTTACAATTGTTTGCGGACTCTCTACAGGTCACAATTCTTACCCGATTTTGACGAAACTTGTAATATAAGTTTATCCCAAAACAATCTCGGCTGCTTTCGATATCGGCATGTATCGGATCAAAACTTCATGGATTATGGCCCCAGATTGTACGAAAAATCACGTTTTTAGCTTGTGGACCCTATAGAGGTCACAATTTTGAACCGATTTTGATGAAACTTGACATGCATGTTTATAACCCAAAGATCGTGGTTCCTTTCGATATTTGCGCCTATCGGGACGTAAAACCGTTCGATTATATCACCGTTACATCCTAAGGAAGGTTGAGTTCAAATTTCGGGAAAATCGAACCAAAATTGCCATACAAAATGGCCGCCATTCGAACGCAAATACTGTTAAAAAATGGCATATCATGGTTGTGGACCCTGTATAGGTCACAATTTTAATTCGATTTTTATGAAACTTGAAATGCATGGTTATAAAACAAAGATCTTGGTTCCTTTCGATATTTGCGCATATCGGATCGTAACTTCCTGAATTATGGCCCCTGATTGTCCGAAAAAAAGTCCCCTATGGTCCCTCTGGAGGTCACAATTATTATCCGATTTAAAAAAAAACGTTTGACTATATCGCCGTTACATCCTACGGAAGGTTGAGTTCAAAAATCGGACCATAATTGCCAGACAAAATGGCGGCCGTTTGTACGCGAATAGTGTCAAAATATGGTATATCAAAGTTGCGGACCCTGTAGAGGTCACAATATGGTAGGAAAAAATCTTTTCGGTATTGCTTGTTCTCTATCCATCTTTCGAAAATGTGGGCGTATCCTGCCTCGCAGTGCCAGCTTACCATCTGTAATCCAAACGTTGGCATATTAATGGTGCTTCTTAATTAAAGATAGCAGGTCTTTCTTTGGGCCTGAAATGTTTTCTAAAGTATTAATTAGACATTATTTAACTGAGCCAAGCCTTAATCAACTCTATTAAAACGTTTCAGCGATACTGTGATTTAATCAATATGGCTGGTTCCAGACGATTCGACACTTAGCTTCGATCAACCAGGACCGTGGTGGAAATTATTACACACGTCTATCACACCTTCAGAGGCCAATATCTTCGCTTGCAATAGAGGAATTAGAATGAAATTTTCAAATTATTCATTTTACATCATCTACTTTCGAACTATTATAGCAAGAATGGCAAGTTCGTATCTATATCTTAACTAATGTATCTTTAAATGTTAAATAATCAATGTGAGTATATATTAGCGTGGATTAAACCTTGAGAAATTTGATAATATCCTAAATAGGCAAATCTCACATTCTCACTTTAAATGTGTACGTTAGATAACTGAAATGATTCTGGCGATAAGGGATCAGCAATTAACTAACCCTCGATACTACTTTTCTTATACCCCCTTCTCCACCAGTCTCGTCGTCGCTAACCACGGTCGTTTTTGGTTTAGGTGTGATAAGGGCTCACGGGCGACCACCTGTCAGTTGTCGAATGTCTGCTCTCGATTTAATAATACAAACAATTCGATGGCTCTTTTAAAATGACGAACAGTTTGAACTGCTTACGTCATTGAATTTTTCAGTGCAAAAATGGCCGCACCCTTTAGGTGTACTGCACCAACATGGTTGTATTATGGTGAAATCAAAAAACAGATGTTGGGTAACATTGTGCTTACTAAAAGAAAATGTCGTAGTTCATTTTTCTGATAAAGTTGATTGGGTGGGAAGGATCCGTTTTGGGCTACTATATACTGGCGGGTATACACTATAAGCCGATGGTATCGGTGAGTTTTATCTTCATCTAGTTTTCGAAGATGGGAGATTGTAGTGTCCTCTTACTTGGAGCAGCCTAGAGCCTCTCATCTAAACCCGACACTGACCGCCATATTCAAAAGTTCCATCCTCATTTTAATTAAATGAAAGCAGCATAAATATTTCTTGATATTTTCGAAGAAGTATTTTAGACTAAAATAGTTGTTGCAGGATTTTAAATATCTGACAGCTAGCTTCGTATATGTTTTCAAGCTGAGCTGATTGTGGACAGGCGCCGTAGGTCTTGTATTAGACAGGGGTTGACGTCCGAGAACAGCGGTTCGTGCATTTATCACTACACCGTTGGCGTTCACGTAAAAGGGGTGTCACGGTGGCTAAGTGGGTAAGACGCTGGCTTGCTAACCTGGAGGTCGGGTGTCCGTTCCCTGCATTGCCCGGGTAAAATTGCCCAGTTCGGAGCAGAACAGCAGAAGTTGAACCCAATTTCATTTCGTTTTTCAGGAAAGTGTAGAAAATTAAACATTAAAGGCGTGTTTCTTATCTAGTATTTATGATTGTTCAAGTATTATTCTAGTATCTCATTTACAACAGTATTATATTAAACATATACCTCTAATATAAACATACACACCTTGATTTATTCCATATCATCGTAATATTACAACAATTCTCTGGTTTATTTCATTACAATAATAAATAAATATTAAAGTTACAGTATCTCTTCTAGATTGACTTGACTATATACGGCTATTTTTAGCTATCTGAATGTGTAAGAAATTAGTAGGGTTATAGTATGTCAGTTCTTATATTTACAATAAATAAGACTCGTTATAGTGTGACATTAAAAATTTTCAAAACGAATTACACTAGCTACTTGGTTTACGCTGAAACTGGGGCCGCGGTGACTCAATGGGTATGACTCGGAGGCCCCGTACTCGATCGCTATGTTGGCCAAGAAAGTTTATCGGGATTCCCGCATGGGTCTCCGTTGCCATTGGTATAAAAGGGGCAGTGTATAGTCGTGCGGATGGGACGAAAAACCACAGTCCAGCGTACACATTGGCGTAAAAGAAGCATTTGCATTTGAAATTCGATATAAGAGTAGGTCGTAGCGCCGTAGTCAAGGTAAAATTTCCCTCATAATTCTGTATGGTACAGAATAGAGGGCCTTGCAAGAGTGACGACCGACAATTTCTATTAGGGCCTACTAGACTAGTTTTGGTGATCGTCTAACGGTCTTTGGGTTATTATTTTCTTTTTGTTTCTAAATTCTAAATTAAAACTTTTGGCTTACTGTCTCACATTGCTCACTGCTTTCGTCAATAATCACCCCCTCATCTCATTTTAATATTTTAATCAATCATCAATCATCGTTTTTAATAAATCTTTACGTATTATTTTTCTTTTACCCGTGTGTTTATATTTTTGAGTATCGCCGTGTCACGTTAGTGAGACTTCAACTCAGCGAGAAGCTGACGTCACACAGTGTTATAAAACTAGCGGGAGCGCTATTTTTCGACGGAGAAGGAAGATTGGATTGGAACCGGTAGTTTGTGGATAGTGTCTAGCGGGTGTTTCGGATATTGTGAACCGCGTGTGGGGCAGGTGTCGTGAGCCCGATATCAGGCTATTGTTAGCCATGTGCATTAGTCAAGTATTAGTGTAGTGTGCGCCCAGTCTTGGTTCTTACGTGTAGGCCCCTACCTGTGTCGGCTGCGTAGTGACGTCCTTTTTTGGGGTCACTATTGAGTGCCATCGCGTGTACAGTATGTGTACCAATCTGTGGCAGCGTTTCGGACTGTGCATATATATCAAAATTCACATGTGTTTAATCCCTCTGTGTCAGTGCATATTGGATTATCCCCTTTAGTCGCTTCAACGTAAGTGTTGAGCACCAGTGCCTTATTTGTAGTCAACGCCGGTCCCTTAATTTGTTATATTAACCCGGTAGCATTGGCAGCTAGACCCTGTTTGCGGTTGCTAGACCTTGTGATGTGTCTCCTTTTGAGAGGTTTTGTTGCAGATACTGGCGTGAGACGTTGTCAGGAGATACGAGTTTACATGGATTAGCAGCATTCCTGTTAACGTCGCGATTAAGAAAGCTACTTTACCCCACTGTATTGTCGCGTGTCTATTTTGCTGTGTTGTTTATATTTTATTTAATTTATTGTAATAAAGTGTATGATCTTTATAACTTTGTGATTGATCGAAACAAGACATATCGAGCTGGGGTTATAATTAACTTCGAGTCAAGACATTGATTCGGGTTAAGGGTTTGGATTTGGGTCCAAACGAGGTGATCGATAACTTATTAGTCACTTTTTAGCTAACACTTACCCCGTTTTTCTGTCGAGACGTTGTGGCCCGAGGCGAGGCTCAAGAAAAACAACCCCCTCGGACATTAACCAGTAGTCCGCACTGTCCTATTTTAAGGTAGGGTGGGCTGGGTGGCCATTGGTTGTCAAACAAGGGACAGTGTATAGTCGTACGGCTGGGACGAAAAACCACAGTCCCGTGTACATATTACCTTGCACGATCAAGAACCCTTTGCAGCAGATCGCATTCGCTCTCTGGGCAAAATCCCACTCATAACACTAAATGGTGTATGCCCGTCTTCGTTAGCCCAGTCGAGCAGAACAGTATGACATTTTATTTCAAAGACTCATTACGCAAGAGCTAAATCTTCTTACTGCAGGTCTTTCTTTGAGCCTGAAATGTTATCTCAATTTTTAATTAGACATTAATTAACTTATCAAGACTATAACCAACTGTAGATACCATGCTGCTTAACGTTCATTTATGATTAAATCAAAAACGGGATAATCCAGACTATGTTTTTTTTATCGTACCAACTTTACTAATGATGATAGAGGCTAGACCTAAAATTCAATCGCTAAATTCTCGGTTGAGGCTGGATCAATTTGACCCAAATTTTCAGCAAATTCCTTTTACATTATTTTCTTTTAACTATTATAGTGCGAACTGCAAGCTCTTTGTCTAATCTCCCACAATGTTTATTTAAGCTGAATTTGCAGTAAATAAAACCAATGTAACCTTTAAAACGAACGGAAGTCTGCCGAATACACAAAGGTCAAAAACAACAAAAAATAAGCCAGTTTGTGTCTAATTCTTGCATTATAGTTTGAGCATATATTTGCTCTACAAATGGTTCGGCAATACAGATGGGAAATGGAATATAAATAGGTGGTGAGAATCAGGATATTAGCTAAAGCGGCCTAAATATTTTTGTGCTTCAACGCTGTTGATAGTGTAATATGATACAGTTAGGATAGTTGGGCTGATATAAGTATTATATATATACTATACCAAAACTGTTCCTGTATATTTTTGGGCAGGTCGTGCGTGATGGAAACGGTGAAATTGGTTAAATGCGTTTCAGATTTGACTTTAACGCTTCGTTGACTTTCTTTAATGGTTTTCCAAATAAATTTTCTTAAACCCAACGTAAAAGATTTATATATTTTTTTGGTGATCCTCATAACATCGCTGTTGGGTGTTCTTGTGCCACTTTGTATTTCTCGACAGATCTAATTAAAGGACGTCAATAAACAATTCCCTGATTAATGCTTAGCAAGAATACGCTATCTACACACAGTTCAGTACGGTTTTGAAGCAAAGAATTTTTAGTAATGGCCTAATAGCCATTTCTCGCAGAGAGGAATTATGTTTCATGCACCTGAAGACGAGGGCGGCATAAAGGTATATATATACTATTACTGTAAATATATTTAGAGTCAGGGCCAAGTTGTATATTTTGTGAAAGAAATGTGTAGTATCTAGGCTGAATTTGTATACTATGATACGTATGGTAGATGCGATGTACTGTAACAGGGAGATATTGAGTCAAGGAATGAACTTATTAACTTTAAAGAAATGTAATTAAGTTTTTAATGACCGTGTTTCAGTTTTGACATGTTCTATGTGTAATAGTGGCGCATGTAGACGAGTGGTTGAAACTGGAATAACCAGGTGAAACGTCTTTTGATCAGAGCTTTTTTGATACGAGCGTTGTGCTACAGAACTACTAGTTTAAACCGTATATTCATAAGTTCGTTTTGGAAATATTGTTTTATTTTCTGGCACCACTTCCAGAATAAGCTAAACAGAGCTTTTCGACACGAGTGTAGTGCTACATAACACATAACTATCAGTTTAAACCGTGTCGTTATTAGTGTGTTTTGGAAATATTGTTTGATTTATGAATATATGGCACCACTTGCAGGATAAGCTAAACAACTATTCTCACAAGATATCCATTTTTTAGTGATGTTTGGAAACAGTTTCTTGAATAACTGATTAACCAAGTTTCTTCTGGAAAAAATAGCAGCTACGAATTGTTTTGTTTTGGGGATCATTTATTAAGTTCCATACAAAATGGGACACGGAGGAAGTAGACCCATTGGTGGTGATACCATGACAAGGGAGGTATATCACAGAAACCATGTTGGTCTGGTTCCTGGTCGACGTGCTGCTAACTATATAGCTACGTATGGAATACGTGTACTGGGTAGGTATTTTTTTATTTTAAAACTATTCCAGATCGTAGTAGGGTGAGGCGTGGGATGGGGTCCCCGTTGCGCCCATACTCGGGTGTAAAAGAGCCCAGATATACCCCTAGGCTTTAACCTACATTACCCATTTATTAATAATTATGCCCTCTCGTTTTAAACATACATTATGCAAGAGCTAAACCTGCCTATTGTAAGTCTTTCTTTGGGCCTGAAAGGTTATCGAAGTTATTAATTAGACATTAATTAACTTATCCAGATCATAAATAACTCTCGATGCCATCGCTAGTCTAAGAAATTTAGTGGATTGGAATACATTTTTTGAAGAATGATTAAACGTAAAAATGAATAATCGAGACTTTAGTAATGATGATCGACGCTAGCATTCAAAAGCTAATTTATCGGTTCAGAGTGGTGCCATTTATGTTTACCTGAATGAATTTCAAAACACTGATTATTGAAATGGTCTAGGAATGAATTACAATCATCTGATGATTTAACTGGAGTATAAGACGACTCGCAATAAAATGTTGATGTTTGCATGAATAAATTGCGAACGACTAATGATTATTTAACCCGATTTAACTAAATTATTTTATGACTTGCCACTGAATGTTTAAAAATTGAAGGGGGTTACGCCAAGATGCTTACGCAAAACAAAATATTCTCTGACTATAAGGTCATTCACCTGGTAGTATGTACAAGCTATTTGGCACAAGGTCGCCTTTATAGTATTTTCTACGTAGTACCCCAGTGAACAAATTTGATGCAACGTCTTGTCGTTCCGGGATAATTGTTTTGATTTTGTCTATTTAAATTGGGTTTATCATTCTCATGACACAAACTAAGCCATTTTGGGACTAAGATATAATTCAGTTTTATTTCAATAATTCGCTTGCGTGTAAAAGTCTTCAGCAGCGAGTCAGGCGTGGGAGGGGGGGCCCGATAAAACCAAAGAGGTTGGACCGGCGACCCTACTTATGGTCACTTACGTCAAGCTTGTTAATTGAAATGCAACGACGCCCGTGACATACATTATGATCTAAAGCGCATGATTGGATCAGCCATTAATCCAAAAACACCCGATCCGATATTATTACCGTCTAGAAGTACTAAAGAAATGAATCGACAAATAAAGAGGTAAACGGCACCACATTTTTACCGTTCGGTAAATGTATGACATGAAATCCAGTCAGTTTTAAAGAACCTAATCATGGGTCCACCATGCACACGAAAGCTTTAAATCTAGGGAGGGGGGGGGGGGCAGTCAATATAACGGAAAAGATGTTACGGAAAACATACTATCATAATATACGCCTATTCTTGAATGTTTACGTCCAGATGACGGAGGTCATAAATTTACCAAACGGTATAAAAAATGGTTGTCGTTTATCTCCTTATAGGCCGATTTATTTCTAGGCGGTAATAATATTGGAACGAGTGCCAAATTCATCTGATGACATAAACTATTAATTATAAATTACGGGTGCCAAATTTTTCCTTTGAATTAAACTATTAATTATAAATTAAAGTCATCGTTTAAACAAACTTTTAATTAAACCATACTGGGTATAGACTGGTGGCCAGTCTTCTCCAGACACCAAAAATTGGCCAGTCCTCTCCACCCCCCCCCCCCAAAAACGTAATCTCTAGAGACTGGGCAAAGAGAGCTTCAATCCCATCTAGTAGGTCAATCTGCATTATGTAGGTCGTGTTACAGGTTTACTCAAAGTTTTTTTTATACAAATGGAAACGAAGGTGTTGGTTTACTAAAAATTAATACTTTTAAATAAATCGAAATGTAAAATAAATAGAAGAGACTGGGCCAGTCTATACTGGGTATTGCGTGTCCATATAATTGGGAAAGAAAGTCGAACGCACGTTACATACTAGTAGGCTACTATTTCAATTTCTATCAGAGATTGTATCGCAGAGAACAGGTTTTGTAGTATTTTTACGTAAATAGGCGTGAAAAAGGTTAAGCGAAATTCCTCCCCGGAAACCCATCAGACACTAGTTAATTTGAATGTCATTTCTAACAGGCGGTTACTTTAATATCCACTGTCGAAGCACTTAATTATATAATTAACGGCAATTTCGGTTGAACACGTTGCAAAATTTAAACACATGTCAGTCCCGAAATGAAATGACATACACGTAGTTATGTCGAATTGAAGTTAAACCCCATCCTCTCCCCTCTGTCACACTCAAGGAACACACATTCAGCGTTTCATGTTCATTTCACTTGACTTGCTCTAGTCTAGGGTGGACTTTTGTTTAAGAGCGTCGCCGCAAATGAAGTAGAAGAACGGCAAAATCAATAGCGCAAGGGGCAGTTTTCTAGTCCACAAAATGTCTTTTTTTTTTATAGTTTTAATCAATAATGATATTAGGGACTGTCGTTTGTGTGTTTGTCAGTCTGTTCTGGGTTGGCGGCTACAGTAGGTCTGTCCCGGACCGAGGACTAACATAGGCCAGGTGGCGATATACTACCACTTCCGGTTTCGGAATTATGCCACTCCAGACTCATGACTATACCCGTGCCACACCGAGTCAACCGCTAATTGCAAATAAAACAAGCCCAAAAACCCATCCTTGAGCAGGCCCGAGGCAAGTGGGGGCGGCTGGGGGGGGGGCACCCATGGCCGTTCCTGTCGGAATATTTTTGTCTGCGTCGGAAAAAAATCGCTGGTTAGCTATCTCGCATTTTCGCCGGGAGAGAGTTTTAGTACGACATATCCTCTCAAATTCGACCGAGAGATAGTTAATGTCGGCTGGAAACTCTTAATTTTCCGACACATTCGCCACCTGCATGTCATAGAGGCCTAAATTCACTCTCTCAGCTTCTAATTTTCGTGCTCTTCCCTCCTCCTGCTTACGGCAGTCGGCGATGACCTTCGTTCATTGATTTTTTGTCGTCGGAAATTTATCTTCATCGCCCCCCTATGTCGGCTAAATTTTGGTTTCTGGCTTCGGGCCTGTCCTTCAGGGACACCATATAACGTGGTACGTATTGTTTGATTTTCAGAACCTACGTCAAGAAACAAGGAAGCATTAAGAGTAGAGAAAGTTAGTTATAATATAAAAGAAAACACGCCAGATCATCATACCAGTGAGTTTGATATTACTCAGCCAGATCAAGGTCATACCCCACAGTTAGTTGTTAGACGTGGACAACCGTTTGATATCACCGTAACATTTAACAGACCTTATGATAAAAGTACAGATGATCTTCGTCTAGTCTTTCAAGCAGGTAAGTCAATTAACTGCATTTTGATTCAGCTAAATTAATATATGTATCCCAAGTACCCAGAAACGCGATGGAAAACGGGAGATTAAACATACATTATTCAAGAGCTAAATCTGCCTATTAAGGCCCAAAATGTTATCTAAATTATTAATATGACATTAGTTAACTTATCCAGACCATAACCAACTCGCGATTTCAACGTTAGCCTGTTAGATTTAATGGATTAGGAATTGCTACTCAATTTTCATTCATGATTTAATCATGAAATGGATAATCGAGACTATGTTTTTATCGCCCGACTTTAGTAATGATGGTCGAGGCTAAAAGGCCGAAAATTCAATCGCCTATTTATTGTCGAGTGAAACTAAAATTTTAAGCAAATCACCTTTACCTTGAAACTACAATATATCGTGACCACTAAAAATAAACGGAATAGAAAAATTGTTAAATTCCTTACATTCAACATCTTCTGACGATATAAACATAATATCGTCAAACCCGAAATAAACCAAAAACGATTATTGTTCAATGTGTCCCAATTTGATCAAGATAATTGATTGTTTGTTGCCGTTTTGACCAAACTATAGAGGGCTATTTTGGATAAAAGGTATGGTGGTGTCCAAATTTTGAGCCGTTTTGGTTTAACGCCGTTGTGCAACCTACAAAATTACCCTGATGGTGCCCCAACCACCGCTTCATTAATCCAAAATGGGATCTTAAGATAGATACTGTTAGGTTATATATAGCAGCGTAGTAAACGTATCCAGTTCAAATAAGAGGGTTTGCTACTAACTTGTTTTATATTACTTCGTTTTCAATTGGAATGACAACTTAAATAGCTTAAATAACAGACCACAAGCTAATCAGGCTCAGTTTTCTATGAAATTTGGTTTTCAGGAAAAGATCCGTTGCCAAGTAAACAGACACATGTTGAATTTGTTCTATCTGATGTTGATTTACCTACACAATGGGGGGCTAAAGTAGCCGAACAAGACAGGAATACCCTCCGTATCTCCATTTTTACTCCACCAAATTGTTACGTAGCTAAATGGGCATTTAAGATAGATGTTGTAAAGAAAGCTGACCAAAATACAGCTATTTATCGATATTCACATAGAGAACCCGTTTATATTCTATTTAACCCTTGGTGTAAAGGTACGTATTGAGAATATATTTGTATTCTATTTAACCCTTGGTGTAAAGGTACGTATTGAGAATATATTTGTATTCTATTTAACCCTTGGTGTAAAGGAACGTATTGAGAATATATTTGTATTCTATTTAACCCTTGGTGTAAAGGTACGTATTGAGAATATATTTGTATTCTATTTAAACCTTGGTGTAAAGGTACGTATTTAGAATATATTTGTATTCTATTTAACTCTTGGTGTAAAGTTACGTATTGAGAATAAATTTGTATTCTATTTAACAATTGGTGTAAAGGTGCGTATAGAGACCCTATCTATATTCTGTTTAACCCTTGGTGTAAAGGTACGTGTAGACAGTCTGTGTATATAGTGTTTAACCCTTGGTATAATGACTACGTATAGAGATCATATTTATATGGTGCTGTGAAGGTAACCCTATTATTAAACTCCTACCGTATTTTTTGCTACATATCAATAAGCTAGAGTGGTCAGGAATAAGGTCGTAATGGGGTGGTAAATGACTAACTTAATTTACAATCAAGCTTTGTGGAAGCAAACAATCGTGACGTCTACCGTAACACAAACCGGAAGGTAACATTGATGACCAGTGGCGGAACGGTTAGAGGGTAGGATTCCAGTCTACCAAACGTTGGTGAATCAGCAAATCCCATGAAGCCTGTTGTTATTGTCAGTTCCTGATCTGTACCATGTTTAATTTAATGGTACTTCATTAGGGAACTTTATTCAATTGTTTTCGCTTCTTTGTATACATCTTGTCATGATGATAATAACTCAGGGGGTGGTCATATTCATTTTGGAAAGGGTTATCTGAAGGCCATCTGTATTTGCACGTAGAAAAATTACTTATAGTGGGAATCAATTTAGATTCACTCTATACTTTGGCATAGCCTAACTTCACGTTCGAACAGTCTCCCAGAGTGAACTGCGATCATAGAACCCCGTGAATGATCTGTGTGGTCAGTTGACATTACATTGATCATGAGCTACTTATTATCTTCTGTTGAATATCTTTTGGTACCAAATACAGATTCATGCTGACTAATATAACCTATTATTTTACAGATGATCAGGTCTATCATGAGGATAGTGAGGCTCTAAACGAATATGTGTTAAATGAAACGGGAAGAATCTACGCTGGTACCCATAACAACATAGCTCCCAAACCATGGAACTTTGGACAGGTAATCTGATTGTTAACCCATTTTTTTTTTTGCTTTTCAATAAAAATGTAAAAAAAAGGTAGGTGGATAGGTTTGTGTGGATGATTTTGCATTTCCAGAAAGCATTCTAGTCAAATATCTATGGATACAGAAAGTGTAATTACACCCCTCCTCTTTCATGACATCCACTAATCCCCCAACTTGTTCCTTCACAACATCCACTATATAATCACCAACTTTGTCCGGAACGAGTAAATGCACCCTTCCTCTTTCACGACATCCACTAATATCAAACAAAGCGAGTATTTGATTAAGGATTAAGAATCTTTATTACTGATTTATATTTTCAGTTTGAAGAACATGTTTTGGAATGTTGTATATTATTACTAGATATAGCTGGATTAAATTGGACCGTTCGTGGCAATGCAGTTAGCATTATAAGAAAATTATCTGCTTTGGTAAGCGATAGTGGTTTTTTTATTTTTTTGAATGGAGCATTTTTAAAAAAAAATAAAGAATGATGCAAAGTACAAGATGCAATTCGGGTGATTTTTCAAAATGTGGTTAGGGCCAACCCCAAAATTTACATCAACCAGGTATACTGCCGACGTAGTCTACTTAGGAAATAAGGCTATTCCAGTTGTGCCCCCTACCCCCGACTCCCAAGGCCAACCGAAGACGAAATTGTGTTTTAAACACAAATGAGCAAAACCAAAGATGTTGAAGAATGTTTAAGATTACAATGCATGTAAGAAAAGCTTATGAACTTGTCAAATGGATACACCTTGGCCGGATGGCCCTAGATCTTGGGGCCCTGGGCCCTAAATGCAATGAATGAAATGGGGTTTAACGTCCTACTGTTATGCACTTAACCTGAGCTAATTGAAGACGGGCATACAGTGTGCCGGCCATACAGTGTGCTATGAGGGAAGTTTTGCCTGGGCAGCGGCACTACGGCCTACTCTTATATCGAATTTCAACTGCCAAGGGACCTTTAACGTGCACTCCAATGTGTACACGGGACCTCGGTTTTCGTCCCATCCGAACGACTAGACAGCTGTCCTTGTCAGGCCCTCCTTCTGTATCACTGACAAGGGGAAATCACGTCGGAAAATTGAGATGAACTTCCTCGGTCAATGCAGGGATCGAACACTCGACCTCCAGGCTAGTGGCCCTAAATGCATGCCAATATATAAATATCACAAGCTGGCATCAAATACAAACTATGTATCCCGAATGTTTCCATAAGTGCTGACGCCTTACGAAAAGGTGACGCACGCAGATTATCATTCAGTTATGATAAGCTCCGCCAGGATTTTGGTCCATAGGCTTGGGGCAACGCTAATATAACCGGCAACTTGGGCGCCCTTTTTTCTGAATAATTATTAACTATTACAGGTAAATGCTCCTGATGATGGAGGGGTGATAGTTGGTAATTGGTCTGGAGATTATAAAGGAGGTAAAGCACCTTTATCCTGGACTGGTAGTGCTCCTATACTGGAAGAATTTTACAGAACTAGGATGCCAGTTAGATTTGGACAATGTTGGGTCTTTTCTGGTGTCTTAACAACACGTAAGTAATTTAAAAATATGATCTTTAAAAAATGCACGACTCAACATATATAACTAAAACCATTTTAAAAAAACTTTAATATTCAAGAAATGTATAATGGCTTAACCGTAAACTAAGTGACCTTTGGGTTGTCGCCTTTTTAACAGTTTTAGCTTTTGAAATCCAAAGCCAGTGAAATCCACGTCAAGTGTATTGTCGGAAGATCTACAAACCACACCATCGTGTAGTTAAATGAAAGCGCACGTTAATACAATCAAGGGTGCACCTCGACTGTTCGTCCTATCCGAAAGACGAGGCACGCTTTCTTTGTCAGTATAGTAGAAGCCGACTCGACAAATGGAAACCGGGATTGTAAAATCAATTCTCAATGTGCTTCTCGAACGACACCGGGATAGGAACCCGGGGTAGTCTAGTCGAAAAGCAAATTACCCTACCGCGACCCCCTGTTAAAAAGATTACAAGTGTAAATATATATACTAGGAATAAAGTTACTTCTCCATCGCTGCTCTCCATCGCTGTCAGTCGAAGTTTTGTGAGGTATGGTTTCTCACCCCATCTTCATTAGGCCATTGGGTGCAGAACAGTAGGACGTTAACCCAATTTCCTTTATATTTTACTAATTCCAATTGTTCAGCTAAACCTCAAACAAATCTAGAAAACTTGGGGATTCGATTGACCTTTACGTCATACTGTGGTATATAGACTTATTATAATAAACAGAAAACTATTTATACCCCACTTTAACTTGTTTTTTTTACATTAAATCTAGTTTTTTAGTTACATCTGGTATTTTGAAATACATCTAGCATGTAGCTTTCGACGGAAACATCTTTTAAAATTAGACAGCAAATAATTTAAGATTTTAGAACATTTCCTACTTAATTACCAATGGTTAATTATCTACAGCAGTGTTCAATGTTTGGCCATAATATATGTCTGTTTTGGAAGTAGTCGATGTTCAGATCGTTCAGTATAATTATTTGTTCAACCAACGTTCGTGATATGAAGCTTTCCTTGGTTGAGAGATGTCGATATGTATATTTCCTTTACAGTTTGTCGAGCTCTGGGTATTCCCGCAAGATCTGTCACCAACTTTTCTTCTGCTCACGATACAGATGGCAGTGTTTCTATAGACATCCATTTTGACTCTGATGGGTTTATGGACGAAAGACGAAATGTTGATTCTATTTGGTAAATATATATTTTCACAATACATGCATGCCAGTGTGTTAATCTATCATATTTTCTTGTGAAGCTAAACTGAGATCGTCATTGAATAATACATTGTAATGTTTTTAATCTTTAAAATTATTATTGTCGTTGATCGTCTAATGGTTTAGAGCTAATTCCAAAGGAACGGCACTGAATACTAAAATGATCTCTTAATGCGTATCGTCTATTAAAGTTGGCACGTTACAATTATTTAAGGAATTTCCACGTTTGGAATGAGGTATGGATGGCAAGACCTGATTTACCAGCAGGATATGGAGGATGGCAAGCTGCAGATGCCACGCCACAAGAAACAAGTGATGGTAGGTAGAAGATAACTTCTATAATCCATAATTTTACTACAATTACTCGACGAATATTTGTCGATTTCGGAATGGGTTTAATTCAGATCGGTATTTTAGCTTGAGCTTCTGGGAGTAGAGGAATGGTAATAATTGTTGGGAAACCACTGCTTGGGTATCATCATAGTTCTAATATTATTTGGGGTTTGATGGCGAAATCGCTAGTACGTGCGCGCTGTGTCATAAGGTATATTAATGAGTCAACTGGCATGGTTTCGATTCCCCGGTTGTACTTGACAAGGAGTGGGCTCGCCTGTCCAACCTCATAGGTTTTCTCCTGGTGCTCCTGTTTCCACCCACTGTTTAACAACCCCTACGTGGAGGCGAATGTTTGGAATAAAATTGAACCACATGTTAGTCCCGAAATGACCTAGTTTGTATCGAGTGGGTGTTAATCCACATTTGTCGCAGAAGCTATACAATCTGAATCCGGATTATTGTCCATGTTATGTGTGGGCGTTAAACCAGATCCCTCTCTCGCTCTAATATTACCTAATCTTTTCAGGAGTTTATTGTTGCGGTCCAGCTTCCATGACTGCCATTAAAGGTGGTGAATTGAGTCTTCCATACGATGGACCATTTGTATTTGCCGAGGTAAACGCTGATAAGATCTATTGGGTGACCAAGCCTGATGGATCCATGGCAACCTATCATGTAGAAAAGAAAAGGTGAGTGGTATAGAAACTTACAGATCATTATCCATAGAAAGACCAATGGGTAAGTATTATTATTATTATTACTTATACAGGCCGCAGGTTTGCTCCCGGTGTTGGCCGAGAGAGTTAATCGGGATTTCTCCTTGTCAGTGGTGAAGGACGGGGGCCTGACAGGGACAGCTGTCTAATCATTCGGATGGGACGGAAAACCGAGGTTTTGTGTACACAATGGCATGCACGTAAAAGAGCCGTTGGCAGTTGCAATTCGATGAGTAGGCCTTAGCGCCACTGTTACGGCAAATTCTCTCATAGTACACTGCATGGTGTATGCCTGTATTGCTCAGTCGGAACTGGACAGTAGGACGTTTAACCCCATTTCATTTTATTGCATATTACTTATTCAGTGTTGGTTAAAAACCTATACCAAGTATTGTTTTTATTTATTCAGTGTCGGTTTAAATATTAGTACGAAACTACCATTACGTGACGAGAGAGAAGATATTACAATAGAATATAAATATCCTGAAGGTAAAAATGTTCACCTATTAAACATTCTCTTGATATTCCCGGATGTAAAACCCCAGTAATGCCACAGTACCATTAGTAAGGATATAACTTTGTCAAAAAAGATATTTGATTGAAAGAACAGGCTAAAAGAACAAATTTAGATTGTTATATGTTTTGGCATCATTCGAATAACACTGTTCAAAGGCGTTGGCAAGAGGCGATAATCAACTGATTGGAGATTGTGAAATTGATTTTATTTTTCAGGAACCCAAGCAGAAAGAACAGCTGTGCTGAGAGCTAATCAAACCGGTTCCAGTAGGCATGATATCTATGAAATAGGTGCTTCGGTAATTAAGTGTTTCTATAAATTTATATAAATTAGAATGTTAATAGTAAAAGTTCAGATATGGGGATAAAAATGCCACGATCTGTGGCTCGGTGAGTACGGGATTTAACGTCCACTCGACGCAAACTGGGTCATGTCGGGACTAACATTAGGTTCAATTTTATTTCAATAATTTACTTTGGCAGTGGGAGGAACCCGCAGGACCTGGAAAAAAGGTGACCTCACTCCTTGTCACGTATAAGCGGTGAATCAAAAGTACGCCACTCGACTCAATGGCATACCTTGTGGTTTCACGCGCATGCGTAAAACGACTAGACCACCCAACCTTGCCAGTTGGAAGTCGATGAGATGAAGGGAAATTGGGTTTAACGTCCAGCTGTTCTGTTCGGACTGGGCTAATGACGACAGGCACAAAGTGTTCGATGAGGAACATTTTGCCTAGACAGCGGCGTTACGGCCTACTCTTATATCGCTTTCCAACTGCCAAGGGACGTGTAATGAGCATGTTCAGTCATAGTTTCCATTTACCACAATAGATTCAAGGCTAAACGATTATCTGCGATATAACCTCGGTGTAAGCGGACGTTCAAAAAAATAATTTCACACCCACACTCACTCACATGTATTTATACAGGATATAGAGTTTGAGCTAGTAGAACAAGATGACGTGTTTGTTGGTGAAAGCTTTGATGTTATACTGAAGATCACCAATAAAGGCACCGAAGAACGTTATATTCATGGACGACTTGGAGCTAGAACTATGTATTATACTGGAGTTTCTGCCCACAAAGTTCGAACAGATACATTTCAGATGTTTGTACAAGGAGGCCGAGGTTAGTACATTAAAAATGAAATACAATAATAATGTAGAAATTGGTTCCATAAAATTGTCCTATTGTTCTGCTCCGACTTTGCTAATGAAGACGGACGCCGCAAAGAACCCTTGGAAATTGGAAGTACACTGATTGTTTTTCTTCTTGGGGCGATGCTCTACATAAAGCACTGAGCAGGTTCATCGGGATTATTCGGCGTAGTGTCTCCTTGTCATAGATGTAGGATATAATGCCTAACAAAGACACCGGTCCAGTCGTTCAGATAGGACGAATCCCAAAGTCCTGTATACACATTGGCGTGTACGTAAAGATCCCTTGGCGGTTGAAATTCGATATGAAAGTAGACCGTGGACTCACTCATAGTACACTGTATCATGGCGTATGCCAGTCGTCATCTGAACAAAACAGTGGGACGTTAAACCACATTTCATGTCCTGTCATAAAGCATGCAGTAACATATGGTTTCGTCAAATTCGAGTACAATTCTTAGATATTGCGATTGAATTGAAGGACTTCCGATTTTTTATTTGATGGCACAATTTTAAAATGACAGCGTACATTTTTTCTAGTTCATAGAACACGCCAGCACTTATTATTTAAATAGGAATGGCCGTAGTCTAGTTGTAGAATACCGGAATCTCGACTAGATCCTGGCATAAGGCGATAAGAACTTTCGAACTTTTTTACTGGTCCACCCCAGTCCGGAGTGGCGTCTGTATTGCTGGAAACCGAAGTGTTTCTTTATCGTTCGAATGGGACGAACTACCTTGGTTCATTCCTGTATACTTTATTGTGCGCGTCAAAAAAATGAAATGAAATGGGGTTTAACGAAGATGGGCGCTTCAAACCCTTGGAAGTTGGAATTACAGAAGGCCGCTGTCCCTAGCATTGTACACATTACCATATATATCAAATACCAGTCTCACAACGACGGACATGGCAATATATATAGGAACTGTACTTTTACTGTAAATCATGTTTGTATTTTCAGCAACGGAGCAAAGGATGAGAGTTAATTACAAGGATTATTCGTCCAAGTTAAAAGATATGTGTATGTTAAAATTGACGGCAATGGCTAAAGTACAAGATACAGAACAAATATTTACAACCCAGGGCGATTTCAGATTGTGTAAACCAGCTTTAACATTAAAGGTATGTTTATACCCTATGCCCATGGTTATTAATATAGGTTTTATCAATCTAATTAATAAACAGATCTATATTTCGTTTCGTTTTTTTATACTTTTGATGGCCTACACTACATGGAGATCTTACCTATTGTAGTTGGAGGTCGCGTAAACAGGGACTAATCTAGAGGTGTGACTCAGCTACAAAAAAAATAATGAATGCCTTGCATCAATGAAATTAAAGCACAGTGTGATCCTACATCATTACAAAGATGATTTCTCTCCTTTGTATGTATGCCTATGTAATTTAGAGATGGTGATGACAGATTTCCTTAAAAGCAAACTATGTAACCCCCTTTTGCAAAAATTCCTGGATCCGCCCCCGTTAAGTTGGGGGTCGTACGAGCGGCCTTTGACTCTATGGCATCCGACATTGATTAATCAATCATTATTTACTTGTCTAGTGGTTTACGCATAGTTCCTTACATCACTACGAGCGGCTATATAACAACTCTTTTGAAATATAAAAGACGAGACGAAATAGAACCCGTGGTTTAATCAGATTCAGATTTTCTCTAGACTCGAGATATTAATTCTACTAATAACTATTTGCACAATTGCCCGTATTTGAGACATTTTGCCTCCCTGGACAATTCCTAAGCATAATGTGTATAAATAACGTCTGGCGAATTCATTGCAAATAAACTTCTGTTCGGAATTGAAATGCAATTTATTGTATGTATTCTAGATTCCCGATGAACTCAAGCTGAAGAAATCATATGACGTAGAAGTATCGTTTACTAACCCTTTGGCTGACACTTTAAATAATTGTTATTTGGAAGTTGAAGGACCACATCTACTGAAGAGACACAAATATCCACAAAGGTACGTTTTCTCAAGAGACGCAACGCTTTTCCTTCAACCAGTTTCAATCACTAAATCATGATGCTATTGATTGTTCCAAAATTATTTTTGCATCTAGGGGTTGGGGGATGACCGCACAGTTACCGCGTGTGCGTTGTATCATAATTCATAAGGTCTGGCATTAAGTCAACTGGCGTGGTTTTGATTCCGAGGTTGTACGTGACAAAGAGTATAGTGGTCTGTCCAACCTGGTAGGGTCCTCCGGTTTCCTTCAACTGCTCCAGGCCGCTACGCGCAAGTGAATTATTGAAATAAATTGAACAATATGTTTACCCCTCTCTCTCCCTCTCTCTCACCCCCATCGCTCTATCTTTATATCTTAATACTGATGTTTTAATCACTTCATTATTGAGTATGGGGAATTTACCAGGGTGATTAAATTTAAGAATGGTCTACATAGAAAGCTGCTTTAACTTGTGATGATCATCTGAGGACTGATTTTTACCCGCAACATTGATTTATAATCTGAACTGTCAATTGATGGAACATTTCCTTTGTAGTGGTCTTGTAATAATATTCATAATTTGCACTTTGCAATAATATAATGCATGTATATTGTTTTAAATTCTAGGCCCGTAAAACCAAAGCAGACCTTTGTTACCAGGTTTCAGATGACTGCCAGAACCCTTGGTGAGAGGGAACTCGTTGTGATATTTAACTCAGACCAGTTACTAGATATAAATGCTACTCAAATTGTAAAAGTTGTCAATTAAATTATATCATCTATCTACAGATACTTCTTAAGCGTCACATAAGTGGTATAGATTAAAACATTTAACAGAATCCAGTTCAGATACACAATACCGTTATTCTTAACCAGGTTACTAACTCAATTACTCAAATAATACGAATATACCCAAACCTTAATGCGATACATGGGATAAGGAATTACTTTTCCTAGTATACATAATTATGTTGGATATCATTCTTTTAAAGTCATATAATATTTAAAATTTTACCGCAGTTATTAAAAGCATAATATTCGCAATTGTTTTAAATCTACAAAAAAATATATCTCGCATGTTACTGTTGTGTACTTAAATCTCCTTGTGGCAGTAGCGGACTTAATCTTAAAACTGTCCTGGGCAACCTTCATCTAATTTAAACTAAAATTGTGTTTCGGTAGTATTCTTACCTAGCCCAGTAGCTTATTATTTTTTTACGTAGAGGCCCAGGTCCACCGGCCATTGCTCACATGCACTGACATCTAATACTCCCCTGAGCGTGAGCGTAGCATTGCTCCAATATATAAGATGTGTGCCAATTGTGTCAACATTTCATATGAAGATAGTGTAATATTACGGCTAGTATATATTATTGTTGTGTTAAACACATGATGTAGTTTTAACATCACACGCGCAAATTCATCATTTTATATTATATTTATATCTTAATCTGTGTCTTTTTATACTGATAATAAATTGTTTCTTGTTGTTTATGTGCCGTTTCTTAATCTGAACGGCTGAATCAGGAACCTTGCTGACAAAGAGTAAAATGTCAATGATATTCTATTGGGGTGGTTTTATTTGACACGGCAGGTTTGATAACACATAATATTATCCCATCAATATTCCGTTATTCTATCTATTGCACTATCACTTGGTCTGGTTCATCGGGATGCAGGACGGAGGGCTTGACAAGAACCGTTGTCTAGTTGCTGGTATGGGACGAAAAACCGAGGTCCCGTGTACACATTGGCTTACACGTAAAATATCCCTTGACAGTTGGATTAAAATATAGGAGTAGGTCGCAGCGCCGTTATCCGGGCACAATTTTGCTCATAGCACACTGTATGACGTATGCCCGTCTTCATAAGCCAAGTATAGAAGCAGAACAATAGGACATTAAACCCCATTTCATTTCTGATGCGGATATTGAAGAATTTTTATTGGTGTTATATAGGATATTAAATTTTTAGTTCATAAAATAGTATCCTAGGCCGAGCCCCGTCCAAATTAACACATATATTTTGTAGATGCAACATCTCGAGAAAAGCCTAGACCATTTGTTAATATGACATTGTAGTATTCTCCAGCTTCAAAAATCTGTCTACACTTTAAAGTCAGTCTGTTGATGATGCACAGAGGGCGTGACAATCTTACCAATTAATCAGGAACGACGTAAATTGATCACTGTAGTAATCAGAACGTCCTGCAAGATACGGATATCAATTTCATACAGATCGAATGGTAACTTTAGTCTTTAGTAGAGCTCACAAGGCGTTCAACAAAATAAAACAAGGGCCATAGCTTTCGAGGTTATTAAAGGAAATTGTTAAAATTCGTTTTACTTATCTAAATAATAAATATAAATTTAATACAAATCGTATGTTTTAACTCTTGTTAGGGAGTTCACATGAGGTTGTACAAAGTGAAACAAGGGTCATAACTCTTGAAGTAATTATTGGATATTACTGAAATTCAATAGGCTGGGATCTCCAGGTTAATAAGCATTGAGTTCCTCATCTGACCTTTTGAATAAATGAAAAATAACCATGAAGAGATTATCACAAAGTTTTAATAATCGTTAAATATTGATTACAAAAACAAAAATACAAATATATTAATATTAATATTATGATGAATGCTGGCACAAAAAATTCACGTTCCAAACACATCACATAAGTTTATTAGGTGACATAAGACTTGTTAATGAAAAACACTAAGTCAAATTTAATCTTATTAACTCCAGTATCTAGGATTATTCATTTTCGTGTGAAACCAATGATCTTTCTTCTGGAGTAGTAAGGTGGTTAGCAGTGATTCCAGCTGTTTGTTGGATTACCCCCCTTTAATTGGGATTGATGAAATGATTGATGAACATTATCTATAAATGAATGATGATATCACAGGAAAATATAAATTTATTTGTTTTTTCTTTAATAAAAAAAATATGACAAAGCCATTAAGAAGGAGTTATCTTCCTTAAGAAGGAGTTATCTCCCTTATTTAAATATATGTATCATGTATGTTTATTGGTAGGGTGATGCTTATTTATTTAACTATGAATAAATATATATATTATGAAAATAGAATAAAGGAAATTTCTATTAACTATTCATCTAAACTTTATAAATCTAACATATAAATACTCTCTCATATTTTATTTCCTTTTAGTCTTTAATTTCTATTTACAAACAAATTTTAAATTCAAATTCAAGGGAGTTCATTCCATTTTGTCAATGTACATGTAGATAATTCTAATAGAAAATCCCACAAAAGAAAATGGTCAACCTAATTGAAATAGTATGTACATTTATTATTCATAAAAGGATAACTATAATTACAGAAAAATTAGCACCATTTGAATCTTGAATATTGAATAAAACATGCATTGCATAATAACACCATTTTTAGAATTTAAATCAATAAAATTTATATAATTTACAATTAAAAATAAATATTATTGGTATATAACTGAAATTAAATGCATTTAAATTATAATTACATACAAAATATTATACTGTTGGAATTTGTAGAAAATATTTCCTGGGCTTAATTTCTGAAATGTTTTTGTGTCTTTTTTCACAAAACTCTTAAAAATAGAGAGCTTTCATTAGTCAGACCTAAAATTTGCTCTAGGATTTTATTTTATTTCCAAATATACGGAACTGTTCGATTTTGATAAATATATTTTTATGAAATGGCTGCTTTTTTAAAGTAGGTTGGATTAAGTTTTCATTTAGGCCCTTGGCATTTACTTTATATGATATACTCTACCATTTTTTTTTTTTTAACAACACAAAAAAGATTTTTTATGAAACAAATATTTTAATAAATGTTAATACGACATCAAATTTCAATAGTAGTCTAATTCAATGACGGTAATAGTTTGCCCCTTTATTAGAGTTGGTAAAAATGTCAACTGCTCACACTTATATCTTTTTTAATCTTTTTATTGATATTTTTCTATAATATTTATGCTACAACCATAAGATTTGACAAATGGAACGCTACTAAGAGTTTACCAACATGCACAAAATTTACAGATCAAAGATTGTATAAAATATAATTATTTTTATAAATCTCTTTAAACTTTACTATTTTTTGTGCTTTTCAAAGATAAATTTATAATAGAGGTAGCAACATTCAAATTTCCACACAATAATTAAGCTTAATACAATTGTATCAAAATACAAATTGCTACATTCCATTTTCTTAATTCCTCGAAAAAATTATTTTTTAAATATCTTATAAAAAATAATATAATTCAGCTGCCAACACTTAATTATAGAAAAAAGAAAACAATTTTTTTTTATATTTTGCATATATATTTTTTTTACAATTTTAATCACAAAACTGTATTAATTAACCCGCTACTGTTAATTAATACAATTTTCTGAAAGTAATAAATTAAATACATATTTTTATGGTGTTTCAATTTTTTTTTCTAAATTTCTTCTAGCTCATCATATTATCTCTTGTGTAAGATTTTTTCACAGAATTGTACTAATTAAACCGCTACTTCTAAATAATACAATTCTCTGAAAGTATAAGATTTAATTTTCTTTATTTCAAATATATATTTTTGAGCTGTTTCAATTTTTTTCTTGGAAGACTTTTCACAGAAATGTGTCAATTAAACCGTTACTTTTTTGATTGCAACTTTCTATGAAAATAATAAGCTTGTATTTTTTTTATTTTTTTTTTGTTGTACAGACAATACTCAAGCATTGATACATTACTAATATTTTTGTCACAAAAATGTTTTAATAAAACCGCTACTTTTTATTAAACCAATTTTGTGATAATCTTTTTCTGTAAGATGGAATTAAACTTCAATAAGTCAATTCTATTAACTGAGACATGTCTGTACAACAAACACTCATTTCCAGTAAATTTTTACTCTTTTTTTTTTACCCACAAAACTGTTTTTATTAAACCGCTACTTTTAATAAAGACAGTTTTCTGAATCATTCAAATTTTTTAGTTATCTTTTTTCAAAAGCTGGCTTGCCTTTATTATTCAGTTTTCTTTTTAAAAAAAATTGTTTCTGGATAGATGGATATGTTTTATTATAAGGAATCACTTGAAAAAATAATACATGTAACGTGCTTAACTTTAGTAAATAAAAATTTGCTTAATTTTAGTAGGCCTACATACAATACAATTACATTCATATGTCACGTGGCAGCATATCTTTGAACCATTTTTAATCGAAATGTATTTACATTTAAAAACTATTGCATCGACAGCTTTACAATTTAATAAGATTTAGTCCCGATGTGTCATTTTATGATAGAAATCCCTTATACAATGTTTATATAGATATTAAGAAGCTGACATAAAATGCCTAAAGGAACTCTCAAATTGATTAACATAAAATGACAAAACCTAACAATATTTCTTATTATATACATACAAATGTAATATATATATTAATTATTTTATATTTCTTTATATACATTCACAATACAGCTTTAAATTCATTCAAATTTAGTTTTTATAATTTTTTTTTAAAAATACAGATTTCAACCCTATTTCAACCTTTATCATACTTTTTCAATTTAATAATTATTTTTAATAAATTATATTTCAATCCTATTTTTTTTTTATGAAGTTTAGGAATCATTTTCAATCCCCTTTTAGTAGCAGTATATACCATACAATGTAAAGCCATTTTTAAATCTTCACCAAACCCTGTCAGTCAAAACTTGGTTCCCATTTGGGTTATTTAATGACGACACAGAAGTGAAAATGTCATGGTAACAATTTTACCTGTCAATCCATTCACATGTCGGAAAAACTAGTTTTTATTCCTTAAAACAATGGAACAAATAAAAAGAACAATAATTCATTTTCAAATCTACATGTCTAACCGAAAGAGGTGTAAGAGTGTTAAACAGGTAAAATTTTGAAATGAGGGCCTTGCAATGTTCCAGGTAACATTTTCTACAAATTCCACCATTATATTAATGATATTAATCAATCATGAAATTAACCGTATATTTGGCAGTAAATGTCTGGAAGTGTCATTTTTATACATAACTAAAATAATGATCTTATTTAACTAAAATAATGATCTTAATTAACTAAAATAATGATCTTATTTAACTAAAATAATGATCTTATTTAACTAAAATAGATGTTGATTGATGAACGACATGAATGATTTAATGAAGATCAGATATAATAATTTGTGTTTTTTCTCATTACATGATTATTTTGTGTGATTTTCTAAGAATTAATTTACACAATGTGGTAGGTATATAAAGTGATATATAAATATGATAATAAATAAAATCATGCTATGATGTTTTTAATGAGATTGTGAATGAGGGGGTTTTGAGTGGTTTCCACGACTATATATACTTCCCGTTGATCTGTAACTAGGCTGTACTGGAGTTGAATATGACTTTTTTGACTGAAATAAAATACATTCAATTCCAGTAAAGAAATTTCCATCATTCAGTGAACATTTTAAGACTGTGAGAAGAGTTACTTATCCCCTTGAACCAAAATGGCTGGTATATAATTGGGCCTGTGCTTTAGATCATAACGTCCGTCATCGATTCAAGTGGCAAGGTTTCGATCCCACACTTGTACATGACAAGGAGTAGGATCGCTTGTCTAACTATGTGGGTTTTCTTTGGGTCAAACCACCCACAGCTTAAGATCCATACACGCAATTATTGAAATAAAATTGAACCATGTTTTAGTTCCATTCAGAGAGAAAGAGAGAAAAATGGGGTTTAACATCCACTCGACACAGACTAGGTTATTTAAGGACTAACATATGGTTTAATTTTATTTCAATAATTTGCTTGTGTGTAGGGGTCTTTAGCAGCGAGAGGAAACTGGAGAACCCGGAGAAAACACACGAGGTCGACAGGCGACCCTAATCCTTGTCACATAGTTCAATTCAGACATTTAGGAACCCTTTGTATGGGCTGATAAACATTCAGGGAGAATGTGATCAATTGTTTTATTGAGCAAGTATGAAATGTCAGTTTTGAGAATGAACTGCATACGAGGCTTGTACCATTCTAAAAGAAGATAAACAATAGTTAACTAACCTTAGTGTTTTTGGAAGGTGAGGAAGGAAGTTCTTCTATAAATCTGGCTGGAACCAGACCTTTCTTACCATTTATCTGTAACAAGACAATCAATATACTGTTATTACAGATTTTGCACAAAAACTTATGATAAACTCTAATTGTTCATTGAATGAATGAATGAAATGAGGTTTAACATCCTACACTTCTGCACCTAACCTGGGCTAATTGAAGACGGGGAATTCCAACTGCCAAGGGATCTTTTACGTGCATGCCAAAGTGTACTAGTCAGCTGTCCTTGTCAGGCACTCAGTCTGCATCACTGACAAGGGGAAACCACAACGAAAAATCAAGATGAACTTTCTCAGCCAATGCAGGGATCGAATTATCCACTTAGCCACGTGATCCCCCTAATTATTCATTGTATGACTATAATAATATTCTATTGATATTTTCTGTTTCCTGGTAAGGTAATGAAATGGGTTTTAACGTGTCCTACTTTCTGCAATGACTGAGCTAATGATGACAGGCATACATCATACAATTTGCAAGGAGGATAATTTGCTTGAACAGCAGCACTACTCTTTATTTTTTCAAATTCCAATTGCCAAAGGTTTTTTATGTTTTTATATCTTCTAAACAACTAGACACCATGCTGTGCAACCCCTCCCCCCCCCCTCAAGTCCTACACCAGTGACAAGGGAAAACCACACTGGAAAATCCTGATGAATATTCTCGGCAAACACCGGCCAAGGTGGCTCCCCTCCATCTTCACACAAGACTGAAGGACTATTTTGAAATGTAAATTTACCTCAGCATGGTAAAAGCCATCTGGTCTTTGATTACCAAACACAGTAATTTCATCCCCCGTTTGGAATAATAACTCTTGACCAGTTAAATCTTGCCGCGAATGGTGCTGCGGATCATAATCATAAACGCCAATAAACTGAAAATAAATTCATAAAAATACAAATAATCACATATTAAGTAAAAATAACCCCCGAAAATTTTGAAATTTGACAACCGGGAGACGCATTTTTAGACCACTTCTGAGCCTGAATTCAGGTCTGATCATTACAATTAAATTAGGAGAATTTTCACTATTTTATGATAAATATTGTCTTAGTGCCCTCAGAGGGGCCCGCTTATACGGGTGAGAGGAGTTATCAAACAGGGGCCCGTGAGGATACCGTCCTCATAACCTCACCAACAGCACGCCCCTATGAGTGTGCTATGAGAGAAATAAATTTGCCCAGGCAGCAACTGAATTCCAACTTTTACGTGCATGCCATCCCATTCAAACGACTAGGCAGCTTGGAAAGTCAATAGAAACTAATGTTACTTCACATGGGCATATAAAACTTCTTTTAGGCTTAGAGTTAAAGGAATCAATCACGTAATAACCTAGGGAAAAACTGGTTAATTTTGTGTTGGTATCTTAGAAACTCTTATCCTGGCCCTGTTCAATTATCCAAGGCACCCCAAGCCTTTCTATATATAATTAGCCCAATATTTTGATTTGAATATATCAGATATTGTTATAGGTCTATTTTATCTATTTGACTTTATATGTAAAGCCATCTCCACAAAGGATCATTTGAAAAAAATATGTAACTCCAACTCACCAGTCTTCTTGGACCTTGACCTTTGCTGATCTTGGAAAATATGGAGGACAGATCTGCATCCGATTCGTGATCACTTTCACTGTCACTAGATCGGGTGACCACTCCATCATATGTGATGGAAACAGAGGTAGAAACCTGGCCATTGGCCGCCATTGTTTGTATTGAAAATTTATGTTGCCTAGCAACAACAATATTCTCTATCACAGCTTTAGCTAACAAAGGACTATGGGATTGATGTCGAATCTGTCCATTGCAAAATATCTGAAATGTACATTTAAAATTTAAAAGTGATTGTAGGGTTTTCTGAAATGTTACCAAAAAAATGGTGATGGTACTTTGACAGCAAATTTCATTATTGTCATCCCACTGATCCTACATCTTCTGGCAAATAAGCCTATAAATGATGACAAATGAACTAGTGTTATTACTGTTATAGATATTTTGAACTTCAAGCCAGACATCTATTAATAAAATCATTAAAAGCACAGATAGATTTGAGCTTGAAAAAAGAGACAGGCACCTGAGGGATTGTGCCTGACAAAGCCCCAATTCGTGCTTGACTGCAGTGCCTTATTTCTGACTATTCTTAAATGTATCTAATCTACATACCCTATAGCCTGTTACTAGGGAACCATTACTTTGGTTTAATTCATTTAATTTTGGTGGTAACCATGACAACATTAGACTGTTGCCACCAATAATTTTCTGGACTTTGAATTTGCTGGGCGGCTCTGGTGCACCTGTGATATAAAAGATCATTTTTAATGATGTGACATTGTCAACTGATTATATATCAAGCTAGAGCTGGGCGATATCCCTGAAAACAGATATCGCGATATTTAAAAAAAATATCGCGATATAATCACTATATCGCGATATTTTATAAAATGCCCATACTTTCAGTTTACCACTTTTTAAATGTCAAAAAAGATGCATAAAAAGTTGGAAATACCCCTGGATATATGCACTTGACATTTTGAACTTGAACTCAATAATATTATTTCCAGTCATTAAGTCAATATTATTTTTAGCATGCAGTAACGAATTTACAAACAAAATTTAATGAGCTGGTTCAAACACAGATCTATAGCCTTGAAAACTTGGTGTTTATTACAATTTGAATTTTCAAATTATTAAATATAATTTATTTAAATCAGGAGTCGGTAAAAACAAAACGAAAAGTTTGTCTTCTTTCGGCGTGCATTTTTTAAATTTAATTATATTATAGCTACCGGTGTTACGATTGAATGCTGTTCATTTTCCCTGGCAAACTCGTTTTTTCTCATTCAAGCAAATGCCTTCTTGAAAATGCATCATACAATACTATAATACTAAATTAAATTATAAAAGATAAGTACTTTGTCAAAAGGTGTCCATTGATTTAGTCAAATATTTTTTCCCGAAACACAACCGCCATTACTTGAAGGTTGAATGACAATCAGTCAACCGGAACTCTCAATATAAATGGCATTATTTATATTTCTTCTCTATTAAAATTTATTTATATTCAATCTGAAAATCAATGATTCCTTTGGAAAATGAAAGTATCGGTATAAACAATTTGGCAAGATGTGTAGAAATTAAACAGAAACAGGGATAATTCTAACGGGTGGAAAGGTGAGCGAGAAGTCACGTGATGTAAACAGAACTCTTTATCGGCATTTGCAAACCGCGTGGAATGAGAACTCGGGAGTTTATAACAGTATTTATTCATCATTAAGCAATAAAATATTAGTCCGGTAAAAATAATAAATGACCTAGAACAAATTGCAACAGAATTTTTCTCGATGGAATTTGGTAGAGGGGTACCTAAGGGTCTCCCAAACAAAAATCGCCCAAAATAAAAAGATAGGTTTTCGAGATATTAGCATAAATCCAATATGGCCGCCATTGGCACCTTAAAACTCCAATATCTCGGGAATGGTTGAGTTTGGAAGGTGTAAATGTATTACGGGTAGATCGGAAATTGGTACAGATGGCACAGAAAAACATAGCTAAAGGACGTTCCTGTGATGTCATAGCGTCATGCGGCCAATAATTAGCATAAATCCAATATGGCCGCCCTTGAAACTTAAAACTACGTTATTTCGGGAATTGATAAATTTGGAAGGTAAATGTATTACGAGTAGATAGAAAAAGGCTACCAACGAACTATAACAACAATACCAGGCGACTTTCTTGTGACTTCATAATTAGCACAAATCCATGCGTCGGACGGTCATATGGCCAACAATTTGCATAAATCCAATATGGCCGCCATTTACACCTTAAAACTCCAATATCTCGGGAATGGTTGAGTTTGGAAGGTGTAAATGTTGTACGGTTAGAGCGGAAAGTGGTACAGATGACACAGAAAAAAAACATAGCTTAAAGACGTTCCTGTGACGTCATACCGTCATGCAGCAAATAATTAGAATAATACCAATATGGCCGCCATTGGAACTTAAAACTCCGATATCTCTTGTAGGGTAAATGTATTACGTGTAGATATGAAAGTGCTACCAAAAAACTAGAAAAACGATGCCGGTGACGTCCTTGTGACGTCTTAAGTCATACGGGTGACAATTGGAATGAATCCAAAATAAAAAGGCAGGTTTTCGTGTAATTATTATAAATCCAATATGGCCGCCATTGGCACCTCAAAACTCCAATATCTCGGGATTGTGATTGCTTTTATAGGGTGTAAATGTATTAGGGGTAGATATAAAAGTGGTACCAAGTAATAAAAAAAGCATAATCTATGACGTCATAACGTCATAATCCAACAATTGGCATAAATCCAATATGGCTGCCATTGGAACCTTAAAACTGCAATAAAAAAAATACAGGTTAGTTCATTTCTAAAGCTTTACTATTAAACTGTTTGCAAGATTTCTATGTTCCTCGTTCTCAAAAAAGAATTAATGATACCTGCTGGGAATATCAGGATGAGTTATGCTAAATTTCACTCAACACCCTCTTGCATAACCCCCTAATTTCTGAACGTCATCGACTGACCTAGGCGTTCACTTCCTTCCAAAATATGGAATAAGCATCCCCATTCTCCCCAAACCAGGGGGAGAACATTACCCTTTTTGGTCTATCAAACACATGTCATAAACAGATAGAAGTTGATGGATATTTTGACAATGGTAAGGATATTACCAAAATATCACTGTTGTTTATAATGTAGATAAAAAATACCATCTATCTTCATTATGCCCCCGTCAGTGGCTCACTTACTGCGCTGCTGCGACTAGAAAATTTACAAGGTCACCGGGTGGCGCCTTTACTACGCTGCTACAGTGACGGAATATGGCCCCAGAGCCCGTCAAGCTCGCCATAATCGCGGTAAAGCGTGGTGGAAACGCCAGATATCGCACTGTTGTCTCGTTGGTCGCAAATGATCACCGAGTCACGGCGTTTGTATTGAGCATGTTTAAAACAAACGCCAAGGACCTGCGATCTGCCCTGGAAAGATGTGTAAAAATACATTTTATTTTCAAGTTTGTGATATTTTGGGACATTCGTTTGTTGTGTTCATGTTTGTGCATTTTCTGATCGCTGTACGGTCGCTGCAGCGCAATAAGGACGCCACCCGATCTGACGGTGACTAGGCGATCATTCACGACCATGGAAACAACGACACGGTATATGGCGTTACCACCACGATTTTACCGCGCTGTTGGCGATCTTGACGGGCTCTGCTTTCATTTTCTGTGGCCGTAGCTAGACCTGCCAAGTTTGTTAACTGATTCACCCGACACAAACGCAAAGATTGAAATTCGTAGTTAGGGGCAGATTGGGCCAACGAGCGAACGCCCGAAGGGACGGTCGGACAAAATAGTGAATTTTTTTATCCGATTCGTCTTAAAATAAAATTCTTCTGAACATTATATGGGGGGGGGGGTGTGTGTTCATGTTGTATGTGGCCGGTGGCTTTAAGGACTCGCCACGACATCACTTGAGTCTAGAATGGGCTGATATAATATACTTTCTGGGCTGGTGTGCTGGGTGCTGGCCGGAATTCGGAATCCTGCAATGGGCATTCCGAATATCATCCGAAAATTTTATCGGATTCACCAGACATTGTCGCCCGAAAATTTACTTATTATTAAGTCACCTGCACCCTGTCGGATGGTTCGTAACTCAAAAAGCACAATTCAATTTTAAGGCGTCAGGAAAGTTTGATGATAGCTGTTCTGCTGGCTGAATAAGTCTGCGAGAAGATTTCCTGAAACTGGTGTTAAACATTCCTTTTATTAACTCGTTATTTTCAGAGATGAACGTACAGAATTGGGATGTCAGAAATAGTCTCAAATTGAGGGGAATAGCCTCCTATTTCCAAAAATTTAAAAATGAAATGTGTTTCGTACGTTAATTATTAATATAACGATATGATAATTTCGCAGGGCGATGGTTGGAAGGTCGGCTTTTTGGCCTAAATTAATCGATTTATGAGAGATATTATTTGACAGATATGCCACCAAATCGCTTATTTGGGTTCATATTTTTAAATTTTCAAGGGGTGAGCCCCAGACCTTGCGTCCAGACTCCGCAGTCAGTAAAAGGAGCCACTACGACACTGGAGCCCGGGCCGGTTCATGGCCCCTTTCCGCCCCTGTTCGTACCAAACGATCAACAGGAACCTGAACCCATTGCATACTTGATACCACAGTCCCTGAAATCGTCAGAATTGTTAGCTCAAGATTTGTACTGCAGTCCATAATTGAAATCCAGGTCTATCAGAAACCAAGTAAAATATTCCTGTTAAAACCTTTACAAACTGATGGCATTTAGAAATATATGAATTGTTTGACAAGGTGACACAAGTAATACATTTTTACCCTGTAAACTCAACCATCCGCGAGAAACTAGGAGTTTATGGTTTCAATGTCGGCCATATTGGATTTATACTAATTATTGGACGCATGACGTCACGACGTCACTTGGCAATGTTGTTTTCTGATTCTTTAATAATTGGTAGCACTTTTCTATCTACCTTACCCGTAATACATTTATACCTTCCAAAGTCATCCATTGCAGAGATATTGGCGTTTTCAGGTGTCAATGGCGGCCATATTGGATTTATGCAAATTGTTGTGCTAATTATGAAGTCACAAGAAAGTCGCCTGGTATTGTTGTTATAGTTCGTTGGTAGCCTTTTTCTATCTACTCGTAATACATTTACCTTCCAAATTTATCCATTCCCGAGATAACGGAGTTTTAAGTTTCAATGGCGGCCATATTGGATTTATGCTAATTATTGGCCGCATGACGGTATTACGTCACAGGAACGTCCTTTAGCTATGTTTTTCTGTGCCATCTGTACCACTTTCCGATCTACCCGTAAGATATTTACACCCTCCAAACTCAACCATTCCCGAGATATTGGAGTTTTAAGGTGCCAATGGCGGCCATATTGGATTTATGCTAATATCTCGAAAACCTATCTTTTTATTTTGGGCGATTTTTGTTTGGGAGACCTTCAGGTACCCCTCTACCAAATTCCATCGAGAAAAATTCTGTTGCAATTTGTTCTAGGTATCCACTCCATTTGGCTTATCTTTACCCGACTATATCATAAATAACATAAAAAGGAACACATTTTGTTCAATATTTATGTTAAATATCATCCAGAAAAAATCAAAACCAGGATATATCGCGGTATGTTCGGTGTTTCGATATTTATCTGACGACGGTATTTTTGACGATTTTTTTTTCTGTGAGGGTTTTATATCAAAATACTGAAATATCGCCCAGCTCTATATCAAGCAATTCTAAATTACTACATAAAACATCAGGATTTATGGCTTTCCACTACCCAATCATAAATACTGTTAGAGAGAGAGAGAGAGAGAGAGAGAGAGAGAGAGAAATGGGGTTTAACATCCACTCAACACAACAAGGTCATTGCGGGACTAACATATGGTTTTAATTTTTTTTTCAATATTGCTTGTGCGTAGGGGTCTTTAGCCGTGGGAGGAAACCGGAGTGCCCGGAGTAAACCCACGAGGTTGAGAAGGCGCCCCTATCTCCATGCCACATATGCTCACACAAGGGCTCAAAACCACAGCCGCAAGCCAGGATGACTGGCCAGCTAGAGGACAAAGCACGACACTTTAGACCACTAGGCAATCCCAACCCCCCAAATACTGTAAGAAATAAAATGCTTATTCACGAATCTTAAACTAAAATATTTTAAGAATATTGAATGTTCATTGGCTGAACATTAAATTTTAAATCTTGCCATTGAAAAGGCTGCATTCTTGAACAAAGTCCCACTTTTTTATGATTTTAAAGATTTTTACTCCCAACTTGTTAGGGATGAGGGGGTTCGGTGGATGGGGATCTTCCTCATCATAAAATTCCCAAATCTTTATGAAGAGAGAAAGAGAAATGGGGTTTAACATCCACTTGACACAAACTAGTTCATTTTTGGACTAACATGTGTTTTAATTTTATTTCAATAATTCTCTTGCGCATAGAGGTCTTTAGCAGTGGTAGGAAACCTGAGGACCCGGAGAATACCCATGAGGTTGGACAGGCGACCCTACTCCTTGTCACGTACAATCGAAAATCTTTTTGAAAGTCATCATCAATATATAATATTGCTCACCAGCTTGTCTAGAAGTAGGTGGTTTTCTAGGAGGAATGTTGTAAAATGTCTGAGTTGTGGTAGTTGTTTGACCTTGACCTTGAGTCTGAGTAGTTTGATTATTTCCACTGACGGGTTGAAAATGGTTCGTAGACGTACCAGTGGCTGTAAAAATAAATTAAGTTAATCACAACAAAAATCATCCTCATCAAGCAAGAGAGATAGAGAAATTGGGGTTTAACGTCCACCTGGCACAAACTAGGTCATTTTGGGACTAACCTATGGTTTAATTTTATTTCAATAATTCAATTGCGCGTAGAGGTCTTTAGCAGTGGGAGGAATCCGGAGGACCCTGAGAAAACCAACGAGGTTGGGCAGACGACCCTACTCCTTGTAAGGTACAACCAGGGATTTGAACCACACCACTTAATGACTCAATGATACAGCACGCACATGCTAATCATTCGGCCATCCCCCCCCCTCATCAAGCAATATAAATGAAATAAAATAAAATGGGGCTTAACATACTTCTGTTCTGCTCCTACTGGGCTAATGAAGTCAGCCATATGCTATGCAGTGTGCTATGAAAAAAAAATTCTGGACAGCGGCACTATGACCAATTCTTATTGAAAATTCCATCAATTTATATTCTGCTCCATATATAACAAGCAACTGCCATCCTTGATATTTTCCCCAAAAAACAAACCACAATTTGTTACTTTAAATCAGGGCCGTAGTTAGTGGGGGTGCAGCGGGGACATTGCACCCCCAGAAAAATGGGAGCCCCTAGAAATGGCTCCCCCCCCCTACCAAAAAAATTGACAGTCTTTCAATTATAAAATGCTAAACTTATTAATGATCAATATCTTTAACTTGGGCATTATATTGACGCCCCAACACTCTGCTTAACCCCCACTTTTAAAATCCTACCTATGGCCCTGCTTTAAATAGATCGTTGTAAACTCCTGGTGATGTGGTTTGAAAGACAAAATAAACATACCGTTGATAGGTGAGGGTTCAACTTGATTTAACTGATGGAACATGTTAACTATTTTCTCTGGACTACCTTCCTGATTTCTGGGAGTGCTCTAAAATTACAAAGTAAAAGCAACATTTAACTCTTTCATCCAGAAGACCCTTGTCCAGTAAATGCTCCAGGAGCTGACAAGGTTCTACGTTTTATCTTCAGGTCAGAACCATGGTGGCTCAATCAGTGGTTCTAAACATAGAACATGGCTTCCGGCAAGAGTATTCACGTTGTCTGACATATTAGGAGAATTATCTGGTACCATAATCAGTTCTAATTGTCTTTTCAGAATCCTGGCTATTTAAGTTTACTATTCATTAAATTCTAACTTTTAAGAATCTTGTACTTGTACGCCATTTTATAAACATTTTCATCCCATCCAAACCAGAGTGAAAATTTTGAAGAACTTTCTCAGCCATCATAGGGAATCAAACCTGGACAGTGATAGTTAGTGCCTTACACATTGAGCCATTTAAAACATACCTGTAAATTTTGTATACGTCTTCCTTGAATGGCGGAATGATACCATTCAGGACTGTGGTGAAGAGGCTGTAGGTAAGATGCTGGAACTAGTCCTACACGATTGTTGACTTCTGCTTCATAATATCCACTATGGCTTAACTGACCTTGAAAAGAAATGACAAGTTCATTGATTTGCGTCATACACGTGTTAAAAAAGTTAAAAAATTTATTTATAAACAATGCTGTTTCATGTATGTTTTCACATTTTAAAAATTAACGCTCCAAATTTAGAATTTTGATGGGGGATTGGGTGGATGAAAGAAAGGTTAAAGTGTGCGCTTTGGATCATAATGTCTGTCTTTACATCATTTGGCATGATTTCAAATCGATACTTGAGATATTAAATTTTATGCATGGAAACATGGAGTTAATCCAATTAAAAAACAAGAATATAGAAATTACCAATGACTTTGACTCGATCCCCCTCTTGTAGTGGAATCTCCAACCATGGTTTTTCACTACGAGAGAATAGTTGTGGATTATAATCAGCTAATGCCATATATAGTTTCGGCTCATCAGGTGACGCATATGTATTCCTTATTTCCTTATTTGGTGTAAGATAGTCGGTTTTTGAAGATAGATGACGCCTAGTATGGCGGTTTGGTCTGGAAGCATGTTCAGCAGATCTTGGTCGCTGTGGTAACCTATGTTCTGGAGCCGACATTAATTCTGTATCACTAAGGAGGTCTCTGGCATCGCTGATTGAAGAACTTGACGTTGAGTAAGCAGGGCTTGTTCGACCTTGAGGTCTATAAACTTGTGACCTTGGAGCCTAAAAACAAGACATTTTGATACAATCACATGGAACGACACGTCAAGTTTATATTATTCTATAAAATGGAGGCTTTATTATATTAACAAATCATCTACAGCAATCTATTGACTTAATTCACTTACCATGTGACTGGTTGAAGCCAAAGGAGATGCAATTATTGGTCCTTCAATGTCCGATTCATCTGTCATGGCGACCTCCAATCGTCTAAGTTCATCAAGCAACACAGATTTCCCTCCCTTTGTTTGTAGTTCATCCACTAAACGCCGGATTAAAGAATTCTGTGGAAAAATTCATAAAACCAATCATTGATTATAGATTCATGTCTAGATGGAGATTAGATTCTTAGGGTCGTCTCCTTTCTGACCAGTGCGTGCTGTATCATAAAGCCTTTCATTGAGTCAACTAGCTGTACGTGACAAGGAGTAGGGCCGCTTGTCTAGCCTCGTGGGTTTTCTCTGGGTTCTCCAGTTTCCTCCCACTGCTAAAGACCCCTACGCGCAAGCGAATTATTGAAATAGAATTAAACCATATGTTAGTCCCGAAATCACCTAGTTTGTGTTGAGCGGACGTTACACCCCATTTCCCTCACTCCTTTCTGAACAAACATAGAAAGCCTACAGTGATCAATCGGTCAGAGCATTGGAATGTCTCAGGATTGAATCTCTATGTGGGCTGAGGAGAATCTTTGTGAAGTTCCTTTCCCACGGATAGCCTCTGCATAACTGAGATTGAAAAATTGTCTAATTGGGAAGAATAATCAAGGTCTGCTCATGTACACATTCTTAAAGTATTGTGTTGACCAAGTATTAGACACCATGCAATTCCAAGACCCTAGAACCTACAAGACATTTCTACTCTAAAGATATAGATCTCATACCTTTTCTTGACAATTTTGTGAAAGTCTGGCAACCTTAGCTTTTAGTGGAGCTACATCTGTCAAAGCTTTCTCTTTACTGCTTTCAATTTCATCAAACTGAAATAAATAGGTACAAGGGTAATACTACTATAAATATAAATTTTAAAATAACAAACTTTGAATTATTTAAGTGCATCATGTAAATATTTGTATTTATTTGCACTATGTGGTATATTTATTTTGAATTGATCAATGATATTTGTTCAATCAGGATGTCTTTTTGGATTGATCTTACCTTATCTCTGAGATTATCATATTCTATTATGATTTTTACGCTGGCTCTGAGATTATCATATTCTAAGTGATTTTTACTCTAGCTCTGACATTATCATATTCTAAATGATTTTTACTCTAGCTCTGAGATTATCATATTCTAAATGATTTTTACTGTATCTCTGAGATATTCATATTCTAAATGATGATTTTGACTCTGGCTCTGAGATTATCATATTCTAAATGATTTTTACTGTATCTCTGAGATATACATATTCTAAATGATGATTTTGACTCTGGCTCTGAGATTATCATATTCTAAGTGATTTTTACTCTAGCTCTGACATTATCATATTCTAAATGATTTTTACTCTGGCTCTGTGATTTCCATATTTTTATAATTCTTACCCTAGCTCTGAGACTATCATATTCTTCTTTCACAGACTGGAATGATGCATTCTCATTCTCCAAACCTTTAACTCTATCATTTAATCTTACAGTCTCTTCTGTTAATTCCTTTACCTTGTTCATCTAAAAATACAAACCAAACCATCAAAAATGTTTTTTGGGGGTTGATTCTAAATATATACAATTTATTCAAGGCATATATGGGTTACAATAAAACCAATCCCGCAAACTATGTACAAATCTGAACTCAACTTTTAAAAAAAACTATATTCTACAAATTAATCTGCAAAAAATGGATATTAACTTCCAATCTTTAGAATATTAGACAACAAATTACATCATTTAATGTGCGATATTTAAATTATTGCTAAAAGGTATACAACTTGTAATTACTAAAAAAATCATGGTATTAAAATACATTATGGAACATTGCCAAATAAATTAATGCTAAACATATTTTACTGATCATTTATTGTCAAATAAAACTTGACTGGTCATTATGAATACATTATTGCTAATAAATTACTAGTTATTATCAATAAATTATTGCTTATACATTCTTGTCATTACCAATAATTATTGATAATACATTACTCATAATAAATCGCTAAATAATACACAACTTGTCATTACCAAATAAAGAAATACAACATCCATTTTCATATGTTGTTCTGGTCTTTATTTAAATCCACCATATTGAAGACAACAAGTGGTGGGCCACATGTACATATATTTCTTTTATGAAATTCAAGTTTATCGGCTCAATATATTGATTTATGAAGTATATATATATAATATATACACATGTAGTAAGTAATGGAATGTATCTATAATAAGTTATGTATATAATCAATAATATCGTATATCCCACATAAGGATTAAATACCACTTGTACTTTATCATGGATAGGATGACGTTTAAAGTCTCCTCAACACAATAATGTGGATATTTTGAGACTAACATGATAATTTTTTATGGTTACATGTACAAATGCAACAGGTGAATATTGCACAGAAAAGTGGCATTTCCATCTATACCTTGTCATCTCTGAATGGTCTACCCCTGACTATTATTGCAGCCCCTGTCTATTGTTACTTAAAAAGTGAGAGAGAGGAATGGGGTTTAATGTTCAGTCGACACAAACTAGGTCATTTCGAGACTAACACATGGTTCGATTTTATTTCAATAATTCGCTTGCGCATAGAGGTCTTTTGCAGTGAGAGGAAACTGGAAGACCCAGAGAAAACTCATGAGATTGGACAGGCGACCCTACTCAATGAAAGACCTTATGATACAGCGTGCCCATGCTAACCATTCGGCCATCCAAACCCCTGTTTACTGTTACAGAGTGAAATTAAATACAGTGTTTTTAATGAACAAACACCATATGTTTTTATACATTATCAACACTTGAAATTTTAATTTCAAAAAGCACTGGAGGAGACACGAATTTAATATGACTGCAGCAGTAGGCCTATGCAATATAGTAATAAAACACTTATCTAATAATAAAAAAAGAGAAAAAAAATACAACTACAACACCAATTCACGAACAACAAAAAAGAAAAAACATCGAAAAATGTGATTTTGAGATAAAAGAGATGAACTGAAAAGAAGTGAACCCGTCCAAAAAGAAGTGCATTGAATCTGAACAGATTTGGAAGACGGTAAAATTAATTTTACCATAAAGTAAAACAAAAGTGCACCGATAAATTAAATGAAACATAAAATGTAACTGTGGAATATTTAGTATACCCTATCATTTAGAAGTTTTGTGGCGCCTTCTAACTGTCCTCCCAAAGAGCTATTCTCCACTTCTATGAAACCCAATTCATGAAGACGACTTTTAAGTCTTTCAACCTGTTCCTCAAGTTCCTGATTCTCCTCTGAAACTACGTCATAATCTTTACATTTCTCTCTGATGTCTGCTAGCTAAAAGGGAGGTAATGCACAATACGACAATAAAAATGAAGATGGTAAAACTGATGATTGTTAATATAGCCTATAGATCCAAGGTTATATTTTTGACAATATCAAGGTATTATGACATCCATTTAATACACAGTTTCCACCTCTAAACTCTGTCAATCACAGAAACTTTAGCTATTCACAGAGCTCTAATTATCGAAATATTTTCTTTGGTTAATGAAAGAAAAGGAGGTGTAACAGAGGTAATAATAATAATAATCGCGTCATTTTACAAGGGTAGCAAATTAGGCCTGAGGCCTTTTTCAAATTTGGCCCTTGGCACAGATCGTGCGAATGATTTCGATCATTACTGCAGGAAGAAACCGAAGAACTCAGGGGAAACCTGCCTGATCGGACGGGAGACCAAATATCCCTCCCACTTACAACGATAAAGTTCATGCCCTGAGCTGGGATTGAACCCTTGTTGCATTGGTGAGAAGCCGCCTCTCTATCGCCATAGGTCCTAAACAATTGCTGTCCATTTTTAAATTGTTGTCCATTTTTAAATTGTTGTCCATTTTTAAATTGTTGTCCATTTTATTGTTGTCCATTTTTAAATTGTTGTCCATTTTTAAATTGTTGTCCATTTTTAAATTGTTGTCCATTTTTAAATTGTTGTCCATTTTTATATTGCTGACCATTTTAAATTGCTGTCCATTTTTAAGACGAACAGTCCCAAATAAGAAAGTATCTGCCCAAACAAGTCAATCTTTTTATCTTGATATCTTGATCCAGTCTTATTGTGTGGTCAATATGTCATACAGATTTCTTAATAACTTGACAATGGCAGGTTGATCTGGTTAATGAATGAATATTAGCAAGGCATGGATAATTAATAATGAGATTAAGAGAAGCTACACCGACACTAAAGAAGAAGTTTCACCAACCTGTCCTCTAAGAGAATCATATTCATTCTTCATCTCAGTAAGATCATTGTGGACATCTTGTAGTTCCAGAGCCTCTACTTCCAGAGAACGAAGTGAATCCAGAGCATTTGATCTCATATTTTCAATTGTACGACATTCCTCCTGCCAACTTCTGATTACTCTCAGCAATGTTTCTACCTCTTGTCTCTGCAAAAAAAACCAACACAAATAACGTTTAATGTTCTGTCATTTTAAGACAAAATGGTTTTGTCAACAAGGAAGGACCCGATATTTTGATGTCATTGATAATCTGTCTAGTTTCTAACCATTGTTTTTTTAATTTTTTTAAAGAAATGAAATCAGAGTTTAACATCCTACTTTTCTGCACCAACCTGGCCAATAAAGACATTCATACACCATGCAGTGAGCTATGCAGTGTTTCCTCCTACTCTTCATTGAATTCTAGCTGCAATTGGTTCTTTTACGTGCACGGCAATGTGTACATAGGACCTTGGTTTTTTGTCCCATTTTTTAAGTAGTACTCAGAACTTAAAACCTACCTTAGCTGAAAGTTCGCTGTTTTTACTGGATAGTTGTGTCTGTAAGGCAGCCGGATCTTTAGATATGTCCTCCTTACGTTGACCTGAGTTAGTTAGTTCACCTTTGACCTTTACAAGGTCGGCTTGTAGTTGCTGAATGATATCCCGATCACTCTTGATATCCTGTGAAAAAATATAAACTAAATATAAACTAAACATTATAGATATAAACAAAACATAATAGCCTGAGTAACTTTAGCTTTAAGAGTTTTAACAAGATTTTTTAAAACATTCTAGAGCAAAAACTTTGACAGTAATTTTTTTAAATCATTGAAAATCAAGAGGATTCTCTGCCTGATGAACATAAATGCTGTGTATGTCAATCAGAATCCACAAGATATTCTACACAAGTGAAAGACCATTTTTTCTCATATGGTAAATGAAATTTCATGCAAGTACCACACCCACCTTATTTTTAAATATTTCTTCAAATGAATGTAACCATTGATCCAGGGTTGATATATATCTGTTCTTTTCTTCTACTTCTTTCTCTAACAGATTTATCTGAAAAAATATACCATCTTTTTTATTATATAAATATAAATAAACAACATATCTTCCAACAATATTAAACCTGTGATAATTAGAATTTTACCGATATTCATACAAATTTACCAAAGTAGTTAGAAATCTATACCCTAAACATAAAAAAAACTATTACTACTTCTCAGTTGATATTAACAGTATAACATACACAACAAGGGTTCTTGTTTATGTCATATTTGGTAGTTTTGATTGACTGACAATGGCTATTGGCCGGCTGAGGAACCTAACCTGTGAGTCAACTTTCATGTCAAATAATTACTGTAAAATTTATAGTTCCTATACGTAAAAACACTTAAAAATGTATTGTAACTCTTTGGATAATGCTAAACTTTCATCCAATCTTTGAAAACAATATCTTGCTAATCTGAGGTGAACAAAATATATGAAAATTGACCGACTGGCTGAATTTTGGAGTGAAAGCCCTGCACACAATAAACATTGCACTATATGATAATTATCAAATCAAATCAACATTACTGATGATGTTACATTTTTTGTCTATAAATTGATGGTCTTTTGACATTTAACTGGGTTTCTTTAAATAAACTCAGGACTTTTTCAAAATACTAATTTAAGAATTCTGTCTTCTCATTAGTAAAGAGCTAAAAAAAAATTTACTAGGATTTTAACTCTCAACCAATAAAGGAGCTGAATTCTTAAAACATTTCAGTTAACTTTTTATGAATAAACCCCCTGGTATATTCTTATGGTGATCAGGTATAATAAATCATGCATTCAAAGTGAGGACATTACGAGCAGAACATGTGGTTCATATTATATATATATATATATAGTGATACTGTGAAACGTGATTCTCTTCAAAATTAAAAAAATCTGAAAATTAAAATCCAAGGAGCTGGGTGAAAAAAAAATATCCAGGAGTTTCGGTTTAAAAACTATAAAAGAATACAAGACTAAGAACCATTTCTAATGAAGACAACCCACTTGATTTATACCAGGATCATTTATAGATATGAAAACCCAAGTTTGGTAACCCACTGAACTATGTAAGGATTTTTTGTAAGAAGGTAAAAAAAGTTGGTAACCGAATAATTTTTACAAGGATGATTTATAAGAAAGCAAACCCAATTTTTGTCTTATAGTAGGATTATTCTTAAGGGAGATAACCCACTTATTAAATGGAAACCCACTGAATTAAACCAGTATATTGTATAGAGTGAGAAATATCAATGGTGATTTAACTTTAATATTAGTGAACAGTGACATTTAAATCCTTTACCAACAGAACAATATAATATTGACATATATAAAAAGGTTTCTACTTTTCTAACATTGCACGATTTTAAGTTATCAAGATACATGGAGGAACCACATCGAACATGGCTACACCAGTGACAAAGGGGAACCATGTTAAACACGGCTACACCACTGACAAGGGGCAACCATGTTAATCACTGGACCTCGAGGTTAGTGAGCTAACATCTTACTCATTGAACCACAGTGGTTCTCTGCTCACGCAGTGAATTAGAATTGAATATAAAGCATGAAACCTTTCTATATATATATTGATCAAACAGGCCGCCTTCAACGAAACAGTGAAATAGTTCTGAGAATACCAACAGAAGGTGAACTAAAACCAAATACATCGACAAACAATATACTCTACCTTTTTCTTACGACGAACTGCTGGTGGATGCTGGGATTGAATTAACGATAAATGAATGATACATGTTGATAAACTTAAAGCTAAATACATAGTGACTAATATAAACATTATGAACAATAAGCTAAGTCAATATTAGCGCAATTAAGACATGTACGGTAGCATAAAATTAAACTTTCTGCAAACACCAAATTTGAACCTGAAAATCAAGCTCATGATAGGTTTACTACGATAATGAAATATTTAAAACTGAAATTATCATCATGAACAATAAGCTATGTTAATATAAGCACAATTAAAATATATAGCATCAAATTTAATTTTCCTGCAAACCCCAAATCCGAGCCTGAACATCAAGCATATGAGAGGTTTACTAAAATGAAATACTCAAAACTAAATGCGTCTTAGTTGCACTAAATGATGTGAAATACATAAATAATGAGGATGGTGAAGATGGGGAAGATGATGATGATGATGCTGATGATGCTGATGATGACAGCTGACTGCAAAACTTGTAGTCATACTTATTAGATATAAGTTGTTTCTTCCGAGTTTGATGAAATGAGCACATTTCGCTGAAGAAAAATAACGAAATGCCTCATATTATATCAGTATAATGAGAAGAGATCTGCTATCATTCAACTGGTTTCAGAAAATATACAGCAATTTTTTTTTTAATCCAAGGATAGATCGACTCTGATGATAGGTCATGCAAAAATTAATGACCCTTAATGACTGCTAGCTTTAAAACAGGTATTATTCATAAGAAGATGCTGATGATATTAACCTACCTCATTCTTTATCTGTCTATTTTCTGACGAAGCTACTTCAAGTTGTTGTCCTCGGTCACTTGCTTTTGTTTTCCACGAGAATAAACTTTCTTCTTCAGTCTCTGTTTCTTCATTTGTGACCTACGTGTTGAAAATGAAATGGGGTTTACCATCCTACAACAACCTTGATTTGCAATGGATTAAATATAATCAAAATAACCACACATCATCATGAACGCACACCAGGGATCTGCCCTGCAGCAACTGGAACTGCTGTAGCTCCCCTGCAGTTAATCGCACGACCTATGGTTTGCATCTATCTGGGTAATATTACAAACAAAAATCTTTTCCCAACAAATCTACTTCAACTGTCTACGATCTATGTTGCAAGTCAAAGTGACGTGTTTGTAAAATACTGTAGACTCTGTCAATTCCAACCTCGTACGGGATCGATAAAATATGTCTGATTAGCCACCATGTCAGAATACTCAAAGCCCGAAGTATTATACCAGTAGTACTGGAATCTGCAGAGGTTTGCCGAGTGTGTATTTGACGTGAGAAACTCAAATCAAATACCAAGCGCTCTTTTACAAGCGATTAATAAATTATCAAGATTATTGTAATTCGGAATATTCAGAATACGGACTACTAAAAACTTTTTTGGCTGAAGTAATAAGGAAATAAATCGGGGCATGAAAAGATGACGCATTTCACAGAATGCTGTAGTATTCAGATGTCGGAAGTGACAGAGTCCACTGTAATATTAAATAAATTGTGTTTTTTATAGAAACTCACCTGAAGTTGCTTTTCAATAAATCCTATTTTATCCACCAGATTATGTAGCTGTCCAACATTTGAAGCTACAGTTCCTCGCCCACTATCTGCTACACTATCTAACGAAGGAAAGTTTCGAATAGGTGCTTGTCCCTCCGTTAAATATTCCAAACCTAGCGTTGACACATACACATTGTCACTAGGGTGCACTGCAGCTGTTCCTGGGGATGGCGTAATACTGTCCTTACCCCTAGGGGGCGACACTAAGCTATTATTGTCCAATTCCCCATCAGTACTGCCCACGGCACCCTTATCAAAACTGGGCAAATAATACGAATCTTGAGCGAAAACAGTTTTTCCCGACAAGGTTGGTGGTAAACTCTTTGGTAAAGGTGGTGCTAATTCTTCGCTTCTTCTTTTGGAAGAGCTTTTTTGTGCTTTCGGCACATCTGGGCTTGACATCGCGGAATCAGTGTCATTCGCAGATTGACCTTCACTTTCTGAAGGAAGTGTCAATCCAATCACTAATTCTTCATAGCCTTTTCCTTGATGCGGCTGAGACAGTGATGTTGCCTTGGCAACACTTGTCCAGCCATTCGAAACATCAAATACGTCGTGCGACGCAGGCTTTGCCGATTTTGAATTATTCCAACGTCCTTCATCTTTTGAAGATTCCATATTGTTGGATTCAAAATGATTCAGCCTCTTTTTAACCTCCTTAGAAGCTGATCGATTTTGTGGAGATGAATATACTCCACTTGTAGTATCCTGGAAAACAAAATGGATGGAATAATGCTTAAAATAGATTATCAGTTACATCTTTTTTAAAATTTATGAGACACTTTTTAACTTTCCAGTATTCAACCATTTAGGAATTGAAATGGGGTGTAACATCCAATTTTTCTGTACTAACTATGAAGACAGATATACACAATGTATTGTGCTATGAGAAAAAATTTGTCCTGAAACAGGCAATTACAGTCTCATCATCACAATTCATAACATGTTTTTCTATGGTCAGATTTTCAATTCTATTGAAGAGAATTTTGTCTGGACAGCAGGATGTCTGCCTACTCTTCATCAAACGCTAACTAACAAGGTGACATGACTGAACCTTGGTTTTTCATCCAAACAGAAATAACTAAACAACACATTTTTCTTGTCAGATAATTCAGCCCTATTGGATTTATCTAAGTTACCTACCCTCTTTATTTGCTTTTCATGAGCTATGACATCAGATCGACTCAAATACTTATCGTCTGACTGCCTTTCAAAATTACGACTTGTTTTTAGCGACCCTTGTTGGCTGCCCTTAACAGTCGTTTCCTCTGTTTGCGTTGTCAAGCCACGGACTGATTGCATAACCCTCTTATTCTCCAGAGACTGAAGATCTCCACGTTGTATCTGATTAGAACCCTGACATACACCTGAAACATCAAAGCAATAATCAGACATCGGAATATAAATTTTTAAAAAAATGAAAAAGACGTTGATGTTCACAAGTTGTTCTTTTACAATATATGCAATATGAACAAAGTGTTGAATTAGGCTAAAAATATGTATTATTTTTAGTATATGTCATTTATCAAATAACTTATTCATTGTATATTATATCAGTCAAAATTATATTTTTAGCCTATTTAAACATTTTTGTTTACATCATTAACAATGACTTGTAATTTCCGACTACTTTTGGTGTCACAGATCAAGAATGTTATTATTGCTTTCGACAGTGTTAGATTAGAGCCTATATTCCACACCACTATAAAATAAGACCTCTCTGTATCTGGTTGTAATGACCTAAGTTTTACAGTCCCATCCCCAGATTTTATACCTTGAATATCTAAGACTATAATCCAAATCACTATGAAATAAGATTTCTCTGTCTAGATGTAATGACCTTAGTTTTACAATCTCATGCACAGAATATATCAATTAAATCCAACCACACACCAGAATCACTTACATGACTAATACAAAATGTTAAATCTAGAATCGACTCTGTATAAACTGTCTTTATAAATATGAAAAATACTGTATAAAACATAGAATCGCCTCTTTAACTTTCTAGAACTCACAAATATGGTGAAAAATATTGTACTAAACAGATACAGAAGACAGAATTTCAGTAGAAGTTCACCAGGTTAGTTATTTACCTGCATATGACTATATACCTATATACAAGCAGCTGTTACCTATAATTACTGTAAACCATCTCATACTTTAATCAATAATATTAATAATATCACTTTGTATTCTACAATAGCAGCTATGCTTTTAGGCTCAAATAAACTTGTGTTTACTGTACCGACAATTGATTTACACAAGGACACTGTGACTTTATACCAGGGTTTTCAATTCAGAAGTTTGCAAACGGTCATTTTTGACATTTTATTTTACCAGAGATTAGCAAGATATTTTTTCAAAAGAATGTAACAATTTTTAGCATTATCCCAATTGATATATTTTCAAATGTTTTTACATATAAAAACTATAAATTTATAAACTAATTTATTGTTTTTTAAGATTACATTAGAAATTCTAATTTTATGTCAAATAAATTGACTGACATACCAGTTCTCTAGCCAATCTAAGCGTATTATATATATACCCTTCTTTTTTGATAGTTTCAAAACAAATAATTGAATTAATTGAGAGCTGGAAAGTTTTTATTGAAAAAGCTTGATGAATAAAAACCATCTCATCTGCAGTTTAAAGGAAAAGCAAAATAGCTAAGACAGTAGCATGTATCAAAGGATGTCAATCTATTAGAAAATGGACCAATCAATGTACATCATGATAACAATGATCTAACATAAAAATAACTAATTTGAGTCGAAATGGAGAAATCATTACGGAATAACAAGTTTCATGTTTTATTAATTAAAACATGGCTCATCCAAAGTCCTAAAGAAAATATTTGACAAATATAAAATCAAAGTTTATCCAACCTTGTTCAAAATGATCATCAACGTACCTGATTCAGGATGTTCTGAAGAGGATCCCCGCCTTATTAGCAAGTTCTGCTTCAGTCTTAGTAGGAAATCTTGATATGATTCAAGTCTCCTGTTTAATTTAGCAATATCCACCTCTCGACCACTGATTTCCTGGAAACAAAGAACAATTTAATTAAAGAGAGAGAAACTGGTTGAATGTACACAAACTAGGTCATTCAGTGTATATATTTCAATAATTCACATGGGCGTAAGAGTATTTAGCAACTGGAGGAAACCCACAAGGTTGGGTAGAAGACCGTTGTCACATACATGCTTGACTTAAAGACAGACCTATGATCTAAAGAGCGTGTGTTACATACACCATTTGACCACCCAATCAATTCATTAGTAAAAGAAATTACAGCAGAATGTTCAATTTATGATTTAGTATAAGTTTAGTAAAACTAGGGTTTATAATGAACCACTAGAGCTGACAACCATTTTCATTTTTCAAACAATATCTAAATTTTGACTGCTTTATTTATGCTTAAAAATGTACCATAGGCCTACTCAAATTTAACATCTATTAAAATCGATTATTTAACATAATATTAAATTGATTATTTAACATAAAATTAAATTGATTATTTAACATTACATTAAATTGATTATTTAACATAACATTAAATTGATTTTTTTAAACATAACATTAAATTGATTATTTAACATAACATTAAATTAATCATTTAACATTACATTAAATTGATCATTTAACATTACATTAAATTGATCATTTAACATTACATTAAATTGGTTATTTAACATAAAATTAAATTGATTATTTAACATTTAATTAAGAAAACAAAATCAAAATATCAATGTTGGATTATCTCCTGGATTAGGTCAGTTGAATGAAAAGGAGACGGACATAGAGAAGGACATCAGAATTCATTTTAATAAACAGGGTCAAACAAATTTTAATTTATGTACCTTGCCATTTTTCTCCTCTTGTACTAAACTGTTCAGATGGTGGTTTAATCTTTCTAATTCTTCCATTTGTATTTCCGTTTCTTCCCATAATTCTCTCTCCTGGATCTCTTTGTTGTCATGGTTATCATTTACATCCACGGATCTTTGTAACTTAGCAACTACATCTTGTAATTCTACTATTCTTTGATGACAATCTTCAATATTTTCCGGAAGTTTTTTGTTTTCTGAATGTGTTGAACTCTGTAAAATAATGGAAAATTATATACATAGTACCACACTTATGATTTAAACTGTTTAGAAAACCCCCATTGGTTATTTGTCCATTTAAGAACAGGGCTTTTGAAATAGCGAAAATCCACATTGAGCCAAAATACAAAACAAATTAAATTAAATATTTTGATTGGAAAGCATGAAATGAATTAAAAATTCTGAATCACATGAACAGGGCTTTAAAATACAACAGATGGAATCAATAGAGGCAAAATAAAAATATAATGAAATATTTTGACAAAATAAAATTACATTTTTTAAAATACAAGTTGAGTTGAGAAAGACAAAGAAGAAGTAGTTTTTGGTTTTGTTTCATCTTTTATGTACAAGAGTGAAATTTTCAGGAAATCTTGTTGGTTTGCAGAAAGAGAGAATTTGGGTTTAGCATTCACTCTGGACCAACATATGTGCCTGTGTGATGTTTTTTTTAGAAATGGGAGAAAATCAGACTACCTGGAGAGAATGTACAAATGTATGCTGGCAACCCTACTCCATGCTATGTAAGAGCAATTAAACACCACAGCATTTGTCTCAATATAACAGACCCGGTGATCTAAAACCATGCAGTATACTATTCGGCCTCCTAATGGTTCAGACACCCTGTTTGTTCAAACCTAGCATATCTTACCTGAACATCCCCTGATTCTAATTCCTGAATCTTAAACTTTAGACGATTTTCACTTCTTTGTAAAGCACTAATACGATCTTTCAAAATGGCCACAGTTTGCTGAATTTCACGATTTTCTGCTCGGTTGTCAATTTCTCTTAATTCGAACTCTTTAATACGTTTTTGTAGAATTGTTTCACTTTTTTCTAAACTAGCGACATGCTGTTTTAATCCTACTTCGTTATCCTTTGTGTTTAATAACTGACGATCAATATCCTGAGTTTGTGAACGTAATTCAGTCACATGACGTGCCAAGATATTATTTTCTTCTAGAGCATGGTCTAATCTACTTTCGAGATCTGTGCTCATAATATCAAGCTCCGAAGCCTGACTATTCGCAGCAGTTCGACAATTTTCTAAATCTTTAAACTTGGCTTGTAATCTAGATTCCATGTTTTCGTAATGTTTCACTTTCTGAATTAATGTCATTTCTGAGCTCTCTAATTCTTTTAAACGGAGTTTGTAATATTCTAATTTATCCGACATTTTTGAATTGTCTTTTTCTAGATCGCTTATTTTTGTTTTTAACACAGTTTCTGATTGGCTTAAATCTTCCATGTTAGCAACCATGTTTTCACTTTTGGCCATCCATTGTTCTTCATCAAGTTTCAACTTGCGGACCAACTCTCTCAAACGTCTTTCAAGAATCTGTAACTCATGAATTTGATCTTCTTGTTTAGCGATCTGATCTTCGAGAGCGGATCCTTTTTCATAAAGTTCTCGTTCCGAACGTGTTAAAGCGTTGACCTGTTCTTTTAACATTTTTTCGGAAAGTTGCAGTTCGCTGATTTCGATGTGTTGATTATGGATGATTTGTTTATCTCGTCTGGCGTTGTCATGAAGTTTATCGCGATCATGTTCCAGGTCTACAACCTGAAATTTAAAAAGAATAAAAATCTAACTTCAGTAAGATGAGGAGAACTGTATCAACCAGCAACACAGAAGACAAGCCAACAGACAAAAAAAAATGGGGTTTAACATCCTACTATTCTGCTCCAAACTGGGCTAATGAAGACAGGCATACGCAATACAGTGTTCTATGAGGGAAATTGGTCTTAAACAGCAGCACCACTGCCTACTATTATATCGAATTCCATCTGTCAAGGGACCTTTTATGTGCACACCCATGTGTACACGTGACCTCTGTTTACCATTCCATCCAAACGACTAGACAGCTTTGACAGTCGGCTTTACTGCTTTTGATAATTATTTCACAGTATTTTCTTTTGTTGTTTGGGAATCATGGAGGCTCAATGAATATGGTGCTGGCTCACTATTGTCAGTGGTCAAGGAAAAGTACCTAGATGTTTGAATGGGACGAAAAACCAAGGTCTCATGTATACTATTGACCGCATGTTAAAGATATGCTGTCAGGGCAAAATTCCCTTCATAGCCCCCTTCATGAAATATGTTGACTTTTGCTGAGTTGGTGCAGAAAAGCAGTCCATGAAACACCATTTCATTTCATTCCTTTTGTTGTTAAATATTTTAAGTAACAAATCTTACCTGTTGTCGGAGAACCTCCATGTCTGCAATTTGCTGACGTAAAACATCTTCAGGTTTATCTAACATGTCGTCTGTTTCTTCTTTCTGACCAGATTCAAAAAATTTAATTTTATCTTTTAAATATGACGACTTTTTTCGATCTCCATCGGGACTCGTTGAGCTACGATTGGCTGATGAGGTAGGTAGTTTCTTTAAATGAGCATTCAGTTCCTTATTACTATTTTCTAATTTAGATATTTTTTCATGCAGCAAATTCTCTTCTCTTTGAAGTTTAGCGATTTTGGTGTTAAATTCACGATGATCTCCATTGCAAATGTGACTTCTGAAACAGAAAAAGATGAAGAAAACTTTGATAAATAGCAAAATTACTGTGAGGGAAATAGAATGGGGATTATCAAGAATAACAAAGAACATCCATCAACTGTGTAATCTAAAAGATAAGTAACAATTACACTGTGGCAGGGGTGGATAATCCTTGGGTAAACTTATAATAATAATAATAATCCCCTGGTCAACCAGAAACTTTTGTCAGGATGACCAAATATTACCCTACATAGATAAACTTACGCACTTAATGTATGAAAAATATTATCAAAATCTTATTTTCGGAATATTCAAGCTTAGATCGAAAAACACACAAATTATTTTCCAAATGTATTTCAGAAAAAAATATTGTGAATACTGGAATATGGTAGGCCTACCATAGTCAAAATACTACAAAAATTCCCTCACGTCAAAAACACACAAATTGACTATATCCAAACTATGGTCTGGATGTCAAAATAATTCACAAATATGACCTCTAATTAAAGTCCAACAGCAGATCTTCAACTGGCTATAGCTTGTACTTAAAACAATTCTAAAAATATCAAATATTTCAAATATTCCAGTATAAAGAAATACTCAAATTGACTTCTGCTGAATTCACAAGAACCATAATTATCATAATCTATTCCTGAATGCTGGAATCAAAATACTTCACAAATATACCTCTAATTATTGTTTAATAAAAGATCTTCAACTGGCTATAGCTTGTACTTGAAATTAATACTAAAAAATACGAAATATTTCAAAGCCACGATAATCCCTGTATTCACTAGGATCCTAATTGTAGTTCTAGTGATATCATTACTCTGTGTTCAGCTATCATATATAGCCGATAGGTTTATTTAACTATGTTTATATTGGAAATAGACTAAGTAAATAAAGGAATATGTTATATATCTTTCATGTCAAGGGTTGGTTCAATATTTCTGTCAAGAGGCTATTTTATAACATAATAAGAAAATGTTGACTTAAGATAAAAACTCAATCGACTCTGTATAATAATATTTGAACTTTATTGGAATTTTATCAGCTTGGGACAAGATCAGTGTACAAACATATGTAGCTACATCTAGATCGTACAGACTTATTTAAATTTAAAGTCACCAATGTCATTAATTGGTGGATTCTTGAGCATGCTACCAATGATATATATTTAGGACTATGTTTTTTTTTTGTCCAATCCAAACAACTAGATACTTTTCCTTGATGGGTCCCCCACAGTAACAAAATATACACAATGACATAATTGTATCATTTCCTATTGAACTACACATTATTGTTTGATATTAATTTCAAGCCAGTGTCCATCTTTTCCAACCCGTTGTCACCTTATTAAACACAAGAGATTTTGGCCTATCCTTAATTACAGATCCATACTATTAAAACATTGAATGCTGAATGTTAATAAATACTCATACAATATACTTTCTGTGTAAATAATGAACATAATTGAAATATTTTTGGACATAATTTTTTTTTTAGGGTTTCAACTTTTTGATAATGAGGTTTGCAAGAGGATTAACAAGATTTCAAATTTTGTTTAAATTTGTGTTCCCTCGCCTTAGTACAACTCTCCACGTTATACTTTCAGTAAATAAACAAACAAACAAGAAAATTATAGTTCATATGGATAAGGAAAAGGTCAATAAACATGGATTAACAATACAAGCTTATCCTGTAATCCTTACAAAAATGTTAAGATTGTAACACATTGGACACAGAATGAGATCTTTGTTAGACATGGAGTTTAATATCATACTTTTCTAAAGCTACTGGGCTTCATTTTTAGAACTAAAGATTTACTATTTATTGTTGAATTTTGACTTAGGAAATTTTGTGTAATTTTCCATTTATTTGGATGATCATGTTTTCCATATCACTCTTCAATTAGCAAATACATTGAAAAAATATAATTAACACCAAAACAATTTTATTATTTTTCAGTTATTTGGGATCTTGATCAATAAATAAATATGCATTTTTGTGAAACAAAATTTTGTTGTAAACTTAGAAATCTGGAACAAAAAGTCTTTGAAAAGTTTAATGACTGTTTTTGTGTTTTTTTATTTATTTGTTCCCCCTAGGATTAAGAGACATATTGGGTTTAACGTTCAATCAACACCAATGAGCTCATTTCGGAACTAAAATATGGTTCAATTTATTTCGATAATTTGCTTGCACGTAAGGGTCAATAGCAGTGGGAGGAAACCAGAAATCCTGAAGAAAACCAACGAGGTTTGACAGACGATCCTACTTCTTGTAACACACTTACAAGCTGGGAATGAAAACCACACCACTTGACTCAATGACAGAGCTAAGCCCGAAGAAAAAGGAAGCAAACTTATACTATGTATTTCCAAAGATTAAGTTCTTACCCCCTTTATGGATTCAAATCCTTTATAACTTGAAGAATTGTCTTGTATAAATTAGTCAGAAAATTTATAAAAGCAATCACAGATATTTACTTCAAGACAACAGATGTTTTAATTAAAAGCTTGTCATTTTTTCTCATAGTTTACTAATAAGTAATTAGAAACTAATCGGTATGTATAATTAATAATAGATAGGTATATCAATGAGCAGACTTTTAAATATTGCCAGATGTAATTTAGTTTTTGTCAGATGTAATTTAGTTTAAGTTTTTTAGTTTTCAAATTAGGTGCTAATTGATCAATTAGTGCCAAATCCAATCCAAAATGAGATTTAATGTCCTATTTTTTGCATCAAGTGAGCTAATGAAGATGGGCATATGCCAAGCAGAAATGTCAGCCTACACATCAAATTCCAACTGCCAAGGATTCTTTTTGAACACCGTAAGTCAATGTTTTGTCCCATTGGAATAAAACTCTGCCATTGACCTTTAATTCACAAGGTGAAACTAGGTTGGAAAATCCTTTAGAACTTTCTCTGCCAAATTCATGGAAAACACACGTATACAAGAAATTGCATACACATGAAAATAAGAATGCCTTCATGATGATTTAAATCCAGCTAGATCTATTGAATTATGAAGCACAAGTCTATCAGCTGCAATCTTCAGTTAGAAACATGTCTGATCCTGTATCCGGGAATACGGGAAGACTGAGACACAATAATTACTTCTGGGTGTGATCTTCATAAATACCTGACTAACATTTATATCGTGCTTTATCAACATTAGTATATTATTATTTATATACCAGTACCTTTTAGGTTGACACCAATAAGATGGGGTTTAACATCCTGCTTTGCTGTAGTAAACAGGATAAAAAAAAGACAAACATACACCATGGAGTGTTCTATGAGGGACATTAATTTACCAGGAACTCAGTGTTACTGCCTACTTACTCTTAGCTGAATTCAGACTGCCCAGGGGTTATTTTTGTGTACAGGACATAACAAACTTTGTATTGCCTGTCACATCTAATAATATTGGATCATGTTTATTCTTCGCCTCAGTAATTAGAACATACATGTATTCTTTGGTCAAATCAATAAATGTGTGTACAATTGTAGTCGACTTTTAGCCATGATACTAAGTCATAAATGGTAAGAAGACATACTGATGTTGCATATAAAAGAATCCTCAATAGTTGGAATAAGAGTGAAGAGTAGATGGTAACATGGTCATTTCTTCCACGGCATTACCCTTAATTGTGATCTTAACAAAAAATTACTATATTTTAGTCTCAAAATAACCAAAGTATCATAATAATATACATGTCACAATTTTATGGAATACAAATAATACAATTACTGCTTATAACTGAGCAACGTTTCGACTAGGATTCTTAAGCATGTATATTCCAGTCAAATTCCTAAATGCCATTAAAACAATCTATGTATGATCTGCTGGACACAACTATGTCAATTTGACATCATACAGTAAATCTCAAGCTTTTCAAATCTAGTAAAGGGGAAAACACTTAAACACAAGGAAAACCCAGATGTAACTTGTACATAATTGTTTTGAATGTTTCGATCATTGGCTTCGCAATCTTAACTTAAAACCACTGATTATCATTTGAATTGTTTTGACAATATCTAATTTATCAGAGTTTAAACCATGCTAACCTGTACTCAACTAGATTATCTAATATTTAAAACAAAACTAAGGAATTCAAAAACCTTAAAAAGATGATGAGTGGAATCAAATGAAAGCCATCAAGCTTAATGACAGTAAAAATAATGATTCACCTTTCTACTTTCTCATAAATAATCGGTCAATTCTTGTCCATCAATATCCTAAGATCCATGTGATTTTAAACAGTTACAATTAATATTACTACCGTAAGACACTTCACTTAATAAAATAATCATTCACAATTTTCTCAAAAATAAGACTCACTCAGATCAAAAAGTTCAACTGTCATGTCTATTGCACCAGGGGTCACACGAATATCAAATGAACTAATCAAGATACAGGTATATTGATTGAAAGATAAGTCTTGACAATAACATAAACACCCCCCAACAATATAAATAATCAAACCCTGACCCACATGTGTTATAATACAATAACACTAAGACACCTGAGTATTAGCCGAGTTCACTGTGGAATTTAGGGATGTCGGGTAGTGAAGGTTATTAATGGATAAATCAATGGTTAATACGATTACATGGTGTTTTTATGTGGCAACATTGATATATGATAATTGAATATTACTTGGTCAATATTTATAGACCAGAAACGGAAATTGTTTTTCTTTATGCCTTAATAAAAAGATACATTGATTTGTTACCTGATTATAATAAGGCCACCCGAATTAGAATATGCGTTCTTCAAGATCACCTATTAAAATTTTGCTTTTTATTCTTTTTTAAATAAATAACTTAAGACCAAAATATAATTTGACCTAAGTTTCTAGATTTTAAGAGCCCTGGTTTCAGTCATATTTTCCAGTTTGGACATATAATATTTACATTGAGCTGACACACTGTTGTGGAGTTTCCCAAATAGAGGGATATGCACTACCCAAAAAATACTGGGATTTTGCACCACTGCACGACATGTGTACTTTCTAAAGTCATAATTAAAAATGTTCCCCCCACCCTCCTACAAACTTTCAATAAGATATCAGGGGCCTTTTTCCTGAAAACTAAAAACTAACCTATTTCAAGAAAGGCATTGTAGAATCAGGACAAACCCCAGCAGGTTTCTTTCTTGATAGGGGGAGTACACTACTGTACTCTAAGACAGTTACAGGATCCACAGGATGCACGGGGAGACATAATGGGTATACATAAATAAATAATCAGCGACTTCTCGCATCGTAAATAAACCTTTTTAAATTGAAGAATGATTCCAGTCTTTGATGGTCTTGGTTTGGGGAGAAGTCGCTGATTATTTATTTCAAGAATGCTTATGATTAATTGGTTAGGCACTAAATTCATAGCACAATTTATTAGCTCTAAACCAAAGAAAATGATGATCTCTTAAAATATACAATAAATTAGCTAGTATTGGTGGACCAATGAATAAATGTATTAAAAATACTAACCTAATATTTGTTTCTTGTGCTCTGGCTGCTGTTACTAAATGTCTCAGATTTTCTATCTTTTCACTTAATACTGGTATCTCGTGACTAATACTCTGAAATATCAAATAAACAACATTAATACTTTTATATCATAATTAATACACTGAAATGTTAAATAAACAATATTAATACTGGTATCTAATGAATAACACCAATTAATATCCATGGGTATCTCATGATTAATACACTGAAATATTAAATAAACAACATTAATACCTTAAAGCCCCAATAACACTCTTGTTGTAACTGAAAAATATGTCCGAATCATTATTCTTGTCAACAAATTGTACTATTTTACAATATTCCAATTAATTGATAATACAAATTTCATCTTAATTACATGGTTTGAAAAGCTTTATGTAAACCTTTTCCAATGTAACTTAAAAATATTTTCGAACCCTTCTGGACAAGTAAAATAGGATGTAATGGATAATTTACACAATAGATAGGATACTTAAACATCTAGTAGTTAGAATACGGTTATTTGGGGGGGGGGGACCGTCAAGCCAGCGAGAGTGTTATTGTCCCTTTAACACCAATTAATTTTGACTTCATTATCATAGATCAATTACCGATAACAATAATTATATATAAATAATTAATGCAGATTGTTCATTCAATGAGGCAGGTAACCATTAAATATTCATATAGTGGAACATAATATTGTTGTTATTACTGTGCAGTTATTTTATGGTTGATGGTCTAACAAATTAATCTATCCTTTAGTTAGTTATTGCATTGTATGTTATTGCATGGTTAATGGTCTAATGAATTAATCTACATGCTATTGTTATTATCGTATAGTTATGGCATGGTTCATGGTCTAATGAATTAATCTACATGTTATTGTTATTATTGCATAGTTATTGCATGGTTCATGGTCTAACGAATTAATCTACTTGTTATTGTTATTATCGCATAGTTCCTGATCTAACGAATTAATCTACATGTTATTGTTATTATCGCATAGTTATTGCATGGTTCATGGTCTAATGAATAAATTTCTACATGTTATTGTTATTATCATATATTTATTGCATGGTTCCTAGTCTAACAAATAATTTCTACATGCTATTGTTATTATCGCATAGTTATTGCATGGTTCCTGGTCTAACAAATAAATCTATATGTTATTGTTATTGTTATTATCGCATAGTTATTGCATGGTTCATTGTCTAAAAACCTTAATCTACATTTTATTTTTACCATCTTATAGTTATCTTATGGTTCATTGTCTATCAAATTAATATACATGTTAACAATAGAAGAAAGTTATAAATATGTAAGAAAATAACCATTTTTATTCTTGAGCTCCTCGATTGGAGAAACAGAAGGCGGGATTAAATTCAACTCACGACAATAAATGAGTTTTATTCTTGCATTTTCGGGGTAGATATATATATATAGAGAGAGAGGGTTTAACTGCTGCCTCAGGATTAACTAGGTCATGTAAGGACTAACATATCATTCATCATATTTCTATAACTGACGTGAGCACAGGTGTCTTTAGAAGTTGGAAGTACACAATATACCCATATGTTAGAGTCCTCAACCATCCCAAACAATTTTAGAAATATTACAATCGGTCCACCAATTTCGGGGGGATGACGTAGTTGAGGAATCAGGCACTGGCTTTTAAATTAGAATGTCATGGAATTGAATCCCAGCAAGAGCCAAAAAGACACTTCTCACTTGTCAGGTGTGGTGTCTACAGGGTTGACAAGGAAGGTTTGTCTAGTTAATTGGATTGGGCATAAATTAGAGACCCACTTAAAAGAAACTTAGACATGAGAGAATTAGGTGGAAATGCTGCTGTCAGAGCAAAATTCTCACAATTTGCATTACACATGCAGTTCCATAATTTTATACCAAAATAGCAGTGTCCGTTTTAAGTGGATATAAAATCCAATCTCTCTCTCCTCAAATTTTGACATCACAATATATAGTAGCTACATATATTCTCTGTATCAATTTTCATCAAATATATCTAATTTATAGTTAAATACAGTAAATGGAATTTTTTACATACCTTCTCGTAGCTAGTTGAATGTTCACCAGAAATTTCATTCAAAACTTTTGTTGCATGTTCCATTTCATTCTGGAATGTCTCGATGACTTCTATTTTCTGCTCCATTTCTTCTTTCAGTCTGGAGTTCTCTCCCTCTAACTGTTTAATTTGATTTTCCAGCTCTCTATTTGAATGTGAGGTTTCTAAGGAACCAATACTGTATTTCTTAACAGGCAAACCAATAGTCTTGGGTTTGGATAAGACAAAAGATTTTTTCATGGGGTTGGCAGAAGTTAATGAAATGGAGTGTTTTGATTGGAAGGGAGTTTCTATAAAAGATGTTCGATCTTCAGTTTTGTGCAGAATTGGTCGATGAGTTGGAGAATCATTCTCACTAAACACTGCACTTTCAATTGATACGTCTGCATTTGATGAATCTGTTTGTGTCGAGATTGTGGTTGATTGTTTTTTCTTCTCATATTCTGATAATTCATCTTCAAGATCCGAAATGGTCTGATTGGCTGTATGATGTATTTTAAGAAGGGATTTGTACTCATCTTGTAGTATAGAAAATTCCTTAATTGTCTTTTCTAAAGCTTTTATTTTAACAGCGCTTTTGGTTTGTTCTTCAGATCGAGTTCTTTCAGTTACATCAATGACCTCCTGCTCCAAATTCTCCACCTTGTCTTGAGTCTCATTTAGTCCTTTTACTATATTTTCGTGATCTTCTGGGTTGACCATAGTTAATAAACGGAATTCTAAATTCTGGTTGACTTCAAGGATATCTGCATGTTTTTGTTTCAAGATTTCAAAATCACCCAACATTTCTTTCACAGAATTAAGTTTTTGCTCTGAATCACTATGAATGAAGGAAAGTTTCTCATGTTCGCGTTTCAGATCATTCAACTCAATAGAACACTTTTCAAGTTGTTGTAAACGGTTTCCACTTTCACGATGTGCCATTATTAAATGTTCATGATCTTCTTGTAGATTTTGATAATCGGCTAAAGTAATTTCTAATTTTTCTATCTTTGTTCTGAAGTTAGCATTCTCTTCCAACAGTAAATCATGTTCTTTCTTTGTGGATGTAAAGTCTGTCAGTTTTTCTCGAAGAACTTCCAACTCTGTATTAGTTTCAGATTGCATAACCCTCATGGTACTGTATTCATCACTGAGTGAGGTATACTTGGAAAGTTCCTCTTCTAATGTTTGGACTTTTTCTTTTAGGATGCTGTTGTGGGTTGAGGTTTCATTAAAGGATTTTTCCAATTTTGTGCATTTCTGGTCCATTTCTTCTGAATCGGCTTGGTTTTGTTTGATCAGTTTTTCTAAATTCTGAACTTTTTTCTTCAGATCAAATTCAGTCCTGGTCTTCTCCTTGACCTTCTCTCTGAGTTCTGTTTCTTTCTTTTCGAGATCGATGGCCTTGGATTCATGCTCTGATTGCATGAACTGTATTTTGTTCTGTGAGTTTGTGAGTTCTTTTTGCAGTTGTTTAGCTTTTTGTTTCATATCCACCAATTCTTCATCCAACTGTACTTTTGATTTTTGGAGGTTGTCGAAGTTGAGTTTCTGCTCTCGTAGTTTTGTTTCAAGTTTTCCACGCTCCTCTTTTAGTTCTTGTTGAGTTTCTATGAATTGGTTTTCAAGATCAGCTTTCTCTTCAGTCAGTTCTTTAATAGTTTTCTTTAGACTTGTCTCCATTGTCTTCAATGACTCCACTTCTCGTTCTCGGTCTTGCTTCATTTTTTCATTAGCTGCATCTAATTCCTTGGTGAGATTCTTATTTTTGGTATCATAGCTGACGGATTTGTTCTTTTCAACTTTCAGTTTATCTTCTGTATTGGTTAATCTAGTTTTAAGATCATCATTGGATATTTCAAGCTTTGCAATGGTGCTGTTATTATTTGTCTCCAAAGTCTCTAAATTTGTCACTCTGTCTTGTAATTTGGATGATCTTTGTTTCTCTTCTTGTAGCTGATCCTCCACAAGTTGAATTTCACTTTCTAAACTTTCTTTTTCATGCTTCAACTTATCAATGGATCTCTTGAATTCTGTTTCATTGAATGTAACCAATTCTAAGTTGGCATCATCTTTCAAACTGTTCATTTCTTTCCTTAATCTGTCTTCATTTTCTTCTAGTTCCATCACCCTTTCCATCAACTTATCCTCAGATTCTTCCAGAAGTCTAATCTTGTCTTTAAGTTGTTTTAAACTAGATTCTGTTGCAGATGCTTCAGAAAGTCGAGCAGTTAATTCCTCTTTCTCTGCTTCCAAGGCTTGAACTCTTTGGTATAAGGAAGAAATTTTCATGCTGCCACTTAATTCATTGTCACTAGTATCAGAATAAGCACCTATGGAACCTCGTTTATTTGAAGCAAATGATTCACGTCTGGCAAAAAAGGATGATTCTAATGTTGTGGACTGTTCTTTTGGGATCTCTGAAATTTCAAGGGTGGTGCCGAATTTAAGTCCTTCCATTTCATCAGTCAGTTTTCTTTCTGATTCTTCTAATTCACTTACTTTGTCCATCAACCGGCTTTCACCATCTATTAAAATTTCAATCTTTTCCCGCAATCTGGATATTTCTTGATGACTGTCTCCCATTTTAGCTTCTGTTTCAGTTCTTAGTTTCACAAGTTCTTTATTTTTTAATTCTAAGTTTTCGAGTTTTGTTTTTATGGTTTCAGAATAATGTGTAACATTTTCTAAATCACTTTCTAATTGATTTTTAGATTCAGAAAGAGTCTGATTGATTTTAACTTCCTTGTCCAACTGCTCTTGTAAAATTAATAAATCGTCCTTATCAGAATTATTCGATGTCAATTCATTTATTTTATTGTTCAGCTCAAGGATTTTATTTTTTAAATCACAAACTTCATTTTCTAAGCCTACAACAACAGTTTCTTCCAAATATTTTATATTTCCTTTCAATTTTTGTTCAGATGTGATCATTTCTTCCAAACGTGATTCAGATTCCAGCATATCACTTCTGCTCAGTGATGATTTGCTATTGGCAGACAAGACACTGTCCCTACACTGATTTTCACGCTCTTCTGCATCAAAAACACATTTTTCCAACTGCTTGATCTTTGCACTAGATTTCTTTTTCAGAGATTCAAGTTTTTTAACTAATTCAGAATTTTCTTTTTCGAGCAGTTCAATTTTTTCATCCCTGGATTCTGAATCAACACTAAAACTTCGTTCTAATTGTAATATTTTCTCAGATTGGGTCTGGGCTTGTGTTTCCATTTTTTCAATCTGATTTTCATAACCGTGTTTTAAGCTTTCTACTGATCCAGATTTGGAGTCTGCAACAGATTTATAATTGGTAACTGACCTCTTCAATTCAGTGATCTTATCGTTAAGGATCTTCTCGTTATCAAGTAACTTAGTAATCTGGTTAAACATTTCTGTTTTAGTAGCATCAAGTTCTCGAATTTTATCAGATTTTTCTTCAATTTTTAACCTAAGTTCAGAAATCACAGCTTCTTTGGCTTCTACTTTATCCTGAAGTCGTTTTTCATTGATTCCAAATTTTGTAACTTTCTCCATCAATTCTTCTTCATGTTTTTCTAAAGAGTTTAGTTTTTTGGTTGAAGACTTTTCTCTTTCTTTGTATTTGCTGTTTTCAGCTTTCAATCGGGAAATTTGTGCTTTGTACTCTTTCTCGGTTCGTTCCAACTTTTCAGTCAGATCTTCTTCATGGTTTTCCAAAGAATGAAGTTGCTCCAATAAATCTTCTTGTGAGCTGCGAAGTTCGTGAAGCTTGTCCTCGTAATCTAGAATTTTTTCAACGGTCACTTGTGAGGATTCATAAAAAGCAAGTCTTGATTTCAGTTCTGCTTCAGCAACTTCTGCCTCCATGACAGTCTCACTCAGTTTAATTTCATTTTCTCTAAACTTCTCTATTCTTTCTTGCAAAAGTTCGATTTTGTTATTTTTGATTTCTGTCACTTCTAATAACTCATCTTCAAGATGACGGACATTTAGTTGAAGATCTGAAATTTCGCTTGATGGGTTAGAGAATTCATTTTGTCCTTGTGATTCAGAGAGTTCCATAGCTAACGAAGAATTGTTCAAAATGTTTATTGCAGCTGCTTCCTGAGATTCATGTAACTTGGATTTTAATTCACGATTCATCAACTCTAATAGCTGAAGTTTTTCTTGCTGATTGAAGGCTCTTTTAGCATCCTCTGCTGCAACTTTACGCCAATTATCGCGCAGAATCTCTTCCTCTTCTTCTAGTTCTGCAACTCTTGAACCAAGACGTTCATTATCCACGGCCAACTCTTCTATTTGATGTTTTAACTCTGTGATGAATTCTGGGTCCGTCTGGTGTTTTTCTAGGGTGCTAACTTGCTCTTTTAAGGAAACTTCTGAGGCTTGTAATTCTGCTATCTGTTGGTTGGATGCAGACTCCACTTTCTCCAAAAACTGAACCTGAAATGACACAGAAATGTAAATGTTAAATTTTCATAATACATTATTCAAGAGATGAAAATTAATTAGTGGCATAACTAGACATTTCAATATTTGATGATATATTCAGCTATACATCACAGAAAAGGAAATCTAAAAATTTGTAATAAATTATCCAAGAGACATTAAAAGTAGTCGGTGTAAATATTTGATGACATAATCGGTTACGTATCCCAAAAGAAAATATAATTATATCATAATAAATTATTCATTAGAAAATTTAGATGTGTCAATCTGATGACATAATCGGTTACATATCAATTTGATTGAAATCAATTAAGGAAACAGTCATTATCAAATTGTGTATAATTGGCATGCCGTAAAATGTTGAGTCTTAATTCTTAATTAATAACAATTAATTAAACCATATGGTACATTCAAGTCTTTATTAATAATTAGGAACATCTAGGATAATAAACATGATACAGGGGATGACAGATTCCAATAGACGTACAACATGAGACGTATCAGTTAGGTAAAAGTTCAAGTAAAATTCAGACATTAAATTGGCCAAACAAATTTACTTATTCAAGGTCTTGATTAATTAATAGCCACTTAAATCATGTGAATTGTTTTTTAATTAAAATTTAAAAGTTAAAAATGCAGAAATACAAGCTTTTAAACAGGGCCCTGTTTCATGAAATTTTAACTAAAGATAAAATCCAAATCGTAGTAGATACTTCAATTTTGATTGGCTAAGCACTAAAATCAACCTTATATTATCCAATCAAATTACTAAAATTTAAATTTTATCTTAGTTAAAATTTCGTGAAATAGGCCCCTGAACAACCAACTACGTTTGCTTATTAAACAAATTTGTTTCTCATAGAATTAAGGAGTAAAATTTCTACAAGTGTTCCGTAGGAACAGAAAATCAATTTGGTCTGGCCTTTCTATGATTTGTTTTTGTTTAAAAATTACTGGACAGCTCAATATACTAATTAAAATTCCAGAATTTGAATAAAAATTCCAGACTCATTTTTAGGAAATTATTTCTAATATGTGTATATTTGTAATATACTGTTTTGGAAAGCCATATCTTTTTGTCATGGGATGTATTAAAAAGAAGAATTTTTGTAATTAGATGAATTTAATGCCAATTTTTTTGTAAAGAGATTGTATTTAAAAAAAAATTAAAAAAATATCATTAAAAGTAATTGGATGTTATTAATTATCAATTATCAAATTAAATCAATTGTTTTCATTTAATTATGTTCAATAGACTCTTCCAGCATTCAAGAATCCTTCACCATTCGATATAGATTTATTGTACTGTACTCCATTTCCTATCATTTCCGAATATTACCGGTAGTTAAAAACCACTAACATCCATGCTCTAACTTTTTGGGATCTAGCTACCATCAGCATGCAAAATAATTCTTTTTATTCATGCTTCAGAATAACACAAACTTTTGTTTTATTACTTTGCCAAACGGGGCATTCACACTGAAATCTACAGAAAGCAACAGAGCATGCTTTAAAAAAAATGTAAACAACATATTGTTTTAAACTTATTGTCTGTCTATTACAATCATGATTCCAACATCTCCAAAAAAACAAGCTGTAAGCTTATATACACTTCACCTAAAAACTATATTATTTCACAACACACAATGGAAGGTATTAATTAGAAAGAAAGGTAACTACACTAAAAACAAGACAACACACAAATATCCAAAAACTGAAAATAAAATGAAATAATTAAAATCAAAATAAACAAATGAAAACTGTCAAACTTAAAATTTTGTTAAAGATACATCATCATTATTTTTCAAGCTTTTTGGTTAGAACTATTTGGATTATTTTTGTAATGAGTTAAATAGAATGTAGTTAAATAAAATTTTCAAATAAAATAAAATTTTCAAATAAAATTAAAAAATTTAAAAATAAAATTGACATTTTAAACAAGTAAAATTTATAAAAAATTTAAATTTTAAATTCCAAGAAATTATAAGTTTGACAGTTTTCTGTTAAAAAGTGCATCCTCAAATTAACAACACAAAATAAGGGAGATCAAGAAAAACAAAAACATCCACTAATCCGATGTCAAAAAATATAATCCATTGCCACACCATGCCAAAATAAAGCGCGAGAGTTACCTTCTCGCGTAGAGATAATTCCACAATATCTTTCTCTTGTATAATATCCTTCATTTCCTCAACAATATTATGTAATTCTTTTACTTGTTTCTTAGCTTCATTATCTCGGTATTTCAACTTCTCAGATTTATCTCTCAACATCCCTTCACTACTCTCCAAATCATTAATCGTCTGTTCGGCTAATTTTAATTTTTCCTTGATTTGACGTTCAGCAAGTTCGGCTCCGTACGATCGTTCCTTCAGCTCTTCACAAACATTTTCTAAATCGCTTATTCTACTTTCCCTTTCGTCATCACTGGATTTATCGCTATCGTAATCTAGAAGTTTACGTTCTAACTTCTGCTTGAGTTTTAGGTTGTCCTCATGCATCTTCTGTAACTTCTTCTCCAAACTTTTAACCTCGTCAGAGCTATTATTGGCTTGTAATATAACATCAGTTTGGTTGCCCAAGTTTTTGGTCTTTGATTTCATTGGAACAGGATTGGCTGTCTTTTCTACCAGCTTCTCGATCTCCATGGTAACTGTTCTGAAGTTTTGGTCAAACTCTGTTTGATTTTGAGACATTGAAGATTTGTTTTGGAAAGTGTCAAGTTTTTGTTTGTACGACTTCATTTTATGTTCCAGATCTACAATCTGCATAATCTGATTTTCGGAATTACTTTCGAACTCCGCCAAATTTTCTTGAAGTTTGATATTTTTCTCCATTAGTTTCAGCTCTGAGATTTCATGAGCTGAAATTTGGTCCTGAAAAACCAGCAGTAAGGCCTTTACAAAATGGTGTCCAAATACCCCAATCAATATTAAATTCTTTGAAGTGGATAACATAATTGCATGCAAAATAAAGTGAAATTTTATCTGGTGACGAACCATCCAAACTACAATCTCTGTGAAATAAGTTAAGAACTTAAAATAAAAAAAATTTAACTCTGAACTTAAACACATTAAAATCACATGATATTCATGCTCACAAGGATTTTGTACAATTTCATGACATTTAGTTTTTGAACCGAGCTTAGTTCCTTTTTCTTATCAACTCGGAATTGTCTAAATAAAAAACCCAACTCAGATTATATAGGCCTATCCCAAATACGTAAAGATAAAAAAGAAAAAATATTATTTAAAATACAAATTTTCACCTTCAAATCCAACATTTCCATCTGACTAAGATCTGGTGCATCAGGATTCATGATTGGTTCCTTGTGTTCTGATGCCTTTCTTTGTGCGTCTGCTAACAGGTCTTCAAGATTTGTCTTAGCTTGTTGCAGACTAATGACCTTGGCTTGAAGTTCCCTTGCTGTAACTTCAAGCGCTTCAATTTGCTGAAAATACATAAAACAGAGATATTTAGTTTTTAAAATGCCACCTATTATATGCTAATAGCAAATTTTAAATTTTTAAAATTTGGTACCATATACTACGTGCAGATATCTGTTTTTGTAGAGATAGATATGTCATTTGATATCAAGAGAGAGAGATAAATGAGGTTTAATGTCCATTCGACACAAACTAGGTCATTTCGGGACTAACATATGGTTTTAATTTTGTTTCAATAATTCGGTTGCGCGTATGGGCCTTTAGCAGTGGGAGGAAACCGGAGGACCCGGGGAAAACCCATGAGATTGGACAGGTGACCCCACTCCTTGTCACGTACAACCGGGGATTAGAAACCACGCCAGTTGACTCAATGACTGGCTTTATGATACAGCGCGCACGCTAACCACTCAGCCATCTAACCCCCCCAATTTGATATCAAGCAAAAAATCAAACAGGGATAATAGATTTATTCAATTTAGTTAACAGTTATTACGCGAGTCTGGTTACAATGGATCAAGTCACGGCCTATTAATAAGGAGGGCAAAGATCTAATCTCAATGATTTGACACATAGCTTTAAAACATGTCTCCATTTAAGTAACAAATTTTAATTAACTATATCAAATTTCATCAGATAAATAATATTTCTAATTTAAGTTAACCCTTTATCATCCAGACTGGCTGAAGCTAACTGTAACTATATTCGATCTACCCAAACCGCCAAAGTCTCATAACTCAGACAGTTTGAGTTGGTCAAATCAATAGTAGTTTTGGATTGTTAGGGATATACTAGTATAAAATATATCACTTTTCTCTAGTTTACTTCGAGGAGCCAGGGTAGTCTATATTTATATGTGCCAAGTGGTAAAGAGTGTGCCAAGTGGTAAAGGGTTAACCATCAAGTTTTAATTAGATATATCAAATGCCCTAACATTTAATATTCAAATAAAGTACATACTTCTTCAGCATTTTTTAGCTTGTCTAATTTTTGTAAAATAGCATCAACTTCTTTCCCCCTTCCTTCCAGAAGACCTGCAATTTCTCGTCTTAACTCTTCAATCTCCATCTTTCCTTCGTGTTCAGACTTTAGACTTATAGACAGCTTTTCTTTTATGAGGGATTCATTATAGTCATCTTGAGTAGTCTCCCCTTGCGAACATTTTGGAGCCTGAAAAGACATTAAAATCAAAAATATAATTAAATGAAATAATCTGAAATTTTCTAAAATAATAAAAATTTGATATAAAACACACCTCAGCATCCATTTTGCAATTACCATAAACTATATATAGAGACTAACTACATGGAAATTCCCCCTTTATATATAGTAGCTCAAAATTGAAAAGCTGTTAGGAATGGGTATAACAGTCCTCTAGATTTCAATTAGCACTGTGAATGAATATTCTCTTGGCACTAGAATGTCTCTGCAGTAGAATAATATTCAAAACTTTAAAACAAATACATGTAACTATAAGACATTCACCTTTAATATTTGTCACGTACACTCCAGTCCATAAGACTAAATTAATATAAAGTTTAACGACTCCACTACTACACCGTACAGGTAGGACATGTGTAATGTAATTAATCATTTATTAACCTGATCCTGAATTAATGAATGCTACCCAACTTTCATTCATTTCTAATTAGATCATGTCCACAGGGAAAACTTTACACACTTTTTACTTTATTTACATTAGCAACAGTAAAAATATCCTTAACTATACCTGACATCTTGAAATATACAGATATTCTTATTTCTTACCCCTGATCATGGAATTTCAAAGCGGTACAATTCTCGATATTAAAACAATGCACATGAAATCTGTGTAAACTCATTAAACACATAATAACGAAGATACACCATGCATCAAATTCCATATGTTAAGAGTTCTTTTACAAGCACATCATAGGACCTCAGTTTATTGTCTTATCCAAAAAACTAGACACTTTTCCTTACTGGGCCATTAATCAAATATATCAACAAGGCCAAAATAGGCTGGATCCTGGGGTTTTTAAACTATACTTTGATCTATTCGTTCATTTCTTATTGTCTGAAGGTCTAGATCAATGAAAAATGACCAATTACTGGTAGCATATAATTTCCATATTTGAAATGACACTAACTGAAATCTGCTAAATTTCCTTAATCCTTTACCTTAAAAATTTCATCACCTACCCATATCGCAAGCGTAAATATTACTCTAATTTGTAATCACTGAAGCACGTCTATCAAGATATATACCATACTATATGAATAAAACATTGGTTAACTCTTGTTTAAACAGTCCTACTACTACAAGAAGGAGACTATGTTTTGTATAGTACTTTACATAGTCAAATATATACCTAGACAGAAGCTTGCTTAAAGTGACATCAAATCAAATATTAAAAGTTGACCTACAGATAGTCATTTATTTACATCTTTCAAACAATAATAAGAGTTGAGGGTACACTTTTCAAACAATACTAAAAGTTGAGGCTACACTTTTCAAAGAATTATAAAAGTTGAGGCTACACTTTTCAAACAAAAATAAAAGTTGAGGCTACACTTTTCAAACAATAATTTAAGCTACACTGTTCAAACAATAATAAAAGTTGAGGCTACACTTTTCAAACAATAATAAGAGTTGAGGTTACACTTTTCAAACAATATCTAACTTGTTTTAATCCATACTAATATTTATTTAAATTGATTATTTAACATTTAATTAAGAAAACAAAACCACTCAATTGGGTTTAAGTGAGAATCATCAAATGATTTATTCAACACTTGTATAAGTGGACCCATCTTGCAGACGATGCCAAATTTACCGAAATTTGTAGACACTGAAAGGAATTGAATCATTTTTGGACGATATTCTTGACAACTCAACTTACGCAATATGATAGTTGAAACCTTGGGATTAAAAACCCCTTGAATGAACGATCAGAGGTTTTAGAAAACTGCATAAAATCAAATATAGACAGTTTAATTGTATAATAATGAAGTAGTGTGCAATTTATGTTGGTGTCACTAACAACCGATTGCATAACACTTCGGCCAGTGGGATGTTTAAATGTAACTTTAACTTCATATCTAACCCCCAACCCTATACACCAGTTTACTTGTTACTCCACGTATGTGACATTTCCAAAACTGTAAAAGGATCAATTAATGTAACTCTGTATTTAGTCTTGAGTTCTCTATAAGGTAGTATTTCACCAAGGCAGTCAAACTTTGAACATATTTTTGACTCTTTCTTAGTATCTGTCCAGGTTTTTAAAACAAATACTGTCCCTTTAACTTCTATCTAGACCTTTTAACCCCTACATATGTAAATGATAAACTTAAACAATTGAATTAACCATACCTTAGTCATTGTCAACAACAAAATAAACAATAAACATAACACCAAGGTCAGGTGATAAAAACGAAAGTCTATTTATTAAAAAAAAAGACCCCCACATCTTTAAATATTATGGTTATTGCGTAAAAAATGCATTACAGAAAACTATATAATTATAGCTTAAGCTTAAAGTGGATTACTGAAAACTATAAATACATTATAGTTATAGCTTAAAAAGTGACCTATAGTAGACTATAAAATTAATATGTACATTTAATATAGAATCAATTTCATTTGATTATAAACTTGATTTGTAAATTTAAAAAAAAATTCTAATATGTGATGGATAATAAAAGCTTGGGGTCATCGGTCATACCATAAACAAAGGTCAAATTTAAATATATCAGAATAACACAATAAACGTGTTTCACTAAAAAGAAAATATGACATTAAACTTTCTTGACTTTCAAAATTTTCTTATAACTTTCTAATATACAAAAAGAATTTAAACTTACATCCTTCGAAATAACCATAGTAAACTATGATCCGAAATTCTTTTCAAGAGTCACAAAACCAGAAAAGGATATCCTGTTTTGTATAATCCTGATAACCCCATTTTATCTTTCATCTTTCCTAGAGAATGTAAGGTTGTGACTTTTACAAACACACCATAATTTATATTTCTTCTATTCTTTAAAATAACCTTTCCTTCTTCCACGAGAGAAATGATTTGTGATATGTATCCCTTACTCTTCCCAGTATTTTCTAAAACTAAAGTTTTCATTTAACCTTTCCTTATTCCAATTAAACCCTTTAATAAGCTTTACACTTTAAAATCCCTTAAATAAATCTATTTGTTCCAAGGATCCCCATTATGTGACCCAGATTATGTATCCCATTCTTTACTCAGTATAAAACTAAAAATTATATTTAACCTTTCCTCATTAGCCTAAAAAATCCATTAATAAGCTTTATACCTTAAAATCCCTAAAATAAACCTTATTGTACTATATTGACAACAAGGATCCCTATCAGGAATTGTGTATCACACCCTACACAGCTACCCTTAACACCTAATGATAATGGCGCATGTTTTACCTCTGTAAGAAAAATTGAATCCTTTTAAATGGAGCGTTTTGCTAAGATCCGAAAAGAAAACAAGAAAAAATTAATTTAATATATCAAGGGTTTTTTAACGATTAATCTTTTAACCACTCAACAGTTTCTTTTAGCCTGTTCAACAAAAACAGAGAAAATACAACACATGTATACATTGTAGATAATCCAATGGTCCACCACCCTCAGTAGCACAGTGGTATCTGTTTTTTTACGAAAGACTATGCATACCCTGACTAGTGCATTGTCTTCTTTGTATGTACTTGGAATAAAGATATATCTCCGGAATAAATTTTTCTTAACATAAACTTGTTTAACAACATGCAACAACCTTTAATGTCACTGTTATTATGCTTGCAAGAAAATCCATGGAAAAATACAGATGATATCACATTGATACTTTATATTAATTAACTTATTGAATTACTAGGCAATTTGAGTCTAAAATCTGCTTAGCACAAATATCATACTTTAAAGATTAATGGCTTCAAACAGATGATTATGTTCTACTTGACAGAACTTAATCGATAAAATAATTGATCAGAATAATTTCTTTATAAAATTTGTAATAATGTTCTCAATATTGGTAAGTTTCGAATTCTTCGAAACAAGCAACCCATGTGATCTTTGAACCACCCAATCAAATACCCATACAACAGATGATACGATGCATAGATTTCAGGCACCATGTTTCAAATTCGACCTACATTTTGACTATGTAGACTACACCTATTTTTATTAACCTATTTCAAAAAACAATGGAGTTTGTGTATACTCACAGTATTATTCAATTTAAAAAACAAATGACTGTCTGTGTTCGCATATAATATTGCTTTAAAATATAGATCTAGAACACAGGTATTCTAATTATTGCTTGTTAAGATCCATTGTTTTCCAGAAATAAGCTTATATAGACAGTCAACCTTTTAAATGTAGACCAGTTAAAATTAACTTTCCCATGGATTAACAAGCTTTTATCAAAAACAACAAGATACATCTATTGATTCTCTGGTTATTGGAATATTTTATTTTTGGAATATTCTATTTTTGGTAATCAGTGGGTGGAGATTTTCAAAAGTCAACCACCTTCGCAAAATCAATAATGAAATACTGTTGAGTACAATTTGTGACAATAAAATTAATTTACAGGTACACTGTAAATATTTACATTTCACTTTATGCCTAAATAAATTCCAATTACAAACTAAAACACACACAGAAAATAAACTACAATAATATATATAAGTGACATTTCAAAAAGTCTTCTCTCAATATTATCAAGTATGTGTTTTTGCTTATCAAATATATAATAGCTGTTTTCAATAAGTATATGTTTTAGTTTATCAAATATATTAGTATTAATAGCTGTTTTCCAGAATATTGTTTTAGTTATCAAATACATTAATAGCTGTTTCCAGAAGAATATATTAATAGCTGTTTTCCAGAAGAATATGTTTTAGTTTATCAAAGATATTAATAGCTGTTTTCCAAAAGAATATGTTTTAGTTAAATAAATATATTAATAGCTGTTTTCCAGAAACATACGTCTTAGTTTATTAAATGTATTAATAGCTGTTTTCAATAAGTAGTTTATTACTCTATATCCGGTACTAAATGTCTCTAAAGGATTTACATTCCAGTTACTTCTTAATACATATCCTATGTTTATAGTAGGGATTTAATTAACACCTTTCAGATTAACAGGTGTTATGACCTGCTGGGTTCTCTATGGGGGGTACTTTATTGGTTCAACACCTTTAAACAAAACCCTATTATAGTTAATACACATAATAACTATGATACAAGTAGGAGTTAATCACATAAAATAAAGCTATTTATTACAACTATCATTAATTAATGATATAAAAAGGAATTAAATGGGTTTTAAAGTCAACTTTTCTTCACTAATATGTCCAATAAAGATTGGTAAGGTGCTATGAGGACATTTTGCCCCTGCAGTAGCACTACAACCTACTTTAATGTGCAGCCAATAGTATACAACGGACCTTTATTTTTATTTCACAGATATGCTTTTTCTATGACTAATTAGCGAATAATGGAATTAATGGTATACAAAGGACCTTTATTCTTTATTCCATAGATGCGACGCCATAACAACCTTGTGGGTTTCCTCCAGGCACTCAGGTTTCCTCCCACTGCTAAAGACCTCTACCCGCAAGCGAATTATTGAAATAAAATTAAACCATATGTTAGTCCCGAAATGACCTACTTGTGTTGGGTGGATGTTAAACCCCATTTCTCTCTCTCTCTCCATAGTTATCTTTTTTCTATGACTAATTATCGAAACAGCAATTATAAACTTTGACCATTTTCATTGGCACAGTCAGTGTAGAAAAGTTAAAAGTTATACCCCCTTTCATTTTATTTAAAAACTTAGATAAATCAAAATTTCCATGGGTTCTATTCTCGGAAAATTTTTAAAGGTCGTTTCTTTAAAATAGTAAAAATATACACAAGTTCAAATTTGAAAAGAAATCCCCAAATCCCAAACTTACCCACGAAAATTAGAATGTGTCTGACCCAAGATTTACTTAAGAGATCAAAGCACTGGTTACTGTTTCCAAACCCTGCTATAAGTACATACTAACTAAACAAATTATACACATACCCAACCATAGTTTCACTACTTGACTCGACTCGTTGAACTGGAGTCGGACCGCCGTAAGTCAATTTGCACACAAATACCATGGCTAGTAGACAATCTCTACTAAACCTAAACTATTTTTTTGTTAAGACCAACAACTACAAATGGTTGTCGTTTCATGAAAACAGGTTCAATTTACGTACAAATAACATCTGTCCAAGTCTTACTTCTCTTAAGAAAGGTTAAGGAAAATTTTAAATAATTAAAGAAACACAGCAAAATGTTCTTTTCCAAAATTGTAATGATGAAGGTCTTTACCAAACTGGTTTCCTGAAGATGATTCTGTTCTATGAAAGAAGTATTTCCCAAAATTTTAATGAAAATGGTTTCTACCAAACTGGTGCCCTTAAATTTGTATGAAAGAGATCTTTCCTGGAGATGATTCTGTTTTATGGAAAAATTCTTTCCCAAAATTGTAATAAAAATGTTTTTTCCCAAAACGGTCTCCGTTGTATGGAAAAAGTATTTCCCAAAATGGTCTCCTTTTATGAAATATGTATTTCCCAAAATGGTCTTCTTTACATGTATATGAAAGAAGTCTTTCCCAAAAGGTCTCCTATATATGTTCTGAAATGGTCTGCTATATAAGACAGAGGTATATAAACGCTATTCAAATCTTCCCATTTCCAAAGCCATTCATTAATTTTAATATACTCATCTAAGATAAATGAAACGGCAAGAGAATCCTCGTCGCAATGTCAATTAGTATCAAACTGTAATTGTGTATCTATAAATTTGTACCTTGTGTTAATATGTTAAATTATGAAATGCCAATCAAAGAAGAAAACAAAACAAACTAAATATATTACAATATTAAGAGATTTAAAAGATGAAGAAATATTTCAAATTACCTGACTTAAAATCTTTTTTTTGAAAAAATAAAACAAACTACACTCATATATAAATGAGAATTCGGTATTTGCCTTCTGTTTATTTTTTTTTTAAACTTCCCTCCGTTGACACTAGCAAACGTTGAGTTTAAATCCTGTTTAAAATGATGCAGTGGTGCAAAGTTTTCTATAAAAAACGAGTTTGACTTGCAAAGTTTAAAGGATCAACACATTTTCCGTTCAGACTTTTTATTTGTTTTACCAAAAACGTGATATGTTTGCACCCCCCATATTGTTTTCAGACAAAAAATAAAAGTGACTAAGACAGTTGGAAAACCAAAAAAATGACTAAAGTCACATCTGCAGGATATAAATAGATAATAAACAACGTAATAAAGTGCCATAAACTCTCTTTCGTATGCCATGATTCAGCGTTTCAAGAGGGTTGGTGGTCCGAATGACTTAATATCATAAGGTCTGTTATTGAGTCTAGTGGCATGTTTTCCATTCTCTGCTTGTATGTGAAAAGGAGTCAAACCATATGGGGTCTTCTAGTTTCCTACCACTGCTAAAGACCCCAATGCACATGTGAATTATTGAAATAAAATTGAACCATGTTAGTCCTAGAATGACCTAGTTGGTGTCGAGTGGAAATTAAATCCTATCTCACTCTCTCAGCACCAACCGTGCTAATAAGGACTGTAAAATGCCATGAAGTGTGCTATGAGGACCGATGAAATTTTGCCTTAACCCTCTCATAACCGGACCGCCCGAAACCGCCCTTCATTTTGGCTGCTCTACGGCCCTGAACCGCCCGAAACCGCCCGATACATACCACATTCATATTTCGCCATTTTATCGGAAATCACGTTCTCGTATCGGCGAGACGAGACTTCACCTAACTTCCTGTGTAAATAAGCTATAAAATGGCGTGTCACATTGACGAGTTTGCTATTGATGTTTATCGATATATTTTGATGTTAAAGTCGGCTATCTTCGACACATATTTTCGAGTAATGGCTGCCTATATTTCCGATGAATCTATTGAGGATTTTAGTGATAATTTCACAACTTCTGATGAAGAATTTGAAGGTTATGCATCGACAGACATTGAAAATAATCAACCGCGTAGAAATATAATTCAAATGGCGAAATGTGGAATCTGATATGGATATTTCTTCCAATATGGATTTACCGAGGGACTTTTTAATTTTTTTTGTGTGTTGTAATATAACTTTCACTTCAATTATCCATTTATTATTGAAAGACAACCAAATTTGCGTATGAAGATTGGTATGTTATTTTTCTGCAAAATAAAACAAACTTGTAATAGTAAATATTCAATTGTTTTTTGGAGTTACACATGTTTTTATGAGACATCAAAATATGACAGCCATGTTGTAATTGTCTGGTAGTCTAAGACCAGACAGGGCTTAGTGCATGTGGTTATGAGAGGGTTAATGGCGGCTTTAACATGTTGCCAATGATAAACAAGATTTTGATTTTTTTTCACCCCATTCAGGCTATTCATCCTGTACCACTGACAAGGGGAAACCAGGCTGGTAACAATAATTCACTTCATTCCTGCACGGAAGTTAAATCTTAGTCGTTTTCTCTTAAACCTTTGCTTAAACACTTCATAAGAGAACAAATAAAAGTGTAACAAAAATCTACTTAAAAAAGTTAAGCAAAGGATCAACACAAAAACCTACTGAAAAACATTTAGAGAGAGGTCACTTTAAAACACTTTGGTTCTCGCTACACTATTTATTTTGCTTGGTTGAACAAAGTATATATTGTAACATTAGTATTGTACTTTCACACATACCCCCCACTCCCTCTTAACACTTTAAACTCTAGACAGCCAGGAAATCTGTTTAAAGAATGAAAGAAGATTGTGTGATTTGTTAACTTAGGAGAATCTGGAATCTTTAAAGACTTAGAACAGAATATTTTCTCACAGATCAAGAATTTCAGAAAATTTGGGTGAAAGTGTGTAAACTTAAGATAGTGTAGCAATATCTAGACTCTGTGCATAAATTAAACTCAATTGAACCGAAGTGAGGTTTAACTTCCTACTTTCTGCACCAATTGGTCAAATGACACTATGGCCTACTCGTCTTTTATGGCATCTGAATGACTTGACCCCAAAAGAGTAGACAAACGTTATGTTATGTTTTTTGTTGTGATTGTTATTTCATTGCCTTTGCTGGCAACCATTGTTTTAAAGTAATAAGCAATCTACAGAAAGCCAGACTCTATAATGAAATATTAAATAGCAGAAACAATCTAATCCTTACATCTTTCTCTGTAGATAGAATATAGACCGTACCCAATGACAACAATTATTAAATATTTACAAGATGGTAGATGTTGCCATATGGTTGATTGAAATGAAATGACGGAATGATGTCCAACTGTTTTGAACTAACAGGCTAATGAATATTTGCATACACCATGTACTGTGACAGCTGCATTTTGTTGCAAAGGGTTTTTCTACGTGCACACCAACATTTTTACAGGACCTTGTTGGTTTTTTGTCTTATCCGACATCACTCAGGGAAACCACACTGAAAGTTCCATAGAATTTTCCAGTCTGGTTTCCCTTTTTTAGTGATGCAAATTGCTAAGTTATTCAAAGTTGTCAGTTGGAAATCAAAATAAGATTAGACTGATGTGCCACTATCAAAGCAAAATTTCCTTCATGGCATATGCCCATCATATTTAGCCCAGTTGGTGCAGAAAATTAAGACATCAAAACCCATTTCATTTCCCCTCATTTACTGTAATTATTATTCAATACTGTGCCTGATTTTAGCACTATAAAATGCCTGGGCAAACTACAATTATGATGAAAGTTCAATCACTAATACAAATATTAGTCCAAAAATGTTTCAATTCCATTCAATATTTATAAAGATCTGACAAAGTTACAATTCACTTGATGCTGCTTCCAATGTAATATCCCACAGCCGTGAATCCAAACTGGGAGATTATCTGAATTAAATGTTAAATAATAAATCTGAGTTCATACAATAAGTGTGGATTAGGCCATGAAATTTTTTATATTTTACATAAAATTCAAATCACGTATTGTCACTTTAATGTAATGTTGCATATCACGAATATCAAACAGTGATCATACAGTGATTACTTGTAAACAAACAAGACATCCATATATAGTTTCCTTTTATTGAATAACATGCATCTCATATAATAGCTTCAATAATGACAGTTAACTAAGGGAGCTATGTCAACAATGGCCATGTGCTTTGCATAATACCATGCAATAACAATTATTTGGCAACATTTTAAAACGGACAAACTAAACAAATGGAAATAAATTGTTTATATCAATATTCAATAACCATATCGTGATAATATCGGACACCATGTACATATAAACGATAAAGTAAATAATCTAGTTAGATTTGTAAACAACACACTAAATGACCCTGACTGTCATAAGGACAAATGACCACAGGTCACATATGTACATTATAGCTACTGGACATAGGTGGACACCATATTGTGATTTGAACTAACAAAACCACAGATTTAAATCCCCTGATGAAAAACAAGCTTATCGATTGTTCAATATCAGATATGAAATGAAATGGGGTTTAATGTCCTACTGTTATGCTCCAACTTGGCTAACGAAAGACCAGGGGGATGGGGGTTGTGGTGCATGGCTAAATGATTAGCACATGCGCACTGTATCATAAGGTCTGTCATTGAGTCAATTGGCTTGGTTTTGATTCCCAATTTTTCTCAGGGTCCTGTTTCCTCCCTCTGCAAAAGAACCTTACGCACAAGCGAATTATTGAAATTTAATTGAACCATGTGTTAGTCGAGTGGACGTTAAAGTCCATTTCTCTCTCTGGCTAATGATGATGGGCATATGCCTTACAGTGTCCTATGAGGGAACTTTTTGGCTAGCAGCGACACATATATCGAATTGTAACTGCCAAGGGATCTTTCATGTGCATGCAAATGTATACACAAGACCTCGGTTATATCAAATTTTTGTTGTTGTGGGGATCTGTTGCTTGAAGACAACACCTAATCACCTGCCAGTTCCCTGACAATATAATAGACAAATGTACCAAAAATTAAAATTATGTGGCTCGAACGCTCTGGTAATCTGTAAGAAGCACTAGTTTTTTGGCAGTTCAATTGCTAAAGGGTTAAACGTCAGACAATTACTTTAAAAAAAATAGCACTATTCATTCACAGTAATTTATATACTGATTACCCATATATAACTAGTACATTATTTACTAAGTAGGCCTGGTCTAAAAGCAAGGCCGAAAGTAATGGACACCTTTTTATAAAGAATACACATCACAATGTATTCAACACGTCCTTTATTACCCTTTTCTCTAGGGTATGACAAGATTTGTTAGGTACAAGGTAAATACAGGTATAGTATCACCTGTGTGAAACTTTCTACCTGTTTATCATACCTAGGTTGTTATTTAAACCTCAATCACTATTGGTTTAGGTTTTTTCAATGTTTACTTATCAAACTGCTGTTAGGAATTTATTTACTTAAAACAGATTACTTATCTAGATTTAAAACACATTGAAGAATACTTATACAGGATTTAAAAAACATTAAATCACACTATATATATGTCCTATATTCTAATTAGCTTTATAGTATTGAATAATATTTAAAAGCAATATATTATTATAATTTGAACGAATGAATGAATAAATTTTTACTATAATTTTAACACAAAATTTAAATAATATTTAATCTCAATGAAGGAATGAAGAAATTAATATTATAATATTAACACCTTTACAGAATTTAAATATCATTTAATGTCAGTAAAATGAATGAATGAATGAATGAATGAATGAAATTAAAGACTTGCCAACATAAGGTAACTTGATTAATTGACTATCCAGACATTATAAGCTTATAAACCATGCACAGGAAATCAAGTTGTTATATTATTTGATATAGATGTAATACTGTATAACGTATAAAATTATATAAGATCTTGTAATATGCTTGATTTATAGTGTTAGATTATCATATCATCTATATCTACACTTATTAACATGTACTGTAGGCAAAATATCAACTTTTCACACATCACAAAGTTTAAATTACTGATTCTGATGGTGCTCGTAGCCAGCCTATTGGAAAATCTCATTTTTCATTGCTTAATCCCATAAAATTCACTCATATTGATTATTTCACATTTGAAAAAGAAAACATAACCAAACTGTAAAATGTAAGATAATCCCGGAAGAGGTCTATCAATTTTTTTTTAAGCAACACTTACATTTATCGCATATCCTCTGAGGACGATTGAGAAAATTTTAAAATTTTCGATTCATTATAATAGCATTGTAACCACTTTGAATAATTTAACGAAACTGAACAATTATGGACTGATATTCCTTTTAGAGATTTATGTGTCACAATACTTTGGTATTTAGCAAGGAATGAATTATTAATGATCTGTCCAATAATAAGAGGCCTTAATATCATTGATATGGCTTGATGATCACGTCTCAAATGTCTCACCAATGTATACATTCTTTTATCCCAACTTGTTACCTAATTTCATTTTAACTTTCTAAAGATAAATTTTAACCCTTTTGAACTTGGTACATGTAAATAAAGACTACTCCCAAATATTTCAGAACATTAAATCAATGTTCCTTAGACTGCCTCAGTCCATCCATTATATGTGAATATATCCCTCTGTATTATAGGACGGTTTACATATCCGTTTGAGCAACACAGACTTTCACAGGACTCTGGCAATTTGGGGCGGTCTAAAAGAGCCCTAGTTAGGGAAGTTGCGGGTGGTCCAAGTCCTAAAGGGTTAAATTCCTGATGCAGGTATTCCCAAATTTCGGCAAAACAGGAGACTATCAATTTGAATAACCCCTATATGACACTTACATAATGACATTAGTATGTTTAAGTAGTATAGTGATAGTCTGCTGTTTAAATAAAACAATAACAGGACATAATATACACATTGCCATGACAACCAGATCTAATAATTAAATTAACGATGTTACTTTCTCAACCTTTAGTTTAGTATATTAAAGAGACATTATCACTTTCATCAACAAAATAATTTTGAATAAAATCAAAATAACTAACTGGGGGAAAAAAAGCTGAAAAATCCAAAGTCACTTTCTTGGTTAAAACTAGAATTGAACCTGGGACCTACTACTTAGTGAAACAGCAACTAACTCACTGAGTCACAGTGGTCCACTCTAAGAGTACCGTTAACTTACTTTTGCCTGAGTATTCATTAAACTCCTTGAAAAACACTATACAATTTGTATGGCTTGTAAATCAAAGCTCAAAACACCTATATCTCAGCAATGGAATGACAGTTGTGTCTCAAATGATTCACACAATCTAATTCGAACATCCTCATCACATATACTTAAATCATTTTTCTACCTACCAACATATAGGCCTAAATTCTACCTTACAACATATAGGCCTAAATCTTCAAAGTGTTAATGATTTGTACACAAAAGCTCAAAACACCTGTAGTTCAGCAATGGATTTGTAAATGTGTCTCAAATTTAGCACACAATTTAAAAATTTATCTGTATATTGAAATCTCACTGATTCAAAATCTACTTTTTACCTACCGACAGAGATCTCTAAAGTAATATCAATACTGGTACACAAAAGTAGGCCTACACCAAAATCTTATCAGTTAGGCCTCCAGGAGAAATGGTATCAGATGTTAAAGAAAGAGTAAGCATTTCATAACACATGTCATCACTGCTGACAAACTGACAAAATATTTGCACAGAGGTTTTAAATTTCCTCAACAGCTGACACTCCTGGGCATATAGATTACTACGTGGAAGGGGTCCAGTTCAACTCTCATAAAATAGAGATAATGCATATTTTATCTTTTGATATTCATGTACGTATTCAATCCCCAACACTCTTTCCGGCTAACCCTTTCAAATAATAATAAACAAATTCTTTAAATACTATAAATAGATCATATCAACAATACATCACACCCTGGTTTAAAATACAAAATGTGACAAGGTTGTCATGACGTTTTAAAACTTATATTATTTTGTAAGTTGACAGAATTCTGCCTGAGGGGATACACTAACTAAAATTAACATTGTATATTATTTCAAATGTATAGAATATGATTGTCTTATTTCAAATGAATAATATTTCAAAATACTCATAGCCACACATACCGACTTCCCTTAATCTTACTTTCAGACACAGTGAAATTGAGAGAGAGGGAGAAATGGGGTTTAACGTCCACTCGACACAAACTTGGTCATTTTGGGACTAACATATGGTTTAATTTTATTTCAATAATTCGCTTGCGCGTGGGTTTTTTTAGCAGTGGAAGGAAACCGGAGGGCCCTGAGAAAACCCAAGAGTTGGACAGGCGACCTTAATCCTTGTCATGTACAACCTGGGATACGAAACCAGCCCAGTTGACTAAAATGACAGGCTTTATGATACAGCACGCACATGCACATGCTAACCATTCGGCCATCCAAACCCCACTTATTTCAAATGAATAATATTTCAAAATACTCATAGCCACACATACTGACTTTCCTAAATCTTACTTTTAGACACAGTGAAATTGTTCCCAAATTTTTAGTATAAAAAATATGTAGGAAATGCTTTAGATGTAACAGCTCATACCAATCATACCACACCTTCAGCCCCTCAAAAAAATTCTGTAGCCCCCACCCACCTCAATTTTATAAGCTGGCTACGGGCCCGACGACAGATAACCTCCTGGCTTAACTTCAATCTGATGAAAAAGAGGCCCATCAAAAGATAACCTTTTTTTATTGTCTTTGGACAGGGTTGGCGGGAGCAATTCTTGATTGGGGTGGCTTACATCCTAGGTCCTTATAGGAGAGGGGCCAGGGGCCGCAATAACCGTCCCCGTTGGAGGAAGCCAAAGTTTCAATTCATCATATTTCAAAACTTTAATATCTAAATACATTCTTGAATTTTATACAAAGATTGGAATAGACATTAATACATACTTTGATTTTTATACAAAGATTGAATCCATAGATTCATTTCAACTCAAACATACATTAATACACTAAGTTTGGATCCATATATTCATTCATGTTAACTCAAATGTAGTCACAATATTATGTTGTAGATAAGAATTATAATAAGATTATGACACAACCAATGAAAATGGCATTTATCCAAATTACAAAAAATAACATTTTTTTTATTAGATACAAATTTTAAATTTAAATTTTTAATATAGGCCTGAATATTAAATTACATTGCCAAAAAATATGACAATTGACTCTTTAACATTCTGCTGGTATGTTATTTCTACTATGTATGAATGGTTTATCTCAAATTCTACTGGTATGTTATTTCTACGATACAAATGGTTTATCACCATTCTACTGTAAGAATGGTTTTACCTTTACTTGTCATAATTTCATATCATAGAAACATTATCATTGGAATATTTTCTATGAATCAATTTGTCTTGATATGAGAGCCACTGACAATATCTCAATTTTCATATTTTAATCATCATTCAAAACATATATTGATTTATTAAAAGAGACAGAGAAAGAAAGGGTGTTTAATGTCCAGCTCACAAAAGTTAGGTCATTTCGAGACAAATATATAGTGCCAGTTTATTTCAATAATTTGCTTGCGTGTTAGCATCTTTAGTCATGGAAGGAATCCGGAGGACCCTCTACTTGTCACATATGTCGTACATGCTGGGAATCAAAACCACTCCACTTGACTTAACGACAGACCTTATGATCTAAAGCGCATGAGATAGACCATTTGGCCACCCAACTCCCCTGATTAATTAAGATCTATAAAACACAACTACCAATGGTAGATAATTTCCCTGGTTAGATTCAATCAATTAGGGAATATTTCAATTCATCATTTCAAGACTAATATTCGACGCTCTTCCTTTAAGAGATTCAAGTTTCAAGATTCAAAGAGATGTCCTACGCATAAACTGGTGTATGTCCAAAAGTGACAATATGACTCTTCCTAAATTCAACTAGTAACCACAACCCTAAATTAAGACATATAAAATTTCCTCATTATCCTGGTATCTATTTATATATATTTTATCATGTGAAGAACTGTCAACATTAGATAAACCTACTCATCTATAGACAGGTGTTGAAGGGTGAAATTAAAACAAGTTTTTCTCACCTGAATCAAACATTGAGTTAGTCTATATATCCTCTAGGTATAAATCCATCTTAATTACAGGTAAAACAATAAGATTAACACATAAACAAAGTCTTATAATCCAGTCAATTCTTTATAATCCAGTCAAGTTGGTCTGAATTTTGTGACACCCTACAGTTAATACAACTCACAGTACTGTGGTTAAACTCTGACTGAATGTCACTTTCTTCTCCATCCTGACACAAGACAACTGACCTATAACCTTTAACCTTTCAACTATAACCTGTGACCTATCCCAGTCACTGTCACACCCCAGGTATTGCACATTGTCAACATAAGAAATGAAATGAAAGTGGGTCTAGCGACTCTAGCGTTCTACTTTTTTTGCACCATATCAACAACATAAAGGAGAGTCTGTGGGATTTATAAATAAATTGTTTATTTTTATCTTTGTGTTTTGTTTACATAGCATATTTATCTTTACTTCTATAACAGAAAGGCAACCATGTGGCTCAGTGATAAAAGGGGCTGCTCAACAACAGAATAAAAGAAAGAAATGGGGTTTACAGTCGGTACCAAGAGAGCTAATGAAGACTGGAATACACCATACAGTGTGCTACGAGGGACATTTTGCCCCGACAGCAATTGAATTCCAACTCTCAAGGGTGGTTTTATGTGCACGCCAACATGTAGGCCTACACAGGACCTCATTTTATTATTCAATCCGATTGACTAGACACTTGTGCTAACTGTTTGAAAATGGAACATTATAACTTTACTGCCATCGTTTTCGTAGACAAGAAATTCATATTTGACCATTTTTAGATTTAAAAAGTGGACGACATAATTTGATTGGTTGGCAGCGGAGTAGGTTAATTACGTTCTATTAATAATCTGTTTGTATAAGTAAAAATAAGTAATGGGTGTAGTGTGTTGACTACAAATTTCAATAATTAAGTTATACACAAAAATTTAATATTTAAAGGAGTAATGTCATTTAAGAATTTACTATTTTTAGAATAGAGTGGTGGTGTATATATATATATATCCTTGTATATAATATGAGTTGGGTGTGACATGTATGATAATTAGCTGGTTGAGATGGTTAGTATGGAGATGATAAAGATCAGTTGATGGATATTGAAAAAATCTAGGTGGAATGATTATTGTGGAGATGACAACATTAGTGGATGGAGAGAAAGAGGGATGCAGAGAGAGAGGGGGAGAGAGATCCGATGGGTGATACAATCAAATGAGTGAGATGTGCTTAATGGAAAGATGGATGGCTTAGCAGAAGGGTAAGATGATCATTAAAAGGGAAATGGTCAATTTGATTAGATGATAGTTGGTACCATCAGGTGTGTAGTGGAGAATGATTGGGAGGATTGGTAGGCAAAATTATCAATTATATATGATGATATATCGATCAGTTAGTTATGATGATGATTATCAGTAATGTATGATGATGATGGTCAGTTAATTATGATGGTGTTCAGTTGGGTATGATGGTGTTCGGTTGGGTGTGATGGTGTTCAGTTGGGTGTGAGGGTGTTCAGTTGGGTATGACGATGATGGTGTTCAGTTGGCTATGATGTTTAGTTTGGTATGATGGTGATCAGTTGGACATGATGATCATTTAGACATGATGATCAGTTATGTACGACGATGATCAGTTCGGTATGATGATTATCTATTGTGTATGATGGTGTTCAGTTGGGTATGATGGTGTCCAGTTGTGTATGATGGTGTTCAGTTGGGTATGGTGATAATCAGTTGGGTATGGTGATAATCAGTTGGGTATGGTGGTGTTCAGTTGGGTATAATGGTAATTAATTATTTGGGTGTGATTTTCAATTGGGTATGATGATCAGTTAGGTATGATGAGGAGAGGTAGGAATATGATGATGATAGGTCGGTTTAGTTGGGTATGGTGATCAGAAAAGACAATGGGCTGGTTGAAAAGATTAGATAGGATGATGTGTTGGTCATTTGGGCAAGATGATCACTTGCTTATATGAAAACCTGTTAGTGAGAAAGGCACATCCTTTAACATAATATTCATTTCACCATAGTAAGACCACAAGGGAATTAACCTGCCATGAAATTTTTATTATCTTATTTCCTGCACCATAAATCAATTACTTACATCCAGTTACAGATATTCTCGTATCACCTGGTACACCTTTAATTAATTTATCATTTTAATTCTTGAATGTTGATGAAAACTTTGATGTGTTAAGGAAGAAATAATTTGATGCAGGATGACCATATAAATATATAATGGCCCATGGTGATTAATTAACTTGTCGGAATGTGGGAAGAGTCATAAAGTTACGTAAATAATTAATATGCCTTGCTTCATTTTATCTTAATATTTGGTTGCCATGCAGTCTGTGTAACCCTTTATGCATGACATGTTTTAGGTTGGGGTGATCTGGCCGTTGAAATTAAATGTTATATTCAGGTCCAGATATAAACCAAAAATATAAACAATGAATTGAAAAATAATTATTTTAATAAAAATATAATTTTGAAATATTACATTTTTCTTTTTTTTTTTTACAATTATTCAGTTCATATTTCTAGTTTTTATTCATTTTTACCACAGAGGTATTATTAAACTATTCATAATAATATTCTATATGATTTATTCTTTTGTCTCTTGAAAGAAAATTAATTCAAAAATTCTGCAAATATTTGTTAGCTCTATGCATATATGCTTTGTATATTATTTTATGTATTTTGATATGTATCTTATGCGTATTCAATGATTCATGTACAATTTTCAATGGCTCAAAGCCATAATATTAAGTTCACCATGTCCATTATTTATTCATTTATTTCTCTATTGAATTTATAAACAATCGTTCTAGTCCAGACATTCAATAAATTGACATATGACATGATATAGGTAATACAAGATTTAATGAACTAAACAAATGTGTATACCATGAACTATTACTTATTATTATGTATATCATGTCTATAGCTGTGGGGAGTATGGTTTATAATAAATAATACCTTAGGGTATATATATACCTACCTTTGTATACCACAGTTTATCCTACTTTATCTTATCTATTTATATGATATTAATGTACATATAGGTATACTTATATTATATTTATGTGTTAAGTATATAAATTATGACACTTTAACTTACTAAAGGAAATATTTTATACTTGATGTCAATAATAAATATTAATTCATATTTATATCATTGATGACATTATGACTGGTAGGTAAAAATAGGTATAATAAGTTCAACCTGTTGGTTTCCAGTGACGATCATAAAGTTGCGATCATGAACAGGTGATTCTGGTAGCAAATCAAAATGCTGTCATTAACGATTTATGCCAGTGACAAACGAACTGTCTAGAAGAATATCTTTATATATCTTCTATGTATCTGCCTTTAGGGTTAGCATAATGCTTCTCGACTGTCAGATCAGTGTCAATTTGTGGTGATGGGGAGGGGGGGGGGGGATTTAAAAAAGATTCAATATAAAGACTCAGGACTTTACCAATAATTTGGAAGATTAATATATAATTACAATTTTTAGATTTCCTTTTGGCATAGTTCCACTCATAGCATGTGGTCATAAAATATTATATCCAGATCAAGCTTCAAGAGAGAGAAATGGGGTTTAATGTCCTTTTGACACAAATCAGGCCATTTCGGGACTAACATATGGTTTAATTTTATATCAATAATTTGCTTGTGCTGGGGGTCTTTAGCAGTGGGGAAGGACCTGGAGAAAACCCAAGGGGATTCCAAAACACGCCAGTTAACTCACAGCACGCAAGCTTCATACTACTGAAATATATGCAATTTTCACACTACTGAGGTGCAAAAAAAAAACACAGAAGCTATAATCAACATAAACTATAAAAGATATATTTGTATTTAACAAGCTTCAGAGAGTTGGAATAAATTTATCTGGCTCGCTGCATTTGGTTATCTTTCTTTTCTGACACATATCTTTGTCAGAAATTTTGTGCGAATGTATTAAATGGAAATATGAGTATCACAAACTATTTTAGTGTATCTTACCAATATGTTTTCCTCGGTACAAGAGTGTTATATTTTGTATGAAAATGTTAATAATTATGTAACAGGTAAAGTATGACATGACACAAAGGTCGAATAAAATTTACATTTTAATATACTGCTATACACTTGATCTACTTGACACACCTTTAAATATATATATTTACATACTGTATACTATAATTTATATCTTTATATAAATAAATATTTGTATACTTTCACCTGTAGAAAGACATAGGTATATACTTTCACCTGTAGATACGTTTGACTGGTATATGTTTTACCTATAGACAAAAGACAATCACAGGTATATGCTTTCATCTGTAGATACGAGACAATTACAGGTAAGTTTCTACATCTGTCAATATCATAACCATTGGATCGATAAGACATATTCTATGTAATACTAGTCGATGTAATATTGGCGTAATTAACACCATCATATAAGTTTCTACATCTTTAAAATGTTCATTACCGTATAGATGTGATATATCAGATTATTAAGATATATTCTATAATACTGGAGGAAAAAATAAACAACTTGAGTAATGAGTCGTAACTGCCAGTTTCAATCCATATAATTTTGATTAAATTAACGCATCTTGGCATCTTCAAAGTTGCCAATTCCGTTAACACATTTTTCAGACAAATTTCATACAAAACCCATTTAATTTTTTGTAACTTCATCAACACTTAATTTTACTCAAACTTAGTATCTAACATTTAATTAAGAAAACAAAACCAAAATATTCCCGGCTTGGATTCAATTGACTAAAAAGAAGTCCTTCAAAAGATTTTACCTAACACTTATAACGTCTGCAGTTGGGGCTGAATGTTGAAAAAATCTAAATTCATCATATCTTTGTAAATGCCAAATGAAGTTGAAACATTTCTGTACTGATATTTCTTTTGAATACTCAATTTTTACAATATTGTAGTTTGCAAAAGATTAAAAATCTCTCAATCGCTATACATTTTGCACGAAAGAAAAAATCGCTGAACAAAATATGTAAATATGTAAAATATGTCGCTTGACAAAATTGTCATGTTCTGGAAATGCACTTAATAAATTGCTATGTAATGTACCGGCCGGTAGCCAAGAGAAACATATGAAGTCATAAATTATATAATCTACATTAAATATATGACAAACTGGTTCTCAAATATTGTTATGTATAACAAACAAGAATAAGATGAAATATTTGCTAGTAACAATTACCTATTTACCTTGAGTAATGATATGACAAAGTTAATCGCCTGAGGGAGTAATCATTGTATCATTGCTGTAAAAAACTTAAGCAAACATCCTCAAGTGTTTTATCGATTAAAGTTAATCATCCATAAACAAGTATTTAGGTAAACTTCAATCATCTGGTTTATATGGTCTGTCAATGAGTCAAGTGGCCTGGTTTCAATCCAACACTTGTACAAGACACAGTAGTGTCGTCTGCCTAATTTCATTGGTTTTCTCCGGGTCCTCCGATTTCCTCCCACTGCTAAAGATCCTTAAGTGCAGGGGAATTATTAGAATACTCAAATTCCCCAAACATAATTAATAATCGTAGAAATTATTAATTAGCTAAAGGCACCAATACTATAATAGCTTGATGTGTGTACAAAGTCTCATAAATAAAAATATTGTTTAAAAAAAAAAGTCTCATTAAGATTCCTTTGATTGTTTATGAGATATACCCCAGAAACAACAACGACAACAACAATGGCACAGGATAATAAAAATTTTGGAGTACCGGTATACTTATATTATTTACCTGGCATTAGTAAACGGTGCTAAACAAATCATAAAAAATCAACACCTTCATCATTTATAATAATGAAATGAAATGAAATGTGGTTTAGCGTCTTACTTTCTGCACCAGCTAGGCCAATCAAGACGGCATAAGGCATACACCATGCCTGGACTGTGGCAGTACATCCTACTTTTATTCCAGCTATCATGGATTCTTTTACATGCACAGTGAACACCCATGTGTACATGGGACCACAGTTTATCATCCCATCCTAATGACTAGACACTGTCCTTGCCAGGCACTCAGTCCTGCACCACTGACAAGGGAAAACCACAGCAGAAAATCCTAAGGAACATTCATTGCCAATACCGGGAGCAAACCCGAGACATAGCTCCTTATAAAACCGCAGCTCCTTATAAAAGAAAGGGAGCCACAACAGCTAGTGGAAGCGGACGTTAAATAAAGCTATTTCACACAACAGTTAGGTGAATACGGTGCTGGCATACTCAATACAGGTGTTTGACAAGAAAGTTTCTCAGATTTTCTAGCTTTGATTGGAAAGGAACGAAAAGAATCTGGTGGTTTGGATGGGATGAAATGAAATGAAATGGAATGGGGTTTAACGTCCTACTCTTCTGCACCTAACCTGGGCTAATGGAAGACGGGCATACGGCCTACTCTTATATCGAATTCCAACTGCCAATGGGTCTTTTACGTGCATGCCAATGTGTACACAGGACCTCGTTTTTTTGTCCCATCCGAACGACTTGGATGGGATGAAAAACAGATCCTGACAGTAATTGGAGAACTAAGATCTAGGCAAAATTTACCTTATAGTACACTGCATAGGGTATAACTGTCATTATTATTCCAGTTGGAGCAGGAAAGGAGAATGTTTTCATTATAATAAAGAGAAAGTTAATGCTGCAATGCAAAGACAAATTTGGGGTAATCTATTTTATGAGCATGCCTTTAATATGAACAAAACTCAGGGAGAGGGGTTTTACATAGACTAAGCCTGTTCCCCCATCTCATTCAGTCAACCTGAATAAAAAATATGGTTAAAAAAAAAAAAATGTACAAATTTCACTCGAATAATCACACTGAATATCACTATTAAAAGAATTTCTGAGCTAATATGATGTACATGAACAGATGATATGATTGAATACATAAAGAGTTATGTGCCCTTACCTCATCAACAGATTCCTGGAATTCTAGAATCTGAAACTCCATGTCTTCCATCTGGTCCCTTTTCTCTGCCAATTCTTCTGATAGTTCCACGCGATTCTTCTCTGATTCTTGTAGCTAAAATATACAAGATAATTGAAACTTTATTTGAAAATTAGAAAAGAATGGTTTATTTTTTGACAATTTACTGTAGAAGGCCCCAAGTGTCATCCTGGTGTCTCTGAGACCAGGGCCCTGTTTCTCAAAATGTTAACTAAAGATAAAATTTTAGTAGATACTTCAATTTTGATTGGCTAATCACTAAAATTAATCTAATACTATCCAATCAAATTACTAAACCCTGATGAAGATAAAACTGTGTTGTACCTGATTCTCCAGTATTTCATTCATATTAACCAGTCTGTCTCGTTCCTTCAATAAATCACAAATATCATCCTACAAATAAAATAATATATTAACAGAATCCCACAAAACCTGAACTTTATCTAAACGGCAGTGTACAAAATTAAAAAAATATTAAAGGGAAAGAGAGAGAAATGGGGTTTAACATCCACTCAACACAAACTAGGTCATTTCGGGACAAACATATGGTTTCATTTTATTTCAATAATTCACTTGCGCGTAGGGGTCTTTAGCAGTGGGGGAAAACCGGAAGACCCGGAGAAAACCTACGAGGTTGGACAGGTGACCTTACTCCTTGCCACGTATCACCGGGGATTCAAAATCACGCCAGTTGGCTCAATGACAAGCTTTATGATACAATACGCACGTGCTAACCATTCGGCCATCCATCGCCCAAAATATTAAAGGAATCCCACAAAACATGAACGTGATCTGTATCTCTGCTATATATACAGCAGTGTACCAAATTGAAATCAAATATCTCAAAGTTAAATTTTTAAAAAAGTTTTAGAAAACAAAAATGAAAGCAAGAGAGAGAGATACACCTATAGTCTGGTTTCAGTAATAATATATAATAATATATATAAAAGCCCAATATTTCCGTTAAACAGCATATATGTACTAAAATCCGATCAATTCTGATGTAATTTGTGGCCATCTAAACATCACATTAAATGTAGCTACACCAACTTAATCTCACATCACTATCTTTATTGTCTAATAAAATTGCCAGCCCATAAGGCCAAAGGGTCTTGATAAGTAAATAGCCTCTTTTGGAAGTGGACGTTAATCCTAGAACTGAACGGAGAATTTTGGAATCTAAAATTGAGAAGAGAATAAACTTAATTTTGGTAATTAAGTTATTTTTCTTTGGGAAGCAGGAATCAAGACATTAAAGAGGTATTCCTGAAAAACAAAGATAGGTTGCCAGGCAACGAAACATACGCCCACAGCAGCTCAATCGTCCGGGCAGTCAACAAGAGTTGTCGCATATTTTACTTTTTTCAGTAATGAAACATTTATAATACACTAGAATCATACAACAAGTAACAACTCATTATGTAATTATCAGAAAATCATTCAAATTTGTTTGGCTTTGATAAAGTTCTCCTCCATGCTAACGTTTAGTATACGAAACACTTAATATTCTGAAAATCAATAGGATTCTTCGTCTCATGACCATCAATACTGTGTATAAATTTCAAGTCAATCGGATATTAACTTTAGCCTCTAGAGCATCAACAAGATTTTTTGAAGTGATCAAGGGCCATAACTCTGGCAGTAATTATCGAATATCGCTGATAATCCCTAGGCTTCTTCGTCTCATGACCGTAAACAATGTGTATAAATTTAAATTCAATCGGATATTACCTTTAGCCTCTAGAGCTTTCACAAGATTTTTCAAAGTGATCAAGGGCCATAACTCTGGCAGTAATTATCGGATATGGCTGAAAATCCCTAGGCTTCTTTGTCTCATGGCCTTTAACACTGTGTATAAATCTTAATTCAATCAGATATTAACTTTAGCCTCTAGAGCGTTCAGAAGATTTTTCAAAATGATAAAGGGACATAACTCTGGATGCAATTATCGGATATCGCTGAAAATCAATAGGGGACTTCCTCTGTTGACCTTAAACACTGTGTATAAATTTAAAGTCAATCGGATATTAACTTTAGCCTCTAGTGCGTTCACAAGATTTTTTGAAGTGATCAAGGGCCATAACTTTGACAGCAATTATCGGAAATCGCTGAAAATCAATAGGGGTCTTCCTCTGATGACCTTAAACACTGTGTATAAATTTAAAGTCAATCGGATGTTAACTTTAGCCTCTAGTGCGTTCACAAGATTTTTTGGAGTGATCAAGGGCCATAACTCTGACAGCAATTATCGGAAATCGCTGAAAATCAATAGGGGTCTTCCTCTCATGACCTTAAACACTGTGTATAAATTTAAAGTCAATCGGTTATTAATTTTAGCCCCTAGAGCGTTCACAAGAAATTGTGGACGATGGACGGACGGACGGACGGACGGACAGACGGACGGACGGACGGACGGACGGGGGCGACGGCAATATACGACCACATTTCTATGTGGGCGTATAAAAATTCAATTTGTTGTGTGGTCTAATGGAAAGCCATGGTGGTATCTACTTATGTTTTAAAGTTGTAGCAATCTAAATTAATATCTAATCAATAACCAACACTCTTCATGAATACACAAAATTAACCTCTTCTTAATAGGAGTAAGGTTTGGGCTTCAACTGATAAAGACCCCTTCAGCAAGCGAATTATTGAAATAAAATTGTCCTGAAATGATTTGGTGTATTGTCGAGTTTAGGTTAATCCCTCACTTTCTCTGATGATGCAGGTTTACTCATAGTGAATCAATTTGACTGAAATTTTCAGCAAATTACCTTTACATTATCTAGTTTTTAACTGTTATAATGAGAACTGCCAACTCGATGTCTAATCTCCTATACACAAATGATGGTTAACTAGACTCAATGTTAGAGGAGTTCTCTCCCTTGACACATCAAACTCAGAGATTTCAAAGCATTTTCCAAGTTTCAGGAATAATTATTCTGATACCTACCTTCCCTGAGCTTCTCAAAACTTGTTCTAATTCTTCTATACGACCTTGAGATAGGATTAAATTATGTTCAAGGTCACATCGTAACTGAAAAGGAAATATAATGCAAGTGAAAGCCAAAACTTCGGATTGCACATTATAGGAGAACTACTATCTACAAAAAATCTAATAAATTATTTGTAGAAAATCAAATTTAAAGCGATAAAAAGAAATATTTCAAGGTAAAAGTCTACAGCCCGAGCTGACAGCTGTGAGATACAGAATACTTAGAGCTGCTAATCGTCATTTGAAGGTTTTCAATCCATTGAAACTAAACTAAGGATTGTTATTTACAACAAGTAGTTTTAATCTGTTTTAATAAGGATTATTATTTACAATAAGGAGTTTTAATAAGGATTGGTATTTACAACAAGTAGTTTTAATAAGGATTATTATTTACAATAAGATGTAATAAATCAATTTACTTGATTGCTGCGTTGTGGATCTTGATAGTTATCTGTTTGTTTCATCAATAAAGCATGTGATTTCTCTAACTGTAAATGTTCTTTCATTAATTTCTGGTAACTTTTTTCTCTTTCCTCACGAGACAACTACAAAATACAATATCGATATTTTATTAATTCACCTGAATGATGCTAGCTACAGAAATAAAATGAAATGAGATTTAACGTCCTGCGCTAATGAAGACTGGCATATGCTATATAGTGTAGTATGAGGGAATTTTGCCTGGACAGCAGTATTACGGCCTACACTTATATCCAATTCCAATTGTCAATGGTTCTATTAATTGCCGGCCAATGGGGACACAGGATCTTTGTTTTTCACTCCATCCGACTATACATTTTGTCTTGCCATGCCCTCCATCCTACACCACTGCCAAGGGGGAACCACCCCGGAAAATCCTGATTAACTTTCTCTCGATCAACACAGAGATCGAACACGGGAAATCCAGCCTACTCACTGAGCCACCGTGGTACATCCTACTTACTTTACAGAAAAAACACATCTGCAATATACATTATTACTTCACCTCACTATGAAACGAACAAAAATTTAACAACTGTGAGAAATTAGTGTAGCCTAATCATACCTCGTCCCAGAGATCATCATCAGACAATGTCCCGTGAGAAGCTGATGATAAAGATAGAGAATTTTCGGAATCCATTGATCGTTGATCTTCATCATACCCGTAAAAAGTTTCTTTAACCCCACAACATTTTTCTTGTGATCGGCGTAATTTACGCCGTTTTTTATGATGTTGTATTAATTCCATTCTTCTATCTTTTTCCTACAAAAGAAAATATTTGTTCATTTCAGAAATTCAACAATAACTGGCCAAAACATTGGCTTAAATACTGAGTATATCAACAATTATTCCACTATTTAAATGAAATTGCACTATTTCATAAATGAAATTTCACTCATTACTTAAAAAGTGAAAGTTTACTCACTAATGAATGAAAGAAATTACACTAATTGATGAAATTTCATTAATGAATGAGTGAAATTGCACTAATGAATGAATGAAATTGCACTAATAATTGATTGAAATTGCACTAATGAATGAATGAAATTGCACTAATTAATAAATGAAACTCCACCTTCATAAATGAAACAGCACAAATTAATAACTGAAATGCACTAATTAATAAATGAAACTGCACTAATCGATAAATAAAACTGCACTAATAATGACAAATAATTGATTTAAAACTTACGCTGCATGATTGTCGAAGTGAGGTGATTGTTTTGGTTTGTTCGGTTAATTGTTGTTGTAGTTTATGTAATTCTGACAGTTGAAGTTCAAAGTTCACAAGTTTGAGTTTTTCTTGACTTAACTGACGAGCATAAACTGTGGCTTTTCTTTTGGAATGTTCAGATTGTTCCTTCTGAAATTTAAAGCAATTACGAAATGTCATAATATTGATGTTATTCTTTGAAAGGCATTTAGTAGCTGGATAGAATAATAAAATATAACACATCTTTTACGTGCATGCCAATGTATACACGGGACCTCATTTTTTTGTACAATCCGAACTAGACAGCTGTCCTTGTCAGGTCCTACATTCTGCACCACTAACATTAACAAAGGGAAGCCATGTTAGAAAATCCTGATGAACTTTCTTAGCCAAAGCAGGGATAAAACTAGACTGGTGGCCAGTCTCCTCCACACACCAAAAATTGGCCAGTCCTCTCAAAATAAAAAACCCGAAAAAAAACGTAATCTCTAGAGACTGGGCAAATAGAGCTTCATTCTCATCTAGTAGGTCAACCTGCATAATTTAGGTCGTGTGACGTCGTGCACGTGATCACGACATATCTAACAACAATGTGACGTCAACCTTCAGACGGTCTAAGCATGACTGCTTTGCACTCCAGTCGAGACCCATGATTCATGTCACGTGACTCGGGGCTTGCTTGATAACTGTCAATCATTCCAAATAAGGAACAACGTAAAACATGACAGGAACGCCCATTTTATTGTGAAGCTCGCAAATTGTCCAGTCTCTGGTGCTGGTTACAGGTTTACTCAAAAAAATGTTTTTTTACAAATGGAAACGAAAGTGTTGGTTTACTAAAAATTAATACTTTTATATCAATCGAAATGTAAAATAAATAGAAGAGACTGGGCCAGTCTAGGATAAAACATTTGACCTTCGGTTACTTAATGGATATATGATAAATCCATAGACTTTTGACTGACAGGATACAATTTGCCAATGGAGTGTTGATTAGATTCTACAAAGTAATTAGGAATGATAAGTCTGGAATTTATTTACAGAAATTGTTAAAATTCTATTGGCTCACTTCTATAAACAAGATAAATAAATTTTACAAGAATTGGATATATGGGTGTATAAAAACTATTTCTGCTTACCATTTTTCCACTTTCTTCAGTCAAGGAACTGATTTGGTCCTTTAAGTTGCGATTCTCGGATGTCAGTTCAACATTTTTCTCTAAAAACTTCCGGTTTCTTTCTTTTAATGATTTATGGCGTTCTTCCAGATCTTTCAATTTCTTCACCTGCCAAAAAAAATCCAGTTTAATGGAAAAAATATCTTTGATCATTTACACCTCATTAAATGTTTGCAGGTAAAAAAAACAGGTGTACATCCTAAGCCAGCTGTTTATAGCATCAAAATATTTGGAAATTTCAAGAATATTTGAAGATCATCTGTTAAAGCTAAAATATTAAAAAATTGTCAGTCAAAATTCCAAGCTATAATCCCTTAACAGAAATAATAATCTGATAAGAATCTTAATGTAAAACTAATACATTTTTCATTTTAGTTTATATCCACTTTTAGTCTTCTTTTAAGATGCCACAAAAGCAATCAAATATATATTTTAAGATCATCTTTGGAAGCTAAAATATTACAAAATCATCCGTTGAAGCTAAAATATTACAAGATCATCAGTCAGGTTCTAAGTGATAATCCCTTAATTGAAATAATAAACAGATAAGAATCTTAATCTAATACATTTGTCATTTCAGTTGATATCCACTTTTAGGCTTTGTAATAATGTCACACAAGCAATCAAACCAATCTGGTGTCTGCTCCAGAATACCATTTATAATCCAATATATTTATCACAATTTTAATGCAAGAAAATATATTTCAGTGATTCTTCACAAATTTAAAGACTTGGTTATAAATGAGTTAAGATTGGTTCGATTTTATCACCTTATCCAATCATAAACCCATAAAAGATTTTGTATATGGTTATTTGTTCACCGAGCACATCCTTCATTAATTACTATCTAAATGGTCAATAAAAGTTAATTCACAAGCACTTTAACCACTTCAAGGAGCTTGACCAAACACTGAAATCTTTTATATCTCTCCCGATACACCTCTTTAATCGACATTCTTAATATAACATATAAATGTTAAATGGATCTAAATGGTGCTACAACCTTGAACAATGTGGGAGTACATTGACCAGGGTTTTAGGTCCACATGTGGTTTTGATTCTGTATATAAAATATGATATGGTCTGGTCAGGGAATTTGTAATTTTCAGATCTTTGTGTGTTTTTAATGCCATGTGTCACATTTAGTGCATGAAAAATAAACAGAGAAAATAATCTTTGATTGAAAAATGTCTTTATATTAATATTATATTTCTGATTGACTACTACTTGTCCGCCATGATTATATCCAGACTAAAGTGAATCCAGATGTCTGATATTTCATCAGAGTTACTATACACCATGTTTACCGACACACAGGATGCAAAACTTGACTTAAAATAAAAATTTGAAAACCAGTAACAGGCAAAATGGGGAGAAAACAGGAATATTATGTAATAATATGTAGTGTATATTAAAGATGCATGATGAAAAATTTAGATAAAGAGCCAACAGTTTTCTCTAAAATATGTTAAAATTAGATAATGATATAGGAATACATTGAAAGTTATGAATGTTGGAAGTTACAAATATCTATCTTTAAAATAAACTATTAAATAGCGATCATGTTTCAGTCCATTACATGTCATGACCATCCGATGCTCTAGAGAGTTGATTATGGGCATGTCATGTGAATAAACTTCTTAATTAATATAAAACTCAAGGCCAAAAGAAAGACCTGCAACAGGCAGATTTAGCTCTTGCATAATGTATGTTCAAATATTTTGGATAGTTTTAGTTTAGAAAAAGAGTTTAATGTCTCTACTTTGATGCCCGTCTTCCATTAGCCCAGGTTAGGTGCATAATAGTAGTATGTAAAACCCCATTTCAGTCATTTCATTGGCCCACATCGTGATTAAAACCTGGGATATTCTAGTCAAGAGTCGAGTGTCATGCTGATCGACAACACTAGCCCTCAAGCAGTTGTAATTCTTAAAACAAATTATAAGGGTGAACGATATATCACAGTAGAAAACAATAATGTTCGGTATTAGATGAACAAGGAATCTTTCACATGCACTCCAGTGTGAACATGAATGGACTTTTGCTTTTTGTCCCATACTAAAAACTAGACAACAATTTCATTGTCAGCTCCACAGACAGGGAGCTACCCATGGCATGAGTGACAAGTGGGGACCAGGCTTGCAATTTCACAAGGTTCTTTTCATGCCTTTAGTCAGGCGCCCAGTGTCACACCGCCCAAAAACCACAGCCTTCAAGTATCTTAAAACAAAAGTCTTATGGCGAAGAATATCATAAAACAGTAATGTACTATAATAGTTCTGATTGATTGATGGTGTTAAAATTGGAGATTAGTCTCCCTTTGTTTATGTTAACAACCACAGCCATAATCAATAGACACTTATAATATTGAGACTAATCATGTCTTATTGGGGGGATAAATATAAATACATAGAACTACTGCAACAACAACAATAATACATAGTAGAAGTCATTCATTGTAGTCTCATAAAAACTCTCAGTCAGCTGCTTAGTTCTGAAGCAGGGTTCTAGTTTCAGTTTTATTTGCCAGTCTTGAGTGACTGGCAGTGAAAGTGACTGGCTGGAAATTGACTATCTGTCAGTCAAAACACTCTTAGTCAGCTGCTTATTTCTGAAGCAGGGTTCTAGTTTCAGTTTTATTTGCCAGTCTTGAGTGACTGGCAGTGAAAGTGACTGGCTGGAAATTCACTATCTGTCAGTCAGAAAAATCTTAGTCAGCTGCTTATTTCTGAAGCAGGGTTCCAGTTTCAGTTTTATTTGCCAGTCTTGAGTGACTGGCAGTGAAATTGACTTGCAGTGAAATTGACTGGCTGGAAATTGACGATCTGTCAGTCAATCTATATAAGTATACAAATACAGTTAAATTTATAGCTTTTATGTGAAAAACAACTTCATAAAAATTCAAATGAAATAAAAATCAAATTTAAAATAGTTTATTCTGTGTACCAATATGATAATGTTTTTGTGTTTTCGACAAAACGGACAAATTCGGTTTTGAAGTAGTAAAATATCCGTCAATTTATAGTAACATACCAGATACAACACTATATAATGTTTTCTATTCACAGGCATTACGATTTTTGACCGTATGTAACAACAAAGAACTGTTTCTTTCCCGAATAAAATCCCTGTTTTTGAAATGCACTGCCAAAGGAGGTACACAGTTACCCATATTTAAAGAAATTTCGAAACTTCCGTTTCATCAATATACCAAGTTTAACATTTCTTATAAGTATATAACCGAGTACATATTGGATAATTATCCAATTTAATTTAGTTTAATTTGTATAGTTACGTAGCCATGTTTGGATTATCACCCTTATTGTTATTATTTTATTACTTCATAAATACACTTACATTGTATGCTTTCTTCTACATTCCTGTTTTGCATTGCTTGTATGGGGTATTTAGTATTATGTTTTGTGCAATTATACAACTTAAAAATTCTGATTGGTTGTTTAAACTTATAGCTTTTAGCATTATTAAATCTTGATTATCGCCCTTTTTGTTAAGAAATTCTATTGACGTCATAGATAACGTATTTACGTTACACCATTCAGTTAGTAGACGACTGCCTCCCGAGGCGGTCTACATTTTCTTTGCTTCTTTGTGTTGGGTTGTTTGTGCGTTTTCTTGTACGAGTAAATATGTTCAATCTTGAGTGAAGTCTGTGTTGCTTCAGACCCGGGACTTTTTTGAATTGTTGTTTTTTTTGTTCGTTTTGTTTGCTGTTTCGGAGTATGATGTCTTGTCGTTGTATTTGTCCTTTTTGTAAATCATATGTGGCGCAGTCCCCCTGCACTAACTAATAGAGATTGTACCTACCGCTTGTTTATCTAGGATGGAATCATCTGATTGATTACTTTCTGTCTCCAGTTCCAAACCGGCTTCAGTCTGATTTTCATTATACTGCAAAATAAAAACCTAATTCTTGTAACAAGAGTAAACTTGAGATTTCATAATGAAATGGAACATGTGGTAAATTAGTCCAGACGCCAGGGCGGAGGACCCACTTTTGTTTGATATAGAATGTTTCTCTATGGATTATTGTTGGGTGGGGTCCCCTTGATTTTTCCAGGGTGGGTGTGGTCGTGTCACCCTTGGGGAAAATTAAATATTCAAGATGGCGGCCAACGATTTAGGAAAAATACAAAAAAAAAAATCATTTTTCACCGTCCTAGTTCGTGTAATATATCGTTTTATATGTCTTCGGGGTCGCTGAACACTAAACCGGGCATATTTTTAACATCAGACCAATATAAATAAAATGGCTGCCCAAAATGGCGGATAAGGTACATAAATTTCATATTTTACCCTACTGACTCGAATTCTGACATGTTTTTAACATAATACCCATCATGAAGGCGGAAAAAGAGAAAAAAATGTTCACTAGCTGGATTTATGATAAATCATTCCAGAAATTTAAATTTTAGCTAAAACTATAAGTCACATTTTAGTAGCCATGGATGTCCTCTTTTAGAATGGCTACTAAAATCAGTTATACAAAACCTTTAATACAATTTTCTGGTTCAGCCACAGTTCTGCTGGACTTTGTGCACATCGCAGTAACAATATTAAACTCAATACACAGGATTAAATATCATTTGCTAATGTTTTTATTTTCTCATACGTGGATCAATACCGTAACCCCTCTGTTATTTGTATGAATTTGAACAGGAACAAAAAATTGTTAGTGCTCAGATTGGTACCAGATGGTACCGGATGTTCAGATAAAAGTTATAAATGCGGGTTTCAATCCGAGCCGCTATGTCAAAGCGGCCGTTGTGGCTGTAAAAAGTCAGAATTATCATGTTTTGATTTTTGTTCCTGTTCCAATTCATACAAATGCTTCAATTCCGTCTCAGTTGAGATTGGAACAGAGGACAGTGGCGATGAAGACGGAGAAGATGATGAAGATGAGACAGTGTGGTTCATTAATATTAAAATTGCTTTAATCAATCATATGATTAACATATCGTATCTTTTGGTTACTTATAGTTTTTCTGAAATGATTTATCATAAATCCAGCTGTGTGATCTTTTTTTTCTCCTATTTTCCGCCTTCATGATGGGTCTTATGTTGAAAATACGCCAGAATTTGAGTTAGTAGGGCAAAATATGAAATTCTTGTACCCCCCGTCGCCTTTTATGGCCGCCATTTTAATTATATTGGTCGGATGTTAAAAATATGCCCTATTTAGTGTTGAGCGACCCCGACATATAAAACGATATATTACACAACCTAGGATGGTGAACAATGATTTTTTGGGGTATTTTTTCCACTACTTTTGGTCGCCATCTTGAATATTTAATTTTCCCCAAGGGTGACACGACCACACCCACCTGGGAAAAATCAAGGGGACCCTACCCAACAGTAATCCACCGAGAAACATTCTATATCAGGCAAAAGTGGGTTCAGTGATAATTTGGCATTTGACGTCCGGACTAAATCTCATTTCTATGTGATCATGTATGCAATGCAAGGAATAATTTTTATTTTTGCCTATTATCAAGGGTGGCTCCTGTCGTAATTTTTCTGTCTGCATCGGAAAAAAATCGCTGGTTAGCTATGCTCACATTTTCGCCGGGAGAGAGTTTTAGTATGACATATCTTCACAAATTCGGCCGGGAGATAGTTAACCCTCTCATAACCGGACCGCCCGTCATTTTGGCTGCTCTATGCCCCCGAACCGCTCGAAACCGCTCGAAACCGCCCGATACATACCACATTCATATTTCGCCATTTTATCGGAAATCACGTTCACGTATCGGCGAAACGAGACTTCAACTAACTTCCTGTGTAAATAAGCTATAAAATGGCGTGTCACATTGACGAGTTTGCTATTGATGTTTATCGAGATATTTTGATTTTTAAGTCGGCTATCTTCGACACATATTTTCAAGTAATGGCTGCCTATATTTCTGATGAATCTATTGAGGATTTTAGTGATAATTTCACAACTTCTGATGAAGAATTTGAAGGTTATACATCGACAGACATTGAAAATAATCAACCGCGTAGAAATATAATTCAAATGACGAAATGTGGAATCTGATATGGATATTTCTTCCGAAATGGATTGTGATATAACTTTCACTTCAATTATCCATTTATTATTGAAAGACAACCAAATTTGCGTATGAAGATTGGTATGTTATTTTTCTTTAAAATAAAACAAACTTATAATAGTAAATATTCCATTGTTTTTGAGTTACACATGTTTTTATGAGACATATCAAAATATGACAGCCAGGGCTTAGTGCACAAGGTTATGAGAGGGTTAATGTCGGCTGGAAACTCCTAATATTCTGACACATTCGCCACCTGCATGCCATAGAGGCCTAAATTCACTCTAATTTTCGTGCTCTCCCCTCCTGCTTATGGCAGTCAGCGATGACCTTCGTTCATTGATTTTTTGTTGTCGGAAATTTATCTTCCTCGCCCCCCTATGTCGGCTAAATTTTGGTTTCTGGCTTCGGGCCTGTATCGAAATGACTAGCACACTTTTATAATCAGCCCTGCAGACGGTACCCCTGACAAGCGAGAACTCCTGTTTAAGAATCCTGACGATGAGATATTGTAGTCAAGACGCCAGGTAGTGCCTGCACCTTGATTACTGTGCCCCCTAGAAAATTTGTAAATCTAAAAAAAGCAAACAAACTTACTGAATTATCCAGACTGAAAGTTTTGAGCGTTTGGTTGTGTTTAAGGGGACTGGAGAAAGAAAGTTGTCTGTCCGTGCCAGCGGTGAGGGTAGCTGCGGACATCTTGTTTTGGTGGTTTCGGTCCAGCTGTAGTGATAAGGCATAGCCTGCGGTCTGTCCCAACTCTTTCTCTAAATGCGAAATAATCTTGTCCTTATTCTTTAACTGTTCAATCTGAAAACATAAAAATTAAAATAAATTACCATCAAAAATACAGAAATGAAATGAAATGGGGTTTAAAGTCCCATTGTTCTGTTCCAACTGGGCTAATACAGACAGATCATGAGAATAGCAGAACTTAGACAACGCATCTCTTGATAATAGAATCAAACGTCTCATTATCAAGCAAGTCATCTACCATTTTTCTCTATAGTTTTGGCTCAGTTGATTTCCCAATAATAATGTTGGGTATATCAGATCCTGATTGATATCCCAGAAATAAGTTTTGTGTATTTGTAAATGATCCACAATCAAAGGTTTCAAGTTTTAATTGTATATTTATCTACCATCTACATAAAGACATGAAAATCCTCATCAAAATGTTGCAGAGTAATGAATTCAATAATTGTATATCCATCAACATTATACATTTTCATATTTTTAATTATGAGAAAAATTAATGAATTCTCTATATAAGTGTAAATGTAAAATTTGAACATTCATCCCCATTTTCGGTTTTGCCCGCAATCACCAAGAGCATCAGAATTTTTACCGTACATTCCTTGTGGTGCAGCATGCCAATTGGCCAAATTTGGCAAACTCAGATATATTGGGCACTTTGATAACAACAACCTCCCATCACTTCTATGAAACATATTGTTGTGTGTTATGCTTCCAGAAAGCATGTGTTGGAAGCAATAATACCTCTTGCATGCCTTGGTAAATGTGTTTCTTATTCCAATATAATCGTAGAATTACAGGTTGAATTTTATCAGCCAGGTACCAACGTACAAAAACAACAAGAGTAATGTAATTACTTCAGGAACAAGTCTGTAGACAATGAAGATGTTATGTTTGTTTTTTCTCTGAATATGTATCTGGTACAAGTATGTACACTGTGTCATTTATATTACTTCAAGGACAAAGTGAACATCATTCAAGGCAAGCCAATACAACAACATGGAAGATGCCTAACAAATCTGATGCTAGAAAGATCCACCAGTGGGGGGTAGATTTGGGGTAAGGGGTTCAAACGAATTGGGGAAGGGCTTTCTTTGGTAGTAAGCGTAAGACGGTGTCCACGGCAAGCCATACAACAACATTGAAAATGCCTAATTTCCAACAGGTTGGGATAAGGGGTTCAAATGAATTGACTTGGCTCATGTTGGTAGTAAGCATAAGAGGATGCCCAAAACAATGACGAAATTTGATAAAAATAAGACACTAATCTGTGCATTTTCAATGCTTTAATTCTTCCCCCTTTTTAACAGGCTTTTAATTTGTATGCTTAATTATTTATTAGTTATTAGATCTATTATCAACGTTCCCATGCCCTACCCACCCCCCAATAACCCTATGGATACAAGTCTTGTGTCAAAGACTCTGAGAATAGAATTCTGTCTTATAATTACAAGCAAAGTGATCATGGATTTATTTCAGTGTATTCAAAAATCAATCTGTTAAATTGAATTGCGTGGAAGACGTTTGTTTTAGAACAGAATCAACGAACCCATACTGTCAAGAAGAAAAAATGCAAGCAACATTGCATAATGTGAAGCTTACACTGTACACTGCAGAATGTTGAAAGCAAAAAAATACATTAAAGCAGTATTATGGAATATTTGATAAAGAGCTGACAGTTCTCGCAATAACAGTTGAAAAATAGATAATGTAAAGGGGAATATGCTGAAAATTTGACATGGTCTTTTTATGTTAATAAATGTCTAATTAATAAATTATGTAACAGTTAAGGCCTAAAGTAAGGCTTGCAAGGGGCAGATTTAGCTCTTGCATAATGTATATTTAATTACTCTCTTTTTCATAATCAACATTCAACTAGAATTCTCTCATCAATGATAAAATATAAAATATTTTGGAATTTGAGAATCCTAGACAAAAGTTTAATCATTAAATAATAAACTGTCATTGTATTTCATAGAAAGTGCATTATCAGTTCAAGTCTTAAATACCATAGAAAGAATTTAGTATACAGAGAGCTGGTGTATATCTCCATTAATCTCAAATCTTCCTATAATATATGGCTCTACACACTAGATCAATTTGTTTAACTTAACGCCAGGAATGTCTGCGAGATGCTGTGAACAGAATACCATATACTCGAAACACCTAACGGAATTGGTAAAATGCCAAACACTGCATGTCTGGAGAGGAATTTTACTATTAGGGTGAATTATACTGTTCGACTTATGTCATGAACTAGAAACTGCTTCACTCACACTTTACATAGATTTTATCTACAATTTCATATTGCAAAAATATTTTTCAATAAAAACATAAAACTCTGTATATTTATATAAGATTATATACAATTATTTATATGCATTGATATATGAAGACGCCTATGGAGGGTGGACAGCTAGTTTATAATTTGATGTATATCAAAAAGAGAGAGAGAGAGAAATGAGGTTTAACGTCCAACCAATCCAAACTAGTTCATTTCGGGACTAACACATTTTCAATAATTCGCTTGCGAGTTGGAGTTTTTAGTATTGGGAGGAAACCTGAGGACCTGGAGACCGGGGACAAGGGAATCGAAACCACGCCAGTTGACTCAATAACAGAACTTATGATACAGCGGGCACGTGCTAACCATTCAGCCATCCACCCCCAATGATGTATATCAGAACGAAGAAGTAAAAGTGGTTGTCTCTTTTAACAGAATGCTTTTTTAATCTTTTTTTATTTATCTAACATACTTATACTTTATCTTTTTTAATATATATATTTTGTCTGTTTCCTATTGAAGCATGAAATGAAATAAAGCTTAATGTCCTACTTTTCTGCACTAACTGGGCTCGCGAAGACCGTCCTGTTGAGGCAGTATCATGATATAAGATTGAAAAGAAACACAAAATGTATTTATTTGAAAAGATTTAGAATATCTGGAATTCTAAAACCGTTTAAAAAATATCTCAAACTTCAATTGAATCAAATATTCAAAATAATGACTAAAAATATTTGCATTGTAAAATCAGCAGTTAATGTTAGCGTTATAACATTAGTTGGAGTGTCCCTAGAGTCTTGGTGAGGAGTTATTAAATTAGTGAAAGCTAAATCAATGTCTAAGTTTTCTAAATTATCTATTCAAAATAGAATCCAATCCATTAACATAGTGTGTAATGATCAATCGTATTAAACAAATTATGTACAGCACACATGGGGCTGGATGATTAGTGGTTTAACACGCGAACCCGTGAAAACATAAGGCATGGCATTAAGTCAAGTGGCATGGTTTTAATTCCCTTTTGTACATAACAAGGTGTAAGGTCGCCTGTCCAACCTTGTGGGTTTTCTCCAGGGTCTTCGGATACCTCCTACTGCTAATGACCCCTATGCAAAAGCGAATTATTGAAATAAAATTGCACCATATGTTAGTCCCAAAATGACCTAGTTTGTGTTGAGTTGATGTTAAACCTAATCTCCATCTCTCTCTCTCAGGTGCAGCACGCGCAAACAGTAATAATCAGCATTTATATTAAATCAAGAAACATCAACAAAATATGAGGACAGGTATCATTTCACTGGAATTTGATCATGTCAAACCCAAAACTGAATACCTTTCATGGTGAAAAATATCTCTAATGCACATAGAGAACAATAGTACAACATTCAATCATTACGACAAAACTAAAAATGGAAAAAAAAAACAGAGCCTACGATATGTGATTGAATTCATCTTTTTTATGTTTTAAAAAAGACTCCAGGGTGATTAATTACATGAGGAATGGTTTGGATGGAAATAACAGAACTACCGATGCCAAGCAAGGTTCTCAATAACAAGAAACGACATTATCTTTCCTGTTGCACCAGATGTAATTTTTAATTCCTAATCATCTAATCTCTGGAGGTAGAAATGAACTTCCTGTGTATTTGATATCTGTTTTATTGCCGAAACAGACACAGGGAAGACTTTTATCGCTTTCCTGCTATAAGGTTCAGTATGGTGCTCTTTTGATCTGAAACTTAGGATTTAATGATTGTGAGAGAGCCACAGTGGCTCAGAGAGTAGGGCAATGGCTCACTAACCATGACGTCCCAAATCATTTCTGGGGTCGAAAAAGAAAGCTTCTCTGGATGATTTTTCTGCATGGTCTACCCTTATCAGTGGTGTGGGGCAGCATCTAGTCCTTCAGATGGTCAAAAACAACTAGGCTGGCTAGCATGTAAAAAAAACCTTTGACAGTATAGGAATTGGATGAAAAAAAGGAGCAAGGCCTCTACCTGGGCAAAATTCTCTAATATTACATGGTACAATGCAGGCAAAGTGTTTACAATCAAAACAATAACGTCTATTACCATTTTTCAAACCCTTCAAAAAAATAGTAAAAATTGTTTTTTGAGTAGCCTACATAAAGATTAAAAAGCATCTGCTAAGATCAGGCAAAAATTGAGAATTTTGAACATTCAAACATGTGGATTCCTCCCCTCCAAAATAATCAAACGGTTCCATATTCCTATGGTGATTGGAAATGCAGAAGACTATATCTTAAAATTAATCTCTCAAATTCCATTTTCTTGTTCTTAATGCCATAAATGACAACTGTGATGACATGGAGATCCTATAGAGAATTATTCATACAGATTCCTGACAATTTTCCAGTCATTACCATAGAAACACTCAGTATGTCTGCACAGATATTTTCAGAAGCATATATTTTGGCAAGATGACCTGGCAGTTACTCAAGATGTGTGTGTACAGATTTAGTTTGTAAAAGACACAACCCAATGATACTTTTAATAAGTGTGTATACATGAGCCACCATACAATACCACAATCTCATCATGCCCAAATCACACACAACTCACATGGGTCTCGCCATGACCACCTCACACACTACTGTCATGGGTCTCACAATGCCCACCTCACACAGACCCCACCATGCTCACCTCACACAGACCCCATAATGCCCCCCTCACACACAGATCCCACCATGCCCACCTCACACACAACTCACATGGGTCTCACCATGACCACCTCACACACTACTGTCATTGGTCTAACAATGCCCACCTCACACAGACCCCACCATGCTCACCTCACACAGACCCCATAATGCCCCCCTCACACACAGATCCCACCATGCCCACCTCACACACAACTCATTCAGGTCCCACCATGCCCACCTCACACAGGTCCTAGTTCCATGCCCACCTCACACAGGTCCCAGTACCACACCCATCTCACAAAGGTCCCAGTACCATGCATACCTCACACAGGTCCCAATACCATGCACGCCTGTTTTTTAGTACATATCTCACACCCAAATCACTTAGGTCCTAGTAGTACCATGCCCACCTCACACAGGTCTCACCAAGCCCACCTCACACAAACTCTCACAGACCCCATCATGCCCCCCTCACACGTCAGGTCACACCATGCCCACCTCACCACACAGGTCCCAGTACCATGCCCACCTCACACAGGTCCCAGTACCATGCCCACCTCACCACACAGGTCCCAGTACCATGTCCACCTCACCACACAGGTCCCAGTACCATGTCCACCTCACCACACAGGTCCCAGTACCATGCCCACCTCACACAGGTCCCAGTACCATCCACACCTTCTTTTTTAGTACATATTAAACTAAATCAGTGTCTGAGGAGAATCAAGCTACAATAGATACTTTAAAATATTTAAACTTGTGGATTCAACCCTCCCCCAAAAAATCAAATGATTCCATTCTCCTATGGTGATATGATGATTAGTTAGGACTCATCTCAAAATTAACCAAGAAAAACATTTTATAACTTGTGTGGTTTCAATTTCATGGTTGTACGTGACAAGGAGTAGGGTCTCCTGTCATACCTCGTGGGTTTTCTCCGGGTCCTTCTGTTTCCTAACACTGCTAAGGACCCCTACACGCCAGCAAATTATTGAAATAAAATTGAACCAAATGTTAGTCCCAAAATGACCTAGTTGTGTCGAGTGGATGTTAAACCCCATTTCTCTCTCTCTCTTATCTCTCTCTTCTCTCTCTCTTGTATATAGCTCAGACAAAATTCTAATATTTTTACCTGGACATGTTGAAGAACCTTTAATTACGGGTCATTATAATCAATAATCACCAGTTTTAATTACCTGTATTTTATGCATGTTTATTAATCAAACTATAAACAATCAATGTATATATATTAAGATGACCTTCTAAATGAACCCCTTGATTTAAAACAACTCAGAAACAGAGATTATCAGATACTTTAATCCATTTTGTAAATATGTTAATCACCTGAACAAGGCTGATGAGCTTTTAAGGCCACACCAGTCTTATTCTTTGTTTTTGTTCTGTGTGATCACCTATCAAAAATTAAACTTCCATTTTTTTCAGAAAAAAAACCTAATGTATGGCCAATTTAAGATACTTGTTTATTCTTTTCAAAAACTTTTAGTTTTAAACTTTCAAGTTTTGAAAATTTAAACTAAAAATATGTTAACAGGACTCCAGTATTTATTTATTATCCAGATCCCCCAAAGAATTAAAATTTAAACTGGTTTGGCCTAATACTAATCACTGCAGATTATTTCTGACAGAGAATCACCAAGCACAGACCACAGTCAAGTTTGTTCAAGTCTTTGGATCTTAAAGTTAATATGTCAAAGTACTAACTACTGCATCTGTAATAACAGACAACCTCACTTGGTTTATTAACTGCAATGTTTTAATGAGGGTGTTCTCACTGTTACCAAGCAATGATACAATCAAACATGTTACAGAATTGTTTAAATTGTTTAAATGGCATTTAGTAAGTGGATGAGAATAACACAAGACACAATTATATGGAGTACAAGTTACTTAAAAGATTTATTTCTGGCTATGTTGCAACGAGGTTCTCTCATCTTTATCGAGCATTAAACTACTGGTAATTATCAAATTAACAGACAGAAGCTATTCTAAGACACCATGATATGCTTTATATGGATTTTAAAGATAAATGGATGAGACGTGGGTCCAATTATGTGGATATAAAATATTCCATGACCTTGGTTTAGGTCATTTTAATTATGAAATATGAAATGATAGACATCTTTATTGTATCAACTGGCTATTTCATGACAGTTGTGAACCATTTGTGTCCATTTCTAGGTGGGAGTCACAGCGGCTAATAATGAGTAAAAAACACTGGCTCGATCCCGGTGTTGGCCTAGAAAGTTCAACAGGATTTTTCCGGCAAAGTTTCCCATGTCAGTGATGCAAGACAGAAGTTCTGGGTACACATTGGCGCACACTTAAAAGTTTCCTTGGCATTTAGAATTTGATGTAAGAGTAGGCTGTAGCACGTATATGCATGTCTTCATTAGGCCCTGTCAGAGCAAAACAGTAGGACACTAAACCCATTTCATTTCAAGGTGCCAAAACATAGAGACCTAGCTCCTTTAACATAAAACCTATGAATCATTACCAGAGTCAATTTAGAATCTAAACTGGTGATGAACTTATATTAAGAAGATTATTAATGCAGACTAAACCAACATGGTGGTGATATATTATAATATAATTTACGTTCTTCTGTCTCCAACTGTTATTCTGATAAAACTTACACATGATTTAATAATCACACAAGTCAATACGGTACACTTCATTATAACCAATTATTATAATAACCAGTTTAATAATTATATGACCAATTTACAGAAACGAGAAGTAATAGGGTATAACGTCCTACTGTTCTGCTCTGAATTGGGCTAATGAAGACGAGCATACGTCCTACAGTTTGCTATGAGGGAAATTCAGCCCAAACAGTAGGATTTTTTTTTACATGCACGCTAATATGAACCTGAGGCCTCATTTTTTGTCCCATCAGAATGACTAGACATTTGTCCTTGTTGGGACCACCGTCCTGCACCACTAACAATGGGGGAACCACCCAAGAAGCAATAGAGCATGCAGGTTAGTTAACCCTTTAGCCTTGATACATGTAAATATTGACTACCCCAGTTCCTTGAACAAAGTTTTAAATAAGTGAAATATTAATACCAATACTTCAATGAACACATCGAAACAGTGTTCGTTGGCCACAGCCGTGCATGTGCCAGAGAGGTTTAAGGAACCCTAATTAGAGCGGTTTAGCATGGCTTTTGTGCTCTAAGTTTTAAACAGTAGATATGGTGACCCAGTCATGAAGACACTGACTCAATAACCAGATGGTCCTGGATTCTATCCTGAGCTTACCGAGAAAATTCCTCAAGTTTTTTCTGACTGGTTTTCCATCGTCAGTGGAAAAATATCCAGTCTTTCAGATGGCTAAAAACATCAAGTGATACATTTTATGCAGTTGGTGCAGCATGTTAAAGATCCCCAGAGACGCCAGGGCAAAATTACACCTATATTAAACTGCATGGTGAAGAAAAAGTATAACCGTTACCTCAATTTCATTTCATTTGTCTGACTGTAATCTGAGCTTATTATTGTTTTCCATGATATTATTCTTAAAGCAAAGATATTCTTTATGTAGCCCTTTATCAGCATACGTATTAACCGTACAATTTCAGATGAGCCATAAAATTCAAAAAATTATATTAAGGCATTCTTACATCAATAAAAGTTTTGATTCTGTTTTTATAAGGACAGCTTTTGATATTTGTGGTATTTCGTAAAAAATGGATTATCCAGAGCAGAACATTCTTCAAATTAGTTATCAACAGCAGCAGAGAATTTCTCAAATAAATATGGGTCTTCTCTTTATTAGATCATGATTATCATGAGGCGCAATGTACCAATTGGAATGTGGCAGTAATACTCAGAGACATGTACACAAATAAGCCTTGTTCTTCGTCCCATTTAAAAAAGTAGACACTTTAATCTGTTGCCAGACCCTCTGCCCTGCAACACGGACCAAGGGAACCAGAGTGGAAAATCCAACGCCAGGATCGAGGCTTTGAGACCTGTGGGTTATTTAGGGAACACTTATTCACTAGGTTACAGAGGCTCCATCTTGTGTGTATACAATTACTCTTGTTCTTTCATCAAACATCATGATATTTTATCTTCCAGAACAATCAGGTACTCAAAGAAACCTTGTTATATATTGGCACTACATCAAATCAACTTGGTGCCAACAGATCCTGTTTTTAAAACATGGTTACCGAGTTCTCATCTTTCTTTGAACTATTTTGGCAATTTATTGTATTAGTCATACATATTAGCATTCATGGTTAACAAAATTATCTCTCAGTCTGCTCTTTAAAAGAGAGGGGTGGGGTGGTCAAGTGGTCTAATGAGTGCACTTTAGGTCATAAGATCTGATATTTGGTCAGGAGGCGTGACTTTTTATCCCAAGCTTTTAGCGAGTAGAGTAGCCTGTCCAACCTCTGAGGGATTTCCTTGGACCTCTAGCTGTTATCTTCTCACTCTAAAAGATCCTTAATTGTACATGTACCACATATTAGTCTCTCTCTCTCTCTCCGGCCATCCATCTTTCCATTTAACACATCTTATCCATTTGATTGTATTACTCACTGTATATCTCTCTCTCTCTTCTCTCTATCTCTTCTCTCTCTTTTCTAGCTTACTATAATGGCTGACATATACTCTAATACCATGTCAACTATATATTTGTGTTTCCGATTTTATATATAAATATAGCAGAGAAATAATATAAAGAACTATATAAATACCATAATGTTTTGGCTTGAATCAGAACTCCTGTAGATGCTGCTATGTTACATATTACATTAACTCAACTGATAAAAGAATCTTTAAAAATCCAATTTTCTGTTATCAAGTCTTCCACAGACTTTCTTGAAGAACATGATTAAATGTTACACAGAATTTATCAATAATTGTAAATACCACAAGTCTTTGTACGTTAATATACAAACAATAAAGATAAAGAATATAGACCGTTCAATTGCTAATACCATTTTTTATCATGCATGGAATCATGATGATTATAAATGTGCCATTATCTAGTAAATAGAATAATTCCACCACACCCTGATAGGTAGATATAGGAATGTACATGTAAGCGTATGAGACATGGACTAATACTGGTTATACCACAGTTAAAACAGGATACAAGTCTAAACACCTCATGCTAGCATGGGTCATTATGATTCATGAGGAATGCCAGCAAATGTATTATATATCCTTTAAAGAAACTGATGCACATAGTATATACACATACATAACTACTATAATAATATATTACTTACTGATGACCTAGCAATATGTCATTCAAAGATAATTACTGGATTTTCATAGTTTTTTTCATAAAAAAAGTGTAATTGAATGATTGATTGATTTTAACGCAGCAATAAATCTTTACTAACCAGAATAATTTGTTTTTATTTGAATATTAATAAAGAAATTCTATCTGTTTAAACTCGGTACTTACAATATTCTTTGATTAATGCACTGCACTGTTTATCTCTCTATAATGTCCCTTACACTACTTGGTTGTCAACCAATTTAAGAATGTCCCTTACTTTACTTGCTAGTCAACTAATTTAAGAATTAGAGTTTTTATACATTGTACAGTGTATTTGAGAAATGTGGTGTTTGTCAAATTTAGTAAGTTTGTTCATGATCATAATACAGTATGTTTTTACTCTGTTCAAAGATTATATAGGGTTTGTTTTTTTATCAACTTATAACAATTTTGCTGCTTTACCAGTAGAGGGGGGTTGGATGGCCCAATAGTTAGCATGTGTGCCTGTCATTGGGTCGCCTGTCAAACTTTGTTTGTTTTCTCCAAAGCCCTTGGTTTCTTCCCACTGCTAAAGACCCCTACGCGCAAGCAAATTATTGAAATAAAATTAAAATATATGTTAGTCCCGAAATGACCTAGTTTGTGTCAAGTGAACGTTAAACCCCATTCCTCTCTCTTACCAGTAGAAACTCAAATTTGTACAGAACAATCAAAGATCTTCTTCAACCTAAACGACTGAGTTTTGTTTGTTCTGATAATTCCAATCATATTTATTTCAATTTCCTATTAAGACATTATATTAATAGAAAATAATGAGAGAGATGTATTGTAATCTATATATTATTCCACTCCAGCCTGGAAGTGATGCACAGACAATAATGTCAAGCACAAATTATTCAGGCTTTGTGTTAGCGCAATCCCGTCGATGTATGTCATTTTGTCTGGCGGTAATTTTTGTCTTTTGGTGATATTTATAAAATATGTCTGTCACAAATATCCGGTACTTGTTCAGTAATTCCTGACATTATATCTGGTACATCTCAAACCGTTATTTTCCAGGAATGATTCTACTAGAAGTTCGTTTAAAGCTTTAAGTAGATCATTTATTGATGGAAACATACAGAAGACGTACAATATTGATTAATCCTCATATCATGTACAGACAGTAGTTGACCATATAAATTACCTTCAGCATACTTAGAAAGTATACTCGATAAATACCTAATGGCTATATCAATATTAAAAGAAATTTTATTCCTATTCCACAGCAGCACTAAAAGTAAGTAGTAGGCCATTAATGATGTACACTAAAGATTAATTCTGCCCATATAGACTGTTCAAATGCCCGGTTGCACGTGACAAGGAGTAGGGGAACCTGTTCAGTCTCGTGGGTTTTCTCCCACTGCTAAAGACCCCTATGCGCAAGCGAATTATTGAAATCGAATTAAACCATATTTTAGTCCCAAAATTACCTAGTTTGTGTCGAGAGGAGGTTAAACCCTATTTCTCTCTCTCTCTTTCTCTCATATAGACTGGATTATATAGCAGTATATATGGTCAGATTTGTTAGCAGGTTCTTGATATAATCAGATTTCAATTTTATTAGAAATTTACAGAATGGTTTATGCCACAGCAGCACCAAAAGTTATCAATTTTATATGAAATTCAAAAATATGGGCTTATACAACAGAGGTATTAATTAATAGTGTGGTGTATTATAAAAGTCCATGTAAATAAACAAAAGCATCTATCAAGAACGGTTTAGACACAGAAGCATCAAAAATATTATCAATTTTATAAGAAATTTCAAGGACAGTAAAAGTCACACAGATCAAAAGAGTCGTCTATTTTTTAATAAACCAACAGACGGTTTTAACTACAAAAGTACCAAAAATTACCAATTTTATGATGACCAGTAATTTAAAAGATGGTTAATGCCACAGAGGTATAATTTTATAGAAACCAAACAATGGCTTTAGCCCAAGTAGCACCAAAAATTATCAATTTTATGTGTAATTTAAAAGATGTTTAATGCGATAAAGATATAATTTTATAAGCCACAAAAGCACAACATAAGATCTTAGGCTATAAAGAAGAAAAAAAGGATATTGATAGTGGTCTCTGTAATCATTAATAAAACCATAAATCTATTTATAAAATCTATATAGGATTTCCTGTATCAAGGTGCCATCTTAATAAATATACAATAATCCTATAAACATCAAAGAGAATTTAACAATCAAATTGATGATTTGACTTAATTAGAATGGAAGTGGGTTTAAAGTCTTGTAACACATTACATTGATCATTTTGAGACTAACATCATATTTTTTCAATTCAATGATTTAAGTGTATATTGCGATAAGGGTAATTTTGCCCAGACAGTGATATTTAAGCCTAATATTCTTCTAATTTCCAATCGTTCTTTTACATGTAAACCAATGTGTGCACAGATGAACCTTAATTTTCCATCCCATCCATATCACTAGACACACTTCCCTTCAGCTCAGAACATGGCTTACAAAATCCTGAAATGCCGGAACTCAAACCCAGGACATTCTAGTTGAGAGAACAGTCACCTACCAATCAAGTACCTCATTCTTTAATTGAACTGGATCCTGCCAGAAATGAAGAAAATTTGCTAATTGTGGAACAAGCAAATTGGACAAAAAATATACAGAAATTGTGACTTTTTCTAAAATAAACCCATTGTATATGAATTGTCATATTCAGGTGTAGATGAAATGATAATTAATTAAAATAATAATTAACTTACTATTCGAATAAGGTGACCCAACGTTGCATGTGCTGAATGATGGTAAGGTGAGGGTCTGTAACGAAAGGTCGGGACACGACAAACGGTCGAATGACACAATTCCATTTCAGAGGATAATGAATTACACAATTAGGAGGATAACGTGTAATTTCTTCATAGAGGGATACGTTTGTCCTACAGCCGAAACAAAACTCTACTGACTAGATTTCGAGGAGCATGCTGTCAAAATTCAATCCTCTAGCTACACTGGGCAAATATCCAAACATTCCTAGTTACCATAGCAATAGCAGAAATGATAATAACAGGCACCAGTGGAACCAAAACATTTTTTAAGTTTCTATATAGAAGATATTTAGGTGTAACTACAGGAAGAATTATATGTGGGTTTGATTATGTCTGATAATTAAGTTCCTGGTATTCATAATACAGGAACCTGATTTCAGACTTCAGAAAATAATGATTAAAATTGTTTTTTTTGTTTTTTTAATACATTGCCTGTATCAATAATTTAAATAATTTATGACTAATATCTCCTTTAAAATTATTTTTAATATCTACAATTACATAATGTTTTTAATCTTATGTAGGTACATATTAAGGCTATTATATTTCATAAGAGATCCACAGTAGCACAATGAGTATAGGGTACTAGAGCACTAACCAGGATGTCCCAGGTTCGATCCCAATATTGGCCAAGAAAATTCCTGTGGTTTGTCAAGTCGTGTTTCTCCATGTCAGTTGTGCAATCTGCAATACCTGGCAAGGTAAAGAGTCGAGTCATTTGGTGTTTACCATTGGCAGCATGTTAAAGATCCCCCAACAATTGAAAAAAGAGAGGTGATAGTTTCGCACATATGTCTTACCCAAATCTGTGCAAGCGAATAACTTGTTAAAATACAAATCCCTTCGTTAATTTTCAATCAATTCAGTTTTTTTGGAGGACTAAACAATGGCAATTAACAACAGCAATTTCCTTCTCCATTTAAATAATGGACGTAATTTAACTTAATTTAATAATGAATATTGAGGAGCAATAGAAAAAGTTGGATACTTTACTAAATACCTTTGTTTGTTGTAAGTATTATTACAAATAGATATTTATGTTCAATATTCAAATCGTTTCTGTCCTAAATATATATTATACTTACATAATTGCAGGGTTGTCAAGCTTCCATTTACACAAAAACAACTGCCTCTAAAAACGCTTATTTAAAAATTCAATGTTAAAGCAACAGATAATATAGGCCAAGCCAATCCAAACTTCAGGAACATCTATTAAAAACTCAATTTTTGTGTCTTGTTGAAAATACAATGTCTAAATACAAGAAGTACTTGTCTGCTCTTCTCAAATGGTTTTAGTTTCAAATTTAAAGTTTTGAAATTGTAAACAAAAAAAATATTTTTCATATGACTTAAGCGACCATTCATCAAGACACCAAAAAACTAAAAATGAATTTATTGTGGCCTTACTATATGAATCTTAAAACAAAAGAAATTCAAAATTTTCAAGTGTGATGATAATAGTTGAGAGATAATCTTTCTTCTTCAAATATTCATTGGTTTATTAAATAACTGACATGCCATAGTAGGATGTTAGTAACCTATTGTCACCATCTTTCAACACTCATAAAATATCAAATTGTTTTGATAACATAAATACCACCATCATCAAATTATTATATAGATGCATGTGTTGCTAGGAAACCTTGAATTATTAACCAATTATGCTAGGCAATAATAAATCATTTAAAATATCACAAATTTATATATAGATATTAGCAATGGTGTACAGTGAAAAAGAAACAAGGGAATCCATTCATTACTCAGATGATGCAGGCACTTGAAAGCAAAAAGCTACCTTCACCACCACCATCCCTTGGATGGATAAATAGATGGATACATAGATAGATGGATGGAGGCAATAGATGGATGGATGAAATTTTTAGATACACAAAATAACAACCTTAATCTAACAAAATAATAACTATTACTGAAATGATGAGGCACTTCAGAGCAAAAGGCTACTCCCCCCCCCACTACTATCACTTGGATGGATGGACAGATGAATGGAATTAACAGATACACAAAGTAACTATCTTGAGCTAATAAAAAAATACTGTTTTATCTAAGTAATTTACTACCACTTTGGAGGGAACCGGAGGCTGGAGGATCCAGAGAAAACATACAAATCTGGAATCGACTTAATGATAAACCTTGTAATCTCAAGTGCACACAAGAGGCCACAAGCTCCCTACTCCCTACCACACAAAAAAACCGAACCCAATGTCAACTGCATATAAGAAATATTTTCAAAATATTTCTTTTTTTTAATAAAAATACAAATGCCTTGTTTAACCCTTTAGCCTTGGTTCATGTAAATATTGACTACCCTAGTTCCTTGGAGGAAATTAGAGAAGAGTGAAATATTAATACCAGTATATCCCTGAACAGAACGAAACAATCGGTAACTACTGTTCCTTAGACCCTAGACTGGCCCAGTCTCTTCTATTTATTTTACATTTCGATTTATATAAAAGTATTAATTTTTAGTAAACTAACACTTTCGTTTCCATTTGTATAAAAAAAAAAATTGAGTAAACCTGTAACCAGCACCAGAGATTACGTTTTTTTTTGTTTTTTTATTTGGAGAGGACTGGCCAATTTTTGGTGTGTGGAGAAGACTGGCCACCAGTCTACTTAGGCCCCTACACACCACTCAAGATATGTAAAAAGCTTTCCGTATCACAGGACCATTTTGCATTTGCTAAAGCACTGCAAATAACAGGGTGGTCTAACGGGTTAATAAACTATAGCTTTCAAGTCACTTTTTAAACAACACAGCTTATCATCTTTTAAAACTTGCCTTGAGTTTAATCCCTAAAACTGTAAATTTAGCAGGGGCATTAAAAAGAGACACAAGAAGATATGATTTAACATTGTTTTCATGAACATGATAAAGAAGGGTTAAAATAATTCAAATATTTCTATAATTGTCTTAGGTTTTCCATATTTTTCATATTATTTAAAACGTAATAAATGTCAAATTATATTTCTTGAGGTGTTTTTATGTCCCCCCCCCCCTGTTTCAATCCTTAAAGAATTTATCCCCCTGTTCCGATCCTTAAAGAATTTATCCCCCTGTTCTGATCCTTAAAGGAATTTATCCCCCTGTTTCGATCCTTAAAGAATTTATCCCCCTGTTTCAATCCTTAAAGAATTTTACACTAAGAACCAATTTGCTATTGTGATAAAATAGATTTAGTTGTGAATTAAACCTGCAACCTCATGCATGGAATCTATGCATATCTACCTGCACACTTCAAGCCAACAGGAATTACCCACAATCATGTTCGTAGGAACTACATTGATATAGGGCAGGACATATAACAATCTAGGCATCAAGAGGAGTGATGTCCAGGGTCTACTCCTTGATTATATGCCCCCAAAACACTCAAGTATATGGCCAATTATATATACAGAAATGTGAATTCATTTTGAATAGAAACTGATGCAATAAACCATTTATTCAATTTCAGTATGGCAGATTGTCAACAAACTTAACAGTGATATTTCAAATTAAAAAAAACAACTTAATTCTAATTTCACTACTTAATTAGATGCCCACTGGATATGGATGCCGGGGGCCAGTGCCCTCTCTACCTTCCCTATCTGCACGTCACCTTATTCATCTGAGATAAATGAATGCAATCACATACACAACATCGCTGCTGTGCTGTCCAGATCATTTTGAACTCTTACAAAAAAGACGCCACTTTAGACAATTTCGCATTTTAAACAAAATATTAAAAATTCACTCATGTATACATATCCCTGATGTTCCAACAGAAAGCAACATTTTAACACAGGGAACAAACTTTTTTTAAAATCAAAATTCTTTCAATATTTTTTTTCTGTTAATGTAATATCATTTATACTTTGATCAGTGTCTCTCATATAAATCAAACTAATAAATCAAAACATCCTGTTTCATATTCCTATTTGAAATTTATTCTATAGTGTATACTGAAATGTTATTTAATATATTTGGATATATCATTGCATCATTTTTGCCAGCGTGGAAGGTACTAGTGTGATTTAAGTCTGGGCTATTAATAACTCTCCTGGGTTCTACAGTAGCGGAGAGTTGGGTAAACTAGATAGTTGGTACATTATTGGCCATTAGGAAATGTCAACAGTATCAAAATTGCTTACAATCCATAAATTATAACACCATCACATCTCTTAGGCCACATCAATTTTAAAATTCTTCTGTGACACCTATCAAACATTTTGCTACATATTTTAGCAAGGAAATTAGCTAAATTGCTATTTGTTGGCAGCTACAAATGGTTCGCAACACATATAATACTGTAATCTGAATGTATATAAACAGATTTACATTCAATCATTTCTGTTTTTACTTTAATTTCTAAATACGAAAAGAGTGCAAACTGAATGGCAGTTTTGGGCATCTGGTTATTCAAGTCTACACCAGTAGTGTTATCAGATATCAGAAGCCTATCTTTTTATGTAAGATAACAATACCAATGTTGATTTAAATTGACCAATAAGTTTGTAATGTTGAAGACTGTGGATGATATTGAGTTAGCGACTTGGCTCTTTTAAATAAAACATTGTTCACAAGATTTGAATGGCTATCATTTATCAAGACCAACAAATAACTAAAAATTAAATTAGTTTAGCCTTATGATAGGATGGGATTAGTTTAGAGAACCTTATGTGTATTATTCATATCAAACTGCTAAAAGGCAAAAACCCGACAAAATCGTTGGTTGATGGATTTTGAATCCCTTGCAAACAATATTATCGTGAAAATTGTATTTAAAAGGAATATCATTCCAAAAATGGTTAAAAAATAGTTCCATTTGAATCTCTATAAGGAATATCAGTTCAGAAAGGTTTAAATTTTCAAAGATGTAATGGTAGCTCACATGTATTAACATCTGCTCTATAGAAAACACACTGACCATGATAGTTGCGTATTAATACAATAACTTAAAAATAAAGAGAAACATAATATAATTATCCACTGCATATATTAATCTGGATTAAGCAATGAAACATTACATATGCAAATGGCTATCAGCTTTAATCCAAAATTTCTATTTAATCCATTTTTAAAATTAATTTAAGAAAGATAAACTTTGAAATAAAATTTAAATAAAAAAAATTAGATGGGGTTTATCGTCCTACTGTTCTGCTTCAACTGGGCTAATGAAGACGAGCATATGCCATACAGTGTGCTATGATGGAAATTTTGCCCAGAGAAGCAGCGCTATGACCTACTTTTATATCAAATTCAAACCGTCAAGGGATCTTTTACTTGCACATGGGACCTTGGTTTTTTATCCAATCCGAACAACTAGACAGCTCTCTTTGTCAGGCTCTCCATCCTGCACCACTGACAAGATAAAATCACACTAGAAAATTCAGTTGAACTTTCTCTACAAACACTAGGAACAAACCTGTGACCTCCAGGCTAACGTTCCAGCATCTTACTCACTTAGCCCGCATGACTCCCCGAAATAAAATTTAAACAATATGAAAAAAATTGATGATACCTTTAAATTTTCTTTAGTATCGAATGTAAACACAACAACTCTGAATTAACTCCTCTAACTTGAAGATCCTGTATAATAATGCATTATTCATCCATCTCAGAGCTATTCTACTATCAATATCTGTATCTGTTAATTCTAATATGTTTAAAGCTATCCATTCAAATTAATATTCCTTCACAAAATTAAATATTTCTATAATACTGGACATTAGCTTATTTCCTTGGGACTGCTGATGAGTGACTAATCTCCACTTTCTAAATATCCAGAATAACGCAATTATCATTAATTGTCAATTACACATTAAATACTGCACCAAATACAAAATAAATACCACAATTAAATTCCTTGTAAAATCTGGTTATTATTATCATGAAGTTATTTTAAAATTTTAAGTTCAATTGTTTGCTTTCCTATATCGAACAAACAAACTTTTACTTTGATTTGTAGATGTCTCTTCTATGCAATTCAACATGTATTCAAATAGACTAACACAAGATAAGCTGATCCATACATTCCAAAAGAATCTCACAAGTTGCACTTAAACACTCACTACGAATAGCAGTCGCATTGATTGCTGATTTTACAATTCAATGATTATAAATTTATCATTACTGGAAACCACTGAAGGAACATGATGTTATGATGTTTATTAAACCTCCTCTCACTTCTACCTAGTCTACGACTGCAGGAACATGATGTTATGATGTTTATTAAACCTCCTCCCTCTTCTACCTTATTGCTGCTGCACGGGGATTTTTAAATATCTATAAATATATTACTATTATTTCTATATTTAATTAAAATAATTCATTTTTGGCCAGTTTTAAATATATTTCTAGAACGTATAAATTCTTTATATCAATATATGTTCTTTATCTGTTGATTTGATTGAATAAATACGTCAAGTATTTCGTAGCTCTAAAAAATCAGACCAAACTCCATTAGTGTTTAATTGACATCCAATAATCTATTCGAACAGGCAAGAAAAATCATTTAAACACTTATTCAAACACTAAATATTACCACAAAAAATATTTGTTTTCGTCTGGTTTCCTCTCCCTGTAGCTAGCTAAAAACAAGTTTGATTCTTTTTAAATGCTGGTCCCACTTTGATACAAAAATCCTGAGATTTTTCATTTGCATGAATTGTAAACTAATAGTCATGTGCAATAAATATTCCCACAAAAATGATCAATTCTTGTGTGTTCTCATCTTTCTTTAACAGGATGCTAGACAATTAATTTCCTCGACATATTTATCAATTCTCATTTCTTTCACAGTTCCATAAATCTTGTGTATGTTTCACAAACAGGGGAAACTTTCCTAATTTTATCAATTTTCCACATCCTGGATGGAAGATATCAATTTGAATTCTCTTTTACATTAACTGCAAATTCAATCAACACTCCCACACTACCTGGTGAAATTGGTTTGTTTTTGAAAACACTGCTATAGGAAAAAGAACTCATCTCAGACAAAATTATGTAAAATAAAAGTAGAACTAACTGACTTCCAGAATGATCAATGTGTAGTTTAATTGTCTCCTAGCCTGATTACATTCGATATATTTCTCTAAGGCCAAACCAATCTAATTTTCAGTTCCTCAGGGTCTTAATAAATGAGAGAGTGAGAGAGAGAGAGAGAGAGATAGAGAGAGAAAGAAAGAGAGGTAGGAGGGGGGGAGAGAGAGAAATGGGGTTTAACTTCCAATCGACACAAAGAAAAAAAGGAATCATTTTTTTTCAAGGTGCTTTGGAAGAACTAAAAATTACATTGGTGTGGCCCAACAAAGACACATCTTTTCCCAAATACCTGCGATGTCAAACAAGTTTGAATGGATCACAATTAGTCTCTCTTAACACAATGGCTGCTTTCGAAGCTGAGCAAACACATTTCTAATCGAAAGTCAAATATACAGCCAGACTCAAGAGATTAAAATCTTAATAAAAGTAAATGACATAATCTGATGAATTACCTGGAAGTATCAAACTGTTTAAACACATTTTATATATATGTACATCGGACACATTGATGATGACTAAAGATTCCTCCTCATAAACGTCACTCAGTTACTACTAAACAGTAATTGTATTATATAGATGTATTTCCATTGTATTTCCATTTCAATTACTTAATGTCATTGAAACAATTCACATAATGTCATTGAAACAATTCACATAATGTATATTTTTACCAGAATGTAGGTATCAGAATCAAACTTACTGAAAATTATCTACCGTAATTTCAAGTACAGGTTTTCAACTTCTTTTAATTTCTCACACATAATATTTCACAAATGCATTTCAACACAAAATACAAATATTAATTTTTTTTTTCACAAGCAAAAATCCCATTTAATGTCCAATTTACTCTGAAATGTGAATATTGGTTACATTTCCTCTTTCATGAAAGAAAATGATCAATTCTAAAACGTGTCGTCAGACAAATCTTCTGCTTCAGTATAGTCTGTGGTTTTCGTGAAATAGAATTCTTCCGATATTAACACATTCCCATCACAAATTTTAATCAAAATCAACACCTTTTCTCAAATTACTATTTCCTTCTATTAATTTCTAATAAATCTTTTCAATTTTCAAGCACACATCTTAAGACTCCAAGAAAAAAAGACTTGTCTTGTAGGATGACTTCAGATCAAAATCACCCTCCTCCAAGACTACCAGGAATCATAAGAACTAATCTCAGACAGAAGTAGACATTTATCAGTGGAGGTTATCACAGTGCTTAATACCATATCATATTAAATACAAGCTTATCATATGACATGGGCTTAAAACTCGTTTTTTTATTTTTTCTCTTCACTTTTACCTGGTTATATTAAGAGATTTTTTGTAAAGTTTAAAGAGACACGGCTTTCTTAGTTTCAAATTTTTAAAAAAAATTTCCCATTTAATTCATTCACGTTGATATTTGTTGTTTATTTCTTGCAATATCTGTGTAGTTTGTCTTGTCTGTAGGGTTGTCTGCAGGCTTGTTTTGCATTATAGTGTGGTCCTCCTGAACTTACTATGAAAATCAAAATGTTTTTATATTTTTGTGACAATTGCAATCGTGGTGATGTTACAGAACATATCCCATGATTTCCCATCGATGTTTTCCCATGTTAATAGTACAGGAACATGGGTCTCTCAATGAAAAGCATCTAGTGAGACTGTGAGAGAGAGAGGGAAATGGAGTTTAACGTCCTTTTGACACAAACCAGGTCATTTCGTGACTAACATATGGTTTAATTTTATTTCAATAATTCACTTGCGCATAGGGGTCTTTAGCAGTGGGAGGAAACCGGAGGACCCAGAGAAAACCCCTACTCCTTGTTATGTACAACTGGAGATTCGAAGCCATGCCAGTTGCCTCAATGACAGGCCTAATGAATCCAAATCCAAATTTACAAGGCTTTGTAATATTAAAATATTGAAGACAACGTGTGAAGCTCCCTTTAACCTGTACATGATAAATGCACTTTAATTAAGGAAAGTAATAAATATATTAACATCAAAGGATACTTTATAATTATAATATCATGATCTAAAAAATGCAAACATAAATTAAAGGAAGAATCCCATCAGATGAAACTGTCTTTTTTCTTGGAATTCTAAATGAAAAAATTCTTCACAGGATTATTTACCAAGACCCTTACACAACAGAAATTAATTTCGCTCAGCCTTAATTGAAGTTTTCATGTAATGAATTAGATATAAATGTGTGGCATTCGACCATTGTCAAAACTGACCCATATCCTTTTGGTTTTAGTTTTGCAGACAGGAGCCTTGTTCACAAAAATTTAATTTAAAATATATTAGAAAAGAGCCTTTTCATTGGCTAAGAGGTCAAATTTATCTTGTAATTTTAACCCCCAACCAATAAAAAGGCTCAATCCTAAAAACATTTTATAAGTTTTCATTATTATAGCTATCCTGTGTAACCATCACTTTAAGCATATAACATTAACCATAATTTACTTTTTTGACAACTTTCTGGTATGTTTTATTTAATAAAAATTATCTTTCTGGCAAAAATCCTCACAGATGCCAAAATTTATATAACATATTAGAAAATCTGACATCTTTAAATTTGTAGTGAAATGTGTAATATTACATCAACTTGACTTGTAATTTGATAAATATCATCCATTTTATCTTATCAAATATTTAACATGGTAAACCTTTCATACTAGTTCAAGCTTATTATAAACTAATGTTTAAAATTTATACAGGCTCTTAAACCAGCGAGTAAATTTAAACATTCATATTAATCAATTCAAGCTGAGCAGGGGACAAAAAACCTTAAGATCCTGTGTATGTGTTAGCATGCACCTCAAAGAATCCTTGACAGTAAGAATACGAAATAAGAATATGTCGTATAGTGCCAGTGTGTTCCTCATAGCACACTACATCACGTATGCCAGTCTTCATTAGTCTGTCTTCATTAGCCTGTCAGTGCCGAAAAGCTGAATGTTAAAGGGATTTCAAAATTTGCTATTGACCAAGTGTGTGTGAAACAGCTTTATTTAATGTCTGCTTCCACCAAGGTAATATGGCAGACAAGCCAAATGTTGTACTGCTGTTAACATGAAATAGGTGGCTGCAGTAGTCGAGCGGTAAAGACACTGAACTCTTGACTAAAAATGTCCATGGCTCGAATCATCGCATGGGCTGCCAAACCTTATGTGATTTTATAAGCTTGGCTGGATCCCACTTTTCAGAGGTAGTATCTGTGGATCTGACATGGAAATATCTTTAATGGGTTATTTTATCAATAAGTACTAAAGAGTTATCCCCCTTTAGTGTTCAGCTTCGGTTGAGTTTGTTTAATGTTTTCAATTTTAACCGATTTTTTTAAAACAAATTATTGATTGCTTCGAATCTATAACAACAGATATTGATTCAAAAATTATAATTACAGAGCTGTCAGGAGAATATTATGTGCCATAATTGTATTCAGAAAAGGAGAAAATTATATGTGAAAATGGTATTCCCTGGTTCCATGACATTACTCTAATTACTACAATTAACACAATTACATCCTGGTCCATAATTAAACAAAGGTCAAACAGATCAGGCACAGACCCAAGATCAATGGTCAACATTTCACATCTGTGTTCATGGTTTCAAGGGGGGTTGGGATGGCCTAGTGGTCTAGAGTGCCGCGCTTTTACCTCTAGCTGGCCAGCCACCTCTGGCTTGTGGCTGTAGTTTCGAGCCCTGGTGTGAGCGTATGTGGCATGGAGATAGGGGTGCCTTCTCAACCACTGCCAACGACCCCTACGCGCAAGCGAATTATTGAAATAAAATTAAACCATATGTCAGTCCCGAAATGACCTTGTTGAGTTGAGTGGACGTTAAACCCCATTTCTCTCTCTCTTTCATGGTTTCAGGGTGATCACGTGGCTAAGTAGGTGAGATGCTGGCTCGCTAGCCTAGAGGTGGGGTGTTTGATCCCTGCATTGGCTGAGAAAGTTCATCCAGATTTTCCGGCATGGTTTCCCCTTATCAATGATGGACGGAGAGGCTGACAAGGACAGCCGTCTAGTAAGTTGGATGGGTCGCAGAAACCTAGGTCCCATGTACACATTGACGTGCACGTAAAAGATCCCTTGGCAGTTGGAATTCTATATAAACAGTAGGACGTTAAACTCCATTTCATTTTTTTCATGGTTTCAATAATTTGACTAGTTTGGTAATCTCCCTTTAGTTTTCAAAATCCTAAACATCAATTATTATTTCAAAACCTTAGGAATATTTCAAAAATTATTCTTAACAGTTAGATACAGATAGCAGATGCATTCACAATTATTTTATCTTTTTCTTTTCAATTGGTATCAGGCATTTAAATAACAAAAATATAAACAATATTTCAAAGAGAAAATCAATTTTACATTCAAGTTTTTGCTTTGATTATAGAAAACATATTCTAAATTTATTTAAACAAAGTATATCAAAATATTCAGTATTATGTTCTGTATAAAAATTGTATTTGAAATAAACCAAACTTTAATTCTCTGATTTATTGTAGCTAACTTAATGTCAATCTTCTGACAAGTCTCCAGCCATTTTAGATTTAGACCTTGATTTCATACTGGTCATTCATGAGGATTCACTCATTAAGATCATACTGTTAGGGATCATTTCTAAAGTATGCTTCGCTTGGACGTCAGTCAAACTTGACTGGATCGTAAACCACGAGGATGATACAAAGCCTCCCCTTCTGAGCGTGAAGCGGGTTGGATAAAATTGTCAGCTCTGATGATTTCTCTAACCATTGATGACCGTTCCTCTCCTTCTTTTGTGGGGAGATGGAGGTAGGGGAGGCATTCAGAGTGGTTTAAACCTTTTTAAAACAAAATAATAAAGTAAAATTTGTGGTCAACTATGGAAGCTGCAGTGAATCTCTCTAACCTGGAGTTTCTGGGTTCCATCCTGATGTTAGGCTGGAACAATAAACTGAAGTCCATTGTAAACAGGGGATCACGGTGGCTAAGTGGATAAGGCGCTGGTTCGCTAGCCTGGAGGTCGAGTGTTCGATCCCTGCATTGGCCGAGAAAGTTCATCTCGATTTTCCGGCGTGATTTCCCCTTGTCAGTGATGCAGAAGGAGGGCCTGACAAGGACAGTTGCCTAGTCGTTCGGATGGGACGAAAAACCGAGGTCCCGTGTACAAATTGGAGTGCACGTAAAAGATCCCTTGGCAGTTGGAATTCGATATAAGAGTAGGCCGTAGCGCCGCTGCCCGGGCAAAATTTCCCTCACAGCAAACTGTATGGCGTATGCCCGTCTTCAATTGGCCCAGGTTAGGTGCTTAAGCGTAGGACGTTAAACCCCATTTCATTCATTCATTCCATTGTAAACATTGGTGTGCATGTAAAAGAACCATTAAGAGTCTGAATTAGAAATAAGAGAAGACCATAGTGTCAACGTCAAGGCCAAATTCTCCTCATATCACATGGTTGTCAATGTCAAGGCAAAATTTTCCTTATATCACATGGTTGTCAATGTCAAGGCAAAATTCTCATATCACATGGTTGTCAATGTCAAGGAAAATTCTCTTCATATCACATGGTTGTCAATGTCAAGGCAAAAATCTTCAATGTCAAGGCAAAAATATTCATTAGCTCAGCCAAGATTAGAAAAGTAGGATTTTAAACCCCATTTCATTTAGTATAACCCTTTATTTCTCAAAGTCAAATCATAAACATCAGTACTTCACATGGCAGGATTTGGGCCTCGAACCCGCCCAGACTTCCATGACTGAGCAGCCCCTTTTACTGAAAAATCAACCCCAAATATGCAATTTGGTGGCATATCTGATTATAATCTCTATCAAATAATATATCTCATAAATAACCCGACCTGCAAGTAATTTACAACCATCAACCTGTGAAATATTATTAATTAAATTATTATCATTGTATCATCAAGAGTCAAGGGAATTTAACTGCTTAAAAAATTGGACTAGTTAAGAAAATTTTAACCATTTGATATACCAGTTAGGATTATTGAATAAGTAGGAATATTTTCATTTAAAAAAAATAGTAAATTTGCAGGCAACTGTGACGGGTGACTACGATGAAATTTTCGGATGAAATTCGGAATCTCCATTGAATGATTCCGAATTCCAGCCCACACCTAGGCCAGAAAGTTTATTTTACCAGCCCACTGGCCACATACAACATGATCATCATCTCTCCATAGCCAGTCCAAAACCCCACCCCTTCCAATATAATGTTCAGCAGAAAAGTTTTTTTTCTCGACAAATTGGACTAAATTATTTTTTCGTTTTTTTTTGACAAATTGGACAAAATCATTTTTATCATTTTTTGATCGACCGGCCCTTCGTTCATTCGCCCGATTGCCTAATCCGCACGCCCCGGGTACTTCATTATGAATATTTTAGAAATTTTTGTGAGCAGATACATGTATCAGCAAATTCATCACAATTGCTTTATATTCCTTTTTGTTAAAATTTATATCAATTATTTAAATACAAAAAATATAAACAATTTTTTAAAAGAAATATAAATTTTATAGAAAATATATAAAAGAAATATAACTATTTTATAGAAAAGATATTCACAATCAAATTAAATATCAATTATTTAAATACAAAAAATATAAACAATTTTTTAAAAGAAATATAACTATTTTATAGAAAATAGATTCACAATCAAATTAAACAAACCAGATCAAAATATTCAGTATTATGTCTTCTATAATATTTATTTTTGAACTAAACTGAACTTTAATTCTCTGATTTATTGTAGCTAAATTAAAATCGATCTTTTTAAAAGTCTTCAGCCATTTTAGATTTAGACCTTGATTTCATACTAGTCATTCGAGCACAAAGTTTCAATAAGATCATACTGTTAGGGATCATTTCTAAAGTATGCTTCGCTTGGACGTCAGTCAAACTTGACTGGATCGTAAACCACGAGGATGATACAAAGCCTCCCCTTCTGAGCGTGAAGCGGGTTGGATGAAATTATCAGCTCAGATGATTTCTCTAACCATTGATGACCGTTCCTCTCCTCCCTTTGTGGGGAGATGGAGGTAGGGGAGGCATTCAGAGTGGTTTCCTTTCTAATTAAATAAAAAGAGTTTATCCCAAATTGTCTCTAACCATTGATGACCGTTCCTCTCCTCTCTTTGTCGGAGATGGAGGTAGATAGGGCAGGCATTCAGAGTGGTTCCTTTATTTTAAACCATAAAATAAGGCATAATATGGAATCTGCAGTGGCTCTCTAACCTGGAAGTTCTGAGTTCCATCCTGGCGATTGTTAAGAAAGCATATTGAGATATCTGACATGGTTCATCCTTGTCAGATGTGCTCAGACTAAAGGCCTGAATTGTGTTATTTGTTAGGATGGAACAATAAAACTGAGGTCCTTTGTAAACATTGGCGTGCATGTAAAATAACCGTTAACATTAGAAATGAGACTAGACCATAGTGTCACTGTCAGGGCAAAATTTCCCTCATATCAATCTCTATTATTCCAATAGAAAATATAAATCAGCAACTGTGTCTACGTATTTTACATACAAGTATTTCCTATAAAGATACATTATGGGATATTAGATAAAGAGAAGGCAGTTCTAACTATAATAGTTAAAACTAGATAATGTAAAGAGAATTTGCAGAAAATTGAAGTCAAATCGATACAGCCTGAACCGAGAATTTAGCGATTGAATTTTGGGCATAGACTTGATCATCATTACATAGTCTCGTTTTTCATTTCTTGATTTAATCATGAATGAACATTGGGCAACCAATCGGATCCTAATCCAGTAAATATTGCAATCTAGCAATGACATCGAAATCAGTTAATTATTGTATTTCCTTTAATTATAGAAATGATATGCACAATTAAATTTCAACAAAGTTTATCAAAATATTCTATATTATGTTCTGTATAACATTTTTTTTTAAATGAACCAAACTTTAATTCTTTGATTTATTGTATCTAACTTTATGTCGTTCTTCTTAAAAGTCTTCAGCCATTTTAGATTTAGACCTTGATTTCATACTAGTCATTCATGCGGATTGTTTCATTAAGATCATACTGTTAGGGATCATTTCTAAAGTATGCTTCGCTTGGACGTCAGTCAAATTTGACTGGATCGTAAACCACGAGGATGATACAAAGCCTCCCCTTCTGAGCGTGAATCAGGTTGGATGAAATTATCAGCTCAGATGATTTCTCTAACCATTGATGACTGTTCCTCTCCTCCTTTTGTGGGGAGATGGAGGTAGGGGAGGCATTCAGAGTGGTTTAATTATTTTTAAAACAAATTTTGGGTCACCCATGGAAGCTGCAGTGTCTCTCTAACCTGGAGGTCCCATCCCATATTCATTAGTTCAGTCAAAGTAGGATGTTAAACCCCATTTTATGTAGTAATTGGGGATTGGATGGCTGAAACGTTGCACGTTGTATCATCAAGCCTGTCATTTAGTCAACTGGCGTGGTTTCCAATTCCCAGTTGTACATGACAAGGAGTAGGATCGCCCGTCCATCCTCACAGGTTTTCTCCTGTTTGCCTCCCACTGCTAAAGAACCCTACGTGCCAGCAAATTATTGAAATGAAATTTCACGAAAGTCCCGAAATGACCTAGTTTGTGTTGAGTGGACTTTAAACCCCATTTCTCTCTCCCTTCCTCATTTAGTAAAAGCTCTTTATTTCTCAAATCATAAACATCAATACTTCATGATGAATATTTTCAAAATTATTGTGACAGATATCAGCAAATTAATCAGGATTGTTTTATCTTTTTTTTTTAATTTTATATCAGTTATTTTAATACAAAAAATGTAAACAATATTCCAACATAAATATAACTCAGTAACTGTGTTTACATATTTAATACATAAGTATTTCTTTTAATTATAGAAAATATATTCTCAATTAAATTAATCAAAGTAGATCTAAATATTAAGTATTATGTCTTCTATAATATTTATTTTTGAAATAAACTGAACTCGAATTCATTGATATATTGTAGCTAACTTTATGTCAATCTTCTTAAAAGTTTTCAGCCATTTTAGATTTTGACCTTGATTTCTTAATAGTCATTCGATTGTAGTGTTACATTAAGATCATACTGTTAGGGATCATTTCTAAAGTATGCTTCGCTTGGACGTCAGTCAAACTTGACTGGATTGTAAACCACGAGGATGATACAAAGCCTCCCCTTCTGAGCGTGAAGCGGGTTGGATAAAATTATCAGCTCAGATGATTTCTCTAACCATTGATGACTGTTCCTATCCTCCTTTTGTAGGTAGGGGAGGCATTCAGAGTGGTTACTTTATCTTTTCTAAAAAATAGAAATACTAATTGCATTGTTAAGTTTGCTGTTTGAAACGAATCCTTTAGGCTTTGCGGATCCTCCAAAAAAAGTTTACCTCTGAAGCGCAATTTTACCCAGTTAGCATTGCCCGTAAGTTCAAATTAAGTACAGTCACAAACTCCAATACTTTTCTTTCCTTTGGAAATTAATCACAATAAGGAAAAGATTTCACAAAGAGTTATTCCCCTTTAATCTTCAAATTTTCTTAGTTCTAAACTTTGATCCTAAGTTTTTATGAAGAATTTGGGAGTTTTGAGAATGGTTTACACTTGTCCGTGATGCAGGATGGAACAGTATCTAGTCATTCGAATGAGACAAAACTAAGCTCCTGTCTACATATTGACGTGCACGTAAAAGAACCATAGAATTTGAATAAGAGTAGGCAGTTGCCTTGTCTGAGCCAAACTTGCTTCATAGTATACTGCATGGTGTATGCAGAACAATTACCCATTTCATTTCATTTGATAAAGAATTTGTAGAGAATATTAATAAATAGAATGCAAATTTGGTTTTGTTTTCTAATTAAATTTGCATCCGACTTACAGAATCCTATTAATAAACACTTGTTCAAAATTTGCTTTTTAAGAGCAAAACATAATAGGTTCATTAGGTTGCTCTTCTTAAATGACCGACTTTAAGTTTGGACATTTTAAACAAAACAGCCTTCACAAGATTCAAAATGAAAGGAAATGGTGTTTAACGTCCTACTTTTCTGCAGCAAGGAGGCTAATGCCATGTGGTAAAGTTTGTCCTGAAAGCGGCATTTCTGCTTACTCTTCGTCTAATTGAAACTGTCCAGTATATTCTTTTACATGTACGCTAACATGTAAACAGAACCTCCCAAATGACAGGACATCATTCCTTGCCAAATCTTCAGTTTTACATCACTAACAAGGGGGAACCATAGCAGAAAATCCTGAGGAACTTTCTCAGCCAACACGGAGATTGTTCCCTGAATAGATAGCCAGTGTGTCTTAATCAATGGACCATCGTGGCTACAACTCCAATTTAAATTGGGATAGCCTAATACAAAAAGCTTTGTACTAAAATTTAAATTGTTTAACCTAATGCGAAAAATTATCATTTGAAACATTTTATCTAAAAATAGAACAAAAACAGGTATACTGTAAAACATGAAATAATTGCAAACATGAAATTATTGCGACAATTCTGATCGAAGCCCTCTCGCAATAAATTCATGTTTGCAATAAGATCGAGTTCCAATAAGTACCTATACCAATATTGCCATTTTAAAAGTAATAAAAATGTTGCATGCCATGTGTTTTATAGTCGATCGTCAGCTTGGAGTTAACAATAATTATTTAAAAATTGAGTTTGATAACAGGTATTTATTTTTCTATGATCTGTTGATCTCAAGAGCCGACTGTCACCTCAAAATTAACAATCTACCACATTTTATAGACAAATTTACTAAAAAAATTATTTAAATTCACAATAATTTTTTCCCCACTATAGAAATTCGCAATAATTTTATGTCGCAATAATTAACTTACACGACCTTCATAATACTATCCTTTCTTCGTTTTAAAGATTCTCGAGATTTCAACAAACTCAATAATTCTGACCATAAAACCACGACTGTCGGATGTCTTGGGTCCTTGTAAGGTTAACATATTTTCACCTTTGTGCTATTTGACTTGTAAACTTGTTGTATAGGCTATCGAACATGTGATATGATGACTGTTTTGTGTTGAGTGATCATGCTAAGCTTTGTTCAAACTTTCGTTTCAAACACACAGCGAGTCACATCAAACACCCAACTTCCGAAAGATTTAAACGATGTCATATTTACACATTTATTTGTTCTACAATTGTTGCTTGTTTACTTTTCTGTTTTACACACTTACACAACAAACAACTTGTTTACTGTCCTTGTTTACAAATAATAGTGGCTTGCAGGGAAGAGGGGGGGGGGAGAGGAGATGATAGCCCAGGGTATACTTTTCAGGGGGTGGAGGGGGGGTCAATGGATTGGGTGACATAAAAAAAAAAAAATTATATTCCATAATAAAAATATATTTGAGGTCTTCCATGTCACATGAGCGACTACCTGGCATAGGGGGTGATGTAACAAAAACTTATCTGAGGTCTTTTATGTCATTAGAGCGACTTCCTTGACTTTAATATGCATTGAAGAAGATTTCATCTCAAGTATTTCAAAGATTTTCTTACAGGAGATCTCATTGGGTCACCAAACTTACCTCATTATTTATATCGAATTTGAATAAACAGCAAAAGAAAATAGTCAAAAGAGAAACAAATTTATTAATAAATTAGTTAAACAACAGTCTTTCCAAGGCCTATTAATATATTTGGAAATTTTCTCAGTTATTTAAAACTGGTATACGAGAAGACAAAATTACATCCTTAAAAAATGTAAATCTTCTTTGTAAATTAATCCACCAATAAAAGTTTTTAGAATGTCAAAAGTCTTAATGTAACATTTTATCAAGTAACTTTCTTAACTAGGTTTAAGCCACTTAAAATAAACAGGTTGCTGTGGTAACTTGCTATCTAAAAAGAAACAGATTACCTCATGCCAGATGAAAAATCTTTTTTTAGTAGTCTATAGAAATGAAATGGAGGGCTTTACGTTTTACTTTTCTGTAAACAGACTAATGAAGACAGTATACATTTGGCTATGTGCTATAAGGAAAATTTTTCTCTGACAATGCTATTACCTACTCTTGTTTTGATCCCAATTGTGATTCCAATGTTATACATAGAACCTTGTTTTTTGTCCCATCCAAATGACCAGACACTTTTCCTTGAAATACCAGTAGTTCCCTAGTAATCTTTAGGAAAAAAAACAAATGAAAAATTGGGAAAAATGTGGTTTCAAATTTCTGATTATTCAGATATTTTGCCATTCATTCAAAAATTAAGGATTTGGAAAAATAATAATTTCCTATTAAGGTCAAACCAATATAATTCTTAGTTCTTCAGGATTGGAAATGTAAATCTTGTGAATGAAGTTTTGTTTAAAATTTCAAAACTCTAAATTTTGGTAGTATGAGCTTTGATAACAGGGATTTATTTTTTTAAAATTATTTTTGTTGTTGCAAGAAACAGAAAGCAAAGTTGTACCAGATGTTCCCGAAGATCTAGAATTTAAATTGGCATGGCCTATTAGCCATAAATGGCGGCTGTTGCTAACCATGACTCAGTGTTAAATAATAGGGAAAGATAACAATTTTCTATTAAATCCAAACTTTATCTATATCCCCTGTTGTCGTACAAGCAATCTACCTGCCAACAGTTGGTTTTTCTAATTTAAGATTTCTAGAAATTTCATAGTGAATTAACAGATTGTTGAATGTTTAACTTATAACTCAGGGAGACACATGCCAATTTCTAGTGCCAAAAGGTCTTGTTTTTAATTTTAAACAATTTTTGTGATTCTAGTAACTCAAAAACCCCATTAATCTCTCCTAATGATGCATGTTCTGTATTAATGGATAAGATAAACTAAGTTTTAAGATAACAGTAATTCTTAAAGTACCGGTACCTACCTAACAGATTTACCTGGAGTAGGTGTCAGACTGACAACAAGAATTAAGAAAGAGGTAGAGAGAGAGAGAGAGAGAGGGGGGGGGTAAACCATGGACACAAAGTCATATGGTTCAATTCTATTTCAATAATTCGCTTGTGCATTGTGGTCTTTGGCAGTGGGAGGTAATCGTAGGACCTCGAGAGGACACACTTAACAAGCAGGGAATCAAAACCAAGCCGATTGACTCAGTGACATATCTAATGATCTAAAGCAAGCATATTAGACCATTCAACCAGCCAACCCCACTAACAAGGATTAAGTGAGCTACGTGTTCACAGATTTGCAATATTAATAAAGATCCCACACCTGTTCATCAAGAACACTTGTTGAAATCTACAGTGATGAAATGACCCCATACCCTCAAAAAGAACTCAAGATTATGACCCCCTTGTTGGCCAAATCTATCAGTGACATTTTCCTCCAGCAAAGTTTTGACATTCTTCCTGATATTAAGGATATCACTGTAAGGCAAATAACATGAAATATTCTTAGCGTGCACAGACATCAAAACCAGAATCCTGGAGCTCGCAACTAATGGCTGAAGGATATCTCTCTAAACTATCTTCACCTTCGGTATTCAGCCAATTATGTCCATTATTTTATGTGAGAATGGTTGTTTTATGTATAACTAGTTCTATTTGTGAGAAAATGCTTTGATGGAAAGAATGGATATATTTTGTCAGTTCCTATAATAACAAGATCCGTCAATATAATGTTATCCCAGAATGCCTGGTTTATGTATAACCTCCTCTATTTGTGTGAAACTGCTTTGATGGACAGAATTGATACATTTTGTTAGTTCGTATAATAACAAGATCTTTCAACAAATACACACGTGATTTTAACACTGAACCTTCAAATTCTTTTATCCTATATCCCATCATATTTCTTCTACCATCCATCTTTCTTCACTTGTTTAATACAATAAAGCTCAGCATTCTTCCTTATTTCTTTTACTATCAATCTATCACCGAATAGTGATACTAATTTTTAGTTCTTTTTCAAATTTTATTTTAAGAATACAGAATTTATTTCCCAACTTTTTATTCATGAGTACAGACAATATAGCTTATCATTCTGTCTTTATTTATAATGTTAATGTTTTGATTTAAACTTATTTAAAGTCTATAAATTAAACAATTGCCTAAAAGCTTGATTAGTCCGGAATGTGTTATAATCTTTGATGCCTTTAAGGCTTGAACAAAAAAGTTATACAAATAACAATAGTCATATGTGACTTGGCATAGCTAATTGAGTCGCTTGTCGCAAATCTAGATGCTGCGAAAGAGTGCAATAATGGTTCAATAGGTCAAAATTTTCAAAATTCACATTTCTTCATTAAAAGTCACACAAGTACCTCTTTCGTCAATTAAAAGTTTAATTTTCATAAAAATAACATCTTTAGTGTTCAAAAATCTCATTTTGTAAAAGGCGATCTGTAAAGAAGTCATTAATTATCTCGAAATAATGCAAAACAATCATTTATTTACTTGCCGTCCAGTCCAATATTTAATTTCAGCGACCCGAAGAACCCAATTTTTGGCACAGCACAGACCATATCCTTTCAATGCTTTCCCCAAAAATTAGAAAATCATTACATTTTGTCCGCCATCTTGGATTTCAACCATATTGGATTTTTAATATTGTATTTTGTACCCATATTTGAATTCTCTGTTACACACCATGGACGCCATGTTAACCACGATTCAGACCATATATAGAGGAATTTTACATTTTTTATTCGTCAATTTTGGTCGCCATCTTGGATTTCCGCCATCTTGGATTTCCTCCATCCTGGATTTCCGCCATCTTGGATTTCTGCGATCTTGGATTTGTTTAGTTTATTTCAGTGCCCACATTTAATTTTGGCGACTCCAAAAATCCCATATAACTCACTATGAAAGCTATGTACACCGCGATCCAGACATAATATTAATACAGAGGAATTTTCTTTTTTCGACTCTCAATTTTGGCCGCCATCTTGGATTTCCGCCATCCTGATTTTTGGATATTATAATTTGTGTTCATATTGGAATTCCCATGTTACAAAACATGAAAGCTATGTATACCGCGATGCAGACATAATATAGAGGAATTTTAATTTTTTCATCAATTTTGGTCGCCATCTTGGGTTCCGCCATCTTGGATTCCGCCATCTTGGAATTTCGAAAACAAATTCAGCGTCCATATTTAATTTTGGTCACTCTCAACGTTCCATGTTAGACACTATGAAAGCTATGTATATAGTGATTCGGACATGATTTATTGGAATTTTCATGATTTAATTTATTTTTGGCCGCCATTTTGAAAAATGGTACGGCACCACCATAGAAATAATTATTTTTTCAAAAATTCTTCTATATTGTTTTTTTGTAGCCCATTTCGCCATGGAAAAGCATCTGATATTTTATTCAGTTTCAAAATAAATGTTTTCTTGTCCCATCCCTTGTGATTGTGAAGGGATGCTGGAAAAATCTAAGTGTCATTTTTCGAGGCCATTTTCTCCTAATTTAGGAAACCAGGGATGTCCAGAGCACCCGACTTCAAATCGCAATTCCTCAGAGATTAAATGTCGTAAAGCAATGGTGAATATATCATTAGAAAGATGAGACCAGTCTCTCTTTGGTTATGCTAAAACCTCATTTTTGAACTATTGGTCACTGTGACTCATTTTGCTATGCCGGGTCACATATCAGTGACAATCAAGTCAAAGCTTTTACCATTGTTTAGGACTTAAAGCTTTCAAATGTCAAAGCTTTAAATTACTTTTATTTACGACTTAAAGCTTTTTATCTTTCTATTTATTATAAAACTTGAACCAATGAAATTTATTTATATATATCAATTTAACCTTTTTATTTATCTATCATCTGATTTGTTGAAATAATATCTTTTTGTCTGTATGCAAATTAGTTGCTTTAAATACCTCTACATACAGAGAACCAAAAGGGGAGAAATATTCAGATAGGAGATAGGGTTAGGAGTTAGGACATTTAGAAACCTGTTGATATGAAGTTGTAAATAATGTATTTTAAAAACTGTATATAAAGTAATATTGGAATGAATTTGGAATTGGACTTTTAATGAACAGCGACCGCCTTCACCAGATACTTCTACAGTTATGAGTAATACACCCCCAATCCTAGCTCATCCCTATGTGTCACCTGGGAGCCTATTCTAACACAGAATAGCCCCGAAACCAGTTGGTGATATAATCTATCATCACTAGTCTTAATTAGCTATCAGATGGTCAGAATAACTTTTGACATGGTGAAATTACATTGGGGGGGGGGGGCACATTTTAGACAAAATTCAAAATATAGGCTCTTGCAGCTACCAAAGTTTTTAATTCTATCCCTGAAACTTACCAGTTACCTATTTAATCTCTGTGGCAAAAAAAATCTGCCACCATAAATTTGTTTTCATCGTTTATATTTTTTGAAGATATCATTCCAGGGGTGTGTCGAGAGGGGTGGGGTTGAGAGGTCCTGTTTTTTTCCCTGCATTCATCAAAATAATGTTGAACAAAGAAACATGTGAAACATATTGCTGAAGTTTTAGCCTCACTCCATCTTAACCCTTTATATGTATACACCTAAATGAGCTGAAATATTGTCTAAGAGCTCCTAATTTCATAAAATTCCTGGGTAATTTGTAAAACCTCCCACCAAACTTGACTTGCCCCTTCATCCATTGTAGTCAGTTGTAGTTATTGATTTATGCATCATTGAAATGAAATGAAATGGGGTTTAACGTCCTACTGTTCTGATCCTAAACTGGGCTAATGAAGACAGGCACATGCGATACAGTGTGTTATGAGAGAAATTATGCCCTACAGCCTACGCTTATATTAAATTCCAACTGCCAAATAATCTTTTATGTGCACACCAATGTGTAGACAGAACCTCTGTCTCATTGAATCTGAGATCTAAGGGTAAGAACTGGTATCATTGGGAAACCAATTTATCGAGAAATGGTCGTTATTCTAGGATAATATAATTAAGTCTGACAATGTGGGCAGGTATACAGACATTATTATGGCTACTGATTCACTAATTATTTGGAAAAAAATCAAAAGGGTTATAAGCTCGAAATTGGCTGCCATATTGTTTTCTTATTTCATTCTCTCAGAAGTATATAAACAATAATGCCATCTGCAAAGAATTTCAGCATACCTTTCAAAAATAGTAGGCGTCTGTCAACAAATAAAGGCCATAACTAGCCAAATAGGCAGTTACAAGACATTTACCTTTAATACAACTTCCAGGAATAATATGAAGACATCATTTAAGCCAGTCATGGGGGTCTCATTACTTTTAGCAGTCAGAAAACAAAGGTTCTCAGGTGGTTTTCATTATAGATATATACATATACAGGTGTGTAAATATATATAGATGCCAGACAGTCATCATGGGTATATTACTTTATATCTTACTTTCAGAGGAGAGAGGGGCAGTCACAGAAATTCTGAAAAAGTTTCTCTTCAATTTATTCCACTGAACAGATTTTGAACATCAGTGGTCAAATTCTAACAAAAAACTTCAAGAATCTCATTATTAATATTCATATGAAAGTCAATTCTTGGTGTGTCTGGTGATAAACCTGTGCCTCAGAACCACTGAACCTCACCAAAATACAAATATATTAAGGAATCTGAAGCACTTTGAGCATTGTAAGTCGGGGGAGCTGGTCTCCCCCTAGGCCTGAGCAGTTGTTTGAATTTCCTCATTCATTAGAGAAGTTTTGGGATGTGAACTCTTTGTGTTTTGTGTTACAAATTTGTGTGTACCGAAATATGCAATTTTCCATCTCTGAAATAGTACCAAAAGTTGTATGATTTTCCCTCGACATCATGATATTGCCCTACTTCTTTTGTGTATTTTTTTTTTTAGAATTCCCTGGTCCCGTCTGCAAATATAGTAATATCTACTTACCAATTGTTTGATTTCCATATGAGCATCACGTCGAACTTTCTGTACTTCATATTCCCAGCTTTCTGCTGTTTTCTTAACATGTAAGTTGTGGTGACGTTCTGCTTCATTTGCATTTTCAAGAGATTCTTCAAGCTCCTTTTTACTGGTTCGTAAATCGGCCAGCTCATTCATCAGTTTATTTCTCTTGGCGAACATATTCAGATTCAACGATCCTCGTCGATTTTCACCAAGTAATTTACGCAGCATTCTCTCCTTCAAGTCCAGTTCCTGTTTTAATTTTCCGGCTTCCGCGTCCCTTTGACGAGTTATTTTTAGTAACTCTCCTTCATGTTTACTCAGTAGAGAAAACCGTGAATTCTCCAACTCGCGCTGTTTCTCTACTTCCAGTTTAAATTTTAATCGTTCGAGGGCTCTAGAACATTTTTGTTGTTCTATTTCTCGGACAGTCCTCACATTTAACACTCGCTGCCAATGAGCCTGTTTAATGTCACCTTTCTGATATTCGAGTTGTGTTTGCAGTTTGGCTAAATGATTGCGCAAATCTGCGTTCAAGGTTTTCAGACTCTCCGCTGAACCCTCGCTATTTTGTCTTTCAAGTCTCTTAGGACTGGAAGCCATCTTGAAAGAGCTAAAAGTGAAAGAAAAATAATAAATATTAAATCAAAATAATATCCAAAATAAAAAAGGTCCGAAGAGGAGACAAAAAAGAAATGTGAAAGAGGTGCTTTGATTTCATAAAGAGAATTGTGGTGGCTCGTGGACTGGCTTACTAACCAGAAGGTCCTAGCTTAGATCCCAGTTAGGTGGCTTGGGATATTTTTACCCTGGTGGTGCAGGATGTAGGGCCTGGTAATAAAATGTGTATAGTCATTTGAATGGTACGGAAAAAAAAAATCCCATGGAAACCATCTCCCGACACTTAAATCAAAATAAGTGTAGGCAATAAGTGTAGGCAATAAGTGTAGGCTGTAATGAATGATACTATTTCATTTCTTTAAAATAATCAAATTACATAATAGTGTTTCTTGCAAAATGTCTACCCAGTACTAGGGGATCATGACCAATTGAGCAGTATATATAGGCTGTAGAGTCGCTGCCAGGGCAAAGATCACTCATAGCAGGCCCGTAGCCAGGGGGGGGGGGGGGGCAATACTGAGTCTTGCAACCCCAATATCACAAGAAAATTGGCCTTTACAGCAAAATTCATACAGATGTCCATGCTAGTTGGCCCTCCTGAAAACATCTTTGCCCCCCCAAAAACAACTTCCTGGCTACGGGCCTGACTCATAGCAGACCACTTGGCATATATTTGTCTTTATTAACCCATTTGGTGCAACAAAAGGTGATTTCAGTTACATTTTTTCAAACCAGATGATTTCATTGTTGTTATTTTTCAAACCAGATGATTTCATTTTTGTTATTTATCAAACCACATGATTTCATTTGTGTTCTTTTTCAAACCAAATAAATCTTCTTTTTTTTTTTTTTTTTTTACTGACTTACTTTTGTTACTGCTGCTGCTCACATACAACTTTAACGAAAAATATGATCTGTTTTACTTCACGTCAGATCATTAGTAAAGCGTTGTGGCTTTCTTTTCTCCTTCACTGTCTGACCATAATCTCTGGTCAAGTTTCTAACTTATCATCAGGATCGAAATAACATCTTTATGAAGACAGGTACTATTATTACTTCCACCATCTTTAACGTTTCTGGTTTCTGTAAAAACCACTTTTAACCTGTCTTCTTTACCTGATGGTCTTCTGCTCATCTGGAAAGAAAAAAACTCAGATAAAATTAATGACTATATTTTCTGGTAAATAATCATTAGAAAAATTTTCGAAATTTATCTAACAGATCTTTGCCATTGTATATCTTTAGGAACATCTGTTAAAAGTTTACGTTTTTTTCTTGACAATTTTTTAAAAAACAAACATATTACTATTCTTAAAGGGGATAATTTTGAGACTAACATATGGTTATGTATTTTATTTCTATGCATTACATATGTATTTAAAAGAGGATAAATTTGAAACTAAGATATGATCATTTTTATTTTATTTCTATGTGTTATGTATGGTGTCTAATTTGAAACTAGCATATGTGAAGTGTTATGTAAATTTATACTATTTCTATGTGTTATGTATGTAAGAAATTTGAGACTAACATATGGTAATACATTTTATTTTCATGTGTTATGTAAGAAATTTAAGAGTATCATATGGTAATTTATTTTATTTCTATGTGTTATATAAGACATTTGAGACTAACATATGGTAAAAAATTCCATTTCCATGTGTAATGTATGTAATTTGCAGGGGAGAATTTTGCCCTTAACAGCAGAATTTATGCCTCTCTAACTATTTATGCCTACTCTAACTGCTTTAGGATACTGGGGTGTTAGATGGCCGAATACGTGCTGTATCATAAAGCCTGTCATTGAGTCAACTGGCGTGGTTTCAAATCTTCAATTGTATGTGACAAGGAGTAGGGTCGCCTGTCCAACCTCGTGGGTTTTCTCAGGGTTTTCTGGTTACCTCCCACAACTAAAGACCCCTACGTGCAAGCGAATTATTGAAATAAAATTATACCATATATTAGTCCCGAAATGACCTAGTGTTGTGTCAAGTGGACGTTATACCCCATTTCTCTCTCGTTATAGGATATCTAAACACATTTTATAATGGTAATACCACTGACCAAGCTCATGTGCTTTTGGTCTCCTTTATTTGAGCATCTCGAGACAGGTGGGTGGCCGAGTTGTCTTGCATGTGCAGTGTAGAGACTGTCCATGAGTTTTGACCCAAGGTTTGTTCTGGTACATGAAATGAGTAGGGGTATCTGCCTAAAGGGTTTTCTCTGTGGTTTCATGTCTCCTCCAGCTGTTCAAGACCTGATGCTCAAAGGAATGTTTTATTAAAGAGAACCATATGTTAGTCTCATTTGCATTGGCTGTTGGACGAATATTAAACCATCTCCCTCTCTCAGAATAAAACTAAGCAAACCAAAGCTTTATAAATATATAATACTTTAAACAACCATGAATATGCCACAATATATTACTTATTGGTAGCATTTGAAGACCACATGTTGTACATTGCACTTAATATTGCTGAAGAAGACAGATATAAAAATAGCTGGTCTGAATCCAGATATAAAACATCTTCAGCGTAAATATCAAACGCCCATCAAACTATCATGTTAGCTGATGTATAAATACCATAACAGCATGTTAGTATCAGATACACACCAGGTGGAGATACATTATTCCTGCAACTTTCACATACCGTTCTGAGGAATAGTTAGACAGAATCAGGAATCTTCCATGTGATTCTTGACATAGTCATAGATATAGAAATTCAGAAGGTTGAACAGAGGTACATATAAAAGATAGGTTGCCAGGCAATAAAAGTTAATGAAAAATATACCCCGGTATAGCTTTTTCATTTAAACAGTCCATAAAGGCTGTCACATTTTGTTCTCTTGTTCATAATGTGAATTTTTACCAAAAACTGACCAAGGACAACAACCCATGGAGAAATTATCAGAAATAATTAAAATTTAACAGGCTTCTTGTTCTAGAACTAACATAACCATAAATCAAGAGACTTTATCATATCAGGAACTATTGGATAATAACTAGCCTTTAGAATGTCCACAAGCAACTGGATATCTAACGGCAGTGATGAAATACAACCACTTTTCACAACACCACTCCCCCAGCCTTATGTCCCCATACAAATATTAAATTTTTCATTTTAAATTTCTAGCTTAAAAAAACTGCACTGTTTAACTTGAGATAATTTTCCAATTTTAAAAGGATTTAAATTTCTTCTTCCTATGAAAGGGCGTTACTGTTGAAAGAAGATAAATGAAGTAAAATGTTGTTTGATATATTTGATATATCAAGAGGTAAAGTCATCACCTGTAGATTATATCATAGTAAAGTATATAACAGATGTTTTATATATACCTACCTATGTATATATCTATTATACCTATCTACACCTATCTAAATATAAAACCACCTGTTGAATAGTAGTGACTCAGTGGTTAAAACACTGGCTCTCTAGCATGCAAGTCCCAGGTTCGATCCTGGTGTTGGTCGTGATTTTCCTGTGAGGTTTCCCCTTGTTAGCAGTGCAATAGAGAAAGCCATGCAAGAAATAGTGTCTAGTCATTTGGATGGTATGGAAAACCAAGGTCCGGGGTACACATGGGCGTGCCAATAAAAGGAACCCTTGATAGTTGGAATTAGAAATAAGAGTATGCCATAGCACCGATGTTTGGTCAAAACCTCCCTCATAGAACACTGCATGAAGTTTTCATGTCTTCATTAGCTCGGATGGAGCAGCAGAGTAGGATGGTCAACCTAATTTTATTTCTCTAATAATAATATAAACACCTATCTTACAATATAACAAACAGGTAGAACATCTTGCAGTACAATGTGGCACAGTCTATGGAACTTTCCAGATCTACAGGAATAATTTAGAACTTTAGAAATATGAATCAGACGTTTTCTGTCCTTTCCACCTACATCTTATACTGTTCTGCTCCTACTGGGCTAATGAAGACAAGCCTATGCCATACAGTATGCTATGAGGGAAACTTTGCCTGGAGAGCAGCGTTATCGCCTCTTCTTATTTCAAATTCCAACTGTCAAGGGTTGTTTCACATGCATGCCAATGTGTACACAGGACCACCATTTCTCGTCTCATCCAAATGTCTTTATCGGCCAATACAGGGATCGTGCAAGGGACCTCAGGTTAGCAAGCCAACGTGTTACTCCCTGAGCCACTATGGCTCCCATCCCTCAAATAATGATCTGATACTTTAAAAGTGGTTTCATATTATGATTGTACCAAAAGCTAGACTGAGCAGACATTATACTATTACTCTATTAAGACTAGAAATTGTTAATATTATATGGCGCCATACCTGATTTTACTATAAATCCTGTTTAAAGCAGAATATCTTCACACCTGAAGCAGGGCCGTAGCTATTGTCTAAACACAGGTGAAACATTTCCCCTATCTCCACCTGCGTTTATCTTCACCATTTTACTTATTTAACATAGGTAATCTCATCCTCATTGCTTTACCTATTTCATCTTTTGTACCAGTTTACTTTTATATTAGTCTTACTTATAATATATCTAAACTCTTGAATTAGTCTATTCTTTAATGGTTTAGTTTAAAATATATTATTATTTACTTTATGCAGTTAAGTCACTTGTAAACTCTTAAATCTCATTAAATACACAAAAAAATAAAACAAAGCTTCAAACTTTAAGCTTTTAACAGTTAAAAAATTGATGTTCTCTATGCCTCCCAAAAAAGAGGGTTAAGATGTGCTTTAAAAAATTCACCATTGCAAATAATACTAAATACCAAACAGAAAATCCACCATAATAGAATCGAAGTATAGCGATTTAATTCACAATTGCAGAATATCGTCTTATTGAACATAAATTTTTTTTTTAAATTCCCTGTTCCTTCTTTCTTTTTTCACTGAATCCCGCTCTTAATATAGCTTGTAGCTACGGCCCTACTTTAAAGCCAACTGTGGTAATAATTTGAATGTTTTTATTAAATGAGTGTTTGAAACAATGACTGGTATTTTATAAGTAGATAATAGGTATATTATGTAGACCTGATATTTAAATACCGTAATTATTAGGCCAATAAATGTACATAAAACAAATGGCACTCATTAGTACGATGAAAAATGGAACTATGCAGCCTGGTTTTCAGTTTGGTTAATGCAGAATTAATAATCTTGTAATGAAAAGCAACTTGTTGTTCGGATAGGACTAAAAACCTGTTTATACCATAGGAAAAGAAATAATCTAGTTGTAGGTAGGGCTGCAACGATTCATCGATGAATCGATGAACCGCGATGTTTAAAAAATTCAAGATGCACGATATAAACAATGGTCGCATCGCAATTCGTTATCCAAGTAATAATTTTACAAAAAAACAATGAAATCATTGAATTGAATCTCGATCATGTGTCGTCATTTATGACTTGTTGATATAAGCAGCCCATACATTCGGAATTCTTCGGTTACGGCTGGCTGAATAACTGGGCCGCTTATATCAATACCAAGTAATATGACCGATCGCCTCTCCTCGCTGCAGCAACATGGCTGCACAGATGAATTATTATGTTTATTCGGTAAATCACGGACCTTATAAAGGATAAATCTTGTTTCCATGAATGATAATTGTGTCATCTTCTTGGTGAAAATACCTTGACAACTTTATATCTCATCTAAACTCGCCTACAGAGATCTCTTTCGTCGCAGCAAAAATGGCTGCATTTTTATTGTTTTAGACTTGTAATGAATACACCAAATTGAAGTCGCACGATCGACAAAAGCAATATTGAGATGAATGAGATCGAAATCACCCTTAACATAAGTCACATAAAAAGTATGGAATTTTTAGGATTTTCTGTTAAGAATGACAGCAAATAAATCCGGTCAGTTGACCTAGCTAGAAAACACCACATTTATATAAAGTAAATCATACAAGCAGACCTTTGAATTTTCACAGAAAAGACTGTCAAAATTTAACAGCATTTTTTATATTTATTTTCTATATCGCGATACAAATCGTATCGTAGGCAACGAATCATGATGCGCATCATGTCGTGACCTGGCGTATCGTTGCAGCCCTAGTTGTAGGTCATGGCGAACACGTGCCTTAAGAGTGGTGATGAATTGGGAGGGGGGATGGGTCATTCCAAGAATTATTTGCATACATGTATTGGAGTAAAGTGGAGTGAAGCCAAAATGGTGGCCATGCTTTGCACATTTGTTATTTTGTTTAATATAAGAAAAGAAAAAAAATGTTTTGCACAAAGAGGGGGAGGGCCACCAGACCCCTCAGACCCAGCCTCTGGACATGCGTCTGATATTCTGGCTTAATTAGCATCAACACAAACAATTTTTATGGGTTTTCCTCAATATAAACTCAAATATCACAGAACTTAGCGGAAATGTCAAGCACCACAATGGCTTCTATTATTTCATTACATATGTCAGAATATAATATGAATATGGAAAACAGATCGACACCTAATATTTCAATGCAATAACACATACATAAAGAAATATAAATTGATTGTTTAGGTCAGGAAATTGAAATTTGGAGAGAGTATTGGCCTGCAGGTTTCCAGGTTCATTGGAATTTTTTTGGGAGGGGGGAGCGGGGATAGGGCTTAGATTTGAGTCTCACAATTTCTTCATTTATACACAGGGCCCTTTTATACAAAAATTTAACTAAGATAAAATCTAAATTTGATAAGATAATATTAGATTGATTTTAGAGCTTAGCCCACTAAAATTTGGATTTTATCTATAGTTAAGATTTCGTGAAACAGGACCCAGGTCTCTTTGAAGAACTTTCAAGTCAAATTGATCTGGCTTGCCAACACTTTGATGACGTATCTTTAATCTCTGTAATTTCTACAAATTCTTTGTACTGGAGAATCATTTCATAAATATTTTATCATTAGAATTGCGTTCATTCAGTAGTACAGAACTAATAGAATATTAATGCTAGGAGTTCATTTATATTTAATCAATATTTTTACACCTCTGATCAGAAATTCCTCATCAATGTTGCCATGGATAAACCAAAATATTCAACTTTTGGACACCAGCAATACAAAGGTCAAAAAGAATCTTTATATATAAATTGATTTACTGTCAACTTTTAAAATATTTACTGTAATTTTTAAATTGTTATGTTCGGCGAAATACATTAGTAGTCATTCAGGCCTGGTAATTCCAGTCTACACCTGGAGTACGATTTGACATAATTTGACTTCTGCACTGACCTGAATTAATGTCATTACAAATGGTGCCAGAAAGGCCAGAGAAATCTAGGCCACCAGTTAGACTGATTTAAAAATGTTCATTGTTTTTTTCAATATAAGATATATTTTCACTCTAAGATAAACAATATCAATATTAAAAGAAATAGACCACTATTAAATTCTAATTCATGTTTTAATGTCAAAGATTATGGCTAATAGGGTCTACTGAGTTAGAGATTGGCTACTGTTTGTTTTGTACTGTTTGCTATATAATGTAATTTATGTAATTGTATGCTGCTCCTGTAGGCATTGTTACGCAATGGAATTTTTCTTATCTTACCGGTATATCTACTTTAAATGGTTATTTTCAATAATCATTTCACCGCAACAGGCCTTGACTATGAACTTGGGACCCCATCAAAAATATTTTCTAACCACAGTTCTGATTATTTCAAGTTAAAAAAAAATATCATTTTTACCAATGTGTGAAGATCTCCTATTGTCTGTTTAAAAAGCAGTAAAATAAAGTTCTAAAAATTCGGAAATATAAGTTTAACATTTGTGATATAGAATTTGAATATTTTTTAAAAATTGTCTGTAAATTTCAATCTTTTTTGAACAGAAATGGAGTTAAACCTCATTTCATTTTATTTCATGCAAGTAACCAGTAATTAATCGATAGTATTAAACGCAGCAGTCGCCTGAAACAACATTTCATAAATTAGAACAAAAGATTTACTTACTTTTTCATAATGGCTGAATCAGCAAAATAAGAGCAGTGCAGAGGATTCATTTCATTAAAAATTTGGAATCGAAAATCGAAAACTTCATTGCAGAATTTCTTGCTGGCATTGTAATGTTGACAGCATGCTGGTCGGGAGTACTATGTTTTCTGGCACTGAGTACCAAACTCGTGCGCTATCTGAAGCACTTAAATTCTAGCCATCGTTTTCACTAAAGTACATTAGGCTAGATGTCTAGCTAACAACCGACTACAAGCACCGCCATTTAGAATCCTGCCTTGCCACGCAGCATGTAAACAGGAGAACAGAACACCAATTCATCACTAGTAGAGTCAGAGCTGGTTTTATTTTCATGAAAGTTCAGCACCCTGATCACGTGATGCCCTCCACGTGTTTTATCTCATTATTTGGCGGGAAACTCACCAATTTAGGCATTCGGCAAACCTCGACAGATTCTAAGCATCTAATTAGATGTAGGGTACCGGAATCTGCTAAGGTTTGCTGAGGGCAATTTAGGTTGATATGCTAGGGGCCTGTTTCACGAAATTTTAACTTAAGATAAAATCCAAATTTTAGTACATACTTAAATCTGATTGGCTAAGCGCTAAAATCAATCTAATACTATCCAATCGAATTGCTAAAATCGGATTTTATCTTAGTTAAAACTTCGTGAAACTGGCAGGTCCATACAGACAACTAAAAGTAGATTGAGTGACAATAGAGTTCGGAATGGTATATTATTGCCCGGTTACTGAAACAAACGTATTTCGTTTTGTGTATTTGTCCGGTTTGGCCTATAGAGAAAAACGTATAGGCCCTTTTTTGTTTGATATTTTTGGACGTTTGTAGGCGAAAAAACTGCTATTGCTGTTTGCTCTTAGTGTTTAAATATAACGTCCGCTTCCACCGAAGGTGATATCGCAGGTCTAGACAAGTCTTTTTTTTTCATTTGTATTATACAGGTTGAGAATGCACCCCTATCAAACGCTCACGCCAGGGATCGAAACCACAATGCAAGCCGGAAGTGGCCGGCCAGCAAGAGGTCGAAGCGCGACACTCTGGACCACAAGGCCACCACTTGCCATCTAACACTATTATTAGTAAAACTATTTTATAGCTTTATGTAGCTTCATTCATGGGCGTGGATTTAGAATCGGAAGAGAGGGGCGAATATTATGTCTCTGCCCCCCCCCCCACCTTCATGATGTTGATCGCCAGGACAAATATTTATATAAACATACTTGGCAAAATAAAGTGCCCGAAATCTAAAACAACACCAATATTACGGGCTGGAATAGCAGTAACACAAGTTTGCGGCCGTCAAATATTCCAAAATATTCTTGCAGGTTCCATAAATCCAAGGTCAGGTCCTCTTCTTCGCCTGTCAAAGAAAACCGACTCCGCTGTCTGTAAACTTGAATTTTCTTCGTGCACTTCTAGTTTTACTTCCCTAACTGTCATCGAACCTTAATACAACACCATCTTTAATTTCTATTAATTGAATACCACAAATTTGTACTGAGTTGACTAAGGATTTAAACATTTTGTATGGAGCCACTCTATTTTGTGCGACATTTTTCGGGCGTCCATTATTATTAATTTTGTGAATGCAGCTGCAACAGATTGGATGGTTGGAATTAATTTAAAGTGGGATTTCGGTTACAAAACCATTGGATACTTTTAAAGTTGCTTACACAAGCTGAAATAGAAGAAATCGCATTTGCGGTGGTTAAATTTTCCCCGGGAGGATGACCCCCCTACGATTGAGTGGTTGTTTGGAATTCGGGTCAGCCGGGTAAGTTATATTGGACCAAATTGCAGTTGCTGTATTCACAGGCTGAATAGCATAAAAACGCGTTTGCGGCAGTCAAATTTTCATGGTCTGTAAACGATTTATTGGAATTCGAGTAAGCCACCTTTCTTTGAAGTTGCTTTGTTCACGGGCTGAAATAACAGAAAAACGCGTTTGCAGCCGTCAAATATTTCAAAATTTTATTGTGTGTGGAGGGGGGGGGGGGTCCATACAAGGTAAGCTCCGGTTCTTCGCCTCTCGAGGTAGGCCTGCGCCGCTATCTGTAAGTGTAAACCCGAAACTTTATCGGGCATTTCGGTTTCTGTACCTCTAACAGTCATCGATCCCGTATCATTTTCGTAATTATCATTTTGGTTTAGTACCGGTAATTAAAGGTTCCGGGGTTCGTACCCCCTCCCCCAAAGTTATGACAAATCCACGCCCTTGGCTCTATTCGGGTTAGTTTTCTTGGTATCATAATAATTGTCATAGCTTAAATAATCGTAGTCTGAATCCTGCAACATTTTATACGTGAGTTATATCCCTTTTCCACATAATGTTAAAAAATGTAAACACAGTCAACAAGCACGTGGGACGATTAGTTTTAGTGTGGTTGAGCGTTTGTGTGCCGTTTTTATCCAGGGTTTTAACTGGTCTGAGTACCGGTTAGATCTTTTTGTGGTGATCCCTACAGTTGAAGGTGAAAGGAATGTTGCGGAGATCATTTGTTACTGCCAGCAAACAGTAGGTATAGGACTAGGAGGCTAAATTATAATCGGCTAAATCGGTCTTTAGCACCTCTTCGTGCACTGAATGGCTAAGTACCATGGCCGTAGCTAGAGACTGATCAAGATTTTTATTGTATTTTAGAAACATTTTAGGTTAGAACTTTGATTTTGAATCAATAGATCAATAGCAGTGCTTAAAAATATCACTTTGTGGGCGATTACCATGTAGACGCGAATATCAAGACATCAATACATTTCTATACACACTAACACAGGCTCTGGTCTAGTGTCTAGCCGTTCGGATGGGACGAAAGAGCGTGTACAAATTGATGTGCACATAAAATATGCCATTCAAAGAATATATTAGGTTTGAATTTGAAATAAGGGTATGATAGACGTCTGGGGTGTTGTCTGGTTGTTGTCTGGGATAAACTTAACCCTCATTGTTAATGTTATACATGAATTGACAATTTGGAAAACAATGTGCAGGGAAAATTTGACGAGGAGCAACCATTGCTTTGCATGGGATTTCTCTGATCAAATTTCAAAAAAAAATTTACGTTAATTTTAGTGCATCAACTATCTGTGTCTCTATCACATCATATGAAATATAACCCATCACTAAAATTAAAGTAAAATCGGCGTTTTTCGAAATTTGGTCAGAGAAATCCCATACAAAGTAATGGTTGCTCCTCGTAAGTTTTTCCCCCTCTCTCCCACAATGCACCTTGTTTTCCAGATTGGCAATTCATGTATAGGCCTACCCTCATAACAGTAGGCTACTGAAGTACTAGTAGCTCCAGGCGCAGATCCAGGATTTTGTGAAGCTCAACCAATTAATGGGGGGTATGGGGTCCCTCCCCCAGAAAAATTTGGAAAATTAGATTCAATTTGGTGCATTCTGGCGTATTTCCTGGAGGTAAATTCCAAAATTATGGGACTTGAAAAACGAGGCTAGACGGTAACGCATATTCTTATCTGGAGACAAAGAACAAGTAGACTGGAATAATTAGACACTTAAGATTAACTTTCAATGGAGACATCAGGCGTATTTCGCCGAACATAACTGGTTTTAAATAAAGATTAAAGACAGAAATGATTGAATGTAAATTGTTTTAAAAACATGTACATTCATATTACATTATTATATGCGTTGTGACCCACTTCTGATATATCAATTTCTAGGTCCCAAATATTAGCGATTCATCTCCTTTAAAGGCCCAATAACACTCTTGTTGTAACTGAATAAAATGTCCCAATCATTATTCTGGGCAACAAGTTTATTGTTAATCTCTAATTACTTGCACTCCATCGCTGTAGTGTAGGTAGCCTACCTTCCACTGTTTCGTGGTAAGGGCATGTTCCAAGTTCACCTAATCAGACATTCTCTTCAGATATGATAATAATACATAAGCGGTGAATATGTTATGTAGCAATTTTTTTTAAAAATCGAATAATTTCCGCTAGCATATTTTTTAATTTTTTTAAAAAAATCTGTTAAAATAAATGACCAGGGATTTTTTCTTTACGACGCTGCCGATAAAATGCAAAAAAGCAAACACAACAATATTCAACGTCATCAGGCGTTAATTAAAACTTATATTTTCATACAGTACGGTATTAAAAAATTACCGTCCTCAATAGGCGATTTGCCGTGGGTTAATTCATCCCCACGGCATGTTATCGACGTTTTTTGCTAATTGCTAAAGCTGTTTGTGATTGTTTGGTTTTTTTTGCCCACAATGGAATGAAAGTCATGACTAATAATAACTTTATTTAAGAAGGTAAAAGATTAGGCTGTAGAAGCCTTTCTACCATCCTGCTCAACTCAATGTATACAAACTCACAATTTGTGGGTCAGATTCAGGCTTTTAGATTTAAGTTTCAAAATTTTCAAGTCTGAGCAGGGGGGGGGGGTCCGGACCCCCTGGACCCCCCCTCCGGATCCGCGCCTGAGCTCCTACATGATTATGATGTACCTGCTGTATTGCATGTGTAGGCCTATGTTTGTCTTCATTTTCCCTGTCGGTGCAGAAAAGTATTTAAATTTAAATCCCATTTCAGTCTATACAGAGAGCTTCTTAATTCTTTGCAAACATTTCCAAAAGACGGACATGTACATATGCCATAAAGTAGGCTAATCTATCGGATGAGGGATATTTTGCCTGGACAGCTGCGCTATGGCTTATTCTTATATTGAATTCCAACTGTCAATAGTTCTTTACGTCAACACTTTCATAGATACGTAACAGGCTAATAAAGTTTGTCGGTGTCTGTGCTTTACTCTGCCACTTCAGTCTGTTATTGATTCTGTTCTTTTTTTGAGCCCTAGTGTTAGCGTATGTGCAGGCCCGTATCTAGCCCAAAAATGTTAGGGGGGCAAGGGCTGCTGGGGGCGCAGATGGGGCTTCTGGGGGCGCCGGTGTACCTACAGTTGACGGTATGGTTTGCACCTGAGGAACTATGAAAATGTCAGAAATTTTAATTTGCGATATTGGCGCATTATGAACATTATAAAATTTTGAAGGAAGGAATACGACTATTAATTTATGAGAAAAACGAAAAGTTTTGAATAGAGTTAAAGTGTGACTTGTTTGAATTTTGAAGATTATCACTATCGGGAATTTAACCTGAGCATTTCCTACAATCTCCAGTTGGCTTTCTTATAGTGGATTTCTTCTGCCCGAATTCTTATCGGGGGCATGTCTTCACACTGTTTAGTATCGCACGTTATACAATATCGATGCTGTATGTATCGGGAACCGTTACATACTTGACAGTAATATTCCTGCTACTTTACACTTAACGACAGATTCTGGGCAGAAAAATAAACGTGAATTCTAAAAATTCCTTAAAATGCCGCGGAAAACGGGTAAGGACTCATTGGGTTCTAGTCTAAAGTAAGTTTTATAATATCTGAAATACATAATACGAAAGGGACGCTTCAAATCCGGAAAAGGGGGCGCTGAATCTATACTTGAAACAAGGCGCCCAGGTTTGCGGCAGTATCTGACACCTTTGAAAAAGATCGAGCGCAACCCTGCCAGATCTATTGTCTAATGCGCTATAAACGGCAACAAGTACGGTGTGTGTACCTTGCACGAGTTCAATATCTAGAATAATGTTTGTAATGAATTCACTAATATACGAAGGATGCCAGTGAAATATTAATAACTGGTGAGATTCGCTAATAATTCGAGGGGCAGACCATAAACAACCCCTGCTGACCTATGATACTAGCTAAGCAAAACGAAGCGACTTCAAGTCTATAAACACAAGATAAAATGCATTTTTCCCCATGATCATGCGGGGGGTGAGCTGTATAACGAGCGCATATAACAAAAGCCCTTCAAGGAGCGCCCAATCATGCTGTACTGGGCGCCCCATTTACCAAGTCGTGAGCGCCCAACCTTTCTAGCTCGACATAATTTATTATGTGCGAACCGACAAACAAACATTGTCATTATAATGCGCCCCACCAATCATGTCATTATTGGCGCCACTCCGGGATAAGTAACACCACAGCTCACACATTTTTGAACGCCCCCTCAAGTTAGGTGTTTATCGTGTGATTCATTATGAGGCGCCTCATCATTTGGGTGGTGGGGCGTCTCATATATAACGACATGAATAGAAGTGACATTGGTTAGGGGTCCCATCAATCTAGTAGTAGGCGCCTAACCAAAGTCACTCGGCTTTGAAGGGCGCCCATACTGAATATGGACTCATTAGTCGCTGGCTTCGTATTGAGACCAATAGAAAGTGGTGGGGCGTCTCATATATAACGACATGAATAGAAGTGACATTGGTTAGGGGTCCCATCAATCTAGTAGTAGGCGCCTAACCAAAGTCACACGGCTTTGAAGGGCGCCCATACTGAATATGGACTCATTAGTCGCTGGCTTCGTATTGAGACCAATAGAAAGTGGTGGGGCGTCTCATATATAACGACATGAATAGAAGTGACATTGGTTAGGGGTCCCATCAATCTAGTAGTAGGCGCCTAACCAAAGTCACTCGGCTTTAAAGGGCGCCCATACTGAATATGGACTCATTAGTCGCTGGCTTCGTATTGAGACCAATAGAAAGGGCGCCCATTACAATTTTCTCGCAGTGGATAAAGGCATTGTGCATTATGTGCGACCAAACAATCATATATTGTCATAATAAGGCGCCCCACCAATCATGTCATTATGGAAGGTCCTCTGAGATAAGGTGCACACAGATCACACCGTTTTTGAGGCCCCATCACATCAAGTTGTAATGTTCATCGTGTGACTCATTGTGAGGCGCTCCACCATTTGAGGGGCGCCGCATATATAACGACATGATTGATGACGCCCCCATAAAACCAAGTGATATTGGTTGGGCGCCCTGTCACTCAGCTTTATGGGGCGCCGGGGATCACGGTGGCTAAGTGGATAAGGCGCTGGTTCGCTAGCCTGGAGGTTGAGTGTTCGATCCCTGCATTGGCCGAGAAAGTTCATCTCGATTTTCCGGCGTGATTTCCCCTTGTCAGTGATGCAGAAGGAGGGCCTGACAAGGACAGCTGCCTAGTCGTTCGGATGGGACGAAAAACCGAGGTCCCGTGTACAAATTGGAGTGCACGTAAAAGATCCCTTGGCAGTTGGAATTCGATATAAGAGTAGGCCGTAGCGCCGCTGCCCGGGCAAAATTTCCCTCATTGCACACTGCGGCGTATGCCCGTCTTCAATTAGCCCAGGTACGGTGCTTAAGCGTAGGACGTTAAACCCCATTTCATTCATTCATTCATTATGGGGCGCCCGTACTGATATGGGCATGTAAATCGATGGTCTCGTATTGTGTTCAATGGAAAGGGCGCCTTCGGCGCCCATAAGGGGCGCCTGCTTTTTCGAGGTGGGGCGCCGATTTTTCCCAGGGGGGGCAGCTGCCCCCCTTGCCCCCCCGCTAAATACGGGCCTGATGTGACATGGAGATAAGGGCGCTTTCTCAACCTCATGGGTGTTCACCGGGCACTCTAGTTCCTCCCACTGCTAAATACCCCTACGCGCAAGAAAATTATTGAAATCAAAATTGAAAACCATATGTTAGTCTTAAAATGACCTAGTTTGTGTCTAGTGGATGTTAAACCCCATTTCTCTCTCTCTCTTGATTCTGTTCTTGCATCCATTCTTGATAGTCTCTTCAATGGTATACATCTTTTTATTCATTTAAACATAAGACCTATGTTTTCAATTATATTTTCAGGATGTCTTACTTCAACTATAGTTACGCTCTTATGCGTAAAATGCCAAAAAGTTTTGAGAAAGAAGCCATTAGAATGGATGAAACTCAGGAAGTAGATTTTGTGAAAGCCAGAAAACAATTAGATAATTATAAAGATGCCTTAACGAAGTTAGGATTACAAGTTATAGATGTAGACGCGGATGAAGAGTATCCTGATTGTATATTCGTAGAAGATCCAGCCATTGTTATTGGTAAAAAGGCTCTCGTCACACGACTTGGTCATGTCAATAGACGTGGAGAGGTAAATAATAATAAAAGCCATGCAGTGATCGTCATTTGAAGGACTATGAATCCCTAGTTAAACTTGAAAGTCTAAATGGAAAATTAGATATTGCTTCAAAAAGACAAATACTCGAATTTTCAGTATCATTATTATACTGAAATGTTTTAGTTTTCGCAATATTCATTAATACTAAATTAAGGAAATGATCTAATGTTGAAATGAAATGGGGGTTTGTTTAATGTCCTACTTTTCTGTAGTGATCAGGCTAATGACGCTGTGTATATACGCCATACAGTGTGCTATGCCAATTGTTCACTAACCAGTAGGTCTCCAGTTTGTTCCCTGTGTTGACCACCAAAATTCCATAGGGTTTTCAACCTTGCAAGGAAATGTCCCACAAGAAAAAAGCGTCCAAGTTTCTGTCTTAGCATAGTTGAAGCCATATTCCTGAAGCAACGGCCGGAGAAATCCCTCTCTGGCCATTGCTGGAATGGCGTCTGTTTCTTGAACTTACGCGGGAATGTGTCTATTCTTTCCATTCAATGAAAGCTATCACTTAAGTACAGCAACATGACAGTCCGTCGTTTAATCTTGGGTCTTCCTTAATATTTTGGACAAAGATTTAAGGTATAAAAAATGTTGAAATTCTGTTCGTTACCGTACAGTAGTGTTTACTTTACGTCAATACCGATAGCCTCGTTTGTCACGCAATTAGTTTTGCTGCAATATCCTGCTATGCGCTGGTTAATATAGCATCAAAAAAACGCGCAGCCATGACGTAACGTTATGTAAACACAGTTGCCCTAATTAAACGCTCTGTTTTCAAGGTAGGCCCTAATACCTTTGATTAGCCAGTAATAGGACCACTGACCAGTCTTAATTAGTGACAATAACAACCACTCAGTCCAGCAGGGAGTAGTAGGATTAGCTCTAATCAAACGGAACACTGCGAGGAGGATGAGTTGAAGCAGATGAGTAAACTTGTCTAATTTTAAAATTGTTTAATCTCTCAGACAGGACGAATAAAAGAAGTATTAGAGAATAAATTACAACTTGATATTACTGAAATGAAAGATGAAGATGCAACAGTGGATGGTGGAGATGTTCTATTTACAGGTTAGCATGAAGAATCAAACATGGCAATCTCCACGCAAACCTAACATTGATCGAACCTTTAACTTTAATAGTAGTTGTACCTTTTGCAAATTTGAAATTTCTCGGATTTAATAATTTGGAAACAAATTATTGTGCAGCATACTATTTGTTATTAGTTGTGATGTGACCATTTTGTGCGCCCTCTCTCTCTCTTAATCCCAAGTTGTACATGACATGGAGTAGGGTCGCCTGTCAAACCTTGTGGGTTTTCTCTGGGTCCTCTGGTTTCCTCCCACTGCATAAGACCCCAACGCGCAAGCGAATTATCGAAATAAAATTAAAACCATATGTTGGTCCCGATTTGATATAGTTTGTTTCGAGTGGACATTAAAATAAACCCCATTTCTCTCTCTCTCTCTTCCTTTCTGTGTAATATGTACATTGCTAGTATTTTCTTGTTGATATCCAATAACAGGGTATTTAATGTTGATGACCAAGTCTTTTTCTTGTACTTAAAGTTGTGATAAGGGGTAAATTTGTTGCTGTCTAGGCGCTTAAAAAGAAATGGCCAGTGTGTTTATTTATTAAATTTCTAAGGTTTTCTTATTAAACTAACAATTAACCCTTTAGCACTTGAACCACACAAAATAGTCTGTAACTATATATATGGCTCCTTAATTCACCCAAGCTTCGTGAATAAATTTACACCGGTAGCTTTGGCTCGCCCATACGACCCTATAATATGGAGATCTATTCAAATTACTCAGGGGGTTGTAGATGGTCTATGGAACAGTAGATTCAGGCAGTTTCAGGCTTTATTTTCTTCAAGGAACCAGGGTTGTCAGTATTTAGAGGTAATACACATTACATTTCATTTCAGGAAAAGAAATTTTAGTAGGACTCAGTACAAGAACCAATGATAAAGGTGTAAAATCAATAGCAGAAACTTTCCCAGAATTCCCTGTATCAGGAATTCCTGTTCATCCAACTGTTCTTCATCTTAAATCCATAGCAACCATGCTTGGTGATGGTGTCATGGCTGTTGGTGGTAGTTCAGCAGCGAAAGAAATGTTCCAGGTAATGCACGGTATATACTGCCCAGCAGCGGATTATCAATGAGGTTGATGAGGCTGCAGCCTTAGGCCCAGAAAGAATTTGCGGAAAAAAATTGTTAGACTTGTCTGATACGATAAAAACGCATAGACAATGAATGTAAGGGGGTTGGGTTTAGGCCCAACGGGAATCAACATCGGCCCTGATCGAAATTAATTAGGCCCACACCATTTTAAATAGGCCCTCAAGCAACTGCCGCCTCAGGCCTTGTTGGAGCTTAATCCGCCACTGATACTGCCAACATGTCAACCCCTGTTTATAATCTATTTATACATGTAGGTTTCCTATGTTGAAGCGTCTGGTTCAACCGGAGTCGTTGTTGTTTGGTGCAGAAAGTAGCATTTTCTTTACACTGAATGAACATCCTTCAGATGTTGCTTTCTACAATATAAATTTGGGTACCGGTATAGGTATGATTATTATATTTTCAGACTGTAAAAAACAAGGCCAAGTTTGATTATAAATATGTGGAACTAGAAAAGGATGCATCATCCAATGTCTTGTATATAAATGGAAAAGTTGTTCATAAAACACAACCAGAACTTGGCGACAACGATTATAAAGTAAAACATATTTATGTCTCTTAAGGCCAAACCAGTTAAATTTTTAGTCCGTCCGTTGGTCCAGCGTCCACAAGCTCTAGAGGCTAAAGTTAATATCCAATTGACCATAAATTTATACACAGTGTTTAAGGTCATGAGACGAAGAAGCCTATTGATTTTAAGCGATTTCTGATAATTGCTGTCAGAGTTATGGCCGTTGATCGCTTCAAAAATTCTTGTTGACGCTCTAGTTAAATTAGATTTTGCCAAAGAAATAGGAAGTAAAAGTATTTCCAAAAAACAGCAAGTCAAATTGGTGTGGCCTTCCTTGCACACATAACCATATGTTAGTTTCAAAATAACCAAGGTATTATACAATTTATTTAACATCAGCTTGTTCTACAGTGATATCACAGAACAACAACTTGTATCTTTATAAGTCCCTTTTTGTACTACCATTGCAATATGGTTGTGTATTGTCCTCAAATCTGTCCATCGGTCAGTCTGTCCAGAGTCCAGACATCCATGGCTCTCTTTAAAGATCACAGTTTTTGGAATTTTTATTAAATTGTGTATGTATTGCTTTGAAAAATCTTGTTGATACTAAAGTTATCATTCAACAGACAGTATAGGGCATTGATAACAGTAACACTACCTAAACCTGATAGCCTATACTATAGGCTATCAGGTTTAGGTAGTGTTACTGTTATCAAAAACACCCATCAAATTGTAATGATTTCCAATAATTGTCACATGCTATTGCCCGTAATTACATGTGAAAGGTGTGCACTAAAAAGAGCCCCTGAAAGTTGGAATTTGAAATAAGGGCTGGTTGCAACACCATTTTCTGTTCAAAAATGCCCTAATACCACACTTCATGGGGCCATAATTAAAAGATTGTTTTTTTGCCCAAACGCTACCCACCCAAAATAAAAAGCTGCCTACTCAATTTCTTTTATTGCTGTTTTTAAAGGATTTTATTTTTTTAACAGCATTATTTTTACACTTGGCAATGACACCCAAACGCGAAATAATCGGTTGGGAGATTGAACAGCCACTGTCATGACTATACAGAGTAACATCAAACTAAACATGTTATTTCGTAAAATCTTGTTATTTATCATCAAAGTCTGGTCCCCCCCCCCCTGCCTAACCAAAAAAAAAAAGGATTTGCCTACCCTACCTAATCATCATGAGTCGTGTTTGGGCAAACTGAAATATTTTTAACCCTGGCCTGGTGTATGCTCTTCTTCATTAGCTCAGTTGGTCTAGAACAGTGGGACATTACCTGTGAAGTGTATATGTTTAAAATGTAATTGATGAATATGTTTTTGTATTTCAGAAATTATTGAGTAATATATCTGGAGATAGAGTCGAAGTTTGTATGGATGAAATGTATAAAGTTGATGGTTGTTTATCATGCTGTTCTATATTAATCAACAATTAGCAATTATATTGTTATATATTTCATTATACAACAGCTAAATCTGCCTATTGTAGGGCTTGCTTTAGGCTTGAAATGTTATATAAACTATTAATTAGACATTAATTAACTTATCAAGACTATGATCAACTCTTGATGTTAGCCGGTGATATTTGTTTGATTATGATCCAATTTGTTGCATAACTTTCTTTATCAATTTAACGATTAAATGGATAATCAAGACTATAATTTTTGTAGTACCGAATTTAATAATGATGACCAAAGCTATGCTGAACTTTTGATTGCTTACTTCTCGGTTCATAGTGGATCAATTAATAACCGATAAGACGAATGAGGAAAGACAATCAGGGCTATTTAGATTTTTTTATTAGCTCAGATTACAAATACAAAAAAATATATTTATATTAAGAGAATAAATAATTCATTATTATACAATTGTTAGTATCATGGTTATATTATATGTAAGACTAAAAAGGCGAAAGTAATCCTTGCCCTATCGAAATCATGCTGAGAGACTTAATGACAGACCTTATGATCAGAAGCATTATACTTCTCAGCAACCAAAACACTGCATGTGTTAGTTTCTATACAGTTAACTTTGTACTTGGTCCTTTCACTGATTTACCTTTCTTATTTGTCATAAAATTTCAAGTATTGAAAATAATTTAAATCTTTCACAAAATATCCAACATAATTTAAACAAAAGACCTAACTAAAATAACGATATAGAGAAATATTAAAATACTAAATATATAAAACATATAAAATAAACAGCAAACTAAACCTGAATAGCAATACAGTGACTTGGTTTATTGATTTAATTATTGTAGTAAAGGATTAGAGTTGCTAGTATGAGCCTTTGTGGATGTACAGAACTGTACATGTTGGCTTAAAAACAAGTATACAAAAATATGCACCAATATTAAATATCCAGAAATACTTTGAACAAAAACAAAAAATATTTAAAATAACAAATTCAGAAACATAATCTTTTAGTGGCATTTATCGATTCTGAAACACATTAACAGAACACAGTTTTGATGGGATACAATCACTAGTTTTATTTTAAAAGCATGACATTTCGACATGTATCCTCTTATCGTTATCAGAAACATAAGTATGACTTTTTCCAAGCTGTTTAGGAGAGAGATCAGATCCAATGTTAAGGAGAATATTCCATGAATAAAATTTATCAGAAATTTATAATGTTTTCTGTTTTCAAACGGACACCCTTGTCTAGCATTAACAAAGGGAAAATTCCTTCTCATCACTACTAAATTATAATTGATAATCTCATTTGGTCAAAATAAAAAACCTTTAAAAATGTCATAGGTCCATCCATTATTACAACAAATTAATTAATGTCTTGATTATATTGAAGAATCGGAGTAATTATAATGCCCAAATATTGCAAAAGGTTTGATTTGCGTAGAATAAATTACAAATAGTTTGATTGCGTAGAATGCCGTAGAATAAATTACAAATAGTTTGATTGCGTAGAATTCCGTAGAATCAATTACAAATAGTTTGATTGCGTAGAATAAATTACAAGTAATTTGATTGCGTAGAATAAGTAAGTTGTTTAACTTGAAGTCTATTAACAGATAATATTGGTATTAAAAATATCCATTGAATATTGGTTCGTTAATTAAATTTATGTTGATAATAACAATACACAAAGCTTGTAGTATATTATAGTAACAGAATACATCTATATAGTGAAAATTATATTAAAACACAAAATGTGTAGTATAATGTAGTACTGGTAAATTGTAATACCAGAACACAGTGAACATAATTATGAAGTATTTTGTAGCACCAGAACACACAGTAAATGTAACAATATATAATAAGCATGGCACCTTAAAATCATACATGATTGTGTAGAAAAATAAACTTACTTAAACTGATGTAAGAAAAGAAATATAGTATAACAAAGCCAATAACAGTTATTATGATGAGGAGTGTAACAAGAACAGGAAGTTATCATTTTTAAATGCCAGGTATCATTTTCAAATACCATGTGTTATTTTCAAATACCATGTGTTATTTTCAAATACCTTGTGTTATTTTCAAATACCATGTGTTATTTTTAAATACCATGTGTTATTTTCTAATAATGTGTATTTATTTCAAATAGCATGGTACCATAATCAACAAGAATGTTTTTATTTTTAAAGAATCAGACCATATTTTTATATAAGGTCAAATTATTGAATTATTCATACATATTAAAAAAAACAAACTTGTTGTCTTTTTCTAGTATGAGAAATAAACAGTACTGAAAAGAACATAATTACTGAGAAATAATCCATCATTGGTTCAACAATATATATATATAATATAATAACATATCTACTCTATATATAATTATCTATATAATATAAATAAAAAAACACACTAAACATGATATGTCATATTGAAGAGCATTTATATTATGCTGCCATCTATTTATTGGTTCAGTGGCTGAGGATATTTGGTAAACAGAATATTTTATACAACAATTTAGGGGGGTCCCTAGCTAGGGTCCCTACCTAGATCTGCCACTGTACAAGTTATAATCAATACACATTGAATTATATTTAAAACAAAAATTGAATTAAAACCAGCGTCAACAGAATATACTATAGGGTTAGTAATAGGATTTTTATCGAGCATTGGATTAAAATTGGTGCTTTTCACAAATGCTGAGCCTAAGTCGAGTCTCAGGTACAGTCACATGCCCAGTCAATGAGGACTTAAGTCCCCACTTGTTTAATATAGAAGTGTTCTTTTCCATGCATGCCAATGTACACATAGATGGATCTAGGTTTTCCGTAACCATAGAAATAAATATAAACAACCATGTTTGTCTCAAAAATGACCGAAGTGTTGCAAATCACTTTGGCAGTAAAAGTTGTTTCATTGAGGTAGTAACAAAACAACACATAAAATCATTACTCTAAAATAATGTTGCTTACGATATGGCAAATGCTACCGCTATAAGCCATGTGATATAGCTAATAACTGTACTGTAGTGCATATAAAAGAATTGCTTCGCAAGTTTAAATATTGGTAGACTAAAACAGTAAAAGATTAGAAGGTCTATAAAATAAAATAATTTGTTTCCTGTTCTCTACATTCATCTAATAGTGCATAAGACTGGAAGGTCAATACAATAAAATAATTTGTTCCCTGTTCTCTATAATATTCTATATATTTCTACATATTCTAAGCTATAAAACAGCAGCATTATAGATAAAACACTTGATAATCAGAAGGGAACTAACTTCCAACTAAATTATTCATCCGAATCTTCCTGTACTTGTGTATATTGTCTGGGAGTAGGAGCGTAAGCCCGGGGTACAAGGCTGTCACTTCTAAGTAATGGATTACGTTTACGGTCTTCACTCTTGTCTTCTGCAATTGATCGGGATCTTGTTGCTAGTGACAGCTGACTATTCTGATCTGATGGATCCAACATGGCGTCATGTTCTACAGTTGATTCATGGGACATCTGACGAAATAAAAAAAAATACAAGATATCAAAATCAAGATTATTTTTATAAGACCAAGAGAATTGTTTAAGATCGAATTCTAAGAAAAACAGAGGTTCCATATACACATTAAAGAACCCCTGGAAGTTGGGTTTCAAAGACAGTACGGTAATGCCACACTTAGATAGATTATGACCGATTATGACTAGTTGGTACATTTCATTTATTAATTCATATTGCCTTTTAAATGGAAACACTAAAACAAAGATTATTCTGATTAAAAAACAGATCTATATTCCATTTCGTATTTTTAATACTTTTGGTGGCCTCTACTACATGAAGGTTATCCACAGTTCTGTGCACTTCATGCCAAAATATCGCTGTAACAGACTGTTTCATTGGCTAATCCCTCACATCATCCAGAACGCAGGTTATATAACAACTCTTTCAGATCCTAGTGTAGTAAAACGAAATTTTGAATTTTATAAAAAAAACTAAATAGGATCTGTGTATTATTCAGATTAATAATAATAATAATAATCGCGTTATTTTACAAGGGTAGCAAATTAGGCCTGAGGCCTTTTTCCAATTTGGCCCTTGGCACAGATCGTGCGGATGATTTTGATCATTACTGCAGGAAGAAACCGAAGAACTCGGGGGGGGGGGGGAAACCTGCCTGATCGGGCGGGAGACCGAATATCCCTTCCCTCTAACGAGATAAAGTTCTTGCCCTGAGCTGGGATTGAACCCTCGTTGTATTGGTGAGAAGCCGCCTCTCTATCACCACGGCTATCCGACCAGCTTAAACAAAGATAAGTGTATTTTGAATTGTGTTTGTTTACTTACCAGCATAGGTGGCGCTCTGAAGACGTAAGAGAAGGGATAATGGATAAAATTAAAGAAACTGGATCCGTAAAGATCAGCATATCTCATCACTTGGCTAGCAAAAAATGTCTGTCTTGAACCTGAAAATACATCAAAATTTCTCGAAGTTAGATATATCCAAATATATCTTTGCTTTCGGAATATAACTTAAGTGACTGAAGCCTTTGGAAAATAACTTTTTTTTATTGGTCCAGACAGTAATTCTCTTATATTTTAACCTTTTAATATAACAGAAGGCAACCCTAGTATATTAATACCAGGGTTTTTTTTTCGAACAATAATAATACTGTCTTGTTTCTCTGGTACAGTAATAGGAAAATTTTGAGTAAAAGAATAAATCGAGCATAACCTGGGCCCTGTTTCTCGAAATTTTAACTAAAGATAAAATCCAAATTTTATTACATACTTCAATTTTGATTGGTTAAGCACTGAAATCAATCTCATATTATCCTATCAAATTTCTAAAATTTGGATTTTATCTTAGTAAAAATTTCGTGAAACAGGCTCCTGGAACTCAACATTATAGGACAATTTGGGAAAACTCTTTTTATTTAATTAGAAAGAAATCACTCTGAATGCCTCCCCTGCCTCCATCTCCCCAAAAAGGGAGGCTCTCCTCCGGTAATCAATGGTTAGAGAAATTACTAAAATTTGGATTTTATCTTAGTAAAAATTTCGTGAAATAGGCCCCTGGAACTCAACTTACAGGACAATTTGGGGAAAACTCTTTTTATTTGATTAGAAAGAAACCACTCTGAATGCCTCCCCTACCTCCATCTCCCCACAAAGGGAGGAGAGGAACGGTCATCAATGGTTAGAGAAATCATCTGAGCTGATAATTTCATCCAACCCGCTTCACGCTCAGAAGGGGAGGCTTTGTATCATCCTCGTGGTTTACGATCCAGTCAAGTTTGACTGACGTCCAAGCGAAGCATACTTTAGAAATGATCCCTAACAGTATGATCTTAACGTTACTTGTTCCATGAATGACCAGTATCAAACTGTGTTTACAATTTAAAATGGCTGAAGATATTTAAAATAATGGGTCAAGTTATAACCTCAATAAATCAGATAATTTCGATACAACTAGTTTCAAACCATTGTATAAAATAACAAATTGTGAAGATTATTTTGATTATCATACGTCAAAATTATATAATTTACTTTTAGCATTATTAAGAAAAATATGTTTTTAAACAAGAAATTGAGATAAGGGAGATAATTTATGAAATCATTCAAGAAGCACGTGGTTGGAGGTTAGGCACGATGACCTAGATCTATTAATAACTTTATCTATGTAGCTGTACAATAGTCAGTAAGTAGGCTACCATCACTGATACAGTTCATGTCAGCTGATATGAGTTAATACAAATGAAGTCAAACAAAAAACACAACTATCTGAGTTAAAGATTTAAGCATCAAGGCATTATTTTTTAAGCAAATTCACTGTACCTTCTTGCCGACCTAGCGGCATTCTAAGCAAACCTACTCGATATTTATAATTAAAATTATGTAACAATTTTAAACTTTAACTTACCACTTCTAAAAAGGCTGCCTAAAATACCATAAGACATATCCATCTCATGGGTTACTTCCTAAAAATAAAAACAATATTCAGATTTATTTTGTTAATAATGGTGCCATTCCTTAAACGTTTATAAAGATTAGATGAATTGAAAATTATGCATGTTCTGTTAATACATCTTAATTTCATTTAAAACATTAATCTGTTTAAATATTGTGGCTTGATAAAAAAGAAAGAAAAGAAAGTGGCCTACCCTGATAGAATTATGTATTTTTCCAATCTCAGGTCTTGATTCTTTACAACTGCTGTCTAAATTTCTAGTAAATAAAATTATTAATAAAAATTTAAAATCGGAAATAATGAGGTATGAAAGTTTCATCTTTTAGGACCACTTGATACTACTTTTCATTCGAGATATTCACATAGTTGAGACAATATAATGTCTATAATTACAAGAAAAGATAAAATAAAAGCTTTTGTAATGCATAAAAACATAAAAATGTCTTGGTGACAACTCTTGATTTTTAAAAAAAAAAATTCCTTTATTGGCTGAAGTATACACCAATTTATAACGTGCTGTTGATTATCAAAATACAACAGAAATCAAGGCATTTTTTTTCCCTTCAAGATCACAGAACAAGTATGAGCTGGAACTTGGGCCAGGCTATTCTGATTCTTTGAAAACAAAAAATTTAAAATAAGTGCCTTTTTTTAATCAAGGCCATAAAAATTAAATTGCATTGGCTTTATGCTTTAATAGTATTCTAACACTATTACTGGGTTTTGAAAAGAATACTCATTTTCCTTCCCCCTTGTGCTTGTAAAGTAAATGAAATGCAGTTTAAAATCCTACTGTGCACAGCCAGGGCATATTCCATCCTATGAGTGAAATTTGCCAGGACAGCGTCGCTGTGGCTTACTTTCATTTGAAATAACAACTATGTACTATACATTGTCTATTGCCAGGCCCTCTGCTCCGTCCTGCATCAGTGACAAGGGAGAATCATGCCTTAAAATCCCAATGAACTTTCTTGGTCAACACAGGGATCAAACATGAGACCAATGTCTTACTCACAGAGACATAGTGGCTCTCATATTGTTTATGAACATTCAGCTAATACAATATAAACATAGGTTCGTAACCTCTCTGATAGGAATCTGGCTTCCTTTAGTTATTTTTTTAAAATATTACATGTGTATCCTAATATCGTTCCTTCAGGCCCGAGAATGTTCAGTAATGGTGTTTTCATTCTTTCTGTGAGCACCTTCTTGTCTGAATATTCGGTTCCCCATGATGACCCCTTCCCAAACTGTGTGCTCACTGAATATTCATAATACACTTTTAGTCCTTATGCTCAAAAAGATATATAGACGAGAATATGAACAGGACTAAAATTATGTCAACAGCTGGCTTATTGGTGGAAAGTAACGACTTCCCACAGAAATGTACATGTTGAAACTACCCACAGAAATGTACATGTTGAAACTACCCACAGAAATGTACATGTTGAAACTACCCACAGAAATGTACATGTTGAAACTACCCACAGAAATGTACATGTTGAAACTACCCACAGAAATGTACATGTTGAAACTACCCACAGAAATTTACCTGTGGCAGTAGCATTTACCTTTGGGATCGTGTTACTTATTGAAAGGATATATTGGCATAATGCATTATTGAAAAAATTTATGAAGCTTTAAAAAAGGGTTTTAAAAAATAGATTTATACAATAATTTTACAGTAGTATAAAACAATATTACTTACTTGTACATTTCACCAATAGCAATATCTAATTTTTCTAATTTTGCAAATAACGATCGTCTATCTGTCCATACCATTAATTCCTGAGATAATTCCGGAACACATAAAAATGTCCTCCATCCTCGAGCTTTCTTGGATTTTAAAATATCACCAAAGATATGATCCCCTACATACAGGACTTCACTGCCATAAGATTTCATTACTTCAGAAAATACATCCACTGATCCTAAATAAAAACAAACACACAATCGTCAGCCAAAGATCATAATCGTATTGGAGAGAGAGTGAGAAATGGGGTTTAAGGTCCGATCGACACAAACTAGGTCATTTCGGGACTAACATGGTTTATTTTTTTATTTCAATAACTCGCTTGCGCTTAGGGGTCTTTAGCAGTTGGAGGAAACAAGGTTTGACAGGCGACCCTACTCCTTGTATTGGAGATATGGTAACTCCATGATTATGTCATTACTTGCTAACTAATCAGAATGTTGTTGGCCAGATATGTTCTTCTGGAATTTCCAGCCTGGCTTGTCTATGTCACTTATGAAGGACGTTAGGGTCTTCCAATGAAAGGCATCTAGTTGTTTAGATGGGACAAAAAAAGACGTCCCATATATACTTTTGGTTTTACGCTAAGGGAAAATGTCAGCTAACAAACTATTCAAACCAAAATTTCTTGGTTAGTGAGCCAGCGCCACATTCACCAAGCCTCCTTGGTTCCTTTAATGTACCGTACATAGATCTTGGTTTTTCATCCCATCCAAATGACTACACATATTTTCTGTAATAGCCTCACAAGCACTTTCTCTGACCTTTTCAAAGGAAAAACAAAGTAAACAAACCTCCTGAGTAGATATGTTGAGAGGAAATTGGTCCTGTGTGAGTACCAATTTGTAAACTTCCAGTAGCCTACAACAAACACATGGACATTTATGAGTATACCTACATATTTATTATATAAACACAAACGCTACAATATACATCCACATTCCAGCTTTGATTGTTATGGGACTTTTTAAAATGAAGAGAATGAAATATGAAATGGCTGTAATATGACAAGAATGCAAAAAAGACTAGGCATTGGGTTTGTTTTGCCAAATTTACAGACTAAATATTAACAAATAAGTGGGTGTGACACCATGCCAGTGGGTCGAGGTATGCACCAAAAAAATAATTGCTGTCATCCAAGATGTTTCATTCTGAATTAAAGCCGATAAGACAATAAACATAAACATTGGACGTGGCTCTGCACCTGGGGGTTGGATATGGAACAATATAAATAGGTACCACCCCGTTATTGAGAAGATTAATATGCTGAATTTGAACAAAATCTGTTAATAATTGCAACCTGTAGAGTATTTACAGACAAAAAATTAACGTCCAACCGTTCTGCTCCGACTGGGTTAATGAAGACCAGCATATCTATACATTGTGACTATAGGGAAATTTTGCCCAGGCGGCTGCATTATGGCCTACTCTTATATCGAATTCCAACTGCACGCCAATGTATAAGCTGAACCTCGGTTTTTCATATCATCCGAATGACTAAACAGCTGTCCTTGCCAGGCCCTCCGTCCTTCCCCACTGACAAGGGAATACCACGCTGGAAAATTAAATCCAGATGAACTTTCTTGGCCAGTGCAGAGATCAAACACGCGACTTCCAGGTTAGCGGTCAAGCATCTTACTCATAATCCATTTGTATTTTATCTTAGATGTACTAATCTCAGCCTCCTTGTATAAATATTTGAAATGTATCTGGTTCAAAAATGGTAAAAAAAACCTGACAAGAAACTTACCCGATCCACTCGTCTTAATATTGTTCCCTCTTCAAAAAATAATGGTTTCTTGGCATCCACAACAATATAATCAAAATAAGATGTCCAATCTCTCTTCTCACCACCAGGCTATAAAAGACCAGATAGAAAATATTTATATTACACAGAACCACATAAACAATTCCTTACTATGCTTGGATTTCCTTCTTTTACCCTGAGGTGGAAACTACAGAGTTGTTCTGAGGTAGTCAAACTTGTTTTTGAAAACATAAATAAACAAAATTATATTTTTGTAACTCTTTAGACACTCAAAACTACTGCTCCCTCTAGATCCTAAACCGAAGCAGAGAGAGAAAAAAAAAGAGTTTTAATGTCCATTCAACATAAACTAGATCATTTTGGGTCTAACATATGGTTTAATTTTTTTTCAATAATTTGTTTGCACGTAGGGGTCTTTAGCAGTGGGAGGATACCAGAGGACAATGAGACTTGACACGATGACAGTCCTTGTGATTTCAAGTGCACCCGTTAAACCACTAGACCATCCCCCACCCCACCACCTAAACAGACACAGTCACATGAATATTAGTGAATTTTTTAAGGGGATTGTATTCTCGTTCGGTAACTCAGGGGGTTTCAGGAAGACTAGAGAGTAATAGTTTCAGGTGGTTTTGAAAATGAGTTCTAAAAACAATGTGATAGAATATTCCTCCCTCCCGACATTTAAAAGTAATTACCCAAGACCCAAGCTATCTTACCTTCTCTGGGGGATAATCGAACATAAAGTTCATAATTTTCTGCAAAAGACAAATCATTTTATTTTAAAAAACAATTAAAGATTAGAAGAAGACGAAGAAAGATCAAAATTAAACATCAAAAACTTGATATTTTAAGAAAAATGAATACAACCCACAGAGACTCTGACTGTAATAGTAATATGTGAAGGAATACATATACTTACATTTGTATATCTATAATCACTGTTTGTAGCTAGAAAAACCTTAGCACCAGAATCACGAATCCTGGGGAAAAACAATATATATATATATGAGATTTAAAGTTGCTGGTTAGATCCCATTTCATTTATCTAGAGTTGGTATTGGGATTTTTTGTCTTCTTAATCAATTAATCGTCTGAGAACAAATTAAGCGCGGATAAAGGTGTGAGAAGTTTGATATTTTTAATGGAAATGATACATCAAGCCATTAATCATTACCTGTTGAGTAAAACGGGTAGTCTGTCATCTTTATAGACGTAAGATTCAACATTTTTCACCGTTTCTTGTTTTAAAGGTCCCTGAAATAAACATTATTTATTAACACATGTATTTAATCTAAACATAATATTTGCAAAAAATGGTCAAGAACTCTGGCCAGAAAAGAGCAAATCGAAAATCCAAAATGATGAAAGGGTGGGTGGGGGGAGGGGCGGTGTTTGTTTTTTGGGATCAGGAATTACTGTACAGTTTCACAGATACTACTAAAATCTGAAAATAGACAGCTCTCACAGACATCGATTCGTTCTTTTTCTGTGTTTTTAGTGAAAGTATGCCAGTCCAGTTCAATAACAGGTACTAGCTCAGAAGTGCCCTACAATTTGTCACGCCTGTAAACAACCCACAGTTTGGTTGCATTGTCACACTCAATCCAGTAACTTTATTAGTGGCGAAGAAATCAGGAGTTGTCTCCCTTCAATTGTTACTTGGTTTAACTGTCAGGTACCACAACCAAACAGAAAGTCTTGCTGTCCAGCATTCAACTCTTATTTCAGCTCACACGGTCTCATAAATGACAAGATTTTTTTGATCAAACAGTTGAAATCAAAGCATAATAATTTTTCAAGGGAGTCCATTTTGTTTTATTTAACATTACAAAAATTGCCATGCAAAATGGGGGGGGGGGGAATGAAAGAAATTGGGTTTAGCTTCCTACTTTTCAAAATCACCTGGATTAATAAAGATGGGCATACACCAGGCAATGTGCTATGACTGACGTTTTGCCTAGACAGTGACCATCCTGCATACTCTTCATTGAATACCAACTTTACAGGCGTCTGTTGATGTTTTGTAAAGTCAGATGAGGCTAATATTGATATTTTGTAATGTCAGCTTAGACTAATATTGATATTTTGTAATGTCAGCTTAGACTAATATTCATGTTGTGTTAAGTCAGATGAGACTAATATTCATGTTGTGTTAAGTCAGATGAGACTAATATTCATGTTGTGTTAAGTCAGCTTAGACTAATATTCATGTTGTGTAAAGTCAGCTTAGACTAATATTCATGTTGTGTAAAGTCAGCTTAGACTAATATTCATGTTGTGTTAAGTCAGCTTAGACTAATATTCATGTTGTGTAAAGTCAGCTTAGACTAATATTCATGTTGTGTTAAGTCTGATGAGACTAATATTCATGTTGTGTTAAGTCTGATGAGACTAATATTCATGTTGTTAAGAGTCAGATGAGAAATATTGATGTTGTGTAAAGTCAGATAAGACTAATATCCATGTTGTGTAAAGTCAAATAAGAATGATAAACCGGTATTTACCTCTTTATCATGTACAACAGATGTAGCACACAATACATCTTGATATATAGAGTTAAACGTCATGGTTATATCACCACATTTTACACCCTTTCTATCACTGAAAATATACATTTTACAAACATATAAATATTTTACACCCTTTCTATTACACAATATACATAATTTACAAACATATAAATAATTGACACCCATTCTATCACTGAAAATATACATTTTACATCCGTTCTATCACTGAAACTGTACAGACAGGAACCAAGTGCCATTTGGTGGTCAAATTGTTAATTAAATATTATTCTTAAACTATATATCACATATTTATCAAAGTATTCTTCAAGTCATTTTTGAGAACAAACCAAAAATTAGCCGATCATATCATTGTAAACACTGAATTAAACCATCCCAGGATTGATATCAATTTTAGGGATGCACTATTCACAATATTGTATTTTCAAGTCATTTCAGGACTAAGACATGGTTCAATTTTATTTCAATAATTCGCTTGCGCGTAGGTAGTGGTCTTTAGCAGTGAGCAGAAACCGGAGGACCCAGAGAAAACCCACATGGTTGGTAAACCAGGGAATCGAAACCATACTAGTTGACCCAATGACAGACCTTATGATACACCACGCACATGCTAACCATTCAAAATGACAAGCATGGCACGTAATTAGACCACCTTGCCATCCAACCTCCAATAAACACAAGGAATTTCAAATATTCTGTGTTAAATCCTTTAAAATAACTCATAACAATTCTAAATTTAAAGATACATTATGGGAGACCAGATATAGAGCTGGCAGTTCTCATTTAAATAGTCAAAAACTAGATAATGTAAAGGGAATTTGCTGAAAATTTCAGTCAAATTGATCCCCCTGAACCTAGATTTTAGCGATTTAATTTTTGGCCTAGCCTTGATCATCATTACTAAAGTCGGTACGATAAAAAACATAGTCTTCATCCTCCATTTCATGATTAAATCATAAATGAAAGTTGAGAAGCAAATTTGATCCTAATCCAATAAATATATCGCAGGCTAGTGTTGACATCGAGAATTAATTATGGTCTTGATAAGTTTATTAATGTCTAATTAATAGTTTAGACAACCATTTAAGGCCTACAGAAAGCCCTGCAGTAGGCAGATTTATCTCTTGCATAATGTATCTTTAGAAATCTGATGTACTAGAAGGAACCTCTATATAACTTTCATTTTTTTTCTTTCTATATACATTAACGATAGATATTTTTCAACATTAACTATAAAAGAACTATGAAATTAACACCCCATTTATCTGTTTAGTTAGGTGAATAAAATAAACTCTAGGTATCTTTTAATCTTTGAAAAGTTCTCAAGACTTTAGATATATCAATATCTCCCACTTAGAGGCTGTAGCCAGATCCATTGTTATGATAATATTATCATAAACTAAAATGTCTCAACTAGAAATGCTACAGACAATATTCAAAGCTAAAGAATTAATAATTATCCTGCTAACTTTTGTGATAATAAATATGGAAAGAAAAGTCAAAGTTGGCAATTTTGAGAGAAGCTAAAGGGAGAGAGAGAGAGATAAATGGGGTTTACCGTCCACTCAACACAACTAGGTCATTTTGGGACTAACATATGGTTTAGTCTTTAGCAGTTGAGAAGGCACCCCTATCTCCACGCCACATACGCTCACACCAGGGCTGGAAACTACAGTCGCAAGCAAGAGGTGGCCGGCCAGCTAGGGGTTGAAGCGCCATACTCTAGACCACTAGGCCATCCCAACGCCCAGAAGCTAAAGGGCAAAGAGAGTAATTTATGTAAAAAACACAACAACAAATGTTCCCTGAATTTTATTAATAATTCTACTAGCAATAAACACACTTTATGGATATACTACTTCTGAATTTTATTAACATGCTACGTTGCAATACACATACAGGTATCGTTATCAAGCTAATAATGATTATTTAACAAAAAGGTGATGCAATATATAGATGAACACTCTGGAAGCCATTTTGTAGATAAAGCTCAAAGCCTAATCTACCTAATGTATGTAAAAATAAAAAAGACAATGTTTCTCTAATTTCAATAATAATCCTACTACTTTTGAACCAAAATCAACCAAGTCAATGAAGCAAGTTTTCAGAGATTAGAAACCTTAATTTATAATAAAAAATCTTTCAGCACAAAAGGAAAAATATGCTTAACCTAATTATGCTGTATGCTGAAAACTACTGCAAAACATAAAGTCTGGCAACAGGTGAACAGAAACAAACATGCACATGAGCTGTAATGCATGTGGAAATAAATAAACATGCACACGCATCCATCACCTGCTTACACTGTAAAAATAACGAGCTCGTTAAGATCTTGTTTTAAATTACGGCACCAAAACATTAAATTCTTTCTGATTTTTATATGGATTCGACCGGAAGTAACTTACAAAAATAATTTAACAGAATTTTATGAAGATTTTCATGTCAATGTCATAATTTAATTAATATTTTCATGTTAACAACATTTGGTTATTCTAATAATTGCTGAAATTTTTGATGAAACCCAGAGTTAAAGTTTTACATCTTCTTCATTAACTCCATGACATCATGACCTGAATTGGTTATCTGAAACCCATTTTAATATTCCTTTTGCATACAAAAATATGTAGCAAGGTGTAGAGAGAGGTAAGATGTTAAACCCTGTTTCTTTTTACTTTATTTAGGAAAATGAAAAATGAGATGAAATAAGGTTAATGTGATAGTTTTCTAGATCAACCAGGCTAATGAATATGGGCATATGCCATGGACAAAATCTGGCAATGTCACCTTTGTTAAAGCCGCTGAAAGTCAATTGAAGGATTTAGATTCTTTTTAAAACTACAATATTTCAGAAGCTGAATCTCTTAAAATGATATCAGTTAAAAAAAACCTCTGCAGACAATAAAACAAACCAGCACCACCTATGTAACTGTTGTTTCAATCCAATCAAACAGGAGATTATCCAGTATCCACCATTGATTAGCATCACTTCTCTATTTTTTAATTAAATCATTAAATAGCCAACTGTTCTAGTCTAATTAAAATCAGAGTCATCTGACGGCATCGAGAGTAGATTATGGTCTTGTCATGTTCATAAATATCTAATTAATAACTTATATATCATTTTGTAAGGCCTAAAGAAAGAACTCTAACAGGCAAATTTAGCTCATCCATTTGAATATATTTTAAGGTGGATTAACATGAGACGTATAGATATTACCCAAAATATCTTATTTTTCCACAGAGATCTCAGTAATTCGTTCAACAATAAATACGAGGTGCGGTTATAATACTACTCATAAACTGTAAATTAATACCAATATGATTATTGTACCCAAGAGGTTATGAGGGCAATTTTATGTTATAGTAATTAAATTGTGGTTGGCCTGCTCACAAACTGTCCAGGAATGCTCATAGTAAATTCTTTTCGGTGTAATAATACTTAAATAGTAATTTCCTCATTCTGGAAATTTACCAAAAATACATGTACTTAAAAGCTCAGCTGTATGTCCCGAGTTATGAAAATAAATTATGTAAATAAAATTCCTTAGTTTCGTAACTTTGAAGTTACAGTTTTTCTAGAAGATCTAATTTCATAGTACTCTCATTTAAAAGCTTGCCAGTAACGAAATAAGTTACATTTTTGTGCCATGGGGGCATTAAGCCACTTCCTTTATTCACTTAAAGCCGCCAATTGTCATTTGTATTTTTGCACAATATCTATTTTTCACGACTAAATTCATGCTAAAATGTATTCATATTGATTATTTAACATTTAATTAAGAAAATAAAACCAATTAATACCAAAGGTAGATAATTTCCCAGCTTGAATTCAATCGGCCATCAACAGGTTTTATTGGCAATGCTGACTTTTTTATATAATGTGTAGAAGATGCTGAATATTGTAAAATGTTCAATTCATCACATCTTTAGAAGATCTGAACGGAATTTCAAGGGACAATAATACTCTTGCTGGCTTGGCAGCTTCAGAAAATAAATAATAGCCTTATTCTACTAAGTACTGGATGTTTAAGTGTTCTACCTGTTTTGTAAATTATCTATTACATCCTATTTACCTTGTCCAGAGGGTTTCAAATTTTTTTTAAAATCCAAGTCACATTTGAAAAGGTTTACTTTAGACTTTTCAAACCATTAAAGTTGAATTTTTCTAATGATCGGAAAAGACAAACAATTATTGATGAATATTACTGACATAAACTTGAAGCCGATACATGAATTAAATATATAAAATAGCAAGGTGCAGCTAATTTTTTGTACTTATCATAAACATTATTCAGAAAACGATATGCTACAAAACATATTGTAGTTGAGGTCCATTAAAGGAGTGATAAAGAATTGGGGTTTAACATCAACTCGACTCACACTAGGTCATTTCGAGATTAACATATGGGTCAATTTTATTTCAATAATTTTCTAGCATATAGGGCTCTTTAGCAATAGGACTAGGAGGAAACTAGAGGAACCAGAGGAAAGATTGGACAGTTGACCCAACTCTTATGACATACAAGTTGGGAATCGATACCACACCAGGACAGGCCTTATGATCAAATGTGCACTTGTTAACCATTCAGCCACCTGACAAACTTAAAATGTCTGAGGTGCAAAATTTAAAACTGGCATCCCTGCTGGAACAGCGACTTTAATTGAGCTTGATATTGAAAGATTGTTGGTATTATTGTATGTATTTACAACAGTTCTTCCCCTTCCACAGCACGTCTTACATGGTTTATTGCCAAAACCTTATCTCAAACTGCCAACATATCTATTATTTTGTTTAATTTCTCTGTCTGATATTCAGATTTTATAATTGATAGAGCTGAAGCTGAAGATGAGATGTCTAAAGATAAATTAATTTTCTTCTAATGGATTCATGTTTTTTTCTTTCCCTTCCACTTCCATAAAGATAACTATCTTCACATGTTTAAATGTAAAAATATAAATTGAACATGACCCAATTAATTCTAACCAGGTTTTCAGATGCTTATATTTAATTTAGCTTTAAACCAGGGTAGGCGAGTGTTCCCACTATTATAACAATAATAAGCTATATAAATAAATGAAATGAAATGGGGTTTAACGTCCTACTGTTATGCACCTAGACAGGCATACGCTGTACAGTGTGCTATGAGGGAAATTTTGCCTGGGCAGCGGCTTTACAGGATGTTATGGCCTACTCTTATATCGAATTCCACACTGCCAAGGGATCTTTTCTGTGCATGCCAATGTGTATAGGGACCTCTGTTTTCTGTCCCAACCGAATGACTAGACAGTTGTCATTGTGAGGAAATCTGTCCTTCCTCACTGACAAGGGGAAACCACAACGGAAAATTGTGATAAACTTTCTCGGCCAATGCAGGGAATGAACACTCGAACTCCAGGCTAGCGAGCCAGTGCCTTACCCAATTAGCCACATGATCCCCTCTATATAAATAAGCCAAGCCAGTTACCTGAAGCTAGTGTTTACACCAATCCGTTTAGACTGCCATATAAACCAGCTTAGAAAAGACCACAAACAAGTAATATTTTCAAATAAATGAAATGGGGTTTAACATCCAACAGTTCTGCTTCGAACTGGGCTAATTAAAACAAATTTTCAAATAAAAAATGTACCATATTATGTAACGGCAACACTATATACCGGAAAACACCAAAAAACATTGGAAAACACCATTTTATACTAAATACCTGAAAACACCGGAAAAACACTAAATACCGGAAAACATCCTAAATAGGTAACCCGGAGCCTGGTTCTTTGTGTGCGTGGGTTTAGGGTTAGGTTTTAGGTTTTTTCGGTGTTTTCCAGAGGACCAACGATGGATTAGGGTTACAGTTAGGGTTTGGGTTTTCCAGTGTTTCCAAGAAGAACAGGCTCCAGGTTACTTATTTAGGGTGTTTTCCGGTATTTAGGGTGTTTTCCGGTATTTAGTGTTTTTCCGGTGTTTCCCGGTATTCAGTATAAAATTGTGTTTTCCCAGTTTGTTTTCTGGTTGTTTTCCGGTATAAGTACAGCCCTTATGTACATCCCAAAATAACCTAATTTGTGTTGAGTGGACATTAAATCCCATTTTTCTCTCTCTTTCTTAAAAATACTAGTGATCCACAAAATTTATTTTGATCTGGAAAATATATTTCTAATAAAAAACATGTGAAAAAACAAACTTGAATCCACAAGAGTTGAACATTATTCCAAATGGTTGATTTTTAAGCAAGAAAGATAGAGATAGAGAAATGAGGTTTAACATCCACTTGACACATACCAGGTTATTGTGGACTAACATATCGTTCAATTTTATTTCCTAATAATTTGCTTGTTTGTAAAGGTGTTTAGTTGGAGTAATCCATAGGATTCAGACACCTGGTCACGTACAAGATAGGATTCGAAACCATGTCTATTGATTCAATGACAGACCTTATGATCTAAAGTAGACACAACAGACCATTCGACCACCCAACCTCCCTTTTATGACTAACCTACATGTATTTATTTTTGGTAACATCATTCCATAAGAATTAAACTATTTTTGCTATTTTAATCTTAATAAAATAATTTTGTGATGAGTAATCCTAAAACAATGCCATTTAATTTAAAGTTATGTTCTGTTTTTATTTATCTAAAGAACATTATATTACAACAGAAGTTATGAGTAAACATTTTCGTGGCATGTGGTTATCCTAATTGTTTTTGATTTTTAAATTAGTTTTTTGGGTACTTAATTCCAAATTAAACGAAGAGAAATGAGATTAAAAACTGATGATCTTCATTTTGAGGGGTTTAAAAACCTTTGCGAACTACAAAAGTTGAACCTTTAAAAAGGAATATTAGTATTTACAAAGATATGTTGAATCGAAAAATTTTGTAAGATTCAACAGCCTCTGCAAGCAATATAAACAAGCCACCTATAAATGTTTGGTAAAAGTTTTTAACTGTCCTCCTAGTTAGTGAGGCAGAGCTGTACTCACACAGCCACACATGGCTTCCCTTAACCCTCTTATGACCGGACCGCCTGAAACCGGCCGCCATTTTGGCTGCCTTATGACTCGTAACCGCCTGAAACCACCCGATACATACCACATTCATAATCGGAAATCACGTTCTCTTATCGCCGAGACCAGACTTCAACTAACTTCTTGTGTTTATTAGCTATAAAATGGCGCGTAACATTGACTAGTTTGGTATTGATGTTTATCGTGATATTTTGATTCTAAAGTCGAGGATCTTTGACACAGATTTTCTAGTAATGGCTGCCTATATTTCTAATGAATCTATTGAGGATTTTAGTGATAATTTCACAACTTCTAATGAAGAATTTGAAGGTTATACATAGACACACATTGAAAATAATCAACCACGTAGAAATAGTTCAAATGTGGAATCTGATGTGGATATTTCTTCCGAACGACGACTTATTAATTTTTTTTGGTGTGTTGTAATATAACTTTCACTTCAATTATCCACTTATTATTAAAAGACAACAAAATTTGCATATGGTGATTGGTATGTTATTATTCTTCAAAATAAAACAAACTTGTAATAGTGAAAATTTAATTGTTTTCGAGTGACAGGTGTTTTTATTAGACATACCAAAATATGGCAGCCATGTTGAAATTGTCTGGTAATCTAATACCAGCCAGAGCTTGGGGCCTGTGGTCGTGAGAGGGTTAAAGATAGGTTCCCAGAAAAGTAATTATTTGGTGGTTATTTCCAATAAAAGTATGTCAATTTTGGTATATATCGAAAGTATAGACACCCAATCTCACAAGAAAAATACTGGATTCCCTGAAAAACACTCATGGAGCGTATACAGGACAAAAATGTAAGGGTTCCCCAAACCGACAGCCCGACGATTAGGAATATCTGTACGCATGACATCGAAGGTTGCACACAGAGATTTGGCGCTTGATGTACATGTTGCTTAACTTTATGAAGAGTTGGCCATTACAATGTTTTGAGAAGGATTTGAAGCAAAATTATGATATATTAATTTGTTTGAATATGTTTTTAGTCAAAATATATCATCAAATCACCCAGTTTGTATGCGAGAATGTATCTTTAATACTAAAACAAGTTGCTTTTTTGACAATAATTAAATTAAAATCAGCGGTATTTTTATTAAGCATGAAGTGAATTACACAATACAGTGACATAAATTGGACAAAAAGACAGTTGGATGTTAAATATTCCTTATTATATCTGATGTTTTTTTATCTTTTATTTGGTTTTTGTAATGAGTTGTATGATATAAATAAGAATCTGTTCCTAATCTATTATATCTGTTAAAGTTTAAATCTAAGTTTAATTTAGTGTAAAGTCATTTATATTCTTTTTGAGACATGCTTGTTCAAATCTGATTACTTCTAACTTTTATCTATGGCAAGTTATAAAAGAAATGAAATTAAATCTGGGTTTTTAAAACGTCTTACTTTTCGACACTGACTGGTCGAGATATGGTGTTGTTGTCGGTAGAGGCATACAAAACTATTTGATTTAAGGAGGCAGGTGGTCAGAGGTTCTATTTTTTCCAGAATATCAACAGACACCAGATAGAGAGTGTGAGAGAGATGAGGATGGACATCCACTGGACACAAACTTTTGGGACTAACACATGATTCAATTTTATTTCAATAATTTGCTTGCGCGTGGGGGTCTTTAGCAGTGAGAGGAAACCTGATGACCTGAAGAAAACACACAAGGTTGGACATTCAACAAACCATGGGAAATGAAACTACACCAGTTGGACTAATGACAGACCTTATGATACAACAAGCACAAGCTAACTATTTGGCCATCCAACCCCCAGCCCCACCCCCGTCAACAGACAACAATTCAGCCTTGATACCATAAATTTGAATATTGGGCTTGTTTAAATAGTGAGAAATGCAATCATTGCCCAAATGTCTGTGCAAGGTTTGTCCAATTTCTTGACAACCCAAATCTGTTCTCCTGTTTTCTGTACACCAATTTAAACTTCTGAGTTCTGACAAATGTTTCTTATCATGAAACATATCATTGTCATAGTTTAAAAATAATTTTGATAAAGCTTATATTGCCTCAACTATCATATAAATTTAACATATTATCATAAAACATATCATTTTGTTGTCAGGAGCAATAAGTTTGGCATCAGGTAAATGATGAATCTAACTTTAATCTGTCTGTCTACAACTACCAGTACTCTGGTGATAAGATTAAAGTTCACAGATGTACTGATGAACTCTTTCTCTACATGGACTTTTATTACTCATATTGAAATATACACTTAACCGATGGTACTTGGGACTTGGAACATTTGAAACCACCTGAAACTACTGTTTCCTCTTGAACATCAAACTGCCTAAGCCTATGATAATAGCTGAGAACTGTTTCTTAAAGGATCTTTGACTGGCTTGGGTTCAGGGGGTCTAGGGATCAGACGTTTAGGGTAGTTTCAAAAATATGTTATGTAAGTAACATCATTTTCTCTCAATTATTTTTTCAGGAACCAAGAAGTCAATATTAATAATAATAAATAATAATAATTTACAGTGCTTATATAGCACTTATCTAAAACATTACTCTAAGCTCTTTTACACTTCCCTTTACATTTATATGTACACTAATCACTTTCCTTTAAATTTATATTTACACTTCCTTTCATATTTATACTTATCACTTCCTTTAAATTTATAATTACACTTATCACTTCTCTTCACATCAATATTTACACTCTTTACTTCCCATCACATTTATTTTTACACTTATCATTTCCCTTTACATTCGTATTTACACTTCCCTTTATATTTTCATTTATCACCTTTACTCCCCTTCACATTTATTTTTACTTATCATTTCCCTTCACATTCATATTTACGCTTCCCTTTATATTTTCATTGATCACCTTTACTTCCCTTCATATTTTCAATTATGTGTTAGTAAGCGTTAGTAGTGAATTACAAATGGAGATAAAATGAAATTTACCTGCTGGGTGTATAATCTGAAGAATTGCTGAAGTAATCTACCAAACAGGCCAAAATGTATAAAACTGAAAATAAACAAGACAATAAAAATGAAATAAAATATTTACAATAACCTGGCTAATTATTTTTTTTATATGAATAGTGTCTGAGAAAATAAAAGACTTTATTGGAATATAAACCACTAAGTTTGGGAGAGAAATGGGGTTTAATGTAACACAAACTAGGTCATTTCGGGACTAACATATGGTTTAATTTTTTATTTCAATAATTTGCTTGCGTGTAGGGGTCTTTAACATTGGGAGAAACAAGAGGACCCAGAGAAAACCCAGGGGGTTGAACAGGCGACCCTACTCCTTGTCACGTACAACCGGATATTCGAAACCACGCCAGTTGACTCAATGCCAGGCTTTATTATACAACTAATTCATAAAGTGCTATGTGTAGTCTTACTTACCAGGTAATTCATAAAGTATGTTATCAAAGTACTATGTGTAATCTTACTATGTGTAATCTTACTTACCAGGTAATTCATAAAGTATGTTATCAAAGTACTATGTGTAATCTTACTATGTGTAATCTTACTTACCAGGTAATTCATAAAGGGTATTAAAAATACGGAATCTCTTTTCATCCATCTGAACATATTTATTAGGATAAAGACTGTGGATATCTTTTCTGTAAAAAAAAAGAAATAATGTAAAAATAGGGTTGCAGCTAAAATGACTCAACCCTTTTAATTGGTTTCAAAATAAAGTTTCAAGATGATTTGTGTTAATAATATCAATATAAACAGTGTAAATTCAAAAATCAGAGCCAGACGAAATGGCAAAAGGAATCTGTCACTTACAAAGCCAAGATTTGTGCCCTACAATATTTGTGACTGGTGCCTTATTTTCAAGCTTACCTGTCAGGGATTTAAATATTAAAAAGATTCTGATAAAACTCAAAACAGAATATTTTATGCATTTTTTTTTTCAAAAAAAGATACAGGTAAGTGATTGTAATCTCATCCTTCAATGGAAACATTTTAAGGTGATAAAATATGGATGACAAACTTATTTTGTAATCTAAAAGTCATCAAGTCACTAACAAAATTTACAAGAAAACAAAATCATCTCTCATCTGCCATAATTTCATATTTTTACAAGTATTCTTTCTTTTCATTTAAATAGTTCTTAAAGCAATGTTATATCAGATTAAACACGCCACACATGAACTTTGTTGATGAAATATTGTTAATTTTGTCTTTCAAGAATAAGACAGAAGTATGAAATATAAGTGATTAGCATTTGCTTATGTTGACAATTTAAAGAATGAGTTATGTCTCTGAAGAAATGTCAGGAACTTTTTTTCTTTAGTAATAACACTTTTAAAAAATTTTAAGGAAAAAATTCTGTTCATGCAAGAAATATCAGAAATTTTTTCTCTAGTAATCATAGTCAAAAAAATTCAAGATACAAATTCTGAAAACACAAGAAAATATCTTCTTCATATGGTACTGTGAGTATATGCCATTCCTTTTTTTTTTGAGATGATTTGAGAAGATAGAAATGAATGACGAACTAAAAAGGGGGGTGGAGGGAGGGCTGGTAACGTCCTACGGTTCTGCTCTGACTAGGCTAATGAAAAAAATCATACACCATACAGTATGCTATGACGGAAATTTTGCCCGGACAGCAGTGCTATTGCCTACTCTAATATCGAATTCCAAATTCCAAGGGATCTTTTACATGCCTGCCAATGTGAACACCAGACCTTGGTTTTTTGTCCCATCCAAACAACTATGTATTGTCCTTTACTAGGTCATCTGTCCTGCATCACTGACAATTTGGAATCACACAGGAAAATCCCTATTAATTTTCTTGGTCAACATGGGAATAACGATGAACTTTCTCGACCAACGCAGGGATTGATCACGGGACCTCCCATCTTCCTGAAGCAACGGCCGCGAGTTTAACAACATGTAACCCTTGCTCCAACACTGGGCAATTCTTGAATTTTTACGCTTGCTGTATTTACAAGTGACTAATTAGCATTGTCCAATCAGAGGTTGGACACATAAATCAACCTGTCGCTGAGATCAAACTGGCACGCAATAAGACCACTCACCACACAACAAAGGACAATCAACTCAGCATGCAATAAGGAATTCGCTGATCACGTGCTCTGTATAAGCTAATCCCAGCCATAGAACTCCTTCGATAAATAAAATGAATTGAAAGTAGTCTATTTTTAGTAACCCATCTAACGAAGGAATGTGATTGGATCACGGTTGGGGCCTATACCCAATCAAATTTAGTGCCGAAAAATGCAGAGTGTTGAGTGAAGGGCTTGATAAGCTGTATGTAGTTAAGGCGAAATCAAGCCTTCTTTTGAAGATGGGGACCTCCAGGTTGGTGATCCAACATCTTACTCACTGAGTCACTGTGGATCCATTAAATGATGAAGAATCAGAATAAGAATAATGATCACTCTAAAATACAAGTTGGATATATATGTATATAATTATTTCTAAGATGTCTACCTGTTTATATCAGTCAATGTGCAGAACTGAGCAATTTTAACAAATATTTATGTTATATTCTATAGAATGGCCATCGAGAGAGATCTATGGACGAAAAAATCTCAAGAATCTCTCGAACTTTGAAAATAGAATAAATATTTATATAAGTTCTAGTTATAAAACCAATAAAGTAAAGCGTTAAGTTTTTCCATCTGGAATTTCTTTATATACATGCAGGTTCCACAAACATTTTTAATTGTTCACAGAGGATACGTTGGAAGTAACAACCATATTAACACCCTACTCTTCTGCAATACAGCCAACACCAATGTGTACACAGGGTCTTGATTTTTCATCGCATCCCATTTGGTCTGTGGTTTAACCCCAGGGTTGCAATGGGCAAGAACATTCCTGAGGACTTTCCAGCCTTGGGGCAAAATAAAAAGTGTCTACTGGGTATTTGTTCAGATATGACAAAAACCCAAGGTCCACAGTTTACAAATTGGAGTATAGGTAAGAGTGAATGACTGAAATGGGATTCAACACAATCCTACTTTTCTGCTTGAACAAGTCTAACGAAGATGGGTATATGCAGTGTGCTATGAGGAAAATGAATTCCAACTGTTACATGTTAAATCTCATTACATGCTTTAAACCAAGAGTTGGGTCATCAATTCACAGAAGACCAAATGTTATAAATGTCATCTCCTAAAATACACAAAACCTGGCAGGATTTTTATAAAAAAAACAAAACTGAAGATTTAGAATTTGAAAAAAAAATTAATCAATGGAGTGGGCAGACGTTGAATGGGATGGTTGTTGATGATATACATATGGAATACTTGATATAAACGTGTAAGTATACATAACAGGAAGTTGCCGATAATGAGTAATTACGAGAATAAACAACAGGTAAACTGAAGGTACAGAAGACGAAAGACGGTGGCCATTGTTTAACCAGGGGTGCCAAATTCTACATCTGGTTCTGCTTCCATTGTGTCATAAAAAGAAAGATGGCCGATATGTACTTCTGTTAATGAAAAGAAATTGAATGAATTCCAAAATTTAAAGTGTGAGTCTGTTAGATTGGCTAGTAATTGAGTATGGTATTTTTCAAGACTGATTTATTTTTTTATAGCTAACATAGAACATCTTTAAACTTGTTCTGTTTGCCAAAAATATGTCAAAAAACAAAGGATATGTTGCATGCTTCATTTGAACTCATTCCAAATTTTAAAGTGTGGTATAAATTATATTAAAACCATGGTGAAATGGAACATATCAACTCTGTCAACAATTCCAAAATTTTCATTTCAGCATGGTGGTTCTTCTCACTCATCTTCCGTGTAAATTGGTGCTCCAGAAATTTATTTAATATTTTTTAAATGTCTCATCCAAACGGGAAGAAGAGATAAAGGGGTAATGGTTCATATAACAGACAAGACAAACTAAATATGTTAGGCATAATTTTATTTTGATAATCCACTTGGTTGTATTAATATCAGGAGGAAATTGGAGAAAAACCACCAAGGTTGTGCAAGCGACTCAAGACAGACCTTATGCTCTAAAGCAAATGCATTTGACCTAGCAACCCTATCCCCAGAGATAGAGAGCATAACAAACATCCACTCAGCACAAACTTAAGGTCCATTAGGGGCAATAAATTTGTTTTGTGTAGGGATCCTTAGCAGTGGGAGCAAACCGGTGGTCCTGGTTGAAAAAAACAAGCTTCGACAGTCTTATTGATATTGAAATCAAATCAACGTTTTATTGAGCAGAATACCAGCTAAAGGGAGCTTTCATACATCAGTATCTATTTGTGATCATGGCACTTCTTCAGTTTATTAAAAAAAATAATTGGACAATCTTTTTTTCTTGGTAGTCCACATCCTTTTTCACTCATATCCTGGCATTGGCAGAGAAAATCTTTATGAGTTTTTGATCCAGTAGAAACAGATTCTAAGGACGACAATATACATACATATTAAATGTAGACGGAAATAAAATGGGGTTTAATCGCCTACTTATCTGCACCCTAACAAAGACAGAGTGATCTTCTGACTGTACAAGAACTAATTACCTTTAAAATTAAAAGTACAGCTGTCTTTCATGCATGTGATATGATTCTGCAATATCAAATGTATGTTAATTGCCTGGGATCTTAGTGTTTCAAGAGCCAGTAACTAACAGTTTTCTAAAATCAGTTACAAACAATATGGAAGCTGCAAGTTTAGATTTAACCCTATTCACGTATTTCAAACAAAACTTTCTTTTCCATGTGAAAACATAAATTCGTAGACATTTTAAGATTAAAGGATTTCAAAATTCTAAGCATTGCTGAAGAGTATCAAGATTACTGAAACCTGTGATACTGTAAGGTATATTGGATCACAAAAACAAATGTCACTGATCCTTTAAGTTTATGGAATTGAAACTTTTCCAAATTCTAAGAGGTGCTCACATGTAATGAAAAGAATAAAAAGATCAACATGAGAAGCATTTCAAGTAGTGAATGCTCATTTATTCGACAGCTAATTAGACATCTAGTGAATTCATTTTCCAGAAATAAACTAGAGTTCATGACTAAAGTTATCCACTAAAAGAGCAGAAGGTAAATTTTGCCAAAAGTCAAGTTCTCCTTGAAAATTAAATATTTTCATGTTAATTTTTCAACCGAAAAGTTATAGACGTTCTTTATTCAAATTCCTTCAGGATGTTCTTCACATGAGCTAAGTTTGGAAGCGACAGTAACTTTCTTATCATCTGACCACAAAATCCTTGCTCAGATAATTTTTACCCTGTGCTCTAAGCACCATACTGGGTCTGATCATTGTTCATGTCCTCTTCTTCATTTCCTGACTGTACCTTGATTGAGAGAGAGAGAGAGAGAGAAAGACAGTGAGACTAGATGGGGTTTAACATCCACTTCACACAAACTTAGTCATTTTGGGATTAACATATGGTTTTAATTTTATTTCAATTATTCACTTACGCGTAGGGGTCTTTAGCAGTGGGAGGAAACTAGAGAAAACCCATGAGGTTGGACAGGCATCGACCCTACTCCTTGTCACATACAACCGAGGATTTGAAACCACACCAGTTGACTCATGATAACCATTCAGCTATCCCCCCTCCCGCCCCCTTGATTAAGGGTGATTGAACTTGTTCTGTTTACAAATGGGTGGCATCTTGATTTTTTTATTAACACGACACACATAAACAAAATAACTCTCTTCACAGTTCTGGATTTTTCCCCTGTTTAAAATAGAAAGCCTGTTATGTCAAGAACAAGTACCTTGTGTACAGAACTTCACATCCAACTTATTTAATGAACAATTAAAAACACATTTATACTGTCATTTTTATTTTGTGTGGGGTCATGGTAGACCAGAATGTCATGGGTTTGAATTTAAGGAACGGCTAGTATTCTAAACTACATGAATAGTACCAAGGATCTCACCAATCTACATGTAAATTGGCTGTCATTTGTCTGTTCAGAGTTAGCAGCTACTTCAAGGACGCTTGGAGCCGAGGCTAACATTGGGGAAAACTTTGTGCCACGACACTCCCACTTCAGGAGTCATATATTACTTTCTATTTTAAAGTGCTATACCCATGCAATCAAGTTAATTTTGATATTTTCAGCTAAATCAGTGTTTGGTGATACCCCTTCCCTAAGAATTCAAATACTGTTGTCATGTACACCTATTCAATAGGTGGTAGGTCTACTGTTCCGGACACATCTTTTTGAAATTAAAAACAATTTTTAGTTTATAAATGTTTTTTTTATGTGTATTTCTTTCTAAATCCCTAATTTTATTTTTCTACAGTAATTTATTCCGCAATTGAAGAAAACAGATCACCTTTTATCATATGAAATAAATTAGCCTCTTTGGTAACATGTTATCTCAACACAAACTGGTTTTATTAAATAGATGAATCACTGTTAAATAGAACAAACCATATCTAACAACAAGATACTCTGAGAAAATTTAAGTTTGGCCAAAGCAATTTAATTTTTAGTTCCTCTTTGGAAATGAGAGAGATAAAGGGTTAATAACGACTTGACACAAACTAGGTTATAAATTTCTGGACTAACATATGGTTTAATTTTATTTAAATAATTCGCTTGCATGCAGGGGTCTTTAGGAGTGGGAGGAAACAAGAGCAACCAGAGAAAATGGAAAAGTGACCCAAGGTGATCCTTCCCCTAGTCATTTACAAGCTGGGAATTGAAACCATACCAATGGACTCAATGACAGACCATGATCTGAAATATTCAGTCCTCAACCCCCCAGTTGACAAATAAATAGCCACTTGAGTCCTGTAAACAATGTTTAGTTTAAAATTTCAAAACTTAGAAATTTGAAATTAAAATTCTTTGAGAAAAGCTTAAAAGTATTTTTTCTGTTTGACTTTTGTTTTCCTCAAAAGAAATGGAAAGCAAAATAATAATAGGTGTTCCCGGAACAGAAAGAAAAATTCAACTTGGTGTGGCCTATAGGAAAAGTTTTAATAATGTTATTTCAAGCTTTGTGATCTTTACATTAAACAAATAAATAAGCTAAATAAAATCATCACAGATTTCACAAGCCTTACTCCCCAATAGATATAAGGCTTTCATTTGATATCCGTAACCTCCAACATGGAAATGAAACAGTATCATTCTTGAAATTGGGTAATAAGTTCAAAATGGTGCAAATCAAGTTTTTGTCTCTGTTTGTTTGAAAATAATAAGGTAACACCTTTTTTACTACAAAATAGTTCACATTCTATTCCATCTGCTAAATTTCTGACTCTCCATGCAAGATTTTCATCTTCAGGAAGGGCTGAAAACTATTTGTAGTAAACAAGGTTTATTTTCGCCTGAATAATGTGCAGGCTCAGTTCCCCATCCCATAAACCTGTTTACATTACAACATTTAGGAGCGTTAGGAAGAGATCTGGGAAAATAACACTTAACACTGTCCAGTGTAAACATAGCTATATATTAGCGATTAATGTTATCTGCCCATCAGCGCATCAGACAGACTTGTGTTGACCATATCATTGTCTGCAATGGATCCTGAATGTTGAAATATTTTGTTTGTAAATACTAAATACTGTATGGAAATGAACTATTTTGGGAACTGATGATATTCCTGTAAAAGATTCAATTTTCATAATATTATAATTTTAAAGTGATATAAAATCCCTCAAATGACAATCAGCAATCCAGTGGCTTTAAAGTAGCTAAGTCTGTACTCAATATTATCAAAAGTCTTCGAGGTTGAAAACACAAATTATTTGTCAATTCAAATCAACATTGATGTTGTGATCTTACCGGGGAAAAGATGGGCTGCTGATATCAAATATTTAACACAAAAAAACCCCACTATTTTCATTGCCATTTGAAACAAGGGACTCAAGGACAAGAAGGACAGACATGTTCTATGAGTCATATTAAACAGTGACGCCATATTTTATCTGGAGAGCATGCACAAAAAATACTATTGCTATAGACTGGAATAACAAGACACTAGAGATTGCCAATTGATTGAGACTTCTTGCGTATTTCATCAAACATAACTGATTTGAAATTAGAGTAAAACAGAAACAATTGAATGTAAATCAGTTAACATACATTGATTTTACATTATTATTTGCATTGCAACCCATTTGTGTTAATTTCTAGTGATTTAGCTCCTTTAATATAACTATTAGTGGAATGTAAAGGGGTGTAGATATTTGTATTATCTGTAGAATTTATTATCTTGTGTGGGCAGCTAGTGATGATAGCAACTGTCAAACCCCCATTAAATAAAATAAACAGTTAATAAACTCTACACTAGTTAGTAAAACATCTTTCTTCCAGGAACTTCTACAATCTGATAAATACCACTCCACTCTCATATATCTATCATCAACTTAAACCATCCCTTTTTACTGTAGATAGTTTTAAAAGTTAGAAAAAGTCAGTAAAGGATCACCTAACCTTAGAAGAACAGAGGATAGTGTTGATTTAGGCCAGATTTAATCATTATGTTTTCAGTCTTTAATCAACCTTCATCAGATATAAAAATTTATGGCTTCCATCATAAAATATATATTCATTCAAATTCCAAAATATCCATATTAAAATATCCATTCAGGCCATATCCATTTTAAAACGTCAGTTGAGTGTAGCGGTCACTCGGACTATAAGAGAAAATTACCATAACAATAACCAGATGTGCTCAGTGCAGTGCTCACCGAATTTTAAATGGAATGAAATCAGCAGGTTTCAAAAATAAAAGATTTTACAGAAATGAAATGATCAATGGGTTTATAAAAATCTAAAACAGTGTGGTCTGGGGGAAATTTTGCCCAGTTTTGGCAATGGTTTACTCTTGTACCGAATTCCAACTATCAAAGGTTCTTGTAGATGTATGCCAATGTGTACACAGGACCTCAGTTTTTATTCCTATATATATTTATTCTGGCACAAATTCCAACTTCTCTTTTTAAGATGGCCGAGTAATCAAGAGGTTCCAGATTCGACTGAAGTGTAGGGCAAAAAGTTCCTCAGGGTATTCCAGGCATCTTTCCCCTTTACAGTGGTTCAGTGACAAAGGGAATTTAGTGACAAAGGAAAAGCGTTTAGAAATTCAGATTGTATAGAAAACCGAGATCCTGTTTACATATTGGCATGAATGTTAAAGAAACATTAATAATGGAAACACTGCTGTTCGGGCAAAATGTCACTTATACCATGGCATATATGGTTGTCTTCATTAGCCTGGTTTGTTGCAGAAAAGTAGGAAAATAAACCCTATTTCATTTCAACATATCAAGACAATACATGTACATAAGAGAAGAAAGATATGGGTAGATAATTATTCTACCATCCAGCAATAAATAAACAGGTTCCCCTATCTTTTATTCTTAAAGCACATTTTTTGTTTTACCATGATTGTTTTGCCGTAAATAAGAGCCTGTTCAAATTATTTTCTCATAGCTAAGTGTAGACAGCTTTACTCAGGTGTTTATTGCTATTCTGTAAAATTTTCTGTAAAATCGACAAAAATTTTCTCCGAATGGATTAATGATTTACGAAGGTAAATTGATAATCAAGCTGAGTTATTTAGTTGTAAACATCAGATTATGTTAAATACATAGAGTGAAGGAAACCTAACATCTATATCAGCCTGGTTATAATTCCTGTAAAGAAGTCAGAATTATCAGTTATGAAGCTCTAATTGTAGAAATAAAGATACTCTAATTATTTATACACTTATCGGTTAACCAATTCCCATAACCCATTTGTTTCATAAACCCTGACTACATTTCCACATTTAAATGTGTCAGGAACCGTTCCAAGAATGAACAGTTAAACTGCACATAAATAGTTCAAACATTAGGGTTCTATTCTCAGAATGGGTCCAATTCTGACCACTGAAATAAGGTAGCATAGGAACTGTTACATTTATTAAGCGAGCCAAAGCGAGCCATATTGAATCAGTGATTAAGACACTGGTTTTCTATCCTGAAAGGGAGCCATGGTGGCTCAGTAAGAAAGACGTTGGCTCCCTAATCTGGAGGTCCTGTGTTTGATTTCAGCGTTGGCTGAGACAGTGCATCAGGCTTTTCTAGCGTGGTTCCTCCTTGTCAGTGGTGCAGGACCGAGAGCCATACTGCCACTGTCTGGGCAAAATTTCCCTCATAGCACACTGTATGGTGTACTCCCGTTGTTTTTCATAGCATACTATATAGCGTATATCTGTCTTTATTAGCCCATATGGAGCATAACATTAGGAGATTAAATCAAATTTCATTTCACTTCTAACCAGAAAGTCTTGGGTTCAATCCAAATTTTACCCAAAGAAAGTTCCTCAAGATTTTCCTGTCTGAATTTCCCTTGTCTGAGATCTTGTGAACATGTTTGCCTGCACATAAAAGAACCCTTAGCAGTTGGAAGTCAATGAAGAGTAGTAGAAACAATGGTGTTGGTGCACAAAAAAGGACGTTAATTAAACCCCATTTCAAATCATTTTTATGTTAAAAAAAATCATCTAAATGATAAGGATTGTTACTTTTATCTTTGAGCCTCCTGTGGGGGGACAAATCAGCAATGTCATCAATTGAAACCACCACAGTTTCAACAAGTTACACACATCCTTATTTTACCTCAAACATCATCAGAGGTATTTAATATGAAATAAAATATCTTGTGAACATCGATATAGTTAATTCCTAGGGATTTAGAATCTTGTAGTTACACCTGATAGCATGTGTAAATTTTATCAGAGTATTTGGTAAATGTTGGGTTCAGTATTCTAAAACTACTCCTTGTTCCCATTTTTTTGATAACTGGAGCAATTGTTGCGGTTAATTGAACATAAAACTGTGACGGCTAGAAGAGTGTAAATTACCCACGATAAGCCTCAAAATAAACTAAGAATAAAGTAGAATTCTTTACAACTATATCCTGATTAGAGTTCTATTAGCCTAGTTATCATCGAGGCTCTGATAAGGTTTCACATAATTAGGGGTTTCCCATTTCATACAACTACAGTGGATGTTTGATTAAAGAAAACCGTGTTTATTCTAATAATCCATTCAAATTTCTCAGCACACTGTCTGGGGTAGTTTAATGAGCTTGTTGCTTTTCTAACATGAAATTAAACTTCAAACTTCAGGCAGCTTTTTAAAAAAAAACTAAGTTAATTAATGAGAAAAGGGGGGAAAAAAACTAGGTGTTATTGGGACTAACAAATGGTATTTTTTTATTTCATTAATTTACAGAGAAAACCCATAAGGTTAGGCAGGCCAACCCATTCCTTATGTTGTATAAGCTTGGGATCTAAACCATGTAACTTGACTAAATCAGGGATCTTATGATCTAAAGTGCATGCACCATGGTTCGAGTCATTTTAAAACTAACACATAGTTAACTAAATTTACTGTATCACGTCTAAAAGGCTAATTTTCCCAAGGCAACTCCTTTCCTGTCTACACTTCTTCAAATTCCCTATGTCAAGTGTTCTTCAAGTGCATACCATCGTGCAGGCCTATACATTTGTCAGCCCTTGTGCAAGGACCTTATATTAATTAACAAGGTAATGTTTTCTACAAAAGATCAGAAGGACCCCATTGGATTGAATCTTGTCTCTGGAAGAACAATTTAATTTCTTTATTTGCTTAAGTACGCACAAGTGAATCCCTGGAAGACGAGAAACAACAAAATAATACATTGATAGAAATCATACTTCCTGTTGTTTGGAAGATATGGCACCATGCAATCAATGATCTTGGATCTACAAATCTACCCCCACCACACACAGTCTAAAGAAAACATGTTACACAAGTGGATTAAGATGATAAACTAAGATGAACGTAAAAATTGTTTTCCTTGAAAATAAAATCAGAGTCTTGATGATGAAACAGAATCTGGTCTATTTGGTTGTCTTATACAAGATGACAGAAAAACAAACACTAGCTTTAGGCCATGATGGATGGGGTGCCACAGGCTGAGTTGATGAATGACATTAACTTTTAAAATGAAAGTAGTGGGTTTCTTTATAGTAACTAAAGTAAACCAAACTCTTCTATACATGAGTAGTTTACATCTGTCAGTACCTCGGATCTCCAATTCCCTATTGTATTGTATCAACAGAATTTTAAGTCCAGTAATTATTTCTGTTATAATCATAATGTTCAATGTTGTACTGCACCATTTTTTTCTTTTCCCCCATTTAAGCCACTTGCATAGCAACTTTTAATTTTACTGACTTTTGATGTAGAAATGAAAAAGAATGTTCAGAATTACATTTTCTGTCAGCTTTTGAAGAATAGTCATGATTTTGAGGTGGAAGAATCGAAAAGTATACAGACGAAGTAGGAAGATCAACTACAAAAATGACATCTGAACATTAGTAAAAAAAAAAATCAAAATGGTCAAACCCCTTTGACAATATTATTATCTGATGATTGTGACAAATGTTCAGCTCAATATTTTTGAAAGACAACCAGTATGTTTTTACTCATTAGTTCTCAGTACTAATCTCAAATAAATTAAGTACAAATTTGAATTTTTTCTTCGGGGAAACCTATTAAAATTTTGATAATAAGCTGACATTTCTCATATAATAGTTTAAAAAGATAATGAAAAAGGGATATATTAAAAAATTCAGTCAAATTATTTATTCTGTGCAAAGTTATCAGTGTTTGAAGTTTTAATAAGAATAGTATAGTTTTGATAAGAAAAGTTTAGTTTTATTAAAAATAACATAGTTTCAATAAGAAAAGTATAGTTTTAATAAGAAAAAATAGTTTTGATAAGAATAGTATAGTTTTGATAAGAATAGTATAGTTTTGATAAGAAAAGTTTAGTTTTATTAAGAATAACATAGTTTTAATAAGAATAGCATAGTTTTGATTCTCATTGCTTCTATTGCCAGGATGATAAACATAATCTTCATTATCTATTTCTAAATTATATTATTAAATCGTAATCATGTTTCAATCCAATCCATTTAAATATGACCATCCGATGTACCAGAGAGTTGGTTATGAGCTTGTCATGTGCATAAATGTCCAATTAATCATTAATATAATATTTGAGGCCAAACAAAAGACCTGCAACAGGCAGATTTAGCTTTTACATAACGTTTCTACATTTTTAGCTCAAAACTTGTTCACAATTTGGTTTGACCTCACAGGCAAATCAAGTTAGTTTTACCAATTCTGGTGAATTCAACAGCCAGACAGCAAACCATTCCCAAAAAATAATCACAAAAAAAACCCTTGACTCCACTCTGCGAATGTCCTAACTGGGATTCTATAAATCTGGGTTGATTATATAATTTATAAGATTAAATAAACCAGGTAGCTTGCTGTAAATAAACATGGCGGCTACACTAGTTTATCTTTCTCAATCACTATTATAAATAAACAAACACATTTATCTCTTACAATAATTTCCTAAATAAATAAACACCACCATCTACTGATATTATCAGGAACCTTAGAACAGTAGGTGTTACTGTTAGACCGTCGCTCATCATATATATTCAATAATTAACACATTGAGATAAAGCAAATTACAGAGAAAAAAAAAGAGGGAGGGGGCTTTAACCGATATTTCAAGCCAGACTGACATGTACAAGTGCCAAATTACAGGTTCTGTAATTAATTTAGTTTTTCTTAACACACCTTTACGAAAAGTTTGGAAAGTTTAAGTTACATGGCATCTGTACGTGCAAGAACTGAATTTACAAGGTCATATAATATTCTGGTTGTTAGATGAGGTCATTGTCACTAAAAAAGGGCTGGATGACCTGTTTTTTATTTTTAGAAAACTAAAAACATCCTCATTGATTACTGTCTGATCATATTTACTATGGTAATGGGAGGTAAAACAATCAAAGGGTTCTGATTCAATTTGGAAGTGTCTAGAAGTCTTTATTATCAACCCTAAGTACACAGTCTTAATAAATCTGATTGTGAGAGAGGGAGAAATGGGGTTAAACATCCACTTAACACAAACTAGGTAATTTCGGGACTTACATATGGTTCAATTTTATTTCAATTATTCACTTGCGATTAGAGGTCTATAGCAGTGGGAGGAAACTGGAGGACACGGAGAAAACCCTCAAGGTTTTGGACAACCAGGGATTCGAAACCACGGCAGTTGACTCAATGACATGCCGTTTGATACAGCACACACATGCTAACCATTTGGCCATCCAACCCCCCAAATCCGATTGTACCACAACTAATCAACTCATTGTCATCAGAAAACTGGTGATCACTGATCCAGCTGCTTAAACTTTACTTTCTTTCTTTCAACCTGCAGACTACATTTGGTAGTCATATGTTGAATTAGGGGATCACGGTGGCTAAAAGTGGATAAGGCGCTGGTTCGCTAGCCTGGAGGTTGAGTGTTCGATCCCTGCATTGGCCAAGAAAGTTCATCTCGATTTTCCAGCTTTCCCCTTGTCAGTGATGCAGAAGGAGGGCCTGACAAGGACAGCTGCCTAGTTGTTCGGATGGGACAAAAAACCGAGGTCCCGTGTACAAATTGGAGTGCACGTAAAAGATCCCTTGGCAGTTGGAATTCGATATAAGAGTAGGCCGTAGCGCCGCTGCCCGGGCAAAATTTCCCTCATAGCACACTGTATGGCGTATGCCCGTCTTCAATTGCGCCAGGTTAGGTGCTTAAGCGTAGGACGTTAAACCCCATTTCCATTTCATTCATATGTTGAATTAACATTTTCTTACAGAAAAAGACAATTCATCTGTACTTTCATATCATAAATTTCAAAAAATGAATAAATTATGGTAATATAGGCAGGCAGACATCATGCAGCGTCCTATGAGGCAAATATTTGCCCAGATATTAATAGCAATTCTGACTACATTTTTGGTCAAATTTCAATAGGATCTTGGTTTTTCATCCCACCACCCACCAGAACGACTAGAAGCAGTTTTTAGCTAGGACCTGTGTCCTGCACCACTAACAAGGGAAAACAATGCTGAACAAACCTGTGGTACTTTCTCATTCAAATCTGGGGTCAAACCCAGGAACTCTTGGTTACTGAGTGAACGACTTACTCACTGAGCCGCCATAAATTTGTATCTAAGCCATTTCAAAATATGTTCCATTCATTCTGTCATAATTAGGCCACTTGTTTTAATTATGGAAGACATAACGAACATCTTAGTGCGACCATCCTACCCATCCCATGGCAGCTTCGCAGGTGTCATGGGTAAATCACCTGTTTATCAACACCAACTGATGGTAAGGGGCAAATAAATGATCATCATCTGTTTCAGGGTGTGAGATTTCAACAAAATGTTAAACAACCCAACTTTAAGGGGGGGGGCTTATGTTGACCTTGCAACTGAAAGCAACTGGCGTTTCCGCAACTGGAAGCAACTGAATGCAACTGCAAAAAATCGACCTAGCGCCACTTACAACTCAAAGCAACTAGTTGTAGTCAGTTGCACATGTTCAACTTTCTGCAACTGAATGCAACTAGCTGCAACTAGTTGCAGTCGACACGAGTGTTCTTGCAACTAGAGTCAACTCGTTTCCATGGACATAGCATGACATGATTAGAGAAATGTGTCATGTGACTTTATAAATAAGCAAATGGACGCGAACGAAGACACCAACTTTTCATATGTTGATGATGTCTACAATACTATACTAATATAATTGTAGCAAGAACGACCATGCCTTTGGGTTGCTACTTCTAAGTTATTCGCCATTTTTTTGATCACGTGATGAATAAATTAACAGTCTGGTTTTAAGTGAGATCGCTATCAGTTCCAAGTTGACATAAGCGCTCCGAATTCAGTTGTCCTCAGTTGCTGATATAAACGACACAAGCACTCTTGCACTAACTGCAACTAGTTGCTTTGGGTTGCAAAGTCGACATAAGCCACTGATTGTCAATTTGAGAGGGATTTTGAATCATTTGCAACTACAGTATCCTGAAAGTTAAAACTCTAAAACGAAAATGCAAGTCTACAAATGGTTCAATTCCAATCAGTATTTACAAAACTATAATATATTGAAAATTTAAATCATTTGGCATCCACTACAGACGATATATGAAAGGACAGCGCTGTTAATCTCTCAAGTGGTTATATCAGTCCAAAAATGGTTCAATTCAATTCAGTATTTACAAACCAGTGGTTGCTAGCGAAGATATACACAGATTTTGTAAGAGATGGATAGAGAACAAGCTAAAAATAGTAAAAATATTGTATTGTGATTTTTTGTGCAATCAAGGGCCATATTATGTCCATAATGCAGAAAGTTTGGGTCCAAACCAAGATCTTTTAGATATAATCATACACTTTAAGTTTCATCAAGATTGGGTGAACATTGTCATTCTAGAAGGTACACAACGCTGGTATTATTACATACTTTTATTACACTATTGACATACACGTAGCAGTCATAATCCATGAAGTTATGGTACGATACATGTCAAATTTGCTTGATAAAGACGAGAGTATCCTCGTCGAAACGTCGCTTAGTATCAAACTCAGTAATTGTGTATCCATAAAATTGTACCTTGTGTTAATTTTGAAAGGGACCGATATCTTTGGGAGATCATCCTATATTTCAATTTCGTCAAAATTGTTACCTGAAGAGTGTCCACAAACAAATTGTGGACAGATGGACGGGCAGGGGCGACAACAATATTAGTCCACATGAAAATTTGAGTGTATAAAAACATTTAAAATTTTGCATCATTTTGCGTCCACTGCAGATGATATAAACAAGCCAGAGCTGTTAACCCCCCATTTCCTATATTTAAGGGGGGGGGCTGAATGGTTAGCGTGCGCGTGCTGTATCATAAAGCCTGTCATTGAGTCAACTGGCATGATTTCAAATCCCCGGTTTTATGTGGCTAGGAGTAGGGTCACCTGTCCAACCTCGTGGGATTTCTACGGGTCCTCTGGTTTCCCCGTACTGCTAAAGACCCCCTACGCGCAAGCGAATTATTGAAATAAAATTTAAACCATATGTTAGTCCTGAAATGACCCCATTTCTCTCTCTATTATATATTTTTAAGAAAGATACTTCATCAATGAAGTGACTTTTAATAAACTGTAACATACTATTAACAGATGGTTGGGAAACTATAAGGAAAATGACAATATTTTTACAGTAATGATGATATTAAATAGGTGGTCTATACTTCTTAAAATGCTGTGAAGTCTTAATCATAGTGAAGTCACTGTTTGTTAGTTTAAATTACTAAATATCTAATGATTACAGTAACGGGAACTTTTAACGGTTTCAAGAGTTGGATAATGACTAGAAAGCAAAGTATGTTAGAACACTCATGCTACATCCATCATCTGGGACAAGAAGTTTCTTATTGAAAGAATAATTGTTTCTCTGAATTTTGACAAGCTAAGTTTACCTCTGCTTCCAGATGTTTTTTGGAAATTCTACCAGAGTTAAAATGATTTGTCCCTCATCGACTAACTTTTTCTGTAATTTGATTCAACAAGATTGTGTTAATGTGACAACATATTCTCTGGTTAAGTTGTCAGTTTTATTATTTTCTGTTTAAAAAAATCAGATTCATTCTCCAAAAAAATAAGATGAAAACATGACAAATTTAAAACCAGACATTAAAGCGTGACATAATTCTCTGACCTACTGACACCATCTTATTTACCCAAAAAATTGTTTTATTAATGTTTCTTTTCAATGCTTTCTGAATCTGCCACCATTAGGTATCTAGTGTAAGTAGGGTCTCTCTACATTCCACACAGGATAGAAAGGAAATAACTTTTTGCAAATGAAAACTTTAGACGAGGAAAAGAAAAAGATTGAAGTGACCAGCAATCATCTCAACTGTTACCCATATTTTTCTTCAGTAACTAAATCTTTATTCATCAGTTATTTTATTCATAGTTTTCAACCCTGTAAGTACTGGGGCAGTGTTTCGAACTCTCTACCATTTTTTTTAAGAGCAACGCATTCCGAAATCTTAACCATCCTTCTTAATGTCTTAAACCCAATTCTATTCTACACAATGCTTCCAACCCTCAAGATCTTTTCTTTGTAGCATCTCTATAATAATCCCCTTTTCAGTTTAAGTTCTGTTTAGCTCTCAAGTACTGGCCTACACGGCTTCCAGTTCTCTAGTTATTTCTAGCAGAGTTTCCAAATCTTGTGTAGGCCTACTCTTCTTCATAACTAACAATTCCTCTTTTGAGTTACCAATTGTATTGGACTCTTCTTATGAGAAATCAAGAGTGCATATTTTGAGTCACCCATCGTATGGTAATCATCTTGTAAGTCACCAACATAGTTATATATCAACTTCAGTGCCATAAACTATAGTCCTCTCAAGAACTACCATCTCTATAGAACTCTTCTCAAAGGCCTTTAACTCTGTGATAATTCCTTACACATTCCCTACACTCTAATATTCATTTGTAGTTTTAAGCTACTAGTACTTCTACACAAAATATACCCGATGGTGCACAATCTCTGCTAATAAAGATCGAAAACACAAATATCAAATAAAACAATTGCTTAGACGTTTTTTAGACCATATTTTATTGATTTACAGTGAGTTATTTGTTTGTAGTAGTAAATACATGCATACTACAACATAATACTCAGATAAGAAAAAATACTTTTAACGTCAATGCACCTGGCTGATCGTAAAAGTTGTAAACGTATGGCGAAGTGTGAAGAATCTCTGTTACAGTAATAATCAGCAAATTGTGTTACATTGTTACAACATCTTTAAATACACCTTGTTGATAGACATCCATTAGTTATATCATGCCTTCGTGAGAAAATCGTTGAGTTCTTCTTGGAAAATACATTGAAGTTGAAGGCTGAAAAAATGTTATACATAGTTGTGTTCCCACTTTCAGAGAACTGTTTAAAAGTTTTGTCTGAAAGAAGTTTTAATGCTGTGTCAGCTTTATTAAAGATAAAGTACCTCACGCAACACTTCTCTAAATTCCAAAAACATAATAAATTGCAAAATTTGAATTCTGGACTCTTAAATCATGTCAGGTGCATCTCGTCTTAAAAGTGCAACAGAATGATGATTATCACCACTTGTATTCCATGCTTAAAGCATTTTATACACAAAATTTGATTAACCACAGTGCTTACTTCATAAATACTGTATCTATGAATTACATTTACCTTGTGCTTGCTTTTGTTGAAATATCCCAATAAAAAGTTGCCCTAACTCTAAACCCCTAAATCAAAATAGTGTTTGTGGTAATGAATAACCTCATCCTTAAGGTTTGAATAGGTATGTTGTAAGTCTGGATTTAAAAAACTGAATAAAAAAAGCATTTTTGATGAATACTTGAAGATTGTTCCATTTTGATGCTGCAAGTCAACTAACTCCTCTTGCATCAAATGCTTTAATTATCTACACTGGGGTTTGCAACTATATTTGATCTCTGGGGAGTATCGTAACTTTCATTCAATTCAATATAGATAGAAATCAGGTTTAACGTACACTGGACACAAACTAGGTCATTTGGGGACTAACATTAATTTAAATTTTATTTCAATAATTGCCCTGCTCATAAAGGGTCTTGACCAGTTGCTGGAAACCAGAGGACGCAGAAAAACCCCATGCGGTTTGACAGGCGACCATACTCCTTCTCACGTACAACCTATAGGAAACCCCAATAATGAGCTCAATGACAGACCTTATGATAGAAAACCCATGCAGTTTGACAGACGACCATACTCCTTGTCACTTACAAGTTACAACCTATAGGAATTGAAACCACAACAATGGACTCAATGACAGACCTTCTGATATAAAGCACATGTCTGGGACCATCAGTTAAATATAATTATGTTTTGACTTTCTTAGAAAATATGAAACACTCGCTTTAAACATCGTTAGCTTCACACTCCTTCCTAAAAAGAGCAACAGAATAATTCATTTGCCTGATAAAGACAAGATATTAGACGATCCTCTGAAACATTTCAGTAAAAAAAAAAGCTAAGTAATTGTTATTCCATATATTTATTTTTATTTCATTTTAGAATAATCAAAATTGGTCTGGAACTAAAAAATTCAAACACAAAAACTTGTAAACTTCAGATTTATTTCAAGTGAAAAACAATGATTATCTTGTACCTACATGGTTGCAGGTATATCAATAACCTATTCTATTGTTTACATAAACAACCATTTCTTACAATCCACACAATAGATAGAACCACAGATATAGACATAGGGGAAGATTAATAACAACAGATGATGTAGGTAGAAAATGTCTTAATAAAAAAATGAGATGTTCTTAGATGCTTTAATTTACAGCTATTTTCATGTCAGAAAGCTCTTATTTCCAAAACAGTTTTGCTTCATAAACACTTGAAGAATCTCAAGGTGGGTAAAAAAATTGTAAAAGATTGAATAATTATAAGTTGAACAAAGAAGTGTGGATTAATGGTCTAAATATTTATTTTTTGCATGCATCAAACTTGGCCAATACGTAACTGTCATTACTGACTTTAGTCGCTGGCATGCAACATATCAAAGGCTGGATTATTCAGTCTTTGTCCAGTGACCAACTAGAAAGATAATCTCCCTAGCACGTACTTGGAACTTTGCTACCAGAATCATATTAACCACTGTTTGTCGTGTATTTTGTACATGAGGAGCAGTCCATTTGCTGATTACACTATTTTGCTTAAATACACTACTTTTATGGTTTGGATTGTTCGTACTTGGTTTTATTTTATTTCTGTCAAATAAAAATTCTGTTCACTTAAGAATGCTTTTCAAGATAAATATTTGATAAAAAGAGTAAAAGATAGATTTCATGCCAAAGGAAACAGTTTCTGATTTCAACAAAGAAAACAGAATCTGCATCTCCAGAAGAAATTCAAAGCTTAAGATAACTATTTTATTGGAATAAAGAAAAGTGATGATGGTAAATAGGGATAAATGATACCTACAGAAAAATTGAGATTTATTTCTATTCTGATTAAATTGTTAAGGCACGATTTCCCAAATCTTTAAAGTTCCATACAAACAGAATACTACTTAAGTTGCTTTAGAATAATATTGATTATTTCTTATATTAACAGATATTTTTCTTTTGTTTCAGTTTTATCTTCAGAATCAAACTTATCAAATGATATTTCTGGGTGGTCGTATGTATTTCTTTAAGTCTTCTATAAAATTTACCTCTTAACTTTTAATAGGAATATCAAAGACACTGATTGTTATTTTTATTTTCAGGATATCTCATTTTTGCATGATTTAATCCATGCTAAACTATGCTCAATTTCATTATTTAACATTTAATTAAGGAAACAAATCAAGATATAATCTCCCAACTTAGATTTAATCGGTTTAAAAAGAGTCCTATCAAAAGATTTTAGTAAAATTTATAGGTGGAGCTGGGCTTGAATTAAACTTTCAATCAGCAATCGGCGAAAAAAGGTTTAGGCTATACTTTGTAAAAACCTCAAACATTTATAACTTTGCTCTCAATAAGGTAATTTGACTGAAATTTTCAATATATTCACTTTTCATTATCTACATTTGACCTATTATATCAAGAGCGGCTGTCTCATTATCTAAGTCTTACATAATGCAAATTTAAATTCCCTACAGTTACACTTATCATTTAGAATAATTAAGAACCAATGTTTGTCAGAAGTACGAGAAAAAAAATTTGTAAATAAAAGTGTCAAAAGTACTTGAGAAGTAAATGTACGGTGATTATAACAGTGTTTCTCTTAATGAGGTAATCTTCACGTTTTAAATGAGCTGTAAGCTTCCTGTAGCTAAAATATAAGGGTTCACTCTCGTTTTTATTTTCAAATGGCTTCCGTCAAATGATAGTTTATGTACCGTTATAAACTAGTTGAAGCTTGAAATATCTTCAGAAGTTATTCTATAATTATGAAATATTTAGTCTGTTTTCATCAACCATGAAACAGATTTTTAAGCGTTATCTTCTCAATCTTTATCTTAATTTACCACTGTAATAGTTCAAAATAGAAAATAGATGATATTCAGACACTGTCTAAGTTTACGTTATGGGTCATGGAAAGATCAGATGTGTGCATAAATAATGTCCTTTTTACTCAAAGACCTTTATTTCATATTAGAGATTTGCGACTTTTGTTGAAAATTGAGCTTTAAGCTTTAAAATATTTATAAGATAAAAGTGCGACAGTATCTATTTAGGAATTTAGCAGGCCTGGAAATTACAATTTTATCTTACAAAATTTCAGGTACCACTGAACTAGTATCTAACATTTTGAACTTTGCGCAGCATAAATATTATATTATCAATAATTTGTGCCTGTTAATATCTGTGTGATATGTGCAATTTTTTAATGACCTGAAATTCACAATAGAAAAGCATGGAGTTGCAAGTCCCAACACTATAATTTGGTTATTTTTGAATTAATATTCAGTGTGATTTTTTTCCTATGGTCTTGTGTGCACTATGCAATACTATGGTGGAGAATATTTGCCCAGACGGTGACATGTACACCTACTTATTATTGAATTCTCTATGTAGGTAATGGGATCATTTACAAAAAACGAAAAGTAAAAACTGATCAATGTAAGAATCCATAAAGTCTATTAGAAATAATTAAAATTTGATTGACTATTAGTTCTTCCTAATTAAAATTTGATTGAATATTAGTTCTTCCTTATTAAAATTTGATTGACTAATAGTTCTTCCTAATTAAAATTTGATTGAATATTAGTTCTTCCTTATTAAAATTTGATTGACTATTAGTTCTTCCTAATTAAAATTTGATTGACTTTTAGTTCTTCCTGATTAAAATTTGATTGACTATTAGTTCTTCCTAATCAGTGCTAAAATTTATTAAAGAAAAAACTTTGATGACAACTTTGACAGTTCAGGTTATTAGGATTTTTGCATAATGAACATAAACACTGTATAGTTTTCAAATCCATCTGATAGAAACTTTTAAGAGTGTTCACAAAATGCTCCAAAGGGATCTTGATTGTAAATCGTTTGGTAATTTTAGTTTCTTAATGGAGACACAGAGAGAGAGAGAGAGAAATTAGGTTTAACGTCCACCAACACAAACTAGGTCATTTTGGGACTAACATGATTTAATTTTTTTCAATAATTTGCTTGCGTGTAGGGGTATTTAGCAGAGTGAGGAAACGAGTGGCCCCTGCCGCGAGGTTGGAGTTTCTTTATGAGAGAGAGAGAAATGAGGTTTAATGTCCACTTGACACAAACTAGGGTATTTCGGGACTAACATATGGTTTAATTTTATTTCAATAATTTGCTTGCACTTAGGGGAGAAAACTCATGAGTTGGACAGGCGACCCTACTCCTTGTCACGTACAACCGGAGATTCGAAACTCTGTTTCTTAATGGAGGAAGAAATACAGACAGCGGTGATGACAACATTTCAATCTTATTGAGCATTTCAATGTGAGCGTTTAAAAACTGATTTAAAATAACTGTATTATTTATTAGACAACTGCACTTTATATCTTTCAAAAGAGATTTGTGAAAAAAGAAACTAAACCTCTTAAACAGATTTTATTTATAGTTTTGCAAAGTTGAAAAAGTACAAATTAATTTGCAAGGGAATTCTTTTATATTTTTAAAATAAATGAATAAATAAAAAATAACCCCATATGTTTCAAAATTCAACTAATTTCAAGCCTTAAATCAAAATTCAAGTCTTAAATCAAATTTATATGATTATTTTTTAAACCTTTTGCCCTCTGAAATATAATTTATTAAATATTAATAATATATTCAACATGCACAGAAATAAATCATTATTATAAATAATGTGTTTTATATTTTTATCCAAAATTCAAGTCTTTAAATACAACTTTTTGATGATTTTTTAAACCTTTTACACTCTGAAATATGATTTATTAAATGTTTAATAATATATTTAACATGCACAGAAATAAATCATTATTATAAATAATGTGTTTTATATTTTTATCCAATAATCATGTTTATTTTCTTTGCTGCATGATGTAAAATGTTAATGAATAAGCTGCTCTGCCATTGGATGAGCTGAATCTTCAGTACGGTATTGTACCAGTCTTGATTAGCCCAGGTGATGCAGACAAATAGGACATTAAATCCCATTTTCATTTCAGTTCTCTAAGTTTTTGATGTTCAACCACCTCGACCCTATGTAATACCACAAATATTGTCCATGCTGGACAAGAAATTTATTTGAGTTTTCCTCTTGGTTCCCCCTTGTTAGTAGTGCAGGACTGACATAGTCGATCAGATGAGACAAAAACTGAGGTCCTGTATACACATGCACAATTGGAAATTGATATATACGAGTAGGTCGTACTGTCGTAGTGCAATGGACAATCGTTCAGATGAAATGAAAAACAAAGATCCTGTGTACAGCATGTACATAAAAGTTGGACAGTTGGAAATCGATTAAGAGTAGACTGTAGCACCACTGTCCGGGCAAAAATCCCTTCATAGCACACTGGTGTATGCCCATCGTCATTAGCCCTGCAGTCAGTGCAGAAAAGTAGGACGTTAAACACCATTTCATTTTATTTCATATTTTTGTAATCCATCTATGACTTTAACTTCAGCAATTACCTTACTGTAACACTGATCAGATGATTTTGAGAACAGGAAACACAAAAAAGATTTTGTATTTACATCATGTATTATATATTATAAATAATAATTGCCAAATAATAAACTAAGAGATTGCTACCTGTGTAAAGAAATGTTATTTCAACAGGGAATTCCTTCACAAACTATATCACACAGGTAAGTTTATTTGACCAATCAACGTGTCACCATTTCAATACAATAACTAAAGGCAACATTTTTACAAAAATCGACACTAAAATGTTTGTTCAGAAAATATCATTTGAACGAGACTAGGTGGCTGGCCCCTAATTACCTCAAAATGTCAGGTCTCCGGTTACAGAGACTCAACAGAAAGGATGCATTGTCCGGCACTTCACTAAGCAAATACAGCTTCTCCATCATTCATATTTGTTTGACTTTTGGCACAATCAAAGCCATTTTATTACTAAGAATGGCACCTAATTATATATAAGTGTCAAAATAATAATTCAAAGGAAACGTTTTTGGGAAAGAAAAACACTAGTGATGAAATATAAGGACTATAAAATGTACAGATTTTAAAGCAAGAGTTCTAGCCCAAATTTTGTCCAAGCATTTCCAATATAAAAGACATTGACCATGATTTGTCACACAGTTTAACTTATTTTTTGTAAAAGCATACATTATTTAAAAGCTGATAATTCTCCCTCAAGCCTTTCTGTTAATTGTAGGATGAAAATCAAAAGTTCTTTAATGATTTAATTTTAAATATGTCCTCAAATTTTACTGATTTTGTTCAAATAACCAATGTGGAACTTGGGCTTAATAAAATAATTAAATAATGTATCACATTGATACTACAAGACTTCATGAATAATATGAGATGTAAATTGAAAACTTTAAAACATGCATCACTTTTTGATATTTATATGATATTTAAATCAAAAAGTTTTTGAATAATGTAATTTCAGAAAAGAACTCCAATTGCACTGATGTCGGCCAAATAGGAAATATGAAACTTTGGTTCAATGAAATAAAGTATCATATTGAGAGATGAATTTGCTAATAATATAACATAATATAAGTTAAAAATATAAAAAAATTAAGTGCTACAACACATCTTCTCCAGTAGTTGTAAACTGTACTCGTAAAATGTACCTGTTGATGCCCAATACGAGATGGTCTTTCTTTCGGTTCAAATTCTTATATTACAGTTTGTTTTCAACAACATTGTTTTATCTCTAGAAAATCACTAAAACAGGAAAGGCTTTGAAGTTTTGTTATGGTTCTCAATTGATGAGTTTTACTTACATCTAGGTATACTGTCTATAATAATGGGGATATCAGCACAATGGATCATTTTATCATGTCTATATTTATATTTTCAGTGTATTCAAAATATGAAATTTTGACGTTTAAAAAAACATTTTGTCTTGATTTCTGAACAATTTTACAAAATATTTTTTTTTTAACATTTGGTTGTTTAATATAAAGTCAGTCAGTAAAAAAAGGCTATTAAACTCAGTATTATTCAGTGCTTGCCATCATGAAACCATGTCAGTAAGTTGTGGTACCATATTTTGGTAACCTTAGACTGGTACTGTTACTGAAACAAGAGCCTTGCTGAAGAGGTTAAAATTCTAATTCATCTATATACAATAGTGTACAATAAAGTATATTTTACTTACCCACGGAGAAAACAGAATCCATGTACACACACAAGGATATTTCCAAAAGCATCAACTTTCAAAAGGTTACCATAGTGACTGTCAAACCATAAACCTCTGAAATATAACAAATTAGTAAATGAACAATTGTTGGAGTCTTATTAAGGCTAAAAACTATCTCTGAAAAAACTTTGATGAAATAAAATGAAGGCGGCCATAGACCATGCCGTGTGCTGTGAGGGAAACTTTGCCTCAGACGGCCATACACCATACCGTGTGCTATGAGGGAAAAATTGCCTGGACAGCAGTGCCACAGCTTACTTTTAATTCAAATTTCAACTGCCAAATTATCTTTGATATGCAGGTAATACTTAGGACCTCGTCTTTTCATACCATCAGAAGGATTAAGCATTGTCAAAATTTCAACAGAAAAGAAGGGGAATGAGGGGTAGAGTCCGCACATATTTTTGTATTTTGTTAGGCTTATATTAACAAGATATTTCTTTAGCATTATTCGTAAGTTTAACACAAAACTATAACTTTAACCATATTTATTGATTGACAGGTATGTTTTGTAGCCCGTCAATTTTACTGCCAGTCAGTGAAGGCTGGGGCACATCATATGAGTGTTGTGAGAACCCCCGCCATACTTCTTCATGTTTAATATCTTCTTCCACCGATGTTGGAATCACAGACCCCCCCCCCCTCCCATGGAACTTATGCAAATTTAACAAACAAGTAGCAAAACTTTAATAGGTGTAACTGGATTATTGAAAACAGATGCTGCCCCCTACTGATTTATCTTGCTATTATCAGTGTTATCTCACCTTGGGGCAATCTAATACATTATATAACAATTTTAATCACCCAGTACCTCCATAGACCTGTATAGATATGTATAATATTCTAATCAGAACAACCATCATTATAATAAAACATAAACAATACATAAATCTACTAAAACATACAGCACCATCTTATCAGGGTGAAAAGGTTGTTAATTATATTATCATACAAATAACATTTAAATTATAGACAAAAATTAAATAACTATAACATCAAATATCTGTTCAGCTAAAATTGTTTAGCAAAATTCTCTATATGGGAACCAGTCTGGGCTGAGATCACAGTTTGGAATATTGGGCCCAATTAATCTATCATTCAAACAACATTGAAAAAATATATCTGTTAAGATAAGAGGGACATTTTTTCCCACACATCAACTGTCACGGGTTCTTTTACATGTGCGCAAATGTGCATACAGAGACTCAGGTTTTATTTAAAAATCATCTGCCAGGCCTTCTGATCTCCATTCTGCACTACTGAGATGTGGAAACCATGCTGGAAAATCCTAGGGAACTTTCTTGCCCAACAAATTTCAGCTTCATTATTGTGTAGTCTTCTAAAAGAGAGAGAGAGAGAGAGATGAGCTTTAACGTCCACTTGACACAAACTAGGTCTGTATGGGACTAATATGATGGTCCAATTTCACTTCAATAATTTGCTTGCGAGTAGGGTTTTTTAGCAGTGGAAGGAAACCGGAGAAAACCCATGAGGTTGGACAGGCGACACCATTTCTTTTTATGTACAAACAAGGAAATCGATTCGAACCACACTTTTAGACTCAATGTCAGACATTCTGATTCAGCTCACGCATTAACCTAAGCATTCGGGGGAAGGGGGGCCGTTGGTCCTTCCGGGCCCGTAGCCCCCCCAAAAATCAAATTAGCTCCTCTAAATATTTAACCAACAATAATGATTTCTTAGGAGCGTTCTTGGCCTGCCACATCCTCAGACCCTCCAAAAATTGCGTAGCCCCACCAAATTTTACGAGCTGGCTACGGGCCCTGGTCCATCCAAAAAACTAGACACAAATAATCAGTGGAGAAAGTCTTTAAAATCAGCTAACTTTGTTCCTCTTATCTTCTCTAAAACCTTGTTTAGATTTCATATAAAAGTATTCTATATACAAGTCTCTAATTGAGATTTGCACGAAATCAAGTCAAAGTAAAACTACTTCTTATTCTTATAATAATACTATAACAAATGTTTAAAAGATAAAATTACAAAATGAAGATGTTTCCAAGATAATTAAAGTTTTTCATACAGTCGGTTCAAACAAAAAAGATCTTTGAAGTTTGAAAACTAGTTCCCCTTAACCTGAGGGCAAAAAGCAGAGAATCTTTGTTTTTAACTCATCAACAAAACTAAAAACTATAAAAGTTTAAAGGCTAGCTCACTCAATGTCATATATTTTTTTTTAAATCATGGCAGTAGCCATAAGTCTATTATTCTGAAAAACAGTGCCTTTAGTTTAAATGTCATGACAGTAGCCATGAATTAATTCTGAAAGATGGTGCTTTAAATGTGATGACTGTAGCCATGAATTTGTTATCCTGAAAGTTTGGAGCTTTAAATGTGATGATAGTAGCCATGTATTTATTATCCTGGAAGATTGTTCCTTTAAATGTTATGACATTAGCCATGAGTCTAGTATTCTAAAAGATGGTGCCTTTAACAACAGCAATGCACCAAATGGTCAATGATATTAAAAAGAGGGAATAAGTAAGGAATAAAATTGACGAATGTTTGTTTTTGAACTGCTGTATGTTTGCAAACCCTGGTTGTGAGCTTCGTGTTATTCCCAGCTGGTTTTGTTGTAAAATATTGGCCTCCCAGACGGTCGAATATAAAATCTAACAAACAGCGGGTTGACAACTGTTGGTGTGTGTATGATGAAATCACACTGCATGTATTGAATGATAGTCACATGTTATCTTACATGAAATACAAACACAGACATAGAAATCAGTTTCTCTTTAACATAACATACCACTATTTTATGTTATAATAGTTCGAAGGAAGGTTGGTGCAGAAATGAATTGAAAGAGTTAAAGATGCATTATGTAAGAATTATTAAATCTTCCTATTGCACTAATTGCAGATCTTTTTTTGGCTTCAAATAAGATATAAATTATTGTTTAACATTTATTAAAGATTCCCGGGTACAAACTTTGTGATTTGACGATTTATTTTGACTAAACACATATTTAAAGTAACCAATCTATCAAAAATTTACTTAAATTCCCTTTCAAAACTCTGTTTTCGCCAGGAATACCTATATCTGTAAGTAAGCTGACATTGCTAAACGCAATGTCTGCCAACTTAACTTCATTGTGGGAGGGTCCATATTTCAAAATGTATCTAGCATTACTTACTTTACATTTACCATATTATTGAGGCCTAAATAAATTCTTAATTATTTCTGTCAACTTCTTTTTACACCTTTTAATTGCAGAGAATTTTGTACGTTGACAACCCACAATGTTCCCAAAACCGCCAAACCATTTGATTAAGAAATAACAACTGCTCCCTGACCTAAGCTAGCAGACAATAAGAAAGCAAATCCTGTCGGGTTGACATGTTAGTGATTCCCTGACAATATTGCCCAGTCCTTGCCCCATGGGCGATTTTCGCGTAATCTAGTATTTTTCTAGTAAGATTGGTTGTCTATACTTTTCATACATACCAAATTTGCCATACTTTTATTGGAAATAACCAGCCGATAAATACTTTGCTGGGAACCCATCTTTAACATAACAAGCCTATATAATAATCAACTCTCTAGACTGCTGGATGGACGGGATTTAAATGGATTTAAAAATTTATTGGTAAAATAGACAATTGGGGCTAAGTCTTGGTTGTCAATTTTGGGGGGATCGTTTCTAGTGATTTTTTTCTGAAAAAGTCAACTAATTATTTGTTACATTAAATCTGCTTGCTATAAGTTTACTTTCATATGTTCTTACAACAATTTCGACAAAGATTGGAACAAATGAATAGTTTCTACCTAATTTCATCTTGATAAATCAAAACATACTTTGTAATTTACAATATAGTTGTCCTGACTTATATTAAGTTGAAAATCAGTAGCATTAATTTTTTTCTCTTCCTTTAATTCAGCTTTTACGAAAAATCTCATACACTTTTTTTTAAATCAATGACTTATTTTGTAATAAAAAAATTCCCAGATCAAATTTAAAACTGTAGACAAACGACAAACACTGAAAAAAAAACCCAAGATAAATACAAAAAATATAAGGGTGGACGCTTAGAATAGAGTTGAAACTAACTGTGCTTTAATTGAGTCATCCAGAGATTCTGTTGTCAGTCCGGGTAACATGAAGCAGAATCGAAAGTGAAGACAGGCATCCATTTACTAGAGATAACAAACTCTGTACTGTCAACCTACACAAGAACAATAATCGCTCTCCTAACACAAGTCACGAAGATATAAACATGCAGATACAATACATCATCAATAATAAATCCTTTAAACAACATATGTACTTCTATACCCTTCCAAATGCTGGGAAATAATAATAATATAATTGTTTAGTGGCTTCATCATATACTGATCTTACTATTTGGAAGTCATTTATCACATGTTATATTTGAATATTCAATCATTTTAAAGGACCTAAGTCCGTAACTCAAAACCCTCCAAAATCTTTGACATCGAAAACACAAATTATCGGTCAATTTAAATCAACATTGATGATGTAAACTTACCAGGAAAAGATGAGCTTCTGATATCTGATATTTAAGATAAAATAATTTTTCGAACATTGCCAATTGGTGCACGAATCGTGTACCATAATGAGCTTCAGCCCTAGTTGTAATAAGAGACTCGAGCGACAAAGCTAGACACATTGCACCAAATCAAACCATAGATAGGATATCTATGTATCCAACAGCATAATGTCGACTGGAATAACCAGGCGCTAGAAATTTGCACTTGATTGAGGCTGTTAGACTTATTTCGCCGAAGGCGCACATACCTGATTTGAAATTGGGAGTAAAAACGGGAACCATTGAATGTAAATCAGTTTATATACATTCAATTCCTATTACAGTATTATATGTGTTGCGACCCACTTTTGTCAATTTCTAGATCCCAAATATTAGCGATTTAACTCCTTTAAATAATCAATGTTTACATTTCTTTTGGTGTTTTGGGTACTTTTTCAGGTTTCTAGAGATTGTAAATGTTTAAAATCAATAAATGTTACATATCTCTTTATTTATTATAGAATGCTAGTGAATTGAATTGCATTGAATTGAATAAGTAAATTAATATTTAAAAATATTAATTTACTTATTCAAATCCTTGAATAACAATCATAATATACAAATTTATTAGTTTGAATTGCCTTTAAAAATTACTGGTAAGCAGATATTCATATGTGCAAGCACTACATCCAGATCCTTTCCAAAAGTCATGTGTTTCATTTGGAAAATCAGTATTTTTTTCAAAATAAAGATAAAATTTTATGATAAATACTGCTTTTCAGTTTAAGCATTTTCAATAACGGATGCATGCAGCAAGGTACATATATTAAATATTGTAACAGATTTCTTACTGTAGACATAACAAACATATCCTTGTAAGTAATTTCAACTGTCAACAACACCTTGCTGTATATGGAACAGATTTCTGATATCTCAAAATACATTTGAAGACATCCTGAAGAACAGATTGTGAATCATGCGATCTGGTTACCTACAAGTGTTCTAAAACTTTGGACGAAAACACAAAAACATAAAATAAAACAATGGGGTCACTGTAAGTCATACAAAAAAATTTAAACATTGCGATTGTTAGTTGCGAAAAGGGTTTAACTTTTGACCTTATTGTATTTTTTTTATGGATGAAGACAAATACGGAGAGTGAAAGAAAGGGCAACAAGGCATGGTGTACTACAGATGAAGTTTCACACAACCCAAAATAAAAAATAACAAAGTTTGTGTCTGTCTGTTGGTGGTACAACATTTAAACTGATGTTACTTTGTTACTTGATGCCTAATTCAGCTGTCTGCCATACACTTGATTCACAAATCTAAATCCTAATTCCTCATTTTTTTATATTTTAGGCTACTTACACCTTATTGGTCTATATTTTATTACAATTTGATTTATTTGGCTTTCTATGGATCAGTTCTTGTATTAAAGAGAGAGCGAGAGAAAGAGCAAGTGAGCGAAAGAGAGAGAGAGAGAAATGGGGTTTAATGTCAACTCAGCACAAGCGAGGTCATTTCGGGAGTAACATGGTTCAATCATATTCAATGTTTTTTTCAATAATTCGCTTGGACAGGCGAACATTACAAAATCATGAATATTTAGCAAAACCTAGCAGGAAATGTACATTCAAAACCTGTTCTTTGATTTTACACCAAAACGTCTGCAAAAGGGGAAGGGAGAGAAAAACTATACATAGATCAGAATTACAATCGTGGGTAAGCAGATGTAGGAATTGAATGTTGTTCTGTGTCCATATAGTTAAAGTTTCCCTTAGTAGGTCTACCATCTTACCTGATAGGAAATGTTGGATCATATTCAAATTCCTTAATAGCCTGTGGATAACCCAGATTTACTATCTCTGCCTTCAACAAGTTAAAACCCAGCGTTTCATACTCCGGTGATTTATACACTGAAAAATAAGGCAGGAGTTGATAAAAATAACATAAATGAAAAAAATTGGAGTTTAACATCTTACTTTTCTACAGGAAACGGCATAATGAAGATATGCTTATGTCATGCAGTTTTCTACGAGGGGAATTTTGCTCGGACATCGCCAAGCGGTATTATCGATGGAAATGATATGAAATAGGGTTTGTTTAATGTCCTACTTTTCTGCACCATCCAGGCTAATGAAGACGGGCATACATACTCTTAATTCAAGTTCAAGCCAATAAGGGTTCTTTTACGTGCAGGGCAAAGTGTACATGGGACCTTGTTTTTTTGTCTTGTACCAATGACTAAATGATGTTTCTAGTGAGCCAAAGCCCTGGTATCAATAAGACACCAAGGCTTCTTGGTAAAGACAAAATCAAACAACAGCTTTGTCTTTCAAATCTTTTTTTTTCCTTTTACAATTGTTGTCATTGGAGGGACTTTAAATCAGTATTGTGGAAGATGAACCTCTGAAAAGAATACTAGTCACAAAATAGCTTAGCTTAATTTTTTTTTTTTTAAAACCATATTTTTATTCAGGTTGTCCGAATCGGATTGGGGTACAGGCTTAGCCTATGTAAAACCCCTTAGTTCTGTTCAGAATTGACAAAGATATATTGAATTAGTAATTTAACAACATTAGCATCAATTGAAAATGGTATATGAGCCAAACTGATTGAATCCAAGCCAATACATAAGCTGCCATTAGTATTATGATTTTGTTTTCATAATTAAATGTTAAATAATCAATTTGAATACATTTTGACATAGATGATCAGCTGTTAATTTGTTAATAATTTGATTATCCAGAAGAATCAAATGACAATAAAATATCTATAATTTAAGGTCTAGGGAGATGGTACATATTATTGTGTATTGTCCTTTAACCAAGCCCTGTAATAAAGCACCTGATACATTGTCAGGTCAATTTGTCTGGTAAAGATTCGTTTTATTTGTGATTTTAATTTTATGAATACTATCTGGCACAAAGTTCACAATTTCCAGTAAACTATAGTAATACTGGTGACTGTCATTTGTCTGTTTGTCTGTCTGCCCATCAGAGTTGGCACTCACACTAGGGCTGTCCTGAGGCTGACTTTTGGTGAATAGGGCTAGCTCCGACCAGGGAGTAACATGGGCTAGGTTTCAGAGTTATAGGCACACCCGTGCTACGCTGAGTCATCCTCAAGTTGTTCAAAGCAATAATTACCGGTATTATCAGGTCTGTTTCAATTTAATTTTTCTTGAGAACATAGAAATTACGGTAACAGTATGTCAGATATACCAACAACAATGCAAATTCTGTGAAACTAACAAAAGAAATCACTCTAGAAATTTACAAGTACTTATCTGTATTTTCCATTATTATTTGTATAAGATTTTGTACGAAAATCTGAAAAAACATTTCTTATTCTTGGATTTCATTTCTACAAAACAATCCAACTTTTCTTAAGGATATAAATACATATAAAGAAAGTTGTATTTGGGCGAAAGCTGAATAAACAGTGAACACCCTAAACCTGAGGTTAAAATATATAGACGTAGGTTTCCGACATCTGTTGGTCAAATAAAGGCAAATAAGTACGCGGAATAATATTGTGTAAGTTCTATTTAATATAAGATGAAAAGATATGATACACTATATAAGATATGCAATGAATTCGATCAATGGATTTTGTATTTTTCCAGCTGGAAAAAGCTAAGAGAGGCATGTACCACCCTTATTTAATTCCATATATTATCTATTATTCAATGTTAACAACTGACAAGGGCAATAACAAAGGTCTAAAATATTTTCAGTGAATATATACTATTCAAAAGAAGTTAAGGGTCAAACATTTTTTTCTACCAGATAATTGTCTATGCACCATAGACCCTTCTTTTGAGAAGTATATCTGAATTAATTACATATATGGAGTTAGTTGAAATTAGTTTTGGTGTATCAAAACACAAAACCTTCAAGTATATTCAACTTTCATGAGTTTATTTTACGTTTTTTTTTTTATACAGCCATTTTCTGGTGAAATGAATCTGTAAAATCAGTTAGTTCTTAGGGTATGCTGACAAATAACCGGGTGACAGATTTAGTCAAGAATGGTTCTCAGAACCTTCCAGGCTGCTTTAAGCTATGTCAGTACTGCAGGACATCTGGCCCTTAGTTCACAAAGCATTCTCAGACTAAAGTTAAGAATTTACTAAACTTTCAATCATTGTTTATGAGAAATATCTTTGATCCAGAAATAAAACATTTTGCACAATGTTTCTTATTAATGGCGTGGCATGCCAGCAGGGTAAGCTTACTCTTTCGGACACCTGTTACCACTGTTTTTCGTGTATTTTGTACACGGTGAACAGTCCATATGCTGATTACACTATTTTGCCTATGCCGTTTTTTAGGACTTCGAATTTTGTCTAATGGTTTGGATTGTTCGTACTTAGTTTTATTTCATTAAAACTACAAAAGTTTTATGAAAGGCAATATTTCAGATAAAATAAAGTGAACTAGTTTGAGTAAATTCTTAATTTAAAATTTAAGTCTGAGAATGCTTCATGAACTCCGGACCAGGCATGGAAAGGAAGAGCATCACATTTCCTTCCTTGTCAGTCCGTTTTCACAATACTTTGGAGTTACTATTGCCAGAAAGAACGATTTTATCCGTCCTTGCCAGTCCATGTCAGTGATTAGTAGGACCCCACTTCATTAGCCCTTTCGGTGTAAAAAGTTAGATGTTAGACTCAATTTTATTGAACATACATGTAAAGTAGCTGTATTTGAATTATTGATTCCGTACTTTTCTCTTTTCTTATGAAAATTTATTACACAATATTTTATTATTATTAATTTATTAATATTGTTTAAAGGAGCTAAATCGCTAACATTTGGGACCTAGAAATTGACATAAGTGGGTCACAACACATATAATACTGTAATATGAATGTATATAAACTGATTTACATTCAATGTTGTTTTTTTTAGACCTATTTCAAATCAGTTATGTTCGTGGAAATAAGCCTGCAATCTCAATAATTGAGTGCAAATTTCTAGCGTCTGGTTATTCCAGTCTACATAAGGCTCTTTGATTTGATGCAATGTGTCTAGCCTCATCTCTCGAGTCTCTCATCACAACTGTGACTGAAGCGCTTAATGTTAAAAATTTTATTTTATCTTAAATATCGGATATCAGAAGCTCATCTTTTCTCCGGTAAGTTTATATCAACAATGTTGATTTAAATTGACCAATAATTCGTGATTTCGATGTCGAAGATTTTGGAGGATTTTGAGTTACGGACTTAGGTCCTTAAATTGTTGTCCTGTAACAAATTATTTACATAATAATTGACCCATGTTACGAAAAGTACTAGTTGACATATGCACTAACTATAATTCAACGGAGAGATCAAAATACTGAATAGGAAGGAAATCATGGCTTATACTGATATGAATAAAAAAGTATCCATCATCATATTTTTCTTTATTTCCAGTAAAAAGTCTTCACTTTTTTCTATATTTTAATAATAAAGGGAGCTACAGGTGTAAGAATATAAAAGATATTGGAAAATTGGAGGATTTATAATAACCCTGATATAATAAGATTCCCTTACAATTCCGAACTATTCAATAATTCTGAGAATATAATAATCATTACGTTGATATTATTGGGCGTTATTCAATGTTAATCCCCAAGACCCCTAACAACTCTATATCACACATTCATGGACCTTTATTTCTGTCTTACAATGCATCAGGTGATTTATTGAGCTATATCTAGGTTATCTAGGGGCCAGTTCAGGCCTTAAAACCTATTGGACTTTAAAGTAAAAAAAGTAAACAATATTCCCTATTAATTAACATAATTTAAAGCACTCTATCTACAACGAGAAATTTCAAATTCTTATGAAATCTTTCTTTAAAATTTAGGCATCTAAAAAGTTTTATTCCCACCATAATAACTTTGAACAATCTTTAAAAGAAAATTGCAAAATGAATTTCAAAGCAATCTTGTATGGATAAAATTTCAAATCTTTTTTTAAAATTTTGATGTCAAAATAGAACTATTAAATTTATTTTCCAATCAGAAGCTCTGTTGGGTTTTTTTTTATTATCTAGAATACAGTAAGACTTAATGCAAATAAAAAATGCTGTAAATGCTAAATTTTATCTCCATAAAATTGTAAAAGTACATTTAGGACCGAAAATGATTTGTGCTTTTTGCAACGAACTTGTTAATAAAAAAAATATAACTTCCAGTTCTAATTTCAATTGAAACAGAGTATGTAAAATTTTAAAGACATTCATGAACGACATTATTTCAGTAAAGCAGATGTTTTTCAGATGCTTCTCTTCAAATTAAACAATTATACCTACAATTCACCGAAACTATTAGAAAGCTTCTCGAAAAAAAATCTGACACCTACTTAAAACGAATCATTTTATTCATGACAAGTTTTTACAGATGGGTTTCATTTACACTAATATATAATTTGGTATAAATTGTCTGAAAGATAGGTTGCCATTTAATGAAACAAACATCCACATTCCACATGTATGTTGTATGTAAAGTGAAAAGAAGAAATTGTTGAAGTCGGAACGATGGCAATACACGACTACATTTAAATGTGTGTGAATAAAAACCATGTTTGGTGTCAAGTATTGATCATAGACTAAGACTTTCCGGGTAACTGATGAAAATAGCTTAAATCTGATCCATTAAATTCACAGCGAAATATTTTCATCTTGGTGATTTTTATTCCAGAATCATGAAATTTATTTTTTATAATTTGAATTATAACATGGAATTTATTCTGACATTTTTACACAAGAGTTCACACGACCATCGGTAAAGCTTTCATCGGTAAAGCTTTCGTTTAATGTGCAATCCTTCAATATCCTTAAAATAACATTAAACCTTCATCACAACAATACAGATGTTATATTCATAGCAGGTGCCCCCTCATTCTAACCAATCAGATCACTTGTTATTTCTACCTGTAATTTCAAATACCTGCAGATATTGCGTAAACCTGATATGATTGAATCTGTTGTAATTTACAACATATTTACATAATATGAAGATATGTACATCCTGCCCTTATAGTTCCTGGTTAAATAATATCCATTTTTTTGGATTTTTAATGTATTATTATTGGCAATGAATATCTGAGTTGATTTAAAATTGATTAATATTATACAAATTTCCATGCAGTATCCCCAGGCAACAAAGCAATGTTATTTTATACACCTATAACATGTCTTAACCTTTTATCTTATCTTGGCCAATACTTCCCTAAATCGCTATTTTCAGTGTTGCATGGCAACTGAACACTCATCCTCCATTCTTTCATTGCCGTACTTTGAGAATCGTACAACATTAGTTTCGCAAGTTGGTAGATTGTAATATGAGATAAATGAAACGAAAGGAAATAAAAAAGCAATTTCACATAAAACTTTTCTTAACCAACAGGATAATGAAGATAGGCATAAGCTATTTAATGAGGGAAATTTTACCCACACAGCGTCAATTTCTGTCTACTCTAAAACAAATTCCAGCTGTCAAGGGTTCTTTTTCAAGTAAGCAACCAGCACATGGCTTGACCAAGATTTTTTGTCCTATCCCAACAACTAGACACTTTTCTTTGCCAGACCCTTCGTCCTCCATCAGTGACATGAGAAAACCGGGCTCAAGGAACTTTCTCAACCAACATTGGGATGAAAATGAAATGAAATAGGTTTCAGTGTCCTACATTTCTGCACTAACCGAACTTCTCAACTGGATCAATTTGGTGACCTCACGGAAAATGCCATACTAATCAAGCCTCCGGACATTACTTGAAGTATTTTGTACGATTATTTTACTCTTTCCATACTTAATACTACATTTAATATTACGTCTTTTGCACTTAATACTATGTATTTTACTCTTAACTTAAAATACTATGTATTTTACTCTTAACTTAAAATACTATGTATTTTACTCTTTCTATACTTAATACTATGCATTTTACTTTTTCTATACTTAATACTATGAATTTCACTTTTTCTATACTAAATACTATGCATTTTACTTTTTCTATACTTAATACTATGCATTTTACTTTTTCTATACTTAATACTATGCATATTTTTCTTTTTAAACTTAATACTATTTATTATCTCTTTCTATAAATAATACTATGTACTTTCAATGGTATTATTTATTTTTCTCTGTTTATCTCACTCTTTGAAACTTTCTATATTTAATACTGCATATTTTTCTCAAATCAAAACAAGTATGTCATGAACTCCCTTTTCGTGCTTTTAATCGAAAATATAACAAACGTCCTTTCATTTTACAAGAAGTTGGTTAAGTTATGCAGCCATATTATTTCTTAAATATGGTGTAAAGCAGGATGTAGCTAAGCCCTTCATGATAAAAGATTTAAAGTAGCCCCTTATCGAAAAAAAAAATGGTTATTATATTAAGAGACATTTTTTCAAAAAAAAAAGGTTATTATATTAAGAGACATTTTTCAAAAAAAATGACACATTATAAGAAATTGAATTTTGGTTTATATATAGTTACATCTTCACAATCATAAAATCTTTATCGCCGAGGGGAGGTGCCAGATTAAAAGTAGCACATTAAACCCTATTTTATTTCATGTAGCTGAAGCTTGTTTTTGAGAGGTAACAGTGTCTGTCAATAAAAACACCTTTACATTTAACCCTTATCACCAAAGTATTTATACAGTGATAACTGATATTGACCAACTTGAAAATGTCTGATAAAACGTGCATTATAAATGTATCAAACCTGATTTTACAACAATCACCAATCTTCAATTTTGATTTCTTATCTAAGAACTCAGTTTGGCTTAAAGAGTAGTCTAAAAATTGGTCATAAAGCACATATTTTACTCCAAAATGAATGTACTTAAACTGATTTTAATTCAATTATGTATTATAATTTCTAATCAGTTATATGTTCATTGAATGCAGGAGCAGTTGTTTGTGTCTGGTTAATCTAAAAGTTTATCTATTCTTCTCTATGTCATTTGTGGATCAGCCATTTGTAATTACTTCTGCATAGACTCTGTGGATATGTTTTGCTTTACTCATCAAGTCATTTCATCATAAGTGTCGCCCAAGACCTTATAGAAACTAGAAACGGGCGTCAGGAACTGATTTAAATGTTCATTGTGTCTTAACGATTGGATATCAGATATCATATTTACATTGTAAGATAACTATATAAACTACATCCATATTAATTTAAATGGACCAATATTGAATAATAATTTGTGTTTTTAATGTTGAAAATTATGGATCATACTGAGTTAGAGCTCTATGCACTTTAACCATGATCAGCAACTTATCTTTTCTATTTGTTATGAATTGTGTCTCTGTCCTTCTGATTGACTTTATGCATCAAAAAAAAAGAACACTGACGTCAAACGTCAGCACATGACGATTATCCTACATAGTGAGTTATCTGATAAGTGAGAATGTCAAGACGTGAGCTATGGTTAGAAATATCTAAGGAACACAAAATATCACATTTAATCTGGACTGCTGTCAGATAACAAAATTACTTTGCAAAATTCAGAATTGTTAAGATGCTTAGTGTACTTCTCGAACGTCACAGAAAATAAAAAGTTTGATACTCGAAATCTGTTTCAAATAAATAGCAAAATCACTCCTTCCCTTAAAATTACAATATGATTGGATTTTCAAAATATTCAGTCTGTACGTTGAATTTAAAGATCATGTACTTTTGCATATTTTGTTTTATTTGAAATTCAGATCAACTGAATTTGTGCATTTTATCAAGAAATTAATAAATTTAAACATGTTAAATTTGAATTAGCTGAATTTTTTATATTTCATCAAACGGTTTTAAATAAATTGATTTAATTTTGTGCATACTTTTCAGCATGTAAAATTTGAATAAGCTGAATTTTTATATCTAATCAAAAGATAACATAAATTTGATTAACATTTGTGTATATTTTTGTTCATTTGAAATTTTAATAAAATGAACCTTTGTGCATTTTATCAAAAGAATTACAAATTACAATTTGTGCATTCTTTGTAATATTTGAGTAAATGAAATAAAATGAAATGGGATTTAATGTCTGATTGTTCTGCTCCGGCTGGGCTAATGAAGATGGGAAAATTTGAGTAAAATGAAAAGTTTCTAGGAATTATATAAAATAGAGTATTATTTTGAATATTCTATAATTAATATTAGAGGTTACACTCACCTGCAAGAGTGTAGTCCATATCAAATCCATAAAACTTTACTTTTTCTAACATTAAACTTCTATTAACGAATATTCTATAAACATTAAAAAAAAATATCAAGTTACAGTTAACAGCACGTGCAGGAGGACAACACCACACATAAACAATAACATAAGACAAATTTCAAAACCTTTACAGATTGGAGCCGATAATAAAACCCCTCAGATATATTCGTTATCAGAATAAAATTGATTTCTTATAAAATGTCAAATTTTCAAACAACCAAGTCTTACCTGTGCAGAAAATGTTTTTTCACCGACATGATCGACATTTTTGCAGAGGGGTAACTGTTTTTTTAAAACAAACTATACATCTACTGGTATCATTTATGTCATCCCAATGTGTAAAGTATAATTCACATAATAATATTAGTTGGACTAATTATAATTTATAACACCTTGCTCTTGATAACATAGTAGTGTTATATGCCAATTAACTGTCTCTAATATTAAACTAGTTAATAATATAGTATGTATTAACTTTGACCAGGAATTTCAAAATAACAAACAATTCTAGACTCAGTTATTTTAATTATTCTAAACAATAATAACAAACAGAAAGAGAGAGAAAGTTGGTTTAAATTAAATGTCCATACGTCACAAACTCGGGATTAACATAGGGTTCAATTTTTTTTCAATAATTCGCTTGCGCATAGGGTGTTTATCAGTGGGAGGAAACCGGAGAAAACCAACAAGGTTTGAGAGGCAACCCAACTGGGGAATCGAAATAATAACAAACAAATTGAGTTAGTATAGTCCGTATATATTGGACGCTACATTAGTTAATGTAAATCCTTAATTAGGCATTTACTCACATAACAATACCATAATCAACTCTCTAGAACATCAGGTGTCTTAGATATTGAATGGATTAGAACTGTGCCATTTAATAATTCAACTTAAAAGTGGCTAATCAAGACAAAGACTATTTTGTCAAAACTTTTCTTTTTAAACTGTTATAGCAAGAACAACTAGCTCTTTATATAAATCTTACAATAATGCATCTTCAACCTGAACAATGTATTAAAATTTGAAGCCGATTGATCAAAGGTAATATTACCCAAACCACGGAAAGGGTACAAACAGTTAACATTACACCCAAGACTGTGATCAAAACATGTCTTGATGTACATTTTAATACAATAATTAAGTGGTTTCATTTGATATAACTTTCCTGAAGTGAAATTGGTGGGGTTTACAGTGTAATTTTCTGCATCAACTGTGCTAATGAATGACAGGGGGATCACGGTGGCTAAGTGGATAAGGCGCTAGTTCGCTAGCCTGGAGGTCGGGTGTTCGATCCCTACCTCGATTTTCAGACGTGATTTCTCCTCGTCAGTGATGCAGAAGGAGGGCCTGACAAGGACAGCTGCCTAGTCGTTCGGATGGGACAAAAAACCGAGGTCCTGTGTACACATTGGAGTGCACGTAAAAGATCCCTTGGCAGTTGGAATTCGATATAAGAGTAGGCCGTAGCGCCGCTGCCCGGGCAAAATTTCCCTCATAGCACACTGTATGGCATATGCCCGTCTTCAATTAGCTCATGTTAGGTGCATAACAGTAGGACGTTAAACCCCATTTCATTCATTCATTCATTCATTCATTCATTCAATGAATGACAGGCACATCATGTCATGCCGTATACTATGAGGAAATTTTCCCATGATATCAGCGTTTCCACCTACTTTATTGAAACCCGACTTTCACGAGATGTTCTCCCAACTAAATAACTACATACTCTTCCCTGCCATGCCCTCCATCCTGAACCATTGACAAAGGAATAACATGCTGGGAAATCTCTGCCTGTTTGTGGGGGTCTTTAGCAGTACATAGGAGGAAACTGGAGGGCCCAGATAAAACCCCACAAAGTTGGTTAAATTTAGGATAAGAATTTTCGGTTAAAAATAACGAATTCATACCTTTTGCTTGGTTCTCTCTTGTACATCTTTAAACTTGTACGGCTGACAGAACTATCTGGATCTCCTGGAGATGACGGACTTGATGCCATCTTTAATTTTTATTTATTCTGAAAATAAAAAAACAGCTTGTAAGATACAGACCCGAGAACACTGTGAAAAACTAGTAAATGTATCAATATACAATGAACCAGGAATTAAATATGACATCATTGCAGTTATCTTGAAATTGCTACCGCCGATCAAAAACAAAAGTACATGAATTGGCGTAGTCTCAGGCTTTTACCAAGAGTGTTGCCCCAAGAGCAGTTCCTGATCCCAAAATGGTTACAGGAAGTTGTTCCTGATCCCAAAATGGTTACAGGAAGTTTCCAGTACACTCTATTGTTGCGTGGTTCAATCAATTTTGACATGTACATCATGCAGAGTAGATCTTTACAGTTATTAATGTCATTTGCATTTTCCAGAAATATCTCATTTTTCACAACTTACCACACTAATCCACACTATAATGCACTTAAATAGATCATCTAATGTATAATTATGAAAACAAAATCAAAATTCAAAGACAGCAGATAATCTCTCTGCTTCAATTGAATAAGATTAAAAAGAAGTCCATCAAAAAGATTCAGGTGCTAACTTGTGATGACTATTTCCTATACATGTATCGTCAACAGTTGATGACAAACGTCTGCAAATTCTACAATTCAATATCTTTGTAAATACTAGATGGAATTGAACTATTGTTTCACTGATAATCCTTATAATAGACCCAACTTTCACAATTTTGTATTATGATATGCCTATGGATTAACAATCACCTCAAATGACTATCAGAAACTTTAAGATAAACTTCACTGTCAAAGGAAACATGATAAAAAATTTCCCTCTGGGCCAATTACCATTTACTGTATAGGTCACTCAGGAATGATTGAACAGAAAAGAAGCTTTGTCTTGTTGCATTTAATCTCTGGATTAACAGAATGATTGATTGTCAATGATGGTCATCTACTGTCTATTATTTCTACTCCATATATCAACCCTTAGTTTTACATCAGATATATATACCAAATATCAGTTTCATATCACGCTGACAAAGTCTTATTTAACCTCTGTGGATTTCAAGGTTATTACAAGGAATCATTCACGGCAATTGAGAAATTTCAGTACAATTGTTAGAAGAAAAATCAATGAGCCTCCCGCCGCATTATGATCTTAGCATTCAAACATAGCAGATATTACCTCCAAGCAGATTTGTTCAACTTCAATATATGACCAGGTAAAAATCATTAAATTTAAGTTTCCATGGTCAGAGAGAGAGAGAGAAAAATTGGGTTTAATGTCCACTGGACACAAACTAGGTAATTTGGGGACTAACATGTGGTTTAATTTCATTTCAATAATTCGCTTGTGCTTAGGAGTCTTGAGCAGTGGGAGGAAACCCACAAGGTTGGACAGGCGACCCTACCCCATGCCAGGTACATTCCATGGTCAGACATTTCAATTTACCCAGAAGCCTTATCCATCCATGTCAACTCTGTAATTATTTTATAAATTATATAAATTAATCTCTTGTACATCTAATCCATTATAATGCATTAAGGATAATAAATGTACATACATTATGTACATCATTTATTGAAAAACATTATTTGAGACAGTGGATAAATTAATGACAGTCAATAACGTGACAAAAAACGACTGCTAAGGTCACTGGTATAGCCTTCTTTAACCTCCCTCCAACTCAACTCATATGCTAAGATTCCAAATAGAAATGAAATGATCTATGGTTTAAAGTCCTACATTAATTGAAAAGTGGCACGATATGCCAAACAGTGATACAGTGTGCTATGAACGAAATCTTTCATGGACAGCGGCGGTTCTGTCTACTCTTTCTTGAATTCCAACTTCCAAGGGTCCTTTTACACCTACACCAAATGGTAACAACTAGAGATTATCAACTAGACCCTCACCCAAGGCAAAACCACAGGTGAAAAATCCCAAAGAACTTTCTTAGACAATAATGGGAATGAACCAGGGGCCTCCTGGTCACTGAATTAGCACCTCTATCACTGAGCCACTTTGTCCCCCTGTTTCCTTACAGACACTTAGTGACTTACCTCTAAATATTTTTACAAATCCTTTTGAAGCAAAAGTCGGATTTACGTACACTTACAATGTTAAAACATATAATATTCAATTAAGATACAAACTACTCAAGCTTGTCACAAAAATTCCATTTAAGCAGATGTTGAATGAACTAGAATACTATAAAACTGCAGTACTGTACATATTTATGCTGCTGTATGACTACACTAATCAATAACGAGTCCCTCCAAAGGACATTTATTATTGTCATCAGTGAAAACCCATGGGACGTTATAAAAATTTAAGTATCCAAAGCCTTTCTATTTGCAGATTAATGGCTTGTACAATTATTGTTCAGGTGATTGGAATAAAACTACAATGTAATAATCTATACTAGTTTAGTTATGGACTCGATCAAATTAATACCATTATTGATATTGAGCTCAAATAAATAAATAATACAAGCTTAACTGAAAATAACTTAATGTTGTTTATTTAGGTCAAAATGATGAGATCAATACCATTTATCTGTCCAATCTCGTGAATTTTCTCCGCGTCCTCAGATTCCCTCCCAATGCTAAAGACCCCTACAAGCAAGCGAGTTATTGAAAAAAAAAACAAAACATGTTGGTCTCAAAATGACCTAGTTTGTGTCGAGTGGACGTTAAACATCTCTCTCCATTCACCTGATCACATTATTTCAGTTATGTTATATAGCACTAAAAAGTTTCATTTGACTTTTCAAATTTGAAGCCAGTATTAATTGAGTCCCATCCAAACAGCCTAACACTTTTCCTTGCAAAGGAAAACCGTACTTAAAAAAACTTGAGGAAATTTTTGGTTTTACGGGTGGGACCCTCATAGAGCTCCGGTTAGTAAGCCAGTCCTTTTCCACTGGGCCACTTAGTGAAATATCAAATGATTGATCATTTTTATTAAAAAATCGTTCAGATAATATGTAAAGTTTTAGAATGCTTAATTGAAAACAATTTTTTTCTTTTTTGTAGTTTTATATATTCTGCATTAATTATTTTTAATCACTATAACAGTAAGTAAAAATACATTAAAAAAAATTCAATACAGCTATTTAAAACCGGGTTATTTTACGTTAAGGGATGACTAATCAACAGCTTTTTTTAAAGATTGCACCAACTGGGCTAATGAAGACCGGCATACATTTTGTAATGTACTATTGGGAAATTTTATCTGAACAATTGTGTATTCGCCTACTCTTTTTCTATTGTCAACTGTCAAGAGTACTTTTACGTGCATACAATTAAGAATATTCAGCCCCCTCATAGCTCATACATAACCATTTAGTGTCACCATACAGTAAATGGAGTCTATATTTTAATGGTTACGATTTCAATGTTAAATAAGCTTTTCTGCCTACTCTTCTCCATTTTTCATGTCAAAGGCTAAATCTATTTATTAAGGCCAGCTTATTTTCCGTCAAGGTTGCTGAAATATAAATAAGGTTAAGGCACGTGATTGTTGGCAAGATTGTAGGTTTAGGGTTTGGATAAGCATATGTGGGGGCCATGGCTCAATTCAGGGTTAGGATTAGGGCTAGCCCTGCTTATATATCATGAACTTTGACCAAACTTTTGTCAAGGCTGGATTTTTATACCACTAGAACGACTAGGGACATTCCTGATTTTCATTGAAAGTGGTACCGTACCGTAGGCCTATTTTAAATATGTTATTTAAGTTGGTAAAATGGAATTATAGTGTCTCCAACAAATGCAAATCATTACTGATTATTTCTTGTGTCAGTACTCACCACAGTAGACTGAAAAACTACTGAGCTACCATAACCAGGGCCTGCTTATAATCATTATTCAGTCTACTGTTTTGCCTTGGCTACCTCAGCTGTGACAGGTCTGTGGTTATTATTAATATTACCGTACTAATATTAGGCCTTTGAAAAAGTTTTTTTTTTGCCACAATTTCAACTATTTTCTAAAATTAATTTTATTTATTTTTCTTGATGTAAGTGTTTTTTTTGCCACAATTTCAACTATTTTCTAAAATTAATTTTATTTATTTTTCTTGATGTAAGTCTATTTAATGCGTCCATAAACCTCAAAACTGCAAAGCATCTGACACTACAATGTCAAAAAATGTTGTTTATTGTTTTGTTCTTCACGATGATGACTTCCGGCAAAAAGTCCCAGCATTTCTTCCGCTATAATTGAAGTTTTTACGCATTATTGTTGAATTATGCATATTAAATAAAATTCTGCACATGTATTTTGAAATTACCTAACGGTGGGTACAAGTATGAAACTAATTCTGAAACTATTCTACCTGTAATTTCTTTAAAAAATACTTCGTAAACATTAACAAACTTTTCTACTCCGGTCATGCGCACTCAACGAAATAAAAACGGAAGTAGAGCAGACGAAACACGCTCGACCGGATTCATGAAAGCACTCGTATGCTAGTAGTCTACACAGGGTCAGTGACGCAAAAGTAATCTTGACTGCATGAATGTAATGTAGAATACGCTCAGACCCTCTACTGTTTTGAAAATTATTATTTGATATAGTTCAGTGTTCTGCACCGACTGGGCTATTATAATTTAAAAATAATATCAAATAGCCTAGTTTATGAATACCTGAGGGGGCTGAGGGAAATTTTGTCAGGATGGTGGCACTACGTACGGCATAGGCTACTACTCTTATTTTGAATTCCAACTTTCAGGGTTCTTTTACGTAGCCTACACACCAATGTGTAGGCCTGCCTACACAATATAGTTCTCGGTTTTACGTCCCATCCGAACAGCACGTTGTCCCCTGTCAGACTCGCGGTCGATCCTACATCTGGCCAGTGCTGGATCTAGGGGAGGCGAAGTGGGACAAATGTCCCGCGCCCCCCCCCCATATTTAGGGGTCCCCCACAATTCTGGCTCATGCTAATATTTTATCCCGGGCGGAGCTAACCAGTACCTCGGCTAAGGGGGCGTGGATTGGGGCCCTAGGCAGTAAGGGATATTGTGGGCCAGAGGTCGGTTGGGCCCTAAAATTAACTAAATTAGCCTACATAATTTAGAGGTTCTATCAATCAATAGATCCTAACCAGTTCCGGGGACCACATCCCGCGATGTGATTGCTGGGGCCCAACCAGTCCCGGGAAATTAACGTAATCATAGTATAGTAGTTCAGACAACAGAGTATAATGTTTTATGTCATCTAAAATAATTTCACTAAAATAAAGTAAATGAAAACATCATGAGAGAAAGGTTTAAAATACTCAAATTGTCAACGAGTTCTAAACGTCAATGAAATCGCTGCCTAAATTGTCTCAGATGCACTGAAATTAATCTTTATTTTAAACAAATAAACTCTGGAGGAAAACACCCAAGGCACCCAAGGGGGCGGAGTACATACTGGTACGATCCGCGGTCAGTAGCCTACGAACAATTTGAAATGGGGCCCCGCACAGTTGTCCCGGGCCCCCCACAAGGTTAATCCGGCCCTGTGCATCACTGACAGTTTACAATTAATAGAGTAAAGTTAGGTTGCCTGACGACGAAACAAACACTAACAGCAGCTAATTCGTTCGCAGTCTTTAAAGTTTTTCACATTGTAGGCAAAATCTTCTATTTTCTTTCTAGGTTAAAGCAAAATCTTTAAACTGTAAAAACACCAACGCTTCGTTGACAATAAACTATGACATAATCAATGACTAGGTCTAAAAGTAGCCCTAGGCCCGCCTAGGCTCAATTGTCAGAAAATGTGAGGTCTATAATTGTAATAATCAAAACAAGTAACAAATTTAAAGTAGATCAGATGCTGATTTCCCATAGCTTTCGCAAAGTGAGAAAGCGTGAAAACTTTAATAGTCAGTGAAGGAAATTGTGGAAATTTGAACGACTGCCTTGGTCCACAAGTCTGAACAAATCAAATGGAATTAAAGCAGATCCGATGACATGTTGATAAAGCGTTCAAAAGATTCGACGACAAAAGGAGCAAGGACAATAGTTCCAGCAGTAGTAAATGAAATTTGTAGAAATACATTCTGTGGTGTTTTCAGGGGAAGTTGTGGACGGCGGACGAACAGAGTGACGACAATATAGGAATAGGTGATCCTTTCCTGTTTCCCATTCCTTATTAGCGATAAGAAAAAGTCTAGGGTTAAGAAATGTTTATTTCGATACTTAGATGAACCAACAATTAACCTACCCCACCCCACCCTCTACTTTCCAGCCAGCCCACCTGTGCCGGGTTAAGCTTATATACGTCGATCATAAGACAGTATCTTAGTAGAAGAAAATATGATATTGGTGGAGCTTTTGCTGAGGGTATAAGGAGTTCCCGACATGCTGACCGTGAGGTCCCGTGTTCGACCCAAGTTTTGGTGCAGGGCGGGATGTCTGTCAATGAACAATGACTAGTTGTTCGCAAGGGACTGAAAAAAGTCTGGTGTACACGCTGGTGACAGTTGAATTGCGGAAAAATACTTCAGTCCGTTATAACATAGCATGTTGCTATTATAAACTTCTTCTCATATATTTTTTTAAGTTTTTGTTATATAAACTTATATTAGGCCTACATAGTAAAAGTTAACGCCTTTCTGTTCAGCACCAAGGGGATAATGAAGCTGGACTGCCCTCGATTGATAGTCCGGTCGTTAATTGGTCGGGCCTCAAAACAAATAACACATTCTCTGATACTTGAATGAATTGAGATATGGTAGACGAAGAATTTTATGGAATTGGGGTGCCAAGTCTGCGGGTTATCGGATTAATGTTGTGTGACATCCCACCCACAGCATCCATTTTTTTCCTACCCGAAAAGGCTCAGATTTTATTTCATTTCGTTTATTTCAGTCTAAATTTGAAATCTTTTTTAATATCTATTAATCTGACAATAAGCCATTATCAATGACAGTGGATACGGTATCGATCCGTTGCATTCTGATCAATTCGCAGTTAGTTCCCTTGGAACCGATACCTCACATACTTGCAAGCGGTCTATGAATGGCATAAATGCTAGACTACTGTTTATTTAAATAACGAATAGCAGACAAGTATAGACAAAAAGCCATATTATATGCATGTACACTGTACACTATAGATCGCAGACCTATTGGTGTGAGGTTTAGCGTCCTACTTTTTTGCACCAACTGAACTAATGGCGGCTGGGTAGGCGTATTGATTTGGAGGGTCGTATATTTAAACGCCTATTAATTGAGAAAGTTTTAAATTTCTTTATATAGGAGTATTTTCTATACATTCTAAATTTTCTAAATACCCATCCCCATTCTTCCATGTCCCTCAACACAACCGTATCAATTACAAAAATAAGATGAGGTTTCGTACAAATCACAATAAACCCTTTCTAAATTGTCTCCGATGTAGATCTTTAACGCAGGTTTATTTAATATCACAGATTTAGTTTTATTTATTTGATGAAGTTTAATAAAACATTATAATGACCAGCAGTAATATAAAACTGTGAGAAAAGGGTGGAATCGAAAGTAGAGATACAGTTAAAAGAAATAACGGCGACATATCAAACAATAGTTACATCCATGTTTTAAGATCCTCGAGAAACATTATTGATAGTGTGCAATAAATGGATAGGTTCAACGTCTTACTTCTCTGTACTCACTGGTTTAATGATGGTGGATATATACGCCATGCTCATACAGTGAGTTGTGAGAGAATTATGCCCGGGCATGGGTTCTTTTATGTGCACGCCAACGTTCCATCCGAACGACTAGACACTATTCCTTGTAAGCCCCTCCCTGTAAACCCAATAAGGTGTGACCACGCCCAATAAAACAAAAAGGCCTCAGGCCTAATTTGCTACCCTTGTAAAATGACGCGATTATTATTATTATTATTATTATTATTACAACCATTTATAGGGAGACGATCACTGATCTGTTGTGCGGGACGCTTCGGCAAGAACCCTCTTATCGTTTTCATTGATGAAGATTCTATAAGTTTGTAGAAGACAACGATACATTCACCTAGCTCGTCCCGCCTTCACCTACCCCCCCCCCCCCCACACACACACACACATACACACAAACATTAACTTTATAAATCATAGACAATTCAGGCGCGGATCCAGGGGGTCATGCCCCCCCCCCCTTCTCAGCCCCAATGAGATTCCCAGATTTCACTTTCTGTTTAAGGTCGGTATGTTTTTAATATGCCCTCCACCCCCCCTCGAAAAAATCCTGGATCCGGGCCTGCAATTATTCTAGAAAAGAAATAGGGATATTATTAGAATTGGCATAAGTATTTAAAACTGTTTCTAATGATAACGTTCACTGTAATTATAAATCTGAATTGTTTTGTTTTGGTAAATTCCTGGTGTTTTAATTACTACATACATGATTATAAACATCGATGACTCATTGCTGCGTAGTTGTTTGTCAGTCCACTATCTCAGTTGTCTCTCCAAATCGGGGCCGATCGTACATTAGTCAGTTGATTACAAACCATATAAATTAACCCATTCCGTAGAGTTGGTGCCGCTGACAGGTCCAAAACATTGTGTTGTAGACAAGGCCGGCCGAAATTACAAAGAAATGTTGGCATGCTTTGGTGTGTTGATTTGGGAGGCGGGGTGGGGGTGCAATGACTGTAGCCCACCTGAGGATAAACCCATGGCATGGCCCACCGATCATAGCTCACCAATTAAAGACCACAGTTGGCCAATAGGATACTTATTGTAATATTGTAAATGGGCCCTATACTCCGTGTCATATACTTATTGTAAATTGGCACGTATGGTTTATACTGAATACCGTATGTACGTTCGAAAGAAGGATAAACGCTTACGCTCTTCACTACAAATTAATTTCAGTGGTCACAGATACCCATGGGTACTAGCCCAATGGCCTTGCATATCTAATTAAAACACAGATCCTGTTTCGTTTTGTTTTTTTATAGTTCAAAATTTAGTTTTCTGTACACTAGGATCTGGAAGAGTTGTTATATAACTTGCATTCTGGATGGGGTGAGGGATTAGTCAACGAAACCATCTGTTACGGCGACTTCTTGGCTTGCGATGCACGGACCCCTGGGTAAACAACGCTGATTGATTACCGTAATCATTATCTGACGTCATAAGGTCAAAATCCGCTCACACGATCCTAAGGTGAACCTCTAGTAGAACTAGTCAGATCTTCACGTAGTGTTCTTCATCGAAAGTATATAAAAAAAAACGAAATTAAATATAGATCTGCATTATAATCAGATTTCCTCGCATGCCCATTTGTAAATTCGTTCCTGATTAAGAATCATGTATGTAGTATAAATAAAATGAAATGGAATAGGGTTTAACGTCCTACTGTTCTGCTCCTAAACTGGGATAATGAAGACGGGCAAGAGCCATACAGCTATGAGGGACATTATGCCCGGAAAGCGGCGCTACGGCCTACTTTTATATCGAATTCTAACTGCCAAGGAATATTTTACGTGCCCACCAATGTGTACACAGGACATTGGTTTTTCGTCCCGTCCGAAAGACTAGACAGCTGTCCTTGTCAGGTCCCCCGTCCTGCATCACTGACAAGGGGAACCCCCACCGGAAAATCTTGATTAACTATCTCGGCTAATGCATTGATCGAACACCCGACATCCGGGCTAGCGAGCCATCGTCTTACCTACTTGTATAAGGCGTAAACAGTGAGATTGACATTTGTCTTTCTCGAGGTTATCAGCTCGCAAGTGTCCTCACCGAATTATAGAGCTACAAAATATTGTGAAAGTAAAATCTGTAAAACAAAAATGGCTCTATTCCATTTACACAAATATGATGACCTGTCAATATTCTACACCCACTGCTGACGATAATCCCCCACACACAAGTCTGCGTCAAATGACGTTCATCTATTTTAACAACAACATATATTATGTTTGATCTGGTTGTAACCCCTCCCCAATGCCGGATTGGGGCTCCACTGGCCCTAAGGCAAAATTTGATAGGTGGGGAATACAGATATTTTGAGATTACCGATAAATGGAAAGAAGTTAAAATTTATTAACACAAGGTACAATTTTATGGATACGTCGATGAGTATTAAACTCAGTAATTGAGTTTCCATAAAATTGCACCTTGTGCTAATATGTACAATTACTAAATGCCAATCAAAGAAAAAATTTATTACAAAAAAATCTCAGAACCAATTTGTACAATACTGGAATTACTGTAAGAATACAGTAACCATATTACAACGTTTTTTTTTACTTTTGGCTGCCTGTAATGGTTAATGAACATTTGCCTAATGGTTAATCCGGCACTACCCCCCCCCCCACACACACACACACACACACGCACACACACACACACTCTCGTTCTCTGCCAAGAACAAATTTATCGGTTCAAAGTTTAGCTAAGGTGAATCACCATTATCAAAACCATACTTAGACATTCCAGAAAATCGATTTTACTTTTAGACTTTCAGAAATTGGCACCAATCGGCCACTCCCGTGACTAATGCTTAATGAAAAAATAACAGAAGCTCGTTTCATCTTCAAACGAAAGGTCCATTAATTTTTATTCATCCGGCGCGTGTTTGTACTTGAGTAAGATGAGAGAGTTTAAAACTGGACACAGGCCTGAGATCACAGATACCTCATACAGGAAGTTTAGTAAACCATACGATTAATTACCTACCATTTTATCTACTAATGTATATATATATATATATATATATATATATATATATATATATATATACAGTTGTTTTACTGGCCCACTCCCCCTTCCGTGCTTCCGGCTATTCATTTAAAGGGTTTGTCTATTTGAAGAGCGTGGCGCAGCGGTATGGAAAAATGAACGGGTGGCCAGTGATGTGGGTCATCAGTTAATACAACAAACGTCTGTATGTAGTGTCGGGGAATTCTTGGCAGGGGTCTGGATTAGTCGAGTTGGCTTCCCACCGTTTTTGTTTGCATGGTAAAATGTCAACCCAAGACAAATTGCCAGGCTGTGAAGCATCTGCTCACTGCCACAAATTCAATTTAAGGAACAAGCTTTAAGAGAACGGGGGATCACGTTTATCCCGATACAGGACGGAAGGTCTGACAAGGACAGCTAGTCATTTGGATGGGACGGAATACCGAGGTCCCGTGTACACATTGACGTGCACGTTAAAGATCCCTTGGCAGTTGTAATTCAATATAGCACGCTGTATGGCGTATGGCCGTCTTCATTAACCCAGGTTAGGAGCAGAACAGTAGGATGTTAAACCCCATTTTATTTCATTTCTTTAAGAAAACACACGAAAGGAAGTGGTGTTTAACGTCCAACTTTCCAGTTCCAACCCGGCTAATTAAGATGGCCATACGTCATGTAGTTTGATATCCATTCACTTTACATTGGATACTGTACAGGGGCGGATCTAAGTTTTTCTTCCCATTTGAACGGCTAGACACGTTTTCAGGCTAGAAAATGCTGAGGAATTATCGCGACTTGTACCGGGATAGAACCAGGAACTCCATGTTAAGTCATGTTCCTGAAGCAAGCACCGCAAGTTTCACAACACCTTGATAAGATGTACGGCATTAAAGCCAGATCAAACCTTCTATTGAAGATGCTGTTTAGTAAGCTAGTGCCATATTCACAGAACCATCGCTGCTCCCGATTGTGACGTTTGCTTCAGTTTAGGGATCTGTATTATATAATCAGATTAAAAACACACGGATGACATTGGTTGCGCCATTTATTTTGAAGGTTACAATGTTCTGATCATCTAGCCCCTTGCGTCATCTCTTCCAAATTAACAGGTAAACACAGGAATCGTTGTACTTGAGACCGGTAACATGCATGTTTCAAGGTGTGGCCATTATTACAAGACACTCCTAATTGCATCAAAACAATTTCGGTACACTTATTTTAAATATGTAGTCTATTTGGAGTATACATGTAATTAATATGTAAGTAATGAATGTATATACTTCAGAAGTATATGTGTGTGATGTATAATAGACTATAATATATTTGTTTGATGTTAATTAAGTATATTAGCTTATTTACCTTCGACTCGCTTCGAATCAACTCAAGTTTGTGACAGCTGCCTGATATAATTGGACTGTGTTTTATAATCAAACACAAGAACCAGAACCTTGCGTTTTATGATATATATAATTGAATCGAAATGGAATTAAATGGGGTTTAATGTCCTATTTCGCTGTGCCAACGAGGATAATGGAGACAGGCATAGTAATGTAATTCCGTTGATCGTCTTCATTGCCCACTCGGGGCAGGACAGTAGGACGTTTAACCCCATTTTTTTTTCATTTCAATTCTTTCGATTTTCCGTTTTAGTTTAAACGTTACTTCCAAATTGTAAACCTCATATATGCTTTTTGAGTAAGAAATTATTACCACACGTTGCCTCATCTACGACAGAAAAGAAAGCATTCAACCCAACGAAAATGTGGCGAAAAGTTAAGAGCCGGTCAAAGAGACGATAATTAAAATTTTAGTCAAAGGGCTATGTAGCCATATGCTGATTGCACTATTTTGCCTGATTACACTATTTTTCCTATACAGTTTTTTTAAGGACTTCGAATTTTGTCTAATGGTTTGGATTGTTCGTACTTGGTTTATTTTATTTCCAACTTCCCTTTCCTTTATACCGAATGCCCTTTGGAAATAGTTCAGTTTACTGAGGTTGTAAATAATAGCTCAACACTTCTAAATTCAATCAGCGAATTTCTGTATCCGGCTCTTCTTAAACCACTCGTATCTGGGATGGTCAGAACACACGATGGAATCATGTCTGGAAAATTGAAAACAGCAACTGTAAATATTTATTAATTATCTTAGTTCCTGACATTTATTTATTTATTAAATGAAATAAGTTCGTTTACTTAGAAATGTCGAAAAGGACTAAAAATTAAACGGTTCTTTTACTATGATAAATTAGTTTATACAAGCGTAAATTATACACGTAAACTAAGTTCGACTTAAGGATAACCCTAATCAGGTACGTCTATAGGAGATGTAATTGACTTACATATATTCGTGTCTTATTTTCCTCTCTAATCGAATTATATAAATAAACTAAGTACGACTTAAAATTAACCCTAATCTGACACGTGAAGGAGATAGAATTAATAGTCCTCGTCTGACATAAAGTATAAGTTCTATATATATTTCTGCAATTGTCTGCATTATAATAACGTGGCCCAGGTCTTTAAAACGAGGGGTAAGTTTTGGATATTATACAAAAAAAGGTGTTTAAATGCTCCTTATCTGCCACTACCGCAATAATGCACCGGGTATAGGTGTACATCACGTAGACGAGACCTCGGGATCCCCCATCCAGCGGTGGGTGGGGAGGTGGCCGAATGGTTAGCACGCGGGCGCTGCATCACGAAGTCTGTCATTGAGTAAACTGTCTTGGTTTCGAATCCTCGGCTGTACGTGACAAGGAGTAGGGTCCCCTGTCCAGCCTCGTGGGTTTTCGCCGGGTCCTCCGGTTTCCTCCCACTGTTAAAGACCCCTATGCGCAATCGAATTATTGAAATGAAATTAAACCATATGTTAGTACCCAAATGACCTAGTTTGTGTCCAGTGGACGCTAAACCCTATTTCCCCCTCTCTCTCTCCATCCCATTCATCCAGCACCAACGGGAAACAGCGCCGAAAAAGCCCTAAAAGAATCGAAACCGGGCCTACTGGCTAGTGTGCGAGCGCTTTACTAATAACTGAACTCCCTTGAATATTAGAGACTGGAACTTATTTTGATGTTTAATGATTTTATGATATTCTAATAGAGACATAATTTTAATCGTTTTCCGGGACTTTGATCATCCTATTGAACCATATTTACCGACAAAATCATATAGCGTTTACTGAGTCAATTGGCGTTTAATGGGTTTGTTTCTTCTTCAAGACTAGAATATGATTAATCTCTCATATCGTAATAAACCAGATCATATAGTACCATCAACAACACACACTTCATTGATAACAGATGAAGATCATTCAGTCCACGCGGAGAACGGCCAGTCATGGGTTAAAAACCTTAATGAGAATCACAAAATAATATTGGTCTTATTGTTACCAAACTTTGTAACAATCATTTGAGATACCAATAATGTAATTTCTGCCAATAAAGTAACTGCTACATCAATCAAGAGAACAATAATTAAATAAAAACCAAGTACGAACAATCCAAACCCTTAGACAAAATTCGAAATCCGGAAGAGTAAGTTTATCCTGCCTGGCGCCACACCCGCCGTAGCTGCATCCAAACAATTAGACGAAATCTCGGTAAAATATTGCAATCAGCAAATGAACGATCCGTAATATTATGCATAATGCACAATCATGGTGATAATGATTATGTTACCAATAATTTAATTGTTACATCAATCAAGAGAACAATAATGTAATGTTTACATCAATCAAGAGAACAATAATGTAATTGTTGCATCAATCAAGAGAACAACAATGCAATTGTTTAATCAATCAAGAGAACAATAATGATTTCAGATGCCAATAGTGAATTTCTCTTCAAATAGCTATATTAGTTAGGACATTATTAAATCAATCAAAACATAATAACGTTGCTGCTAATCTATTTAGAAAAAAATATAGCGATAGCACAAGATTAGGTGGCCGAGTTGTCATATGGCATGTCACGGTCCATCCTAAGTCTACCAGCTTCCTTCCACCACGGTGGCTAAGTGGATAAGGCGCTGGTTCGCTAGCCTGGAGGTTGAGTGTTCGATCCCTGCATTGGCCGAGAAAGTTCATCTCGATTTTCCGGCGTGATTTCCCCTTGTCAGTGATGCAGAAGGAGGGCCTGACAAGGACAGCTGCCTAGTCATTCGGATGGGACGAAAAACCGAGGTCCCGTGTACAAATTGGAGTGCACGTAAAAGATCCCTTGGCAGTTGGAATTCGATATAAGAGTAGACCGTAGCGCCGCTGCCCGGGCAAAAGTTCCCTCATAGCACACTGTATGGCGTATGCCCGTCTTCAATTAGCCCAGGTTAGTTATTGAAATTATATACATATATGCATTAGAGTACACACATGTGTGATATACCCTACTAATAAGAAATCATAATTAAATGCCCATTTGGCTTGTTTTGTGTTCTATTTCTTTGCCTATCTATAAATTGTTTGAACCAATTATTTTAACCCAAAAGTTTGTGTTGAGTGGACGTTAAAACCCCATTCCTATTTTTTAACAATACACAGCAATACGTATTAAGATATCATTTTCAAATTTGTCAAAGTCGAGACAAAAGATATCGCAAAAATGGATATAAAAAATCAAATCTGATGGCGTTACGTCTCCATAAAAAGCAGTTGTCGGAATAATACGATTCGGTATTCACAAATTTATGGAAAAAAATCCTTGGCTTTTACATTTTGGTTCAGGATGAATAGAAACCGGCGGTAAAATATTCAACAAAATTATTTTAGGTGTAGAAAAAGTGTGACACACCGAAGTCAAGTTTTACTGGCACCATTTTTATACGCCCACATTTTCATGTGGACGTATTATGTCGTCGCCCCTGTCCGTCCGTCCGTCCGTCCGTCCGTCCGGATGTCCGTCCGTCCGTCCGGACGTCCGTCCGTCCACAATTGTTTGTGGACTCTCTACAGGTCACAATTCTTGTCCGATTTTGACGAAACTTGAAATATAGGTTTATCCCCAAAATATCTCGGCTGCTTTCGATATTGGCATGTATCGGATCAAAACTTCATGGATTATGGCCCCTGATTGTACGAAAAATCACGTTTTTAGCTTGTGGACCCTATAGAGGTCACAATTTTGAACTAATTTTGATGAAACTTTATATGCATGTTTATAACCCAAAAATCTTGGTTCCTTTCGATATTTGCACCTATCGGAACGTAAATTCCTGAATTATGGCCCCTGATTGTCCGAAAATTCACCTATTTTAGCTCGTGGTACCTCAGGAGGTTACAATTTTTATCCGATTTGAAAAACCGTTCGATTATATCACCGTTACACCTTAAGGACGGTTGAGTTTAAATTTCGGAAAAGTCGGACCAAAATTACCATACAAAATGGACGCCGTTCGTACGCAAATACTGTTAAAAAATGGTATATCAAGGTTGTGGACCCTGTAGAGATCACAATTTTAATTCGATTTTGATGAAACTTGAAATGCATGGTTATAACCCAAAGATCTTGGTTCCTTTCGATATTTGCGCATATCGGATCGTAACTTCCTGAATTATGGCCCCTGATTATACGCAAAATTGTCTTGGTTTAGCTTGTGGTCCCTCTGGAGGTCACAATTATTATCTGATTTAAAAAATCGTTTGATTATATCACCGTTACACTCAATGAAGGTTGAATTCGAATTTCGGGAAAATTCGGAACAAAATTGCCATACAAAATGGCTGCCGTTCGTACACAAATACTGTTAAAAAATGGTATATCAAGGTTGTGGATCCTGTAGAGGTCACAATTTTAATTCGATTTTGATGAAACTTAAAATGCATTGTTATAACCTAAAGATCTTGGTTCCTTTTAATATTTGTGCATATAGGATAGTAACTTCCTGAATTATGGCCCCTGATTATACGCAAAATCGTCTTGGTTTAGCTTGTGGTCCCTCTGGAGGTTACAATAATTAACCGATTTAAAAAATCGTTTGATTATATCACCGTTACACCCTAAGGAAGGTAGAGTTCAAAGTTCTGAAAAATCGGACCAAAATTACCATACAAAATGGCCGCCGTTCGTACGCGAATACGTTAAAAAATGGTATATCAAGGTTGTGGACCCAGTATAGGTCACAATTTTAATTCGATTTTGATGAAACTTGAAATGCATGTTTATAACCTAAAGATCTTGATTCTTTTCGATATTTGCGCATATCAAATTGTAATTTAATGAATTATAGCCTTTGATTGTAGGAAAAATCACTTTCGATTTTGCTTGTTCTCTAACCATCTCTCGAAAATGTGGGCGTATCCTGCCTGGCAGTGCCAGCTTACTATCTTTTTTTAAGTCAATGCATATCATGCCTTCTGTTTTGTCCATTACGATCAAAATTTATTTCCAAAGGGTTTGCAAAGTGTCATTGTATATGCTGTTAAAGCGATTTAACTTGCGATGTGTTTATGAACAAAGTGAAATATTTATTTGATAATATTTGGAAGTTAAATAAGCTCGACTGGTGTTTCAATGTGTTTGTATACTTATTTTATGCATTTTAAATTAAAAAACCCAAAACGTAGTATATAACATAATTTCTCGCATGTGTATTTATAATTGCATGGAGGAAATTCGGTCGTATTAGTTATAGGATTCAGTAAAAACACGTTTTTTTTAAAGTTTTAAAATGATTCTGACATTTATGCACTAAATGTTGCTATTCTGAGTCACAATAGCCTACAATAAACCATACAATTGAAGTTGGTGGATTTAATGTAATTCGGTTTAGCGAAGTATCCATTAGTATTTTATTTCACAATGCCTTACAACCATTATATTGCTGTTTCGTCTACAGATCAAAACGTAAAATGACATAGCCAGTAATCACGTAATCTTTCGCTGTCGCAAAATATATAATTCACGTATACGCTGAAAATAAAATATGATCGGGTTTAACGTCCTACTGTAATACACCAATCGGACAAATGAAAACTGCCAAAGGAGGGAAATTTTGCAAAGAAAGCTGCATTTCCGCATACCAGTCATCAAATATTTACTTTCGAGGTATTCTTTACGTGCATACCAATGACTAGGTGTTTTAACATCCCCGGTTGTACGTGACAATGAGTAAGGTCGCCTGTCCAATCTCGTGGGATTTATCCGGGTCCCCCGGTTTCCTCCCACTACTAAAGATCACCACATCCTAAATTATTGAAATAAAATTAAACTATATGTTAGTCCCGAAATGGCCTAGTTTGTGTCGAGTGGACGTAAACCCTCTCTCTCTCTCTCTCTCTCTCTCTCTCTCCCTCCCTCTCTTCCCCATCTTCCTTAGCGCAATTAGAAACAGAAGACGTTAAATCCAATTTCATTTTATGGGTGGTTAACCCCAAGCTCCAGGTTTGTACTTTCGCAGTTACATGAACCAGTTATCTGGTAAAGATATCTCTGTTTAAAAGATATAAATAAATTATTAATAATCAAAATATAATACGTTTTTTTGCTATTTATCTAAACATTGCATAAAGTAATTTATCTGAGTCTAATTTAATGGAGTGGCGATGAGTTAAACATTCACATCTCTGACGTAATTAACTGAATATCTTTTACTGTATTATTATATCATTTGCATCTGTGACGAATGGTTTCTGTGGATCGTGAGAAGCAAGTATCACTCGGCAAACCTCGACAGATGCAGGGTAATGGAATCTACTGAGGTTTGCCGAGTGGAGCAAGTGTGTCTGATGGGAAGTGGTGGATTGTAGGTACAGTATAGCGCAACAGGGACCACTGACTGGGACAAACTAGTTGACGTACGTAGCTAACGTGATGAAATTGAGGTAGCTGGCTTTTCTTTCGCACGTATCCAGTGAATGTCCATTTTGCTCAGTAATCCCGGCCAGAATTTGGCTCTTTTTTAATATTGCGTTAAAGTTTTAAATTTTCGTTTGGAACTGAATAAATTAACTATTAGTGAATCCCCACGCTAAAAACATTAGCAGCAATGATTGTGTATATGGGAAATGGACCCGACCGACGCACAAAATAGTGCCAATAGTGCGGCCCCCGCGTGTGTCAAATTGTCCGTTTAAACTTGCTTATTCTGTTAAAATCCCATTTTCTTCCGGGGATTATTATTCAATCTCGAGTTGTGTCCGTGTTATGGCACAGACAACCCTGATACGACGCAGGTTTTATGTTCGTTGGAGTCATTGTACTTTCGTTTGTTTGTTTACAAAATGACTACTGTGCGTTGACCTCGCGACCTGTGACGTTTAGATAACGGCATGTAGATATCATGGCTGTTCAGTGTGTCAGAGTCACTTCTCTGCAGGTAGGGTGAGTCTGTCGTTCACATTGACTATTTGACTCAAAACCATCCATATTTCGGCTAGTCGCTGAACATATCTATTTAAATTGCTTACCATCATTTGTAGAATTTTGATTCCCTTGCAAACTACAATATTGTAAAAGTTGAATCTCTAAAAGGAATATCAGTCAAAATCTGGTTCAATTCTATTTAGTATTTACAAAGATATGATCAAAGGAGCTAAATCGCTAACATCTTGGACCTAGAAATTCACAAAAGTGGTTCGCTACGCATATAATACTGTAATATGAATGTATATAAACTGATTTACATTCAATGGTTTCCGTTTTCACTCTAATTTCAAATCAGTTATGTTTGGCGAAATAAGCTAGCAATGTCAATCATGTGTAAAAGTCTGGCGTTTGGTTATTCCAGTCTACATAACTCCGTTTGACTTGGTACAATGTGTCTAGCCTCGTCCCTCGAGTCTCTCAATACAACTGGGTCTGAAGCGCATTATGGTACACGATTCGTGTACCAATGTTAAAAAAAAATTGTATCTTAAATATCGGATATAAGATTCTTATCTTTTCCCGGTAAGTTTACATCACCAATGTTGATTTAAATTGACCAATAATTCGTATTTTCGATGTCGACGATTTTGGAGGATTTTGAGTTGCGGACTTAGGTCCTTCAACGGAAGATTTTCCAACATTTGGCCTGAACTGCAACGAATAGATTGCCAGGATCCTCTATAACTTTCTCTGAAATCTGATATATTGATTTTGTTTTCTTAATTAAGTGATAAATAATCATTTTGAGTATAGTATTAATAAAATTGGCAGGAGTCTTCAATCCTTCTACTGACCAGACATTCTAGTAGATCACAGAAGCCTTTCCCAGATCACAGTTGCCTTTCCCGAAAGCAAAGTTGCCACCACCGGAAAGTTCTGCCCGTGGCCAGACTAACCCCATCATCCCCTCAAACCTAGCAACTGCTGTGCTACTGCGTAAAATAGATTATGACTGGGGGGGAGTGGAAGTATAATCGTTGAAATTAGATAATAAAACACGGACAATGTCCTTATCAGGACGTTATTGCACTGTGTATTGATCCAGAAAAATACTTATGGAACTTGCACTTCGGATAACCTCTAGGCTAAGAAAAATTACCCCAAATTACTCATGTAATTACGACCTCTCTGTCCTTAACGTGTAACAAAGTAATTGTTGCTTCAAATTGAAAATAAATTAACCGACATCCCTGAACAAAATAATGATCGGATTGAATCGGTGTGTATTTGTATATCCTATGCCTATATTGGTAAGACCAACTGGAATGAAATCAAATCATTGACATTTTTCTGCACCGACTGGGCTAATGAAGACGAAGGCAAACTGAAATTCAGAAGATTGAAATCTGGAATTCGCTACATAACGATCAAAATATGTTTTTCGGGGATATTTGTAGCAATCAGTTCTGAAGTTGTGTATGGAATTTAATTCTCAAAATCATATTATATCACCACAAATAGTGCGTTCAGAGAATCTGGTAACCCTATATCTGAACTTCAGATCTGTGCATTTATTAGTCTCGGTCACCCAGAACCCCCTGGTCTTCAACGTACTAATGTTAGAGATTATGCATCTTTTTGCACAGATTTATCGTCATTTTGTTTCTATTAGCTAAAAATCATTGATAAAGCCGGCCATATCGCTAAAATTATTATAATCTGTTAAGCACCGGTCATCTGAACAGAATTTGAAACTTCTGCAGTTTTGTACGTTTAGGCCTATATACAAAATGTTAATGACTACTTTAATGTTCAGTTGTCTCACGAAACTACATCTTGGATCTGGTCATCAGCACTGGGTAATAAAAATCTAAGAATAAATTCAAGAATGATTATGATAGATTGATTACATTAGAAACCTGAACAAGGCGGTTTGTATAAAAGTACAGCCATTACAAAGGTAGTCTATGTATTAACACTAGCTATTTTAACCACTAGAGGTCAACTGACATGTCATAAATCATCAGCCAATAATAACACTTCTATCTTTTAATGAATTTGTTATCTTAGAAAGGTGTGGGTTGGTCAGTTATATCGCCATTTGTTATACACTAGTCATCTGAACTATAAAAAGGTTTAGTGCACATCTGCTAGTGGAGTTTACAATAACACGGTTATCTTAAAGAGCCGTTTCGAATTTTATTTTCAATAACGATGAAGAATATTTAGCATAAAGAATTTCTTAAATCCAAAAAGTGGTATCCATTATTTCAAAATGTTTCAGTCAGGAGCTGATCAGAACAGATGGGGTAGAAGTGTGAGGGTATAGGGGTATATCAGGGGGCTATGAATTTGAGGATCGCACATCACTTTCAACTATGGGTTTTGTTTACCTTTAGTGTGGTCCTCCTGCAATTTCAAATATGACTGACAGACCAAAGACAAGGCAAAAAGCATGCTGAAAAATCCCGATAAAATTTCTTAAATAACACCGAGTCAATGCTTTACTCAGTGAGCCACCACGGCTCCCCATGTATCTAGAACACTTATATTGAAATAGGTTTAATATGTTAATGAATTCAATTTCAATACAAAACAGCAGTTTAATTCATTTCTGTTCTTTATAACTACAGGCTAAATGGAAAGGATGGTCTCCTTTTTTTATTATTATACTAGTATATTAATATCACCAACCTTACTGTGTTATGGTAAATAGGCATGTTGGAATGTATAAGACCAAGTACGCTGGTGCATATTTGATTTTAGACTAATGTTAAATACATTTCATGGGTTCTATGCATGGACACAAAGGGTCTTGTGTTCACACTGCGCCGTAGGGTTAGTGTCCACAATATCGCTAAACGAACGGAGAAAAAAACGTTTCAATTTCGAAGCAAATTACCCTAACCACACGTGATCATTACGACACCAGTCCATTTTTGTCAATAGCGTCCAAAGTATTAAAAATTTAAATGATTTCATATAAAATTGAAAATTGTTTGGTTAATTGAAATTTTGGCAGAAACGATTTTATTAATCGTCGACAAGAGTGTTCTTTTGTCAATTTCCCTTACTCATAATATTGTCAAATTTTATGAATTCATTAAATTTTTATTATGTTTAGAATATGCATGTATCTATAACATAGCTTTCCTTGTTGCTCACTTTGGAAATAATTAACAAACTTTCTTGTCGGTGATTCGCAAGGCCGTTTTTGTCAATATTTCAATTATCCATATTTTTTCACATTTGTATGAAAACATTTAAACATACATTATGCAAGAGTTAAATCTGCGTATTGCAGATCTTTTTTCAGGCCTGAAATGTTGTTATCTAAATTAATAATTAGACATCAATTAACTTATCTAGACCATAATCATCCGATTTGCTGCTCAACTTTCATTCATGATTTAAACCTGAAATGGATAATTCAGAGTCTGTTTTTTTTTTATATCGTATCGACTTTAGTTCAGAGTGGATCAATTTGACTGAATTTTTCAGCAAATTCCATTTACATTATCTAGTTTTTAATCTGTATCTAATCTCCCATAATGTATCTTAAACTTTGGATATGACATGCATCATAACATGTTTCCTTGTTAGGGCGCAATTGACAAAAAAACGCTCTTCTCTGTCCTTGTCTATGATTAGAGGGACCCACATGACACTGATATATTAATTAATCTATTTAAAAACTTTTTTATATTTGACGTGCCGTTGACAGACCATTTTCCTGTTTAAGATCGTTAGAGGGTATTCAAGTGGACATTATTGGACACAGATTCATAAATACAAAGGTCAGTGATCAGCGTGACGTCAAATAAACCGTGAAATTGAGGACGAGAAAAATGGATGGGTATTAACATATTTAATCCATTACTGAATTATTTTTTTTCAAGATGGACATCTAATATTTAAATGATGAGATTATGTGTTTTAAATTGTTTCGTTGTTAAATAAGACATCATGTGTTTCTTATCACAGACATGTCACATATTAATGCCTTCGCCGAACACTTTAATAGCGTTAATGCTCCTTCATATTGTTCAAAACTCGCGGGAACACAGGGGGTTAAAGGTCAGATTAGAGGCCGGATGGTTAGGGTTAAACGCCTTTTCACACAAACCCCCAGAGTGAATTATCATAGACTTCATCTTTTCTTTAATAGCTTCAATGCTAATCAGAACGTGGGTTGTTTAAATCCGAGAAAAAAAAATTCCCGTTATAGGAATTAAATTATACTTTTTTGTATTTGAATTATGGTCGAATCATTATAGGGCCTAATAATGTACATACAAAATTAACTCCTCCCACGATATTTCTATGAGGGCCTAAATTGTCTGAGATGTACTGATATTAATCCTAATTTCAAAAATAAATTCCTGGAGGAAAACACCCCAGGCACATACTAGTACGATCCGCGGTCAGTAGGAACAATTTGAACAAACAACAATTGGGCCCCCGCACAGTTGGTATGTCCTTGTGCCCCCACAAGTTTAATCGGGCACTGGTTGCGAAGAAAAACCGGGGTTACTCTTAAGACTAAGAAAATGCCGCTGCCATGGAAAGATTCCCTCATAACACAAAACATGACGTACACACCCGTCTTTATTAACCCAGTTGATACAGAATAGTAGAACACAAAGCCCATTACATATATTTTACAACGTGATCAATGTTTCTCTACCGGGCTATCAGTCTTGTGTATTAACTGCAGCTTTTTTGTAAACTGGAATCGAAAATCATTTCAAATATTAAAGATGAATTACCGCATACAATATATTTGTAACAATTCTGAGTGCAGGAGAGTATATATTATGTGAGTGCCGTTTAAAGCACATTTTCTTTCAAATGTATCCCACATGCAATTTATTTTAGTATAATTCTATATAATTACCCCCCATTACGGCGTTTAGAGTATACACTATCGTTTGACAAAAATTTCCAGAAATGTTTACCCGATATTTATTTTATTTGTAACAATTCAGGAGAGTGCATTTTCATTTTTATAAAGATAAGTTATTTGCGATTGTTTTGAGTGCTGAAAGGTATCGCGTTTGGGGTACATTTTCATCGACAATAACAGATATTTTTTTTATAATTAGCTGTATTATTTGCATGAGTATTATAGATCACGTAGAGTATAACAATAAACAGGATTATTGTGTATTGTATTCTAATGACGAGGGTTGTTTATAAAACCAGCGACGCCAATCTTAAAGTCTGCGAAACGAAATAGTTAATGTTTACTCAGTAAATACAGAAATCCTTGAAAATTATTGTTAGAAACTGTCACTTGATAGCAAGGTCCCGTCACCCTTTATTTAAGACGTGGAACCCCTGGGAAAACCATCGAAATACCCCAGGAGGCGGGACACTTGCGGTCAGTCATAAACATGCGATAAGCAATTTAAACTTGATATGAAGTATCGAATATTTTCCGGTCGCATTATCAGAACAATGCGATAACGAAGAGAAGATGAAATCCTAAGATTTTCTAAAATTGGTGTGAAATCTGGACCTGTTTTCTATTCGTAGGTGACAAAAAATAAACTCGTCAAAGGTGATGCTTTTGTTAGGGTTTGTCATCTGAAGAGAAAGGTATTTATAAAGGTATCACTTCGAACCGAATTCCTTTACAGGTATTGAGATATTATAAACCCTCTAATTTTCGTGAACAGATTCAATAACATTGATATGAAGCCTTATTTAATCGGTCCCTTTCAAGATATTTTCGATGAATGAAAATATAGTTGCTAACGATTTCACCAATTGATATCAGATGACTTCATTCTTATGAATTTATTTGTATGGTTCTGACTCACTATGTGTCTACAATGAATAATTTCTCGAATAAAATTTAAAATGGTCTTCTTTTAATGACATCATATAATTTGATAATAAAGACTTATAGTCAGAAGCCAGGAAATGATTGATGACAATGAATTTTTCAAAACTGTAACATAATTCCAACGTGCATTTTCCTCCATATTCATAAGACTTATTGGAGGTGGTGTGGGGGTGGATGAAAAATATGCAAAAAACAATTTAGATGCAGTCTGTGTTTGACTGTAAAACTGAATGAATTTGATTTTCGGTGGTGTTATCCTGGAATATTTTGAAATAAATTTAAATAATGAACATTTGTTAATTAGAATCATTAGAATAATAATGTAGGCTACAAATTTGGCATACGGTTGGTTGCCTTGTCTCTTTTATTTAAGAATTGAGATAATGGTCAATTGTATATTCTTAATTAATTTCTTGAGATAAATCTAAATATCATCTGCAATTCGAAAAAAAAGCTGGCTATTAAGATGGCTATAATATCTTATTCTCAAGGCCTACTCAAGATTTCGTCGAGGTAGCTGAAATGTTAATGAGGTTATTACACGTGACTGTTGGCGAAATTGTAGATGAGGGTTAGGTTCAGCATAGGGTAGGAGTTGGGATTAGCGCTAGCCCTGTTTACACCTCGTGACCTTTTACCAAACTTGAAGTTAGCCTTATGAAATAGATCTAACCCTATTAAGATATGAAGTATAGACTATACTCGTCTGTCTAAAGGTAAGGCTCAAAAGTCTGGGGAAAAAATTCAATGCAACACGAGCTTGGTATATATTTCCGTTAATGGTCAATGCACATTCTTAATCAATATCATAAAATAAATTTAAATACTGAAATCTGTGAGTTACGCTTGTTATTAAGATATGTGAGTTGTAGATTACTAACGGTAAGAACTAAAGGTCTTTGATCAGCAGAACGTCAGTGAATATCACCTGTTGAGATTAAAAACTAACGAGATTTAAGACACCTGGATTTTCTTACCATACCTCGGTCAATCGTCAGGTGATCTAGATACACACGGAAATGGGAGGACAGGGGGACCCAAGGTCAATCATGCTGAAACCCTGAGTAAATATGGAGTGAAGAGTTAGAGAAAAGTTCAGTGCAGTCTGTTTTTCATTCGGGACGCTGAGAACAGTTGGCGAAAAGGCGATATAAGTATGTGTCTAGTGAAACAACACGTTTTGCATATCTCTGTATATAATATTTAAAGGGGCAGTTCCAGATATATAAATTAGTGAATAACTAGCGGTTCCAAATCGTTTTTTTGTGTTCATAAAATGTCTAAATATTTGTGGTTCTTCTTTTTTGTTTTTAAGACATTTAACTTTCAGTTTCCTTTATTTTTTTGCATATAATTTGCCCTTTAAAAAAATTTAATTGTTGTTCGACAACATCCTATACCTTCTTCCTGTCTAACCTCAGGGGTTTTCTCTGGGTCCTCCGGTTTCCTCCCATTGCTAAAGACACATACGAACAAGCGAATTGTTGGAATAAAATTTAAAAGATATGTTAGTCCCAAAATGACCTAGTTTGTGTCGAGTGGACGTTAAACCCTATTTCCTTCTCGCTCTGCCCCCCCCCCCCGCCTGTATTTTACTGATGCAATATTTGGCATGTAGTTTGTAAGGGACGATAAATCCCACGAATGGCGATCAGAGACTTGAAAACAAATCGATAATATTTTTTTAGTTAAAGTAAAGATGGATGCTGTATTGGATCGCTTCTAACAAAAACAAATATCAGGTGTAACAAGTGTCAGTTGTTCAAGACACCTGTTTTAAACAAACCTACCAGGTGCGATACCGTCCCGATCTTTACATCATGGTTAAAGATCAAAGGTGGACCGACCATAGGTCAAATCAGGTAAATCACTTGTCAAACTGGACAGCGGCTCTCAAATTACACAAGGACAACAAACAGACCGGACATAATTAATAGCGGATATAAATTTTAATAAAACATCCAAATTTGACAGATTGACGATGGTCACAATTGAGCTGATTTACATAACGTGAAAGCCTGGTAATGAAATGATGCCATTTAATTAAAAAACGTGACAAATTTTGACACACTTTACAGATCTGATCTGTCGATATGTCTGATTATAACAAAGGAAGCAGATCTGTTGGATTTTTTTCCATTAATAAAAATGAGTTTGTTGGGATATATTATTCTCCCTCCTGGCTGGCGGCGATTATAACAAGATAATGTTGGTCTTGGTACCAACATTCCTGCAGTGTCCAACTCCAGTCATGCTTCTGTGATATGGAATCATGGATCAGATGCCATTGTTGAGGTACCATGTTTGGCACTCTGACAAATTAAAAAACTGATACGGGGGAGGGGGGTAGATCTGCTTTCGTTCAAAAGACTATCACTGTTTACTGTATTATCAATTTATTTGTCAAATCGGTATTAACTTGCAATATCCCCATTCTTGGCTCATCCACCTTTAGAGTTCTCACAATGTTGCACCTTCTCCAGCAGAGGGGTTGATCCTTCAGCAGAAGAAAATGCCCGACTGGTTTTTTATAGCCGCGTTTTTTTTTTACATTATCGACTTGTGTTAAAATTTTTGTTATCAAAAAAAGACTCGTGGGAGATTCTTTATTTATACTACCTTTGCTTGACCTGTTTAGATAAAAGTATATATATGCAATTATTACCAAGTTGTCAATATGCCATATTTTATAATGTTAAATGATAGCTACAAAGGTGTATTTTTTTTATCTATCAAGCTTCAAAGAGCTAAAATAAATTTATTTGACATGATCCACTCGGCTGTCTTTTCGTACATCTGACAAAAAATACTAGCTGTTTGAGACAGTCTTTGAGAAATCATAGCTGCGGTAATCCACCCTCACGAACAGACTAAGAATGTTACAAACCGTTGTAATGTAACAAATTGCACAAGAATGAAACCAATGTTTTTGGTATCTCTACGATCAGCAACAATATTGTTTCGACCCTCGTCTCGTTTTATGGGAGGGGGGGGGGGGGCGAATGGTTAGCACGTGCGCGCTGTATAATAAGATCTCTCACTGAGTCAACTGGCGTGGATTCGATTCGTCGGTTGTACGTGACAAGGTGTATTGTCGCCAGTCGAACCTCGTAGGTTTTCTCCGGGTCCTCCCACTGCTAAAGACCCCTACGAGCAAGCATATTATTGAAATACAATTGAACTTTGTGTTAGTCTCGAAATGACCTAGTTTGTGTCGAGTGGTCGTTAAACCCCACCTCCCTCTCTCTCCCATTCCCTACTCGAGCGCAAACAGTGACTTAGAAATGGAAGAGACAGCTACATAAATTAATAATAAAACAAAATGTTACAAAGCAAAATGCACTAATATTACTTTAAAATTAAAATAATATTCAAAACGAAATTTTATAGGGAGCAAACATATGCAATTTAAATAACAAAAAAGGTTTGAAAAAGAAAAATTTATGGAGAACTGACGCGTCAGATAATTTTTATTCACTTTTATTTATAAATATCATATTCCCTGGAGCTGTTAATTAAATTGTAAGTAGACATTTGTATTTTGTTGTATAAAACACGTGTCCGCCATGTTTTGTTTAGGCATGTCAGCCATGTTTTTATTAAGGCCTGAAAATAACATTTTGTTTAATATAAAGTGGACAGGAAACAGGTTGAATATGTTTAGAAGTGGTTATAATAATCCAATGGCCAATGGTCATTGTCATTTCTATTAAGAAGATCTTCCGGCTATTATAATGACTTCACAGATTGTACTGGATAATGACCAGTAAAGAATTGTTGAATGCTCCAGTGAACTTAAGATGAAGGGGTTGTCTTTGAAACAAATGTATTGGTTTCTTCTAGTTCTACGTATAACCATCTAAGGCCAGACACAATCCCCATTTCTTTTATATAAGATTCTATTTCAATTAACAACAGAATCTCAAATACGATTCCGAACGATTTCTTCAATTAACTAAAAGTAGTGTCAGTTGTTCTGTACGAGACATAGTTGGTGACTGCTGGTCATAGCAGGTTGTATATTTGCATGCTGGAATATACAGGTTCCTAAAGTAACTAAGACTCATCTAACTAAAAGTATACAAATACTAAATTCTCAAATAAATGAAATGAAATGGTGTATAACATCATAATGGGTTATTGAGGGCGAACATACGCCATTCAGTGTGCTATGACGACAATTTTGCCCGGACACCGGTGCTGCGACCTACACTTATTTAGTATCCCAACTACACGAATTGTGGATGGCATGGTTCGTTTCCAGGGATCAAACCTGAAACCTCCAGGCTAGTGATTCAGTGTCATTTTCACTGAACCACCGCGGATCAAAATTGTAAAATTAATAACGGATGGCAGCAGTCAGTAATTGTCTGTTTTTTCTCTTTGATAATTATCACAAAAAATGACCGTACTGTTATATTTAATCGACAAATAAATTACATCAAAGAAAATCACTTTACTTTGAACAGTGAGGCCATGACAACTGATATCCTTTCAAAAATATACACAATAAGTAATCCTATTTCCTGTTTTTTGTAAATTAATGACAATCATAATAACAGATTGCTGATACGTCTTTTGTTATTATCTTCTCAAAGCTGTTGCAGCTTTTGTCAAAGACATAATAAATGGAGAAAAAAACGTGCCTCTAATTCCCAAAGAATATCACCATACCGTGTTCTGGTTTTTTTTTTAATTTGAACTATGTTTTTTCAGATAAGAAACAAGGATTTCTTTCCTGAAGTTTATAATAAGGGGTGTGGTTGACTAGAATATTCTCGGTGCAAATGGTAAAGTTTAAAAATTAAAGTCAACTGCAGAGTTCGCCATGGTTGCTTGATGCAAATAGGGTTATGGCACGTGATTCTTGATGATATTGTGGGTTGGGGTTATCGGTAGGCGAGGGTTCTTTACACAGGCCGTGGGTCTAACGTTTCCTAACCCCTTCGCGAATCGCACCCATAACGGAACCAATTTGCCTCGCGGCTGCTTATCCAGGGCTAGGCCACTGAGCTATCGCACAACCGGTTGACCTTGATTTTTGGACCTAACCGGGTGTAAATACCGACCTAGGCCAAAAACAACCTAGCGATTCGCCAATTCCGGGAATGTCAAATACAGTGTTGCCTGGTCGCTCTTAGTCCCGAAATGACATACTGAAGTGGACGTTAAACCCCATTTCTCTCACTTGCCTGGTCGCTCGGATGGAACGAAATATCGAGATTCACCGGTATACACATTGGCGTGCTCGTAAAAGAACCCCTGACTGTTTGGGTTCAACTTAGAGTAGGCAGACAAAAGAGCATTACACACGTGGCCGTAGAAAAATATCCGTATAATGTTAGTCTCAAAATGACCGACGGATTGTGTTGACCAGACGTTAAATTTTAGTTCGTTTCTTTTCTTTAGCGTGGCAATGCATAGCTCACCAATATAGAAGGACGTGTCCAAGTTCCAGAAATTTAAAGAATTGTTAGATGTTTTAATCAGAGAATCAAAAATACAACAGGAAATTAATATTTGACTAAAACATTGTGTAATAAAAACGTCTAAAGTAAAATATTCATCAGAAACAGGAAAGTCTGAATTTCTAAAACTATAAAATTTCGTTTCGTTTAATTTGCGGGGTATGAAGGTATTAAACTTCAAGAATCCATCTCTTTAAGGAGATGTGTGTCAAGATGGAAGTCTTCAAGTGAATCATAATTGACATGTACGTCACATCCGTTTGTAACTCCGTTCTTATGTCAGCCCAAGGCTACAAATGACATGCATATCATTTGGAATTAAAGAGATTTGGTGCAGAAAAGTGGGTCGTTAACACCATTTCATATCGTGTTAGGAAGGTTCGTTAGTACCTACTGTATATTTTGGTGTTCAGTCTTCATTATAAGAACAGCCATTGCGAAAAAGTAGGACGTGAAACCACTGTGAAAACGAAGACCATCAACTTTCTAAAATCGCCATCGAATTATTAAGTTGCCAACCACACAGGCCAAAATGTCCTGGCAAACCGTAATATTTCGAACCAGTATTAGGTAGTGCACGAAATTGAATTACTAAAAGGGACAATTCGTTGGGTTTGTAATTCGTAGAAAGATGGCAGTAGTGACATATCAGCGAAAAATCACTTAACATCATTCGTGTGCAATATGTTTCATGTTCGGAAAGGTCATGGGTTCAGATATAGCGGTGCTGTTGAATGACCAGTGTCCGTTTTGGCCCGGGGGCAACATCGTCTGTTAGTCGTCAAAAACCAGACGTCATTCTTGCAATTCTGTTTGAAGCGGCCATCTTAAATCTAAAGACAGTTATTTTAAGTTGATAAAGTGTTTATCAAACATCAACTTGATGAAGTGCGAGTCAAAATAGTGAGTCTGGTGCATACACATTTGTATTTAAGCTCTTTTAAATGTCACGGTCAAGATCTAAATAAGGCGAATTCCCTTAAATATAAATACATTAACCTACAAAATGTAAAACATAAAAAAGGCAAACCTACATATTAAGATCAACGAAGCACGAATGTTATTGGGTGGGGGGGGGGCACTTTCAAGGGGTTGTCACGTGACAGATCAACATAAACTTACTTTTGTTATTGAACTTTTTGATACTCACCCCTAATCTTCTCTATTCTATGTGTGAGAGAGCGAGCAATAGGGTTAAACGTCCACTCGACTCGACACAAACTAATTCAATATCAAGATGTAGGCTAATCAATAAACTGAATGATTTCATACAATTTAAAATATAGAAGTTGAACAAAAATGTATAATTATTATGATTCCTGTGCCGTCCATGTTGAAATAGAACTCATTCGAGATAATATCTAAGATCTGTGTCCGTGCTCTCAAATTAATGACATCACAGGTAATAAAGCTGCTCAAAAAGCTTGAACTTTGACCTTCTACTGCCATTATTAAGATTGCCGCGTTGTCTGGTCAATCCCGGTTATTCTGGTACTTATATAAGTGACTGACATTTCCTATTGACACTTGGTGGCATCAACAAGATCATTAAACAATGACCAACTTCCGGCAATCTGACCTCTGGCACCAATCAGATATCATAAAGGTTAAACCGGTAAGATTGTCATATTTCTTAGATCGAGGCCTGATATCAAAGGGAGGTAAATACCAGGTAGATACAGTACACCGAGATTTGTTAAATGGCAACCCCGGGCTGGTTAACCCAACAGTTGAACTTATGTCATTATGGAGTCGTAGATTTTCTTCAGTAAGAAAGTGTTGGTATTTTAAGTGTTTCTGAGATTAATTGTATTCTCGCAAACGATACGGAGGTGGGTGGCATCGGGTATGCAAAAAACTTGACCCGCATTGACTTGAGATAAAACGTGAACATTATGTGAAGTCATTTATATAAACAGCTAGGAGTGGTATTACGTGTGAGCAATAATTTTATGCTTACAACTTCACTACGATACAGGCCTATTGACATTCAGCACATTCTTGTGTGTAAGTGCATCCCTTGATTGGAACGCATCCCTTTTAACTATCACTTACATACGTTAATCTTTCTAGAGGACCTGGGCGTCGTAAACAGCTTCACGGGTTGGAAGGGCAACTATGTTCTGTAATAATATTATACAACGATGCATAGAGATAAATGGCTGTATGATAGAAAATACTTCAAAACTTCACAGATAGACAAATATCACCGTGTAATATTCTCAGACAAGACAAACAAAAAATTGAAATCGAAATCTAAATAATAATATTATTATATCAGTGTAAAGTGAGAAATGCAGTTTAACGTCAACATAAAGATGCATTATTCAAGAGCTAAATTTGCCTATTGAATGTCTGTGTTTAGGCCTTAAATGTTATATAAATTACATGTATTAGACATTTATTAACACGACAAGACCATAATCAACCCTCGAGGCCATCTACTGCTCGAGATTTTAACTAGATAAAAACGTTTTGGCCATTTAATGACTTAATTTAAAAATGAAGAAGCGAGGCTAATCCTTGAATACCAGGACCGTGGTTATGATAATAAACAACCAATGCACACATCTTGTCAAACCAGTCAAAAAATTTCAATATATTCATTTTCCATTATCTATATGTGAACTATTATAGCACGAACCAGCAATTCTTTATCCCGGGGGTTTGGGTGGCCTAGTGGTCTAGAGTGCCGTGCTTCGACCTCTAGGTGGTCGGCCACCTCTGGCTTGCGGCTGTGGTTTCGAGCCCTGGTGTGAGCGTATGTGGCATGGAGATAGGGGCGCCTTCTCAACCTCATGGGTTTCCTCCGGGCACTCCGGTTTCCTCTGACTGCTAAAGACCTCTACGCGCAAGCGATTTATTGAAATAAAAATTATACAATATGTTAGTCCCGAAATAACCTAGTTGTGTAGAGTGGACATTAAACCCAATTTCTCTCTCACTCTTTATCCACATATTACTTAATGCAATTTTTATCGTGGGGGGGGGGGGTCTGAGGGCCAGCAAAAAACGGTGGCTGTTAGGCAAGTCATCCTACCCCTTGTGACGTGGGATCGAAATCACACCACTTTACTAAATGACTGACCTTCTAAACCAACTGTGGTTTATTTCAATCCAGTATTTTCAAAATATACGGAATTGCAAATTGTGCATCAAGCCAGCTCAACCTATTAATCTTTTGTGTCAATTAAATATTGTCCGAAAATTAAAAATGATAACCGATGGCTTTAAGTAATCACATATCAGCAGGTATCATACGTCGTTATTATTGTGTTTGCATCTCTGAGAAATGATTCAGTGAGGTCAGAGGAAAATGGGTATAAATTTGTAACTCAATTCCAATTTCTTATCGTCGACATGACCGAATAAAACCAAGACATTGTCACGCATTCGGTGTGAATGTACCCGTTACAATAAGTAAATAAATAATAAAAGAAGTGAAATTTTATGTAAACTATCTATTTTTTTCTACAATTGTTAACAAATCTTCATTTTATTCTGCCAATTTGTAAGTAACCTATTTGTGTCTTTGAGTTCATCTTATTTTCCATATTTATTTCACTTGTGTTGTGCCTTTTATTGCATTTCTTTAAAGGCTATATGTTTAAAGGTGACCTCCAACGAACAAAATGTGATTTAATGATATATATTTGATCTAAAAACTAATTTATCCATCAAAAGTTTGGTTTATAAAAATAATCGCGTCATTTTACAAGGGTAGCAAATTAGGCCTGAGGCCTATTTCCAATTTGGCCCTTGGCACAGATCGTGCGAATGATTTCGGTCATTACTGCAGGAAGAAACCGAAGAACTCGGGGGAAACCTGCCTGATCGGACGGGAGACCGAATATCCCTCTCACTTACAACGATAAAGTTCTTGCCCTGAGCTGGAATTGAACCCTCGTTTCATTGGTGAGAAGCCGCCTCTCTATCGCCACGGCTATCCGACCAGCTTAACTTTCTTTCAACGCATTTTGTTCGGAAAAAACTACCATGAGGTGTAAAATTGTATTTTAAGAAACCTTGTTTGTCAAGTGAATTTATTGAGGGGAGGTTCTTTAGAGGGTTGTATTTGTCGTTAGTCGCTGTCTATTATGGAAGTATAAATAAATTCTTGGATTATTTCCAGCCGACTTTTTTCTCTCTGTTTAAGGGCAAAGTCGAAATGTGTTCACAACCGCTAACCATTCTATCAACGAAACCAAGCGCCCACTGCGTCATACAAACAAATGGTGGACAGGTTGTGAGTAAGTAAAACCCTTCGCATTCTCGCCCTGTGCGAGCCAATGGGGTATTTTTCAGGGAACCCGGTATTTTTCTAGTAAGGTTGGGTATCTCTAATTACCATATATTATCCCAATGTGTTATAGTATACAGATATGACGTTTAGATCTTTAGTCATACATGTCTTATCACATCTCCTCGAAAAGCCACTTTCCTGCACAGTGCATGTTCATTATTATTATCTAAAAATTTAATGGTTTTCAAGATCTGTTATTTAACTTTCATATAGTTAATGTCGAAACATTAATTGTGGTTTCCTACAATTAAAGTTTCAGACCAAGTTTAGAAACTAAGAGGATTAAATGATACTTAACACTGACGATAAGGGTTATCGCCGTTAGGGTATATATATATAGGAGTGAGCCCCGTCTATCTTTACTCACCCACACTGTATATACTAGCACCCGTAATAAACGTCATCTTAAAGTATTATTTTTTTCTAGTTTGTAGACGCTCCAGTACCACGGTCACCCCCTAACGATAACGAATTATCCTATATTTAGTATTGCTGTGGGACAAGGTTTTCCAGTTGCGCATTATCGGAAGACGCCCATAGGCTATACAATCCTCCCGAGGCGCATTATCTCCAACGAATTATCAAGGTATCCTCGAGTAAGGACGGTTAGATAATCGGTAGTGTTCGGATATTCGAACACTAATACTATTCGAATATTCGACGGGTCTTGAAAATTGGTATTCGATGGGTTTATTTTCAATTTATTATAATTCCTAATCAATTATTAAATACGTGAAATCTCTGTTGACTCGCGAACAACGCACAAAATTTTTTTGCAATTGCCAGTAAAGTTGATCTTTTACGTAAACTGTCAATTTGTACACAAGAACTTGGCCTACCACGACATCAAAACAAGATTTTCCATCACCAATTTATAGTTATTCTTCAGCGCTGCATCCAAAATAAAAGGCATCTAGTTCATTCGTGGGTCTAGCACTGTAGCATTTCACGGAAATCATTGTCGCCTAGTCGCTCTTCTATATAAGCAAAAAACAGTCCCTTCATGTTGGTGCTGAATGTGGCCCAGTGGGTTCACCCAGTAGTTTCTTCATGACGAATCCAAGCAAATTCATCACAATGTTATACATATGACGTACGGTATGTAAAGTTTTACAAGGATGTCACGCACTAATAATTAGCTTTCACCCAGAATAAGAATTCAGCATCGGGGTCCCTGGCTAGTGACAGAATAGCTATCTCTGAAGGGGTAGCACCCTTACAAGCAGAGAGAGAGGGGGGGAGAGAGAGAGGGATGGGGTTTAACGCCCACTCGACACAAACCAGGTCATTTCGGGACTAACATATGGTTCAATTTTATTTCAATAATTGGCTTACACGTAGGGATATATAGCAGTAGGATTAAACCAGATGACCCGGAGAAAACCCACGAGGTTGGACAGGCGATCCTACTCCTTGCCACGTGCAACCGGCGAATCGAAACGACAGTTGAACCAATGACAAATCTTATGATACATCGCGCACACGCCAACCATACGCCCCCACCCCCTTACATTCAATCTGCAGTTAGGTAATCCATAGACATGTATACTGTGGGTAATCGAAATAAGCTTTGAATGTTAATGTGGCAAGGAACGTCGCCTTTAATATTATTTTAACGCTAATAGAAAAAATAATGTAGATATTCGAAATTATTCGAATATGGTGATTGCTATTCGAATATTCGAATATTATATTCGACGAGCGAATATTCGAATATTCGTGCCGAACACTAATAATCGGAGGTAAAACCCCCGTTCCCACATGTACTTTTATAGCTACCCTATAAATATTTTCCTAGGAATTGCATCATAAATGTTTGAATGGTATTATGAACGTTGAATGACAATATAGGATTTTATATAAAAAAAAATTGTTTTTTAAATTTACATTGAAGGGGACACCACGTCGCAAAATCTCAATCAATATGGTAGACGCTTAGCAAATTCTCAAAGTCTACCCCTTCCCCTCCATGTGCCGAACACTAATAATCGGAGGTAAAACCCCCGTTCCCACATGTACTTTTATAGCTACCCTATAAATATTTTCCTAGGAATTGCATCATAAATGTTTGAATGGTATTATGAACGTTGAATGACAATATAGGATTTTATATAAAAAAAATTTTTTTTTAAATTTACATTGAAGGGGACACCACGTCGCAAAATCTCAATCAATATGGTAGACGCTTAGCAAATTCTCAAAGTCTACCCCTTCCCCTCCATCACTCCAACTAGGGTGACAGAATGGTTAACGCGTGCGCGTTGGATTAGGTCTGTCAAGTGGTGTGGTTTCGATTAATCGTTTGTACGTGAGAAGGAGTATGTTCGCCTGTCCAACCTCTTGGGTTTTCTCCGAGTCCTCCGGTTTCCTTCCACTGCTAAAGGAAATTAAATTGAACAATGTGTTCGCCCCATAATGACCTAGTTTGTGTTGATTGGACGTTAAACATTTTTTTTCTCTGTCCACTTTTTGATCGCGAAATGACTAGACACTTCTACCATCTTATTAAATATAGTGGTCCTAACAAAAGGGTTTTACTGTTAAAATTACAACATAAAAGATCAATTTCACATACTGGGATTTTGTCCAAGATTTTCTTTGACCCTCAACCAACTCAAACTTCATTGATAGTTTCCAGTCCTGGGCTCTGTTCCAAGCTAAGCTTTTAGACGCTACTAACCGAAGTTTTATTGATGGGTTTAATTTTGAATTAATTGTTTAGAACTATGTGATCTGTTCGTGTGCCCCTTCCACTCTCTGACGTTTTTATCTTGATTATCTTTTGATAAAATCCATCAATGTGTTTCCGGTTTTATACTATTTATACTATTTTATAGTAGAATTGCCTGTCATAACAACATTAGGCCAACTTGAAGGAAGCTTCAGAAATGAAATGGAATGATGTTTAACGTCCCACTGTTCAGCTCCGACTGGGTTATGGGAGAAATTTTGCCCTTACAAAGGCAATACGGCCTACTTTCATATTGAATTCCAGCTGCCAATGTTTTTTTATGCATGCCAATGTGTATGCGTGACCTCGGTTTTTCGTCCAATCCGACCGACTTTACTTTCTCCCTTACAAAGGCAATACGGCCTACTCTCATATTGAATTCCAACTGCAAATGTTTGTTTGATGCATGCCAATGTGTATGCGGTACCTCGCTTTTCCGTCCTATCCGTTCGACTATACTTTATCCCTTACCAGACCCCTCGTCCTGCACCCCTGACAAGGGGCAACCACGCCGGAAAATATTAATGAACAGTCTCGACCAACATAGGTATCGAACATGGGATCTCCACCGTGTGGCAATTCCGTAACTTTGCTACGATAATAAACAACCTATGTCAAAACTTCAAACCGTGATAACTTCGCTCAGAATAAAGTAATTTGAATGACATTTTAAATATATTAATTTTGAATTATCTATTTTGGAACTATATTAGCAAGAGTGACCAGTTCCGTATCTAAATCTTACAGTCATAGAAATTAACTAATTCAATCTACTGACATGTTCTCAGATATGTTAATCTGCCCTGACTTGCTGTGCGCTTTGGTGTGGGTGCGGTTGGCCTGATGCCTCCGATGGCTCGATGAGGATGAGTTAGGCGCGATCCTTGTGATGGCCGAGAAAGGTCCTTCATCAGCCTGGTTTCCTATAATGTCAGTCGTGCGGGAAGGAGATCCTGTCAATGAAAGGGCGCCTGGTTGTTCCAAATTCGGATATGCCATTGACATTACATTAATGATTCCCTGGCAGTTGAAAATTGAATTTTCCTTATAATACTATGCATGGCATAATTATGTCAGGCATCATTAGCAGGTTGCACCTTTGATATAAGTCAGAGAATGGCTTACGTAGAATCTTCCACAACTAACAGAATGTTTTATCCTGTTACGGCGAACCTGTTCTGGAGTTCCCTCGAGGTTTTCTACCTTTGTAAGTTGGAGATTTGGAGCATTAATTAAACCGGTGTAGCCTTTTCCGATCTGGTTTTCCCTTGTCAGTGGTGCAGGATAGATGGCCTAACAAGGACAGCTGTCTAGTCGTTCGGATGGGATACAAAAATACTCGTACTAGATCCCTTGACAGTTGGAAGTCGATATTAGAGTAGACCATAGTGCCTATGCCCTTGCAAAATTTCACTCATGGCACAGTGTATGGTGTATGCTCGTCTTTATTAGCCCAGTCGGAGCAGAACAGTAGGACGTTAAATCCCGTTTCATTGATTTCATTTCCGATTGTAGCACAGTTTTAACCAAGTAAACCGTACAGATAAAATACAAACCACAACACAGGACTCTGAACCCAAAATTGCACCTGTACAACGCAAATTACATATTTGCTTTGTTTTTTCAAAAAAAAAATGTTTGTGTTATGCCGAGACTGTCTAGGACTATATAGTGTTTAGTCATGCATTTGCTTTTAAAATGTCAGTGTAAAAATATTCTGGTTGTTTGGGGTATTCTTTTTGTAAGGGGGTTATTTTTATTTTTTTTTATAAATGTCAGATCTTATATAAATGTCTACCTACATCAGACCTTATGATAAAATCACAAGATGTCTATTTTTTTGCAAGGAACAAAAAATTCCTATCACTCCTGGAGAGATCAAATTATGCCACGTTTTATATTTCGCCTTTACAAAAACAACCATTTAATCCCCCCCCCCCATACCTGAATTAATTAGGTAACATTAAACCCAAGTATTTACAGGTATAACGGTTTCAGAGACAGGTATAACGGTTTAAATTTAAATTTCTATTGTTTTGTCACCGCGGTTCAGTAAGAACGATTTTAAATTCCGACAGTTAAATAGCCCTGTAGGGTGTCTATCTATGCCCTTTATCAATGATGTAAATGAGATTAAAACCAAAGTGTCGTATATCTGTAATTTGATACGATTAACGGGTTTTTTATTTGTACCGTTAGTCACGTAGTCCTGGTTATTCTTTTATGGGGAAGTTTACCGTTAGAATGAGATATCATATTGCGTGATTAATATGTTTTCATATAATATAATTACTTTTATAAACATTAAAGATAAATTGACACTTTATTACTTTGTAAAACGTGGAACGACAGTGGCTCATTGCGAAGGCTCACTAATATGGATAGGGTGTCTGTGGTGCGATCCCGGTGTTGGCCCAGACCATGCATTGTGTCCCCCTTGTCAGTTTTGCGGGATGGGGGACATGAAAAACGTCTTATCATTTTGCTTAGAACACGACGGTCCATCAGTGTATTCGTTGGCGTGCATTTAAAACAACCACTAACAATTGAAACGTCCCTGTCCAGGCAAACGTTCTCTTTTGGCACATTGCATGGGTACAATATGCTTGTCTTATAGTCAGTCTGGTGCAGACAGTGGGGTATTAAACCCTATTTCATTTCTTCATACTTACATGATTTACATCAACAATGCGTGTGTATTTCTCATACGTGATACGTCACACGGATACAGCATCACGTATGGAACAGCTTTCATACGGAAAAGGTCCGTATAACATCGTCGTCTTTTTTATCGTATCTTTTGCTACGTTTTAGACGCTGAATTGATGTGTCGTAGCGGTAGTATAATTCTATGTGTATCCTAGAACACGAAGGTGTATATTTGACGTGATTTCAATCATGATAAAGACTGGAATTTAAGCATTACTTTTGATGAGCTTTTCGCGGGATTTTCATATTTTTCCTGTCTGTCTGTCTGTCTGTCTGCTGGATGATATACCTGCTAAATTTAGGGAGGTGGGACCTTGTAAATCTGTAAAAGGGTATATACTTTCTGAGATGATACATTAGTGAAACCAAAAATTGCTGTCGAGTCGAAGTTTTTAATAAGATTCGACACTAATCTTTTGTTTAAATTTTTAATGGCTCAGCTACCAATACGTACGCGGCGCGAAAATCTCACGAAACTCTAAAACTACATTGACGGAACGTGCCATGTGAGGATACGGATACGTGATACGGATGGCAAAAATTACACTTGCCTAAAGTCTCTAATATCCATCCATTCCTTATTGACAACTAATTTAAAAGAAGTATAAAAAAAATCATAATGTTGTCACAAAATAAAATTCATAATCTACTATAATTTATTTCACAATTGTCCGAGTCACTTTATTGATGAAATTCAAGATATAAAACCGTTGGAAAGGTAATTTATTTACCGTTACAAGGATTTATCGCTTGAGGTACTGCCTATAGAATTCGACACCCTTCCACTGGATGTTTCTAAATGGTGTTTAATTACAAAAACACCACAACAAAAGAAATAAACGGGGTTTTTTTTTAAATTTATATATAAAATTTCTGAAATATTCGTAATTCAATGCCATTCCTCAACAGGGTTATGATTTTATTGCGTGAGAATATTTTGGTTGATTTTAAAAGCAATGTCACCTTGGGAAATTAGAACCCACCCAATATCAAAAACTTCAATTTATAAAAAAAATTCTGAAAATTTATGAAATAAAATGAAATAGCGTTCGGCATGATATATACTTTCCTGCACCAACTGGGGTAATTTTAACTTAAAAGTACTCTAAGGAGTCAACTTTGGGTGGACAGTGTCATTTCTGCGTCCCTTTTGTCGAATTCCAACTGCCAAGCGTTCTGTTACCTGTACGCCCACACTCCTGCCATGCAACACAGACAAAGGAAAACTATGCTGAAGTTCTATGAACTATATCTTCCTCAATATCAGGTGCGAACCTAAGGTCTCCTGGAAAGAGAGTCAGTGCCTTACTCTCCAAGCCAACGTGGCCTGGGAACTTTTAACGATCTTAAAAACTTGAAATCAGGCTATTTAGACTTTTAGACTTATTGATAATTCCTTTTACAGTGAACAGCATAACCCCAAACATAATCCAACTTTCCACTTAAAGGCACAGTAAACCAGAATGTTAACGTTGATCTTAAAAGTAGGCTAAAGACTATTATTATTTGGTAATTAAGTTCATCCGGGTGTAATATTTTCCCGAAGAATGGGTTGAGCAAAATTATTATTTCTAATTACATGTAATTAATAATTTTAAGGTTTTTCGTCCCATCAGAACGACTGGGCACTAAAATATTGGTATTGTGTGTTCTAAGAAGAGTAATGTGTGAAACTGAAATATTTAATTCAAAGTTAAGAAGTTAAAGATACATTATATAAGATTTTTGGACAAAGAGAGGGTCGTTCTTGCTATAATGACTAAAAAGATAATGTAAAATATATGAAAATTTCATTCAAATTACTTCATTCTAAGTTAAGTCATCACTGTTTGTAGTTTTGACAAGATGTCTGCATTGACTGTATATCATCGTGACCACGGTACTGGTATAATCGAGTCTGAGCATCGCTTCTCCATTTTTAAATTAAAATCATTAGCAGATGACATCGGCAGTTGATTATGATCTGATCATGTAAATAAATGTCTAATTGATAATTTATAGACATTTAAGGCCTAAAGGCAAATTTAGCTCTTGCATAATATATTGTAAAAGATTGCATGCAATTGATAAATCTCATTTGAAAATTAAAAAGATGAAATAATAAAGTCGCATGTCGTAATTTTCAGGAAAATATCTTAATTTTCACAACTTTACCCGATCTAAAATATACCAAATTGATTATTTACGACTTGGATACTATGATTCGAAAGAAGCTCAGGAAAACACTTCACCCAGCATTTATAGTGTCGCTGGTTTGTTTATATAACTTGTAGAGGATGTCGATTGTTACGAAATTCTCATTTCATTATATCTGTTGATTCCGAACAGAAATGAAATGGAGAGAGAGAGAGAGAGAGAAATGGGGTTTAACGTCACTCGACACAAACTAGGTCATTTCGTGACTCACACATGGTTTAATTTTATTTCAATAATTCGCTTGCTCATAGGGGTCTTTGGCAGTGAGAGAAACCGGAGGACCCGGAGAAAACCCGCGAGGCTGGACAGGCGACCCTACTCCTTGTCACGTACAACCGGAATTCGAAACCACTCAATGACAGGCCGTATGATACAGCACACACGTTCTAACCATTCGGCCACCCAACCCCCTCCTAACATTTATAGAATGAATGAATGAAATGGTGTTTAACGTCCTAATTGAAGACGGGCCCAACATTTATAGTGCCGCTGATCTGTTTATAGAGGATGTCATTATATCTGTGTCGATTCCGAACATAAATGAAATGGAGTTTAACGTTCTACTGTTCTGTTCCGAACTGGGCTAATAAAGACGGGATCTTTTACGTGCACGCCAACCTGTAGGCCTACACATTACCTCGGTTGACAGGCCCTCCGTCCTGCATCACTGACAAATGAGAACCACGCGGAAAATATGGGTGAACTTTCTCGGTCAATGCGGGGATTGAACACATGACCTCCAGGCTAGCGAGCCAGCGTCTTACCGACTTAGCCACCGTGATCCCTGCTTCCGAACAGAACTGGACCATTTTTAGGCTGATATTCAACTTTACTAATATTGTATTTTGCAAGGGATTCCAAATCCCGGTCAACGGCTTTAATAAGGGAGTCAAAGGGGATCAATTTGGGTTTGGTTATTTAAATATCCACATGGTAATGTATTTTATAGTACGTGTATATTATTTAAATAGCCCGATATCGAGTTTAAATACCCCTGTTTAAAGATATTTATGATTCACACACCCAATGGCGTCCAAAGTTCTAGTGATATCTGAGCTGGCCCCTGTGTGAGATACGTCATATCAAACAGGGGCTCAGTGTATAAAATATTATTAAGACGTCCATTCAACACTTGAATTGCATTCATTCATGTCATGAACACGGTTACCGTATTCATGCTAAAAAAGTGATACAAACATGATTAAAGATAGTCGCTAGAAACTATTGATCAGACATCGAAACCCAGCTTGCGGTCCTTTATACATGTATCACGTGACGGACGCGAGGAAGTAATCGAATTGGTGCTTGCTTTACGATGTGTATGGTAATTCGTTTATAGGTTACCACTTTTCAATATAAGATAATTTTTTTTAATAAAATCCCCTTTTTTATCAATATTCATGACTCATTTTGGAGTCCCTTGAATAAACCATAAAATATGAATGTATAACTAATGCTCGTTTCTAGGATACAAAAACTCATACAGAAAAATATAGGTTGACTTGAATTTCAAATTAACTTAACGACTATATAAACACCCTAATCACATACACGTGGATTTCAGTCATACATTCAAATCTTCTTCAATAAATGTTAACTTGGAGGGTGGGGGGGGAATAGCGTTCACTCACGTTCACTAGACTGAGTCATTTCGGGACTAACATATGGTTCAACATTATTTCAATAATACACTTGCGCCCGGAGGACCCGGAGAAAACCCGCGAGATTGGACAGGCGACCTTACCCCTTGTCACGTACAACCGGGGAATCGAAACCACACCAGTTGACTTAATGACAGACCTTATGATACAGCGCACACGTGCTGAATAAATGTTAAGAGCTAACCAAACATTGGAGGAAAAATTAACTAAATGTATGTCCAACAATATTAACAAAACGTAGCGGCGGTACTAATACATGGACAAAGGGCGCATTCTTGGCCAGCTCATTAAGTCCCGTAGCCGTCTCTTTAGTACGAAATGAAATGAAATGGGGTTTAACGTCCTATTGTTCTGCTCCGACTGGGCTAATGAAGCAGCCATACGCCATGCTATAAGGGACATTTTTCCAGACAGCGGCGCCAATGTGTACACGGGACCTCGGTTTTCTGCGTCCCATCCGAACAACTAGACAGCTGTGCTTGTGAGGCCCTCCATCTTGCACCACCGACAAGGGGAAACCAAGCCGGAAAATTCCGATGAACTTTCGCGGCCAACACCGGCATCAAACCAGCGTATTACTCACATAAGCATCGTGGCCCCGCTTTTTTAGTACGGGGTATAGGGAGGCTAGAATTTTCAATTCGTCATATCTTAGTAAAAATACTGAACATAATTAAACCATTTGGACTCATATTCATATTAGAGAGAGAGTGAAAGGGGGTTTAACGTCCACTCAACACAACTAGGTCATTTCGGGACTAACATATGGTTTAATTTTATTTCAATAATTCGCTTGCGCGTAGGGGTCTTTAGCAGTGGGAGGAAACCGGGGTATTCATATTAGAGATTCAACTTTCACAATAGTGTAACCTGTGGGGGATTCTATAGCGTTAAACTCACGCTCAGGGTCTTTAATATCGCCTCCATTTCCTCACAACATATGCTTTTAAAACACGTGCTGATCATCGTATACTCAGATCTTGTAGTTTCTCTTCTCTAGGGAGAATTACTTGCTGACGATTCCTCGAGTTTATTACAAGAGTCGGGGTTGTATATGATTTTTATATGAAACAGACTTATAGTCGGAAACAGATTTACATTTTAAATCAGTTTTACATTATACCATGCGTGATAAAAGAGCTAACTGGTGCATTCCTTATTTAGATATGTAATTTACTAGGTTAAAAGTAAACACGCCCAGAATAAAAGGTACAACTCCATATAAAGGCACAATAGTACATAATTAGTACCATTAGGTAACTACATCTTTGTAGGCATCATCGGTTTTATAGAGCACTGGGGCCTGTTTCACGAAATTTTATATAAGATAAAATCCTACTTTTAGTAATTTGATTAGATAATATTAGATTGATTTAGTGCTTATCCATCAAAATTGAAAGTTTGAAACGGGGCCCTGGATCATAGTGCAGTAGGGATTCTGTTTCAGCCCAGATCACCATTCCCAATGGGACTAAAGTCTCGTTTCTTTGCTCGGCTCTAACTCTTTTCTTTATTTTCATTGGATTGGGCGTTTTTTACCATAGACTGGGCAACATGAGCCAAAGTCTTACGTAATTCTTCCACCCCAGTGTCATGTATCTTTACCAAAAAATGGCAGAAACTGTACACACACTTTTCTATACAAAAAAATATGGGAATAGAAAGCCCCATGCAAATGGCGGGGCTGGCACGGGGGATTGGGTTGACTCGATTGTACCAGAGGGCAAAATGCTTTGACTTCAATACGACCATCTGACCCCGAGTTCACAAAGCATTCACAGACTTAGGTTAAAAATTTACTCAGCTTCCAATCACTGTTTATGAGAAATATCTTTGATCGAGAAGCACAAAACTTTGCACATAGTTCCTTAGCGATGTATTTGATACATTAAAACAACAAAACTTTTATAAAGGACAATATTGTAGTAAAAATAATGCGAGCAAGTTTGAGTAAATTGTTAACTTTAAAAAATGTCTGAGAACTCGGGGCCTAGGGTCAGGGGTTTTGATTAGATGGAATTTTATGTAAACCACTCTCCTTGAAACTTCAGCTCCATATGATCCTGATAATACAGCATTATCTTTCGACGTCACTACACCATAAGCGATATGAACCAAATCCGGAAGTACCGGAATTGTTGTTGGTGTCTTATGGGTGTAGTATATACGAGGTAAAGGTGAATGAATACAATTATCAGTTTTAATTAGATGTTGAGGAGTAAAGCGGTTATTTTAAGGCAAACCCTTCCGAGATAAAAGAATATGAAGTTAATTAGGCGTGATCTCATTGGTTGTTTGGTATGATATATCATTAAGTACATCAGCTGTTATTAACTTCCGATCTTGTTGATTATCAGAACTAATTAGTACCGTATCCCTACTCGTCTCCATGTGTTATAAGTTGTGACGTAGGTATGTGTATTAATATATTAATAATGATATATAATTATTGATAAACAAATAGCTGTCGTTAAATAAAGATAAGAATCAGTACGTTTGTTTGTTTGCTTCATTTTATATACCAACAAACTGACTTTTCTACTGAGGTTTTAGGCAACTTTCCACGCTACTTTTTATCAATGGCTTGAGATGGTGGTGGCTGTCCGAATGGTTAGCGCGTGTGCGTTGCACCATGAGGTCTCTCATTGAGTCAACTGACGTGGTTTCGATTCATCGGTTGTGCGTGACAAGGAGTAGGGTCGCCTGTTCATTCAACCTCCCACTGCTAAACACCCCTACACACAAGCGAATTTTTGAAGTAAAATTGAACAATATATTAGTCCCGAAACGACCTCCCTCTCTTTCTCTCTCTCTCTCTCACTCTCTCTCTCTCTTAAATGGCGCATAAGTAATGTCGTAGCTAAAGATTGTGCCGCCCGGGACGTAACGGTCATTGCGTTTCTCACCCAAATGCACATCAAAAATACATTAACTGTTAAACAAAAAGCGGTGTTTTCAATTTTCGTCGGAAATAAGATGGTTATAGCCGTTATGTATACATCTACTACCTAGCCGTCCCACAAGGAGTGTCTTACTAGCTTAAAGTAGAACACAATTAAAATTACTAAATCTCCGTAGTTATCTTGCCGTTTACATTTTATTTTTAAAGTTTGTTCAGGACAGAGTTGTCTAGCATTTCTTTAAAATAATTAGTGGGGTATTTGAAACTCGATGACATATATTTTAGAGCTAGTATGGAGGTACCCCATGTACATACGACCCTGTTCATTTTTTTGTAAAGATCTTCTTCTTACCAGGGGGTTGGGATGGCCTAGTGGTCTAGAGTACAGCGCTTCGACCTCTAGCTCGCCGGCTACCTCTGGCTTGCGGCTGTGGTTTCGAGCCCTGGTGTGAGCGTATGTGGCATGGAGATAGGGGCGCCTTCTCAGCCTCGTGGATTTCATCCGGGCAGTCCGGTTTACTCCCACTGCTAAAGACCCCTACGCGTAAGCGAATTATTGAAATAAAATTAAACCATATGCTAGTCCCGAAATGGCCTAGTTGTGTTGAGTGGACGCTAAACCCCATTTCTCTCTCTCTCTTTCTTCTTACCATCCCTGGGTTCTTTTCCAAAAAAAAGTGAACACGCCAAGACAACGAGTTTGATTCACAAAACAGTCATGAATGAAAACGATCACTCAAGGCGTTTTCCAATAGATTATAATGTTGAAAGTTTATCAGTAACCTTGCTTTGATACAGACAGTTACTTATATTCTCATGTTCTACTATCTACTTGGCTTGGTTATCAATGAAATTTTAGCATAGATTAAAATTCAAGGTTTCACACGAACTGATATAAAATTAACTAACCTTTAGATATTTTAGTCTTTAAAGATATGAAGACGCAATAATGTAATAATGAAATGAGTCTAACGAATTCTAACTGCCAAGGATTATTTAGGTACACTTTTTATTTTCGCCCCAACCGAACGACTAGAGACGGATCCTTGCCAAGCAATCAGTCAGGTTTGAACTCGGGTCGTTTTGTTACGTGCCAGCTTTTTAACCACTGTGCCACCGAGGCCCATATCTTGTCTGCGATATCAATTCGGTGAAAGCGGCCGTTAAATAAAGCTTTTTCACACACGATGTTCCCTGGAGTTTAAAGCGTCATATCATTCCTCCAGTGGCATGACAAAAAATAAGTTTGTCCTCGCCACCGGGAGTATATAATGTCCCAACACCTCGGGGGGGGGGGGGTAAACATAAATGATAAAGGAACCAATTAAAATGTAGCGTAGCCAGGCAACGAAAATAAAGGACTCCACAGAATGTTAATCAAAGGTACATTAATTAACAAAGACAAGCAATAGAATTCTGGATTATTTTTTTTTAAAAATATGACCGGTAAAGCGAGTACAAGACTTGTTAAAAGAAGGGCAGTCAAAAGGACTGACATATTGTGCTGATGAAAGATAAAATCCCATCCATTTCCATTCCAACAGAAATAAATCTTTAAATAATATTAAATAACAGCGTCATTGTTTACGTAACTTGATTTCCGGTACAGTATAAAGGTATGTTCTAGAAGGAACGCAGAGTCATGCAGTCGGTAGGTATATTTGATGTGAATGGTCAGATTTATGAACTATCAACAATAAATATCTTGAAGCAACGGCGTGTCCATCATCTGGTCAGTACCGTAGACAAATAGCCGTAATAAAATTTACATCACGCCCGTCCAAACACGTCCAAACAGAGATCTATCTACTTTGAGAACAGATCTCTGCCCTGAATGACAGCCATATTAAAAATAAAAATTACACCTTTCATACACACGAATACTAAATAAAATTTTACTTTTATAAATACTTCTCAACATTCTCGAATAATACTAAACTCGTCGATTTAGGAATTAAAATGTCGATCAACGAGCTTCGTGTCTGTTCTCAAGTGTAGACAATTAGCGTAACTTTATTCAAATTTCATTACAAGCTAAAGAGAGCGAGAGAGAAATGGGGTTTAACGTCCACTCGACACAAACTAGGTAATTTCGGGACTAACATATGGTTTAATTTTATTTCAATAATTCGCTTGCGCGTATGGCTCTTTAACAGTGGGAGGAAAACGGGGGACCCGGAGAAAACTCATGAGGCCACGTACAACCGGTGATTCGAAACCACGCCTGTCGACTCGAAGACAGGCTTTGTGATACAGCGCGCACACGCTAAAAATCAGCCAGTCAACCCCCTCATTACAGGCTAAACGCGCAGATATATATACAGCAAAATGTACCGAAAACTCCCCGCTATTTAAGCCTATACTGTACGAATGGTTGACCCTCGAAGGTTTCATTCTTTGATAACCCATATTTCAAAGATTCCAAATTCTTTAAAAAAAATTACAAATCCCAAACATGTTCATTTTATGTCTTCAAAGGACTCCTTAAACGTTTCCATATTTTACAATCCAATTAAATTGTACTAACTTTTCTTTCCGTTTTATTTAGTTGCTGTTTGTTACAACCGGGTAACCAGGGAAACCATGTTAAACCATACCACCAAACTAACATACGCTCGTATACCCTACATATTCCGAAGATCTGAAAAAGTGCTGAAACTTCACAAAAGCCATGCCTTGAACAATATCCCTTCAGGCCATTCAGGAAATAAAATGGGGTATTAACGTAAAACCTTTCTGCACCGACTTGGATAACGAAGGCGGATCAAGGCCCTTCAGAGCCGGCTTTCAGTCAATCAGACCAAATGGGCCCCGTACCCAAGGGGACCCAAAGAACAGTAATTTACTCGCGAGTCTAGCCAAAAAAAAATCATTGTCATCGTACGAACTAATTTATTAAAATAAAAAGTAGTCATTTCTAGACAATTTTGATAAACAGTTTCACTGAGGCATACGTGCCTATGCAGGGGACAGAGGCACAGTTCCGCAGGCCGGTCGTGAATTACAGAAGAGTAGACACCCACTACCCCGTTCACAACAACCAGTACTTCTAGAAATAGGGTGGTGGTGGCTGAAACACTGTATCATCAAGCCGGTCATTGAGTCAACTGGCGTGTTTTCGAATCCCCGGTTGTACGTGGCAAGGAGTGTGGTCGACTGTCAAACCTCGTGGGGCGTTTCTCCGGGTCCTCCGGTGCGTATTATTGAAATAAAATTTAACCATATGTTAGTCCCGAAATTACCTAGTTTGTGTTAAGTGGACGTTAAACCATTTCTGCCCCTCCCTCTCTCTCTCTCTCTCTCTCTCTCTCTCTCCCTCTCTCTCTCTCTCTCTCTCTCTCCCTCTCTTTCTTTCTCTCCCTCTCTCTCGCACTCTCTCTCTCTCTTTTTCTAGAAATAGCCCGTCTATAGAACTGAATATATAATACATATCCTAATATGATATAAACAAATCATTTTAGATTGAACTTTAGACCTTGAATTCGCCCACGAGCATGTTCAACATTTTAAGTGATGATGGCTTATGAATGAAATTGGAAAAAAGGCGATCCCTGGTGCAAGAGATGCTTTAAGCTGTCATAGTGTAACTGATAATGTTACCGTTTTTGCTGACTTAACATAAATTTTATTAGTCTGGAGGTGAAAAGGTTATAATATACTCGTTAATCAAAATAAATATAAACTCTCTTTCTATTTTCTAATTCATATCTTGCTTTAGTATCTGATATTTCTAAATCTTGCTAAAACTTCAAAACCTAATTCCCTTTTTCCCGAAATAAAATGTTATTGAAATATAATTGACGTCATTCTATCACGCGTATCGAGCATGCTATGTGCTATTGGATCTTTAAAGATCTATTAAACTGGAAAAATCCGAAACACTGAGAGAGAATAAATGAATGAAATGGGGGTTAACGTCCTACGCTTCTGCACCTACCCTGGGCTAATTTAAGACTGGCATACGCCCCATAATGTGCTATGAGGGAAATTATGCCCGGACAGCAACTGAATTCCAACTGCCAAAGGATTTTTACGTACACGGGGCCTCGGTTTTAAGTCCCATCCGAACGACTAGGCAGCTGTCCTTGTCAGAAGGGAGGGATGGGGTTTAACGTCCACTCGACATAAACTTGGTCATTTCGGGACTAAAAGATTGTTCAATTTTATTTCCATAATTCGCTTGCGCGTTTAGAGGTCTTAAACAGTGGGAGGAAACCGGTTGACCCAAAGAAAACGCACGAGGTTGGACAATCGACCCAACTCCTTGTCACGTACATCCGAGGAATCGAAACCACGCCAGTTGACTCGATGTCCGATGACAGACCTTATGATACAGCGCGCGTGTGCTAAACATTCGGTATTTTTTCCCACTGCCAGTGGTGAAGAACAGAGTGCCTGGCAATAAAAAGTGTCTCGTCGTTCAGTCATGTCTCGTCGTTCAGTACGTTAAAGACCTCCTTGAAATAATAGTAGGCCACTGTCAGGGCAAAATGTCTCTCACAGCACACTGTATGGATGCCCACTACAGCTGGGGTGGTGCAGAAGAGTCGGACGTTAAACTCAATTTGAGAACGGAGTAAAATGGACAGTTTAGAAATTGTTTCAAAACATCCATAGCTTATCAAGGATCTTGATGCGACAAAAAGTGATGCATTTCTAAATTTCAAATGGAATGAAATGCATCGACTAGGGTATAGAAAATGGGTATCCACCCTGCAGACTGCCATGGCGGAAAGTTGCCCAGAACAGCTTCCTTTCAGCCTCTTCATCATCGACTCGAACAGATTTTAATCTTGATCATTAGCAGTTTTAATTTACAATATTTGTTACGTGATGGTGTAACCTGTAATATATACTGTACATTGCCATCCGTCTCATCATATGTATTTAAATACATTATTAGTATCTGAAGACGCCTATAGAGGGCAGACAGCTAGCTTATAGTAGATAATTTATTACTTGGTCGGGGTTTTTTTAAAAAAAATTTACGTATTTAAATATATTTATGTATGTATTTGCCATTCTAACTGATTATGTAACCGATAATATATATTGAACATTGCCATTCGCCTCATATTTATGTATTTGTTTGCCATTTTAACTGTGTATATACACCCATTTTGTTCCCTTGTTTTTATATTACGTATATATACTATTTAGGGAGAGGGGTTTTGCATAGGCTAAGCCTGTTCCCAAATCCCATTCAGACATCCTGAATAAAATATCGTTGATAAAAAAAAGACTCCCGCTGCAGCTGTCGAGGATTCTTTTAGTTACGTACAAACCGAACGATACCAGAGGCCGTTCATTTTGTAATAAAAAAGAATAGCACAGAGTATAGACTTGCGCTACATCAAAAGTAATCGCAATCATCTACAGTGCTTCATTTGATCTAGGAAATTCTAGCATAAGAAATATTACCTCGCTCCTAAATTTTGGCGGACTTTAATGGAGTTAACATGGCTATGTTTGTAAATAACCTTTGACCTTGGCAACCGTTACCCCGGTAACACCATGTTACACCAACAACGCTACCTGTCCATCAGATGTGACATGAGCGCATCACTTGAGTGATAATCACGTGATGTACTTTTTGACAGGTGTCTTTTGTGAAAGGGACACGTTCAAGTGCTGTTCGACAAAACTGACTTTTCTTTGAAATGCATTTGAACTGGTTTCCACAAAAATAACAGTAAATAGTCATAAATTTATTTGAAACAGTTTTTGCATAATTCCCCGATTCAAGTCAAAGGTCAGAATACTTTGATCATTATTGTGACACTGCAAAGACCTTGGTTTATACGTTATCGCACCCATATGCCATGTGTGTCTACAGTATCCTGTGTTCAGACTATGGACAGATTGACCGAACCATGGACCTCTCGTAATGACATGCAGAGGTTTGGTGATACTCGGCACCATTTCTTTGATTGCATGCTCCCATATACTAGTGATATTATCCGGAAAATACAAATGTCGACAAGCGAATTTAATTAATAGCTTTATAATATCATATCTTTGAAATCTTCACGAGGCTTTACAAATACCTGTAATTATTGGCATTTCCTTCCCGTCTGATGTTTTTTCTGAGAATACTATGTTATTTCATACATCTTGAAGTGTATGTTTTTCTTGTTTTCCGTTTTAAAACACGAGTAAACTACACGTGTATCTCAAATAATTCATGTACATCATTTCCGGTACGATGTTTACGATTCTTACAAACATAATAATTACATCACACGGGTTTCCTACACGTGGAACTTCCTATCACTCTTATGATTAATATATGGTCATCTTACCATATGAAGGATGATTCTGTGACATTTAAAGAAAGTTGGGTTACGTTCAGTGATATATAATTGGCATCTCATACGGCACATAGGCGGATCCGGGGGGGGGGGACCCCCCTAAATAACAGTATAAAATATAGATATGCGCCACGACCCCCCTAAATAACAGTATAAAAAATAGATATGCGCCACATATCACCACTGACACCCCGTATCGTACCAACAATTTTTACCCTACATACAAATATCTTGATTTGATAATTGTTTAGTTTTTGCAATGTCTATTTTCTGTCTTGTCCGCAGGTTTATCTTGTAGATTTTCCTTTGTTTGTTTTGCGTGTAGCGCGGTCCTCCTGAATTTACTCATAGAGAGGTAATAAGGCCTAGCTTGTTCCTCGATCCTTTTCTGTGAATAAAATATTGTTTAGCGGCACACTTCGGGCTCATTTGCAAAATCAAGACTCACTGGATAATTTGGACTACGTCAGCCAAAGATATAAAGGAGGAAAATTCAACGGTTAAACCAAGTGACTTCGGACTACGACGTTTCGGCCTGGTAATTTACACTAGTTTGCACCAATTTAATGCCTTTACCCAGACTATGTTACACCTTACATGTATGCTTATGATAGGTGAATATCCGCCCGAGATTTTAGTTTAAATTTAATGAAATTGCAGATACCTCTCGCGTTTACCTGCTGATTAGGGAGCCAGCGCCTTACTTTCCGCACTATTGGCAAATATCGCAAAGTGGGTTCGCATTTGGAACGTTCTTGACGAGCTGTTTCGGTTGAATGTAAAATCGACGGTACCGTTAAGATCTATGACAATTTTAAAAACTAAATTTTATAATTAATTGCAGATCGGGTAAGTGTGCCCCAACTGCTAACCTACCCCACCCCAGACTTGCCATTTCGGATGATGAGGAAGATATGTTGCAGGAAGTATGGTATCTGTGTTCTGATAAGAGCGAGTGTGGAAAGCATGGTACCAGAGTTTTGAAAAGGGAGGTTGCCGACCGGGAGTATATATATAGAGAGATAAACGGGGTTTAACGTCCACTCGACCACAGGAATCTGACCTTCTACGGATAGAAGGTCAGATTCCTGTGACTCGACACAAACTAGGTCATTTCGGGACTAACATATCGTTTAATTTTATTTCAATAATTCGCTTTAGAAGTGGGGGAAACCGGAGGAACCCGGCGGAACCCGGAGGAACCCGGAGAAAACCCACGAGGCTGGACAGGCGATCCTATTCTTTGTCGCGTACAAACGGCATCGAAACCACTCCAGTTTACTCAATGAAGGCTTTATGATACAGCGTGCACGTGATCCCCCCCCCCCCGGAGTATAGTATCTTCCAGAGTATGGTATCGGGCTTCTGAGAAAGAGGTTGTCGGAAGTAGGGTATCTGTGTTCTGAAAAGACACGCTGCGGGAAGTATGGTATGTGGGTACTGAAAAGAGGGATTGTCGTAAGTATGGTATCTGGGCACTGAAAAGAGGGGTTGCCGTAAGAAAGATTTATGGATACTGAAAGAGGGATTGCCGTAAATTAATAGGGTATCTGTGTTCTGAAAAGACACGCTGTGGGAAGTATGGTATGTGGGTACTGAAAAGAGGGATTGTCGTGTGTATGGTATCTGGGCACTGAAAAGAGGGGTTGTCGTAAGTATGGTATCTGGGCAATGTAAAGAGGGGTTGCCGTAAGTATGGTATCTGGGCAATGTAAAGAGAGGTTGCGGAAAGTATGGTATCTGGGCAATGTAAAGAGAGGTTGCGGAAAGTATGGTATCTGGGCAATGTAAAGAGAGGTTGCGGGAAGTTTGTATCTGGGCAATGTAAAGAGAGGTTGCGAGAAGTATGGTATATCTGGGTTCTGAAAACGGTGGTTGGTATATTATGTCTCTGTTACGGCATCATATCTGCCTGCATGCTTGAACATATATACATATGTCACCAATTACCTTTGATCTTAAAAGATTATTATCTGGGTGTAATAACCCAATACGAGGTCTACGGTGTCTTTATACATAACAATTTGGTAATGACCCTGATGAATTTATACTTTACGGTTTAAGAAATTTACAGCTGTAAAATGTATAACATTATTCTGTTTTTTAACTTGTATAAGAGATAAACTATATTCCTCTTCGTTAATGCTGAAAAAAACTACAAAAATATCGGCCTAGGATCTCAGTCTTTATTTTACCTCCGATTTCTTCCTTTGGGTCTGACCTTTCTTCTACGTACACTTTAAATCTTAGGCCAAGCCAATTTAAATTTCTGCTCTTCGAGGCCCTGATAAATAAATAGCCACTTGGATCACGTGATAGATGGTTTGTTAAAATATCAAAACTTAAAAACATGGAACTTAAAGCAGTGTAACTAAGTACTTTTGGTTTTTAAATTATTCCTGAAGAAATAATAATATAAATTTGCCCATGACTTGTTCCCGAAGAACAAAAAGTCAATTGTGTGGTCTACATAAAATATTTATTTAGAGAGATGAGGTTTAACATCCACTAGACACAAACTAGATCATTTTGAGACTAACATATGGTTAAATACTATTTCAATAATTCGTTTGTCGCGTAGGAGTCTTCAGCAGTGGGAGGAAACCAGAGCACCCGGAGAAAATCCCCCTAGGTTGGACTGGCGCCCAAATTTCTTTTCACGTACAAGCGGGTAATCGAAGCCACATCACTTTACTCAATGACAAACCTTATGATGGAAAGCTCACGCGGTAACCATTCAACCACCCCACCCCCACACGTTAACGATCCCCCCGCCCCACACACACACACACACTCCCTATCAGCATAAAATATGAATGCATATATATTACCAGTTTCCTCTGATCTTCACGGGTTATTCTCTCGATATGAGATGTGCAGGTTTTTTATTCTGTATAATTAACAGATGAGAAATATGTTAAGTTTATGCTTTTTTGTGAAGTTTCTTGTGAGACAAACCACTAAAAATATATTGGGGGTTGGGGATAAAAACCCTGTGATAACATCCTCCATAAAAGACAATTATCGGCCTTTATCTCAGTTTTTAGAATAACCTCGGAGTTGAGATTTATCCCTAAGGGGCCATCCGTAAAGTACGTACGCTCAAAATGGGTAAAATTCAGAACCCCTCCCCCTGTACGCTCCTGTACGCACGTTTTGCCATTTGAATTAACGCACCTGTACGCTTTTTGCGTGACCCCCTCCCCCCTTCAAGTGTACGTACTTTATGGATGGCCCCTAACGTAATTTACAGCTAATAAGTGCGCTCGGATTTTCATTTTTGTGAAAAAAATCCTTCCAAAACTTACTCTGTCTGTCGGCATATAACTCCGCTTGGGAACAGGCACCAAGCTGGTTGACCGATATTTTTATTCCTAAATGGACGATTGTAGTTGAAAATACTTCAAAATGTTTTAGAACAGCATTACAAAACAGAATACAAAGTTTTAAATATTTCGGCCATTCTGGGCAAAGACCTATTCTCAAGATAGTACCGTATGTGTGCAGAATGTAAGCAAATCTTCCGTAACATCGGCTTTTTTTCTTCTGGGTTTTGGGGTATTTCTTAGCATAAGGTCGTAATTTATACCTCACATAAGACAGTGTATTGACTTTTAGATGAAAGTAAAGGTATATAGTAACTTGTATATTGTATAAAGTCTGGCCTGGGGGTAAGTTTAGATATTATAAGTATTATACCTGTCATGTAAATATGACAAGAAACATAATGTACCTCTGCTCCTCCTCTCTGTCTGTCTGGCATGTCGAGTACACCAAAACCTGCCATGGAAACTACACGTTCCTCGCATAGTTGAAATCATCACCGTGCTTCCAACATAACCGGTTTAAAAAAAAAAAAGCTTTAAATTTTTGTTTTAAAATAAGAAAAAAAACCTAGCCACTCAGTAGTATGGGCCAGGAACTTAGTATGACGTCATCACAGCCATTTTGGAATGTGACGTCATATAAAAAGTCGATACAGCCACTGATGCGAACTTCGGGTTTATTTGAAGAGGATCGCCCCCACTAATCACATTGTAAATATTATCACTATGTATATATATCATGTAATTGTCTGCGATATCACTTCGGTGGAAGCGGACATAAAATAAAGCTATTTACACACATAATAAGAACAACAACATGGTGGGTTATGTGATAATGACCAATACTATTGCTTTACGGTTACCTATAGCATGTATTGACTTTTTGGATTGTAGGAATGGTGCATCAAGGTTTCGGCCACAGAGAAATCAAAAATGGGAGCTAAGCGGTGCTAATAATAGCTGATTGGTCCGGAAAGTCCTAATTCGCGGTAGTTGAACGGTTACAAACGGTATTCTCGTGGATAGAATGTCCCGGTTCGAGTCGAGAAGAACCTTCAAAGTGTTCAATCGCGATCGGTTCACGTGGCGAGGGTATCAATGAAAATGTTCATGTCGTTCCGATGGTACGAAAGACCGAGTGCGTGGGGGGGGGGGCATTGGAGAACCACGGCACCTCTCCTGAAAAGTGAGAACCGGGCTGGAAAAATTTAGACGAGGTTATATTTACATTATGGGAGATTAGACAAAGAGTTGGTAGTTCTCACTATAATAGTTAAAACTAGATCATGTAAAGGGAATTTGTTGAAAATTTCAGTCAAATTGATCCACTATGAACCGAAATATCAGCTCTGGAAATTTCCGCCAAGCCTCGTTTATCATTACTAAAATTGGTACGTTTAAAAAGCATAGTCTTGATTATCCACTGTTTTGATTTAATTATCAATGAGCATTAGCAGCCTGGAGGTCGATTGTTCGATCCCAACATTGGCCGAGAAAGTTAATCTCGATTTTACGTCGTGGTTTCCCCTTGTTAGTGATGCAGAACAGCTGTCTAGTCGTTTGGATGAGACGAAAAACCGAGGTCCCGTGTACACATTGGCGTGCACGTAAAAGATCCCTTGGAAGTTGGAATTCGATATAAGAGTAGACCGTAGCGCCGCTGCACGGGCAAAATTTCCCTCATAGCACACTGTGTGGCGTACGCTTTTCTTCCATTAGCCCAGGTTAGCTGCATAACAGTAGGACATTAACACCATTTCATTTCTTTTCATTTCTTGCATAATGCATGTTTAATTATATTCATAAATCATTTATATTGAATATAGGTGCGCTGAGGTCGGTCGTTCGCTGCATTTTTAAAGAATTGTATAGCGGTTGACAGTTATGATGAAAGATGAATCACATTGGCATAAAAACCATGGATACAGGGAGGTATACGTAAGTAATAAACGGTATATGATATAGTGTCATTCCCTCCAGCTATATAATAAAGTCATTTCTATTATTCAATTGGATGTCAGGAATTAAACATTTCTTTGAGGTACAGACACATAAATGACTGTCTGAATTTATCCAAGGGGTAAACACTTAATAGGTCTAAATACAACAAGTTCTATTATAAGACTCGCTCTAAGAAATGAAATGAAATGGGGTTTAAACTACTTTTTTTTAAACCGATTGGGCTTAAAAACGGGTTTACATCATACCGTGTGCTATGACGGAATTTTGCCGGGTGTTGGCGCTTTCGGATTTCCGTCCCATCTGAGCGACTAAACGCGGTTCCTTACCCGGCCGTCCGCCCTACAGCACTGATAATGATGGGGAAGCAACGCTGGTTAAAAATTTGTAATTCTAAATGTCCAGGGCTCTCTTACGTGCACGCCGATGTGTACACGGGGCTTCGGCTTTTTGTCCTATCCAAACTGCCATAGTCGGGCCCTCCGTCCTGCATCACCGACAAGGTGAAGCCGTGCCGGATAATCCAGAAAAGTTCGTCCCTGGTTAACGGGACAGTGTCTTACTCCGCTGGCGGCGCCCGATCCACGTTGAGCAAAATATTATTTCTCTTAAAGTTTCTGATCAACATTTGTATTTTGTGGACAATCCCGAATAGATTCGGTGCTGCAAATATTAATAGATAATCACCCGGCATTGATTTAGTCGGATTATTTCCATCAGGAGATTTTATTAAAGATTATATCTCGTTTGAAAAAGATGAATTCCTTGTTAGAGATTGAAGTTTTACAGTATTGTATTTTGCAAGGGTGTGGACTCCATCAAGACGCTACTACGCCTCTGTATATTTAGGATCGGACCTGCCATTCGCTTCGATAATGGGGTTTTATTTTCTCGAATCTCGGCGAAATGCTCGATTAGGGGTATGTCTTGAATAAACAATTTGCTCAACAGAAATAACTGATCTAAGCCTCGACCAGAAATGAGTGGTTTTAAATTGACTCATGGAGATTGAATATGGTTAGCTTCGAATTGAAATTTGGCATAGAACATTAATTTTTGAATTGTTTATGCTCGTTGGATATAGGCTGCCCCGAACCTACGCCTACTGCCGCCACTGTCTTTGACAACTGGAATGGGCAAAGGATTAGTGGTGATGAAGCTTAAAGTCTAACTCGATATCATCCAAAGTCTTCGGTATTCAAAACACGAATTATTTATCAATTTAAATCAACATAGATATTGTAATCTTACCGGAAAAAGATGGACTTCTGATATCCAATATTTAAGACAAATTTTTAAAAAAATACCATTGGTACACCAATCCACACTGATCCGCAGTAAATATTCGCTTGGCCACTGATAAAGATGACATCGGCGAGACTTAATGACCCCGAAATATTAACTTTTTTTCCCTTACAAATTAAATTCTAAAACATTTTTTTGAAGTATAAGAAAAATAAATAAAGGTGTTTGAAGTATATCTGGATAAAAAATATTCCATATTTAGCGTAAATAGGTACATAAGGTATCGGTACCATAGATGATCGGTACAGAGATGATCGGTACAGAAGTAATCTTTATTGTCGTTATTGACGCCATCATAATTTGTTGGTAAACATTAAGATGTGACGTCACCCATAGAAATATAGCGGTCTGACCTTCCAAAGGTCAGTCATCTTGGACAGAGATAAAAGACGGATGTCTTAACTTTGTAAAACAGGTTGACACAAATCGTGTACCATAATGCGTTTCAGACCAATTTTTAACAAGGGACTCGAAGAACGAGACTAGACATTCGTATCTGGAGAGCATGCACAATAAATAATATGTAGACTGGAATAACCAGACACTAGAAATAGCCATTCTATTGAGCGTTCTGGTGTATTTCGCCGAACATAACTGATTTGAAATTAGAGTGAAAACGATTGAATGTAAATAAGTTTATACACATTCAGATTTCATTATTATATGCGTTGTGACCCATTTGTGTCAATTTCTATGTCCCAAATATTAGCGATTTAGCTCCTGTAAAGTACTCGATTCGAAACCACATAGTCCTAGACAGATTCAAATTATTCCCATGACTATCCAAACAGATTTTGATAAATTATAGCTAATTCTCTATCTTTGTCGTTTTGTCCCTGACATTTTTTGTCGTCTGCCATATACGTAATCAAGGACAATCTATCACAAAATGGCTGCCTTTGTTATATATGATAGGCCTACACAGTAAACCTGTTTTTTTCCCTCATCCATTGTCTTATTACAGGTTTTTAAACCGTTTGATATGTAATGAATTAGCATAAAAGTTTGTCAGTCCTAGTAACCCATTTCGCCGCTCGAATGTAACACCGTGACAAACAGGTCAATTAAAATCTTGCCCAACTTGAAATTTACATATTATATAAGTTGATTGATTGATATTGTTAATTTGTGGAGCTATTGATATTATCATAATTTACTTTCAATCTGATTAAAACACAGATCCAATTTCGTGTAGGACATCGAAAGTATAAAAAACGAAACAAAGATTGAAATTGTTTTATATTTTTCCTCTCTTATAACTTATACATGGGCGCCCCTCACCCACTCCCAGATTGCCAATATGGATGTCTCAAAATATATAAAAGTGCAATAAGTTGCTATTATTATCAAAGTATATGTGAACTAATCAGAAGATAAATGTTATCAGGTGCTGTTCTCACTTATCTCCGGTTGTACGTGACAAGGAGTAGGGTCGCCTGTCCAGCCTCGTGGGTTTTCTCCGGGTCCTCCGGTTTCCTCCCACTACTATAGACCCCTACACGGAAAAGAGTTATTGAAATTAAACCATATGTTAGGGGGGATCACGGTGGATAAGGCGCTGGTTCGCTAGCCTTGAGGTCGGGTGTTCGATCTAGGCACTGGCCGAGAAAGTTCATCTCGATTTTCCGACGTGATTTCCCCTTGTCAGTGATGCAGAAGGAGGGGCTGACAAGGACAGCTGTCTAGTCGTTCGGATGGGACGAAAAACCGAGGTACCGTGTAAAAGATCCCTTGGCAGTTGGAATTCGATATAAGAGTCGGCCGTTGCGCCGCTGCCCGGGCAAAATTTCCCTCATAGCACATTGTATGACGTATGCCCGTCTTCAATTAGCTCAGGTTAAGTGCACAACAGTAGGACGTTAAACCCCATTTCATTCATTCACCATATGTTAGTCCCGAAGTGGCCTTGTTTGTGTCGATTGGACGTTAATACCCATTTATCGCTCTCTTTGAGTTCTTACTTACTTTATCTTTATCCTAAATAAATGAAATAGTGTTTCACGTATTACTGTTCCGCTCAAACTGGGATAATGAAGATGGTTATCCTAAAGAGCTGCACCCATCTTCTGGACAGTGGTGAGAGCTAGAATTAGTCGAAACGATGCCGTTTTCTTCTTCTTCTTCGTTTGGTGTTTAACGTCTACTTCCACTTAAGTGATATCACAGACAAGACATAGGAGAGCCGAAGCTGCTTCCGGATTTTTAGAATATGATTTTGCAATCTTTCCATTTTGGCCTTAGGCCATGGATTAGGTTTTAGTGGGAAGTTCTTCCCTTTATTTAATAAAAACACATCGTTTGGTAGATGATCTCTTCTGTTTCTTGATTGGTAGATGTCATCTTAGTGGGATTTGTGTTTAGGTACCAGACCTGTCTTCTCGTGGACTCCCCTTACTCCACTACCCCACTGGTATTTGTTGTGGCAGAATAGTGTTTAGATGCCGAGCCCGTCTGATCATGACTCCCTCTTACTCCACTATCCCGCCAGTTTAGTAGATGTTAGTAGTAAATTAAACTAATATAAAATTAAATAAATAAAGAGAGTATAATTAAGTTGTAGTTAAATAAATTAAAGGTAATAAATAAAGTAAATTAAAGTAAAAGTAAAGTAAAGATAAAGTAAAATGAATAAATTAAAATTTATTAGTTAAATAAATTAAAGGTAATAAATAAAAATAAAGTAAATTAAAGTAAAAGTAAAGTAAAGTAAAGATAAAGTAAAATGAATAAATTAAAATTTATTAGTTAAATAAATTAAAGGTAATAAATAAAAATAAAGTAAATTAAAGTAAAAGTAAAGTAAAGTAAAGATAAAGTAAAATGAATAAATTAAAAAAACGATGCCGTGTTAGTTTTACTATTGATATTCGTTGGTAAAGCAAATATTCACTTGTCTTTAAATTGACAGTTCACTTGAATAAGCGACGTGTTTCAATTGTGTATTCTGTCTATGTATATTGGATTATGTATTCCATACATGTGTATATTCTAGAGATGTGTATTGTGTATGTGTAACACGTTGTGTATTCACACTGTATCGTGTATTGTATTGTATATTCATCATTTCCATACGAAGTATTCTAAAGTGAGAGAGAGAAAGAGAGCTTTGTTCTAACATCCACTTTTCAAATACAGGCTTCGGATCGAAATCACGCTACTTGACTCAAGGATGGATCCAGGTCCGTAGCCGCCGAGGGGGGGGGGGGGAGGGGGTAGCACCCCAAAGATTGAATTAGCCCCCATAAATATTTCGCCAATGTAATGTTTTATTAGGAGATTTCTTAATCGGCCAATTCTGTAGCCCCCCTTCCAAAACAAATTTTATAAGCTGGCTACGGACCAGGATAGATCCAAAGGAATAATGCGCGTGCGTTAGACCACTCAACCCGTACAAGCGAAATGTGTGCTATGGGTTGTTACGGGTTTTTTTCTCATCAGTTATTTAACGTTTGATGCGTTTCTCAGTAGAAAATGGTCATGAAATTAAATGGGGTTTAACGTCCCACTGTTCTACTCCGAATGGGTTAATGAAGATTGGCATGCGCCATACAGTGTGCTATGAGGGAAATTTTGTCCGGACAGCGGGGCTATTGCCCACTCTTCTATCAAATTCTAACCGCCAAGCGATCTTTTTCGTGGCCGCCAATGTGTACACGGGACCTCGGATTCCCGTCCAATCCGAAGAACTGTACGGTGTACCTTGCCATGCCCTATGATCTTTCTAGGCCAACACAGGGATCGAACAAGAGATACAAAGGTTAGCAAGCTAACTTCTTACTCGCTTCGCCACCGTAGCACCAATCCCAGTATGCCTAAAGTACTTTTATTTTTGATACACACATGCGCCTACCTTTCGTTTAATACCAGTACATTTTGTTCAGCATTTAAGAGTACCCATTCGGCAAACCTCGACAAATTCTGCGCATCGTACCGGAATCTTTCGAGGTTTGTCGGGTGAAAGAGTACCAATTGTAATTAATATGGCGTGGCTTTTAGTCACCATAGACCTATTAATTGCTATTCTATTTCACCAATTAACATTTCTAAGATTCGAATCCGCCTTCAAATTATTTTTTCTTTAAATTTGATCATTAATTAAAAGTAAGAGAGCTACCACATTCTGGATGCAGATCTAGAAAACGCCTTCTTCCGGGCAATGGTAATCAGGTCGTCCCATCTACCTGAAGGATCAAAGGTGCCGATAAAGATGAAGGTGACAGAGAAACCCCGCCCACAAACGATGTATGGTTGACCGAATAACACTCAGACTGCAATTACAACTTCTCACACCATCTATCATAAATCTATATTGGTCAATCGAGACTACGGTTGATTTTGTCCTCGATTATCTATTGTCTGTGATGTGATCCGGTCACAAATACCTGTTAATTATCCGCCTCCTGATAATATCAAAGATGCCGCCACAACAGGTGCCCGTTATATCTAGAACGAGCTACTGTAGTAGGTATAATATATTTGAATGGATTAGCACCTAGATAATAGGATTAGCGTCTACTTACTTTGTTTATTATATAGATAAGTAATTGATACGACTGCTGATATACATCATAGTAACACTAATCGTGGAATCCTCTATTTACTGTATCTCCCGTACAAATAAAGGTCACGCCCTTTTCGATTAATTTTAAAATTCAAAATTATGGTCATGGTACTTTGTGATGTTTTACATTTTTTGTGTTTTCCGAAAAGTCTTTTCAGCAGTTGTTTCCTTGAAATGAAAATGAAATCAAATTGAAGTTGACATCTTACATTTCCGCATCAACCGGGTAATGAAGACGGGTATACTTTTCTACAACGACAGCTATAAGGGATGGTTTTTCCCGGCCCCTGGCGTTTCGGCCTACTGTTCGTCGAATCTTAATAGGGTTATTTTTAAATGTTAGCTAATATCTAAAATACGGGATCTCGATCTTTTGGTTCATCCGAAATACTAGACACTGTTCTTGTTAGTCCCGCATCAATCCATAATATACATTGTCAGAAATCTTGAATCGTCGATTTCATGTTTTTTGTACGGTAACCTTACTCTTACTGAGATGTTCTGAACGAGGGGAATCATGATTTCAGATGACCTATGACCCCTAGAATGAGACTGTGTACCATAGGTTTCACCTGTTAAGAGTTTAGCTCCCTCTGTTGTCGACTAAATCTCTGAGTGTTATAGTCTGTGTTTATTTTTAAAAGTAAGCTGAAGACTGAAGTCAGGAAATTCTACCATCATAGAAAACAACTTCTCATCGTCTACAACCTCTCTAGTTTCACTTAATTTCTGGCGCCAAAAATCTCTACTAACCAATGCAGGAAAACTACACAATTGAACAGAGAGAACAAACGATATGAGTGAAAAATGAATGAAATAGGGTTTAACGTCCTACTATTATGCACCTAACCTGGGCTAATGGAAGACGAGCATACGCCATACAGTGTGCTATGGGGGAAATTTTGCCCGGGCAGCGGCGCTACGGCCTACTCTTATATCGAATTCCAACTGCCAAGGGATCGTTTACGTGCACTCTAATGTGTCACTGGACCTCGGTTTTTCGTCTAATCCGAACGACTAGGCATCTGTCCTTGTCAGGGGCCCCCTTCTACATCACTGACAAGGGGAAATCACGCCGGAAAATCGAGATGAAATTTTTCGGTCAATGCAGGGATCGAACACCCGACCTCGAGGCTAGCGTACCAGCGCCTTAGAAGTGAAGTGACGTAGCAAGGGTCCCTGAGGGAGAGCAAAAGGTGTGATCGCTATTACTGAGCAAATTTTTAAAATGTGGTGGCATCTTTCAACATCGTGGGTTTTTTTACTCTTTAGTTCATTGTAGCGATAAATGAGTCGCGGTGGTCAACTGATTTTGGTGCACTTCGAGGGTCTGGTGTTCACATTGGCGTGCACGTAAAAGAACCATTGACAGTTAGAATTATTTATAAGTGTATGCTGTAATCCAGGCAAAGTTCCAACATATAGACCACTGCATGCCGCCAGTCCGTCTTCATTAGTCCTAACCCAGTTGGTGTAGAAATTTTTGTAGATATTTTATGCTCCTACCCACCATTGAGGCAAGGCTCTAGGGTCAAATTCCAGTTTTTGACCCCTGAATTTGATACTGGCTAGAAAGATAGCTAATAGCATTAATCAAATTAAGAAAATATATATTTTAAAATTTTATAAACAGCAACGTGTGTCTGGATGACTGTCAACTCCTCAAGACAAATAACTATTTAACTAATTATTTATCTTAATATGGACGATAAATATTATTAGTTATTTGTTTGTAAATCACTCGTCTCCGTTTCTGCTCGACGAGTTCCTATAATTAGCAAGGTAACAGATTGAAACTCATTAACTTCACCTAGCGGCTACCAGAAACAACTCAAAGAAAACTGAAACCAACATCTTCCCGTCAATAGTCTACTATAGGCTGTAGTTCTAATCTACAGTTTATTGCATCCCGTGGTATACTAGCCGTGGGTTATTTATCGATAGCAGACGTTCTTGAACAGACGACAGGCGTCCACTATTTCCCGCCTTTTCCTGCCGGCCAAAGGATGTTTGTTGAAATGAAAGAAAAAGACGGTTGGGTTACCTTGGTACCAGATGTTAAGATGGGTTTCTGCTCCCGTTGGCTTTGACCAGACACCCATCACTAAATATAGCCTACTTGATCCTCATGAAGTTTCACTGTTTACAACTGGTTACCAGTGTCCATTAAAATCTATTATCCACTTTACAAGACATAAATGAATGTCAGAAGCAGTTCCCCTTATCAGTGGTGCAGGACAGAGGGCGTGGAAAGGAACCATGTATAGTCGTTTGGATTGGACAAAAAACCGAGGTCCTGTGAACACATTGGCATGCACTAAAAAACCCTTGGCAGTTGGAATTCGATATAAGAGTAAGCCGAGGCGCGAGTAAGCCGTAGCGCCGCTGTACGGGCAAGATTTCCCCCATAGCACACTATATGGCGTATATGTCCGTGTTCATTAGCCCGTTTATATAATGAATGAAAAACTGTGAACATAATGCCACTACCCAACCCAACTTTGTTCTTCCGCCATTTAAAGAATCGATGATCAGACGCCTAACCCTATTCCTTGAACTTTATTGCTTCCAAGCCCTCCTTCTCTACCACATCTGGATGACAAAATGGGATTTTAGTGTGTATTTTATTTTGACCCCTGTTTATGTGTGGGAAACAGCTTTATTTAACGTCCGCTTCTACTGGAGTTGAAAAAGTCTGAGAAAACATCTTCGTTCACATGAGCAAAGCCAGTACAACACTTTTCTCCTCGACAAACCCAGCATTAAGCAATTTATTAGTTAGACCTACCGGTTAGACCTTTCTGTTAATAAATTGTTTTTTTTTGTGCAAAATATGACGTTCGAATTATCTGATAATCAAAAGTATAAGCGATATATAGCTTAACATTCTAATTTCTAAAATAGAAGACGTAAATATTGACACGACGTCATGGTGTGTAAAGGGTGTTAATTGTGACATTAATACTAGATTAGATAGTCAAGTTTTATAACAGTTTTCCCGCAAAATTATGCATGGTCTACTTTTTTGACAATGTCCAAGTCAGTTGAGTCCGATATATTCAATACTGAATATATTGCAGAACACGTGAGCGTTTATACCCTTAGACGTTCACCAAATATTTTAATAATATTCTGAATTTAATACCAGAATTAGACCGTAGATGCTCATCCTTTATAATGAAAAGATGGTTAGATTCTTAGATTCTATGTTTATTTTCTTCTTAAAGGGACTGTCCCGAATAGAACAGAGCCTCAAAAATAAAAGTCCGAGTACGTATGTAATTTAAACGCCAAAATATAGAAGACTGGTGTATATACTCTGACTCAAAATACTGAATCGTTTGGACGTGAGCGTTAAAATCTTATCCGGTGACCCGATAATCGATTCCCGTTCATTTAGAGGTCTACACGGGAAATGGTCCATGTGCTGTACTTGATAACAAATGTAAATTTCACCGACACATTATTTTAATAAAATAAAACTCTGGTTTTATCAAATCACCGCATAATACAATTTGGGACACCGGACACCATTTAAAGATGAAGACTGTTTTATAATCTTTTAGTGGCATTTAGCGATCGGGAAACACATTAACAGAACACAGTTTTTATGGGATACAATCACTAGTTTATTCTAAAGCACGACGTTTCGACAAGTATCCTCTCATTGTGCTTGATAACGATAAGAGGATACTTGTCGAAACGTCGTGCTTTAGAATAAACTAGTGATTGTATCCCATAAAAACTGTGTTTTTTTAAGACTGTTTTAAGTTGTTTAAAAACGTATCACATATATTGAGTTAGTTGCTCGGCCCTAAGGTAGGGGATCTTAATGGATTTTAACACAAAATTAAAGAGTTTTAAAGCTACAATTTCATATTTTCAAGTTACATTTTTAAAATGTATTAAAATAACAGAGTGGCTATTGTTACGACGAGATTGAGCAAAGTTTAGAACGAATTCAAAATGGCTGCCAATCTTCCCAAAACCAGCTTTGAAAAAGAATCCGTATTTTCAACCTTTTCTTTTCAGTACTGAAGGCAGTAATCAAGAGATGGAAAGGGTTAGGGTTAGGGTTAGGGTTAGGACTATTTTTAGGACTTTTCAGTTTTTAACTTCTCCGATGGAGGGCTTTGAAAACATCGTCGTAACAATAGCCTGGCGACTATTTCTACGACTCGTCGTAACAATAGCCACTGTCTTAAAATAAAGCCTTAAAATAGACGGTATCTATAAACAGTCCTATCTTTTACTATTGTCAGTTGAGAAATTGTCAAAAATATCATTTCAACTTCAAATTCAAACGTTTTGAGATTGTTATTCTATGGAAGGAATAGGAAAATAATGGAGGTAATTGTATCAGTGATATTAGGGATGGGAAATAATGCCCATGGTCGTATAATAGTGAGTTGATAACCTATTGAGCAACAGTCATAGAAATAATTATATTTTGACTTTCTTAGAAAATATGAAATTCTCGCTTTAAATGAATGAATGAATGAAATGGGGTTTAACGTCCTACTGTCGCTTTAAATGACCCAAGAATGTTAAAGTATGCAAGATTGGCTCAATTGGTTGGTCCTTGAGATCTCCCCCCACTCACACACACCCCCCATTTGCCCAAAAATTCTGACAGTAATAGACATATTGAATCATTCTACTGCTCCTCCTCCTTTTATATTGTTCCATAATACAAATCACTTTTTCAATTGCGCAATAAATGTTGGAAATACAAATTAATATAATATCCTGCAATTTTATTGCTTCGATTAACCCCAATAAAAGTGTAGAGAACTAATTTGTAACGAGTTTTTAACAACTGACTTACACACACTTTATGATGGATTGAGGTAAAGACGGCTATATGTAGACAATACGATTATTGTACTATGATAAAATAATTGTTCTAAAATGTTGCGTTATCTTCGAATATGGACGGACAATTTCAATGGCTGTTATTTTCCTTTTCAATTACTTACTCCGCAAGGCGTCTCAAATACAAATTGAGTATTGGTCATCTTCATTTAAAATGTAAACCAGTAGTAAGTTAATACGACATGGTTTTGATTTCAAAGAAAAGGATTGAATTACAATTTGAGAAGAACTCTGACTGGCATTTTTATTTGCTTAAACATACATTATTCAAGAGCTACATCTGCCTATTGCAGGTCTTTCTTTAGGCCTGAAATGTTATCTAAACTATCAATCAGACATTAATTAACTTATCCAGACTATAATCAACCCTCGAGTAAGTCCGTTATAGAATGAAATAAAACATTTTATCCCTAATTTTCACGAAACTTCCGTAAAATAAGAGCATTAAGCCCAAAACATTTTATCCCAAAATTTCACGGAACTTTCCTGTTTAATACTGAATATTCCACAGAAATACTTAAAACACCTAATTTTAAGAAATAATTTACACTTTCAACACAATTTCTCCAAAAAAAGCCATCGATTAACAGAAAAAAGGTGTTAAACTACGGAATTCGGGCACATAAAAAATGGATATTTTTGTTACAGTGTTTTTGATCAATTGGACTGAAATTTCCACTAAGTCCTGTTTACAGTATCTAGTTGTTAACTATTATAGAGAGAACTGCCAAATCGTTATCTAATCTCCCATAATGTATCTTTAATGTGGGTAGTTTGCATATTTTTTTAATGTGTGAGGTCGCCTGTCCAAACTCGTGGACTTTCTCTGGGTCCCCCTGTTTCCTCCCACTGCTAAAGGCCCCTACGCACAAGCGAATTATTGAAATATAATTAAACAATATGTAGGTCCCGAAATGCCCTGGTTTGTGTCGATTGGGCATTAAACCCCACCCTCCCTCCCTCTCTCTCTCTCTCTCTCTCTCTCTCTCTCTCTCTCTGTCTCCCTGTCTCTCTTTCTCTTCCATTCCCCTTCATCTTATTTTTGAACACCAAACTAAAGAGTGTTAATTTATTAATTTCAAATTGTAAAACAAACTGTTCATCTCAGTCATTCTAGAAAAGCCATGGTAGCTTATCAATGTGTTTGAAGAATAAAATGTAAGTCCCCGCTGTATGTGAACCAAAACATTCATCCCCACCCACAAATACTCTTCGTCTCGCCTCGTTGATTGTCGGTGCTTTTCGTATTGCTTCGTTTTTTTTATTTCCTTTTACTAGGTTCACTCGGTCAATGCCTGAATTGCGAGCTACAGTACGTGAAATGAAAAAGCAGAGAAAAAAAAGAACAGTAGTTGTTAAACTTAAAGATACATTATGTAAGAATTAGATAAAGAGCTAACCACTCTTGCTATAATAGTTCAAAAAATAGATATTGAAAAATGAATATATTGAAACTTTTAAAATTGCTTCATTTCGTGTGAAGTTATGAGTGTTTCAAGTTAAGGCACGATGTATAGCGTTAAATATCGTAGTCATGGATTTGACAATCGAGAATAAGTCTCGATTACCTGACACATTACGTTAAAGCGAGAATTTCCTATTTTCTAAGAAAATTCAAAACACAATTATTTCTATGTCGTTTGCTAAATAGGTTATCAACTCACTATTATACGACCATGTACATTATTTCCAAAATCTTAAAAATCATTGACACAGGACATATTAACACTAGTACCTCACTTGTTTTCCCATTCACTTTATGCATAAGTTATATTCAAACGTTGGGATTTGAAGTTGATAATGATATTTTTGCCAGTTTCTCAGCTGGAATAGTGAATTATAGGATTAATTGGACTATTCTTTAACAAGGTATGACTGTTTATGGATACCATATATTTTAAGGCTTTATTTTAATAAATTTTAAAAATATAACTTAAAAATATTAAATTGTAGCTTTAAAATATTCAATTAACCATGTAATTATGCTGACAGGCATACACAAAAATTACCTATAATTTCATAATCACAAAATGCCCATGAGAAAATCTGACGAAAATTGCCCATGAACATTTATTGCATAGATCTGTGCACTGTTGCTAAGACTAGTTTTAACAAATTCCTGAACAAACAAAATACCTGTGGTGAACGCCATTAACTTTTACAACTCTTACAACGCACAACATTTACTTTAAGGTACTTTAAAATACACACAACCTTTAAAATACCACGTACATTTTACAGTTACCTACAGATACAAGAACAAACGTGTCAGATGCATCCTGAATAATAAGTTGTATTACACAGTACTTGCAATATGGGGTTTAACGACCCAATTGTTCTGATCAAATCTGACTAATGAAGACGTACCGGGGGGGGGGGGGGTCCGTGCAGCCTAGCCTTATTTCGAATTTAAACTGTCAAAGGTTATTTTACGTGCCCGTTGTTTACACATGATCTCGGTTTTGCTTCCCATCCGAACGACTAGATGATGTACAATTGACAAGAGCAAACCCAGTTGATAACAACTTGTTAGTTAACACCGTACATGTTAATAAAAACAGTGGATACAAAATCTAAATCGTTTTGAGACTAATCAATCGATAAATAATGAGAATTTTGTCAAGGCAGTGGATCGGCCTAATCGAGAAGTAGTAGCTATACTACTGGATACTCAGATAGTCTCTCTACGGGAAGGAATGGATGAATGAAATGGGGTTTAACGTCCTACTGTTATGCACTTAACCTGAGCTAATTGAATGAATGAATGAAATGGGGTTTAACGTCCTACGCTTAAGCACCTAACCTGGGCCAATTGAAGACGGGCATACGCCATACAGTGTGCTATGAGGGAAATTTTTGCACGGGCAGCGGCGCTACGGCCTACTCTTATATCGTATTCCAACTGCCAAGGGATCTTTTACGTGCACTCCAATTTGTACACGGGACCTCGGTTTTTCGTCCCATCCGAACGACTAGGCAGCTGTCCTTGTCAGGCCCTCCTTCTGCATCACTGACAAGGGGAAATCACGCCGGAAAATCGAGATGAACTTTCTCGGCCAATGCAGGGATCGAACACTCAACCTCCAGGTTAGCGAACCAGCGCCTTATCCACTTAGCCACCGTGATCCCCCTGAGCTAATTGAAGACGGGCATACGCCATACAGTGTGCTATGAGGGAAATTTTGCCCCGGCAGCGGCGCTACGGCCTACTCTTATATCGAATTCCAACTGCCAAGGGGTCTTTTACGTGACTCAAATGTGTACACGGGACCTCGGTTTTTCGTCATATCCGAACGAGATGAACTTTCTCGGCCAATGCAGGGATCGAACACCCGACCTCCAGGCTAGCGAACCAGTGCCTTTTTTTTATTTAATATATTTATTAACAGAATATAATTATACATTATAATATTTACAATAATTACTGTCAATATATATATATGAAACACAGAGGCAGAGTATAATACAGTAATATACAATAGTAAAAACAAGTATTTTTTTTAATTTTTTTATAATAGTTATAGTCTAAGAGTTTAGTATGTATAAAAGATTAAAAACATAATATATTCAATTATCCACTTAGCCACCGTGACCCCCCTCTACGGGAAGGACCCCATTGCTTATTATTGCACACTGTTTTACAACATGGCATGAATATCCATTTTGCTTTATAATCAAGATTGCACGTGCATACTATATTGTGTGAATTTGACAATTTGAAGCGTCTCATCTGAATGTCGCAGTTAATTTTCACGAGTACCTTTTAAAAGCAAAATTTACTTGAATTTGTATGCGACATTCTATTAATACTATTATGTCATTATATACTTTGAATATTATTGCGTGAAGTCTATTTTTATTTTTTGTTCATTTTCCATTGGCCAATCCTAATTTTTTAAGGCGGGGGGTAAAGATTATTGTTATTGTCAAAAGATTCAAGGGTTATTAATATGTAGGCTTCATAAAAATATTATTAACATCAAAATACCCATACATAAATCAGTTACAACATTTCTTCGTCAGTGAGTAGTTCGAAATCGGACCTGTATTTCGCATCGATCTGGGCCTAGTACAAGATTTGCACGTGCTTGTAAGGCCCCCTTCTCCTTCTTCATACCTGTATAATGAAACATGTAAGAAATTAATCAAGTCTGCTCGGTCCCCACGTAAAGCTACCTGTGTCTAAAATCTACTCGAATTCGCTACTAAACATCCCACAACAATGTATACATACCCCCTTTACGCTACTGTTGTTTGAATGAGTCACGTGACCAGCATCCTTCTTCAGAGCATTTATCTTACAGAAAGCATTGCTACACACAACCTCGACAGTTAGTCCACAAGTTTTGAGCGTTTAATTTTATTAATACTCGGATTTTATTCGTGTAAATAACAGTAAGACAACTGGAAATATTATTTTTGTGTTAAATGGATAAAGGTACAACATAAAACACTCAAGGTAAGTGTCTTTAGAAACTTTATAAACCTTGTGAAGCTGAGATATCCAGCGTGTTTTCGCCTGCGACATTTTTAAAGGTCCAAAATCGTCAAGTTTTTCAGCAACCACTGTCTCTAAAGAAAAAGCTTATTTTGAAGTCGGTGTGAGAACCAGTTTGAATATCAGTGTTTTGTTTTTATGAGTTGGATAGAGAAATAGAGACGATGATTGTATATTTATTTTACAAGTAAAGTTTCTTATGTCAAAAACTTTGAATTACAATAACAATGTTAGAAGTTTGTTTGAAGCGTAAAGATTTTGTGTCGAGCGACCACCGTGGACTGCAAAAGGAATGCAGTATTTATTTCGATCAATATTTTTTCAAAAATACTTTCATTAAAGACTAAAGAATTTTTGAATTCAACGCCCTATAATTATTCAGGAAATTTGAAATAGTTTATTTTTGTATTTTATGAAATTTAGGATATCATGAACTCAAAATGCACCAAATGATACCATGAGATGTTACAAATATATATTACAATGTGCAATATATATATAAACATGATATACATAATTTAATTGTTTGGTTCTAAGTTTATAATCCCAAGATTTTTGTTAGAAATGCACAAACTATTCATTTCATTTTAAAAGGATTGTTTTTTTGTTATTTTAAAATCTGCCTTTCTTGTAGTGATAAATCTTCTTCCTTGATTCCCTCATTGGTAATTTTTATAGAGATAATTGGCATGGAATATGAAGTCACTGAATGATGCCATGGTATATCGAACAAATATACTAAAGTTGTATTATTTACTATATTGTCAATAATTACATGGTACTATGTTATTCTGTTGACTGGTTCCAGTTGTTTGCATCCTGATTTAATCACAGTTTAGTACTTTGTTGATCAATTCTAAGCAGGCTCATTTTAGCAGCATTATAGGCCAATGACAATTCAGTGCAGTGCATAAAATGTAAATAAGTTGTTAAATTAACTGTATATTTATTGTATTGGTTGGAGCAACTGCCCTGATTCTAAGTAGGCCTACATGGGAACCTTGGAAGATTGTTCATCGAGGTACATGGGAGGGTCATTGGGGCGACATAATGTCTAGTATAAGTATGATAACAAATTAATGTTGTCTACCCAAAAACATCGAGCGCAGCAATCTAAACCGTAAGAGAGTTTCAAACTCTTTTCGCATTGCCATTCTCTAAAATGATAAGTTACGTTTAGGAATTAAAAATTAGTCAAAATTTGACATCCTCACCAATGAAATGAATGGGATATGGTAAAAACAAGCAAGATTTTTGATAATGGAATAAGCCCTGAAAAAATTGTAAATGGAAATGACTTTCAGCAGCTTTAACTTTCATGGACATGACATTTTTCTACATAGCCTGTGAGATTTGTCTAGTTTTAAAGTTGATATCAAATAAGAATATTTATTTTATTCCTATAAAAAGTTCTCTTTGTGAATAGCCACCGTATGCCAGAAACCACAAATAAACAGGGTATTAGTGTAATGAAGCAACCTATATCATTATGTCTCGACTCCCACAAAACTTATAAAATTCGTCATAGATGATCTGTGAGTTAAACAATTCATGAATTCCAAAGAAGATCAACAATTTCTTATCTCCAGTGATCCACAACCAAGTAGCTTGAGACATTTTGAGCCCAACGAATGACATTTCTTCAGCATCACTGCATCTTTTGTAGTTTTGGTCTTTTTTTGTTGGAAAGGGATGGAGAAAATTGCCCATGGCCAGTAACTTATCCCTTGTTTGGCTTTTGTATTTATTTGCCACACTGTATATCTTTTGACCTGTTAAGGTAATCTGAAGCCAACTTGGACATGTCTTAGAATAGGCAATTAAATATCAATTGAGTTGGTGTTTAGTCCAGGTCAAGGCTTATGTTACATGATTTAAAATTAGCCCCATATATTAGACCTCTTTTAAAAGGGCCCTTTCATTCCTTGATATTGATACCTTAAAAAAAAGTTTTATTACTCTTGATGAAGATTAAGACCACATTTTTATTATCAGAGCTACTTTCAACATTGACTAAAACTACTAAAAGTATCTTGAAGGTTTTTAAGATTCAATAGACCGTTATATACGATTTCTAAACTCCATGCAATGACTAATTAATGCTACTTTCTAATTGACTTAAAAAAAACTAGTACTTCAAAGATTTTGTAGATGATCATAATATGGTATTTTTCTAAAACATTCAAAGATTATTCATTTGTGAATAAAAAATAGTAATGCTAATAAGTGAATTGTAATAGATATTAGTACCGGTAGCAATTTATCATGGTGATAAAGGTTTTAGCAAGTTATTGTTATAAGTTTTAGTAGGTCATCGTAATAAGACAGTGGCAAGTTATCTAGAAACTTTTAGTAGCAAATTGTAGCAAATCTTATAATTGGTCATGGTAATAAGACAGTGGCAAGTTATCTAGATTTTAGTAGCAAATCTATATAATTGAAACTTTTACATGTTTATGATGAATGAACTAAGGAAGTTGAAGTCATGAATAACAATTTATAATATATGCTATGATGATGAAGTGGGGATGTAGCCCCTATTTGACCCTTAACAGTAGCTGTATGTTCTACTGTAGCTCATTGAATGATGAAGGGTGACCCCTTTCTATTAATAAAAGCCAGCTTCCCGCCTATTGAGGGGTTTGTGTATGTAGGTTAGGTAAATAATAGTAGAAACCGTATTCAGTCAATTTGGGGTTCTCTATATGTTTATCTTTTCGTCCTTTCTTACGAAGACAAGTCTCTGAGTAAATCTCATCCATTCGGGTTTGTTGAATAAGGAGATGAGTATGTATGATACAAAAGTTACTTACATGAGACATGTGCCAGACATTTTAGTAAATAAATTAGTAAAAACATAGAAAAAATACTGATCGGTGCCAGAGAAATGACAGGCACCAAAAGGGTGTAACTGACAAAACTTTGATTTGTGCCTGACATTGTCTGTGATTTGTGACTTATTTCCAGGTCTGAGAGACACGAAGCATAAATCCCCCTCTCCCAAGGTATTTCATTGTTCTGATGTTCTTACACATCAGTTACATGAAGTGAATTAGTAATCTCGGTATCTGTTTATTGGTTCTGGTGTACGAAGCTTTTATTACAGATGCATTTTCTAAGAGCTAAATCTGCCTGTTACAAATTTTTTTTCTGGCTTCAAATATTATATTGATTATAACTGAAGAGGGACGCCACAGTCCGAAACGTTTTGAATAAATTTCAACATCTAAAACTACCAAGGATTTATCTATCTTCTACTAATTAGAGGGGCTAATATTTAACTTATTGCTACCTGTTCCTGAGACCCCTCACGCATCACTGAGATCCCAGTATAGATGTCATCCTGTTACTAGTTTCCTGCTACATCGGACCCGTTGTACGAGAGTTGTTGTGGTTCTCATCCTCCTAATTATTAATTATTATTTAATCAATTAACATGCCTGGCCCTTAATCAACTCTCTGGGCCATCAGATGGCTCCCATTTTATTTAGATTAGAATACTGGGCCCAGCCATTTAAGAGTTTAATGATGATCAAAATAGATAACCAAGACTTGATCTTAATTGTAAAGTACCATTGCTATGATATATATCAAAACTCATAATTCACACAGAATAAAGTAATTTGACTGATACTCCTGTACGTACTTTTTGCCAATGAATTTACGCACCTGTACGTTTTTGGCGTGACCCCCCCTCCCCCCTTCAAACAGGAATTTGCATAAATACCGGTACATGTACACTGTACTAGGAAAGAATTGGTCAAATTTAGATTTTGCTTTTATGAAGCATTAAGTTACAAAGATAATGATTGTTTATTGTTAGATGGAATAATGATAAATGTGCGGTTCTTTCGTTCATGCAGAATTAAAGATTTAGTCTCAAAATGACCAAGGAGGGGGTGGATGGCTGAATGGTTAGCACGTGCTGTATCATAAAGCCATGCAAGGAGTAGGGTCACCTGTCCAACCTTGTGGGTTTTCTCAGGGTCCTCCGGTTTCTTCCCACTGCCAATGACCCCTACGCGCAAGCGAATTATTGAAATAATATTAAATCATATGTTGGTCCCGAAATGACCTGGTTTGTGTCGAGACCATGTTTAACCTCATTTCTCTCTCTCTCTTCGATAAGTATGAAATACAATTGTAAGGCCATACTGGTGGGATCGGGGGGGGGGGGGGTATCTCCGATTATTTTATCGTCCTTACTCGAGGATACCTTGATAATTCGTCGGAGATAATGCGCCTCTGGAAACTGGAGCGTCTACAAACTACAGAAAAATAATACTTTAAGCTGACGTTTATTACGGGTGCTGGTATATACAGTGTGAGTGAGTAAAGTTAGACAGGACTCACTCCCATATATACCCTAATGGCAATAACCTTTATCGTCAGTGTTAAGTATCATCCTCTTAGTTTCTAAACTTGGTCTGAACCTTTAATTGTAGGAAACCACAATTAATGTTTCGACATTAACTATATAAAAGTTAAATAACAGATCTTGAAAACCATTAAAGTTTTAGATAATAATAATGAACATGGACTGTGCAGGAAAATGGCTTTTCAAGGAGATGTGATAAGACATGTATGACTAAAGATCTAAACATCATATCTGTATACTATAACACTGGTATACAATGTTACATTTATTCAAGCATAGAATTAACCAGGGACAATTATTAGATTAACTACAGTTCTTGTATTGAGGGTTTTCATTAAGATCACTCCTCCACCAGGGGTCCCAGATAACAGAACTAAGAGACAAATAAAGACCTATTAATCAGTGCTAGTATCATGTTCTGTTATCCAGTGTGATGTTTATATAGTAGATAATGATGTGTTATTATACACCTATGCTTGCATCTAATTGATCATGGTGGCAGACTGGCAGTTAGGTGTTTGTATTTGGGGAGGGATGGGGAACACACTACAGGTCACCTACAAACAAATACTGTTCATTTTGAGAATTTGGCGACAAACTAGTATTAAATCCTGTCTCCTTGGCAATGAATCCAAATATTCAATTGAAATCCCATTTCATTTTGGATGGGCCTGTGAAATAATAATGCAGTTTATGACATTTAGAAGGGAAAAAAAAGGCACATTATTTATTATTCACATAAAAAGTTCAACACATGTCTCCAGACCTGTTTTTGCATCCAACTTACACTTAGTGTTTAATCTTTTCACAACAATTAATGTCGCTGTATTATAACTGAAGAAACACTTGAGTCAGCTCAATTGACACTTAAGGTAATTGCCCAAATTAGGGAACTGTTGACTCTTTAGGATAAGAAGGTGTAAACAATATCCGCTGAGTTATCACGTCAGTGCTTTTATTGATGTGGACCAATGATGTAAGGCCTAATGGTCTTTGTTTTATCAAAGTAAAACTCATGAAAAACAGTTTTGTAGTGGCCAACTTTTGACCTTTTTAGTTGACGGAAATTGTGAGGAAGTCCCCGGAGAGTGGCTGAGAGTTTCTTATTTAAAAGTGGCAGATTCTCAACAGTGGTTAGCCTAATGGCTGCTGCTCTAATCAAATGAGAATCAAAGTGATAATAATCGCTTAAAGCTGATCACAAGGATGTAATTCTTTTACTTGCGAAATTCTTAAAGACAGACTTTTGTTGATTCCATAGGCCAAGTAGTAGGAGGCATTTACAACAGATGTGTGTCTACCTAGATCTTTGAAACCTTGATAAGACGAAAATATCTACTATGGCATTTGAAATAAAACTCATATGGCAATTGGGATAATTTCAAATAAGCAACAAAAAGATTCAATGATGAACATCCTGCGCCCTTGTATACCAAATTCTAAGTCAAATTTGTGTGCACGGAAACACAAAAGATGATTTAATCTGAGAAATTTATAACAGTTTGTAAGATATTCCCATCGAAACAAAACCAGGACTGAAGGACAGGGTCCTTTTCAATATGGTTTCCTGTACCACATTTGCTGCAGGATAATATAATGTAAGCTGCTCATTTTTGAACAATAATACTGTTCTTGAGTCGACTCTCTTAACAGTCTAACTGGGCGTGCTTATTCTTTGGACAATTGCGCAACTTCAATTTTAAAATGGGAGCAATAACCTCCTGATCGAATCCTGGTACATATGGCATATAGTATGCTGTATTTATATGATATAATGTGACTTTTATTCCTTTCTAATTTTGATCGATTAATTATTACCGTAAATTTAAAAAGGGATCAATCCAATCTATCATAATAATTTGTTTGTTTTTTTAGCTAATTATTCTTCTTCAGGTCACAAAATGAGACATTTTCCGTTGTTAATTTCTTCCTCTCTAATTTAATTTTGCAGTGTGTCGCAATTCTCAAAATTGTTTGCCTGACATTATAACAGATCAATTTGATTCTTGTTTTTTTTATAATCAAGAAATCTAGTTAGGCAAGAATTTCTAATGTCTCTATAGATTAGGCTATTGCCTCCACCTCCTCATCTTATTATAATTATCTTCTTTCTTTTAGTGTGTGGGCAGACACTTCTTAAATTCAATTAAATTTTGCTTTACTAGCAGATGTGAAATTATTTTTTTTCAGATTTTTTTCTGTCTTATGAGTCTTTGACTTCTTGTGCGTGGTCTATTGCGTTATGATGTATGTGACTGTATGTCACTAATTCTTTTTGTAATTTTGAACAATATTTCGTAAGGGAGAGTAAGGTGCCAGCTTCACCTTTTATGACCTTCGGAAAAACATTAATCAGTTTCTTTTGAAATCTATGAGAGAAAAATACTAGTAGATGTGATTTTAACAAAAGTTCGATAAAATAATTTGTTAAGAATTGAAACATAATTGTAGATATTGTTTCCATTTGTTGAAAAATTTGTATTTCCATGAAAACAATGGGGGATCTTCTCTCCCCCCCCAATTGCCTCTTAGATAAAGATATGAACTTTAGTCAGAGTTATACACTGTGTCAATGACTATCTGGAACAATTTTATTTAAATAATTTATTTGCGTATTAAGAGGTTAGGCAGTCAATAGGAAAGAATGGTAAAGATGATGTCATGGGTCGAGTCTTAGATAAAAGCCAGGAATGGTATGCTGGGTGAAACTGATGAAATTCTACAGCATATATATAAATAAATGATAGCAATAAGCATGCAGAGAAATAACTTAAACCGTTTTAAAGGAAATTTAACCATCTTTTTGATTCCTGCAAGTTTAAAGAATTTGTATGTTTACATTACCCTGTTGATTCTTGTGAGTTTACAAGGACTGAAAATAGACACCAATTCTTTTAACTTATAGCTTGTAAAGCCGCTTAAATTGAGCTGGTTTAAAAACCCCAGGCATCGTTAAACCAGTTTAAATTTGTTGTCTGAACGCAACACGATCCTGACTTTAAAAAAAAGCGTCAGAACGGTACATTTCATAGTTTGTCTACATATGAAATGAAATGGTGGGGGGGGTTTAACATCCTACTTTTGGCACCAAAAGGTATATAAAATTGTGCTTGCAGTGTGCCACGAAGGGAGTTTTACCTGGAAGGTCCTTTATGTGTATGCTGAGTTTTCTGTCCCATCAGAATGATTTAATGGTTTTCTATGCCTACATCCTGAACGATTGACAACCAGGAAACCAGACTGGAAAATCGTGAGGATCATAAATGTTGAGAGGAATCAACAAATCTATAATAAATTCTGTGATATACAAAAACCAAGGTCCTGTGTACACATTGGCGTGCACATAAAAGATCCCTTGGCAGTTGGAATCTGATATAAGAGTAGGCTGTAGTGTCGCTGCCCAGGCAAAATGTCCAGCATAGCACACTGTATGACGTATGCCCGTCTTCATTAGCCCAGTTTAGGAGCAGAACAATAGGATGTTTAACCCCATTTCATACAACGCTTGTTAAATGGTGGAAACCTCGAGAAAATTTCATATTATTTCATTTCATACAACGCTTGTTACATGGTGGAAACCTCTAGACACCCAAAGGCATTTGAAACGTCTGCTTACATAAGGTGGCTGAGAAGCACAGTATCACTTTCAACTATTTTACTCAATTTCAACCTCAAAAAGATTGCCTGAAGTTTTGCAGATTTTAAATTGTTTTTGCAACAAATTTGTAGACATGTTTTTCCTTTAAACACCAACAAAACTTGGGTGTCTGGGAGTCTTGACGACTTGCAGATTGTTGAAACTGAAATTAAACTTTTGATTGTTTAAAAGCACATAGAAAATGAATATTGTTATCCCTGCTGAAGGAATGTGCTTGATATTTTAAATGATAAATGGACAATTACTAACATTTACAAGAATAATAAAACTTTTAGATGCCCAAAAATGGAAGCTTATTAGTATTTACATTAATAATAAACTTTTAGATACAAAATGGGACAATGCACTAAAAAGTCTTGGATCATTTTCCATATTAAACAGGTTTTAGGCCTGCTGAAACCTGGTGTCTTTTCTTGTGTTATTTTAACACAAAACATTCGCTTCCCCATTTAACATTTTTGTGAAAATGTAAATGACACTGATGAATTGTTCGCATAATTATTGAAAACATCGAGAGATAGATTCTTGGCAGTGGAAACAATTGTGTATTACCTGTTAACGAGACAGTGTGTTGTTACTCCATTTTACTTGATCTCTCTTTGGCATTCTCAGGATTTTTTTGGGCTGTTTTAGTGTTGATAAATTGTGCATGACAATGACATACTGATTTTCGTGGTAATTGATGGTAGACAGTTATTCATCTCTACAAGTAGAAAAATGTTCAGGTGTATAAAAGAATACAAACTTTACCTGTACGATCTCAGCAGCAGACATTTTTGCTAGCTTACTCCTTATTGTTTCTCTCTCCCCACCCCCTCCCCCCAAGAAGCTAGCTTACTCCTTTATGTTTCTCACCCCCCCCCCCCCTAAGAAAAAATGAAACAACCAAATAAATTGTTTATAGATTTTGTGTCTTCTTTTTGATATTATAATATATTAGCCAATGAAATGGTCTGTTTAGATTTAGACAAGGTGTGCTCGATATCTGTAGAATAATAGAGAAGCGAAACCCCCAAGTTAAAAATAAATAATTTTTAGCATTCAGTCAAAGTTCACCTGTGTGACCTCCCTCACTAACCAATCAGATCTATTATGAGGTGGGGGTGAAAATATAAAAGACACAACAAAATTTTAATATAATCAAGTTGGTCTGAAATGTGTCCTTATTTAGTTGGTGCCTTCTGTCAAAAACATGAATAAATATTTTGTGTAATACTGAAAGAATCTCATTTGGGGTTCCTTGTGAGAAATTTATGGAATTTTTGAAGAGTACATCCTGGTGTCTAGTTCTGGGAATTAATGATGTTTGGATGTGAAATTCTGCTGTGGAGTCGTAAATGTTTATTTAGCATCGAATGTTTTTTGCACTTGTCTCTTTGATATTTGGTTTTTAATTATTTCATAAAGTTTGTCAATTTTAAACAGAGAATTGAAACTATAGAAGGAATCCCATTGAATTTTTTTCAAAAATATCTTTTCCCCCTGTTTGAAAAAAAAATACTTTGAAAGAATTGCCAACAAATTGTTTCAAGAAAAGGGACGGGGAGTCGATAAATGTTTGTACCGGGTAAGGCCATGGAGGAAATGGATCAAAAGTTTTCCATTTTCGAACTGACTTTTCTCTAAAAAAATCTTTAAGAAATTTAGCTATTGTAAACGAAGGTAAATAGAACATTCCTTTTTCTTCCTTTACCAGTTTGGCATTCTGAAGGATGGACTCATTTCCTGGCTTTATGATGGGTGAGAGCATAACAAAATAATTTCAGTAATTCTTCTTGAAAATAGATAGTGCCATCGCAAAACAGGTTAAGTCTCTATCACTTCAGCAATTTTGAATCCCGTTGAAACTTACATTATTATGATATTGTTTCATCTCTGAAAGGAATATCATTCCAAGAATGACTTGATTCCGTACGGTAGTAACAAAGATATGAGGGGGTCAGGGCTCAGGGGTGGCTGTATGAGGGGTCGGGTGGCTGAAAGGTTAATGCGTGCACGTTGGATCATAAGGTCTGTCATTGAGTCAAGTGTTTTTTTTTTTAACTCCCCGCTTGCCTGTGACAAGGTCTAAGGTCACCTGTCCAACCTTGTGAATTTTCTCTCCACATCCTCCTGTTTGCTCTCACTGTTTAAGAACCCTAAGCACAAGTGAATTATTGAAATAAAACTGAACCATGTGTTAGTCCCGGAACTTAGTTTGTTTCGAGTGGACATTAAACCCCATTTGCTCTCTCTCTCTACTAAGTTATAATGAATTAAAAAAATTTCAATATGCAGTATGCACCGAAGAGGATATACAGAATAATGTCTAAAGAACCCATCACCACCTGAAAATTCTGATGCGCTTCTTTTTAATCTAATTAAATTTTACGAAAGAGATCATCTACAGTTGATATTTGGATTCTGTTTATCCTCAACATGCAAATAAAATTGGGTGACTTTAAAGGTTAGAGGGGTTGGATGGTCGAATAATTAGCACGTGCACGCTGTATCATAAAACCTGTCATTGAGTCAACTGGCGTGGTTTGGAATCCCTGATTGTAAGAGACAAGGAGTAGGGTCGCCTGTCTAACCTTGTGGGTTTACTCCTAGTCCTCCGGTGTCGTCCCACTGCTAAAGACCTGTACGTGCAAGCAAATTATTGAAATAAAAATAAACTATATGTTACTCCCCAAATGACCTAGTTTGTGTGGAATGGACGTTAAACCCCATTTCTTTCTCTCTCTCTCTGTTTTAAGGTTATCAATGATAGCAGAATTTAACTGTACAGCGTTTGACCTTTTCACACCATAAATGCAATCTCAAAGAAAACATCTTTTAATTTCCTAACGAATCAAAAATTAAAGCCGTCATCACACATTGAAATGTCAGGAACTGGGGGAAAAAATATGCCAATAATTTAGATTAAAAGTCTTTTTGATCAAATGAAGTTAAAACATGAATCTTGTTAATAAATTTCTTTCAAGATTCAGGAAAACTAAGTAGTTAGTGTGCATTTTTTTTGATAAGCATGTTTTGATTCTCATTCATATGTTGTATATTACTTTAACTGTTATTCTTGTCTGTATATAAATGAAATCGGATGGGGTGGGGTGTAACGTCCTACTTTTCTGCACCAACTGGGATAAAGAATATTGATAAAATGACAGACAGCAAGTGTAATCCAGAATGTGTTTTAGAGCTTTTTGTAGTTTATTTTGTAGTTTGAAATACAAAAAGTTAGTGAAAGTACTAAAGTGTTAAGCAGAATTTACCAATTTCTCTTTCAAAATGTTTTAATTATATGCAGCCTTAACTAAATAACGGCTTTTAGTAGATGTCATACCATAATATTGCCAAATAAACAGTCTCAATATGTATTGTTTTGGAATATAATTTAGTTTTTACCACTGCATCTATCACAAAAAGAAGGGTTAAGGTTCACAAAGTTAGAGCGTCTCACTTAAGAAAGAAAATACATTTTGTAACTAAAACTAAAAAAAATGAGAGTGATAAGGTTAAAGAGCTTCTGTATTGCATTAAAAGAATAAAAAAAGTTTTGAGTATATGAAGTGAAGTGCTTTGAGAAATTATAAGAGACCTCATGCCGCATGTTGAGAAAAGCAGTATCAGATAGCCATGTCCAGGTTCCAGCAGTGTTTGGTTAATTTCTTCCCCCTATCACTTTTCCTTTCATCTGATATTAAACATGCATGGTTCATCTGCTATCTTAAACCTTTAAACAAAAGAAAAATGTTACCAGAGAGATTTTGAAATAAAGGCTAATGGTAATTCAAGGGTAATGTAGCATGTCTGATGTGGTATGACAACAAGGTATATTTTAATCACAATAGTGGTGATTAACTTAACATTTCATTAAAACTACAAAAGACAGGGAGAGGGAACAGCAACACTCCGTTAAAAAACGCAGCAGAAGTTGGTCAGTTGGATTCCAAAAAGGTAAAAATTCCCTCATAGAATACTGTGTACCTGTCATTATCCCAGTTAGAGCAGAAAAGTAGGAAATGAAATGAAACCGGATTTAACGTCCTACTGTTCTGCTCATAAGCTGTGCTAATGAAGACAGCGGAAAAGTAGGACACTTTTTGATTATTTGATTATAAGGTGATTTTCGATAATAAAATCAAAAAATGTTTCTTTTAAACACTTTAAAAAAGTTATTCTGATATAAAAAAACCTAATTTAATTAAAGACTTTGATGTCTTTATCAATGAGATCTGAACATTAATGGTAGGAAAACAGGAAATGTCACTTTAATTTTCATGCATGAATTTTAAATTTCAATCCGAATATCAAAAACATGTTTAGTTTATGACACAAGTTTAAAATTGGCAAACATGTGCAAATAATTATAAATTAAGTTGGAATGTTAAGTGAAGTTAACCGTTATTTCTGAAAACTTTCTTTAAATGAGCTCTTTTAAAAAATGAAATATTCTTAAGGGTGAATATTCTTCTTTTTTTATGGCTTTAGTGAAAGTTTATGTTTACGAATCAACTTTATTTTTCTTCCTCTGTATAATTAAATCTCCAGCCGGCATCTTTTTTTTAATGTCTTTATATATATAGTTTTCCACATGGCTAAGAGTATAAACACATTCTAAATCTTCTGATAGACTTCCTGCAACCTCAATTTGGTCAGATGAATCTTTAAGGGAACCTGCATGCATTCCAAGCAGTTGATTGGACAATTTATCATTATAATTGTGTTTAGACAAAGCTGATTGGTGGAAATGACTCTGTAATTACCGATATTTTATAGCTGATGGCTTGCCTGATAAACTGTCTGTAATATGTGCCTGCCTGCCAGCATGCCATGGCGCTGAGTTTTGGAAATAAGCCCAAAACTATTTCAAGCGTTTCAGGCCAGTTGTCCATAATTTCTCTTTCAATGATCATAGTTTTCTTCATTTCTAATAATAACATAACCTTGATAAATGCAAGTGTATTTTAAATAGATAAAATTTTTCTTAAATCAGAGGATTTTTTGTTTGTTTTTTTTAAATTCTAGCTTGTGCTATCTGTTTATTTTTGTGTTAATAAATTTTATAATTTAATTTGCCTCAATTTGATTGTCATGTATTTGGTGCAGTATATCCCAGTTGGTGCAGGCTCGCAATGAAACTCATTTTCTACTAGTAACTAGTAATATTAATCAAATTAGCTGATGGTTCTTAATTAATACAGGGAACTGTTCCATTTTGATATGTAAAATACAGGGGGGGGGGGGCTAGTGGTATAACCCATACGCTTGAAATCCTAAGGTCTGTCATTGAGTCGAGTGACAAAGAGAAGGGTCATCTGTCCAACCTTGTGATTTTTCTATGGGTCCCCCACTTTCCTTCCACTGCTACAGACCACTACGCGCAAGCTAATTATTGAAATAATATGGAATCAAATCTTAGTTCTGAAATTACATAGTTTGTGTCGGTCAGATTTTTAACCCCATTTCTTTCTCTCTTACTTTTCATTTCAATGTTTTCTTTCCACAAAATTCAAAGTGTAAAATGTTTGTTAAAATAGATTACATTTAAAACAGTGAGGTTAAAAATAGAATTGACAGGAGGGAAGTATATGGTCTTGAAAAATGAATTAGTCCACCAAATATAAAGCCCACAGACTGAGAGGATATCTTTTAGTTAGCCTATGTTATTCAAAAGACTTACAAAGACATGATGACCGCCGCCTAAAGTAAACTTATATCTTGACCCTTTTAAAGAAAATACCAGAAAATGTCCACATATCTCTGTTACTTCACTAAGAAAATATACAAAGAGTCTAGAAAAACAGAAATAGTTTAAAGTTTAAAATCAAACCAAACATATAATCTCCTGACATTTTAAAAAATAAAACCAACAACTACGCTATTACAATATACGTTTAGAACCTCTAAAGATTTCAACATACAAATTTTCAGATTGTTTTATTAAACACATGAAACTGAATCTGTAATTCGTTGTGCTTGATTGCATAATTTTTCTGGAATACCAGATCTGGAAATAGTCTTTAGTAATATACCTGACAACATTGGTCATTTCAGAAAATGTACCTAAAGTTTTGAATGTTGTGCAGGCCATTATTGGTGCCGAACATGTATTAATAATATTAATTAGAATACAGAAATGACAGGAACCAAAGGGATATTTCTGACAGTGGACAGTGGTCCACCGTCTTTGCAAAATTGGGGTAATGGAACCTGTGCCCCCAGCCTCCCTCCAAATAAAATAGTCGGATAGTCCTGTGCGAATATGGTTCCAACAAGCTGTAATTGCAGGATCCCCAATGGCATGATATTGTGATATTGGAACCTTCATTACGGTCTATAAGATTGTCTTTCCTCTTTATAGCGGGCCTAACATCTAGTTCCAGCTAGGGTGATGATATTGCAGACAAGATTTCAACCCATTTGAAATGCATTCCACAAAGCTGTAATTGCAGGATCCCCAATGGCATGATATTGTGATATTGGAACCTTCATTACGGTCTATAAGATTGTCTTTCCTCTTTATAGCGGGCCTAACATTCAGTTCCAGCTAGGGTGATGATATTGCAGACAAGATTTCAACCCATTTGAAATGCATTCCACAAAGTCTCTTCACTAGTCTTAAAGTAATTTGTGGTCAAATTCTTGTCCCTTTCAGTAAAATCTGGCCTGCTGTTCATCTCATCCATCTTTTTAAAATATTGTGATAATAATCTGAAAACTTGAGCTAATAAATTCCTTCCATCATCACATGTACCAGATCCTTGTGTTGATTATCTCTTGGCTATTTCTTTGTTAGTTTAAGGGTCAGTAACTTGTCTTCACCTCAATTGATTTAACACATTCTCTCTAATTTTCACTAAATTGGTTTGCTTCTGATGGTCTTGACACTTTTTTTTACCTTGCTACATTTTAGTATTTGCAGTATGTTAAAGATCCCCTGTTTATCATTTGCTGCATTTAAAGATGCCATGTGACTTAAATCACAGTGTCTTTACTTTTTAGAAAAAAAAATATATCTTGGAATCACTGAATCATTAAAATCAAAGTGTCTTCACTTTTAGAAAAAAATATATTTCTTGGAATCACTGAATCATTAATACAAAATATATGACATTCTTAAAAGACATGTGTATTATTATAAAACTTATTTTATGTAGGAGATCTTCATTTTATGTGGGAGTTTGTAATTTTATGTGGGTGTACCTGATTTTATAGTCTACATCAAATTTTTCTCCGGGGACTTATTTTTCATCACATCATTGCATGACTTACTGACTACTTATGTTATCAAGATTACTGTCATTATTACAAGTTTGTGGAGGTGAAATATGATCTCAATTTGTTGTGATGTAGAACGGTCCATTTTATTGAGAGATGTTGGTAGGAATTGAAATTTAAAAAAATAACGCCTACTGTAAGAATCAATCGAATGGTAATAAAGGTATTAAAGGTACAGTCTTCCTGACTAAAGATAGTGTTTTGTAATTGTAATGTATAAAGGCATTAATATTCAACTACTGTAAGGTTCATTGGGATTGTGTAAAAGGCATTAAAGAGACAATATTGCTGACTAAAAGGTAAGTTTAGACTTGTAGACTTTAAACTTGTTATTTCTATCTACAGTTCTTGTTATTTTATATTGATTATACTCCGCCATCTTTATCAGTATAACTTATTTAACAAGACCGAAGTTTATTAACTTATATCTATCTATAAACATTCAGCTTAAAATTGGTGGTCTTAGTAAGAACATTGGTGAATAGCATTCATACTATTGCAAAAAGGAAATTTAAATCAAAGACATCAGGATTATATTACTTTGGAAGTTCCATGCTGGTGGATTGTCTCTTTAAGGCCACACGATTTTGATTTTGCTTTTTATGGGCTCTTAAATCATAACCAATACTTTTGTTTTTTGGATAGCTCTTTTTCCCGAATAAATAAGAAATGAAATGGGGTTTAACGTCCTACTGTTCTATTCTGTTCAAGCTGGGATAATAAGGAGACGGGCATGCACCATGCAGTGTTTTATGAGGGACATTTTGCTCACACAGCGGCACTATGGCCTACTCTAATATCAAATTGATACAGGTCATATTTTCATTTTGTTAGTTCCATGCTATAGATTGTCTCTTTAAGTGATGTTATACCTAGTTGTTTTTCTACAGTTTCATATTCTCATTAAACTTAATAAAATTTGTTAATACAATGTAATTGAAAAAAGTATGTGAAATAATGCCTCTTACACCATTATAAATACATTAGTTTTCAATCAACAGTTTCTGATGAAGTTAGCCATCACACAACAAATCCAAGTCTTTTATAGTTAGCTCAACTATTTGGCAGTTATTTCTCAATGGTCAGCCATCTTTCATGGCTTTGATAATTACTGGAAGTGAAATTTATTGGCCGTTGTTGATAGCTTGCCCACCAGAACATGATGGATTTTGGAGAACCAGAAAAGTTCTTGAAAGAAATGCATGACCACTCATATATATGACCATTTTTTTGGCTACTTTTGAAATAATTTAGTAATGTTAATTAAAACATTTCATTTAAAAACTCTGAAAGTGAATCAATGTTACTTGCAATCCATCTAATGTCGCTCAGCATTTATTTGCAAATATGTGTTTATTAGCTTAGAAATCGCCTCAAGAGCAAGCCCTCGAGGTCCGTTTTACCCCGTCGCACTGACAGCCCCCAACAATATGAATTTCTGTAACCCTAATAACTCATAATTTGGATACATTAAATTGTAAAGTTTTCAAAACTTTTAAATTATACATTTCCAACAGATACAATATGAATTTCTGTAACCCTAATAACTCATAATAGGGATACATTCAATTGTAAAGTTTAAAAAAGTTTTAAATAATGCATTTCCAACAGATACAATATGAATTTTTCTTTAACCCTAATAACTCATAATTGGGATACATTTAATTGTAAAGTTTAAAAAACTTTAAAGTAAGCATCTCCAACAGATACAATTAGGTTTATATTCTGTCAGTGTTTTATATGAGGTACATGTAAATCTGTATGTATATTTATTTATTCTGTGTAGACTGTATGTTAAAGATGCCACAGATTACCTGATTTTTACATAGAGTACAAATTCACAAATCTTTTAACACATCTAAAATAAGATACAAAACCTTGCTCCTCTCATCTTTCCAATGTTTTAAGTGAAATTTTGGTGCTTTGACCTTTTTGTGAGGAACAGAAGCCTCTTCCTACCAGATTTATATATTATGTATGTTATGGTTTTAAGCTGTTGATTTTCATTTGAATTTTTTGAATGATATTTGGAGATTTTCAGGCGAGATTTCCCCATGTCAGTGATGCAGGATGGAGGGCCTGACAATAACAGCTGTCTAGTTGTTAGGATGGTACAAAAAAGGGTCCTATATGTACACATTGGATTGCAGGTAAAAGATCCCTTGAAAGTTGGAATTTGATATAAGAGTAGGCTGTAGTGCCACTGTCTTGGCAAATTATCCCTAAAAGGACACTGTATAAGGGATGTAACTTTTAAAGTGGCTGTCTGTTAGTAACCAAAATGTTTAGGAATTTGAGATGTTTGCAATTTCATTTGAGAATATCTGGAAGATAAAAGGAATAAAGAGTTGAATTTTCTGATTGTGAATGAAAAGAAAATACAATGGACAGTTTGATATCAATCAATGTGGATCATGGATTGAGCTTGGATTGTGCGTAATTCCATTTATTTTTCTGGGATGTCTGTATTAATATTTATAAGTGTATTTACATGCCAGGGTTTGGATTCTTGCCATACTCGATCAAGTAGAAGTTATACCATACATTTGTTGATTTTGAACCAATATGGCACCAATATACACCACATGTGGGAAATTGGAGGCGGGCTCTGGTGATGAAGCATCTTAAAATGATTGACATATGTGTTCTGAACTAATTTGCATAATTTGATTTCATTATCATCTTTTGTTGTCTTTCTTTTTGAAAATCCAAATTTTCCCTTTTTTTAAGATAAGTTTTATAAACTTGTGACTGGTTATTGAACGGTTTGTTAAATCTTTGAGAATTTAAAGACAAGTTTAAAATGGAATAGGAATTTTCATCTCAAAAGTCTGTGATCGTTTTTCAGAAGAGATCCAATTTTTCACAACTGAAATAAAAATCTTTGAATTTAATTCAGAATATTCGTTTTGTACTTTGTTTGCGATACAGAAAGTAAGAGAAACAACTTAGTTATGTGTGTAACAGATTTTACCTACTTCTCTTTCAAAATGTTTTATTAAACCCTGTTGTAAAATCATGATATATGGTTCCAAAATTACATTGATACGATGATTAATCAAGACCTATGATTGGTTAAAAGTTTGTTACATTTTTTTTCATAGGCTGCTTGAATTATGCTGGTAATCATTGCTGCCAATAATAGTATGGCACGATTCCAGTTATTGTAGATATTTTCTGCAAAAAAAATGACACGATCTTTGTGTTTTGTGCTAAGAGATAAAAAAAAATACAAAAATAACAATAGATTGCAAAATATGTAAATCATCAGCGTAAGAGAACATTTCAATCGTTTGAGAGAAAAACAGCAAATTCATGTTCTGCTAGATTTCTATTTGTCTTGATCGTTTCCAGATAGACAAATGATAAAACTCAAAAACTAAAACAAACTTTTGATTTGCTTGGATTTCCAGATACTCAATTGATGATAAAGTTAGAACTCAAAAACTAAAACTTTTGATTTGCTTGAATTTTTTGTTTCTAAAAAGAGAAGACAACCATGATTTTTTATGAATCATTTTGATTTTTTTTTTTTATCGAAGATAGTCAAATGATAATATGCTGAGTTGATTCAGTCAAATGATGATATGCTGAGTTGATTCAGTCGATCTTGAAAACTCAAACAAACTTTTTATTTTATTGGGAATTGATAAGTCCGACGACTGCTCAGGTGAACAAAAGACTTAATTGAATCAGTTGGTTTCTTAATTTTGTGACCTGGGAACATTTTTGTTTTGGTTTTTTAAAAAAGACGAGCCTTTACATGTGTTTTATTCCCCCCCCCCCCAAGATGTCAAATGATGTGATAAGTTGGTTAATACAAACTTTTTGCTTTTAAAGAAAAACCTAACTTTTCATACACTTATACTTAAAAGATTTTTCAAAATGTTTGGGAGAAAATACCAACATTTTTACGTCTGGACTACCTGTCCGGGTTGATACTCTGGATATCAATTGTACGTTGACATTCGGTATCGACCCATGTGTAGCGTAGTCGGACGGACATATTTGCGTTCAGCTTAGCAGATAAAATTTGGTTTTGTTTGGTGGCAGCCTTTAACCTTATTTACTTGTCAGGGTTTACTTGTTTTGTTTTCGTCGTTGTGAAAATTCTACAGATGATAGAATCAGATTTTAAATAGGTCACTTTCGAGGATCTATGTACCCAATAAGATTTCTTTAGCTGATGTCGATTTCTCTCTGTTTTTTGTTATCAAGCTTGTGAAAACAGAAATTATGCGTTATAGCTGATGTCTCTCTCTCTGTTTTTTATTATAAAGCTTGTGAAAACAGAAATTCTGGTTATAAAAGTACAACATTTTGCTTTTGTTACCCATTTAGAAACAAGTTGATCCTGTACTTTTGTTGTTGACTTTTATTTTATTCCATTACAGATGTAAACCGAATTTTTTTATAGTCTAGAATAAGGCATCTGTCACCGACATTGTCCGGCATCAATTAAGGCTTTGTCAGGCACAATCCGTCTGGTGCCTATCGTTTGGTTTGGCACAGATTTTTTTTTTTTCCCGGTTTTTATAATGATATTTATAGTACATTCTAAATGTCAGATACTAGTCCAATTAAATTACTACTTCTATGTTGAAAAACAATTTGTAAAATTTGGGGAAATTGGTAGGACATTAATGCAGAGAGCCAAAAGAGAAGGCAGATAATTGAACAGAAAATTCATGAAAGATTTTGAATTGAATGAATATAGCACAGAGTCACATGAAATTGTTTTTAAAAGTTTTTGAAACATCAAAACGTTTCCACTTTATTTGAATTGAACATTTGCTCTTTATGTTATTGTGCTGCAAATTCTTTCATACTTTTTCTTCTCCATTTCTGTTATTCAACTTCAGAATAACTGCCTTTTTCCCTCGGAAACTATTGCGTAATTATTCCATGCATGGCATTGAAATGTCGAAAACTATGTCTGCTGAATTTGAATGTGATGCGTAGAGGAATTTGTTTTCATCAGTATCTGAAAGCTGTTTACATACGGACAAATCAGGCTTTGTTCTAGAAGCCAAAAAACAAACAAAACAATAGCTGAAACTAACAACAAGATGGTATTCTTTTGTCGCAATTTCGAGGCCCTTGTAAGGGTAACTTTACTCACATACAGTGTGCATGCATCAAATTATTTCTCTTGATTGAGATACTGATCTTATGTTATGGAAAATGCATTGGAAAATTGGAAATAAAAGAATCAAGATTTGAACAAAATCATGATTGATGTAGAATAAAAGATCTTTTAAGTTTTAAAATCTGCTCCTCAATTTAACAGTCCATGTCATGTGTGCATTGAGTTCACAGTCTTTATAAAATACTGTTAACTATTGTCCAAAACCTGAGTGTAGTCACACCTTTCTCCTTTCTTTGCACATACCAAGCCGTAACTCCCCTACAACCCAACCAGAACCCCCTTAAGAGATATAACCTCAAATTGGCTATCGGCTGCAGGTGTCTTCTACTGTGTTAGCTAGTATAACACATCTTACATTGAGATGGGCAACTTCTAAGATTACTGTTTGGTTTTTCCTTTAATCCCATGGATATCTCTTCTTACCCTCAGAAATTTGGAAGTTTCTGCTGAACTTCGAACTGCTGGAATGAAAAGGTATGTAAAGGAATTTTATGATGGTCATCTAGGCTTACATGAACCTTATCCTTTCATAAAATTTCTTCATATTTTTAACAGATTTATTACGATTATTTTATTAAAAACAAGATTTAGAATTAATAAAGTAGCTTTTTTTTTAATAGTTAAAATAATTTTTTTTTAAATTTGATGTGTTTAAAATTATTAGTAATAACTGTAATTGAATAGCATTTTCAGATGTAAGAGTAAACTTGAGTATTTTTTTGTAAGAGATTTGTATAAAAGCATACCATCACATATGTTGTGCGTCGAACGGTCTTACACACTCCCAGATTATGGGTTCCCTTACCATAAACTATTACCATAATAAAAGGGTTTACATCCGCTTTTTTCATAGTTCTTCAAAATAGAGACCTTGTTTTCTATACCTCTTTATTGATTGAAAAAAAACACCTTCTATTATTCTGATTTGACTGATCCCTATTTTTATGTAAGGTGAACTTTAAACATGATTTAAAGGGCAAGGACCTGTTTCACTGAATGACACAAGTTTAAAGTCCTTTAGTTTCGAGGAGTGTAGAAGATTAACAAAAATCGTTAATTGTAAACCAAATTTAATGTGTAATTAATTTGGGTTGACATAAATTAGGTATTTTAGTCCTAAGGAACTTATAAGATGAACTAAAGACATTAAAATCAAACTTTGAAACCATATATTATACTGCATAATTGATTTGGATTGAAAACATGCACGACAGTAAATTTAAAGAAAATGATATACAGGTCATAAATTAAACTAGACAAGGGTATTCATTTAATTCGTGATGGATTATCGATGTAATACATACTTATAAATAATTAGTACCTTGTATATTTTAATCTTATATTGATATAGCTTTAGGCTCATGATGTCATTGAAGATTAACCAATCATGCTGCAAGCACCTGCTAATAAATCCCTCTCCAGTCAGTATTATACACATGGCATGTAGTGGTCAGTTTAGATCTATTATACTGGTCAGTCTTTATCTATTATATACTAGACACTGGTCAGTTATAAGTGTTTAAGATGTCATTGAGTATATTCTGACCATGTGAATCAATGTTATGTAATATTAATGGATAGGTAATGTTTTTAAAGGGATAGGAACCTTATTTATTTTTCTGGTGAAGTGTCTTCCATGAGATTTTGACATTAATTAAAGGCAAAAGATTATAGCTTGATTAATTTCGCCATAAATCCACCTTTTTGGTGCCTGCCAAATTGACACTTTGCTAAATCAAACTTTTATTTTGTGAAAAGTAATCTGCTATTTAAAATTTAATTTTCTGGACCGTCTTTCATAATTAACTGTTTGATCCAGTAGAACAAGGAATGATATGACTTTTAATATCAGTATTGCATCCTTCTTCACTGTGATTGCGGGGATGGCCGAATGGTCTATGTCCTTCAGTTTAAATTATAAATTATATCATTGAGTCAAGTTGTGTGGTTTTGATTGCCAGCTTGAACATGACAAGGAGTAGGGTTGTCGAATCTGTACAACCTTATTTGTTTTTTGTTAAGTGTGCCAATTTTCTCCCACTGCTAAATATCCCCTATGCTTAGGCGAATTATTGTAATATAATTGAGACAGCTTCTCTCTCTCTCTCTCTCTCTCTCTCTCTGTCTCCCTCTCCCCTCACTTATTTGAAATAAAAACATTGCTGATATAATGGATTCGAAAACAAACCAAAGCTTGCATAAATTTATCTCCATATTCAAATTTCAAAAGCATAGTATATATTTACATCAACAGAAGAAATAAATAAGTAAAAAGATAAATGACTATTGGCTCAAAACTTGATGTAGGTATTAATAGATACATTGTTATGAATAAATTGATGTGGAATAAAGATAGAAGAGTAAGTAATAATATAGATATATTAGATGATTAATATAATAGAGCTTTAGGCTATATATATATATATGTATAAATGTTTATCTGTGTGTATTATACTAATTACGATATTAGGGTTACCTTTATATCGACTAGTTTCTGTTTGATTCTATCAACAACCTATTCAACCATTCACTTTCAACTGTTGTGGATGTTGTCATGATCAAAGGTAAAAATTACATTTTTTACACAAAAAAAAAATCTTTATTTATTCTCAAACACAAAGATAAAAATGTAGTTTAGTTTAAAATATGTATTCCGTTTATAAAATGCATAAAATGAATAATTCTGAGTTCGACCCATTCAACCATTCTATTTTGTGTTAATCATACAAAGAAAGAATTTATTCATTTTATCAAAAAATGTTCACGATTCATGTATTTTGCATGCGTATGATTATTTGATGTGACAGATAAACAAATGATGGAGACAGCTAATTGCATAATTACTAAGACATAATCTGCAGACATGACATGGCTAATTGAACACAGCATTGTAATCTTCAAAGTTTTACCAAAAGAACAAGTACCCTTCTTATTGTGTCGATAAATAGTTGGTTTTTTTTGCAAAATTCTAAACTAGATTATAATTTTGAATGTGCAAAAGAAATGATTGTACTAAAATTGGTATTTACACCAAAAACTGTTTAAATTTTTTATATCTACAGAGGTATTGAACATAATAATTTTACAAAATGAGGTGGATTTAAAACCCAACTTCTGCTTCCACAATATTGATATCGTAGACATTTAGAGAAAATTCTGGAATTAGATATCAAAAAGTTGTGATTTGATTTTATCACTATTAAAGATAGAACACGTCTCTTGAATTAACTAACAGATCATCCACAGGATCAAAGATTGTGTAGGTGTTAATAAAAACAAAAGAACAATTAGGAGGTTTATAAACAAGCAGGACTCTAAAAAAAACTTCAAGTACAAAGAAGTGTTAAGAGGATTAAATACTGCCATTGTTCTTCTGCATTTTTCTTACTCACTTTCTTTAGTGCTTTAACTTCTTTTATAAAAATAAAAACGGAAAGACCAAGAGATCAAAGAATGTAGACATTTGATATTTATATGGAATAATTCCATTGTAATCTTTTTTATTTTTAACCGATATATAAAGCTACCCACATAGTCACTTGCATTTATTTATACGCCCACATGTTTGTGACCGTAGTGTGATACACATTAACATTGTCAGGATCCATGTGCCCCCCCCCCCCAAATAACAGTATAAATAAAATATTCATCATAAATTTGAGCTTTTAGATGGCTGGGGTGATATAACTGATGAAATTCAAATTAAATGTTATAATCAGGTCCAGATGCACCACAAATCACCACTGACAAACAGTGGGGGAGGACCCCCACTATCTTAACCAAATATCCTGTGTCTGCCACTACCCATTACACAACATTGGAATAAAAGAAAGGTTTTTTAAAAATAATATACGTCTTTAATTTCATCATAATCAGGTTTTGTAGAATTATTGATAACGATAGTTTACAACATTGATTACGCCTACTTTCTTCTGGAATCTTTTACCAACTCCCACATGTTTATGGACTCATTGATAACCATTAAACAATGACAGAATGAAATAAAGCCTAAAAAAAAAATGAACGTATTTAATTTCATCAAAGAATTTTGTAGAATTATTGATTGTCATAGTTTAGAATCTATTGATTAAGCTTACTTTCTTCTGGAATCTTTCTTCCTGTGCAATATTCTGTATTAATTGAAGCAGTAGTGCATAGAGATGTGTATACATAATGTAAAATATTATAAGTTAAGATCAAATACTTGCAGTAGTTGTCACATGGATTGTTGACTTTACTTTTCGAATACTCTTTTAGTAAATGTACAAACAGAAACCAGTAAGACGAACCCGTGGACAAGATACACAATGCACAGACATTGCAAGCCAAATGTACTATCACATTAGGTTCGATGTTTTTTCAGATTTTGTGAATCTTTAAATCAAAATATTTTCTTTTATCTATTTTTTGATTTCATTAAATTGAATTTTTAAAATGCTATCTAAGGAGACAAAAATGATAAATTTCATTACTTTAAGTTAAGATCCAAAAAATCTGTTCCTATCATCTTGAAAAGGTGAATGAATATTCAAATATTTGTGCTATTACTAACTGTTACAAATATATAATCATTAATTATGACCGATAAGGGGTCAAAAAGAAGATAGTTCTAAAAAAAGGTATAGTGTAATTTCTAATCTGTAAGATCTTTATAATTAATTCTCTATAAATGAGGAATTAAATGGTATGGGTTCTGATGATCAGTCCTGATTAATTTAAAAACAATTTAGCAAATCGCTGGAGCGCGTTTGATTGGGTGACTCTGTTCCAGTGGGTGAGTTTAGTCCCTAATGGCTGTGTTAATGAGTCTAACAGATCAGAAGACAGTCTGAGAAGGTTGAGATGGTTTGGCTTGGTCTCTGGTCACTGGTCAGTTTAATTGCTTTATAAAGATTGAATCTTTTACAACTAATCAAGTTGATTTAAAAAGTATTTATTCAGAATTCTTATATACAGTCATAGAGGAAATAATATCAATAATTGTATACAGTAACAAGCAAGTTAAATGTAGTAGGTCCTGTATTTATATGTGTAATTTTTTAAATTTATACTGATCTTGAAACTGTCTGATTCCTTGGACACATTTGTCTGCAGGTATTGTAACTGTTGTTTTTAGTACTTATTAAATTCGAAATCAGACTGTGATGATTTTTAACTGTCCATATAAATGCTTTAGAATAAGTTAAATTTATGATTTTGTCATAAATTTTCAGTCAGTGTATATTAGAATATGTATGGAATGTTTTATTTGTTTCCAGAGAAATAGGTATTTATCCTAAAAATAGTTTATATTGATTAACAAATGGGGTAGAATGAAGTAAAACTTTTCTTGTATACAGAAGTCTCCAGTTTAGAATTATATAAACTATAATCTTGGATCTACCGTCTTCCAAAAGCTGTTTTATATACAGCTTAACTCTTTACCGATCCTGGCTACTCATTGGTTGGTTGGTGGTAAATGAAGTATACCAACAATTAGGCTAGCTGGCACCAACAGTCAATGTACACCAGCCGAGTAGGAAAGGTTCTGCTATTAAAGACATGTGCAACTACCCCCCTAGCTTTATAGCCAATGTATGGAACTAATGTGGTTGTAGGCAGTTTCTGTGGTTGTTGGTAGTAAAAGACGGCGGCAACCTTGTTTGGATAATTTTATTTATTTAAACTTGTTTTAAAAGATTTTATTCAATATAAAACAAGATTGAAAATATTAAAACAGTTCTAAGAATTGGTTTTTTGTTGCTCAGGAACATTCTGTGTGGATTCAAGGATTGGAATAGCTGTTGTGAACTTGTTCCAGATGTTATAAACTGAATTTTGGATAATATTTCTGCAATTTTTACCAGTTACTCTTTTAGAAAGGATTATATATTAGACAAGTAAGAGTCCTGAAAGTTTGGATTAAGATTTCAGAAAATTTGTGTAAGTATTTGAAACATAAACCAACATCAGATTATCGTAGAAATAAAATTCTTCCAATTAGATAATCATACATTTTGAATATTTGGATTAGAAGTATAGAAAACTTTCTTTAGTATTTGAAAAAAATAACCGCAACACAGAGTAAGGTACAAATACTACATACATGTATCATAATTTGTTTTAAAATATTTTTTCACTCATTTGCTTTTGACAACTTTTGTTATTTGGTATGATCTAATATTAGGTATTATAAGACATCATTATTTGAAATGTCTTAAATTCGTTCCTGTTTCTTATTAACTTCCATACCAATGCTTGCTCATGTGGTTGATTGTAAATAAACTACCATTGTCATTATCCCAGTTGGTGCATGAACATAAGACTTTAAATCCCATTTCAATTCACTAATAAATTATTATTATGACATTTTACAGTTTCTTTAAAGCAGTATTGTAGAAATGAAAAAGAACATTTATGTGCATAAAATGTTTCGGTGTTTTAACTTTAAATAAAATGTAAACTATATGTATACATAATTTGAAGTCTATTAATTATTTCCTTATCAGAGTCTACATCTGTTTAATTATTGTGTTGAAACATTTCAGTGAGCATGAATAAAGACATGCGTATGTCTAACAAACCCGCACGCATAATAATTAATATACCGAAATTAAACAACAGATAGATAAAATTGAAAGGATACGCTGAAAACGTACACATGTTAAGTTTTAAACCAAAGCAGTGAACCAAAACCTGGTTAATAAATGAAACTAGTAAAAGTTTAAGAAGTTTGTAAGGTTTCTGATAAACTTTATGGATGAATGTTTCTGCCGCAGATAATGTCTTTATATAAAAGGGAGGAGGTCCCATTATCTCTTCTAACTGGATTCTATGGTTTTATAAGTTCATCAGGTTTAATTTGTCAATAAAATGTAGGGAAATTGAGGAAGGCATGTCGTGTATTTACATCTCCATGATAAGTGAGAGCCAGGTTTATCGCTTGATGATACTCTGCGGCTGCCATTTTTGTACTTGTCAGTGAATTGTGTCATTCTCGATGATGCTTCACTTTCTACTGTTTTTAAGATAAGTTAAATGTCATTGTGATTCTATCTTATTCTTACATCAGACTCGGCCAAATTGAATTAAATATAAAACATTTGTGTGTAATTTTTGCAGACAGTCTTCCAGTTTTAGTACATATGTATCTGTTTGTCAAGTTTTAAAATAAAAACACTAAAATTAACATGTTATAAACTCCAAACAATTTTGAAGTTTGAATAATAGAACTGGCCCTAAACATATTAAAATTAAATTATATCCATAATTTGTCTCTTAAGTCAGCTGAAGTCTTTTAGAGCATGTTTTATGTACCCAGTTTCTTTAGTCTAATCTCAGAAGCTCTAAATTCAGGGTAAAGCATCCTCATACAGCTTAAAGAATATAATACTCCATTCTCACAGCATACATGTAATGTACGGTAGTTAGAATCAGTTCGACTTTTCCGAAAAAACTTGCCATGTGAATGCTTGCTGCCTTTTGTTGGTAGTTTTTAATCATGATTTAACAAATCCTTTTCATAGTTCGCTAAAACAAATGTTAATTCGAATTACCTTTACTGTGAAAACGTAAATCGATTATAAACTATCGGAAAAGAAACATCCAAGACATAAATGCTATCTCTACAATCATTAAATGATATTGCTGTTGTCATATTGTCGGTGTCAAGACAAAATTTCCCTCATAGCACACTGCATGGTGTATGCCCAGATGGTGCAGCAGAAGTAGGACAATGAACCCCTTTTTCTCTCAAACCATGTAATGGCTGATAAGTTTACAATAATATATATATATAGACTATCATGTCTGTTTAAATTCTAACTTTATAAACTTTATTACGGTACACTTAGAATAGTTGCATGTCTACATTATCCAGACATGTAAAAAAGCAATATGGAGCATATGATGTGATATATGCGATATTTCCACTTCATGCATAGAAACAGGTGTCCTTCTTTTAATGTCCGGTTTTCGGTGTGTCAACTAACCTTTTACTTGATTTGGGCAAATTCATCCTGGACGTGATTAACTGAACATGACCTTAGACTTATTATTAAAAGGATCAGTCTCTTTAAGATTTGGAATCCCTCGCAACCTAGAATATGGTGAAAGTTAAATCTCTAACAGAAAAAGGAGGTCCCACAGTTGTTCCATTTTGATGAAAATACACATCCTCTGCAGATGATACAAACAAGCCAGCGGCACATTAATGGATCTCTCAAGAGCTTATCATCTATTAATGGCTTCTTGATTAAATGTTAAATAATGTTTTAATGTAGATTGAATAATATCCATGTACAAAATGATTAATTAATTGTAAAACAAACTACATTTATTATAGTAAATCATTATCTGATATACAATACCATTTGTAATCAGGATGATGTTAAATGGATGATGTCATTGACGTGATAAATAACCTTTGTAAACTACTTTGACCATAAATATCGTTCTATATGTAATTCTTTGATTAATTATAGGATTAAGCCCAATGAAAATATTATTGTGTGGTTTATATATATGTAGATAATAAACAATACTAGAAACTGTTGACATATGTAATGAGAACAATGAACTGTGTTAGTCTGCTTTTCGTCTGTATATGGTGTTTTCATAGACATATATGATTTCGGGGGTGGGGCAAGTGTTTGGATTCCTAAATTTCTCTATTCCTGCAGGAACATCAATGACACAGGTACAGTAAAGGCAAATAGAATATACCAAAAATGACTTTCACAGGTGTTTTTTTCAAGAATATGAGATGTGTTTTTGTCAGTGATTGGAATATTGGTCTTGTGGGTTCTTGTTTGGTTTTATCCCTAATGTTCAAAAAGTGTTCAGTGAAATAGAAAACATGTAATGATTGATTGAATTTCTGGGACTGCTTTGGTTCTTGTTTGAGTTTGATCCCTTATGTTCCTAATTGGTTTCAGAAACTCTAAAATGATTCTTTAGTTGCTTAATATTTTCCCTTTTGGAAAAAAAACCCACATTTTGTCAGTGACAGCGGGGTGAGTCAAGCTAAAGCTACAAAGTGGGGAAACAATATTTGTTGTCTGGCATCTGGCACAAATTTTGTGTGATCCGTCTATTTTGTTTTAAAAACTCCAAATCAATTCTTTAGTTGCATAATATGTTCCCTTTTGGGAAAAATACTTCCATCAGTGACAGTGGGGTAAATCAGGGATTGGCTACAAAGTTGGAAAACAATATTTCTTATTGAATATGTATTAAATAATTTTTTTTCTGTTTTTCAGAGAGTGTGATTAAATGAATCGGAATACATGTAGGTTGTGAATATATATAAACAGATTCAATTTCATCGAGATATCTACCTACATCAGCTGTCGTCATGCTGATATCCTAGTACAAAATGGCCACAAATTTTAGGATTATTTTTATTGTGGTTTTGTGTTTTTTGGGTGTAACAGTAGCCGATAGAGAAGGTAAGAGAGACACTTGTTCAATGCATGATAACATACAAAATTAACCTTTTTGTTACGATTTAATGACATGAGTAACCAATTTCAACCCAAAACCCCGGGGGGGGGGGGGAGATGGCTGAATGGTTAGCATGTGCATGCTGTATCATAAAGCCTGTCATTGAGTCAACTGACGTTGTTTCGAATCCCTGGTTGTGCGTGACAAGGAGTAGGGTCGCCTGTCCAACCTCGTGGTCCTCCAGATTGCTCCCACTGCTAAAGACCCCCTACGTGCAAGTGAATTATTGAAATAAAATGAAACCATGTTAGTCCCAAAATGATCTAGTTTGTGTTGAGTGGACGTTAAACCACATTTCTCTCTCTCTCTTTCAACCCTAAAACCGCATCAAATTTACACTATAGAAATACATGTATTTTGGGGTAGGCAATACCAAAATTGAAACACTTGTTCTTGAGACATTACCAACATAATGAAAAAATATATTTTTACACAATAAAAACAAAAACATAGTTTGAATTTGATATCTTTGAGGAAAAGAAAACAAATTCCATGCAAGAGTTCCAGTATACAAGGAATAAAAATGATCTTTTACGCTACAATGTAAAAGTTTATAAAAGCATTTTACTACTATGTCCGGTTTCAGATAAAACTTTTGTTTTGTCGCCTGTATGATGTTTATTGCTCGCAAGTTATGACAAGGGAGTGACTAGTGGTTGTAATGTAATTCAACACATATGCTTAAAACTTCACTAAATCGAGATTTAAAAATTGTTTTTCATAACTAAACAGTTTTTCCGCGTCTGAATTCTGGATGAAATTGCACAAACAGGATATGACTATCCTTAGACATCAATCAGAAGCTGTATTTTGAATAAATATGTTTCAGGAACTATTCGTTTTCAGATGGAATTGTGAGGGGAAACTAGCTATTTTAAGTTTTTAAAAGGACCACTCTAACTGTTTCTCATCTTGTCAGTGGTGCAGGATTTGAGGACCTGTCAATGAAAAGTGCCCAATCATTCGGATGGAACAGAAAATTGAGGTCCCTCTTAGCACACTGGACGTATGGCTGTCTTTTTAGCCATGTCAGTGTAGAAAAGTAAGAGGTTGAACCCCATTTTTATTTCCATAAACTAACTGTTTTGGCATGCATCTAAATACAGTAGAGCAATAGCTTGGAAATCAACTTTTTTAGAGGTCTGGCAGGCTAAGTGATTGCAAAAAGAACAATTTTATCGGGTGAGGTGAAATTTCTATGATCTCAAAAATTATTCTCGGAGAACACACACATATAATAAGAATCAAAACACATGCGTAACCAAAAATGATGAAAGGACATTTTAAATAGTTGTATTAATAAATTTCTTCTCTAAATGGACCCATCTGCATAC